>CM038145.1:333128397-335528397 GCA_021437245.1 Aegilops speltoides
GTGCATCGGGTCCAATGAAAATCTTTTGTGACAATACTGGTGCAATTGCCTTGGCAAAGGAATCCAGATTTCACAAGAGAACCAAGCACATCAAGAGACGCTTCAATTCCATCTGTCATGAAGTGTCAGAAGGGGACATAGAGATTTGCAAGATACACACGGATCTAAATGTTGCAGACCCGTTGACTAATCCTCTCTCACGAGCAAAACATGATCAGCACCAAAGCTCCATGGGTGTTAGAATCATTACTATGTAATCTAGATTATTGACTCTAGTGCAAGTGGGAGACTGAAGGAAATATGCCCTAGAGGCAATAATAAAGGTATTATTTATTTCCTTAATTCATGATAAATGTTTATTATTCATGCTAGAATTTTATTAACCGGAAACTTAGTACATGTGTGAATACATAGAAAAAACATATAGTCCCTAGTATGCCTCTACTAGACTAGCTCGTTAATCAAAGATGGTTATGTTTCCTAACCATATACATGTGTTGTCATTTGATGAACGAGATCACATCATTAGGAGAATGATGTGATGGACATGACCCATCCATTAGCTTAGCATTATGATCGTGTTAGTTTCATTGCTACTGCTTTCTTCATGACTTATACAAGTTCCTCAGACTATGAGATTATGCAACTCCCGAATACCAGAAGAACACTTTGTGTGCTACCAAACGTCACAACGTAAAAAGGTGATTATAAAGGTAATCTACAGGTGTCTCCGAAGGTGTTTGTTGGGTTGGCATAGATCGAGATTAGGATTTTTCACTCCATGTTTCGGAGAGGTATCTCTGGGCCTTCTCGGTAATACTCATCACTATAAGCCTTGTAAGCATTGTGACTAATGAGTTTGTTGCGGGATGAAGTATTATGGAACAAGTAAAGAGACTTGCCGGTAACGAGATAGAACTAGGTATTGAGATACCGACGATCGAATCTTGGGCAAGTAACATACCAATGACAAAGGGAACAATGTATGTTGTTATGCGGTTTGAAGGATAAAGATCTTTGTAGAATATGTAGGAACCAATATGAGCATCCAGGTTCCGCTATTAGTTATTGACCAGAGACGTGTCTCGGTCATGTCTACATAGTTCTCGAACCCGTAGGGTCCGCACGCTTAACGTTCGATGACGATTGTATTATGAGTTTATGTGATATGTTGAACCGAAGTTTATGTGATCACGGACATAACAAGGAGTCTCGAAATGTTCGAGACATAAAGATTGATATATTCGACAACTATATTGGACCTTTGGAAGTGTCCGGAAGATTCAGATAAAGCCGAGTCTTGGGAGGTTTACGGAACCCGGGGAACTAATGGGCCTCGATGGGCCCTAGTAGAGAGAAAGAGGGGCCGGCCAGAGCAGGCCGCGTGCCCCCTCCCACTTAGTCCGAATAGGACAAGGAAGGGGGTGGCACCCCCCTTGCCTTCCCCCTCTCTCTCTCCTTCCTTTGCCCTCCCTTCCCCAAGTTGGAAACCTACTAGGAATAGGATTCCTAGTAGGAATCCTACTTGGAGCGAGCCCTACAGGGGCCGGCTGGCCTCCCCATTGCTCCTTTATATACGGGGGCGGGGGGCACCCTAGAACACACAAGTTGGCAATTGTTTAGCCGTGTGCGGTGCCCCCTCCACAGTTACACACCTCGGTCATATTGTCGTAGTGCTTAGGGAAAGCCCTGCACCGGTAACTTCATCATCACCGTCACCACACCGTCGTGCTGACGAACACTACAAAAAAAGACACATCCGTGACATTTTGGGCCGAACGAATTTTTTTTCTGTCATACATATGACACTTCTATGATGATAATTGTGACAAAACCGGTATCATCATAGATGTGGTGGGCTCCTACTTCTATGACAAAAATCATGATGAGAAAATGGGCTTTTCGTCTGGGCGGGCGGAGAGCGCAGCTGCATGACATTCTTTGGGCCATCCATGACAGAAAAAACTGTGGTAGAAGCGAGGAGAAAATTTGAGGAGTTGCGATTCACGGTGGGAGGTCGAGGCGGAAGCGTCGCGTTTCTCTCGTCGTGCGTGCGTGTGTGCGGCGTTAGCTCTCGCGAACCCGGCGGCGTTGGGCTCGCCCGAACCCGGCGATTGCCTGCAGCCTCGTGTTCTTGAACCCGAGGATCGATCGATGGTGTTAAGCGAACCCGATGGGCGATTCGCCGCTCTGCGCTAAGCGAAGCCGATCGATTGGGTGAGCAGTGGCGTTGCGGGGGGTTGGATGAGCGATGGCGGTGGCGTTGCCTCTGGATGAGCGAGGAACCCGTGGTGTGGAGGCTAGATGAGCGATGAAGCGGTGGAGGGTGGCCGTGGAGGGTGGTTGAGCAGGACCCGTGGTGTGGAGGCTGGATGAGCATGAGCGGTGGAGGGTGGCCGTGGAGGGTTGTTGAGCAGGACCCGTGGTGTGGAGGGCTGGATGAGCAGTAGATGGTGGAGGGTGCCCGTGGAGGGTGGTTGAGCGATGGCCGGTGGAGTAGCGGTGGAGGCTGGATGAGCAGCAGCCCATGGAGGTGGAGGAGGTCGACGGTGGGCCGTGGAGGCTGGAGGAGGTCAGCGGTGGAGATGAACATTATCCGTGGAGTCCGTTTTGCGATGCGCCACACCCTCCCCGTTTGACCGTAGCACTCCAACACAAGTCCGTTTAAATCCGTTTTGCGATCGCCACACCCCTCCCGATGAACAGGACCCCCATTTCCACCGTAGGAGGTCCGTTTCCTCCGTTTTGCGATGCGCCACACCCTCCCGATCAGCGGGACCCCGTTTGATTGTAGGAGGTCCATTTCCTCTGTTTTGCGATGCGCGGGCCCTCCGATCAACAGGACCCCGTTTGACCGTAGGAGGTCCGTTTCCTCCGTTTTTGCGGTATCTTGCGACTAAGCGTTGAGACCCGCCGTATGTACACATCGTGACCGTATTTTCTTTCTGCACCACGGCGCTATGCGTGCGTGTACATGCTACATGCGGCGCCTCTACTCGATTTGCGTCGCACCTCTACTACGACACGTGCGCGCCTCTACATCGACCGGTATGTACATTACTGCGTTCGCGGCCAGGATGACAACGCTTCGTGCGCTTCAACGGCGGGTCGGTATCGAGCACTTCCTTACTGCGAAGATGTAGCTGGTGGGTCCCGGCGATCGGCGAATCGTTTTTTTGCGGACGCACTTCCTTTCGTGCGAAGGTGTAGCTCTGGGTCCCAGCGATCGAGAATCGTTTTTTTGCGGGACGCACTTCCTTGCATGCGAAGGTGTAGCTCTTTGGTCCCAGCGATCGGCGAATCGGTTTTTGCGGACGCACTTCCTTGCGTGCGAAGGTGTAGCTGGTGGGTCCCTGCGGTCGGGGCGAATCGTTTTTGGACGCACTTCCTTGCGTTGAAGATGTAGCTGGTGGGTCCCAGCGGTCGGCGAATCGTTTTTTGGACGCACTTCCTTGCGTGCGAAGGTGTAGCTCGTGGGTCCCGGCGATCGGGGAGAATCATTTTTTCGCAAAATCGGTGGCCCGTCCGGTGGGTCCCGCTATCGGTGGAGAATAATTATTTTGCGTAATAAGGAGGCACTTCCTTGCGGCTACCGTGGACCCGGTATCGGCCTCTCCACGTCTGATCCACGTCCGATGGAAGTCGTTCCTTGACCACGTTGACCACAGCCGCCGCCGAAGCACCACGGCGGTGGGCGGCAGCGAGCCTAGGAAGCGGACGGCGGAGCTGGGGAAAACGGCGGTGGATGCACTGCGGAGAGGAGTACAAGGTTCCTTTGGTTCGACGTGATACTGTCGCCGTAGAATAACGGGGTGTGGCTTAGTGGGTGAGTGGAGGGATGGCACGGCGGCGGTGGGAGTAGTAGAGGCGGTGAAGCCTCACGGCAGCCTGACCCGACCCACGAGAGCGAGGAGTAAGCGGCACGACCGGCGCTGCTTTGGCGGCGAACAAGATGACCGAGGTTGAAGAAGCCGACGGCCGTTGGATGGACATCGTCACGGTCCTTTGCATCTAGAATTGTTTATATTGACTAAGTTGACAAAGCCCTTGATGCGTCAACTTAGTAGGCCTGGTCGACTTCGAAGCAGTCGCCCGGATGTCGAGGGATGAATCATTTTTTGGCGGGTGAAGCTAGAATATCCGAGATTGAAGAAGAAGCCACGGCGTCCGTTGGATGGACATCCAACGACCCTTCTTGCTAGAACGTGTGTTGACTATAAGTTGACAAAGCCTTGCATACCGTCAACTCTGTTTTTTTAGGGACGCGTCAACTTAGTAAGGCAGTGTGTGGCGAGAGAACTTATAGCCCATTTGAGATTTGTAAGAATGTGTAGCCCATTTTGAATTCTAATGGAATTTACTACAACCCATTCTGAGTTTGTTAAAAGTACAACCCATTTCAACCAACCGTTCAAAAGCGAATTCAATAAAGTTTCCCACATTTTGATGGGATCCGAATATTTTATCCGAAATTTTAGTCAGATTAAATACAATTTCAATATAAATTTATATTCGTAAAATCCAACGAAACATTACGCTCATAACAATTAATGAAATTAAAATTTTTAATATTTCAAAAATAATATTTTATAAAGTAATCATTGTTTGGTGCATTTTTTATAGTTACCACCAGTTTTATAATTACATTCCATTTATTATTTCTTAAAGCCCATTTTCTTGTTAAGCCTAATGCATCCCTCCTAGGAAAGATTTGCAGCCAGTGAGCGGAGAATAACAACTTGACCTTGCACAGGTATTCCTAAAAAAAGTATAGCTGGGCTAGCCGTTTTTAACGAAAAAATTAATATCTGAATTTGGATATCTACTTTGGGCTAGGCAGACCCTGACCCTTGATTAATACTGCAGCGATGTTTTTCGTTGTTGTTCAGAGGAGAAAAATTAATATCTGGGGTAAACATAAAAAAACTCTGCAGTGCTCACACCTCAAAAACACAAATACTGCTCGAGCTGCTTGGTCCTAGCTGTCGGCTGCTTCTTGTGCAGTTCTCTCATTTATTGACTACTCCCTCCTTTCCGGTTTATAATGCTCAATTCAAAAATCTCACCAATCAAGGTAGATGGCGAGTGGTGGAATAGTTTTTCTAGTTTTGCAAAAGCACCTAATTAATGCTCTTGTTATCCTCAAAAAAATTATGTTTACCAATGCATGCATGCATAAAGTACATGCATTGGTCAATTTTCTCTTAATACTTGCATGCAATGATTTAATGCACCTTGGAATCTGAACATGTGATGGAAAACAACCAAATTGAGCCTTATAAAATGGAAAAACTAAAATTTTGAGATAAGCCCTATAAACCGGATAGGAGGGAGTACATAGGTAGACAATGGTGTGGGACCGTGATGTCAGGAAACCAGGAGGAAGCAAAATAAATTATAGCTATATATATAATAAGGAGGCACTTGCCTACATGAGGCTATGGACCTGTTGGGTCCCCATTGTCATCCTATCCAAGTAAAGTAATCTCCTCGCCCGCGCGCGCTTTCCGCCCGAAATAGTCAGCGCCGACCGCCCCACTTCCTGGTGCAGGCGATTGCTCCGCCTTCAAACGACACAAGTGTCGTCCGTCCATCCATCTTCCGCACACATTAATGATACGCGGTTGCCGAGGTGGCTACTCCGGCGTCACACATCCGTCCCTCCGCCCGCCCACCATTGCTATATAAACTGCTGCGCCGGCCATAGCCACAGTCATCCGCATCCGTTGCCTTTCTCCTGTCCACACCACTCGCCCACCATGGCTTCCTCATGCTCCAGCGCTCTTGGGGCAGGCGGACGGACGGACAACAAGGAGATAGCAGCCATTGCTGCCGATCGGCTGGCAGCGGCGGCCGGAGGCAACGGCGTCCCAATGGAGAACATGGTAGTTGGCGATCGGCGCAAACCCCTCCTCCGCGCCATCCTTGCGGTGCATTGCACCATGACCATCGGCGAGGCTGTGCCCAATATATGGGCGGGGTGAGGCGGATCGTGAGAGCGATTCCGGGGCGCGAATAGCGCCGCCTACAACCACCATCTCCTCCGGGGAGCACTGCGGCGGAGGAAGCAGATCGCCCCAGGCGGGTAAGCGAGGCGCTGCTCGACTTATGCCGCTCCGCCCGCAAGGGCTGCCTCGGCTGGCGGTACCGCATCTGCGGGTGGCGGAGGCTGCGCCGCCTACAAAAGGCTAACAAAGAGGCGATGAAGCGGGCGGCGCTGTTTGGCGAACCGAGGATGAGGCGAAGGACAATGCCGGCTCGGCGAGTCCCGCTTCTTTGGCGTCGGCAGCGCCTGCTCGTCGATGCCCTGGCGCCAACAACGAAGCGAGTACACCGCCCGGCTCGCCGAGGCCCGGCACCAACAACGAGGCGAAGGACACCGCCCGGCTCCGCGAGCCCGCCCGCCAACAACGAGGCAGAGGACATTGCCGGCTCAGCCAAGGCCCCCCGTGCGGCAACATGGGGTGGATTTCCACCGCTCGGCGAGTGCCGCCCGCCGACAACGAAGAGAGCATCGCCCGGCTCCGCGAGCCCGCCCACTGCCAGCGAGGCCGCACCACCAGAAAGCGAGGAAAAGTAGAACACGGTAGGTCACCGCCGCTCGGGTCCAAGTAAGGCCACCCTGCTACCCTCGGTTGAAGCCAAGCTAAGCGGGTTGACCATTGGCGGTTAGCTTCTTGGCGGCGGCGTGGAGTCGGAGAAAGCTGTGCTGGAAAAACGCTACTTCTACTTAGCTGCTGGTGCGGTTGGTGGTGACACGTGGGCCAACATGCCACATGTCGATTATGCAACTACACTGCGATTAAGTCTTTGAAGCTTACATTTGGCTCGGCCGAGACACGGTGGGTAACCGGTTAATTAATTATACCTCCAGCGCACCCCTTTTAGTTTTTTGAAAAGGAGGATGACCCGGCCTCTGCATCAGGGAGATGCATGCAGCCTAAACACCCTTTTAGTTGAAGAATGTATGAAATGTAATGAAATCCGGCATGTTTATATGAAATCCGACCGTGTATGAATGAATTTATTTGATTAGTTAATTCTGTATCACGGCATTGGATGAACATGCAAAACAATACGTACTAGCATTATTCGGGGTGATCACCATGTTTGCAGCAGTTTCACATGTACTCCTCTCGGTCCTTTCTAGTCGCATACAAGATTTTGCTGCGGTCAAAGTATCTCTACTTTGACCAATCTTATACAAAAAAGTATGCACTTTCACAATGTGCAGTAAAAGAGCAGAAGGAGTACAAAGAGTTTGAGCAGCTTTTAGCGTTTACGTACATTGCAATCAAACACACAGGCACTGGCAATTCATAGAGAACATTCAAAACAATCGATGATTATGCATCTCGGCGACTCACATGTCGGAGACAATATTTACTTCACAACTAAAGAATAAAGAAAAAATTGATGCGCTGCTTTGGCGGCAAAGGCGTCGCATTCAAAATATCAAGCGCATATCTTGCTAAAATCAATGAGCAAAATTTGACAAGGTTGTCCCATTCCATAATATCAAATGCCTACGATTGTGGAATGGGTAGGGTTTTCCATCAGTTCGAACATTGACATGGCAACTCGTGCTAAATAAACCATTTGTTCTTTTGTGCGGTTCCACAAAATCAACCAAATTCGCGTAGCTTGTATGATTTGCCCTTATATGTTACAGCGCCTTGAACTTATAGGCACCTCCTTTCTTGTGGTGGAAATGAATGATTCAATGTATTCATGAACATTTTGTGCGGTTCCGTTGAAATCAAAGTGAGCACCCTGTTTGCACAAATACAAAAAAGTGATTAGTATAAAGCAAACTGTACTATGAATTAGCGAGTTTCAACGAGGCACATACATGGTCCATGTAGAGCACACTTTTAGAAAAATGGAACTCACCAAAAGAATCCTAGAACAACATTGTACTCGCGCATCCAGACAAAAAATGGAGATTTGTCGGTCCTTACGAGCTGAAGTTAGTTTGGTCTTGTGGGGAGTAATGTAACCATCCTTCAAGCTGCTCCCGATGAGAAGATAGACAATGCTTCTTCATCTGGCATAATCGGAACTAGTCACTTCACGTACTCCATATTTTTCTTGAGAGGAAGATGATCCTGTTGTGCAAAGACAAGAGGACTACTAAATGCTAGCATCCATGTTTGCTCGAAAAAGGAAAGGAAATATTTAAAACAACCTGGATGAAGCACTTCACAAGGATAATACCACATTTTCATGGCAGTATCTAAGCAGTAGCACAACACCAATAGAGATGACAAAGCTCAATCATATGGATGAAATCGGTGGCGAGTACCAACCTTTGTCGGAGGCTGATTGTGTAGAAACATCTTGATGAAACACTTCTCGGAACCATCATTTGCTATCTACGGGGTGGCCATGCTTACTATATACTCCTCGATTAGTTTAATGTTTCCAACATCTTCTTGTGCAATTCCACTAAAATATATGGTATCTTCAAAGAAGATCCTATTTGCACAAGTAGAGATAATTACGTATGGCATCAAATCGGTGGCAAAACAATTGCTCGTTCCATCCATAGCAATAAATTAAGATGCAAAACTATATCATTACTTGTGTCATCACAGTTCGATGCTTCATTCTGACACCGGGGAGTTGATTTTGTTTTCTTCCGCTTGTTCTTCCCGTCATCACTTGGTTCAATAACGAGACAAGCTTCGCCTTCAATGTAAGATTTGGATGTCAATTAGGGAGCACAAGTATAGTACTAAACTTAATTTTACGATGAAAGTGGCAAAATATAGGCCAGCGGTTGTGAAATATCCTTATCTTACCTCAATGGGATATTACGGTTGCACATCTGATTGGAAGTCTTGTCTCCATTTGTGCGATTCACTAAAATCAAGCAACATTATCGTACAAGTAGCACAACATATGAAAGCACACTGCAGAATCATGTGAAAGAAGGCTAATCTTGACCTCTCATGATCGCGAATTCAAACAACTCACAAGAAGAAGATCTGAACCAAATTAGCCTTAATGGATAGGAAGTAAGATCTCCTCTTGTGCAGTTCCACTAAGATCAAGCAATCAAGCAACGTTGTCGATTGTGACATTTTGGTTGAACTGCACAAAACACTCTTAAAACAAAAGTGTTTTGTGCGGTGCAACAAAAAGTCACAATGGCAACAGGTGAAAATAGATAACCTGTTTACACAGAGGTGCAAAGGAAACAATTAGTGGTCGATAACGGTGGATGACACGAAGCCAACAAAAAGAAGCATCTACCTTATCTAAATGGGAAAGAAAGCAAGATAGTAGCATTTCTCAAGCGGTGGCATTGATTAATATTAACATAGAGATTATATTAACAATTAAATTTGTTAAACATGTAATTTGCTTTTAAGCGTGGCATTGCATCAATTTTCAGTGGCATTATTAGAGGTGTTTGTTTACGGGGACATTTTGGTGTAGGGATTAAAAACTCCGTGTCGGTCACATCTAAACCAAGCAGGAGGGACTTTTAGGGACTAAAAGTGGGCATTTGGGACTAAAGAAAGAAGACCCGAGGAGTCTTTTGGGACTTTCAATAGTTGCCCTGCCACGCATCACATCTTGTTTCTATTAGTTCATTACTAGGGGTAACATGGTCTTTTATCATGTCATTTAATAACCTCTAGTCCATGTTTAGTCCCTGGAACCAAGCAGGTAGGGACTAGGGAGTTTTTAACCAAGCAGGGCCATAAATTAACAACAGCTAATGAGTTGCGGAGCAGTGGGCCTTTTGAGCACCATGTGCATCTACCGATGTCTTGTGGTCATGCCTGATCTGTTGCAACAAAGAACAAACAACCAAGGAGCATATTGGTGTTGGTCCCAGTTTTGTTATCTTTAGACACCTTTCCTATGTGGTATGACAAATCTAGTCCTGCTCAAACTCTCTGACCTTGTCCCTTCCTTTCCTTTTTGAACTAGTACTTTTGCCCTTCCTTTCCTCTTTGAACCACGTCCTAGATTTATGCGATACAACTTTCCCCACTACTTTCCCCATTCCTTTCCTCTTTGAACCACGTCCTAGATTCATGCTATACAACTTTCCCCTTCATTTCCTCTTTGAACCACGTCCTAGATTCATGGTATATACAACTTTTCCCTAACTTTCCCCACTCGTTTCCTCTTTGAACCCGTCCTAGATTCATGGTATACATGCAGCTAGAGCAATGCATGTGGAGTAAGTAAAATATACCTTAAGGTTCTTGGGGCGTGGTTCGGTCTTAACAGGACGGCGGCAAAGAAAAAAAAGTCGGAGGCCCTCCGCGCCGCTTGTTGGGTGGAAAGTGAACAGCGGCACCGTAGTGGATTCCCTCCCTCACCGGCGGCGACAACGTTAAGCCTCCTTCCCTTCCGTGACGGATCCTGCCGGCTCTTTGAGCAGCGGTGAGGGAGAGAGGCCAACAAAGTCTTGTTTAGATCTGGAGAGGCGAGAGTATGAAGAGCAACTACAAGCGAGGATCCGGCGGGAGAGGCGAGAGAGTGTGAAGAGGGCAACTACAAGCACGAGGCTCAGCGTGTATATATATCTTTGGAGAGTGTGAAGCGTGCAAACCCTAGAAAACATTTTGACCGGTCAAAGAATCTTCTGTCAAAAATTATGCTCAAGTGTAGTTATCGACACGAGACCTCAAGTTTGATGGCGAGCAGGCTAACCAGCTACACAACCCTCCCGTTATGTTCAACGAGAGGAAAATAACCTTTTATACATTCCTGCATTCGTATGACAGGCATGCCGTGTTTTTGTGTGTGTGTGTGTGTGTGTGGGAGTCATTAGGATTTCAATCACAATCGTGTCATGTGGCTTTGGTGGTAAGACCATCCACAGTGGTGCAGAAATAATGCAACCTTAGTCACCTTACCTCTCTCCGCGTAGTACGTTGGGTCCCACTAGTTAGAGGGTGAAACAAACAAATTAATAAGAAAAATTAAAAGCGCCAGCGGTGTATCTTACTACCTCACACATCTCGCTATTGCTCGGGAACACTGTCCAATTGATCCCTCTGTTTGCTCACGTACTATTTTAAGTGAATCCTTATTATAACATGCACACGAATTTTGGGCACTTGTATTCGACTTAAGTCAGTGTGCCACCGTATCTCGTATACTTACTAATCCCTCCGTCTAGGTGTAATAAGTCATGTTAGAAGGTACAACGGGACCAAGGTGCATGCGTGTGCGTGTGTGTGTTAGAGAGTGCGACAGATCGACCTACTCCTACAGAGATATGGTGTGTAGTGTATGATTTTAGCCGCGAGAGTCGGTGCATCCTATCATTTCCGGGCGTGTCCAGTAGGGACATGCGGACAGCTACGCCCGCTCTGACCAGCTGGCCCACCCAAAGCCCTCCACCACCAGCGCCTTCCGCCAAGCAGTCGGTGCCGCTCCAAAAATCGGTGCCGCATTCATGCCGGGCAAGCGGACGCGACCTCTCCTTGGCGCAAAGTGATGGTTGCTTCATCCGTCAACTTCTTGCTGGGTCTATGTGATTTGATGGCTCATTGGGCTTTACTCTTGAGGTGGTAGCTTCTTTGGATGTCCCACTTTCGGTGAAAGGAGGTAGTAGATTACAATTTTCTCCATTCTTACAGCGGAGGAGTGCAAGATCGGTGAAAACTTGAGCTCAATGATTACATGGCCCACCTCACACTATCACCGTGCGACACCTAACTCTTTACATAGTACTCCCTCTGTTCCTAAATATTACTAGATGAGTCCCCGCTCGTTGCCACGGAACAGCGATATATCTCTCTGCGCAAAATTATCGATTTCATAGAACTAAAAAAATCTATAACCGCATGACAAATGTGGTAGCCAAACTAAATAAACTCCCATCATCATTTAGATCATCCCACATAAGGAAAAATGATCAGCCAACTCCTATTGCATAATGGGATTATATTTTTCCTTTTGACATGTTAATGGGACTTAAAAGCTCACTTACATGCATGCTACCGGTGCATGCTTGCATGCAGACATGTTGATGTGATTTAAAACCCACTCACATGCATGTGCCATGGTATTTCTGCATGCTTGCATGTGGCTTAGTGCTGCGCCTCTCAACGTCTAGATCAGACGGCTATTATGACTGATTTACTTCATCTAACAGCTACGTCAATTTTGATGATGTGGCTCAAAGAGAGGATAGAGAATTCCTAGTAGTGGGGGCTAGCTATTACTAGTAGACAAGCTTTTGAATCTAGGCCGATACGACCGATATATAGGCCGATATATCACTTTTGGGGCTCCACCGATATAAACATTACATATCATTTTGCAAATATCATTTTCCTACATATCATCCTATATCGACCGAAATATTGACCGATATGGCTGATATCTAGCCCGATATGTCCACCGCTATAGAACGATACATAGATGACAATAATTCTTTATTGGATAATAGTGAAATAAGATTATGCATTTACAACGTCATTATATATTATCAAAGTCATTCACAATGTTTCGTACAAATGCATATATATCATACTTTTTTTAATCATAGATTAAGGATTTTGTGAATCTTTCCTTAGTTGTTTCTTAATCAACAAGTTAGTAAACTAGGAACCTGAAAGTGTTATGTTAAAGCATTGACATCATACATTTTCTTTTACTAAAAGTAAATGTTTTGAACAAGAATAATGAAAAAAAACTAGACAGGTGTATATCTACATATCGTTCGATATATCACCCGATATCCGACAACCGATATGTCAAAGCCACACCGATATTAACCCGATATCCGATATTTTGAAGCTTGCTAGTAGATAAGTCTTTGTAGAGATTCCACTAGGTGAACTACATACGGAACAAAATGAATGAATCTACACTTAAAATGCATCTATATACATCCGCATGTGGTTAATGGTGAAATCTCTACAAAGACTTATATTTAGGAACGGAGGAAGTACTAGTATAGTACTAATGCGTCTTGTAATTTATCGATGAGATAAATTTGTACAATGCTATGAAACTTCCAACTCCTGTTACATGTATCTTGCGTCCAAGGTTGCCCGTTGCAACATTTCATCAAATACAAAGGAGACTAACATGCATGCTATTGCATCTCAATGATTGACAGATCATAGCAAATATGTACTCCCTCCGTTCCAAAATAAGTGTCTCAACTTTGTGCAAACTTTAGTACAAAGTTGTACTACTACTAAAGTTGATAATTATTTTGGAACAGAGGCAGCTAAAGAAAAAAATGATCCATGCAGTCCCTAGCCCTTGAACCGTGAACCCTGACCAGGCTTCAATTTGCTGGCAATGTTCGAGCTTCCTAATAAATGAAGTTTGCAACCTTTTGACCATCGGATCATTTTGTGCAGTTTCACCAAAATCGAGATGAGCATCCCTGTGGCAAAGAAATTGAAGAAGCGTGATTAGAATAAGATTACTAGGACTAGTTGATGAGACATAAACTCATCACAAATCTGATCACGTAGAAGCCGATAGAGGTATCGGTATGTGCGGGGCAAAAGTAGAAATATCCACGAGGAGTGATGTGGGCATTTGGAAGCGATGGTGCAAGCCAGCTGTAAAGCGAGTTGCACCTAAGGGGCGTAGCTTCGACCTTGAGGAGGCGGCGGGGGCGGCAACTACTACGTCGCGGCGGTGAGCAAGGGCGAACAACCTCACCGGCTTTGTGAGAGAAGCGGCGAGGACCCCTGATCGGGGCGTGTCGACGGTGGGTTTTATTTGTCGGCGGACAACGCATCTACACTAAGCATCCACCCCTTCCCCAGCGGGCGTGATCCGCTGGGATGTTAGAGATGTGCCCACGATCGTTTTGTGCGAGAGAGTGTGAAGAAACAACCCTTGACAAGCAACCGTGTAGGCTGGCCCGTCGACTATGTATATAGTGGGCGGTTTCCTTTTCTCTCCATATGAACCTATCATATTGCGTCGTGCCACTGAAGAAAAAAAAATATTTATAAATGATGCGGCACCTACTACTCGTTCTCCTATAACCTTGCACTTGGCATCTGCAAAATATTAACCTTGCGATTGGCTCTTAGCCTCTTGGAAGTCGGCGATAATGGTAGTGCAGTATATATCGTTACGGCTATATGAGACCGAATGAATTGTTGCGTCCACGTGGGCGGTCGAGAGGAGGAGAGTGCTACTACATACGAACAAAATGAGTGAATGTACACTCTAAAATACGTCTATATACATCGGTGTTTGGAGTATGTACTAGTAGTTCATATTGAAATCTACTAAGGACATATATATTCCAAACAATACAATATAATCTCTATAACCAAGGTAGTAGGGACGAGGAGTAAGCGGAGGAGTAGTAAATTTTTCTCCTCGTCCTCTGAACCACAGCAGCGCATGGGCGGGGAGAGCAAGCTTCACCTCATCCTGAGCCACCGCGCCCGTGGGCGGGGAGGCGGCGTACTAAGCAAGCTTTTCCTCGTTTCTGAGTTGTGGGACACATCAAAAGTACTCCGGTGTATAGAGCCATGCCTCTAAGGTAGGCCCCACATGGTTTGCCTCTTTTTTAATTTAACATAATCGTCAAGTGCAATTTGTTTGTTCACCCGTGGTAGGCGATCCTCCCTCCACCAAGTGGACAACGATTACCGTGCCAAATTACCACGTGGGCTGCCTTTTTCGTCTGAAGTGAGCTCCACCGTGTACCAGCGGTGTGGTTGGGAAAGAGATGAGAATGCGTCGCCGTGCATGCACCTCTTCTCTTCGTGCCGTCCCCCACCTCGTGGGTGTGTGTGAGAGATACAAACCGCGTTAAGTGAGTGTTTTTGTTTTGTGGTGGGGGTGGGGGTGGGGTGGGGTTGATTTCATGAATTATTTGTGGGAATATGTGTGATGACATCTCAAACAAAATTTTGCATGCAATGTGTGTGAAATGGAGGCCTATCCATATCATACATAGAGGGTCGGGCAATCCACGAGAAGAGAGGGAGGGGTCATAGCTATCGATAGAGTTGAAGAGAGGATCAAGTATGGGTGGGTGCGAGATCAATAAAGAGAGCCATCGAAATTGCGTGTGTGTGTGCAAGTCAAAGATATAGGGCGACTGGCCTACCGGAATGTTAGAGGGCACATGTCAAGTTTGTGTGTGGCAAGGAGACATGACTAGAGCACTTTATGTATCGGTGTGTGTGGGAGGGATGGGGTGGGGGAGGGGTGGCGAGAGGCCTAACTGTAGAGGTAGAACGACTCGTATATGTGTTGAGAAGGAGAGACCCAGATATGTCATGAGGGAGATCGGTCGACATCCATACATAAGCGAAGGGCGGGAAATATGATGGGACGAGAGAGAGAGAGAGAGAGAGAGAGAGAGAGGAGGGAGAGGAAGGAGAGGGTAGAGTGCTGGATGGGTGATGGAGTTGCTTCTCGGAGATGTTGGGGAGTCCTACTAGACAAGCGAGGGTGGAAGCGCAATGCTATCAATAAGAGTGGGGATGTGTTTACGTGTGTGCTGTGCGTGATAGATCTGTCGGGCGCATCCATGGATGATGAAGGTGAACCATGTGTTTGGTAAGCAAACATAACTAGATCGGTAGATCAATTGTTGTTTGTTGGAGGAAGGAGACACAACTAATGAGGTAGATCGATCGATGTGTGGGTAAAAGCGAGTTATAAGGACCTAGATGGCTATATGTATAGCGAGAGATCGGTCGGTGTCGTCCATTTGTTAGAGGAAAATAAGGTCCAGTGAGGCGGATGAGCGAGAGAGAATGGAGCTAGGAGGTGGTGCGAGAGGCCCAACTACTAGCTGGATAGGGGAGGAGTGTGCGGTTGTGAGATCGATTAAAGAGGGGTGAGAGTTTACGTGTGTCGACCATATGAGAGACACGAGGCAAGGACACATAAAGGAGGAGATTGAAGCTGTGTGTGTATCTCTGTGGCAGGCATCATTGGAGAGGTTTATCGATCGGTGTGTGTCGGAAGGAGTTGTGGAGACTCTGGGAGAACAACCTAAAGGAAAAAATGAATGTGCCGGTGGATAGAATGCGAGGGGCGGGAGGGTGAGGAGGTGTGTGCATGCACGAGAGAAAGTTAGTGGTAGCTACAAAGGTTAGAGGATTGTGTGGGTGTAAGAGACTAACAAAGATCATAATTTGATATGAAAGCGGATTCATATATTTGAATAGGAGATCATAGTGTTTTAAACATTGCATGCATGAATATAGCGGTGATACCGTGTTGTGCACATGTTATACCATAATGTGATAATGCATGGCATTTGCAACTCACACTAAATGCGAACAATCTAAACCATACTATACATCAAACAATCTCACATCTTATTTGAATTTGTGATAATGTGCGGCGTTTGCAGCTTACAACTAAATATCGAGCAATCTAAACAATACTATATATCGAACATTCTCACATTTTGTTTGAATTTGTGGTAATGTGTGGTGTTTGCAACTCACATCTAAATACTTGTAGGTGTAGGGGGCGGGGCACCATACATAATGTGATAAACACATTATACATATGAGACATGGTTTAGATTATGAAGATCTAGCTAGAGCTAGAAATGTAATGTGATTTGAAATCAAAATAAAGTGGATTCAAAAAATCTAGTTCGAGTTCATATAGTACACATAGTTCATATGTAACTCGAGACTGATCATGTGGTGTCTTTGTGAAGATAATACACAAGCGATGGTTTAACTTGACAATAATGATGATTGTAGATCTTATTAAACAGAGAAAGCGAATTCAAATGCTTTGACTTCACAACAATCATTCTTGTAGATCTTATTCAAATTTAGTTCATATTGAGCGGTAGTATATCGTTTGGAATGCACTAAAACGTTCATTTGAGTAGTAGGTTGCATGCATTATACGTAGCAAAATATTTTAATTGAACATAACATGAATTCAAAGTTTTGAATGACATTTGTAGTCGCATTGATTTGGTACAGATTACCGTTAGGCTTGTCAGGAAATTTCAACCAGCGCCTTGTTAGCCGAAATATTTAAGATATATCTTTGTCTCGTTGTGCTCGACAACTCCTCCATCTCAACCCGCACCTTGCTATTCCGAAATTACAACAGCGAAAACTCCCACCTCTGTGAAATCCCGACCGCGAAATGCCCGTGGTACCCTAAACCAAAGAACCGCCTCAAATTGGTGGGGGTACTTTCGTAACTTACCCACATTTGGACAAGCGCGTCTCTAAGCCATGGTTCCCCACTGCCATCCCATCGCCCACCCATTCGTACACCGAGGCCGCGAAAACCAGCGACGAAACCCCACACCTGCTCCGTCCGCCACCCGGCGGAGCTTCTTCCCCGACGGCGTCGTCCACAACAACACCTCGGCGTCCCTCATCCACCGTCTGGGATGAGGATCCGTCGTCGATCTCATCATCCCGCGGTTCAGCCACCCGTCCTCCACCTCCAAGGAGCTGCCCGGCGTTCTCCTCGTCTTCGCGCCACCTCCATTCCCACACCGCCGTCTTCACCTGCACCACGGAAGAGCATCATCATCACCGTTTACTCGGATGAAGCTGCGGCCTAATCGGCGCCACCAAAGAGGTTGTACACTAATCGCCGCATTTTCTTCTTGATTCGATCTCATGGTGCTGCGGCGCTTTCGGTCCCGAGCCGACACGGCAGCTGCTCCATCCACGGCGGCGCGCGGCCACTTCCTCCTGGCGTCGCTCCCTCGGTGGCGGCGTCCACATCGATAGGAGCTGCTGCTGCTTTAGCTCTCGCTTGCTTGCTGCTTTCTGCTCTTGCTCTCGGTCCCTGCTGGTCTGCTCTTGCTATTGCTCTTACTCTGCTGCTGCTGCTCGCTCTTGCTCTTGCTTGCGATGCTGCTCGATTGGCTACACTTGATCGTTGAATCGACTTTTGGGTCGATCGATTTCAAAGGGTGGGCTCATGGGGTGAAGGAAGAACCAGCCGCAATGGGAGGGGCTCACGGAGAGGTACCCACTATCTATCTTAGGGTTCGGGATGGGGCGGTGGTCGCCGGCGGTGGCGGGCGTTAGCGGGCGGTGGCGTGGGGATCGCGGAGAAAAAGCTCGGCATGGGGGCCTAGAGGATGGCGAGGCGGCGGACGGCGGTGGGGAGTGTTTTGAGGCGGCGGGGTGGCGCCTTGCCACTGCTTGGCGGCGAGGGCTGCTGTTTGGCGGTGGTGGCTGGCGGCTCAGGGGGGGTGGAGGTTGAAGATGAACCACATGCCCTTGATTTCGTATCCAACGGCTGCAAAATCGACTGACGTGTAGCCTCACCTTGCTAGTGCGTTCGGTTTGACAGCAAAATTCAGTTTTGTGATTAGGTTCAGTTTGACAGATTAAGTTCAGTTTGACGGTTAAGTTCAGAGATGGCGGCTGATGTATTTTACATCTAGCACTTTGTGGTTATGTATTTTCGTCATGTATTGGAGATGCTATTAGAATTCCACTCGAGTTAACGTTGTTCGTTGTCTCTCTTCTCTGCTTCAGCCTCGGCGTCGTACAACTCACGGAGCTGCTCCAACAGCGAAACCCTCCATCACAGCGGAGCGTACCTCGGGCTCCATCTCCGGGCGCCTAAGATCTTCTTCCCCTCCTCCGACAGCAAAGTCAGCTAGAGCATCCTCACCGCCAACCCAATCATCTTTGAGATCGACATGGCTTCGCCAAAGAGGTTGTACACTTGTTGCATCTCTTTTTACTCTACATGTTATATATATTGTCCTTGAGCACACATATTTGTTCCTTTAGTGTCTCCTTGAAATAAAAAGCGTAGGAATTTTAATTTTCACTTGTCCTCCTTTTCAAATTCCTATTCATGAAGCACAAGACTAAGAGATAGTAGCATAATAGCATTATAACCGTACATTTTCTTGTGGTTTGACTTAATCTCACCATGCTTCTTTGCATCATGTGATCTTCCAATTGTTGTGAATCAAACACCCAGTTAGCGAAATCACGTGGTTTTAAATTCTCTGTTTTGCACGTGCATTCCTATCCTATTCTGTCTATTTCCTATCCTGCATTGTTAGAATCCTCAAATTCAAGCGAGCCCTTATAGAATTACTTCTCTTACAGATAGTTGTCAAAAAAACCTTGCGTGGTTTGTCCGGTCTGCTTCTTGCGTCGTCCACCCAGCTCGGCTGCTCCCATGACGAAGGGTCTAGCGAGTAGGGATCCGGCCTCGGTATCTTCGCCGCCTCGAGATCTTCTTCCCTTACCGCAGCCATGAAAACTGCATTACCATCATCAACCGAAGCAGATGACCTTGAGGACTACACGGGTCCGCAAGAGAGGTCGCACTCTTTCGTGTCTGCTTACGTTATGCATCGCTTAATATTACATGCTACTTTATCGTCCTGTTCACCGATTAGACTCTGAGTCAGCTCCAAACTAATGGTCAAACTTGAGTTTTTAAATGGTTGTGGGGTACATATCGGGGCCGCTATCAATAGTATCTATCTACTATATGGTTAATCTCCGGTGTCTACTATGAGTTTCATGTTGGGTGGGAAAGAAATAGTAAAGAAGCCATTATCTGTATTTATTAACTGAAGCCATTATCGGCCTGCTATTATTGGTTTTGGGTCTATCCACAGGTTGCTACCATCACTCTGGATTTCTGCATGCACTCCTTACATAATCTCACTATGTTTTATTCCTATGCATGACAGTTATTGTAAACAATGGAACTGAACATGTAGAGCAAAAGAGACGAGCCTTGCGTGGCAATATAATTTCATGCGAGATGTCGCTCCATGGTAGGCGCAAAGGCAGCCCCCTCCACGCATTTGGATTATGTCGAGAGGAAGATATCTGTTTTGAGGGGATTGGATGGAGAAGATAACTCCTATTTACCCCCGAGGTCTTCGCTCTAACTTGGCATCTTGATGTTGGTTATCATGCATATGGTGTCTTGCATTGCTTACTTTATACATCAAATATGTCATCTGCTTAGTTTAGACATCCTTTGTGCGAATGCCATCTATTTAGTTTATTCATCGTTTATGTGAATTATGCAACGCCACCTTGTTTAGCCAGGCATCATATATGTGAATTTTGCAATGCCATCCGCTTAGCGATCATCTTATATATAAATTATATCAGGCCATCTTTTTTTGTTACATATTACATTTGTCAACAATGTTAGTACATTCAAGCTGCTCTTCGTGTGCATCAGCCATTTGACACGGTGATGGCAAATTCGGAGTGAAAATAAGGTCTTCGAGCGAGACTATGCTATCGGACGAAGCGCATATCTCGCTGATTCTGGATAGCTCCTCGAGGAGGATCGAGAGAGCAGATGAACAGTCCTATTCCCCGAGGTGTATGCTCTAACTTGGAAGGGTTATGTTGCTCATATCGTGCGTATGGTGTCTTGCATTGCTATGCCATTTGATTAGTTTAGACATGCTTTGTGTGAATGCCACCTGTTCAGTGTCTAATTACCATATATGTGAATTATGCATTGCCATCTTGTTGCAAGACATTATATATGTGAATTATACAATGCTATCTTGTTGCAAAGGCATTATATATGTGAATTATGCAATGCCATGATGTTTAGCCAATCATCATGTATGTGAATTATATCATGCTATCATTTTTTGTATTATGTGTTCCATTTGTCGACAACGTTTGTATATTCAACTACTCTTCCTGTGCATCAGCAATTTGAAGCGGTGATGGAAGTATCTAGAGTGAAAACAAGGTATTCAGAGCAGACAATGCTACCTGCTGAAGCAGACATCTTGCTGGCTACAGAGAGCTCCTCAGAGGAGGATTCAGAGACTGATGACCAGTCCTATCTCCCCCTTGAGGTCTATGCTCAAACTTGGCAGGGTTATATTACCCATGTCATGCATGTTGTCTTGCATTGCTTAGTTTTTACATCATATATAGATTGCCATCTGCTTACTTGCTTACTATATAAATCATATATTTGAATTATATCATGCCATCATGTTTACATAGTACATACACATTATCTATCAAATTATGGCATGGCAACCCATTTAATAAAGACATCATATAGTTATATCATCTCATCCTGTTTAGTGTTTACAGTCATCATATTTAGAATTATGGCATTCTATCCATGAATGTATGTGAATTATGGCATGCCAACCTATTTAATAAACACATTATATAGTTATGTCATGTCATCCTGTTTACATAGTCTCATATTTTGAACTATGTCTTTCCATCTTTTTTAGTTAGCCATCATAATGTGAAATTGTGTCATGCTATCTGTTTAGTTAGCCATCATATATGTGAAATTGTGTCATGCTATCCTGTTTGGTTAGATAACATAAATATGAATTATTTCATGCCCTCTTTTATTCCCCACTATCCATTGCACCTGTCTATCATACAATGTCTATAATTTGAATAACTTTTCTTGTTTATCAGCCATTTGAATTGGAGGCGTGATGGCGTATCTAAGGAATAACAACACGGTCTTCAGAAAAGATAGTGCTACCAGTTGATGCAGATAGAACCATGGTTGTACTTGCCCAAGGACCAGATCCACCACACATAACCCAGACTCTCGCAGATTGTACCCCTACCCAGTTGGACAGAGAACCAGCTACACCCCTTTTAACCCCAACCCCGGCAGATAGTAACCCAGCTCCAGTTGACACAACACCATCTCCACCACAGAGCACCCAAACACGAGCGGTTAGTAAGGGAACTGCAGTGCCCAAAGCACGAGGACCACCACTCTGAATCCCAACTCAACGCTTAAAGGAGAAGAAGATTTGTTCTCAGGTCAGGTTCTGTAGCTATGGTTCATACTTCTTTGCTCTTGCATTACTGTATTTAATCATACCAACTATTTTCAAATTTGAAGGATGGAATTGAAACTCCAATGGCGCAATAGGTAAGTTTTAAACATGTTTCTTTAACTAGTTTGCTGTTGTAACCTGCTCAATGTTGATTTCAGTTTCAATTGAATAAACGGTTATGTTCTCATGTCATGCACATTACAAGTGTTGTTATTGCTCTATAGTTACACACACTTATATTACATCTATTACGCTTTGTCTTGAACAAATATTATTTGAGCTGTGTCTCTATCTTGATTTGGCAACAAAAACTAGAATGATATAGACCATAAAGTGACCATGGCACATAGATATATGTTTGTTTCATTTGTTATCCTGTCCACTTTACTCTTGAACTCATTTACCAAAATGAGTTTCATATACAACATAGTAAACATGTGATGTGTCTGCTTGTTTCTCTTTTAGAATGCGGACAAAATATTGGAGAACGATACCACATTATCCAATGGTAAAGGAAGTAATGCGAGATAAGGTTCAAGATAGTGAGACATCCTGTTGGTCTCCAAGAAAGCTGATAAAACTATCTTGGCGACGGTGAGGAACCCAAAGTCTTGTCTTGATGTAGTGTTCGATTCTTGGCCCTCTGCTGGCACAAGCTCTTGAACTCATTTGCTGAATCAGTTCGTCTTCTTGAGTCTCAACTTCAAGTTGAAAGACATCGATCAGATGTCTTTGACGAAGTGAAGGACCGAGGAAGTCCTGCAGAATTCAGATGCATATTTTCTGCTGCAAGCGACAATATTTGGAGGATTTAAGCGCCAAACAAGAGAAAGTTAATAAGCTTGCTAAGCATCTTGCCCGACATTATGGGTACCGAGGATATTGTTTCTTGAGATCTTCGAAGTGGTTTGATTCTGGATTTGTTTTGCTGCGGCGTTTATTTGCGCTGGTCGCCAACTTTGACAACCGGTGTATATGATATGCTGCTTTGTTCCCTATATTTGCACCTTTGGTGGCGAACTTTGATGCCGAGGATGTAATATATGTAATAGCCGTGATAGGCTAGCATAAGTTGCTTGCTTATTTATTTCCTTGTTGTCTTGTTTATTTGTTGGCTTGTAGTCAGTGCAGTTCTTTTTAAAACTAGGCCACAATAACCATGGGCTAATATTTACTGTAGTGAGACTGGGCCTCCTATGGGCCGTAGAAACAGTGGGCCTTCTACGGGCCGTAGAAACAGTAGGCCTTCTACAGGCCGTAGAAACAATGGGCTTTCTACGGGCCATAGAAATAATGGGCCTTATACGGGCCGTATGACCATAACGGGCCATCGTTAATAGGCCGTATTTGATGACGCTATGAAAACGGCCCAACATATTAACGGACCACAAACGGGCCGATGTAACCACTGGCTGAATTTGGCCCACAAGTAGAAAATAACGGGCCGTAAGTAAACGAATGCTGGAAATGAGCCCAAGAATAAATGGGCTCCGAGAAGGCCGAAAGATAACATTTGCTGGAAATGGCCCAACTAAATAACGGCCCCTTAATGGGTATAAAGTGATACACTACTCATTACGGGCCAGTTTCACCACGGGCCGTTAGTGGGTGTAAAGTGATACACTGTTCATTGCGGGCCAGCTTCACCACGGGCCGTTAGTGGGTGTAAAGTGATACACTGTTCATTGCGGGCCAGTTTCACAACGGGTCGTTAATAGGCCAAGAGTTACATAGGGCCTCATATGGGCCGAAAGACGTCATGGGCCATACATGGGCTAGAAGTGAAAACGGGCTGAAATCCTATTGGATGGCCCAGATGACGCTACTGGGCCTAATTCGGATAGGGCGTAACGGGCCTTGGGTTAGCGGGCTGTAAATGGGCTATATGCGAACAAGCCGTTAACAGGCTATCCATGGGCCCGCCCGCCACCTTTTGACCAAGTCAAACGGGCCATCCTTTTCACAGGAATGGGCCTCTGTTGGGCCGTGCCACGTGTCGACGTATCATAGGCGCCTTCTGTCCAATGAGTGGATGACATCTCCCCAGCGGTGAGCCGACCGTGTTTCCTCCAGCCAATGATGATTTTACGTGGAAAATCCCCATTGGTCGGGGCTGTTAACGGGTTATCGGATCAAAACCCGACCCGATAGCTTAACGGCGTTCCGTTCACGATGGATGCCCGTGTCGGTCACCCTTGACGAAAAGCAGTTACGTGAGCGCGATTTATCGTCATGGAAGTGGACACTTCCGTGATGATAATTTTGGTAATGTCATGGAACACTTCTACGACAACACAGGTATTACTATCTTGATTCTGTCATAAATTTGTCATGGATGTACATGCATGACAAAAAACGCAACCTACTGTGACAAACACGTATCATCACAGAAGTGTATTTTTTTTGTAGTGGAAACTCTCCCTCGGTCTCAACTGGATCATGAGTACGAGGGACGTCTCTGAGCTGAACATGTGCTCAACGCGGAGGTGCCTTATGTTCGGTGCTTGGATCGGTTGGATCGCGAAGACGTTCGACTACATCAACTGCGTTAACTGAACACTTCCGCTTTCGGTCTACGAGGGTACATGGACACACTCTCCCCTCTCATTGCTATGCATCACCTAGATAGATCTTGCGTGATCGTAGGAATTTTTTTGAAATTACTGCGTTCCCCAACACTTACTGGGACCAGATAGATTGATATGTACAAAAGGTATTCAAGCTACATGAATTACATAAATATATGACTCAATTCACAATTATAATTATACTAGCATGGATTCATAAATATCAACTATAATCCTAGTACCTAAAAGCTAATTCCTAAAATTCAAACACTGCAATTAAAAAGTTGAACGTTCATGATACTAAACTTGCGCGCATTACACAATAGTAAGATTTATTGTACACTGATGATAACATATTTACAATGATATGAACAAAACAAATCAACCTATATGAAAATTCACAATACCTTACTACATTCACAAACTATATAAACCTCACAATGCCAAACTGTACAATTAAAAATTTGCATGTACATCAAACTAAACTTGCACATATTTTACAACAGCAAGATCAATACATATCTACAAAAGGATTTCAACCTACATGAATTACAGAGTACCTAACTCAATTCACAATTGACACTATAATAAGCTTGGATTCATCAATAAGAAACTAGAACCAAGATCCTAAAACTAGAATTGTCGGAGTAATGGGCCATGGGTAGGCTGACCCAGGACCCAAGATCTTTCAAGACATCGGGCAGGCCCGCCTCACCGAGTCAATGAGCGACCTTCGAGAAGCCGAGTTCAGTGGCGACCTTGAGAAGGCCGAGTCCGGTGGCGACCTTGAAGAAGGCCGAGTCCCAAAGCGACGACCGAGAAGGCCGAGTCCCAGACGACCGAAGAAGCGAGTCCTCGGATGGCGACTCGATACAAGCCGACTCCGGCTTGCGACCTCTCAAGGGGCCGACTATGAGAGTCGGCCCGCGACCTGCACGAGACCGATGCGGGTACAGCCCCATCGTGGCTGTCCCCTCGGACCACGGGAGGAAGGCATAGCTCTGATGAGCAGCGTCGCCAGAGATCTCCGGTGGCGCGCGCTGTTGCCATGCCTCCTTGACCTCAACCACAGTGCACAAGGCCTTTGTGCCACGACGGCGGCGTGTCGGCCCGAAGATCGCCGGGCCCTTGTCGGTGAGATAGAAGAAGGTGACCGAAGAGTCGAAAGCGGCCCTCTGAGTCGGCCTCCCAGTCGGCCGCCTCCGGCGGCCCCACAAGCCATAAACCAGTTGGACGGGGAGTGGCGGCGGTGATCGCTGATAGGCGGCGGCCTTGTTCCCGCGACCGACCGAGCCTCGTCATCGAGAAGGCGCACGCATTGTTACGCTGTTCCATGGACCCGCCGATCGCGGGCCCAGAGCGGCGAGGGAGGACGGCTGCAAGAGAGGCTGACGATTGGGGGCCACGGCCAGTCAGATTACCATTGTACCCCCGGGGGGTAGGCCTATATAAACCCCCCGAGGCACCCATGCAAAGGGTTGGGCCTAGACAGGTTTTAGACACATAGAAAGAGGGGAAAGAGCTAGCCTTGCTCCTGCCTGCCCCCAAACAGCTCGAGGAGCACCGTTGTACTATCACCCCATAGTGATCATGCGGAGACCCCTTGAGCAGCGATAGGGTGTTATCTCCTCGGAGACCCCGAAGCTGGGTAAGATTCGCCGGCGTGCATGTCTTCGCCTCATCCCGTTTCCAGGCACCGGCGACGTTCTACTCGCCCCCACCATGATAAGCCACCCGTTGGCATATGTCGCATCCAACCCCCGACATTTGGCGCCCACTATGGGGCAAGGTGCACCGTCGTCCAGAGATCTGTTCTGGACGGCAACCCTCTTCCTCCCTGGCGACCGCAGCCAGCCCGGCTCTCCAGATGGAGTGCGCATCGGCGCCTTTCGCGGCGCGAAAGCCGCTGGCGGCGGCGGCTCGCCGAACTCATCGGCGAGGTGCGCCTCTCCGACGAACCCGTGCCAAGCGCAGGCGCGGGTGGCCCCAAGAACCTTCTCGCGGGCCTCCTCGACCAACTTCAAGTCGCCGGCGAGCCCGCCGTAGACTTGGAGTCCGTAGGCTCCTCCGACCCGATGCTGGTCGACTCCGACGCCGTATCGCTTGATATCTTCCCCACCAACGTGGTGGTCTACGACGAGCCGCTTCCGTACGAGGGGAGCGGCGGAAGCGCCGTCACGGAGGTGCTTGTCATCGGCCACGGCGAGCACTCCGTGAAAGCGCCCGAGACCCGCTGCTGCGGCCTGCGAGACATCGCGCCCCTCGATGGGCGCGGGCGAGATCTTTGGAAAAACGCCGCCTTGAGATCATTGAAAGCGCCAAGAAGTTAGCAAGCATTAGGCGCTTGTCCGAAGCATACCAGCGAGATGGACCGTGCCGTGGCGGCTCACGGCTCCGACTGGGCCGAGCTGCCTCGGTGTGGTCCGAGAGCGCGGCGCAGCCATCGCCGATCTATTCGGTGCGAAGCGCCCCGTGTACGCCACTCCTGCGGAGAACATCCGGCCGCCATGGCGGCGATCAAAAGCTAAGGAACCTCGGCGAAAGCGCGCGTGTAATGGCGGGCGAGTCAGCAGCTCCTCGGCGCGTTGCTGCGCAAAATCGGCGGCGGCACCGACGCTAGCAGCAACGAAGAATGACGACTTACCCCTCGTCGAGATCAAAGCGCGACCTCCGGGCGCCGGTGGCGGAGTCCACGGAGAGAGAGAAGGAGCCGGCTGCGAGCCCTGGCGGACTCGCATCTCCATCGGCAGCGACCAAGATGGCCGCCCGGCGGGAGAGGCGAGGCGATTATCTGCCCCCCCCTCCCCGGAGAGAACGGAGAGTCTCTCCGCCGCCTGTTGGGCATCCGACTCTCGGAGATCGCCTTGGCCGCCGAGAGGGAGTCGGAGAAACGATGCCCGCCACCGGATCGACCGACTCCACAGATCCTGGCGTTAGAAGAAGAAGATGAGCTGGGTCCGCCTTGCTTGGGCCCAGATCGACGCGAGCCCTTCCCCAAAGGGTTCACGCTCCCTCGAGATCGCCCAAGTACACCGGCTCCGTGAAGCCGGAGGATTGGTTGATAGACTACTCCACAGCCGTCAACGCCGCCAGCGGCAACAAGCGAAGTCGCCGTAAAGTATGTTCCCCTCATGCTCGAGCACGGCCGGACATGGCTGAACAACTGAAGCCCCGCAGCATCAACAGCTGGGTCGACTTCTTTGAAGCCTTCATTAGCAACTTCACCAAAGACGTATAAGCGACCTCCCAAGCGCGCCAGCTCTCCTTGTCGTCCAAGGCCCCGAAGAATCGACGCGCGCGACTATCTCACGCTACTGGGCGAACTCAAAACTCCTGCGAGGGCGTGCACGAGGTGCAGGCCATCAGTACTTTCACGGCGGGTGCCGAGAGGGCACCCTCCTCAAGCACAAGCTCCTCTGCGACGAGCCGAAACCCTCGACAAGCTGGTAGTCATAGCAGCACAAATGCGCCACGGCCGACTCCTCTATGAAGGCGGAAATCCAAGTCAACGCGGTGGCAAGGTGACTCCCAGCCCCCAGAACACCGGTGGAGGCGCCGCCGACGGCAGCAACAGAGCGACAACAAGCGCCAAAGCCCGCAGACCGACTTCCAGTGATCGGCCGGTCGCGGCGATGAAGATCAGCAACAGAGGGCAGCCTCCGCCAAGCGGCGGAAGGCGGCAAGTCCAGCTGGTTGCGGCTTTCTCTTATGAGCGGACTCTGGATGGTCCTTGCAAGTTTCACAGCCGGCGAAGCCGTCAAACCACACCACGAAAGTGCCAGCGGCTCGTCGGGATCGCCAAGGAGGCGGCCTCGCCCCTCCGCCGCGCTGCGGGCCGCCGCCGCCGCCGCCGCCTCCGCAGCGGCGGCTCCCGTCAGCCGGTCAAAACGAGTTCCCAGAGGAGCACGGAGCATACGTAGTGTTCACCATCTGGCAGATGATCGGCGCAGCGGCGCCGGCAGCGGCAAGAAGTCAACGCGATGGCGGCGAAGCTCTGAGTTCATGCATTGGTCGAGAAGCCTATCGGTTTGAGTCGGGCAGATCACCCAGAGGTGATGCGAGCCGAGCTCTTACGCCTTGGTTCTTGGAGCAACCTTAGCCCGCGGATATGCGGGCGCCCGTTTCTCGCGGGTCACGATAGGCGGAGGCAGCAGCATAAACATCATGTATAAGGACACCATGGGCTTCGGAATCGGCGGAGGCGGCTGCGGAGAATCCGCACCGTGTTCCATGGAATCGTGCCCGGCCTCTCTGTTCGCCGATTGGCAAGATCACGATAGGCGTCCTCTTGGAGACAAAGATCACTTCCGCCGAGAGCCAATCTGGTTCGAGGTGGTGGATTTGGATAGCCCGTACCACGCGCTGCTAGGTCGGCCTGCCACAGCCAAATTCATGGCGGTTCCCCACTCGCCTACCTCAAGATGAAGATGCCGACCTCAAGGGATCCTGACCGTTGCGGCGACTACAAGAAGTCGTCGCTTTGTCGGCCGAGAGCGAGTCGGCTGGCGAGTCTTTGGTGATCGCAGCGAGAAGCGGCTCCTTGATCGTGTCGTGGCGATGGCTGGGAAGCAGCGGAGATGTCGCTGACCCCAAGGAGTCGGAGGCGAAGGATCATTCAAGCGGCTAAAAAACCAAGAAGATACCCTTGGACCGGAGCACCAGAGAGGTACGCTGTCATGGGCACGGCCTCGACGGCAAATAGGAAGGCGAGCTCGTCGATTTCCTCCATGAGAATCGGGACATCTTCGCATGGTCCCCCAAGGACATGCAGTGTACCGAGCCGGAATTCGCCGAGCACAAGCTACATGTCGGGCGGATGTGAAGCCCGTCAGGCAGCCTTTGCGCCGCCTGTCAGAAGAGAAGAGAAGAGTAGTGGGAGAAGAGATAGCCCGGCTCCTGGCAGCCGGCTTCATCATGGAGGTGTTTTTTCCGGAATGGTTGGCCAACCCTGTGCTGGTACTGAAAAAGAACAAGAAGTGGCGGATGTGCATCGACTACACCAGCCTCAACAAAGCCTGCCCGAAGGATTCGTTCGCTCTGCCAAGGATCGATCAGGTGATAGACTCCACAGCCGGATGCGAGCTGTTGAGCTTCTTGGATGCGTACTCAGGATATCACCAGATCAAGCTGAATCCAGCGACGGTGAAGACCGCATTCATCACGCCGTTTGGAGCCTTACGCTGCGGCGATGGCGTTCGCTTGAGGAGCGCGGCGCCACCTTTCAGCGCTGCATGCGAAGTGCCTCCTCAAGCAACTTCGGCGAGGAGCGCCCATGTTTATGTAGATGATGTGGTGGTAAAGACAGAGAAGCGTGGGATGCTGCTAGAAGATCTCAAAGAGACCTTTGAGAATCTACGCCGATTCGAGATCAAGCTCAACCCAGAGAAATGCGTGTTGAGTCGGCCGGCCAGCTCCTTGGTTTTCTGGTCTCCGAACGCGGCATAGAGTGCAACCCTGTGAAGATCAAGGCCATTGAAAGGATGGAGGTACCCAGCCGACTATTGGATGTGCAGAAGTTCACCGGCTGCTTGGCTTCAATAAGCCAATTTATCAGTCGGCTGGGCGAGAAAGCTTTGCCGTTGTATCAATTGATGAAGAAGACCACTTTCTTTGAGTGGAACCACAAGGCAGATGAGGCATTTCTCCAACTGAAGAAGATGCTGGCGACTCCCCCTGTGTTGGCGGCTCCGACTCCCAAAGAGCCCATGCTCTTGTACATTGCCGCCACCGGTAGGGTAGTCAACCACCGATTATTGTAGTCGGCGCAAGGAGGAAGGCAAAGCGCTCGGTCCGAAGACCGATATATTACTGAGCGAGTAATCGCCGACCTCAAGCAGAACTACCCTCACTACCGGAAGATGTGCTACTGGCGTGCATTTTGCCGCCAAGAAGCTCAAGCCCTACTTCCAAGAGCATCCAATCACTGTGGTTTGCACGCTCACTCATTGAGATCATCGAAGTCGAGATGCTTCGGCCGAGTGGCCAAGTGGGCTATCGATCTAGCTCCTACACCATCTACTACCAGCCTCGCACCGCCATCAAGTCGCAGGCGCTGGCCGACTTCCTCGTCCGTGGGCGAGACTCAATACTTGCCGCTGCGCCCGACTCTACTCATTGGCGGCGCGCGCCGACGGCTCCAAGATGCGCTCCGGCCTCGGGCGGCGTCGTCCTCACCTCCCTAAAAGGCGACAAGCTCAAATCGTCTGCAAATCCGCCGCCACCTCCAACAACGTCGCCGAATCTGAGCGCTCATCCACGGGCTCCGGCTTGCCAAAGAACTTCGGCATCCGCCGGATCACATGCTATGGCGACTCCGACTTGGTGGTTCGGCGATCATCCGCGATGGGGCGCCAAAGGCGCAAACATGGCAAGCTACCGCTTCTTGGTGCAGCAACTCAGCGGGTATTTTGAAGGATCACGAATTCCTCCACGTACCAAGAAGCGACAACGATCAGCGGATGCATTGGCGTGAGTCGGCTCCACTCTTGAGCGATACCTTCCGGCGTCGCCCTTCGCGCCTCCTCAAGCCGTCTATCAAGCCTTCACGAAATCCGACTCCATTTTCGTGCGGCTCCCCGAGATAGTCGGATCCGACTCCAAGACCCAACAAGCGACCTCAAGAAAGGCACGATCGGCCCGAGGGGATCGCCCGGTCGGCGAGGCTGCGCCCGATCGGCCGAGGACTACGCCCGGTCGGCCGAGGACTGCGCCGATCGGCCTAGAATTCCCCAATTCAGCAAGCGGCGGAGAGTCCAACCCGCCGCCTCCCAGCCCAGCCACCCTTGTCCAAGTCGCTGTGTTGGCAGTCGAAGAGATAGCAGCACCTTCATGGGCGCAACCCATCCTCAAGTTCCTAGTCAACAAAGAGCTGCCTGCAGATGAGACTCTGGCGCGGCAAGTACAACGCCAAGCGGCAGCCTACACTATAGTCAACAGAGAGTTAGTCGCCTTGGCGTCCTTTGGTGTCCACCGTGCTGCGTAGAATCGTGAGCAAGGCCAAGCGATCCTCAAAGACATCCATCGAGCGAGTGTGGTCACCATGCGGCCTCGAGCGCTTCGTGGCCAAAGCCTTTCGGCCACAGTTTCTTTTGGCCGATTGCCTTGGAAGAAGCTAAAGAACTAGTCAAGAAGTGCGAGGGTGCGGTGTTCCGCTCCAAGCCCCTTGACCGGCTTCTGCGAAGACAATCCCCATCGCTGGCCCTTCGCGGTTTGGGGCACGGACATGGTGGGACCTTTCAAGAGCGGCCCGAGGCGGCTGACTCATTTGCTCGTCGCGGTGGACAAGTTCACCAAGTGGGTAGAAGCAAAGCCCATCAAGAAATTAAACAGGCCACGGCGGTGACCTTCATTACCCGACATCACGATGCGGTATGGCATACCGCACAGCATCATCACGGAACAACGGCACCAACCGCCAAAGGCGCCTTAGCTCGTTTCTGCGCAACGCAGGGCATCCGACTGGACCTAGCGTCCGTTGCCCATCCGCAGTCAAACGGCCAGGTGGAACGAGCCAACAGCCTCATCCTGTCCGGCATCAAGCCTCGATTGGTCGAACCACTCGAACGCTTGGCCGGCTGTTGGGTAGAAGAGCTGCCCGCCGTCCTCTGGAGTCTGCGCACGACCCCGAACAGATCAACCGGCTTCACGCCGTTCTTCCTCGTCTACGGTGCCGAAGCCGTCATCCCGACGGATATACAATTCGACTCTCCGCGAGTCTCTGTGTACACCAAAGAGGAGGCGAAGAAGCCGCCGGGGCGGCGTCGACCTGCTGGAAGAGGGCATTGTTGGCACTCGGTCGGTCCGGCATCTACCAGCGAGTCTGCGCCGATACTACAACCGCAAGGTCAAGCCAAGATCATTCCAAGAGGCGACCTTGTGCTCCGGCTGATTCGAGAACAGCGGCCAGCCAAGTTGTCGGCGCCTTAGGAAGAATCCCTTCATCATCAGCGAGTGCTGGGAGCAGCGCCTATTATTTGATCGGCCTTTCGAAGCCTCGAGCACGCAAGAGGGCGACTCCGGCAAGGAGGCAGGCGCCCGTGGAGCATAAATCTTCTTGAAGATTTTACGATTGATGCAGTATGTATCACGCTACCCCTTTGTATTAAGTACTAAGACCTTAGGCCCCCGAGGCGAGCTTGGGGACTGCCTTTTGATTATCTGTATGATATCGATCTCGCTTCGAAATGCTTCCTCCTTTTTATCATCTTTATCGCACTGGTCCGACTAGTCGGCCCGGGACTCGCCGCCTTTAATGCTATGAAATGCTCCCGAGTCGGACAAGTAATGTGTTGCGCTCAAAGCCGTCTCTCACGAGAAAGCCACAGCTCATGAGCGCTAGCCGATAGCGGGGGATGGAAAAAGCGGCCTTGAACTGAAAAAAGGCTAAGGACTTAAAACTACATATAGCCCAAGCCGGCCCCGATTTCCCCCTCTTGAGCCGACTCATGAGCGATCGGCTCATAGTTTCAACCTTTATCAAAGGCGGCCGACTTTCGAAAGTCGGCTGTCGATCTCAACCAAACTTGCCACGGCGTTCTAAACAACTAAGTACTTGCCTCCCTAAAGTAGTGGCGCTTGACCCGGCGGCGATCCATGAGCGGCTGCCCGATTAACAAGGCGGCAACGAAGGAAGGCGGCAAAGGAAAAAAGTCTAAAGAGCCAAAGCAAGGAAAGGCGGAATTGATAAATATGTACATGAGGCCCTTGGCGAATACACCCAGGTGGAATTGTTATAATCGACAAGTTTTTAAAAGAACAAAAGAGGCAGTGAAGCTGATGCACTCTAGGGGCGGCCTCGGGCCGGAGGCGCCGGCCGGCAGCGGCGGACGTCGACGCGCGATCGTCGGTGGGCGGTCTCGGCTTGAGTCGCCTTCATGACGGTCGCCTCGTCTTTCTGAGGCTCATTGCTGGAGGCACGATCAGGCTGAGGCTGGCCGCCCGCTTCATGTTCTGGCTCCTCCTCCTCGCCTCCGTCCCCCGACTCGCCCTCCCCCTCGGTGCTGGAGTCGATCACCTCCGCTGAGTCCTCCTCGTACCCTGGGTGCATCCCAAACCACTCGGGCGGAACCTCCTCGCCGTCAGCGGTCCGCTCGGGCACAAAGACACTGGTGTCCGTGTACTCGGCGATGGCCGCCAGCGCTCGACTGGGCGCCTTCCACGCCCCCAACTCGGCTGGGCTTCCGGCCGGAGCGCTGCAAGGCGATCGAGTCCAGCCAGTACCACCCCTTGGCGAACTCGGGGCCCGGCGTGCTCGGCGCAGCCGAGGAGCCTCTCAAGCTTGAAGCAACCAGCGGCGACCTCGGCCAGTCGGCCGTCCATTGGCGGTGCAAAGCGGCACCTCCGGCCCTGGCGGCAACGACTTGGGCGCGGCGCATTGAAAACGGCGTAGCGAGGCGGTGGCGGGGCGCGGCGAGCCCGATGCTCAAGAGCTTCTCGTCGATGGTTCGGGGGGCGTTGGCGGCAATCACTTCGCCTCGCGCCCTCCGCTCCTCCCGATCCGCCTCGATGGCCAGAGGGACGGCCTGCGAGTGGCCAGGAAAGAAGTCTGCCAAAGACAAGGAGAGGAGACAGTTAGGAAAACCAGAAGTCAGTCCGACACAGAGTCGAAAAACCAAAGAAGAGGAACCAGGAGTTACCATCGACGATGTCCTCGAGCTCGTGATAGCCAGAGGCCAGCATCACCTCACGGTCGGTCCAGGCGGCCCGCTCCATCGCGAACTCGGCTAGGAGGGCCTCTTCCCGCGACTTGGCGTCCTCCTGCGCTTTCCGAAGCAGGTCCTTCTGCTTGGTCAGCTGCGTCGCCAGAAGGTCGCGCTCTTGAACGAGCCTGTCGCACTCCTCCTCCTTAGTGCGACGGGCGGTATTGGCCTCGTCCAGCTGCTCTTGAAGGGCGGCATTGGCGTCTGAAGCTCAAAGAAAGACAAAGCATCGTCAGCAAGGAAGGTCGCCGGGGAGATCCGGCCCGACTGCTCAGCAGTCGGCCCGAATCTCGGGGACTACAGCCATGGAAGCCTTCGCCTTGTGAGAAAGAAAAAAGGAAAGTCACCGGAGAGATCCGGCCCGACTGCTCAGCAGTCGGCCCGCATCTCGGGGACTACAGCCCGCGGGTGCGCCAGCGCGCCCCCGCGAAGAAGGAAGAATCCGCTTACCTCGACTCTCCGCCAGATCGGCGGTCCGCTTCCTCAGCTCCTCAGCGTTGCGGTTGAAAGCGATGGCCGGAGGTTGTGGTACTCTGCAAGGCCGGCAAAGCAAAGTCAGCCTTGACCCGCTAGAAGGAGTTCGAGCGCTGCTTTCGGCCAGCCGACTCGAACTCGGGACTACACAGTGGGTGAGGTTGGCGCGCCCACGAAAAAAGACAAGAGACTAAAAAGGAAAAACAAAGCATACCGGACGGAGGCCGCGGGGCAGTCGTCTTGGTGTAGAGTTGGGCGTCGCCGCCGTTGCACAACTTGGGTGAACGTCGAAGCGCTGGTTCAGCGGGCGGTGCGCCAAGCGCACCAGCCCGGTGGGCGCTGGCCTTTGGAAACCTCGGCGTCGAGGCTCGCCATGCCGGGCGGACGTCGATCTCTGAGCTCGCGGCGTGGAACTCGTCCTCTCGACCCGGCGGCGTGTCAGCACGGCGACCTGGAGAAGCAGCCGCGTGTCGGCTTCGTCCGCAGTCGGCGGATCCTGCGGGTCCACTGGCTGCTTGCCGTGCGGCCTCGAGGACGGAGGCGGCGGAGGTGGCGGAGGCGGTGCGCGGGTGTCCGAGCCCGAGGCGTCGCCACCAGCCTCCGCGAGAGGGTCTGCGGTGCTGACCTCCCCGGTCTGCCCCTTGAACTCGAGGGGCGGCGGCGCTGACACAGCGGAGGAACGAGCATCGCCGCTCGGCGGCGAACGGCCTCCTCAGCGTCCCGCTTTGCCGCGGCCGCAGCCACGGCCTCCTCCAGATGCCGCTGGGCGTTGGCGGCCGCCTTCTCGGCCTGCGCCTTCTCTAGACGGTCGGCCTCCTCCTCCGCGCGCTTCTCCCGCATGTTCCGTGCCGTCGCCTCTCGGAGGTCCGCGGCGGGATCAACCCGCCGCGTATTGGCGGACGTCGCCCCCGACCCCATGACGGAGGGCACGGCGGCTCTCTCAAGGGAAAGGGGGGCGCTGGAGAAGGAAGGGGGGAGATCAGAAAGATTCAAGCAAAGTCAGGAAAGAAACAAAGGGTAAGAGACTTACGAAGAAACAAGTGGCGGCCTTTTCACTTCCTTCCGGAAGCGGTTGGCCTTGCGCCGCCTCTTCCCGCTTAGTCGCGGCGGCGGATCCCTGGTTTCTTGACCTGCCGGCGCGATCGCCTTTCGGCCAGCGTGGCGCCTTGCGCCGGCCTTGTTGGAGGGGCCGGCTCTCGGTTGACGGCGCGGGACGACTTCCGCGTCGATATCGCCTTCGGGCCAGTCGGCGAAGGTCGCCGACGGTCTGAGGCCGCCGTCTTCTTCCTCCCGCCGCCTTGGCGTCGGCCTCAGCGCCGCGGCCCCAAGTCGGGTCGTCGATGTCGCTGACCTCGCGATCGAGGGCGTACTCCGCCTCTCTCGGCGCCCGGCAGCGGCGCCGTGAGAGGGTTCTGCTCAAGATGCCAACAAGATCGAGCTGAAGTCGGATGCAAGCGAGATCGGTCTGTGACGGAAACAACTTGCCTTTGGAGGGGTTGTCGCGGTCTACGCTCCTTGCCGAACTGCCACTCGTCGGTGAACTTGCGATGGGCGATGAGGTTCACCATGTTCGCCACTTCTCCATGCGGCATGTCCTTGGTGCACTGGCCGGCTTAGGTCGTGCGGCCGCTCATCTGGCAGATGAGGTGGGGCGGCCTTGGCGGAAATACCGCGCGCCACGGCGCGCCAGAGATCGGAGGCAATGAGCCCCTCCATTGCGTCATGACTTCGGAGGCGCGCCACGGCGCCGACTCGAGGGAGAAGCGCGACCGACCGATGGGACCAGCTAAGCGGCCGGCCGGTCGGCGGCTCGAGGTCGAAGAAGCGGCAAGTTGACCCGATCGCCGTTGGTGGCGGCGTTCTTCCGCGAAGTCGTCTTACGCCACATCTTCACCGACTTCACCGGCGGATGGGCGGAAAGGGGTTGTCGGCCGTCGTCGCGCGCATCGCGATGTAGGTGCCGCGCTGCGGCGGCGTGCCGCAACTGAGTGCGAGCCAAGAGAAGAACTCCCCACAGCTCAAGGGTGGGGAGAACGCCCGATGTAGCCCTCGCGCATGGTGGCGGCGGAGAGGAGCACCACCGCATTGGGGTGAGGTGGTGCGGCTGCAAGCTATAGAACTTCGAGGAACAGCGGAGGAACCCGCTTGAGAGCCCCATCCGCCCATGAGGTGCGGCGGAAGATGACCCGCTTCGCCCGCCGCCGGCTCGGGCGGATCTCTCCCGCCGTGGGCGGAGCTGCACCAAATCTGCGCTCGGGAGGCGGCGGGTTGGCGAAGAACTCGATGTCCTCCGCATCCACGCCCGAAGCCATCCCATTCGCCGAACGCGAGGCGGGGCGCGGCGGAGGAAGAACTCATCGTCGGCGAGGAGAAAGCGGCGGAGCAGGCGAAGGAAGAAGAAAGGCAGAAGGCGGGGAGGAGTGCGCGTGCTATGCGCGCTCCCCTCGCCTATTTATAGCCCATGGCTGAGAAGCCGAGGCGGCGTGGGGATTAATGCGCCCACGACCCCACGACGCCCACGATTAACCCCCACGGTTATCGCCGCAGTAACCACGTGGGATGCTAACCGCCCTCGGCGCGGCGGATCCGCTCGGAGCCGAGGCGGTAATGGCGAGCCCACTGGCGGCCCGTCCGTCCTGCCACGCGATGGGCGGCAGGCTATCGCCTCCACGTGGCGTCATGCGGTAGGACCGTCTCATAGGTGGCAGGGAAGCGTAGCTGATACGCCGCCGGATTCCCGCCACGACTTGCGAGCGGCGGCTCCTCGCGAGGCCAGGCCGACTCCAGCGAGGCGGCCCAAGGACGTGGCAGCCGAATCTCAGAGTCGGCTCCGCAGAGACTGAAACTGCCGAAGCCCCACGAGGCGGCGCCCGCCGGGCTTCGCCAGCTTCGGGGACTACTGTCGGAGTAATGGGCCATGGGTAGGCTGACCCAGGACCCAAGATCTTTCAAGACATCGGGGCAGGCCGCGCCACTCAGCCGAGTCCCAGCAGGCGACCTTCGAGAAGGCCGAGTTCCAGCTGGCGACCTTCGAGAAGGCCGAGTCCCAGCTGACGACCTTCGAAGAAGGCCGAGTCCCAGCAGGCGACCTTCAAGAAGGCCGAGTCCCAGCCGACGACCTTCGAAGAAGCAGAGTCCTCAGATGGCGACTCCGATACAAGCCGACTCCGGGCTTGCGACCTCTCAAGGGGCCGACTATGAGAGTCGGCCCGCGACCTTGCACGAAGACCGATGCGGGGTACAGCCCCATCGTGGCTGTCCCCTTGGACCCACGGGAGGAAGGCATGGCTATAGTGAGCCGCATCGCCAGGAGATCTCCGGTGAGGCGCGGCACTGTTGCCATGCCTCCCTTGACCTCAGCCACAGTGCACAAGGCACTGTGCCCACGACGGCGGCGTGTACGGCCCAGAGATCGCCGGGCCCCTTGTCAGTGAGATAGAAGAAGGTGATCGAAGAGTTCAAGACGGCGGCCCTCGGAGTCGGCCTCCCAGTCGGCCGCCTCGGCAGGCCCCACAAGCCATAAACCAGATTGACGGGAGTGGCGGCGGTGATCGCTGATAGGCGGCGACTTGTTCCCATGACCCCGACCGAGCTGCGTCATCGAGGCGCTGCACGATGTTCGCTTTGTCCATGAGACCCGCCGATCAGCGGGCCCGAAGCAGCAGGAGGACAGCTGCAAAAGAGGCCGACGACTGGGGGCCACGCCCAGTCAGATTACCATTGTACCCCCAGGGGGTAGGCCTATAAAAACCCCCCGAGGCACCCATGCAAAGGGTTGGGCCTAGACAGGTTTTAGACACATAGAAAGAGGGGAAAGAGCTAGCCTTGCTCCTCCCTGCCCCCAAACAGCTCAAGGAGCACCGTTGTACTATCACCCCATAGTGATCATGCGGAGACCCCGCAGAGCAGCAGTAGGGGTGTTATCTCCTCGGAGAGCCCCGAAGCTGGGTAAGATTCGCCGGCATGCATGTCTTCGCCTCATCCCGTTTCCAGGCACCGGCGACGTTCTACTCGCCCCCACCATGATAAGCCACCCGTTGGCATATGTCGCATCCAACCCCCGACAAGAATCCTAATTCCTAAAACTTAATTACTAAAATTCAAAGACTGTAATTAAAAACTTGCATGTCCATGATACTAAACTTGGAGATACTACACAACAGGAAAGATTTATAGTACGCTCAGTGATAAACTTGATAACTAAATTCAAAACATTAAGACTTGCATACTCGTGATACTAAAGTTGCACACATTTCACAACAGCAAAGATTCATATTAACCTTGCTGATATCCTAGCCTAGAACTCACTGGGACCAGATAGATTGATATGTACAAAAGGTATTCAAGCTACATGAATTACAGAAATATATGACTCAATTCACATTATAATTATACTATCATGGATTCATCAATATCAGCTATAATCCTAGTTCCAAGAAGCTAATTCCTAAAATTTGAATACAGTAATAAAAAAGTTGCACATTCATGATACTAAACTTGCACACATTACACAATAGGAAGATTTATAGTAGCATTGATGATAACATATTTACAATGATATGAACAAAAGAAATCAACCTATATGAAAATGCACAATACCTCACTGCATTCACAACCTATATGAACATCAAACAAAAATTGCACACATTTTACACGAGCAAGATACATTCATATCTACAAAATGATTACAGAGTACCTAACTCAATTCACAACTGAAACTATAATTGCTCGGATTCATCAATAAAAAGCTAGAACCAGGATCCTAAAACCGAACTTTCATTTAAGCAAATGAAATCAAACTACATGAAATGTAGAGTACCCCACAATAATCACAACCATAACTAATCTTGAATGAATTGATCAATAGTGAATTGGAAAAAGTACAACTATTACCTACAGCAAACACATAATTCATAAATTGAAAAAAATTGCATGTTCATTGATACGTCTCCAATGTATCTATAGTTTACAAAGTATTCATGCCATGTTTACAACATTTTTATTTGGTTTTGGTATGATTTGCATGGAATTAATCCGTACTAACGTTGTTTTCAGTAGAACTACCGTGGTGCTGTTTTTTGTGCAGAAATCAAAGTTCTCCAAACACCGCGAAACTTTTTGTGGATTTTTTATGGACCAAAAGACCACCAATGAGCCAGAGCAGCACCTGGGGGCTGCCCCAAGGGGGGCACAACCCACCAAGGCGTGCCTGGGCCCCCAGGCGTGCCTTGTTGGGTTGGGCCCACCTCGGTGGCCTCCCGTACCCCTTCTTCGCCCTATAAATACCCAAATATTCCGAAAATCCTCTGGGAGACCCTATATCAGAAGTTCCGCTGCCGCAAGCCTCTATAGCCACCAAAAACCAATTGGGACCCTGTTTCGGCACCCTGCCAGAGGGGGGAATCATCTCCGATGGCCATCTTCATTATCCCGACGGCCACCACGATGAGGAGGGAGTAGTCCACCCTCAGGGCTGAGGGTTTGTACCAGTAGCTATGTGTTTAATCTCTCTCTCTCTTGCGCGCACGATCTTGAGATGTCACGGTCTTGATGTATCATGGGCTTTGTTAACATAGATGGATCATATGATGTTTCTCCCCTCTCTACACTTGTTGTGATGAATTGAGTCTTTACCCTTTGAAGTTTTGTCTTGTCGGATTGAATGTTCAGATCTGAGAACACATGATATATCTCTTGCAGATGAATACCCATGGTGACAATGGGGTATTATTTTGATTCACTTGATATATGTTATGGCACTCAACTTGCGGATTCCCGAGGTGACTTTGGGGTAATCTATGCGTAGGGGTTGATGCATGTTTTTATTATCTTTTCTCAATTAGAAACTTTGGGGTCTCCTTGTAGTTCTTTGTGTGGATTGAGTATTATGAATCTGAAATTGTTTGATACATATCGTGTAAACTCATGGGTACTCGCGGTAACAGTAGGGTATCTAGGTGACATTAGAGTTGGTTGATATGCATCATATGGTGTTATTTTAGTACGAACTCTTGATTAGATTGATCAGAAAGAATATCTTATTGTTATTTTAGTACGAACTCTAAGATAGATTAATCAAAAAGAATAGTTTGAGGTGGTTTCATACCCTACAAACAATTTCTATCTTTTGTTCTCCGCTAATAGGAACTCGGGAGTGATTCTTTATTGCACTTTGAGGGATAATCACATGATCCAACTATGTTAGCATTGTTGAGAGACTACACTAGTGAAAGTATGCACCCTAGGCCTCGTTTTCCATCATTGCAATACCGTTTGTGCTCCGTTTTACTATCTACTACCTTGCTGTGTTTTTGTTTTTCACACTATAAAAACTCATATCTACTATCCATACTACACTTTTATCACCATCTCTTCGCCGAACTAGTGCACCTATACAATTTGCTATTGTATTGGGTGTGTTGGGGACACAAGAGATTTCTTGCATTTGATTGCAGGGTTGTTTGAGAGAGACTATCTTCATCCTATGCCTCCCACGGATTGATAAACCTTAGGTCATCCACTTGAGGGAAAATTGCTACTGTCCTACAAAACTCTGTGCTTGGAGGCCCAACACGTTTCTACCAGAATAAAGTTGCGTAGTAGACATCAAGCTCTTTTCTGGTGTCGTTGCCGGGGAGGTTAGGTAAGCGCACTCACACCCCGTCAACGAAGCTCTTTTCTGGCGTCGTTGCCGGGGAGGTGAGTGCTTGAAGGTATATCTTTAGACCTTGCAATCGAATCTTTTAGTTTCCTGTTTTATCACTAGTTAGGTTTATAAAAGAAAACTACAAAAAATGGAATTAAAGTTCCATCATATTATTGATCATCTTTATAATATCTTTCTTGAAAATGATGGTTCAGAAAATTGTGCTCAATTGATAGAAGCAGAATTTAACAAAATGATTGGCATGAATGATGAGCATGATTGCAATGTTGTTAGTATGAATTCTTTGAATATCCATGATGTTAATGATATGCAAAGCTACTAGCTTGGGGATGCGATGTTTGATGAAGATGATGTTTTTAGTTCCCCAAGATTTGATGTGCAAATTTGTTATAATGATTGCATGCCTCCTATTTATGATGATTACAATGATGAAAGTGGATTTGGAGAGGCCATTAATTTATTTAATGATACATCCACTATTTTGGAAGAGGTTGTAATTGATTATGAGAACAAAGTTGCTATCTGTGATGATTATGGTGATGACATGTATGCTATAAAGAATAATGATAACCATGAAATTTGTCATCATGATTTTAATTTTCAATCCCATGATAGTTATTTTGTTGAGTTTGCTCCCACTACTATTCATGAGAATAAATTTGCTTATGTGGAGAGTAACAAACTTTCTATGCTTATGTATCATGAAAAGAATGCTTTATGTGATAGCTATATTGTTGAATTCATTCATGATGCTACTGAAAATTATTATGAGAGAGGAAGATATGCTTGTAGGTATTGAAACAATATCAAGTTTCCTCTCTATGTGTTGAAAATCTTGAAGTTGCACTTGTTTTGCCTTCCTAAGCTAGTTGATTCTTGCTCCCAAAAGTTATTTTATCACAATACCTATGCATAGGAAGTGGGTTAGACTTAAATGTGCTAGTCATATGCTTCATAATGCTCTCTTTATGTTTTGATTCTTATCTTTTATGCGAGCATCATTGAAATCATCATGCCTAGCTAAAAGGCATTAAAGAAAAGCGCTTGTTGGGAGGCAACCCAACACTTTTACCTACTTTTTTGTGTGTTCACATGATTAGGCTACTGTATTAATCATGTTTTATTGTTTTTATTTCAATAAAGTGCCAAGTAAAACCTTTGGGATCATGTTGGGTGATAGTTGATTTGATCTTGCTGAAAAACAGAAACTTTTGCACTCACGAAAATAACTCTCATTTTTAACAGAAGAGTGCTTTTGAGTTGATTCTTTTTGAAGAAGATTAATATACAAATTACTCATGTGTTATTTTTTTCATAATTGTTGGAGTAGCAGAAGTATGGTTTGAGTACAGATTACTACAGACTGTTCTGTTTTTGATAGATTCTGTTTTCAATGCATAGTTTGCTTGTTTCCTACTTTCTATGGCTTATATTGCTCAATATAAATTGTTGAAATGATATTCTACAGTAGTCATTGTGTGCAAACAATTATGAATCTTGTCTTTGACAGTACCAAAGTGAAATGGTTTTGCTCTTTATCATACTAACCTATCTCACAAAGTTCCGTTAAGTTTTGAGTGATTGAAGTTTTCAAGTTTTGGGTGAGATGTCGATATGAGGAGAATAAGGAGTGACAAAACCCTAAGCTTGGGGATGCCCAAGGCAGCCCAAGTTAATATCCAAGGAATATCCAAGCAAATAAGCTTGGGGATGCCCCGGAAGGCATCCCCTCTTTCGTCTCCAACATTATCGGTAACCTCACTTGGAGTTATGTTTTCATTCGTCACATGATATGTGTTTTTCTTGGAGCGTCAATTTATTTAGTTAGGATTTGCTTGATTTTATTTAGAATAATGTTTTGCATCTTTTATTTCAATAAAAATGTCAAGTATAGCCCTTGCCATGTGTTGGGGATATTACCACAAGGCGTAAACCGGCCAGCCTGGGCCGGGTTAACTTCATTAGTGGTATAAGCAAAGAAAGGCCCAAGGCCTATAGTCGGTTTAGAACTTGTAGCCGTAAACCTGCTTGATGTATAACTTGTATTGTAAGTTAGGAATAGAGAGATACCAACTGGGATACGAGTATGAACCGGTTGGGACTCTATGAACCGACGGGCGTCACCCGTGTATATAAGGGGGCGACCGGCGATGGTTCAAGACGACAACCACAACTCGAGCCTAGGCGAAGCTTGTTTGCTCCCTAGCCATCGAGACCATATCAATTCCATCACAACTAGACGTAGGCTTTTACCTTCATCGAAGGGGCCGAACTAGTATAAAACTCTCTTGTCTTTGTGTCCGCTTTAACCCCTTCAAGTAAACTCGTAGCGATGGCTCCGCGACTAAGTCCTTTCACTAGGACATCTGCCGTGACAAATCCACGACAGTTGGCGCCCACCGTGGGGCTATCGCACGATGGTTTGATGATCTTGGAGGGCAAGCTCAAGGGACTCGAAGGCTACGTTGTGGGCCGGATGACCAGGAGTCGCCGCGGCCGGATCTACATCGACGACGCGGAATGGGGTCCCGAGGCCGATTTGATCGAGTACGGGTACCGGGTCCCCTTTGGTGGCATACACGTTTTCATCGGCAAGATCGGTGAGCCTGGGCCTGAGCCGGACATCTGCACCGACCTCGTTGAGACGGCTCAGCGTGCGAGACATACCCAGGTTAAACCGGCCGTGAAGCGTGTCTTCGTTGGAGTCGTCCACGGAGGAGAATGCGAGGACGGTTCAGAACACGGTAGTGAGACCGTCGTCTATTCTGGCGACGAATCTTCAACAGAGAGGCGAATCGTTGTACCCGATTCTGGGGCGGTATGATCGAGGCTGTTCGATGGTGACGATATTCCGGACCCCGAGGCGGATCAGCCGGGTTGGAATATTCATGGCCGGTACGCAGGCGGCGAACCACTCTTCGACCGCCGCGGCGATGCTTTCCGGATCAGCAGCGGCAGCGGCAGCAGGGGCAGGAGACCTTGAGCGCCCGCCGGTTCAAGTTCTGTCAGATCTGTTTGATGCACTAGCTGCGCTTATGGCAGAAGACAATCCGGCGGATCAGGAGGCTCATGATGCAGAAATCGCGAAAGTGAAAGAGCAGATCACGCAGGCAAAAGCGGATCTAGCGGCAGAAAAGGAGCGGATGGCTGCAGAGCGGGCCGCTCTGGATGCCCAGGCCTACAAACTCATGCTTGACCAGAGTGCGTTGCAAGAGGTGTTGAAGCGGAAGTATAGATCACGCCTGCCATTAGGGTTTGACCCCAGAAGCCTCTTCGGACCTCGGGCTGGGCCCGATAATCCGCCGCAAAGACCGGAGGCAAACCGGATTGAGGCACGGGGCCAGGGCGACGGTCCAACCTCGCTGATGGAGCCTCCTCGGCAGAACATCGTGGTTCCTCCACGGTTCGAGCGCCCCGGTCATTATTCTAACCCTATGGACAACCTTGTTGCAGCCGCCACGATTGGAAGCTATCGATCGAAGGGACTCCCATCGCAAGCGGTGGAGACGCGCCGGTTAAGGAGCTTCTCGGACTGCACCGATTCAGCAGAAGCATATTCATACAGCCGTGATCGGATTCATTCTCGCCCGCCCGAGCCGGAGCTATAGCAGGCGTGTGGATGAACCGGCCATATCAAGTAATGCGCGGGACCGTGAAGCAGCCCGTGGCAATAACCCGACAGGTGGCATCCTCGATGCTCAGGAGGTGGTGGACCGAACGCACGGCGAAGGGGCGAATTAGCGGCTGCGGGATGGCGCAGTCAACTTACACCGGTCCGCCCTACCACCTTCGCCGGACCAGGAGTCGCATCCGCTTTAGGGGTGCCTTGTTTGATCCCCACTTTACGCAATGTGCGCCTGCCTAAGGATTTCAAAGGTCCGCGCAAGGTACCAAATTACACCGCCGATCTGTCCCCCGAAGCGTGGGTAGAAAGTTATGAGATGGCCATGGAGATGCTAGACGTGGATGAGACTGCGTGTGCAAAATACTTCACCATGATGCTGGAAGGCACGGCTCGTACTTGGTTGAAGAGCCTACCACCCAACTCTATCAGCTCATGGGCCTAGTTGCGGGCCCGGTTTATCCAGAATTTTAAGGATACATGTAAGCAGCCCAAGTCCATAGTAGACCTGGCGGCATGTGTCCAGGAGGAAGGAGAATCGACGACCCGTTAGTACGCCAGCGTTTGAGATTTTGCACTCATCGGCGGGATTAACGCCGACTCGCAATCTTAACCACGGAAGGCAAGCTGCGGTTTGAGCCTTTAAAGTTGAAATTGGGGCGCATGAAGCGGTTCTGTAATGACATGGGAACCCTCATGGCCGCTTTAGTGAAATATGCTGATTCAGACAGTACCAAGGATCCTGAGGCTGATGATGATGAAGCAGGGAAGGGAAAGAAGAATGGCAACTCCAAGGGGCAACAGTACAAACCGGCGGGTCATGGAAACGGAGGCAAGCGTAAGCGGATGGCAACATGGACTTTGTGGCCAATACTAATGCACAAGACAGGGGGCAGCGGCGCAGAGGTAAAGCGGCAAATCGTAATGGGGGTCCCAATCCTAATGCAAGCCGTTTGAATTATTTGTTGAATCAGCCTTGCCCAAAGCACGGGACGAAGGAGTCGCCGGCTAACCACCTCTGTAAAGATTGTTATATTATGCAGGAGTTCAAAAACTCTAATGCCTTCCGGTATGACCAGGGGTCAGGTGGCGGTTCAGGATCCGGTTTCCACGGGCCGGGTCACGATGGAGCTTCCGGTTCAGGTCTTAATCAGGGCGGTCATAATAATCAGAATAATCAAAACGGCCAGCAACAGCAGCAACAACTGTCGGGTTATCAGAGCCAACCGAAGCAGTTGAGCAATGGGCAATATCATGTTTTCACGACTAGCTTGGATAAGTGCGACCGAAAACTCCACAAGCGAGTAGTGAACTCTGTTGAATCGGCCTTGCCACGTTACTTACGCTGGTCGGAGCAGCCTATCGTGTGGAGCAGAGGGGATCATCCTCCCCGGGTTGATAATCCGGGCCAGCTAGCGTTAGTGGTAGACCCTCAGGTGGGGGGTTATAAGTTCACTAAGGTGCTTATGGATGGAGGAAGCAGTATTAACATATTATACTATGAGACATTCCGCCGCATGGGCCTGACAGACAAGTATCTCAGACCGTCTAGTACGGTGTTTCATGGTGTAGTGCCAGGCAAATCTGCGTATCCTGTTGGTAAGATAGCCCTGGATGTGGCTTTTGGGGACGAGCACGATTCCCGGTCTGAAAAATTAACCTTTGAGGTGGTGAGGATCCGGAGCCCATATCACGCCTTGTTTGGGCGGCCGGCTTATGCTAAGTTCATGGCACGACCTTGTTATATCTACTTGCAGCTCAAGATGCCGGGTTACAAAGGAACGATAACGGTGCATGGGAGCCGCCGGGTCGCTTTGGAATGTGAGGAAGGTGATGCAGCTTATGCAGAGTCGGTCGTGCCCGCGGAGGAATTGAAGTTCTATAAGGACAATGTTGATCCCGCGGATATGACCCTTTGAAGAAGCCAACTCTGAGCATGATTCGGATCTGAAGTTTAAATCGGCAGTGAGACCAAACTTGTTGACTTCGTGCAGGCGATTCGTCCAAGCGAGTTCTTTGTCGGTGCCAACTGGATCCCAAATAGGAAGCGTGCTCATCGAGTTCATCCGTGAGAATCGGGACATCTTTGCATGGAAGCCATCTGACATGCCAGGTGTACCGAGGGAACTCGCTGAGCACACTCTTAATGTGGATCCTAAGTATAAACCGGTGAAACAGTTCCTCCGCCGGTTTAACGAAGAAAGGCGCAAAGCCATTGGAGAGGAAGTGGCGGGCTTTTGGCGGTGGCTTTATCATTGAGGTGTTTCATCCAGAGTGGCTTGCTAATCCGGTGCTGGTCCTTAAGAAAAATGGCACTTGGCGTATGTGTGTGGATTACATAGATCTTAACAAGGCCTGTCCAGCGGATCCTTTTGCCCTCCCCCGCATTGATCAGATTATTGATGCCACGGCAGGCTGTGAGCGGTTGAGTTTTTTGGATGCGTACTCTGGATATCATCAGATCAAAATGGCGGTTAAGGACCAGGAGAAAACAGCGTTTATCACTCCCTTTGGAGCCTTCTGCTATGTATCTATGCCTTTCGGGCTCAAGAGTGCCCAGGCTACTTATCAGCAGTGTGTACAGAATTTCCTGCATACACAGATCGGCCGCAATGTGCATGCTTATGTGGATGATATTGTAGTGAAATCAAGACAGAAGGAGATGCTGGTGGATGATTTGAAGGAAACCTTTGACAACTTGCGCATTTACAAGATGATGCTTAATCCGGCCAAGTGTGTCTTTGGTATTCCGGCAGGCAAGTTATTGGGTTTCCTGGTGTCTAATAGAGGAATTGAGGCTAATCCGGAGAAAATTAAGGCTATTACTTCCTTGGCTAAACCGAAGTGTATCAATGATGTTCAGCGTTTGGCGGGCAGAATCGCTGCGTTGAGCCGGTTTATCAGCCGCCTCGGAGAAAAGGCCATCCCTTTGTACCAAATGCTGAGGAAGACAGATAATTTTGTCTGGAGTCCGGCTGCTGATGAAGCATTTGAGGACTTAAAGCGGCAATTAGCCAATCCGCCTGTTCTTGCGGCTCCGGTTGACAAGGAGCCACTGTTGTTATATGTAGCAGCCAATGCTCGGCGATTAAGCGTGGCTATTGTGGTGGAACGCAAGGAGGCGAGCAAGGAATATCCGTTTCGCCGCCGGTTTATTATATCGGTGAGGTGCTTATTGAGTCCAAGCAAAGGTATCCGCATTGGCAGAAGCTAGTCTATGGTGTTTTCATGGCCAGCCGGAAATTGAAGCAGTATTTTCAAGGGCACCCCATCACGATGGTCGATTCAGCTCCTTTGGGTGATATCATCTGTAACCGGAGGCGATCGGCGGATTGCCAAATGGGCTATAGAGCTTGGGCCGCATGGATTGAAGTATATACCACGGACATCAGTGAAGTCTCAAGCACTTGTTGATTTCATTAATGATTGGACGGAGTTACAAGCACCAGAGGAGAAGCCGGATCACACGTATTGGACTATTCATTTCGATGGATCCAGGCAGTTGGAACGCTCGGGGGCTGGAGTCGTTTTAACTTCCCCACGAGGTGATAAGTTTTGTTATTTTCTCCGCTTAATGTTCCCTTGTACTAATAATGCAGCTGAGTACGAAGCCTTGCTCCATGGTCTCCAAATGGCTAAAGAGATGAACTTAAGCCGGGTTAAGTGCTTTGGTGACTCGGACCTTGTGGCTCAGCAAGTGTCTGGCACTTGGGCCGCATATCATCGGGAAGTGGATAATATTGCGGGTTGCTTCAAGGGTTATCAAGTGGATCATGTGGACCACCGGAAGAATGAAGCGGCGGACGCTTTAAGCCGGTTGGGTTCTCGGCAAACCGGTCCCTTTGATGTCTTTTGGACGTACTGCACAACCCGTCAGTCCAGCTCCCAGGTGAAGCGGATTTGGCTATTCCTGATCCGGAGGCTCAATTGGTGGCAGCACTACATGCTATTCCGGATTGGACGGTTCCTTTTCTTACGTATATGACTCGAGGGGAATTGCCAGGAGATGAGATTCTGGCCAGACAGATAGTCCGGCGCTCCAAGTCTATAACAATTCTCAATGGTGAGCTACATCATTGCAGTATATCAGGGGCATTTCAATGTTGTGTTTCTCCTGAGGAAGGCTGTGAAATCTTAAGAGAAATCCATGAAGGGGATTGTGGACATCACGCCGGTTCAAAATCTCTGGTAGCAAAGGCGTTTAAATCACGGTTTTCTTGGTTGTGGCAAGACGACGATGCGGAGGACTTGGTTAAACGGTGTGATGGATGTCAGAAATTTTCAAGACGTGCTCATGTGCCGGCTCAAGAGTTGAGGATGATCCCAATAACGTGGCCGTTTGCAACTTGGGGGCTAGATATGGTTGGACCCTTTAAAAGATCCAAGGATAAGAAAACCCACCTTTTGGTTGCAGTTGACAAATTTACCAAGTGGGTTGAAGCGGAGCCGGTCAGCAAGTGTGATGCAGCAACAGCGGTGCAGTTCATCAAAAAGGTGATTTTCCGGTTTGGCTTCCCACACAGTATCATTACTGATAATGGTACCAATTTATCCAAGGGTGCTATGAAGGAGTTATGTGAATGCGAGCACATCTGGCTTGACGTATCGTCAGTGGCACACCCCCAGTCCAATGGACAGGCAGAACGAGCTAATCAAGAGATATTACGAGGCATCAAACCTCGGCTTATGGTCCCATTACAGAGGACACCAGGGTGCTGGGTTGAAGAGATACCATCGGTGCTATGGAGTATCAATACTACGCCAAACCGGTCCACTGGATATACACCGTTCTTCATGGTCTATGGAGCAGAGGCAGTTCTCCCCAGTGATATCCGGCATGATTCGCCTTGTGTGGCAGCTTATGTTGAAGCGGACAACGAGACAGCACGGCAAGACGCTTTAGACCTGTTGGATGAGGAGCGTGATATAGCAGCTGCCCGTTCGGCGATTTACCAGCAAGATCTTCGTCGTTATCACAGTCGCCGGGTTAGAACAAGAACCTTTCAAGAAGGAGATTTGGTGCTTCGACTCATCCAAGACCAGACAGATATGCACAAGTTATCCCCACCTTGGGAAGGACCTTTCGTGGTCAGCAATAATCTGCACAACGGGTCATACTATCTGATTGACATTCGAGAGCATCAAGACTCACGCACATCAGAGGAGGAGACCAACAGGCCATGGAACATAGCTCATCTTCGGCCTTACTATACTTGAGCCATCGGCTCTATTTATGTACATATCATGACAGTGTATATATTATCTTCGATATAATAAAACCGGAGCCTCATCTAAAGCGGGGTCTCTGTCTCTCTTAATCATGCGTGGTTACATGGAGTATCTCTATTTTTAAAAGCGGCCTCCGGTTTACCCCTTGACATTGCTTTTTATCCTTTGGGTGCCTTGGTGAGTCGAACCAACGCACACCTTTTGATAAGCGGATACCACCGGATCACAGGGACATGGTCAAGTCTGAACCGATCACGCCTCTTGGTCGGCCTAAGGCCATCAAATCACTTGGGGAATGGTCGAACCGAACCATTACCACGCCTCTTGATCGGCATATATGCCACGAGTCAGTTGGGGACCTGGCTGACTTGAATCATTGTCACACCTATTGGGGGCTTGATCCTGTCCGACCATGGTAATGCCATCTGAACAGCTCAGTATAGCGTATGTTTGCAAAACGGTTTTATCGTTACCTTGTTTTCCATGTTGTTTTCATGGTTTGTTGGATATTTGTTTTTGTTGGATTTCTTTTATATCAACAAAACACCTTTTTTCCGGTTCAGCCGATGGATTTGATTTCCCTTTAAATCGGAGACGTATGCCCGGTTTACCTTTTTCCTGTTACCCTTGTCGAGTAATAAGGGGGCTTGTGCTGATTTAGCACGGTTTATATGGGAGATGTTCTCTCCCCGCTTTATTGACGGTAATGGTTTATAAAACCTCCGCTTCAAGCTTGGCTAAGCCAGCTTCATGCCCAGACATGGCAGGTATTTGTGTCACTTATTTGTTGTATTAACGATACATATATTCAAGATCATAAACCGGCTGGCGGTATAACCGCCGCCGAAGTTCAAATTTTTTCTGATTGCAGGAAATACAAGTCGAGGTTTTTCAAACAAAAAGCTTTAGTACTTATGCACGAAGGCATAATCAAGATAGAAGTATTAACTACCCTATTACAAGGCAACACGGTGCCCAAATAAAATCATTGTTCTTTTGGGACAGATGCCAACGACAATTTGTTCAAACCGCCTCGGTTCAAGCACTGCTCCTCATCCTCGCCGCTTCAGCCTCCTCGTCTCTACCCATTGGTCGGAAATCAATGATGGTCGATCGATTCCCATTAAAGCTTGGAAAACAGCCTCTTCATGGATCGGGAAGATAGTTCAATATCAGGAGCATAAGTGTGCTTACGGATTGGAGGGATAAGGTTTTCCGCTTCAAAAGTTGGGGCAGGCACTCGCTTGTTCTGGTCATTATACTGTGCTTGATAATCGTCAAATCTGCTTCTTGACCGGTGACAAGCCGAGGGCGCCTTTGCACGGTTTATCGCCCGTAAATCCTCTTCATTAAAATCAGAGCCATCTTCCTTCACACTGGGGTAGCCTTGAGCTGCTTCCACAGGGTCAAAATCTGGTACCCATGCCTTGGCCCGGATCAAAGCGTTAATAGCTCCGGTTCGAGCGGCAGATTTTTTCATTTCCTCAAATCGGGCCGGAAGCATGGATAACCTGTTCAGAGTATCTTGGAGTAAAGAAGGTGCCGGGTTGTTATGAGAGGCTGTGGTGATGATCCGCTGGGCTCTGGTATATAGCTGTTCTACTAAGGTGTAAACAGCCTTCAGTTTCTTCCGCACATCGTTTCCTAAGTGCCCGATGCGTGTGCCTACAACAATAAAGAGACAGTCTCAAACCGGATTTATATTCCAGCAGGTTGAAAGCATCAAAGATGTTCAAAGGAGCTTACCAAAGATCGTCGCGGTCATGGAGTGTACTTACCGCTTTACGGCGGTCAGATCATCTACCACCGGTTTAAGGGCAGCTTCAGCATTTTCCGCTCGTTTGATTAAAGTGGCCTTCTCAGTGGCCCAATCAGCCTGCTCTTTCTTGAAGCCTTCCTTCAACTGTTCAGTGGCGTTCAAAGCCTTTGGTTAATTCTTTCTTGGCCTTATGCATTTGGCTGTTGGGTTTTCAACGCCTCTTGTAAATCGGCAATCCGGTCCTCCTTGATTCTCACCTCAGCCTGCATACAGATAGTATTTTCAACAAGCGGTTCAAGAAAGTGAAGTCTCAACCATATAACAAAGTTATATGCCTGACACTTGGGGGCTAATGCACCTTCAATTTTTATAAATGTTACTAGGTGGCAAAGTCCCAAGCTTAATACAAGTATTAAACTTGGCACTTGGGGGCTAATGGCTATTTGATCTACGTATGTTTCCAAGAACAGTTTTTATTGAAGCCCCGGTTTAAGTATGCTAAGATAAACCGGCCCTTGGGGGCTATGCAGGTGGATTTCAAAATTGCTAAGGAATATATTCAAGTCCCGGTTTGATCAAGATTACAAACCGGCCCTTGGGGGCTAGAAGGATTGATACATTTGCCAGTAGGTAAAGAAGTGGATTACCTCAAACTTATCCCTCATCATCTTGACCAGGCCAGCTTCACAGTCACGGCTGGTATAAAGCTGGTTTAAGTAGCCAGAATGAAGATCTTGGGCGCTTAGAGCAGCATATGTCTCTAGTTCAACATCCCATTTTCCTTTATTTAAAGCGAAAAAATCCTCTTTCACAGTGTGCCTGGTTAAAGTGGCAGGATTCCCCGGTTCAGAATGGCCCATACCAGTAATCATGACGTTATCATCTTTGGACTCGACGGATTGTGTGGGCGCGGCCGTCTTGTCAGCAGGACTGTGGGATTTATCAAACCGGACGGAGCTGGCAGGCAGATCGGCAGAAATTGAAGTGTTAACAGGCCTCTCTTCGGGAATAACATCATCTTGTAACGGAGGATCATTGGGAATATCTTCAGAGGCGAAATCTTCAAGATCTGGCGCTTTCTCGTGATTTGGGGCGGCATCTTCTTCAGCCGCTTTATCCAAACGGGCCTTCTTACTTGGTTTTGGTTTGGCCCTAAGAGAAAAAACAAAGAGTCAGTGGAAAGCATAAGCCATTATACAATATATTGGAAGCATACGCTCGTTTTTTCTTACCCGGCAACTATTTTCAATGGTGGTAACTGAGTGGCCGACGATTCACCAAAGGATGAATGGGAAGTGACCTGATAATCGGAGTCGGACGGATTAAGAGGTTGACAGAAGAAACCCGCTTTAGAATTTAAAGCAATAAAAAGGTCGGAGACCTCGGAGCGGCGCTTTCGAACCGGGCTGTTTGGTAAACCGGCAGAAGTAACTACCTGACCACTATGCCGGGTTGTGCGGCGAGCTTCATGTTGCTGCGTCTTCATAAGAAATTTGGGATCCAAATAAGCAAGAGGGTGAGAAAAATTAACTTTCCGGTTTGCCTGGCGAAATTTTGGCAAAGGCAAGTTTTCTTAATCAGAAGAGAGAATAGTTACCTCAGCGAATCCCACATTGCTGGCCTCAGCGTCGTCCTGACAAGCATCATCATCAATAAGGCGCGTAAAAAGTAAGCCAAGTGAATCAAGTTCTACCTCAAGATCCGGATTACCCGCATCATCATCAATGGCTGGGTCGGATGAAGCGGTGGTTTTTCTCTTATGAGCTGGTTTCTTAGTAACTTTGGTCTTAGGCCGGGTTGGCCGCCCGACTTTCTCTGCTTTATCTTGTGAAAGTTTCTTGCTCCAAAACGGATTGTCACCCTGGGTCAGAAATAATTAAATGTCAGACACATAAAGCAGTAACAGGTTTAATGATGGAGCAACTAAAAGCTTACCGCTGGCGGTTTGTTGGTGGTGCAGTAAGGAGGAAGACCGGTTTGAGCACAGAGATGCTCCGGTTCATTCAACATCTTCTTTACCGAGTCTGTGACTTCATCGTCGGAGAGTTGAATTTTTATTGTCGGAGTGGGTCATTGACACTACCAGTATATTTGCACATCAAACCGGGGCGTCGGCTCAAAGGCAGTATGCTCCATGATATCCAGCAGCGTGCAAGGTCTATTCCTGTCAAACCGTTGGCCATAAAGGCCCGAAGTTTGGACAGTTGCGGAGCATATTTACTTCTCTCTTTGGCACTTAGCCTCTGTGGAAAGGGGTGAGTGTTGCTGAGCCGTTCCGGACGGAAGCCAGGCAAGGGATTTTCGTCTTCAGGAGAGGTATCTTTGCAATAAAACCAAGTCGCATTCCACTCCTTGGGGTGAGTATGAAGTTTCACGTGGGGATAAGTGATCTCCTTCCTCTTTTGAATAGCCATGCCACCCAATTCAGTATTGGGGCCGTTGGTGAATTCAGTGCGACGGTTTAGATGAAAGAGATCTCTAAACAGTTCAACAGAAGGTTCTTCTTGAAGATATACTTCAGACAGTACTTGAAAATGGCATAAATTGGTGACGGAGTTGGGGCCAATATCCTGTGGACGGAGTTGAAAATTGGCTAACACATCCCGGTAAAATTTAGAACCGGGCGGTTTGAAGCCCCGGGCCAGGTGATCTGCGAAGACCACAACCTCTCCTTCCTGGGGTGTAGGAGGACATTCCTCTCCAGGAACCCTCCAGTGGATTGTGTCTTTGTCATCTAAAGCACCAATCAGGACTAGATTGTCCAACTGTGATTCAGTAACGCGGGAAGGAACCCAGTTGCATTCATACACTTGTTTGGCCATGATGAGATCTACAAGAAATAGTTGATCCGGTTCAAGAGCATGCTGGATAAAGAAGGCGTTGATCTAAACTACGATAAACCGGAGGCAGTGTCTATAAACCGGTTTCCTGTGATACGATATCAGGTGGATTCTGGCGGTTCAACAAGGGGACTAATGATATATATGTGCCGGTTTAGCAGTTTTTTTCCTATGGTAAGTTAAACCGCCTGATCTAGGCATTGGAAGCGATTGAAGCTATGGATAACTAAGTATGCAGAAACAAGTTTCACAAGATCCTATTATAGCTGCGGATCAAACGCGAGCTTACAGAAAACAGAAAAATGTTTCGAGGAGTAAGGCAGAAACAGAAGTGAACTATGGAGCAGATATATATATGCGGAAGATCTATGGGCTTAAAATGAGAAACTACAGCGGATGCGCAGGGATTACTATTAAATACAGCACAGGTTCATGGATTTGTCCAAAGTCAGAGAACAGATATGAACGCGCGAATAACACAGCATGGAACTGGAACCCTAAAGAACAGATCTAGGTCAAGAAGGGGAGAAAGCTTACCGGGAACGGAGAAGATGCGGAAGGATGCCGCAATGCTCTGGTACGTTCAGGTCGATGCAGCGGCCGGAGATGAGGCAGAGGTCGACGGCGGTGGCGGGGCTCCAAGACCAGCGGTGCGAGGAAGACGAAGAAGAGGAGGCGAAGGGAAAGGAAAGAAATGACCCTTCGGTCCTATTTATAAAGCAACAGAGCTAGGTCAAGCGCGCGGATCCAGGAACTGCCATTTAAAGAGGGTGTTATAAATGATAAAATTACAGGATGACGTCATGCCGGTTTACAGTAACCAGAAGTGGTGACGGCACGGCGGTTTACCAATCACTAGAAGATGTCCAAGATCCTAGTTTTTGTGAAGGATTGACATGAACCAGTTCAAATCAATCTGGGGCCTAATGTTGGGGATATTACCACAAGGCGTAAACCGGCCAGCCTGGACCGGGTTAACTTTATTAGTGGTATAAGCAAAGAAAGGCCCAAGGCCTATAGTCGGTTTAGAACTTGTAGCCGTAAACCGGCTTGATGTATAACTTGTATTGTAAGTTAGGAATAGAGAGATACCAACCGGGATACGAGTATGAACCGGTTGGGACTCTATGAACCGACAGGCGTCACCCGTGTATATAAGGGGACGACCCGGCAACGGTTCAAGGACAGACAACCACAACTCGAGCCTAGGCGAAGCTTGTTTGCTCCCTAGCCATCGAGACCATATCAATTCCATCACAACTAGACGTAGGCTTTTACCTTCATCGAAGGGGCCGAACTAGTATAAAACTCTCTTGTCTTTGTGTCCGCTTTAACCCCTTCAAGTAAACTCGTAGCGATGGCTCCGCGACTAAGTCCTTTCACTAGGACATCTGCCGTGACAAATCCACGACACCATGCTTATTTTGCAAGTATACGTGTTGCTGTTTCAAAACAGAAAGTTTATCGATGTTGCAAAAATTCCCTAGAAACGTCATAATATGATAAAATGTTGAAACTTTTTGCAAAATAAGATCTGATAAATTTTCTACAGTTTGGTATTTTTTCCATAATTTTTAGAGTTAAATAAGTGTTGATACTCTTATATTCTTTACAGACTGTACTGGTTTGGCAGATTGCTGTTATGTTTGCATTGTTTGCATATGTACTAAATATTAAGAGGCATTTAGTATGCAATGTTGAATAATAATTTTAGTAACTTGCTATAGTAGAGAATGATAAGGTTTTTGCATTGGTTTATACTAACTTATCTCACAAGTTCTTGTTGAGTTTGTGTGGATGAAGCTTTTGAGATTTAGGAAAACCGTGATATGAGAAGAATTAAGGAGACACAAAATCTCAAGCTTGGGGATGCCCAAGGCACCCCAAGATAATATTTCAAGAAGTCTCAAGCATCTAGGCTTGGGGATGCCCCGATAGGCACCCCACCTTTCCTCTTCAACAGTTATCGGTTAGTATCGATTGAGCCTAAGTTGTTGCTTCTTCACATGAGTTGTGCTATTCTTAGAATGTAATTTTATTTTCATTTTCTTGCTGTTTTAATAAAGGGAAAATTTTGTTTTTGCCACTCTAGATTTTGCCAATTTTCCTTATGCCATTCTAGATTTTGACATTTCACTTTTGCCACGCTTAGTTTTTGACAATTATCACAATTGCCATTTAGTGGCAAAAGCAAACTAATTTTATTTCGTTTTTGCCACTCGTAGCTTTTGACAATTATCACAATTACCACTCTAAAATTTTTTCTTTCGCCACAGGAATGGCAATTGTGATAAGTGTCAAAAACTAAGAGTGGTAAAAGTGAAATGTCAAAATCTAGAGTGGCATAAGAAAAATTGGCAAAATCTAGAGTGGCAAAAACAAAATTTTCCCTTTAATAAATTACTTAGATCTGAAAGTTTTTGAATAAGAGAGAGTCCTCAAATAGCTACCCATTTACATAACTACTCACTTGATCTTCACTTATATCTTTTTGGAGTAGCTTGTCATTTACTCTCGTGCTTCACTTATATCATATGAGTAAATTGTTGAATGAATTGAATATCATGAAGTTGAAATTACATGTTCATATCAATCCTAGAAGTGGATTCACGTTGGGTTTAGAAAGTGAAATAGTTTGAAGCTTGACAATCACAATATTGGTCATACAAGCAATTCACGAATAATTATTATAAGGAAGAGAACTTTCACATGCAAATACACTATCTTGGAAATCTTTTGTGATTGTGAGCCCCCATCAAAATATTATATGCCAAAATTGTTGACGCTGGACAAGGAAGACAACGTAATGATTTATGTTTGTTCATATCCACATAGAAGTTATATTGTCATAGATCCTTCAACATGTGGTTCTCCGCCCCCCCCCATCTTTGCTAGGCAAAAATTCCGCACCAAGTAGAGATACTACTTGTGCATCCAAAAAACCCTTAAACCCAAATCTTGTTTTGAGAGTCCACCATACCTACCTATGGATTGAGCAAGGTCCTTCAAGTAAGTTGTCATCGGTGCAATAAGGCAATAAAAATTGCTTCTAAAAGTGTTAGATCATTTAGTGTAAGAGAAAATTGAGCATTGTACGAACTTGTGATGGCGAAGAATAAAAGCGACAGACTGCATAATAAAGGTTGCTATCACAAGGGGTAGTATAACGTGACGTTCTTTTGCACTAAGGGGTTAAGCATACAAACAAATAAGCGCATGGCAATCTCTGCTTCCCTCTTCGAAGGGCTTATCTTTTACTTTTATGTATTTACTTTCATGCAAGAGTCAAAGTCTTTCTCTCTATTCCTTTTTATTTTTCTCTTTTGGCAAGCATCATGTGGTGAGGAAAGATCTAGGCACATATATCTAGTTGGATATGGGTAGCATGAGTTATTATTCTTGACATCACCCTTGAGGTGAATACGTTGGTAGGCGAAATTATGAGCCCCTATCTTTCTATGTGTCTGGTTGAAATGTTTTGCTCATGTGTATGCTTTGAGTGTTATAAATCATAGAAGACTATATGATGGTTGAGTATGTGGAGCTCTTACTTGGACTCTATTGAATAATTTGAATTACAATTGCTTGGTGACTAAGAACATAGGTTGTTGAGTTTCAAGAGAATTCATTGTCTGAACCTTAACATGTGAAATTGTTGCTACTTGGTCGTGAGAAGTTTTATAAGAAACAGTTGCTATTATGATGCTAGGAAAAGTGATTTAAATTGTCATTGATCAAACTTGTGCACTTTGCTAGCATTCACACTTCATAAATTATTTCTTTTATCATTTACCTACTCGAGGACGAGTAGGAATTAAGCTTGGGGATGCTTATATGTCTCCAACGTATCTATAATTTATGAAGTATTCATGCCATGTTTACAATATTTTTATATGGTTTTGGTATGATTTGCATGGAACTAATCCGGACTGAGATTGTTTTCAGCAGAACTATCGTGGTGTTGTTTTTTGTGCAGAAATCAAAGTTCTCCAAACACCACGAAACTTTTCGTGGTGTTGTGCCCATCTCAGTGGACTCCCGTACCCCTTCTTCGCCCTATAAATACCCAAATATTTCGAAAACCCTCTGGGAGACCCTAGATCGGAAGTTTTGCCGCCGCAAGCCTCTGTAGCAATCGAAAACAATTCGGGACCCCGTTCCGGCACCCTACCGGAGGAGGGAATCATCTTTGGTGGCCATCTTCATCATCCCGGAGGCCACCGCGATGAGGAGGGAGTAGTCCACCCTCGGGGCTAAGGGTTTGTACCAGTAGCTATGTGTTTAATCTCTCTCTCTCGCGCGCACGATCTTGAGATGTCACGACCTTGATGGAGCATGAGCTTTGTTAACATAGATGGATCATATGATGTTTCTCCCCTCTCTACACTTGTTGTGATGAATTGAGTCTTTACCCTTTGAAGTTTTGTCTTATCGGATTGACTGTTCAGATCTGAGAACACATGATATATGTCTTGCATATGAATACCTGTGGTGACAATGGGGTATTATTTTGATTCACTTGATATATGTTATTCCACTCAATTTGCGGATTACCGAGGTGACTTTGGGGTAATCTATGCATAGGGGTTGATGCACATTTTTATTATCTTTTCTCCGATAGAAACTTTGGGGTCTCCTTGTAGTTCTTTGTGTGGATTGAGTATTATGAATCTGAAATTGTTTGATACTGAAAGTGCTAGTATCGACTAGAGGGGGGGGTGAATAGGCGATTTTTATGAAAGTCTTCTAAACTTGGAAGTTTCGAAGACAAACAATAGAAATGACCTAATTGATATGCAGCAGAAGACAAACTACCCTAAGCAAGCCATAGTCAGGTATGCAATGATGCGAAAGTACAGGACTAATAGCAGCTAGGTAGTAGGATCAGGATGGAAGATAGTATGAAGCCAATCAATAGTAGTAGTCAAGCAATGACTTCATGAAGACAAACTTAAGTAAGGTTGGGAAGGGATAGAACCAGTTGCTTGTTGAAGACACATGATTTGATAGACCAGTTCGATTCTTGTGACAAGACATGACGCCCAGTTAGGGAGGCTGAGATTTAACTCAGAAGACCGTGTCTTCACCTTATTCCCCTTGAGCTAAGGACACCTAGTCCTCGCCCAATCACTCTGGTAAGTCTTCAAGGGAGACTTCCAAACCTTCATAGACTTCGTTCACCGGCAATCCACAATGACTCTTTGATGCTCAGAACGCGACGCCTAACCGGCTGGAGGATTCACAGTCCTCAAGTGTAATAAGTCTTCAGGTCACACAGACAGAAAAACATCAGTGATGCCTAACACTCTTTCGCTCTTGGTGTTTGGGCTTTGTCCTCGCAAGGATTTCTCTCTCTCAAATGCTTCGAGGTGGGTTGCTCTCAAACGACAAAAGCCGTGCACTAACTCTGAGCAGCCACCAATTTATGGGTAGGGGTGGGCTATTTATAGCCACTAGGCAACCCGACCTGATTTGTCCAAAATGACCCTGGGTCACTAAGGAACTGACACGTGTTCCAATGGTCAGATTTCAAACACACGCTGCAACTTTACTTGGGCTACAAGCAAAGCTAACTCATCCAGCTCTGGATAAGATTTGCTCTCATTGTCTTCACTCGAAGACATAGGATTTGAGTTGAGCATCACTTCAGTCACTCTGACTTAGTTCACATGGACCCCACTTAATAGTACGGAGGTTCCTATGACTCAACGAAGAAGAAAATGAAACTACGAAACCACAGTCTTCGCACTCCATAGTCTTCACACAATGTCTTTTCATGTCATAGTCTTCAATATGAATATCTTCTCATACCACTATTGTCTTCAATGTCTTCATACATTTTTAGGGGTCATCTCCGGTAGGTAAACCGAATCAATGAGGGACACTACCTGCGTTATCCTGCAATTCTCACAAATGCATTAGTCCCTCAACCAACTTTGTCGTCAATACTCCAAAACCAACTAGGGGTGGCACTAGATGCACTTACAATACCCCCTTTTTGGTGATTGATGACAAACTGGTTGAAGTTTTCAATGGGGATAATTATGTGAAATTGTAAGGATAGGGAATTGTCTTCATAAGTTGCAAGGGCTCCCCCTGAAGATGTGCATATGAGTAATTTGCTTTTGGAATGCAAATGCACATGGCAGGTTGTACTTGTGGAGATCCTCTTCAACTTATGAAGATAATTCATCATGCATGAAATGATATAGCAAATAGAATGACATGCATAATGAAAAATGGATGTCTCCAGAATGATCTAAGTGCGGAAGTTATCATCGCACATGCGGAATTTATCATCGCATCATAGTGAAGCAAATAAGTAGCAGACGACCATCAAGTTTAGGTGTTACAACTCAGAGAACCAAATGTGTCAAAAGCATGAGTTGTAAACACGAAGCAAAATATAATGCAACCGCCCATATAAACCCGCTTGAAGACTATCAACTCATACGCTTCTCCCCCTTTTGTCAGTAAGGACCAAAAAGGTTTGAAGACATAGAGCATCTGCTCGTCATCATGAGTTGGTTGGCGGTGCAGATGAACTTGGTGCAGTGTCGATGCGCACAGTAGCAGGAGGTGGTGAAGTAGCATCATCTTCATCATCGATCACTCTGGCATTTACCGTTGCCACGGAGGAAGAATATTCAGAGTCTTCAAGAGATGGAGTCCGACCTAAGACAGCAGTCCGTGGAGGAGTGGAGTCAAACTGGAATCTTTCATTGAAGCCATCATCTTGAAGATCAGCTTCAGCACTGAGCAGGGTCAAACTCTTCCATGATCGCCGACAAGTTTCATGAGCAACAAAGGCATTCTTGGTGGCAAGGTTGCGAATGCGATTGACATCCACCAAGAGGCTTTGCATCTATCTCTTGAGCCGAAATGATGCTTATCCTGTTTCTGATGAAGGGCCACAAGAAGTTCTCGATCATTGAGAACACGAGAACGCTTCCGAGGCCGCTGTGCAATGGTGCTTTTAGTGGCTTCAGTGGGTGCTCGATGAGGCAGACGAGTGTTTCCAACCAATGGATAGATTCGTGTCGCTGCTTGAACACCTTCAATAGGTTGATTGAAGCTTTGGTGCTCAACGTTCTGAAGACACAGAGGCCTCTTGGCAGGGTCAGAGTATATATCTTCAACTGACATATCAACCTCTGGCAGAAAGATCATATGATTGCGAGTAGAGGGCTGATAATTGACAGATGAGTGTCTCTTGATGAGGCGCATGACCCAGGGAGCATAAAACTTCAGACCAAATAGGTCAGAACCGGAAGCAGCAAGTTGCCTGATGAAGAATTCCTGAGTGTTGAAGCTGATGCCATTGAGAATATAGAAGACCAATGTCTTCATAGCACCTTCAAGCTTGGCCGCCGACGAATGTCCTTTGACAGGCCATAGAGTTCGCTTGATGATATGATATATGGTGTGAGGCAGATACTCAAGGTCTTCAACAAAGAAATCTGTTGGATATTCAGCGTCAGATGGCAAGGGCTTCATCATGCTCAACATCTGGCTCATGTTGGGTTCTGGCTTATGGAAGATACTCTCTACAGCATTGCGGTGTAGCTGACAGTCAGGTTCATATAGTTCTCCAGGAGTGGCTATCCCTGTAAGCTTGATGATATCCATAGCTTTGGCTTCATGATGAACATTTCCAGTCATCCACTCGAGAACCCATGTCTTGATGTCTCTGTTGTAGCCACGAATGTGTAGAGTAGCATAGAATTCAAGCAATAGCTCTTCATTCCAATGTTCTTTGTCTGTCACAAAGTGGAGCGGATCAAACATCACGAAGCAATCAAGTGCTTCTTCTAAGCACGATAGTCCAGCAATGGCTTCAGTATCAAGGCGCATATGAGGGAAAATGCGCCCTTGATCATATATAACGTAGGAGTAATAGCTTCTCTACTGATAGCTCCAGAACCGATCTGATGATATCCTTGGCTTGGAGTAGGGGTTCTTGGTGCTGTCAAAGAAGGTATTGTGGCTTTTGAAGCCATTTGCATTGAAAGACCCTGGTGAGTTGACAGTACCTGGAAATCTTGGCAACCCAGGCTTTGGCTTCTGGACTTGAGGCCTATGCTCAACATGATAGTCAAATTGAGGTCCTGAGGCAGTAGGAGGAGGCACCAGAATGGGCCATCGGACAGTGGTAAGCTGACCATGGCTGTATGCTTGCTCAACTGTGTGAGGCCTTGGTGGCGGAACAGGAGCAGGGGCAACAGCTGAGGCGTCAGGCTGCACAACAGGTGTTTCAGGAGCAGTTGTCGCATTAGCTTCAGGTGCAGGGGCCTCATAAGCTTCAGGCACAATGGCCTCATTGGTTTCAGGCACACTGGTTTGTGCAGGCTCCACATTAGCGTCAGCCATGACTACGTCATTGGCTTCATTGGCGTTGGTGGTGGCAGCCTCAACATTGTCAACCTCTTCTTGTGAGAAGGAGGGTCGGGCACGAGCACATTCACATCAGAGGCGCTTCTTCTTCAATCATTGGGGAGTAGGTACACGTACTTCTTCTTGATTTTCTTGGTGATGTAGCGGAATGTCTTCAGCAGACATGTGCTTCAGACTCGAGACATTCACAATTGGAGCAGGTTCAGAAAATACTTGACGGCAACGGTGAACATTGCACTTCTCATTCGAGCGCTCGACGAGAGGGACTTGAGGCCTTTGTCCTTTGCGAAGCCTGCGAAATGCTGGCAACGCCTTAGGAGATGGAGTTGGCTGGGCCTCAAAGTCTTCATCCTCTTCTTGCATGGGGGGTGTAGTTTGGGGTTGTTGTTGGGGAGTACTGGGGGAGTCTTGTAGTTGTGGGTGATCAGCCCACGATGCATCCTGAGCAATTGGCGTTAGAGGACGACCAATGCTAATGAGTTCGCTGTTCGTTTGAACAGGTGATGATACCACGTCATGTTCAATCTGAGGAAGAACTTCATCATCAGCTACATTGTCATCATGACCAATGTCTTCAGCAGCGGTGGGTTCAACTGCTGGAATATCTTCAGCTTCATGCGCCTCTATGGGAGCAGGCTTATGGACTATCATTCTTCGTTCTTGATGTTCTGACACAGGGCGAACCACTGAAATGGGTTCAACAACTAAGGGCTCTGTGGAAGCAGCCCTAGTTTTCTTGGTCTTGCGCTTTTTCTTGGAGGGAGCGGCATCAGAGGCTTTAGTGTTCTTTCTCTTTCTGGCTTCAGCCTCAGCGGCCCTCGTCTTCTTCTGTTCTGAAGCGGTTGTGGTGACCTTTGGCTTCAAGCCAGTCATGCTGCTTGGGAAGATAATGCGAGGGGCTTCTTAGCTTGAAGGTTCAGGCTATTCAGCAGGAAGCTTCTTATTCTTCTTTGCAGCCATCCTGGGGTCAATGCCAGGGCGGCCAAGTGACTTGCGCTTCTCAGCCTCATTGTAGGCAAGCACACACTTATCAGCCAAACTCTTCATGCGCTCTCGAGAGCCCCCGTGCTTCTTCACGCTTCTTGTAAAAGCTTCTTTAAGCTCATGTAGCATGACTTTGAAGTTTCTGACGTCTTGAACACTTAGCTTGGCCACATGCTTCTTGAATTGAGCCTTCTCATAATCAATCTTGTTCTTGAGCTCAACGATGCGCTGAGCGAGAGCTAGCTCAGAAGCAATGGCGCCATTGAAGGCGACACTGAGGCCAATGGGAAGCTGTAAATCTTTGAAGCTGAGATTGGGGGTGTTGAACCACTCATCAATGAAGTTGTGGATGATTGCCACATCAAAGAGAGGCAAGTTGTTGAAGATTTCTGCTTCTTCCTTGCTCTTTATGAGCTGCTCAAGGGCATCATCAGCAAGATCTTCATCACTTGACAGATCAATGGGTTCTTCGCGCAGAATGGCGGCAGGAGTCAAGGCTCTTTGATCAGATGGTCTGACAAGTTGCTTTTTCTTCTCCGTTCTCTTGGAGACACGGGATTGATCTTCGACCGCATTAATCGCTTCGTGGAGGTGCGATTGCGATTGGCTTCGCACGAGAAGTCTTGAGGTGCGGTGATCTTGAAGCCTTTGGCTTCTTTTGCTTCAATGGCCGGAGGAGGAGCAGGGGCGTCATCGGAGTCAGCATCATTTTCAGAATGATCTACTCTGGCGCCTTGGACCACGATGTAGGTGATGAGGCCGTCAAGGTTGGAGAAGGGACCGATCACATTGGGATCAGCATCATGGGTGCCGTCAGCACGGGGAGTAGAGGGACCTGGGTTGAAGTCCAAGCCTAAGGACTTCTTGTTCTTCTTGGCCGAAGCCACAGCAAACTGGTAGTTGCGCTTGAAGAGAGAGTCGTCACGACACCAGAGTAGTGAGGTGGGATCGGTGTTCTCAGGCTGTGGTCCATGAACCATGCAAGGATAGAAGCCTTGAGCAATGGCTTCGGCTCTATTCTTGGGTTGAAGGCCTTGATAGAGGATATCACCCCAAGGTCTCTTGATGGCATTCTTCTCTGCATATTCCTTCGTCGCAAACTTGTACTTGAACCATTCCTCAGCCCAATAGCGTCGAATCCATTTGATTCACGTCTTTCTCTGATGATAATTCTCCTCGGGATCTGTCTTATAGAGTTCGGCTAAGTCATCAGGCAGATCTTTGGATGTTCCTTCTCTCGCTACTGCTCGCCACCCTTCCTTGTTGATTTTTACGCAGCCATGAACTTCAAACTGAATGGCTTCAATACGCTCAAAGGCTTGAGACTTACGCTTGCTGGTCAAGCAGGAACCGGCTTCAGGAGAATTGATATGATCTTTGTAAGTATTTTGCAAACGAATGCGGACTATGAGAACCAAAGGATTCTCCCACGGACATGTACTGTGATAAAGATTAGAGATGCGAGGGAAGGGGAAGAGGTCATATGCATTCTCAACAGATTTTGAAGATAAATCAGTTTGAAGACGTTGACCTCATGATGCGAAGACATTCACTTATATAGGTGAGTTGGTTCCAGATTTGTACCAATCCATGGATAAGTACAAGTGAGGAATCAAACTAGACAGGAAATCTAAGTGAATTGACTAAGCAGTACGAGATGCAGACAGAATAGATCTAACTTTTGAATAGGCAGAAACCACTTCCGGTAAACAGGATGAATCTTAAGGATCAAAAAGGTGGTAAAAATAGAGTTATAATTACCGCACGAAGAACTGCTAGATGGGATGAATAGGAGACCGAGCAGTTCAGCCCACCGTGCCCTAACTTGGCGACGGAGGACACCTACGGCGACGGCGGAGAGGATGATGCCCGCGGCCGGCGTGAGGACGGTGTCGAAGAAGTCGCAGCAGCTAAGCGCTTCATCGCCGGTGGCGTCGCGAGCTAGCGGTGGCGCTAGGGTTTTGACGGAGGTGGAGAGGTGGAAGAAGGATTTCTTTACCGCATGGGACAAGTATTTATAAGTAGGTGAGAGACACAACGCAATTACACTGGTGCCCCTGGCGGTTCACATCTGAGGGGCACGTGGCAAGCATGCAACATACTCAGAGTTGTCCCACGTTCCCACGCCCGCCAGGCATGTTGGAGAGTTGTTCCGGCTTCTCCGGATTTCAACAATAAAGATAAGTCATTTAAAACAGATTTAATGTTTGTCTCTTTGCCTTTTGCTGACTAGGACGTAGAGAAGACATTCAACAGTTTCAATAGAATGCATATGATTTGGACAAATAGAGTTTGAGATAGGAAGCATAGGGAGGTTAGGGTCCGATCACATTCACTTAGTTCAAAAGATCCAATCTTGAAGACATAGCTATAAGTGAATGCTGTAGAGGACAGAACACTAGTGTGTGTGTGTGTGTGTGTGTGTGTGTGTGTGTGTGTGTGTGTGTGTGAAACCAATCAAATCATCATAGTATTGAAAGTCATGAAGATAAATTGAAACTGAAGACAAACCAAATGCGAAGTCATTGCAATATAACGCCATGAGTGAAACACTTCAAACAGAGAAAGTTGGTGGTGGCGTTACCCACCGTATAGGAAGTATTAGACCCAGACACGGCGCACAATTATCGTGGCGCTCTGAAGTCATATTCCATGTTAATGTATTCACACTCAGAGTGTAAATCTTCATTGATTGAAGATATACATTACTTTGTGTGTTGCACATCTAAGTCATCAACATGCATAAGTGTTAGGATGTGTGCCTGATCACAGGACATTAGAGGATTCCAAGATATTTAGCTCACACCATAACTTGCAAAACCTTTTCTCATCCAAGGGCTTCTGGAGATATCTGCCAGTTGCTCTTTAGTGTTAACGTGAATGATATCGATATCTTTCTTCATAACATGATCTTTGAGAAAGTGATGACGAATTTCAATGTGCTTTGTCTTCGAGTGTTGGACTGGATTGTTGGCTATTTTGATGGCACTTTCGTTGTCGCAGAAGAGAGGTACTTGTTTCAGGTTGATGCCATAATCCTTGAGAGTTTGCTTCATCCATAGAAGCCGAGCACAACAGGATCCAGCAGCAATGTATTCAGATTCAGCAGATGAGAGCGATACACAGTTCTGCTTCTTTGAAGACCAACAGACAAGTGATCGACCGAGAAAATGACATGTGCCTGATGTAGACTTCTGATCCACCTTGTCACCAGCATAATCAGCATCCGAGAATCCAACCAAATCAAATTTTGAGCCCTTGGGATACCATAATCCGAGCGTTGGGGTGTAAGCCAAATATCGAAGAATTCGCTTCACAGCTAAGTGATGCGATTCCTTTGGTGCCGCTTGGAATCGAGCACACATGCAAACACTAAGCATAATATCTGGCCTAGATGCACATAAATAAAGCAAAGAACCAATAATGGAGCGGTATACCTGTTGATCGAACTCTTTACCATTGTCGTCGGGACCAAGATGGTGTTTGGCTGGCATTGGCGTCATGTAGCCTTTGCAGTCTTCCATTCCAAACTTCTTCAGACAATCTTTGAGGTTATTTTCTTGAGATATGAAGATGCCATTTCTTTGCTGACGAATTTGAAGACCAAGGAAGAACTTTAGCTCACCCATCATGGACATTTGATATTGCTCTTGCATCATGTACCCAAACTCATCACTATACTTCTGGTTGGTGCAGCCGAAGATTATGTCATCCACATATATTTGGCACACAAACAGTTCACCATCATATGTCTTCATGAAGAGTGTGGGATCGAGGGATCCGTGTTTGAAGCCTTTGCTCTTGAAGTCTTTGATTGTATCATACCGAGCACGAGGAGCTTGTTTGAGGCCATATCTTTGCTTTGTTTAGCTTGTACACCATATCGGGATGTTTTGGATCTTCAAAGCCAGGTGGTTGTGCGACATATACTTCTTCTTCAATCTTGCCATTGAGAAATGCACTCTTTACATCCATTTGATATAGCAAGATGTTGTGATGATTAGCGTAGGCTAGAAGTATGCGAATAGCTTCAAGCCTAGCAACAGGAGCAAAAGTTTCATCGAAGTCAATTCCTTCAACTTGAGTATATCCTTGAGCCACAAGACGTGCTTTGTTTCTGACGACTTGACCATGCTCATCTTGCTTGTTTCGATATATCCACTTTGTTCCAATAATGTTATGCTTGCGAGGATCAGGTCGCTTGATGAGTTCCCAAACATTATTCAGCTTGAACTGTTGAAGTTCTTCTTGCATGGCTTGAATCCATTCAGGTTCCATAAAGGCTTCAGCAACTTTCTTGGGTTCTGATATTGACACAAATGAAAAGTGCCCACAGAAGTTTGTTAGCTGTGTTGCTCTTGATCGAGTGAGCGGACCAGGTGCATTGATGCTGTCAATTATCTTCTCTATTTGAACTTCATTTGCAACACGAGGATGAACAGGACGAAGATTTTGCTCTGGCTGATCATTGTCATCATTGGGAGGATTGTCTTGATCCGAGCATTGTCTTGAGTTGATTTGGTGCGAGATGATAAGTTCCTCTTCAGGCTGTGCTTCAGAGGGCATGATTTCACCAGTTCCCATCAACTTGATAGACTCGCTTGGAGAAGCTTCATCTAGTGTACGTGGCAGAATCTCTCTCTGTGAACCATTGGTTTCATCAAATTTCACATCCACAGTTTCAAAGATTTTGTAGAGATAAAGGTTGAAGACTCTGTAGGAATGTGAATCCTTTCCATAGCCAAGCATGAAGCCTTCGTGAGCCTTAGGTGCAAATTTCGACTTGTGATTGGGATCCTTGATCCAAACATCTAGCTCAAATACTCGAAATGGCGACGTTTGGCTTCTTGCCAAGAAGGAGCTCATAAGATGTTTTGTTGAAGCTTATGGATGTACACACGGTCGATGATGTGACATCTGTATAAATAGCTCCAGCCGAAGTTTCTTGGTGTCTTGTACTCATCTAGCATTGTTCGAGCCATCTCAATGAGGGTTCTTTTTGCGCTCAACGATGCCATTTTTTGAGGTGTGTATGGGCAGAGAACTCATGAGTGATTCCCATTGTATCCAGATCTGAGATCAAGTCCAGTGTTCTTGAATTGATGCCATTGTCACTTCTTATGTGCTTGATCTTCACGCCATAATTGTTCATTGCTCTATTTATGGTTACCAAGACATCTTGCACTTCAGTCTTGTAAAGAATTATATGAACCCATGTGTATCTTGAGTAGTCATCAACAATGACGAAGCCATAGAGACATGCAGTTGTTGTGAGGGTGGAGTAGTGAGTAGGTACAAATAAGTCCATGTGTAACAGCTCGAAGGGTTGAGATGTTGTCATGATTGTCTTCGAGGGGTGTTTTGCCCTTGTCATGTTTCCAGCTTCACAGGCACCACACATATGATCCTTCTTGAACTTGACATCTTTGATGCCAATGACATGCTTCTTCTTGACGAGTGAGTGTAAGTTTCTCATGCCAGCATGTCCTAGCCTTCGATGCCAGAGCCAGCATTCTAAAGCTTTCGTGAGAAGACATACGGCAAGCTATGGACCTGCTGAGAAATCTACCATGTATAGATCATCTTTTCGATACCCTTCAAAGACTAGAGATTTGTCAGATTCCATTAGTACAAGGCAACGATATTTGCCAAATATCACAATCGTGTTCAAGTCACAAAGCATTGAGACAGACATTAAGTTGAAACCAAGGGATTCAACAAGCATCACTTTATCCATGTGTTGATCCTTTGAGATTGCAACTCTACCTAGACCCAATACCTTGCTTTTACCAGTGTCAGAAAATGTGATGTGACTCTTGTCGGATGGACGTAAGGTTGAGTCCATGAGAAGACTTCGATCACCAGTCATATGATTTGTGCATCCACTGTCCATAATCCATTCTGAAGCTTTTGGTGATGTACCCTACAGTGCAGTTAGGAGGATAGGCTTCACAAGAGTGTTGTGAAGCATAACCATTTGACACATATAGGGACAGTCACAGCTTATATCAAGGTTAGGACATAGTATGACTGATAAGAGATTCAAATGTGAAGTATATAGAATGACATTTTATCGTGCGTCCTAAATGAGTTTTAGGTCCCCAACAATAGTATCGGACGCCATTGATTGTTGGCTTTAGACCATTTTCTGCAAAAGGGAGTTAGTTCTTCTTAGCCACCCACATCTTCAGTGGTGGCTTAGAAGCAATGAGTCTAAGTGCAGCATCTGAGAATTTTGGCTTTGAAGCCCTAGCAAATAGCCTTGCAGGAGATGAATGATACTCATATGAATAAGATGAAAAGTTCTTAGTCCTATGAACATAGCGGTTTGAAGATACACGCTCATATTCATAAGTCTGAGCATGATTTCCCTGCAAAACATTGGCGTTAGGGTGACTCATGTGAGTCTCAGATTCATGTATGAAGCCTTTGGGCCACATGAAGCTATAGGTCTGCGGTTTATCTTCTTCCTTGGTGGTGTCATGACGACATTCACAGGAAGATTCTCAATGTACTGCTTAGGTACCCAGATCTTCTTCATAGGTGGTCCATTCCTGCAGTTAGTACCAATGTACCTGGCAAACACTTCACCATTCTGATTTTTGAACAGCTTATAGTTTGCATCAAAGGATTCATCAATGATAATAGGACTAGCACAGGTAAAGCCAGATAAGGTGGATGGATCTACTCAAGGTTCCTTTGCAACAACCCATGTGGTTTTGGGGTGCTTTCAAAGCTTCGAAGACGAGCCATCAACATTCATTTTCCTTTCAACCCAACACCCTCCTTCCTAGGGTTTGGTTCAGAATCGCTTTTGAGGACATCGCAGAGAGCCCGATGTCCCTTCAAACTTTTGTACATCCTGTTTCAAGCAATGTCTTCAAAATAGCATTTTCATCAGCAACAGCAGTGGTATCCTCCGCAGAGGGGTTAGTAACCACATTAGTAGGTGAAGACAATGAAACAGTAGTAGCAGTGGAACATTCAGCAACAGATGTAGCGTTATCACGCTAAATGCATTTTAGACATGGTGGTTCAAATCTATCCTGAGTGAAACTGATCTGTTGAGCATGAAGTGACTCATTCACCTTTTGAAGATCTTCATGAGCCTCTCTCAATTTCTCAAGCTCTTGTTTCCTTTGAAGATAATCATAGGAGAGCCTTTCATAAGTAGTTGAGAGCGATTCATGACGACCTTCAAGTTCCTGGTACTTAGCATGAAGATTTTTATGTCATCAACTAAGGACTATGAACGTGTCATTTCAGCGTCCAACAGGTCATCGCTTTTGTCTAACAGTTTTTGAGTATGTTCCATAGCTTTTTGTTGTTTAGTTGCAATTTTAGCAAGTGTTTTGTAGCTGGGTTTGGATTCACAATCAGAGTCATCTTCACTTGAAGTTTGAAAGTAAGCATCACGTGATTTTACCTTGGCACCACGTGCCATGAAGCGAGGGTGGGAGTAGGATCGTCTTAAGAACGAGCTTCAGCGTTGGTGTGGAAGTCATTGTCTTGATGTTGAAGATGGACTTGGCGACATAGGGCGTGGCTAGAGCGGACTTGCAACGCAGGTCGACTCCTCTCGGACTCCACCTCCGCCTCCTCGAAGCGAGACTCCTCCTCTGAATCCATTTCCTTGCCAACAAAAGCACGAGCCTTGCGGATGAGCTCTTCTTATACGATGAAGACTTGGAAGAGGACTTAGAAGAAGACTTTGAGGATTTCTTCTTCTTCTTGTCATCAGAATCATATTCCTTGCTCTTCTTCTTCTTCTTCTCATTGTCCCACTGTGGACACTCAGATATGTAGTGACCAGGTTTCTTGCACTTGTGGCAGGTTCTCTTCTTGTGGTCATGGGTGGAAGCTTCATCATTCCTTGAGCTGGATCGTGAAGACTTTCTGAAGCCTTTCTTCTTAGTGAACTTCTGGAACTTCTTCACAAGCATAGCAAGTTCCTTTCAATGTCTTCAGGATCTTCAGAACTGCAGTCAGATTCTTCTTTAGATGAGGAAACAACTTTTGCCTTCAAAGCGCGAGTACGGCCATAGTTTGGGCCATAGATGTCTCTTTTCTCAGAAAGCTGGAACTCATGTGTGTTGAGCCTTTCAAGTATATCAGACGGATCGAGTGTCTTGAAGTCAGGACGTTCTTGTATCATGAGGGCAAGGGTGTCAAAGGAGCTATCGAGTGATCTCAGTAGTGTCTTGACGATTTCATGCTTGGTAATCTCAGTTGCGCCGAGAGCTTGAAGTTCATTTGTGATGTCAGTGAGGCGATCGAACGTGAGCTGGACATTTTCATTGTCGTTTCTCTTGAAGCGGTTGAAGAGGTTGCGAAGAACACTGATTCTTTGATCTCTTTGGGTTGATACACCTTCGTTGACCTTGGATAGCCAGTCCCAGACTAGCTTCGACGTTTCCAGAGCACTCACACGGCCATACTGTCCTTTGGTCAGATGACCGCAGATGATGTTCTTTGTAGTAGAGTCCAGTTGAACGAACTTCTTGACATCAGTGGGGGCGACACCTTCACCAGTTTTGGGAACGCCATTCTTGACGACATACCAGAGGTCGACATCAATGGCTTCAAGATGCATACGCATCTTATTCTTCCAGTAGGGATATTCAGTTCCATCGAACATGGGGCAAGCAGCGGAGACCTTGATTATCCCTGCAGTCGACATAGCTGAAACTCTAGCTGGTTAAACCGAATCACACAGAACAAGGGAGTACCTTGCTCTAATACCAATTGAAAGTGCTAGTATCGACTAGAGGGGGGTGAATAGGCGATTTTTATGGAAGTCTTCTAAACATAGAAGTTTCGAAGACAAACAACAGAAATGACCTAATTGATATGCAGCGGAAGACAAACTACCCTAAGCAAGCCATAGTCAGGTATGCAATGATGCGAAAGTACAGGACTAATAGCAGCTAGGTAGTAGGATCGGGATGGAAGATAGTATGAAGCCATTCAATAGTAGTAGTCAAGCAATGAAGTCAAAAAGATACACGGATAGGCAATGACTTCACGAAGACAAACTTAAGTAAGGTTGGGAAGGGATAGAACCAGTTGCTTGTTGAAGACACAGGATTTGTTAGACCAGTTCCAGTTGTTGTGACAACTCAGACGTCTGTTAGGGAGGCTGAGATTTAACTCAAGACCGTGTCTTCACCTTATTCCCTTGAGCTAAGGACACCTAGTCCTCGCCCAATCACTCTGGTAAGTCTTCAAGGGAGACTTCCAAACCTTCACAGACTTCGTTCACCGGCAATCCACAATGACTCTTGGATGCTTAGAATGCGACGCCTAACCGGCTAGAGGATTCACAGTCCTCAAGTGTAATAAGTCTTGGTCACACACAGTAAAGACTTGATGATGCCTAACACTCTTTGGCTCGGGTGTTTGGGCTTTGTCCTCGCAAGGTTTTTCTCTCTCAAATGCTTCGAGGTGGGTTGCTCTCAAACGACAAAAGCCGTGCACTAACTCTAAGCAGCCACCAATTTATGGGTAGGGGGTGGGCTATTTATAGCCACTAGGCAACCCGACCTGATTTGTCCAAAATGACCTCGGTCACTAAGGAACCGACACGTGTTCCAACGGTCGATTTCAAAACACGCTGCAACTTTACTTGGGCTACAAGCAAAGCTGACTCATCCAGCTCTGGATAAGATTTGCTCTCATTGTCTTCACTCGAAGACATAGGATTTGAGTTGAGCATCACTTCAGTCACTCTGACTTAGTTCACTTGGACCCCACTTAACAGTACGGAGGTTCCTATGACTCAACAAAGCAGAAAATGAAACTACGAAACCACAGTCTTCGCGCTCCATAGTCTTCACGCGATGTCTTCTCATGTCATAGTCTTCAATATGAATATCTTCTCATACCACTATTGTCTTTAATGTCTTCATACATTTTAGGGGTCATCTCCGGTAGGTAAACCGAATCGATGAGGGACACTACCTGCGTTATCCTGCAATTCTCACAAACGCATTAGTCCCTCAACCAACTTTGTCGTCAATACTCCAAAACCAACTAGGGGTGGCACTAGATGCACTTACATATACATATCGTATAATTAACTCATGGGTACTCGTGGTGACATTGGCGTATCTAGGTGGCATTAGAGTTAGTTGATATGCAACATATGGTGCTATTTTAGTACAAACTCTTGATTAGATCGATCGGAAAGAACAGCTTGCTGTTATTTTAGTACGAACTCTAGGATAGATTGATCGGAAAGAAAAGCTTTGAGGTGGTTTCGTACCCTACAAACAATTTCTATCTTTTGTTCTCCGCTAATAGGAACTCGGGAGTGATTCTTTATTGCACTTTGAGGGATAATCATATGATCCAACTATGTTAGCATTGTTGAGAGATTGCACTAGTGAAAGTATGCACCCTAGGCCTCATTTTCCATCATTGCAATACCGTTTGTGCTCCGTTTTACTATCTACTACCTTGCTGTTTTTTATTGTTCGCACTATAAAATCTCATATCTACTATCCATACTACACTTTTATTACCATCTCTTCGCCGAACTAGTGCACCTGTACAATTTGTTATTGTATTGGGTGTGTTGGGGACACAAGAGATTTCTTGTATTTGATTGCAGGGTTGTTTGAGAGAGACTATCTTCATCCTACGCCTCCCACGGATTGATAAACCTTAGGTCATCCACTTGAGGGAAAATTGCTACGGTCCTACAAAACTCTTCGTTTGGAGGCCCAACACGTGTCTACAAGAATAAAGTTGCGTAGTAGTCATCATTCATCATACTAAGCTTGCACACATTTTACAACAGCAACATTAATACTTAAGAGTGAAAGATAGATAGATATGTGCACGATAATTTGATTGTTCATGATAAATAAAATTAAAAAAACTGCATGTTCATGGAACTAAGCTTGCACACATTTTACAAAACAACATTGATATTTACTAGAGAAGATATACATATATGTGCAAAGGATTTCAACCTACATAAATTTTAACTATACTAACATGGAATTATCAATATCAACTGGAACCTAGTTCCTAAAACATAATTCCTAAACTTGCATGTTCATGATACTAAAGTTGCAGACATTACACAACATGAAATTTTTTTTACAGTAGGCTCAATGATAAACTTGATACCTAAATTCAAAACATTAAAACTTGCATAATCATGATACTAAAGTTGCACATATTTCACAACAGCAAAGATTCATATTAACCTTGGTGATATCCTGGCCTAGAACTTACTGGGACCAGATAGATTGATATGTACAAAAGGTATTCAATCTACATGAATTACAGAAATATATGACTCAATTAAAAATTATAACTATACTAGCATGGATTCATCAATATCAACTGTAATCCTAGTTCCTAAAAGCTAATTCCTAGAATTCAAATACTATAATTAAAAAGTCACGTGTTCATGATACTAAACTTGCACGCATTAGACAATAGGGAGATTTATAGTAAGTGATGATAACATATTTACAATGATATGAACAAAGAAATCAACCTATATGAAAATGCACAATACCTCACTGCATTCACAACCTATATGAACTTCACAATACCTCACTGTACAATTAAAATTTTGCATAATCATTGAACTATTTGGAAAAGTTCCAGTTAGTTCCATTCAAATCATGCAAATTAGAGTCCAAAACAAGAGCAGAAGTATTTGGAAAAGTAGATACATTTGGGACGTATCAATCCACTAATATCATAATATGTTAATAGATGAATAAAAAGCAACTACCAAATCAATGAGCTCACAACTATTGAAAGTGTAAGTACTAGTTGAGATTATCGAACACAATAAAGTGCAAAGAAAGGGAGACTCCTCGTGCTATCCACCTGTCTGGTTCACTGTGCGGAGGGGAGAAAAAGGAAAGATAAACGCATTGGAAAATCATTGCGTGGGCGTATCGAGCGAGAGAGAAAAATGCGCCTGGATAACACCTCCCCCAGATAGAGACAGCTTCACCTTCACGCCCACACACAACCTTGCCTCTCCTTCCGCATCTCACGCCATGTTGCCTCTCTCCCCCTGCAGTTTGTTTCCATTTCTGCCTCGTCACCGCTCCTCCTCACTACCATGCCATGGTTCCCCGCGTCCGAAGGCTTGGTGCTACGTGACCTAGGGCGCCCAGATGGTGTTGGATCCGAAGTTCATGGCCTACATGACTTCATCGGCGAGGCCTTTGACCGCCTCAACGCTGCAACCGAGAAGATTGATGGGAAGGTGCTCAAGGCCACTAACGTCCTCGCCGAGTCCTTCACCATCACAAGGACTTCCTTGCCCATACCAAGTAGCACTCGGTACGACGCTCTTTCTCGCTGCCTCGATTTGTTATTTACGGCCGCGCTCGACGCCTAGATCTCGGGGTGTTTACTTCGGTTTGTACATAGAAATGGTTGATTGAGCCGAGATTTTAGCGCCATGAGTGGTCGCTTCCTTTTGGCGGTGTGGGAACTCGTAGAACTGGATATTCAGAGCACTAGGGGCTATGGCGAGTTGGCGATGACACTGGGAGAGGCTGGGGAGGAGGAGGCAGTCCTTGCAAAGTGCCATGGCTGCTGACCGAGAAGATGCCTCACTTGCTCCCAGGATGCTTTCGAAATTGTTGTTTCAAGGAACCCTAAGATGCTTTTTGAGATTAGAGACATCGGGAATAGGCATGAACTTTAAGCAATCTCAGTTGAAACTTGTTACATCTGTTGCATATGGGCATTTCTTCCAATTTCAAGGATTGGGAGAGAAACGTATTTACTTGTGAGATGGCACATGAGCCTTGTTTGAGTGACCAGCTGATCAATCTTTATCATAGATTCCTTAGATTCTTTATTTAGTAGATATTGCATTTCCTATTAACCGTATCTTCACTTATTTAGTAGATGTATGGTTCTATTGATCAGGTTTTTTTTCTAAGATGTGAGATATTACACTCTTGTCTCTGTTGAGTTATTGGTTTACTCTTTTACTACAAGTGGCTACCCTTGTGCCCAAAACTGGGACTTCGGCAAATAAGTGAAGAGGCCATACCTATGTTGCTCACACACTTCAATTCATTACCTGATCTTAGGTGGAGACCATGGGAGGTTTATGCTTGGTCTTGTGATAGACATGCTTTGGGTTGTTATGATGGTTGCAACATTTTGATTATGTAAAGTGATAATGTAAGTCCCAAGTATGTAGCGACTAGAGAATGCCAGTGAGTGACACCATACTAGAACGCTTGGATATGAGCTATGTGGCTTCTGCTTTTCGATGAAAAGGCGAAAAGGCAAGATCAAAATTGTTTCGCGATACTTTAGTTAAATCATCATGTTTCGAAACTGAAATTTAATTGGTTTCATTGAAAGAATATATAGAATATCTTTTCCGCTAATGTTTCCATTTGATTATTTTCCATAATTTACAAACATTCCATGCAAAAATATCACTGCATTAGTTCAGTGCCAACTCTACACCAAAGTACTTGATGATGCCATGTTGTTTTGGTATTGACGTACATCTCTTAGCCATTGAAAGGGTGGAACACCTTATACGCTGACCATGTAGGTGATTGATCCCATGCTCTTATATTGTTGCTTTCTTTCTTTCTATTTGCAAAAAAACATTGAGGCAATATATTAATGGTGTGTTGAAATACATCGATCTTGATGTATCAGTCTTTTATCTCCTATCAGTACTTCAGGCAACCATTTTTTTATCCATGCATTTTAGGCAAATATTTATGTGGATTTGATTGCAACATGTGTCATATGTTGCCTTTTATATATGCTTTAGGATACATTTAGCATTGTGTTGTCCCTTTCTCTCTATGTGTTCAAAAAAGTTGTAGCAACTGAACAACATTTTTAGTTCCATGGCATGCCTTCCTATTGCTCAAGACACCGACTATTCATGGTGGGCCTTTCTTACATGGTCGAACTGAGGTATGCCATGTATGTTCTTAATAGTATAAGTTGGTGCTCCAACTCTTGTCTTCCATTCTATTGTTGTGCAGTGATGTGCTTGCCCGTGTACTCACAAAATCAGTTTAGACAATTTGATTAAGTAACTAATTTTTGTTCTCGTTCATTTATTTATTACCCTGTGTAGCATTGATGCTGGTGTGATGAATTAATTATATGCATACTACTATGTGCCTTAATTATCTTTCATCTTTCCATGTCTCTTCATGTGTGTTATTTGTTGGAAATATGCCCTAGAGGCAATAATAAATTAGTTATTATTATATTTCCTTGTTCATGATAATCGTTTATTATCCATGCTATAATTGTATTGATAGGAAACTCAGATACATGTGTGGATACATAAACAACACCATGTCCCTAGTAAGCCTCTAGTTGACTAGCTTGTTGATCAATAGATGGTTACGGTTTCCTGACCATGGACATTGGATGTCGTTGATAACGGGATCATATCATTAGGAGAATGATGTGATGGACAAGACCCAATCCTAAGCCTAGCACGGAGATCGTAGTTCAGTATGCTAAAGCTTTTCTAATGTCAAGTATCTTTTCCTTAGACCATGAGATTGTGCAACTCCCGGATACCGTAGGAATGCTTTGGGTGTACCAAACTTCACAACGAATCGGGTGGCTATAAAGGTGCACTACGGTATCTCCGAAAGTGTCATTGGGTTGGCACGAATCGAGATCGGGATTTATCACTCCGTAAAGGGAGAGGTATCTCTAGGCCCACTCGGTAGGACATCATCATAATGTGCACAATGTGACCAAGGGGTTGATCACGGGATGATGTGTTACGGAACGAGTAAAGAGACTTGCCGGTAACGAGATTGAACAAGGTATCGGCATACCGACGATCGAATCTCGGGCAAGTATAATACCGCTAGACAAAGGGAATTGTATACGGGATCGAATGAGTCCTTGACATCGTGGTTCATCCGATGAGATCATCGTGGAACATGTGGGAGCCAACATGGGTATCCAGATCCCGCTGTTGGTTATTGACAGGAGAACGTCTCGGTCATGTCTGCATGGTTCCCGAACCCGTAGGGTCTACACAATTAAGGTTCGATGACGCTAGGGTTATAAAGGAAGTTTGTATGTGGTTACCGAATGTTGTTGAGTCCGGATGAGATCCCGGACGTCACGAGGAGTTCGGAATGGTCCGGAGGTAAAGATTTATATATGGGAAGTCCTATTTTGGCCACCGGAAAATGTTCGGATTTTTCGGTATTGTACCGGGAAGGTTCTAGAAGGTTCCGGAGTGGGGCCCACCTGCATGGGGGACCCACATGAACGTGGGTAGTGGGGCAAGGCCCCACACCCCTGGTCAAGCGCACCAAGATCCCCTTAGAGGGAATAAGATCATATCCCAAGGATAAGATCAAGATCCCTAAAAGGGGGATAACGATCGATGGGGAAGGAAATGATGGGATTTCTTTCCTCCCACCTTTGCCAACGCCCCAATGGACTTGGAGGGCAAGAAACCAGCCCCCTCCACCCCTATATATAGTGGGGAGGCGCATGGGAGCTACACACAAGTTCTGGCGCAGCCCTCCCCCTCCCAAGTACTCCTCCTCTCCATGGTGCTTGGCGAAGCCTGCGCAGATTGCCACGCTCCTCCATCACCACCACGCCGTTGTGCTGCTGCTGGACGGAGTCTTCCCCAACCTCTCCCTCTCACCATGATGGATCAAGGCATGGGAGACGTCACCGGGCTGTACGTGTGTTGAACGCGGAGGTGCCGTCCGTTTGGCACTAGGATCTTTGGTGATTTGGATCACGACGAGTACGACTCCTTCAACCCCGTTCTCTTGAACGCTTCCGCTTAGCGATCTACAAGGGTATGTAGATGCACTCTCCTTCCCCTCGTTGCTGGTTTCTCCATAGATAGATCTTGGTGACACGTAGGAAAATTTTGAATTTCTGCTACGTTACCCAACAGTGGTATCAGAGCCAGGTTTATGCGTAGATTCTTTGCACGAGTAGAACACAAAGTAGTTGTGGGCGTTGATTTTGTTCAATATGCTTACCATTACTAGTCCAATCTTGTTTCGACGGTATTGTGGGATGAAGCGGCCCGGACCGACCTTACACGTACTCTTACGTGAGACAGGTTTCACCGATTGACATGCACTTGGTGCATAAGGTGGCTAGCGGGTGCCAGTCTCTCCCACTATAGTCGGAACGGATTCGATGAAAAGGGTCCTTATGAAGGGTAAATAGCAATTGGCATAACACGTTGTGGTTTTGTGTAGGTAAGAAACTTTCTTGCTAGAAACCCATAGCAGCCACGTAAAACATGCAACAACAATTAGACGACGTCTAACTTGTTTTTGCAGGGTATGCTATGTGATGTGATATGGCCAAGAAAAATGTGATGAATGATATGTGATGTATGAGATTGATCATGTTCTTGTAATAGGAATCACGACTTGCAAGTCGATGAGTATGACAACCGGCAGGAGCCATAGGAGTTGTCTTAATTTATTGTATGACCTGCGTGTCATTGAACAACGCCATGTAATTACTTTACTTTATTGCTAACCGGTAGCCATAGTAGTAGAAGTAATAAGTTGGCGAGACAACTTCATGGAGACACGATGATGGAGATTATGATAAAGGAGATCATGGTGTCATGCCGGTGACGATGATGATCATGGAGCCCCGAAGATGGAGATCAAAAGGAGCAAAATGATATTGGCCATATCATGTCACTATTTGATTGCATGTGATGTTTATCATGTTTATGCATCTTGTTTACTTAGAACGACGGTAGTAAATAAGATGATCCCTTACAACAATTTCAAGAAGTGTTCTCCCTAACTGTGCGCCGTTGCTAAAGTTCGCGCTTCAAGCACCTCGTGATGATCGGTGTGATAGATCCTTACGCTCACATACAATGGGTGTAAGACAGTTTTACACATGCAAAACACTTAGGGTTAACTTGACGAGCCTAGCATGTACAGACATGGCCTCGGAACACGAGACCGAAAGGTCGAGCATGAGTCGATGGAGGATACGATCAACATGAAGATGTTCACCGATGATGACTAGTCCGTCTCACGTGATGATCGGACACGGCCTAGTTGACTCGGATCATGTAATCACTTAGATGACTAGAGGATGTCTATCTCGAGTGGGAGTTCATAAGATGAACTTAATTATCCCGAACATAGTCAAAAGATCTTTGCAAATTATGTCGAAGCTCGCGCTTTAGTTCCTTTGCTTAGATATGTTCCTAGAGTAAATATAGTTGAAAGTTGACATGGCGATTATGCGGACAAGAGAAAGCTTATGTCCTTAATGCACCGCTCAGTGTCTTTGAACCCCAAACGTCGTTTGTGGATGTTGCGAACATCGGACATACACGTTTTGATAACTACGTGATAGTTCAGTTAAACGGTTTAGAGTTGAGGCACCAAAGATGTTTTCGAAACATCGCGGAACATATGAGATGTTTCGAGGGCTGAAATTGGGATTTCAGGCTCGTGCCCACGTCAAGAGGTATAAGACTTCCGACGATTTTCTTAGCCGGCAAACTAAGGGAGGAAAGCTCAATCGTTGAGCTTGTGCTCAGATTGTCTGAGTGCAGCAATCACTTGAATCGAGTGGGAGTTGATCTTCCAGATGAGATAGTGATGTTTCTCCAAAGTCATTACCACCAAGCTGCTAGAGCTTCGTGATGAGCTATAACATATCAGGGATAGATATGATGATCCTTGAGGTATTCGCGATGTTTGACACCGCGAAAGTAGAAATCAAGAAGGAGCATCAATTGTTGATGGTTGGTGAAACCACTAGTTTCAAGAAGGGCAAGGACAAGAAGGGATACTTCATGAAACGGCAAATCAGCTGCTGCTCTAATGAAGAAACCCAAGGTTGAACCCAAACCCGAGACTAAGTGCTTCTGTAATAAGGGGAACAACCACTGGAGCGGAATTACCCTAGATACTTGGTAGATGAGAAGGCTGGCAAGGTCGATAGAAGTATATTGGATATACATTATGTTAATTTGTACTTTACTAGTACTCCTTGTAGCACCAGGGTATTAGATACCGGTTCGGTTGCTAAGTTTTAGTAACTCAAAATAAAAGCTACGAAATAAACGGAGACTAGCTAAAGGTGAGCTGACGATATGTGTTGGAAGTGTTTCCAAGGTTGATGTGATCAAGCATCGCACGCTCCCTCTACCATCGAGATTTGGTGTTTGCGTTGAGCATAGACATGATTGGATTATGTCTATCTCAATACGGTTATTCATTTAAGGAGAATAATGGTTACTCTATTTATTTGAATAATACCTTCAATGGTCTTGCACCTAAAGGAATGGTTTATTGAATCTCGATCGTACTGATACACATTTTCATGCCAAAAGGATATAAGATAGTACCACTTACTTGTGGCAATCGCCATGTAAGTCATATTGGTGTAAACGCATGAAGAAGCTCCATGTTGATGGATCTTTGGACTCACTCGCTTTTGAAAAGTTTGAGACATGCGAACCATGTCTATTGGTGTATATGCATGAAGAAACTCCATGCAGATGGATCGTTTGGACTCACTTGATTTTGAATCACTTGAGATATGCAAATCATACCACATGGGCAAGATGACTAAAAGGCCTCGTTTTTCAAGAAATGGAACAAGATAGCAACTTGTTGGAAGTAACACATTTTGATGTGTGCAGTCCAATGAGTGCCGAGGCATGCTGATGAATATCGTTATGTTCTTACTTCACGTGATGATTCGAGTAGATGTAGAGTATATTTACTTGATGAAACACAAGTCTGAATTATTGAATGGTTCAAGTAATTTCAGAGTGAAGTTGAAGATCATCGTGACAAGAGGATGAAATGTCTATGATATGATCGTAGAGATGAGTATCCGAGTTCTGAGCTTTGGCACATAATTAAGACATTGTGGAAATTGTTTCACAATTAATACCGCCTGGAACACCATAGTGTGATGGTGTGTCCGAACATCATAGTTGCACACTATTGGATATGGTGCATACCATGATGTCTCTTATCGAATTACCACTATCGTTTATGGGTTAGGCATTAGAGACAACCACATTCACTTTAGATAGGGCACCACGTAATTCCATTGAGATGACACCGTATGAACTATGGTTTAGAGAAACCTAAGCTGTCATTTCTTAAAGGTTTGGGGCTGCGACGCTTATGTGAAAAAGTTTCAGGTTGATAAGCTCGAACCCAAAGCGGATAAAACGCATCTTCATAGGACACCCAAAACAGTTGGGTATACCTCCTAATTCAGATCCGAAAGCAATAGGGATTGTTTCTTGAATCGGGTCCTTTCTCGAAGAAAAGTTTGTCTCGAAAAGCTGAGTGGGACGATGGTGGAGACTTGATATGGTTATTGAACCGTCACTACAACTAGTGTGTAGCAGGGCACAGGAAGTTGTTCCTGTGGCGCCTACACCAATTGAAGTAGAAGCTTATGATAGTGATCATGAAACTTTGGATCAAGTCACTAACGTACCTCGTAGGGTGACAAGGATGCGTACTGCTTCAGAGTGGTGCAGTAATCCTGTCTTGAAGGTCATGTTGCTAGATAACAATGAACCTATGAGCTATGGAGAAGCAATGGTGGGCCCAAATTCTGACAAATGGTTAGAAGCCATGAAATCCGAGATAGGATCCATGTATCAAAACAAAGCATGGACTTTGGTGGACTTGCCCGATGATCGGCAAGCCATTGAGATAAATAAATCTTTAAGAAGAAGACGGACGTGGACGGTAATGTCACCGTCTATGAAGCTCGACTTGTGGCGAAGAGTTTTTCACAAGTTCAAGGAGTTGACTACGATGAGATTTTCTCATCCGTAGCGATGCTTAAGTCCGTCGGAATCATGTTAGCATTAGTTGCATTTATTAAATCTGGCAGATGGATGTCAAAACAAGTTTCCTTACCAGTTTCGTAAGGAAAGGTTGTATGTGATACAATCAGAAAGGTTTTGTCGGTCCTAAGGATGCTAAAAGGTATGCTAGCTCAAGTGATCTTTCTAAGGACTGGAGTAAGCATCTCGGAGTTGGAATATGTACTTTGATAAGATAATCAAAGATTTTGGGTTTATACAAATTTATGAGAAACTTGTATTTCCAAAGAAGTGAGTGGGAGCACTATAGAATTTCTGATGAGTATATGTTGTTGACATATTGTTGATCAGAAATATGTAGAATTTTTCTGTAAAGCATATAGGGTTATTTGAAAAGTGTTTTTCAAGTGAAAACCTGGTTTAAGCTACTTGAACATTGAGCATCAAGATCTATGAGGATAGATCGAAAACCGCTTAATGGTACTTTCAAATGAGCATATACCTTGACATGATCTTGAAGGTGTTCAAGATGGATCACCAAAGAAGGAGTTCTTGCCTGAGATGTAAGGTATGAAGTCAAGACTTAAAGCTCGACCATGGCGTAAAAGAGAGAAAGGATGAAGGTCGCCCCTATGTTTCGAGATGTAGGCTCTATAGTATGCTATGTTGTGTACCGACCGAAGTGTGCCTTGCCATGAGTCACTAGGGGTACAAGAATGATCCAGAATGGATCATTGGACAATGGTAAAAATTGTCCTTGAAGTAAATAAGGACATGTTTCTCGATTATGGAGGTGATAAAGAGTTCGGCGTAAAGGGTTACGTCGATGCAAGCTTTAACACCTATCCAAGTGACTCTGAGTAGCAAACCGGATACGTATAGTGGAGCAACCATTTGGAATAGCTCCAAGTGGAGCGTGGAAGCAGCATTTACAGAATGACCTAGAGATTTGCGAAGTACATACGGATCTGAAAGTTGCAGACCCGTTGACTAAAACCTCTCTCACAAGCAAAACATGATCAAACCCCATAACTCATTGAGTCTTAATCACATGATGATGTGAACTAGTTTAATGACACTAGTAAACTCTTTGGATGTTGGTCACATGGTGATGTGACATGTGAATGTTAATCACATGACGATGTGAACTAGATTATTGACTCTAGTGCAAGTGGGAGACTATTGGAAATATGCCCTAGAGGCAATAATAAATTAGTTATTATTATATTTCCTTGTTCATGATAATCGTTTATTATCCATGCTATAATTGTATTGATAGGAAACTCAGATACATGTGTGGATACATAGACAACACCATGTCCCTAGTAAGCCTCTAGTTGACTAGCTCGTTGATCAATAGATGGTTACGGTTTCCTGACCATGGACATTGGATGTCATTGATAACGGGATCATATCATTAGGACAATGATGTGATGGACAAGACCCAATCCTAAGCCTAGCACAGAGATCGTGTAGTTCGTATGCTAAAGCTTTTCTAATGTCAAGTATCTTTTCCTTAGACCATGAGATTGTGCAACTCCCGGATACCGTAGGAATGCTTTGGGTGTACCAAACGTCACAACGTAACTGGGTGGCTATAAAGGTGCACTACAGGTATCTCCGAAAGTGTCTGTTCGGTTGGCACGAATCGAGACTGGGATTTATCACTCCGTGTAAACGGAGAGTGTAGGATCGAAAGTATGTCTAGAGGGGGGGTGATTAGACTACTTGACAATATAAAAATTCAGCCTTTTGATTTAGACAAGTTTTGGCAGATTTCAAGAAGATGAACAAGTCAAGTATCACCCTACACATGCAATTCTAGAGTAATGGCAGCGGAAAGTAAATTGCACATGTAGTAAAGAAGAGGTGGAGAAGAGCAAACGCAATTTGGAGACACGGAGATTTTTCTCGTGGTTCCGATAGGTGGTGCTATCGTCAATCCACGTTGATGGAGACTTCAACCCACGGAGGGTAACGGCTGCGAGAGTCCACGGAGGGCTCCACCCACGAAGGGTCCACGAAGAAGCAACCTTGTCTATGCCATCATGGCATACGCCCACGGAGGACTAGCCTTACTCGGGGTAGATCTTCACGAAGTAGGCGATCTCCTTGCCCTTACAAACTTCTTGGTTCAACTCCACATCTTGACGGAGGCTCCCAAGCGACACCTAACCAATCTAGGAGGCACCACCCTCCAAAAGGTAATAGATGGTGTTGGTGATGATGAACTCCTTGCTCTTGTGCTTCAAATGATAATCTCCCCAACACTCAACTCTCCTCACTGATTTGGCTGTGGTGGAAGAAAGGATTGAGTGGAAAGCAACTTGGGAAGGCTAGAAATCAAGTTTCATATGGTGGGAGTGGAGCAACTTGATCTCAACACAAGGGTAGGTAGTTTTCTTCTCGAAATGTAAGGTAGGAGTGGTAGTTCTTTTCGATGGCTCTCTCCACGAATGAAGAGGAGGTGGAGGGTATTTATAGCCTCCACACAAAATCCAACCGTTACACACATTTGACCAATCTTGGTGGGACCGAAGTTGACAACTCGGTGAGACCGAAAGTTCAAATCTTGTGAGCGTTGGGATTTTCGTGGGACCGAAAATACAATCTCGGTGAGTTCGATTCTTCCAAAGACTAGGGTTTGCCAATCTCGGTGGGACCGACTTTATCATCTCGGTGACACCGATATGATGATGTATGTTCTGAAGCTTGGCGACACTAGTTTCGTGAGACCGAGTTTGGAATCGGAAAATCCGAAATTTCTAGGGTTTGGGTATATGGTCGAGGTGGTTCATCTCGGTGTGGTGAGTTTATGGAATCGGTGGGACCGAGATTACTTATGAGTATATGTTGGAATGAAAGATTGCGATAGTTTGGGAGATAGATCACTAAGCACTTTGAGCAACCAGATCATTATCATAACCTCATCCCTTTTAATAGTATTGGCTTTCCTATAGACTCAATGTGATCTTGGATCACTAAACCAAAAATGGAGTCTTGAGCTTTTGCCAATGTTTTCCTTAGCATTTTGAGGGTCCACTTCTTCAGTCATTGCCATACCCATATCCTTGAACTTTTCGAAATGTTCTCAAGAAACTTATTAGTTCAATGATATATATGTTGTTATTAATTACCAAAACCACCGGGATTAGTTGCACTTTCAATCTCCCCTTTTTGGTAATTGATGACAACATATAGATCAAAGCTTCGACAAATGATATAATCAATGAATAATATAAATCGCTTTGAGAAGTATGTGATAAGCAAGAGCTCCCCCTAAATTTGTGCATTATTTAAGATTTGCGTTTGAATGCAAATGCACAATCGATTAGGATCATGGGTCACTCTTCCATGTCACATACATCTTGGTGGAGCGCACAAAATGATAAGAATGAATAGCATGCACCCAATCACCAAGACATGAGTAAATGATCATACAAGATATGAATAGCATATGATAAGCATTAAGCACACATTAAGGCATAGTATGATCAAGCACTCATCAAAGTAGAGCAAACGTAGTATCAAACACACGGAATGTCTCGAAAAACTCAAAAGTATCTCAAAGAAAGTATCTCAAAGAAACCGCAAACGAAAGAGAAAAAGCGAGCACTCTCTCTCTCGAAGTCCTATGATCTATACAATTTCTCCCCCTTTGGCAACAAGTTACCAAAAAGTTCGAAAGGTATAGAGCTAAACGTCACTAGGGACTCTGCTGGCGGCTCTATGCAGGTTGATGGAGTGGAGATAGCTGCATCTCCAAAGGCTTGGTGAAGTCTGTGGAGTGGAGGAGTGGACTTTGGAGCTGAGCTGGAACCGATGGAGCTGTGGGAGGTCTTGATGCAGTAGCCACAGTGTCATCCTTTGGAATAGCAGCTGATCTGGGTCTTGTGGGAACCGGAGCAGGCTGCTCATAGTCATCTGGACAAGGTCATCCTGCATCTCCTTCATGAGCTCTTCCTTCTCCCTCTTGGCTTCCTCGATATCCGCCTCAAGCTTGTTGTGAAGTGACTTGCACTTGATCGACTTGACATCCGAGCATGAAACTTGTCTTCAACTATCCTCTCAAGACTCTCCCGAGATCGCACTATCTTGGCAGGCGAGTTCAATCCTCTGGGTAGCTTCAAGGAGCTGCTCTCCAACGCTCTTGGGTTTAGCTGCTCTGCTGCTGCTTCCTTCTCAGCTTTGGCTTGTTTGGCGCTTCAGACTTTGCTTGACCTTCAACAGACGTGGGATCATCCTCGGTCATCACAACTTCATTGTCCTCATGCTCAAGGCTGCAGTGGCAAGTGGGGTCTATCCAACAAGTAGGTGCCGTGCCAAACTTGGCATTGATAAGCATCTGAATGTGCGGGCAAAACCACATGACCTCTTCAGTCTGCTGCTTGTCCTCTTGATAGTCTCAACTATCGTGTCCATCACCTTGAAAGGTGCCTTCGATCTAGTATATGCAGCATGTTGATAGAATAGCCTCTTATCATGCGATGATCTCGGACTTGGGCATCAAGGTATGCCTCGTAATTGTGTTCGTGGTAGGAAGACTCTGCTCGGAGATGATACATCGAGCCGAAGCTTCCAAATCTCTACATCCTTAGCTGGTACCTCATTGTACATATTTTTCATAGATTCATGGTTTTTCTTGGGAATTCCATAGACATCAACATCATCATCTCTCTGCCTTTGGAGCATTCAAGAAGGCAGCCCACTCTTCAACAGTTGAAGAGAATCTACGCCTTGGTCATCCATACAATCCTCGCCATCCGGATAGAAATGAGCTGTGGCATAGAATTGCATGATCATCTCATCATTCCAAGTCGCCGACCGACCAACGAATCTGCAACACCACATGCGGTGAAGCTCTCATGCACATGTGGAAAGTAGTCTCTGTGCTTTTCATGTCAATGTATGCCCGATCAACATAGCGAGTGTCAAGAATAATGGGCTTCTTGTCCATAAGCACGCCTCATAGAAATCTTGTCGCTCTCTAGTGTGGAACCTTGGATCAACAGCAGTCCTTCTTCTCACAAAGATATGGATCAGCTTGTCTCCATAGCACGAGACCTTTGTCCTTCCTTTCCTTCATGTTTTCAGCTCGAGGATGAGCATCATTGTGGATGGCAGTTTCGACGGAGTTTCAAGAATACATGTGCCTCATCATCGACTCGGTGGTGGCACATTGTCTTTCTTCTTCTCTCAAGGTGAATGTTTCTCACTGTTTTCTTGGGCTTGGCAAAGCATGCTTGGCTTGAGCTGCCTTTCCGGAGGTGATGGCTTTGACTTAGTAGGTGCTCCCGCCTCGATGGCATCTCCCATCAACTTAGGCTTCGAGGAGGCTGGGGTGCATCCTCATCGAATCATCATCACCGCTTCATCATGCACAATCCTCTTCCTCTTGGAAGTTTTCTTTACCTTGCTCAAGTTTCTTCTTCCATGCTCACTTCTTAGCAGCTGTGGACTTCTTCACTTTGTTGGTGCCTTTCTTGGTTTGTTGCCCTTGATGCTCTTTGGCAACCACTTTCCTCTTAGGCTTAGATGTGATCTCTTCCTCAAGCAATAAAGTCGAATCTTCTTCATCGAATTTCTCTTCTTCGGCCCGGTGGCGGTGGAGGCAAACCACTTGGTGTGCTCCTCTCACCATCATCGAAAAACTGCTGGCTTCGGGACTAGTGCACGCCTCTCGAATCTCAAGAATCGGTGATTCGGACTGTTCGCTGTCACGGCATCCGACATGGCCGACAACCTGTGAATAGATTAGGTATAGGCGTAAAAGAAGAGTTATCACAAACTGCGAAGATTTTGCAAAAGAATGAGTTCAAATTTCAGTTTTAGGTTTTCACAGAATGCATTTGGTCGACCGAGTCTAAAATTCGGTGAATCCAAAGTGTCTTAACAAAACCATTCACACCACTTTCGGTTGGACCGAAATGGGTTTCGGTCTAGCCGAGAACACTAGGGTTTCACTAAATCCTCATTTCGGTCACACCGATTTGCACAGCTTCGGTTGGACCGAAAAGTGCGATCTAATGGCAGAGGCCAAATCGGTCGATCCGAGAATGTAGAATCGGTCGCACCGAGATGTGTTCGCGGAAACCTAACCCTAAAACTTTTACTCGAATTTCGTTCTAAGAACTAATCTGCTGGATAGGAAGATTTCAAACGTGGCAAGAAGCTAGGCAAACCTATCGTGCATTGAATCGGAGGTTGAAGCACGAGAGGGATCGAAACTCACCCTAACTTGGCGGAGTTTCTCTACGGCGGCAACGGCACGGAGAGACAGTCCGTTGACGGCGATGGAAACCTGCGGCGAAGGCGCACAGGCGACGACGGAGACGATCCGGAGACCACGGCGACGGCAGCAAAGGGTTTGGGGGTGAGACATTTTGAAGAAAGAATCAACGCGCGCTGCCCTCAGGTATATATATGTAACGCCCCGGATACGACTTTCCATATTCTTAACTCCAACTCTTGCCTTTTCCGGAGATGTGTTATTTTGTTTTCTTCGTGGTTGGGTTTTTGTCTGGTGTTTTGCATTTTGTTTTTGTTATGCATCTCGTCTCATCGCATCATTCGCATTGCATCGGCACTCCGTTGCCGTCATATTTTTAAAACTTGCATCCGCTCGTAGTTGCCGTGTCCCCCCTTGCTTTTGTTGGCCGTTCCGAGACCAACCGGGTTTTTTTCGAGTCCCTCTTGTTTGGCCGTTTCTCTCTTTGTCTTCATTGACATGTTGCCAGACCGTTTGTCCTTGTTGACCTTCCCTCAGACCGTTTGGACCCCTCTCTTCTCTCTTTCTCCGAGACCACAAACCCCCTTGTCTTCGTCGACCTCTCTCAGGCCCCTCGCAGGCGTCTGAAACTTGCCCGAACCCGAACCGGTCTGTCGTCACCGTTGGATCCGGATCATCCCCAAACATCTATAAAACATCACCGTTTTCTTATTTGAGCTCCCCTAGTCTGTTTTTCCCGTCCGTCCGATTTAAATCGGATGACCCAAACCCCCTCTCTCTTCCCTATATATAGTCTAACCCTAGCCCCGTCCCATCCTTTCCCTCCTATCCTATCGCCGCCGCCGCCACTTCGTTTTCCTCGGGATCCATCCGATCTAGCCGACCGACCATCTCCCTCGTTTTGTGGCTGTCCAATCCATCGATCCACTACCTCCCACCAACGAGCCCGCACCCATGATCCAAATCCTCCCGACCTCTCCTCCTCGCGACCCGCCGCCTCCCGTGAACGTCGTCGTTGGACCAAGCCGGCCAGGCAGTACCCCATCGTCCTGCCTCTCTTCTCTTTTCCTTCTTCCCCGGTTCTGCTCTCTCCCTCACCCCTTGGTCTCTCTCTATTTCTTCAGGAGAACAGAGCATGCCCGCCATGGCCGCCTCGTCCGGAGCAAGCTCGTCGGTGTTCTTCGTCGTCCTGCGCTTAGCGCCGCCCGAATCCGGTGAACGCCCTCCGCGCGCTGGGCCGCCGCGCACCAAGGTCCCTGCCTAGGCCTCCTCAACCACCTCGCATCACCACCGGCAGCTCGTCGCGGAGAACCACCAGCTGGTCACCAGCGTCGTGCCTCGCCTCGCTTCATGCCTCGCCGCCGCCTCGCTCTGCGCCCGGCTGCGGCGTTGAGGAGATGCTCTGCATGGTTCCCGCCGAGTCGCGCCAAGCCCTGCCTCGCCGGAGATCCCGCCTTCCACAGATCCGCTGCGCCGCGGTTCCCCTCGCCGTCTCCTTATTCCTCCTTCCTCCTCTGTTTTTCTCCCTCTCACGCAGTTCTCTCCTCTCTCTCTGAACCTTCACAGAGCAGCGCCCGCATGCCCGTTGGCCTCAAGCGCGCCGCCTCTCTGCGACCCAGCGGCCGGATCCGTAAGCTCCGCCTCCCGCGCTCCGTTCGGCGGTTCCGCCGATGCCGCCGCCAGAACCCCCCTGCGTCGTCCTCTCCATCGCCTTATCGCCATGGACCTGCTGCTGTCGCTGTTCTTCAGAAAACGAGCAGCAGCTCGCCCGCCCTTCGCTCGCGTTGACCGCGCCGTGCCCTGGGCCACTTCAAGCGCCAAGGCCCAGCGTCGCTGCTTCCTGATCTAGTGCCGCCTCGTTCCTCATCGCACCTCGCCCGCGGCCCACCAAGGCGCTGCAGCCCAGCCTCCCAGCGCTCCTCTTCACCGACTGGGCTTGGCCCATGGGTGAGGCCCCCAGTGCCTCCCTTTTTTTTTCCTGTTGGGCCTCCTCCAGCCAGATTCGGCCCGTAGAAGTTTTTTCGATTCTGCAATTTAGTTATTTATCCAGTGTATTCCTGTTTTACAGATTAGTCCCTAGACTTCATGCATTTAATAACTCACAAACCATGCATCTTTTGTAAATAAGTTATATATGTAAAATGACTAGTTTTTCATCTAGTTTCATAATATGTCATTTTCATCCATGTTTAAAATGTTTAAAATGCTGTTTGTTTAAATTTGCTTAAATGCCATGCTAAATTGATTTATTTCATAACTAAATAACCGTAGCTCGGAATTAGATAAACTTTATATGTAAATGGGGTGGAAAAATGCCTAGTTTAACATGGTCCACTTTATTTTCCTGTTTAACAACATTAAAATTGTGTTTAGGGCAGAACAGTAGCAAATTCATAAATTGCATATGAGGTTCTTCCGGAATTGTTGTTTGTTCTTCCGGCCTCATTTAAACTTGCCTAAATAGTTAGTTTACTTTTGCTTCACCTCTCGCCATGCTTAACAACATTTAATCTTGTCTTGTTCATAACCGAGAGAGAACCAAATAATTGATGTGGTGTTCCGTCAATATGCAACTCGTTGCATATTGAGCTCCACTTAATTTGTAAGATAGTTTGTTGCATTTTGCCATGCCACGCCTCTTTAAACCGGACATGCATCATACTTGTTTGCGCATCATGCCACGTTTATGTGATGGTTGTTTACTACGTTGTTTGTTTCTTTCCGGGTTGCTTCTCTCGTTAGCTTCGGTTTCGTTCCGGAGATGTGAGGATTTGTTCGACTTCGTCCGTTTGTCTTCCTCATGGAATCGTTCTTCTTCCTTGCGGGATTTCAGGCAAGATGATCATACCCTCGAAATCACTACTATCTTTGCTATGCTAGTTTGCTCGCTCTTTTGCTATGCCAATGCTACGATGCCTACCATTTGCTTGTCAGCCTCCCAAATTGCCATGTCAAACCTCTAACCTTTGACACCTTTCCTAGCAAACCGTTGTTTGGCTATGTTACCGCTTTGCTCAGCCCTCTTATAGCGTTGTTAGTTGCGGTGAAGATTGAAGTTTGTTCCTTGTTGGAACATGGAGATGTTGTTCCTTGTTGGAACATGGTTACTTGTTGGGATATCACAATATCTCTTATATTATTAATGCATCTATATATTTGGTAAAGGGTGGAAGGCTCGGCCTTATGCCCAGTGTTTTGTTCCACTCTTGCCGCCCTAGTTTCCGTCATACCGTGTTATGTTCCCGGATTTTGCGTTCCTTACGCGGTCGGGTGATTTATGGGACCCCCGACAGTTCGCTTTGAATAAAACTTGTCCAAAGAAGGCCCAACATTGACTTTTACCATTTGCCTCACCTAGCCCTTTTTTTTTCCCTTGGGTTTATGGAGCCCGAGGGTCACCTTTATTTTAGCCCCGGGCGGTGCTCTTCGAGTGTTGGTCCAACTCGAAGCGATGTCCGGCGCCCCGGCAACCAGGGTCTATGCCAACCCGACGTCTTGCTCATCCGGTGTGCCCCGAGAACGAGATATGTGCAGCTCCTATCGGGATTTGTCGGCGATCGGGCGGCTTTGCTGGTCTTGTTTTACCATTGTCGAAATGTCTTGATGTACGGGTTTCGAGATCGATCGGGTCTTCTGGGTGAAGGTCTATTCTTCGATGATCGCGAGAGCTTGTCATGGGCTAAGTTGGGACACCCTGCAGGTATTATCTTTCAAAGCCGTGCCCGCGGTTATGTGGCAGATGGGAATTTGTTAATGTCGGTTGTAGAAAACCGAAGTTGACCTTAATTAAAATACATCAACGCGTGTGTTACCGTGATGGTCTCTTTCCGCGGAGTCCGGAAGTGAACACTGGTGTTGGAGTTATGCTTGACGAGGTTGCTATAGGATCACTTCTTGATCATACTTTTATCGACCGTGCTTTGCCTTCTCTTCTCGCTCTCATTTGCGTATGTCAGCCACCATATATGCTAGTCGCTGCTGCAGCTCCACCTCATGCCTTTACCTTACCCATAAGCTTAAATAGTCTTGATCTCATGGTGCGAGATTGCTGAGTCCTCGTGACTCACGGATACTTCAAAACCAGTTTGCGGTGCCTATGTTTCCGGCGGTGGCGATCCGAGCTCAAGGAGGAGCTTGAGGAAGATCTTGTTCATTGTGTTGTTTCGTTTCAGTTGATCAAGAGTGGAGCCCGGTTGGGGTCGATCGGGGACCTTTATGCATTTGGGGTTCTTCTTTTATTCGGTTCCGTAGTCGGACCTTGATTGTATCTGGATGATGTAATGCTTGATTCATGTAATTGTGTGAAGTGGCGATTGTAAGCCAACTATGTATCTTTTTCCCTTATGTATTACATGGGTTGTGTGAAGATTACCTCACTTGCGACATTGCTTTCAACGCGGTTATGCCTCTAAGTCGTGCTTCGACACGTGGGAGATATAGCCGCATCGAGGGCGTTACAAGTTGGTATCAGAGCCTTCCCCGACCTTAGGAGCCCCACTGCTTGATCGTTTTTAGCGGCCGAGTTGTGTCTAGAAAAATGTTTTGAGTCATTTAGGATTATATATATCGGAGAGTTAGGAATTCTTTTACTCCTCGGTCCTTCGACCTTACGGTGAGGTATCTGACGAGAGTTTTGACTCTTCTCCTCTCAAATTTCACTAAAAAAAATTTTAGGATCACGCGGGTATCTTAGAATCATTCCGATGGTTTTATGATGACAACATTGTCTTGGTTGCCTCCTGACATTTAGGGGTTGTGGCAGTGTCCCGGGGAGTTGAGCTCCGAGGTGTTGTCGTCATAATTTTATCGTTGCAGTTCTGGAATACCTGAGTTTAGTACGCCGACATCGAAAATCTCTTTTATGCAGTTGTTGGTGAGATAACCCCGCTAACCCAAAGATCGAGGTGAGTACGGAGTATTGCCATGACTCGTATAACGGATGCTTTTCGAAGGTTGAGGTAGACGATTTCCGAAGGTTTCTTGGTTATGTGTTGACGGATGGATACAGCTGGATGTAGGGATTGTTAGTTTGGGTGAGATATATTGCTCCCCTGTATCCCCAACACCTGATTGCATAACCGGAAAATTTCGGGAGTTTCATAGGTGGGAATTCAAGTAGCTCTTAGGATATCTTTCCGACGGATGTATGATATGAAATTGGGGTTCGACGTCTAGTGGTCCGCCTATTCACGGTTGGTTTCTGATGGTCTCGTTGTGTCTTAAAGAGTCCTTGGCTATGCCGACTCTGGGACACTTCGTATGTCATGTGCTTTGCCTTGTACATGATGGTGCTGTCTGATTGAGCCGTGTAGGCCCCACCACGAAAACTTCGGACGAAATCTCTATCATATGTTTGTTCCGCTTATTCTCGCAAGCCAGTCCTTTGTTTTTGTTTTGAGTTGTGGTATTCGAGTTGCTTCAATGTCAAGTGTTGATTCCATACCTTTCGAAATGGTGTTCTCATACTCCGATGTGATTACCAATCCTTCTCGACAATCGAGATTGTCATGTCTATCCTTTTCAACCGGCGTGTTTCTCTTCAAGTGGATCCGATCACTTCAACATCAAGCAAGACCAATTATCATTTCTTCTCAACGGTGTTTGTTTCATCCGTCTCCAAGTTGCCTTTGTTTTTCCCGCCCACCCACCCTTTTTCCTCAAGGACTAAGATTTCTTTACCAAGTATCCATTTATTCATGCGAAGTTTCTCCATTCTTTTCCGTCAATGTTCTTACCCGGTGGTTCTCAAGAAGATGTTCTACTAGTTCGTCATTCCTCATTCCTTTCTCTTCTCCGGTGGATTCAAGTCAAGTTTTGTTGATCATACCTTTTTCCTCATTTCAATGTCTTCTCATACCGGTGCACCTCATTATCATTCACTTCTCGCTATTTGTTATTCCGGAGTGCTCAAGATATCTCAGAAGATTTGTGTTTCCATTCTCAATCCGTTCAAGATATTTCGAGGTTGTTATCTCATTCAAGCCATTTAAGTCAACCGGTGCAACCTCTCTTTAAAATTTTTCAACGGTGTTTTCTTTTAGTGGGCCCTAACCCACAGGTCTTTTCCCAGGATCTTACCTGACTCTTCTATTTTCCCAGAGCTATCCTAAATTCTTCTCCAAGTTTGACGTAAGAATGAGTTATCATCAGTCAAATGCTTTTCTCCAAGATCTTTCAAATTCTTTTCATAGTTGGCTCAACCTCTTCGCTTTTGATTCTTCCGGTGTGCCTCAATAATTCTTGGTGGTGTTTCTCGTTGTCATTCTCATCATTTGAAGACTGAAGAATTTTCTCTTTAATCTTGCTCTATTCTCTTCAAGATTCATGGTGCTAGCTTGTTGCCATCCTCTCATAATTGTTTTCGATTGTGAGAATCTTTTTCACCCATCAGGAGATATTCAAGAGTCTTCTCAGTTTGTCATCCGGAGGCCATCATGTCATAATTCTTCATTCTCAGCTGTTAGTTATCATTCTCCTATCTTGCCGGTGCATCAATCGAATATCCTCTAATCAGTTCTTGATCTCTTTGTTCTCATGTATCTAGTTTGTCTCAAGCACCTTCGTTCATTTGCTAATTCTTACCGGTGTTGCACCCCTACTTCGATCATTTTCAATTCTTACGGTGGTTCTTTCAAGATCTCTCTTCCTTGTTCATCATATCAATTCATTTGTTGTTCCAATCCTACCGATGGTTCGTTGAAGACCTTCTCAAGTTTTGATATATCTCTTTTAATCTTTTCTTCGAGAATAAGTAGTATGCCAAATCCGTTGATTGTCATCAATTTAATTGGTGAAGGATAAGCATAACATAATTCTTATTCTTGTTCATCCAAGTGATTAATTCTTTTCTTCCGGAGATTGTTCATGATGAAGTAATTCTCGGTTTCATTTGTTTCATCTTCTCTTTTTCCAGGAGTTCCAAGCTCTAATTATCTCGTCGCGAAGCTCCATCTAAATCTTTGCAAGGATTCACCTTGTGTTTTCAACTTCTCTTTCTTTCCATCATCCTTTTATTACCGGATTTCTTCATGGAGGCTCTACATGGTGGTTCATCTAGGATTCTCATCATTCTTCAATTGTTCTTCAAGATTTGTCTTGAAGTTGTGACCCGTCAAGCTATACTCTAAAATAAACATGGTGCTCAACACATGTTTTATTTTTGAGGCGCTCAAGTATTCTTTGTCTTGCATTCCGAAGTGCAGTTCTCTCTACCTTATCTTTTGAGGTGGTGTTAGGTCATTCTTGACAATTTCCTTCATGTTTCGTGATTCATATGTTGTCAAGAATGAGGTAGTTTAAATCCATCAATCTCTTCATTGGAGTTATCTTGGTATAGATTTCACCTAAAGCCTTCCCTAAGGAATGTTGCTACTTGTGGTGCTTATCAATGATCCAAGTTATATCTCTATCATCTTGGTGAAGCAGTTTTCATCTCTCCATTGATCTCAAGCAAGCAATTGTTTCCGTTAGTGGCCGGTTGTCACCTCATAATGTTGAGATGTTTCCATAAGCCCACTACAAACTTATTCTTTTCGTTGTTGATTTTCCAACAACTCCGTTCAATTCTTATTTGCAAGGATGCTTTCCAAGCTCATTCGTGGCAGAAGTTGGCATTTTCTTCTTCATTCTGTTATGCCAATGATCTACTTCCATTCTTTCTTACGGAGGCATTGTGATGTTGCTCTTTTCACTAATCATCTCGATTGTGAGGATCATGTTCTTTTCTTGCTTATCCAGTTAACCGGAGTGTTGTGTCATCTCTTCAAGTTCTTTTCATCTTATCAAGTTTTCCTTCTTTCAGTCGGAGTGCTGCCCAAATTATATCAATCTTATTCCTTCTCTATCTAGTTTTAACCGGAGTGATTTCAATATCTATCTTATCACTAAACATCTTGGTTCGCGTCGTATCCCTTGTTCCTCTTTTCTAACGGAGTGTTTTCAACTTTGTTCATCTTTGTTGTTTTCTTTCATTCATTTTGCTCAACCTCTCAAGGTTCATGGTTGCACTCAGTTTGTCGAAGAAGCAACTTAGTTCTACATCTTCTCTTCCTCTTCCGTTTCCCTCCGGTGCCATCCTAGATCTCGGGACGAGATCCTCTCATAGTGGTGGAGTGTTGTAACGCCCCGGATACGACTTTCCATATTCTTAACTCCAACTCTTGCCTTTTCCGGAGATGTGTTGTTTTGTTTTCTTCGTGGTTGGGTTTTTGTCTGGTGTTTTGCATTTTGTTTTTGTTATGCATCTCGTCTCATCGCATCATTCGCATTGCATCGGCACTCCGTTGCCGTCATATTTTTAAAACTTGCATCCGCTCGTAGTTGTCGTGTCCCCCCTTGCTTTTGTTGGCCGTTCCGAGACCAACCGGGTTTTTTTTCGAGTCCCTCTTGTTTGGCCGTTTCTCTCTTTGTCTTCATTGACATGTTGCCAGACCGTTTGTCCTTGTTGACCTTCCCTCAGACCGTTTGGACCCCTCTCTTCTCTCTTTCTCCGAGACCACAAACCCCCTTGTCTTCGTCAACCTCTCTCGGGCCCCTCGCAGCGCCCTGAAACTTGCCCGAACCCGAACCGGTCTGTCGTCACCGTTGGATCCGGATCATCCCCAAACATCTATAAAACATCACAGTTTTCTTATTTGAGCTCCCCTAGTCTGTTTTTCCCGTCCGTCCGATTTAAATCGGATGACCCAAACCCCCTCTCTCTTCCCTATATATAGTCTAACCCTAGCCCCGTCCCATCCTTTCCCTCCTATCCTATCGCCGCCGCCGCCACTTCGTTTTCCTCGGGATCCATCCGATCTAGCCGACCCGACCATCTCCCTCGTTTTCAGGGCTGTCCAATCCATCGATCCACTACCTCCCACCAACGAGAGCCCGCACCCATGATCCAAATCCTCCCCGACCTCTCCCTCGCGACCCCGCCGCCTCCCGTGAACGTCGTCGTTGGACCAAGCCGGCCAGGACAGTACCCCATCGTCCCTGCCTCTCTTCTCTTTTCCTTCTTCCCCTGGTTCTGCTCTCTCCCTCACCCCGCGGTCTCTCTCTATTTCTTCAGGGAGAACAGGAGCATGCCCCGCCATGGCCGCCTCGTCCCGGAGCAAGCTCGTCGGTGTTCTTCGTCGTCCTGCGCCTAGCGCCGCCCCGAATCCGGTGAACGCCCTCCGCCTCGCCTGGGGCCGCCGCACCAAGGTCCCTGCCTAGGCCTCCTCAACCACCTCGCATCACCACTGGCAGCTCGTCGCCGGAGAACCACCTGGTCACCAGCGTCGTGCCTCGCCTCGCTTCATGCCTCGCCGCCGCCGCCTGCTCTGCGCCCGGCCTGCGGCGTTGAGGAGATGCCTCTGCATGGTTCCCGCCGAGTCCGCCAAGCCCCTGCCTCGCGGAGATCTCGCCTTCCACTGATCCGCTGCGCGCCATGTTCCCCCTCGCCGTCTCCCTTATTCCTCCTTCCTCCTCTGTTTTTCTCCCTCTCACGCAGATTCTCTCCCTCTCTCTCTGAACCTTCACAGGAGCAGCGCCCGCATGCCCGTTGGCCCCGCGCCCGAGCGCCGCCCTGCGCGACCCCGCGGCCGGATCCGTCAAGCTCCGCCTCCCCGCGCTCCGTTCCGGCGGTTCCGCCGATGCGTGCCGCCAGAACCCCCTGCGTCGCCCTCTCCATCGCCTTATCGCCATGGACCTGCTCATTGTCATTTGTTCTTGAAAACGAGCAGCAGCTTCGCCCGCCCTTCGCTCGCGTTGACGCGCGCGTGCCTCGGGCCACTTAAGCGCCAAGGCCCAGCGTCGCTGCTTCCTGATCTAGTGCCGCCTCGTTCCTCATCGCACTCTCGCCATGCTGCCCACCAAGCGCTGCAGCCCAGCCTCCCAGCGCTCCTCTTCACCGACTGGGCTTGGCCCATGGGTGAGGCCCCCAGTGCCTCCCTTTTTTTTTCCTGTTGGGCCTCCTCCAGCCAGATTCGGCCCGTAGAAGTTTTTTTCCAGTTCTGCGAATTTAGTTATTTATCCAGTGTATTCCTGTTTTACAGATTAGTCCCTAGACTTCATGCATTTAATAACTCACAAACCATGCATCTTTTGTAAATAAGTTATATATGTAAAATGACTAGTTTTTCATCTAGTTTCATAATATGTCATTTTCATCCATGTTTAAAATGTTTAAAATGCTGTTTGTTTAAATTTGCTTAAATGCCATGCTAAATTGATTTATTTCATAACTAAATAACCGTAGCTCGGAATTAGATAAACTTTATATGTAAATGGGGTGGAAAAATGCCTAGTTTAACATGGTCCACTTTATTTTCCTGTTTAACAACATTAAAATTGTGTTTAGGGCAGAACAGTAGCAAATTCATAAATTGCATATGAGGTTCTTCAGGAATTGTTGTTTGTTCTTAGGCCTCATTTAAACTTGCCTAAATAGTTAGTTTACTTTTGCTTCACCTCTTGCCATGCTTAACAACATTTAATCTTGTCTTGTTCATAACCGAGAGAGAACCAAATAATTGATGTGGTGTTCCGTCAATATGCAACTCGTTGCATATTGAGCTCCACTTAATTTGTAAGATAGTTTGTTGCATTTTGCCATGCCACGCCTCTTTAAACCGGACATGCATCATACTTGTTTGCGCATCATGCCACGTTTATGTGATGGTTGTTTACTACGTTGTTTGTTTCTTTCCGGGTTGCTTCTCTCGTTAGCTTCGGTTTCGTTCCGGAGATGTGAGGATTTGTTCGACTTCGTCCGTTTGTCTTCCTCATGGAATCGTTCTTCTTCCTTGCGGGATTTCAGGCAAGATGATCATACCCTCGAAATCACTACTATCTTTGCTATGCTAGTTTGCTCGCTCTTTTGCTATGCCAATGCTACGATGCCTACCATTTGCTTGTCAGCCTCCCAAATTGCCATGTCAAACCTCTAACCTTTGACACCTTTCCTAGCAAACCGTTGTTTGGCTATGTTACCGCTTTGCTCAGCCCCTCTTATAGCGTTGTTAGTTGCAGGTGAAGATTGAAGTTTGTTCCTTGTTGGAACATGGAGATGTTGTTCCTTGTTGGAACATGGTTACTTGTTGGGATATCACAATATCTCTTATATTATTAATGCATCTATATATTTGGTAAAGGGTGGAAGGCTCGGCCTTATGCAGTGTTTTGTTCCTCTTGCCGCCCTAGTTTCCGTCATACGGTGTTATGTTCCCGGATTTTGCGTTCCTTACGCTGGTCGGGTGATTTATGGGACCCCCGACAGTTCGCTTTGAATAAAACTTGTCCAAAGAAGGCCCAACATTGACTTTTACCATTTGCCTCACCTAGCCTTTTTTTTTCCCTTGGGTTTCGGAGCCCGAGGGTCACCTTTATTTTAGCCCCCGGGCGGTGCTCCTTCGAGTGTTGGTCCAACTCGAAGCGATGTCCGGCGCCCACTCGGCAACTGTGGTCTATGCCAACCCGACGTCTTGCTCATCCGGTGTGCCACGAGAACGAGATATGTGCAGCTCCTATCGGGATTTGTCGGCGATCGGGCGGCTTTGCTGGTCTTGTTTTACCATTGTCGAAATGTCTTGATGTCTTTGGGTTTCGAGACCGATCGGGTCTTCCGGTGAAGGTCTATTCCTTCGATGATCGCGAGAGCTTGTCATGGGCTAAGTTGGGACACCCTGCAGGTATTATCTTTCAAAGCCGTGCCGCGGTTATGTGGCAGATGGGAATTTGTTAATGTCGGTTGTAGAAAACCGAAGTTGACCTTAATTAAAATACATCAACGCGTGTGTTACCGTGATGGTCTCTTTCCGTGAGTCCGGAAGTGAACACTGGTGTTGGAGTTATGCTTGACGAGGTTGCTATAGGATCACTTCTTGATCATACTTTTATCGACCGTGCTTTGCCTTCTCTTCTCGCTCTCATTTGCGTATGTCAGCCACCATATATGCTAGTCGCTTGCTGCAGCTCCACCTCATGCCTTTACCTTACCCATAAGCTTAAATAGTCTTGATCTCGCGGGTGAGAGATTGCTGAGTCCTCGTGACTCACGGATACTTCAAAACCAGTTTGCGGTGCCTATGTTTCCGAAAGCGGTGGCGATCCGAGCTCAAGGAGGAGCTTGAGGAAGATCTTGTTCATTGTGTTGTTTCGTTTCAGTTGATCAGTAGTGGAGCCCAGTTGGGGTCGATCGGGGACCTTTGTCGCATTTGGGGTTCTTCTTTTATTCTGGTTCCGTAGTCGGACCTTGATTGTATCTGGATGATGTAATGCTTGATTCATGTAATTGTGTGAAGTGGCGATTGTAAGCCAACTATGTATCTTTTTCCCTTATGTATTACATGGGTTGTGTGAAGATTACCTCACTTGCGACATTGCTTTCAATGCGGTTATGCCTCTAAGTCGTGCTTCGACACGTGGGAGATATAGCCGCATCGAGGGCGTTACAATATACCCTTCAGCTGTCGGTGGGACCGAGTTGTAAAACTCGGTGGCACCGAGATGGTTAACTGCAAGCATTCACTCACTTCGGTCACGTCGAAATTCGCAACTTGGTTTCACCGAGGTGAAAACCTAGATCAATCCAAGTGCTTTCGGTCTGTCCGATTTGAGTGGGTTGGTCTGACCGAAAATACTTAGAAGGTTTTGGAAGTTAAGTCTTAGACGGATCGGTGGCTCCGAGTGCTCCTCACTCGGTGGGTCCGAAAAAAACTTGATCAAAGTTTGTGATATAAGCATGAATAGAATTTGAGACAAGAAAGCATAGATAGCTAGGGGAGGAACTTAGGCATTCTTGTCCATCCATTTGGTCAAAAAGAAATCCAAAAGAGACCAAAGCAACAAATGAATGTCCTCGAATGGATAAAATCATGCATCCAACATGCTCACACAATAAGATAGCAAATGAAATATGTGTCAAACATGCACAAACAACACACTAGCTACTATCACACAATTTGTCGATGACTAGGTCATCTATATATGAGTATATTGACTTAGGAGTCAAATGAGAACATTTGATCATAGGTCATACTCATCGTTTAAGCACAAGTGGGGTTACCACTTTTACATAAAGCATTAATGTGTTCACATCATTTGAAGATGCTTTAGCTCAAATCTCTAGAGCAAAGCTCCCCTTGATGTGAGAACCCTTTTAAAGGGTCAAACTAACCTTGGGTTGTCGAGAAGACTTCATGTAGATGTTGAAGATGTGGATGCTCAATGTTGATGAAGATCATCAAGAGTTGGGAGCAATCCTTTGGATTCGGGCACTTTCAATACCTACATGGGTTAGTCCCACAAGGAACAAACAAGGATATCCATGGACATAGATTGAAGTACACAAAAGATGATGTCCATGAAAGCAATGATTACCTTGTCCCTTGACTTACCAACAAGAGGGTTTGTGACTCCATGAACTAGTGCAAGATGTGGAAGTTGATTGCACAAGTTCTTGCCAAAATGAATGTGAGTGAAATATGTTGGCGGAGTCACCCTCAAGAACTCTCTAGTTCTTCTTCTTCGGGATCCACATCATCTTGATGGGAATCCTTGGGGTAGTAGTTGAGCTTGACGAAGTAGAACTTGAAGTTTCCTTGGGAACCCACTTGACCATGGCCTTAGGTGCTTCAATAAATGCATCAATCTCCTCTTGAAGCTTGTCCTTGCCTTTTAGCTTGTGGTCTTGTGGTGGAAGGTCATCTTGAGCTTGTTCCACATTGGAAGAAGTAGGATCATACTTCTCCTTTTGAGAAACAAACATTGGAGTGGGATATTGACCTTCTTCCCATTCAACACCTTCGGCGTTGAACTTTCGCTCAAAACCAATTCCTTGATTCTTCCGGTGCCTTCCTTGCTTGCGAACAATTTCCTCAAAGTTCTTGCTTCCGGCAAGGCTCTTGTAGACACCTTTCTCTATAATCCCTTTCAATAAACTATTTTCTTGCTCAAGTGTAACTTGGCTTGAAACATTGTTAGTGGAATCAAGAGAACTACTAGAAGCAACAATATTGGATTTAGCATGGTTATTGTTACTACTAGATGAAGAATTTTTCTTATGCTTGTCATGCTTAGTTTTAATAGGTGGCAAGAAATTAGACAAGAGAAGTCGTTTGGCAAGATATGAAGAACTCTTCTTTGAAGATCGTCATTGATAGCTTTTAGAAACTCATGTTCTTGCTCTAGATTGAGCTTCTCGAGCGTAGCTTCTCATGAGATCTTAGGAGCTCTCTATGATCTTCTTGAGTTGTTTCATGAGCTAACTTAAGAGTGTTTAGTTCTTTAGTTAGACGCTCAATCTCCTTCATAGCATTGTCATTCGACTCTTCTCGACTATAAAGACTACTAGCATGTTCATCATTACTAGGCTCACTAGATTTGTCATGTAAAAGCTCATCTTCACCAAGCAAGTCATCCTCATCACTATCAAAGTCAATGAATTCAGGGTGTGATACCTTGGGGCCTTTTGCCATGAAGCATCTTCCAATTCCCTCATTTGGTGAGTCAAATAAGTCATAGGAGTTGGAGTTGGAGGATACGAGAGCAAGACCGCAACACCTTCATCTTGGATCAGATTCGGAGTTGGAGTGATAGCTTCTTTCGAATGATTGTCTGAGTCGGGCCGGAGACCCATTCACCTACATGAGCTTGATGTTTTCTTCTTGTGTAGCTCCTTGATGACTTGTCTTTCCTTTCCGAATCCTTGCTTCTCCGAGAGGATCTTCGTTCATAACGATCATCTCTACTCCTTCTCTCTTTCGAGGTGACTCTTCTCTTGAGCTTCTTCTTCTTGGAGATTCTTCTCTTCTCTTGTGGGAGTCGAACACTCATTTGAGTAGTGTCCGGGTCTTCCACAATTGTAGCAGATTCGATCACGACTAGAAGATCTCCTTTCATCATATGATCTAGACTTTGAGCTTCTTTCCTTGCTTCTACTCTTGTAGAATTTGTTGAAGTTCTTCACCATTAGGCTTATCTCTTCATTGGAAACTAGCTTGTCACTTGAGGTTGTGGGAGCTTCAAGCTGTAGCTTTGTAAGCACCACTTGACTTGTTGTGAAGCTCTTCCTTATCTTTAAGTGTCATCTCATGAGCAACAATTCTTCCAATGACTTGGTAGGCTTGAGATTCTTGTAGTTTGGCATCATTTGGATCAAAGTGCACACGGTGTCATACTTTCCATCCAAAGCTCTGAGAATCTTCTTGATGATGAATCGGTCGGTCATTTCTTCGCTTCCTAAGCCGGCAATCTCATTTGTGATGAGAGCAAGCCTAGAGTACATTTTAGCGACTCCTTCACCTTCCTTCATCTTGAACTTGTCAAGTTGACCTTGAAGAACATCTAGCTTTGATTCCTTCACGGACTCGGTACCTTCGTGCATTTCGATCAAAGTATCCCAAATCTCTTTTGCATTCTCAAGACGGCTGATTTTGTTGAACTCCTCGGGACACAAAGCATTGAAGAGAATGTCACAAGCTTGAGCATTGTTTTGCAACATCCGCAATTCATCATTGTAGCTTCACGATCCGAACTTTTCCTTCCTCGAAGAACTCACCTTGCAAGCCAACACAAATAATGCCCCATGCGGCGAGGTTATGTCCAAGAATATGCATTTTCATTTTATGCTTCCAACTAGCAAAATTTGAACCATCAAAGTAAGGACCTCTCTAAAATTACCCTCACTAGACGCCATACTCTCCTAGGTTGTGAAACTAAGCTTATGGAGTCCAATGCAATGGAAACCAATCCAATGGAGACCAAAGCTCTGATACCACTTGTAGGATCGAAAGTATGTCTAGAGGGGGGTGATTAGACTACTTGACAATATAAAAATTCAGCCTTTTGATTTAGACAAGTTTTGGCAGATTTCAAGAAGATGAACAAGTCAAGTATCACCCTACACATGCAATTCTAGAGTAATGGCAGCGGAAAGTAAATTGCACATGTAGTAAAGAAGAGGTGGAGAAGAGCAAACGCAATTTGGAGACACGGAGATTTTTCTCGTGGTTCCGATAGGTGGTGCTATCGTCAATCCACGTTGATGGAGACTTCAACCCACGGAGGGTAGCGGCTGCGAGAGTCCACGGAGGGCTCCACCCACGAAGGGTCCACGAAGAAGCAACCTTGTCTATGCCATCATGGCATACGCCCACGGAGGACTAGCCTTACTGGGGTAGATCTTCACGAAGTAGGCGATCTCCTTGCCCTTACAAACTTCTTGGTTCAACTCCACATCTTGACGGAGGCTCCCAAGCGACACCTAACCAATCTAGGAGGCACCACCCTCCAAAAGGTAATAGATGGTGTTGGTGATGATGAACTCCTTGCTCTTGTGCTTCAAATGATAATCTCCCCAACACTCAACTCTCCTCACTGATTTGGCTGTGGTGGAAGAAAGGATTGAGTGGAAAGCAACTTGGGAAGGCTAGAAATCAAGTTTCATATGGTGGGAGTGGAGCAACTTGATCTAAACACAAGGGTAGGTAGTTTTCTTCTCGTAAATGTAAGGTAGGAGTGGTAGTTCTTTTCGATGGCTCTCTCCACGAATGAAGAGGAGGTGGAGGGTATTTATAGCCTCCACACAAAATCCAACCGTTACACATTTGACCAATCTTGGTCGGACCGAAGTTGACAACTCGGTGAGACCGAAAGTTCAAATCTTGTGAGCGTTGGGATTTTCGTGGGACCGAAAATACAATCTCGGTGAGTCCGATTCTTCCAAAGACTAGGGTTTGCCAATCTCGGTGGGACCGACTTTATCATCTCGGTGACACCGATATGATGATGTAGATTCTGAAGCTTGGCGACACTAGTTTCGTGAGACCGAGTTTGGAATCGGAAAATCCGAAATTTCTAGGTTTGGGTATATGGTGAGGTGGTTCATCTCGGTGTGACTGAGTTTATGGAATCGGTGGGACCGAGATTACTTATGAGTATATGTTGGAATGAAATATTGCGATAGTTTGGGAGATAGATCACTAAGCACTTTGAGCAACCAGATCATTATCATAACCTCATCCCCTTTTAATAGTATTGGCTTTCCTATAGACTCAATGTGATCTTGGATCACTAAACCAAAAATGGAGTCTTGAGCTTTTGCCAATGTTTTCCTTAGCATTTTGAGGGGTCCACTTCTTCAGTCATTGCCATACCCATATCACTGAACTTTCTGAAATGTTCTCAAGAAACTTATTAGTTCAATGATATATATGTTGTTATTAATTACCAAAACCACCCGGGGATTAGTTGCACTTTCAGAGAGGTATCTCTGGGCCCACTCGGTAGGACATCATCATAATGTGCACAATGTGACCAAGGGGTTGATCACGGGATGATGTGTTACGGAACGAGTAAAGAGACTTGCCGTATGCGAGATTGAACAAGGTATCGGCATACCGACGATCGAATCTCGGGCAAGTATAATACCGCTAGACAAAGGGAATTGTATACGGGATCGAATGAGTCCTTGACATCGTGGTTCATCCGATGAGATCATCGTGGAACATGTGGGAGCCAACATGGGTATCCAGATCCCGCTGTTGGTTATTGACAGGAGAACGTCTCGGTCATGTCTGCATGGTTCCCGAACCCATAGGGTCTACACACTTAAGGCTCGATGACGCTAGGGTTATAAAGGAAGTTTGTATGTGGTTACGAATGTTGTTTGAGTCCGGATGAGATCCCGGACGTCACGAGGAGTTCGGAATGGTCCGGAGGTAAAGATTTATATATGGGAAGTCCTATTTTGGCCACCGGAAAATGTTCGGGATTTTCGGTATTGTCTGGGAAGGTTCTAGAAGGTTCGGAGTGGGGCCCACCTGCATGAGGGGACCCACATGAACGTGGGTAGTGGGGGCAAGGCCCCACACCCCTGGTCAAGCGCAGACAAGATCCCCCTTAGAGGGAATAAGATCATATCCCGAAGGATAAGATCAAGATCCTAAAAGGGGGATAACGATCGGTGGGGAAGGAAATGATGGGATTTCTTTCCTCCCACCTTTGCCAACGCCCCAATGGACTTGGAGGGCAAGAAACCAGCCCCCTCCACCCCTATATATAGTGGGGAGGCGCATGGGAGCTACACACAAGTTCTGGCGCAGCCCTTCCCCTCTCCCAAGTACTCCTCCTCTCCCGCGGTGCTTGGCGAAGCCCTGCAGGATTGCCACGCTCCTCCATCACCACCACGCCGTTGTGCTGCTGCTGGACGGAGTCTTCCCCAACCTCTCCCTCTCACCATGATGGATCAAGGCATGGGAGACGTCACCGGGCTGTACGTGTGTTGAACGCGGAGGTGCCGTCCGTTTGGCACTAGGATCTTCGGTGATTTGGATCACGACGAGTACGACTCCTTCAACCCCGTTCTCTTGAACGCTTCCGCTTAGCGATCTACAAGGGTATGTAGATGCACTCTCCTTCCCCTCGTTGCTGGTTTCTCCATAGATAGATCTTGGTGACATGTAGGAAAATTTTGAATTTCTGCTACGTTACCCAACATTATTTTGTGCCAGTTTCGTCGTACCCATCATTGTTACTATGATTACTAAGTTCCTTTGGTTCTGCGAGTGTTCTAGGATGAGATCAAGTTTACTAACGTAAACCCCCTTGGTGTTTCCTCTCTACTCTTGCATTTTTTCTTATGGTCTGCAGCTTTTGGGAATCCTTTAGGTGCTCATATATTCATTGATTTTTCTTAGAGGACCAAGATGAGCATCCCAAAGGAAGTACACTTATCCCCGTAAAAAGGTTCATATCTTCCAAATTCCACTTATATGACAATGGTGCAATGTTTGCAAATTGTTTCAGATTTGGTTCTGGATAGGTATAGGTACATCTATTGATTATTTGTTGCAATTCCAGTATATAGTAAGGAGTCAATTGTTGGTTTTAATTTGAGACTCCACACCACAAGTATCCAATTTAAATCGGTAATTACTTGCATAGCAAGCCCTTTCTTTCATAGTACCACGAACATGCTTGTGGGTTTTTCTTTAGCAGTGGTTATTGTGATATACAATTGGATCTAGAAAACGCAATTTTGATCCTTACATCTTGAGCATTTTTATTTACTTTGTTATGTATAAACCTGATGGCCAATGCGTATGATTTCTTTAAGCCTCTAAGTAATGTTGTTGCAAACGCAACTGCTATGACTGAAGTAAGGAGGACGGACTACTTCAATCATATAAAGAGTGTTTTTGACAGTCTCTCGACCTTGAAGGAAGGAGGCCTGACTAATCATATGAAGAGTGTTATTGACAGTCTCGCGGCCTTGGCTTGGGTTGCATTCTTAGGAAAAGATTGTGCTTAGTGAAATTGCTTCATTTGTTTTGATTTTTAGTCCCAATAAAGTTATAAAAGTTTCTCCCCTAATTTCCTTCTATTCTTCCTCTTTGTAAGGCATGAGTTTCCCAATAGCACATGTTGGAGAGAGTTGGTCCATGTTCAAGGACATGAGAAGCCTCTCGTACTCGTTGTTGGCGTCCACCGCCATATGCCCGAGCCTGGAGCGACAACCGATCTTCCGTCCACACAAGGCCACCGCTAGTCTGCTCTTCCACTTCATCATCAAGCCCAGGACCCATAGGGAGGACGGCAAGAAAGGGCAACACCACGCCATCACCACCAATGGCGAGCTCGTAGGCCTGGCCGGGTCATTTAATTTGAGACTCCACACCACAGTTACGATCGCAGAGCCCCAGTCGACCCAAGAGAGCCAGGCTTCGATGCAAGATCCATTCTCGTTCAAGGCCTGGTCGACCGGAACAGGGCGCATAGAGAAGACCCTGGGAGAGATTGTCTGAGTGGCAGCAGATTGCATGTTTTGGGCCCAGAGTGTTTATTGAGATGCTAGGGCGGTGATTCCTCCCAACTTTAGGTTGGCAACCGGAGTCTGTAAGTTCACTGGAGAATCCAAGCCCGAAACCTGGCTTGACGATTACCGAGTGGCTATGCAGATTGGAGGTGAAAATGATGAGATAGCAATGAAACATCTCCCTCTTATGTTAGAAGGGTCAGCCCGAGCGTGGTGGACTCAGTTGACTCCCAAGAAGATATACAGCTTGGGAGGAACTGCTCAGTGTTCAGAAGAACTTTTGAGGGCACGTCTGAAGCGATGGCGAGGGTTGCCCGAGTTCTGACATTGTGTGTAGAAGCCGAATGAGACTTTGAGGGAATTCATTTAGAGATGGACCACTTTGCATCACACCGTTGAAAATGTATTAGAGCATCAAGCAGTGTGCGCTTTGAAGGAAGGCGTCAAGTACCGAGAGTTGGTCCTGAAATTCGGTCGGACTAGGGATATGACTCTGACTCAGATGATGGAGATATCCACCTGGTACGCTAACGAAGAAGAAGAGGATCGACTTCGTAGCGGGAAGAGTAAACCAGTCGGCCAAGAGGCGGGTGGGGGTAACTCCAGTCGGAAACAGAAGCGTAAGGCCGAGCCAGCGGCACCCGGTGAGATTGCAGCGGTGGCTCAAGGAAAGTTTAAGGGAAAACCTAAGGGGCCCTGGCCCCCTAAGAAGGTAAAGGATCAAGCAGGAAATGATGTGTTGGATTTGCCGTGTCACATCCATACGAAGAAAGATGATGAAGGTAATCTGATTTACCCAAAGCATACCACGAGACAATGTCGACTCCTAATCCAACAGTTCCGAGAGAAACAACCCAATGAGAAGGAGAAAGAGTCGGACAGAGATGAGGACGAAGAGGAAGATGATGGTTATCCCAAAGTCAATTCCACTCTCATGATTTTTGCTGATGTTGAGAGCAAGAGTCGGTTGAAGGTTATCAATAGAGAGGTGAATATGGTTGCTCCGGCGACAATGACCACGTACCTGAAATGGTCCCAGGCAGCCATCACATTCGACCAATTAGACCATCCTGCTCGTGTAGCCACCCCCGGGAAGCAAGCGCTGGTGGTCGACCCAGTGGTCGGAGGCACTCGACTGACTAAAGTGCTGATGGATGGTGGTAGCGGTCTGAATATCCTGTATGCTCAAACCTTGAAGGGGATGGGCATCCCGATGTCCAAGCTTAGCGAGAGCAATATGAGCTTCCACGGTGTTATCCCCGGAAAGAAAGCCGAATCACTCGGCCAGATTGCTCTCGACGTGGTTTTCAGTGATTCCAAGCATTACCGTAAAGAAAAGTTGACATTTGAAGTCGTGGATTTCCAGAGTGCTTATCATGCCATTCTGGAGAGGCCTGCATACGCACGTTTCATGGCTCGACCGTGTTACATATACCTCAAGTTGAAGATGCCTGGCCCCAAGGGTGTGATCACAGTTACTGGCAATTGGCAAAAAGCAGAGGAATGCTTCCAGAAGGGTTCCAAAATTGCCGATGCGCAGATGGCAGCTGTTGAACTTCTAGAGTATCAGAAGAACGCAGATTCGAGTGATTTGCTCCGAGCCAAGAAGCCTGCCACCGATTCTGCATTTCAGTCGTCTGGTGAAATGAAGCCGATTCATATTCATCCGACCGATTCCAATGTCGCGTCGACTCATATATCAACAACACTTGACAGCAAATAGGAAGAAGCGCTCATCCAGTTCCTCCATGAGAACTGGGACATCTTTGCATGGAAACCTCTGACATGCTAGGTGTACCCAGAGGACTGTCTGAGCACCGTTTGCGTGTCGACCCCAAGGCAAAACCCGTCAAAGAGCACCTTCGGCGGTCCGCCGTGCAAAAGATGAAAGCGATTGGCGAAGAAGTGGCTCGGGTGCTAGCAGCAGAGTTCATCCGAGAGATCTACCACTCCGAGTGGCTTGCCAATGTCGTCATGGTCCCTAAGAAGGATGATTCACTTTGTATGTGCATTGATTTCAAGCATATCAATCGGGCCTGCCCGAAAGATCACTTCCCACTCCCCCATATCGATCAGATTGTTGACTCGACTGCGGGGTGTGAGCGCTTGTCTTTTCTAGATGCATATTCCGGGTATCATCATATCCGACTGTTTGGTCCCGATGAAATAAAAACAGCCTTCATCACCCCATTTGGGTGCTTTTGTTATGTCACCATGCCATTCGGTCTTAAGAATGCTGGAGCCACATTCATGACGATGATTCAGAAGTGCCTGCTCACCCAAATCAGTCGGAATGTGGAAGCATACATGGATGACATTGTGGTCAAGTCTCGCAAAGGTTCCGACCTATTGACTGACCTCGCAGAAACCTTTGCCAACCTAAGGAGGTACGATATCAAGCTTAATATGTCCAAGTGCACGTTCGGGGTTCCTGGAGGAAAGTTACTCGGTTTTCTCGTTTCCAAACGAGGGATCGATGCCAATCCAGAAAAAGTGGATACCATCCTCCGAATGAAATGCCCAGTGCGAGTGCATGACGTTCAGAAATTGACTGGTTGTTTGGCCGCCTTGAGTCGATTCATTTCTCGTCTCGGTGAAAAGGCCTTGCCTCTTTACCGACTGATGAAGAAATCTGATAAATTTGAGTGGACTGAGCAAGCTGATGCAGCATTTGCGGAACTCAAAACCCTGCTTTCTACCCAGCCGGTGCTCGCTGCGCCAATCAGCAAAGAGCCTTTGCTATTTTACATTGCAGCCACTAGACAAGTTGTCAGCACAGTACTCACGGTCGAGCGAATAGAGGAAGGAAAAGCTTACAAGTTTCAGCGCCAAGTTTATTATCTCTCTGAAGTTTTGACTCCATCCAAGCAATGATATCCTCATTATCAGAAGCTTGTCTATGGAATATACATGACCATGAAGAAGGTTGCACATTACTTTTCTGATCACTCTATTACAGTCGTCAGTGACGCTCCATTGTCTGAGATTCTGAGTAACAGAGATGCAACTGGTCGAGTGGCAAAATGGGCGATCGAACTCCTTCCACTAGACATCAAGTTTGAGGCAAAGAAAGCTATCAAGTCCCAAGCAATCGCAGATTTCCTTGTTGAGTGGATTGAGCAGCAACTGCCGACTCAAGTTCACTCGGAACATTGGACTATGTTCTTCGATGGCTCTAAGATGCTAAAAGGATCAGATGCTGGGGTAGTATTGGTGTCCCCCCGTGGAGACAAGCTCAACTATGTTCTCCAGATTCATTTTGATTCCTCCAATAATGAAGCGGAATATGAAGCACTTTTATACGGGTTGCGTATGGCCATTTCACTCGGCGTCCATTGCCTCATGGTATACGGCGACTCAGATTTGGTGGTGAATCAAGTAATGAAGGAATGGGATGTCAGAAGTCTAGCCATGACTGGTTATTGCAATGCTGTTAGGAAGCTAGAAAAGAAGTTTGAAGGGTTGGAGCTTCACCATATACCCCGATTGAAAAATCAAGCTGCATTTGAGTTGGCAAAGATAGGTTCAAAGAGAGAGGCCATTCCCCGTAATGTGTTCTTGGAACATATTCATTCACCTTCAGTTCAGGAAGATCCTTTCACTGAAGAGTCGCCACAGCCCAAGAGTGCCACAGATCCAACTGAAGTCAAAATCCCAGCCGTGGTCGACTTGGTCATGGAGGTTTTGGTCATTACTCCCGACTGGACAGTGTCGTACATTGCATACATCCTTAGGAAAGAACTTCCGGGGGATGAAGAAGAGGCTCGACAGATCGTCCGGCGATCTAAGGCCTTTACTGTGATAAAGGGACAGTTGTTCAGTGCAACTGGAGTCTACCAGAAGTGCATCACGCCAGAAGAAGGCCGAGTGATCCTCAATGATATTCACTCGGGGACCTGTAGTCACCATGCGTCCTCTCGGACCATCGTGGCCAAAGCATACCGAGCCTGATTTTACTGGCCACGAGCCAATGAGATGGCTAAGGAAATAGTGGACAAGTGTGAACGCTGTCAGTTTTACTCCAACATGTCTCATAAACCTGCGTCAGCTCTGAAAACAATTCCGCTTGTCTGGCCTTTTGCCGTCTGGGGATTGGACATGGTTGGACCTCTGAGGACTGGCAGGAGTGGATTTACTCATGTGCTGGTGGCAGTCGACAAGTTCACCAAATGGATCAAAGCCAAGCCCATTAAAAACCTTGAAGCAAGTACAGCTGTGAGTTTCATCAGGGAACTGATATTCAGATATGGCATCCCGCACAACATCATCATAGATAACGGCTCAAACTTTGATTCCGAAGAATTCAGAAACTTTTGTGCCTCCCAAGGCACGAGAGTCGACTACACTTTGGTCGCTCATCCTCGGTCGAATGGGCAGGCTGAGCGGGCAAATGGATTGATTCTCAAAGGACTGAAACCCTGGTTGATGCGTGACCTGAAGCATGCAGTAGGAGTTTGGGTCGACGAGCTCCCATCAGTGCTTTGGGGATTGAGGACAACCCCTAACCGGTCGACTGGAAGGACTCCATTCTTCCTAGTCTACGGAGCCGAAGCGTGCTCCCTAATGATTTGCTCCACAACGCGCCTCGAGTCGAACTCTTCTCAGAGGAAGAAGCAGAGCATGCTCGGCAAGATGTAGTCGATCTCCTAGAAGAAGAAAGAGAGATGGCTTTGATCCGGTCGACCATTTATCAGCAAGACTTGCGTCGATTCCATGCCAGAAATGTAAGGGGTCGGGCATTTCAAGAAGGAGACTTCGTTCTTCGAGTGGACCAGCAGAGACCACACAAGCTCGCTCCTGCTTGGGAAGGCCCTTTCGTCGTCACCAAAGTGCTCCACAATGGAGCGTATCGTCTCTTCAACGTCGAGCATAATAAAGATGAGCCACGCGCCTGGAATGCGGATTTGCTCTGCCCTTTTTACTCTTAAGTATTTAGAAATGATGAGATGTAATAAGAAGTCCCCTTTTAGTTTGATTATCAAAGGACATGATTTTACAGTCTTCCGAACAATTGTTGTTCATTTTTTACATGTTTTAAAAATCCTGCCGAGTGATGAGTCTGTCTCTCACTCGGAGGCTTAGCTGTGAATCTGTTTCGCCTAAGTAATAAAAATCCTGCCAAGTGATGAGTCTGTCTCTCACTCGGGGGCTTAGCTGCGAATCCATTTCGCCTAAGTAATAAAAATCCTGCCGAGTGATGAGTTTGTCTCTCACTCGGGGGCTTAGCTGCGAATCCATTTCGCCTAAATAATAAAAATCCTACCGAGTGGTGAGTCTGCCTCTCACTCGGAGGCTTAGCTGCAGTTCAGTACTCGCCTAAGTAATAAAAATCCTGTCGAGTGGTGAGTCTGTCTCTCACTCGGAGGCTTAGCTGTAGTCCAGTACTCGCCTAAGTAATAAAAATCCTGCCGAGTGATGAGTATGCCTCTCATTCGGAGGCTTAGCTGCAGTCCAGTACTTGCCTAAGTAATAAAAATCCTGTCGTGTGGTGAGTCTATCTCTCACTCGGAGGCTTAGCTACAGTCAAGTACTCGCCTAAGTAATAAAAATCCTGCTGAGTGGTGAGTTTGTCTCTCACTCGGAAGCTTAGCTGCAGTCCAGTACTCGCCTAAGTAATAAAAATCCTACCGAGTAGGGAGCAATCCTCCCACTCGGGGCCTTAGTTGTAGTCCAGTACTCGCCTAAGTTTGAAAAATCCTACCGAGTGGCGACCGATCCCCCACTCGGGGGCTTAGCTGCAGTCCAGTACTCGCCTAAGTTTGAAAAATCCTACCGAGTAGGGAGCAATCCTCCCACTCGGGGCTTAGCTGCGATCGATGCTAGCCTAAGTTTGAAAAATGCTACCGAGTGGGGCGATCCTCCCACTCGGGGCTTAGCTGCGATCGATGCTAGCCTAAGTTTGAAAAATCCTACCGAGTGGCGAGCGATCCTCCCACTCGGGGTCTTAGCTGCAGTCCAGTACTCGCCTAAGTTTGAAAAATCCTACCGAGCAGGGAGCAATCCTCCCACTCAGGGGCTTAGCTGCAGTCCAGTACTCGCCTAAGTTTTAAAAATCCTCCCGAGTGGGGAGCGATCCTCCCACTCGGGGGCTTAGCTGCAGTCTAGTACTCGTCTAAGTTTGAAAAATCCTACCGAGTGGCGAGTGATGACCCACAAGTATAGGGGATCTATCGTAGTCCTTTCGATAAGTAAGAGTGTCGAACCCAACGAGGAGCAGAAGGAAATGATAAGCGGTTTTCAGCAAGGTATTCTCTGCAAGTACTGAAATAAGTGGTAACAGATAGTTTTGTGATAAGGTAAATTGTAACGAGCGACAAGTAACAAAAGTAAATAAGGTGCAGCAAGGTGGCCCAATCCTTTTTGTAGCAAAGGACAAGCCTGGACAAACTCTTATAATAGGAAAAGTGCTCCCGAGGACACATGGGAATATCGTCAAGCTAGTTTTCATCATGCTCATATGATTCGCGTTCGGTACTTTGATAATTTGATATGTGGGTGGTACTGCCCTTACTTGGACAAGCATACCACTTATGATTAACCTCTATTGCAAGCATCCGCAACTACAACAAAAGTATTAAGGTAAACCTAACCATAGCATGAAACATATGGATCCAAATCAGCCCCTACGAAGCAACGCATAAACTAGGGTTTAAGCTTACATCACTCTAGCAACCCATCATCTACTTATTACTTCCGATTGCCTTCCTCTAGGCCCAAATAAAGGTGAAGTGTTATGTAGGCGGCGTTCACATAACACCACTAGAGGTTAGACAACATACATCTTATCAAAATATCGAGCGAATACCAAATTCACATGACTACTAATAGCAAGACTTCTCCCTTGTCCTCGGGAACAAGCGTAACTACTCATAAAGCATATTCATGTTCATAATTAGAGGGTAATAATGTGCATAAAGGATCTGAACATATGATCTTCCACCAAATAAACCAACTAGCATCAACTACAAGGAGTAATCAACACTACTAGCAACCCTCGGCACCAATCCGGACTTGGAGACAAGAATTGGATACAAGAGATGAACTAGGGTTTGGAGATGATATGGTGCTGGTGAAGATGTTGATGGAGATTGCCCTCTCCGATGAGAGGGCGTTAGTGATGATTTCCCCTCCGGGAAGTGTCCCCGGCAGAACAACTCTGCGGGGCCCTAGATTAGTTCCGCCAAGGTTCCGCCTCGTGGCGTGAGTCTCGTCGAAAGGTTGCTTATGATTTTTTCTCATCGAAAGACTTCATATAGGAGAAGATGGGCGTCGGAGAGCCACCGGGGGCCCACGAGGTGGGGCGCGCCTGGAGGGGCGCGCCCACCCTTGTGGCGGGGTGTGGGCCCCGGCCTTCATCTTTAGCGACGATTTTCTTTATTTCTTTTAAGATATTCCATAGAGTTTGAGGACTTTTGGAGTTTGCAGAATAGGTCTCAATATTTGCTCCTTTTCCATCGAATTCCAGTATGGCATTCCCCCTCTTCATGGTAAACCTTGTAAAATAAGAGAGAATAGCCATAAGTAATGTGACATAACGTGAAATAACAGCCCATAATGCGATAAATATCGATATAAAAGCATGATGCAAAATGGACGTATCAACTCCCCTAAGCTTAGACCTTGCTTGTCCTCAAGCGAAAAGCCGATAACAATAAATATGTCCTCATGTTTAGAGGTAGAGGCGTCGATAAAATAAAATACGGACATGAAGGCATCATGATTATTTTCATAACAGCAACATAAATAGATTTTTTCATATGATTGCTCATGTTCAAATGATGACCTTTTCACAAAGTGCAAAAGTATGAATCGGAAACCTTATTGGACACCAACAAATTATAACCTCAGTCATTGAAGTAATTGCAATTTATCTTAACATCGGAAAGAGTCTATGTTAGAGCTTAAAAGCAAGTACACATACTCAACTATCACTTAGTCCTTCATAATTGTTAACACTCACGCAATACTTGTGGTTACAGAGTTTTAATCGAACACAGAGAAAGATAGGGGCTTATAGTTTTGCCCCACAACCTTTTACCTCAAGGGTAATGTCAACAATAATAATTCATGCTCCCCTACATCCAGTTGGATATATATATATATATATATATATATATATATATATATATATATATATATCATGTTCTTTCCAACATCTTGAGCTTGCCAAAGGATAAAATGAAAAAGGAAAGGTGAAGATCACGGTGACTCTTGCATAAGATGGAAGATAATAATAAAAGATAGGCCCTTCGCAGAGGGAAGCAGAGGTTGCCATGCGCTTTTATGGTTGGATGCAAAAAATCTTAATGCAAAAGAATGTCACTTTATATTGCCCCTTGTATGTGAACCTTTATTATGCAGCCCGTCGCTTTTATTGCGTCCACAACAAGTTCGTACAAAGCTTATTTCTCTCCACTAATAAGTTATGCATATTTAGAGAGCAATTTTTATTGCTTGCACCGATGACAACTTACTTGAAGGATCTTACTCAATCCATAGGTAGATATGGTGGACTCTCATGGCTAAACTGGTTTAAGGGTATTTGGAAGCACAAGTAGTATCTCTACTTGGTGCTGAGAATTTGGCTAGCATGAGGGGGAAAGGCAAGCTCAACATGTTAGAGGAACCATGACAACATACTTTATCTCAGATGTAAGAAAACATAACTCATTACGTTGTCTTCCTTGTCCAACATCAACTCTTTAGCATGTCATATCCTAATGAGTGTTCCCAATCATAAAAGATGTCAATGATAATATATCTATATGTGAAACCTCTCTCTCCTTATTACTTCCTATTAATTGCTACGATGACCAAAGCTATATTTGCCAACTCCAAACAACTTTTTAATCATCATACTCTTTCTATGTAAAGTTATTACTCTCAATAAGATCAATATAAACTCTTTGTTTCTTTTTATTCTTTTCTTTTATTTACCCAAGATCATGGCAAAATAATCAAGCCCTTGACTCAACACTAATCTTTATTATATATAGCTCACGGACTCGATTGCATAGAGGGATCATAAAGCAAAACTTCAAAACTAGATCATGCCATGACTTTATTCTACTAAATCAAGATACTACTAATAGGATTGAACTAAGATAAACGGTAAAGATAGGAGTTGTGATGGTGATACGATACTGGGGCAACTCCCACAAGCTTGGCAGTTGCCAAGGGGAGTGCCCATACCCATGTGATTATATCTCCTTCTTTGTTGTTGGCGGTGGAGGTGTTGTTGATGATGGAAGCTTGTCGTCCACCTTCCATGGCATAGGCTCACCCTCATAGAAGGATGATCGAGTCTCTTGAATCCTCAGATCTGCAACGGAAACAGCTCGAAACGAAAACAGAGGATATTTGCGTGATACGGGAGTCAAAACCTTCGGGAGAATAAATAATGAATTTTTACCGACCAAAATACATATCATGCAAGAAAACATAGTCCGGAGGGCAAACAAGGTGCTCACGAGGTAGGGGGGCGTGCCCTCCACCCTTGTGAAGGCCTCGTGTCCTCCCTGGACTGCTACTTATTTTTCTATTTTTCTAAATATTCCAAAACGGAGAAATATTGCTTTAAAAATTGTTTTGGAGTCGGTTTACTTACCGTACCACATACCTACTCCTTTTCGGAGTCTGAAACATTCTGGAAAGTGTCGCATATGTATTCCTCTAGGATTACGGTTTCAATAACATTGGTTTCAACATTTATAGGATTACCTGAGATATAGTGTTTGATTCTTTGACCGTTTACCACCTTCGGATTTGTGCCTTTGAAATTGTTGATTTTTATGGCACCGGAACGATAGACCTCCTCGATAACTTAAGGACCTTCCCATTTGGAGAGAAGTTTTCCTGCAAAAAATCTTAAACGAGAGTTGTATTGCAATACATAATCACCTACATTGAACTCACGCTTTTGTATCCTTTTGTCATGCCATCTTTTAACTTTTTCTTTAAACAGCTTGGCATTTTCATAAGCTTGGGTTCTCCATTCATCAAGTGAGCTAATATCAAACAACCTCTTCTCACCGGCAAGTTTGAAGTCATAATTGAGCTCTTTGATAGCCCGATATGGCTTATGTTCTAATTCAAGAGGTAAATGACATGCTTTTCCATAAACCATTTTATACGGAGACATACCCATAGGATTTTTGTACGCAGTTCTATAGGCCCATAATGCATCATTCAGTTTTTTGGACCAATTCTTTCTAGACCTATTGACAGTCTTTTGCAAAATTAATTTGAGCTCTCTATTGCTCAATTCTACCTGACCACTAGACTGCGGGTGATAAGGAGATGCAATTCTATGATTAACATCGTATTTAGCGAGCATCTTACGGAAAGCACCATGAATAAAGTGTGAACCGCCATCAGTCATTAAATATGTAGGGACTCCAAACCTCGGAAAAATAACTTCCTTAAGCATTTTAATAGAAGTGTTATGATCAGCACTACTAGTTGGAATAGCTTCTACCCACTTAGTAACGTAATCAACAGCAACTAAAATATGAGTGTAACCATTAGAGGCAGGAAAAGGTCCCATATAATCAAAGCCCCAAACATCAAATGGCTCAATAACAAGTGAATAATTCATAGGCATTTCTTGGCGTCTCGATATTACCAATTCTTTGACATTCATCGCAAGATAAAACAAACTTACGGGCATCCTTGAAGAGAGTAGGCCAATAAAAACCAGATTGCAATACCTTATGTGCGGTTCTATCTCCAGCGTGGTGTCCTCCATAAGCTTCGGAGTGACACTTGCGTAGGATCATTCTGTTCATGCTCGGTACATAACGTCTAATAACACCATCTACTCCTTCTTTATAAAGATGTGGATCATCCCAAAAGTAATGTCTCAAATCATAAAAGAACTTTTTCTTTTGTTGGTATGTGAAGCTAGGTGGTATAAATTTAGCAACAATATAATTAGCATAATCAGCATACCATGGAGTGCTACGAGAAGAACTTATGACATTTAATTGCTCATTAGGAAAGCTATCATCAATAGGTAGTGGGTCATCAAGAACATTCTCTAGCCTAGACAAGTTGTCTGCAACGGGGTTCTCAGCTCCTTTTCTATCAACAATATGTAAATCAAATTCTTCGAGCAAGAGAACCCATCTAATGAGTCTAGGTTTAGCATCTTTCTTTTCCATAAGATATTTAATAGCAGCATGATCTGTATGAATAGTTACTCTAGAATCAACAATATAGGGTCTGAATTTATCACAAGCAAATACAACCGCTAAAAGTTCCTTTTCGGTAGTGGCATAATTTCTTTGAGCATTGTCTAGAGTCTTACTAGCATAATGGATAACATTTAATTTCTTATCAACTCTTTGCCCTAGAACAGCACCTACAGCATAATCACTAGCATCACACATAATTTCAAAGGGTAAATTCCAATCAGGTGGCTGAACAATAGGTGCAGAGACTAATTAAGGGAGTCCTGGACTAGGGGGTGTCCGGATAGCCGAACTATCATCATTGGCCGAACTCCAAGACTACGAAGATACAAGATTGAAGACTCCGTCCCGTGTCCGGATGGGACTTTCCTTGGCGTGGAAGGCAAGCTTGGCAATACGGATATGTAGATCTCCTACCATTGTAACCGACTCTGTGTAACCCTAGCCCTCTCCGATGTCTATATAAGTCGGAGGGTTTTAGTCCATAGGACGAACAACAATCATACCATAGGCTAGCTTCTAGGGTTTAGCCTCCTTGATCTCGTGGTAGATCCGCTCTTGTACTACCCATATCATCAATATCAATCAAGCGGGAGTAGAGTTTTACCTCCATCGAGAGGGCCCGAACCTGGGTAAAAACATCGTGTCCCTTGTCTCCTGTTACCATCCGCCTAGACGCACAGTTCGGGACCCCCTACCCGAGATCCGCCAGTTTTGACACCGACATTGGTGCTTTCATTGAGAGTTTCCCTGTGTCGTCGCATATAGGCCCGATGGCTCCTTCGATCATCAACAACAACGCAGTCCAGGGCGAGACTTTTCTCCCTGGACAGATCTTCGTGTTCGGCGGCTTTGCACTGCGGGCCAACTCGTTTGGCCATCTGGAGAAGATCGAAAGCTACGCCCCTAGCCATTAGGTCAGATTTGGAAGTTTGAACTTCACGGCCAACATCCGCGAAGACTTGATCTTCGATGGATTGAAACCCTGCCGGCGCGCCGCCTTTATCACGATGGGCATGATTTAGCTCTCTGCGGACAAGGCCTCGAGAGGCCGCACACGAGTCCGCTCCGACCCTTAATTTGGAGCGGACTGCGCCGATCGAGGATGGGTGGCTAGACACCGCCTCGGGGGCTGCTACCTCCATGGCGATGGAGCCGAATACCGACCCTGTCCTTTGTGAAGCTCGTGACTCCGAGGTGCCGGACTCCCCGCTGGACTCCGAACCTCCCGCGCCCCTACCAATCGAATCTGATTGGGTGCCGATCATGGAGTTCACCGCTGCGGACATCTTTCAGCACTCGCCTTTTGGCGACATCCTAAATTCGCTAAAGTATCTCTCGTTATCAGGAGAGCCCTGGCCGGACTACGGTCAGGATGGTTGGGATGCGGACGATGAAGAAATTCAAAACCCACCCACCACCCACTTCGTAGCCACTGTCGACGATCTAACCAACATGCTAGACTTCGACTCCGAAGACATCGATGGTATGGATGACGATGCCGGAGATGACCAAGAACCAGCACCTACCGGGCACTGGAAAGCCACCTCGTCATACGACATATACATGGTGGATATCCCAAAGGATGGGAATGGTGAGGAACAGGAGGAAGACCCTCCAAGAAACAGCCTAGCGGCGGCGTCGTGGCGCGCTCTAAATCCGCCCAAAGCAAGAATGGAGATTCCGGCACCGGAGATAATAACACGCCAGGACGGTGCGAAGACAACCCCTCCGGCAAGATTCAGACAGAGGAGGGCGGAGAAGCCAGCCCTCACGAGAGCGGCGGGGCGAAGAGGTAGAGGATGATAATTACATGCCTCCCTCGAGACGAGGCAAGCCTCGGCGACAGCACTTAATTCGTCATGCACGAGGATCCCGTCGAACAAGAGCGTTTTAAACACAGGCTTATGGCCACGGCAAGCAGCCTCAAGAAAAAGCAGCAACAGCTTAGAGCTGATCAAGATCTGCTAGCCGACAGATGGACTGAAGTCCTTGCTGCCGAAGAGCACGAACTCGAACGTCCCTCAAAAAGCTACCCCAAATGCAAGCTGCTCCCCCGATTAGAGGAGGAAGCATATAAACCTACATCACCAGTGCACAATAGAGCTGACACGATAGAGAGGCCTCTAGGCCCTCCACTAAAACCGTACCCCGGCATCGCTCGAAAAGCACAAAGCCACGGGGGAATGCGTCGGACTTGCGAGACATATTGGAGGATAAGGCAAGACAATCAAGATCGATCTACGGATCGCGTGGGTGCCCCACGATACGCGACGACAACCATCGCGCCGGATACAGCAAGTCCGGCTAGGCCGAACACAGTAGACAAAGCTCGCTTGAGCTACGTCGTGATATAGCCCATACAGAGGCGCCGCACACCCACTATGCTTCACAGATGAAGTAATGGATCATCAAATCCCCGAAGGGTTCAAACCCGTGAATATTGAATCCTATGATGGCACAACAGACCCCGCGGTTTGGATCGACGACTATCTCCTCATATCCACATGGCCCGCGGTGATGATCTTCACGCCATCAAATACCTCCCACTCAAGCTTAAAGGGCTAGCTCGTCATTGGCTTAACAGCTTGCCAGCAGAATCAATTAGGTGTTGGGAGGACCTGGAAGCTGCATTCCTTGATAACTTCCAGGGCACGTATGTGCGACCACCAGACGCTGATGACCTAAGCCATATAATTCAGCAGCCAAACAAATCGGCCAAACAATTCTGGACACGGTTCTTAACCAAGAAAAATCAAATCGTCGACTGTCCGGATGCGGAGGCCCTCGCGGCCTTCAAACACAACATCATGACGAGTGGCTTGCCCGGCACCTAGGACAGGAAAAGCGAAATCCATGGCAGCCCTCACATCACTCATGACCCGCTTTTGCGGGAGAGGACAGCTAGCTAGCCCGCAAAGCAACAATCTCGGCAAAAATTACGGCGGTCCGGATACCAAGGACCGCAGCGGCGGTCGCGTCGCAACAAGCACAAATGCCGCGTGCGGCGACAATACCGAGGATCTGACGGTCAATGCGATTCAGAGGCTCCAAACCCGGTCGGTGGAAAAAGCTATTCAAAAGAAGTACTCGGGTCCGTCAATTTGGACCGAATACTCGACCGCTCGTGCGGATACGGCACCCCAAAAAGCCAGCTAATCACACCAACAGGGATGTTGGGTATTCAACAGCGAGCAAGCTAATTTCGAAAACAATGACAAGAGGCTGCATAGCGATGACGAGGAAGAGACCCGACCACCGAACAATAGAGGACAGAAGGGATTCCCCCCACAACTGCGGACGGTGAACATGATATACGCAACCCACATACCCAAGAAGGAACGGAAGCGTGCACTCAGGGACGTATACGTGATAGAGCCAGTTGCCCCAAAGTTCAACCCATGGTCCTCCTTCCCAATCACTTTTGATCGAAGGGACCACCCCACCAGCATCCTCCACGGCGGATTCGCCGCATTGGTTCTAAACCCAATCGTCGATGGATTTCACCTCACGAGTCGATGGGGCGGCGGCAACTGAACCGCTTTATCGGGATCGGTCGCAAGATGGGCATAGACCCTCAAGGATTAAACCCACAAAGCGACCTTCAAAGGCGTCATACCAGCGTAGAGGCCAATTATGCAGGCTCGATTACATCGAAGTGGTCTTGGATCCCGGATAACTTCCGAAGTGAGGAGTTAATCTTGACATAGTCCCGTTCATAGCGGCTATCATGCTCGCTTTCGGACGGACGCGTTTGCAAAGTTCAACACGGTGCCGCACACGCATACCTCAAGCTCAAGATGCCGGGCCCTCGAGTCATCATGGTCAGCGGAAACATCGAACGCTCTCTCCGAGCGGAGGAGCATCAATGCTCTCATGGCGGAAATCTGAGCATCCTCTTAAGGCAATTCTCGAGTCCGGCCGTTAAGCGACCTGACACTGCCAAATGCGCCCGGAGTAACCTACAACAAGACCACCTGGCACGTTCCGAGCATGCGTAGCAATGCAGCCCCAACCCCAGCCCTTGCAAAATTGCAAGACCAGTACTTTGCGTACATCATTACGCTCTGGAGATACCATGGGCATAGGGGGGAGGGGCACGACCACGACAGGCCCAGAGTGCGGCTCAACCACACTAGGGGCTCCCAAGTGTGTCATCCTTTTTCTATCCTTTTTTTCTTTTCTCTTTCTTCTCATCCACAGGACCCCATTTACCAGAGGCCCTGTCCGGCAGTAGACCTGCCGAACTCATGATGCAACAGACAGGGAAGGAGAAAGGCTACGACGAGTATCCAGGTGGTCTCCATTACGAGCATTAAATCTGTTTTATACACCATTCCACAACCTGCCCCTGGAGGGGGACATGTTTCATAGTCCCACCCCTTGCTTATCGCACTATTTGTATCGTTCTGCATTCATGGCAGTATTTCTTGAATAAACAATGCATTGCCTTTTTGCCTATAATTGCATTCCTTTCTTATACATATGTTCATTTATGACATGTTGCATCCGTACACTTTGGTACGGCTAAACACACCAGGGGCTTAAGTTCCCCACATTATGGTGTGATAAGTCCGAACACTTTTACAAGTGCGGCACCCCAAACTTATAGCATTATATGCATCGGCTCCGAATCATGTCTTGGGTCAATAGTTGGGTTTGCCCGGCTCCAATGTTTTGGTACCTTACGTTCCGTTATATCGGCTAAGGTAGCGCTGGGAGAACCACTGCAATTGCGCCCCAGTTGAGCTGGGCGACCACCTCAGTGGAGAAAGCTAAAACTGACCGTCATGATGAGGCGAGAGCCGATCGCTGTTCGAGAGGTTTTTTCGAGTCCCTAAAGACTTATGCCGCTTAGAGCGAGGAACCGGCTTTGTCCGGCCCAGGCGTGGATAGCACCCTGATTTCGGCCTTCCGAACTCTAGGGGCTTCGCCGAAATTTAAAATTATAGAATTCTATGGCTAAGTGAGAGTGTTCAAGCATTATAAGTCCGGTTGCCTAGTTCGTTGTGTTGAGCGCCTCCCTAGATGGACCCAAACATGGGAACAAGAGCGCTCAAGTTTATCCCGAACACCCTAGCACTCGTGGCATGGGGGTTGAAGCCGACGACTTGCCATCTCTCAGGTTTGATAAACGGCCGCGCAGAAGGTAATATTTTAAATCAACAAGCGTTGCTTAGCGCACATGAACAAAGTGTTCAGCGCACAGGATAACAAAATGCGAGTCTACTCAAAAATTACATCTTTGGAGCACTCACCCGCAATCATGCGGGCACCCTTCAGGACACCCTTATAATACATCTCAGGCGTGCGATACTCTTTGCCCGTCGGCGGCGCGTCCGTCACAAGCTTCTCAGCGTCCATCCGCCCTGATGCACCTTTGCACGGCAAGGCCCGACAGGCACCTTCAATGCAAAGGAGTGCTTGATGACCTCAACCCATGGACAAGCGTCCACCAGCCGCCCGACCAGCCGAAGTAGCTCCTGTGCATGGCCTCCTTGGGCCACAGCCAAACTATGAGGCCCTTCATGGCCTGTTCGGCCACCTCAGGAGCTCGACCAGCTGCTTCACTGGTCGCTAAAAGGCACCGGATGTCCGCCTCAAAGATCTTGAGACCGAACACCTTCTCCGTCGAGCTCCCTCCTCGGCCCTGTAAGCGGCGACATCGGACGCCACGGGCAGATCTGCGCGAACGCTCAGAGAGCTCCGTATTCGTGTAAGTAATAGGTAATTCACATTTACATGCTTGCTTTGCATGAAGAATGCCTTACCCGCCGCTATCTTCTTCAATGCCTCGATTTCCTGGAGGGCCTTGTGGGCTTCGGCCTTAGCGGCTTTGGCACTCTCAAGAGCCAAGGCAAGCTCGGACTCTCGAGTCTTTGAGTCACGCCCAAACTCGTGTTTTTCCACGAGCACAGAGCTCTTGCTGCACCTCCGCCACCGCGCCTCCTGCTTCTCTCGATCAGTAGCGTTCAGCGATCGCTCGCTCGTCGCGGACACCGCCTCCTTCAGGGTCGCCACCTTGTTCGTAGCCCTTGGAGTACCCACATTATCCTTGTCATTCCCCTTGCAACCAAATCCTTTTCTGTAAGGTACAACTTTAATAAGGTGTTACTCACCTTCCTTGTCCTCGAGCTGCTTCTTGGCACGGCCGAGCTCGCTCTCGGACCGCTCGAGGCCCTGCTTCAAGGCAGTGACCTCCGCCGTCAGTGCGGCAGAGGTCAGCAGTGCAGCCTGCATTCCCATATTGACATATTTTTGTTAAGACTCATGTGTATATCTTTTTAGATCCTCAGTCCGGCTTTTCTTTCCGAACACCGAACCGACCATCAGGGGCTACTATCTATGCGGTACTACTTTACACATATTAAAATTCTTACCTCAAAGCCTGTTAGAAGGTTGCTGCAGGCTTCGGTCAGCCCGCTTTTGGCGAGCTGAACCTTCTGAATCACCTCACTCATGACAGTGCGGTGTTCTTCTTCGATGGAAGCGCCATTGAGCGCTTCCAGCAAGTTATCTGGCACCTCTGGTTGGACAGAGGCCGCCGGTGTCATAGTCTTGCCCTTCGTACGAAGGGGCCGCCCGCCGGACTCCAGAACCACTGCAGGTTCTGGTGCGGAGTCTGGTGCAAAGTCCGGGAGGTTGCCCTGCGGCACCTCCGGGGCCTCCTCCTCCTGGTGGGTCCCTTCCCGGGATCCCACCTCGGCGTCATCAGCATCGTGGGGGATGGAGGCGGTCGGAAGAGAATCCATATCCGACGTGCCCAAAGACCCGCTTGACGAAGCGGGAAGATCGTCCTTGGGAGGACTATAGGGTTGTATGCGGCATTAGAAAGACACCATGTGGCAAAAAGGAAAAATTATGAAGTTATTCGGGAGTCCAGATACTTACGATCTTGCCAGGGGCTTGGCCCTTGAGGGCCACTCCTCGTCGCCGTCGCCGATGTTGGCGGAACAATCCGAGGGAAGGGTCCTTCCCTTCTTGGACCCTTCGGCCTCCCTCGCTGGGGAGGCCTTCCTCTTCCTCTCTCCCCCCGATGGGGGAGAGGCCTCTTTCTTCTCCTCCTCGTCCTCGTGGGAGGAGTCCGCCTCGGAGTCATCAGACGATGAATCCGATACCACCTGACGCCGGGAACTCCTTTGGGTTCCCATGGCCTTCTTCTTGGCCTTCTACTCCGGCACTACGTAAAGTGCCGGGGCCAGCAGCCCTGTTAGACGGGCATCCACTGGGTCTTCTGGAAGGGGAGCCGGACAGTTAACCCGTCCGGACGTCGCTTGCCAGGCCTGTTAAAGGTGTTGGGAGTTTAGATCCCGCAAAAAATCAAACTATGAAAAGCAAGTGTCCCATAAAGGATAACATGGCTTACCTCGCGAGCCGGACGCTGCGAGCTGAATCCACGATCTTCGGTAGCGGATGTGGGTGCTTCGGCGCCCTTGAACAGCACCCTCCAGGCATCTTCGTACGTAGCGTCGAAGAGCCCGTTCAAGGTCCGGTGCTGTGCCGGATCAAACTCCCACAAATTAAAGTCCCGCTGCTGACAGGGGAGAATCCGGCGGACGAGCATGACCTGGATCACGTTAACAAACTTGAGCTTCTTGTTTACCAGGGTTTGGAGACAGGATTGGAGTCCGGTCAGCTCTTCCGAACTACCCCACAGCAGGCCCTTCTCCTTCCAGGAAGTGAGTTGCACGGGGATGCGAGATCTGAATTCGGGGACCGCTGCCCATTTAGGGTCACGCGGCTCGGTGATGTAGAACAACCCCGATTGCCACACTTTGATGGTTTCCACGAAGGCGCCCTCGAGCCAAGTGACGTTGGGCATTTTGCCCACCATGGCGCCTCCGCACTCCGCAGCTGCCCTTCACAACCTTGACTTGACATTGAAGGTCTTTAGCCACAAGCGAAGTGGGGCTGGATGAGAGGAAGGCCTCACACACGACGATAAATGTCGAGATATTGAGGATGAAATTCGGTGCCAGATCATGGAAATCCAGGCCATAGTAGAACATGAGCCCCCAGACAAAGGGGTGGAGTGGGAAGCCCAGTCCGCGGAGGAAATGGGGAAGGAATACCACCCTCTCATGGGGCCCGGGGGTGGGGATGAGCTGCCCCTCGTCGGGGAGCCGGTGCGCGATATCGCTGGACAAATATCCGGCGCAGCGCAGCTTCTTGATGTGCCCCTCCGTAACGGAGGAGGCCATCCACTTGCCTCCCGCTCCGGACATGACTAGAGAAGGTCGAGGTGAGATGTGCGGACTTGGGCGCTGGAGCTCGAGTGCGCGGAGATGGATAAGCAAAGGAGGAAGAAGGCGTAGGTAAAAAGGTGGATCCTTATCCCCTTATATATGGGCGGGCGAAATTATGCGTCCCCACCGGCCTGGTAAAACTCGCTTATCTCCCAAGCGCCGCAATCAATTGCGCGGTTGGGTTACCCACATCCGTATTGATGGGAATCCCGGAATAAGGGGAACACGATCTCTGCTTCGACAAGACGTGCCAAGGAAACCGCTTCGCTAAACATGCTGAGGCGGAATAATAAAAACGATTCGAGTAAAGGCTTGGCTGTGGGTGATGTCACGCCACGAAATACGTCAGCAGATTGAACTTGTGTAAATATTATTCTCTCTACGGTGGTATGTGGAATTTATTTTGCAGAGCCGGACACTATCCTGGTGTTCACAATCTTCTATGGATTAATCGGAGGAGGAACCCGCCTTGCAATGCGAAGACAATATCTTGCCACGGACTTATCGTCATTGAAGCCTGGTTCGAGGGCTACTAAGGAGTCTGGACTAGGGGTGTCCGGATAGCGAACTATCATCATTGGCCGGACTCCAAGACTACGAAGATACAAGATTGAAGACTCTGTCCCGTGTCCGGATGGGACTTTCCTTGGCGTGGAAGGCAAGCTTGGCAATACGGATATGTAGATCTCCTACCATTGTAACCGACTCTGTGTAACCCTAGCCTCTCCGGTGTCTATATAAGCCGGAGGGTTTTAGTCCATAGGACGAACAACAATCATGCCATAGGCTAGCTTCTAGGGTTTAGCCTCCTTGATCTCGTGGTAGATCCGCTCTTGTACTACTCATATCATCAATATCAATCAAGCTGGAGTAGGGTTTTACCTCCATCGAGAGGGCCCGAACCTGGGTAAAAACATCGTGTCCCTTGTCTCCTGTTACCATCCACCTAGACGCACAGTTCGGGACCCCCTACCCGAGATCCGTCGGTTTTGACACCGACACTAATGCTTTCTTAAGTATTTCAAATGCTTCTACACAATCATCATCAAAGACAAATGGTACATCTTTTTGTAATAAATTAGTCAGAGGCCGATAAATTTTTGAGAAGTCCTTAATGAACCTCCTATAAAATCCAGCGTGACCAAGGAAACTTCTTATACCTTTGATGTCCTTCGGACATGGCATCTTTTCAATAGCATCAACCTTGGCTTTATCAACTTCAATACCTCTTTCAGAAACTTTGTGCCCCAAGACAATACCTTCATTAACCATAAAGTGGCACTTTTCCCAATTCAAGACAAGATTAGTTTCTTCACATCTCTGCAAAACTCGAGGAAGATTGCTCAAGCAATCATCAAAAGAGGAACCATAGACGGAAAAGTCATCCATGAAAACCTCACAAATTTTCTCACAAAGTCAGAGAATATAGCCATCATGCATCTTTGAAAGGTAGCAGGTGCATTACATAAACCAAAAGGCATACGTCTATAAGCAAAAGTACCAAAAGGGCATGTAAAAGTAGTCTTTGATTGATCTTTAGCCGACACAGGTATTTGAGAGAAACCAGAATAACCATCTAGAAAGCAATAATGTGTATGTTTTGCATAATCTTTCTAGCATTTGGTCAATAAAAGGTAAGGGGTAATGATCTTTCTTAGTAGCTTTATTTAATTTGCGAAAATCAATTACCATCCTATAACCTGTGATAATTCTTTGCGGGATCAATTCATCTTTATCATTAGGGACAACAGTAATACCTCCCTTCTTTGGGACACAATGGACATGACTTACCCACTGACTATCAGCAACGGGATAAATTATACCTGCCTCCAGAAGCTTGAGTATTTCTTTTCTTACCACTTCTTTCATTTTAGGATTCAGACGTCGTTGACGATCACGAACTGGTTTGGCATCCGCTTCCAAATTTATTTTATGTTGACATAGAGTCGGACTGATGCCCTTAAGATGATCCAGAGTATATCCAATAGCAGCACGGTGCTTTTTCAGAGTTTTCAATAATCTTTCTTCTTCATGCTCTGAAAGGTTAGCACTAATAATAACAGGATATATTTTCTTTTCAGACTTTAAGATTATCAGGCAACGGTTTAAGCTCAAACACGGGATCACACTTGGGTGGAGGAGGATCCCCTAGGATTTCAACAGGCAAATTGTGTTTCAGAATAGGTTCTTGTTTAAAGAATACTTCATCTATTTCCCTTCTTTCATTCATGAACATCTCATTTTCATGGTCTAGCAAATAATGTTCTAATGGATCACTAGGAGGTACAGCAATAGAAGCAAGACCAATAATTTCATCCTTACTAGGCAATTCTTCCTCACGATGTTGTTTACTAAATTTAGAGAAATTAAACTCATGAATCATATCATCCAAGCCAACAGTAACAACATTCTTTTTACAGTCTATCGTAGCATTAACAGTATTCAAGAAGGGTCTACCAAATATAATGTGACAAAAGCTATCTTGTGGGGAACCAAGAACAAGAAAATCAGCGGGATATTTAGTTTTCCCACACAAGACTTCAACATCTCTAACAATTCCCACTGGTGAAATAGTATCTCTATTGGCAAGTTTAATTGTGACATCAATACCTTCTAATTCAGCAGGTGCAATTTCATTCTTAATTTCTTCGTATAAAGTATGTGGTATAACACTATCACTAGCACCCATATCACATAAGCCATGATAACAATGATCTCCTATTTTAACAGAAATAACAGGCACGCCTACCACAGGTCTATGTTTATCTCTATCACAGGGTTTAGCAATTCTAGCAGTTTCACCAGAGAATTCAATGACATGCCCATCAATATTATCGGACAGGAGATCTTTAACAATAGCAATATTAGGTTCTACTTTGACTTGCTCAGGAGGTGTAAAAGTTCTAGTATTGCTTTTACGAACAACAGTTGAAGCTTTAGCATGATCCTTTACTCTAGCAGAGAAAGGTGGTTTCTCAACATAAGAGGTGGGAACAATAGGATCATTATAAGTGATGGTCTTCTCTTCAACTTTAATAGGTGCAGCTACTTTTACTTCTATGGGTTAAACCACTTCTCCTTGGGGAGATCAACATAAGTAGCAAAAGATTCATAGAAAGAAGCTACTATCTCAGAGTCAAGTCCATATTTAGTGCTAAACTTACGGAAAATATCGGTATCCATAAAAGATTTAACACAATCAAACTTAGGTGTCATACCTGACTCCTTACCTTTGTCGAGGTCCCAATTTTCAGAGTTGCGTTTAATTCTATCCAATAAATTCCATCTGAATTCAATAGTCTTCATCATAAAAGAGCCAGCACAAGAAGTATCGAGCATGGTTTGATTATTATGAGAAAGCCGAGCATAAAAATTCTGAAGAATTGTCAATTTTGAGAGCTCATGATTGGGGCATGAATATAACATTGATTTAAGCCTCCCCCAAGCTTGAGCGATGATTTCTCCTTCGCGAGGCCAAAAACTATATATATAATTGCGATCACGATGAACAAGATGCATAGGGTAATACTTTTGATGAAATTCCAATTTCACTCTTTTATAGTTCCATGATCTCGTATCATCACATAGCCTATACCATGTCGATGCATCTCCCTTCAAAGATAAAGGGAAAACCTTCTTCTTAACAACATCATCGGGTATACTGCAAGCTTAAATAATCCACAAATATCATCCAAATAGCGTAGATGCTCGTCGGGATGCTTTGTCCCATCTCCTGTAAAAGTATTAGCCAACAGTTTTTCCATAATACCCGAAGGAAATTCAAAAGGAATTTCATTTTCAATAGGTTCAATAGGTTGAGGAGCAACTCTTTGCTCTACTGGACGGGGTGAAGATACCCGAACAAGCCCCTCAGAGATTCAGTTTCCATAGTAACAAGTGATAGAAAATTTCAGCACACTATATAAATTTTTCCTTACCAAATTCCACCTACCAAAGGCGCTACACTACCCGGCAACGACGCCAGAAAAGAGTCTTGATGAGCCACAAGTATAGGGGATCTATCGTAGTCCTTTCGATAAGTAAGAGTGTCGAACCCAAAGAGGAGCAGAAGGAAATGATAAGCGGTTTTCAGCAAGGTATTCTCTGCAAGTACTGAAATAAGTGGTAAAAGATAGTTTTGTGATAAGGTAAAATTGTAACGAGCGACAAGTAACAAAAGAAAATAATGTGCAGCAAGGTGGCCCAATCCTTTTTGTAGCAAAGGACAAGCCTGGACAAACTCTTATAATAGGAAAAGCGCTCCCGAGGACACATGGGAATATCGTCAAGCTAGTTTTCATCACGCTCATATGATTCGCGTTCGGTACTTTGATAATTTGATATGTGGGTGGACCGGTGCTTGGGTACTGCCCTTACTTGGACAAGCATCCCACTTATGATTAACCTCTATTGCAAGCATCCGCAACTACAACAAAAGTATTAAGGTAAACCTAACCATAGCATGAAACATATGGATCCAAATCAGCCCCTTACGAAGCAACGCATAAACTAGGGTTTAAGCTTCTGTCACTCTAGCAACCCATCATCTACTTATTACTTCCCAAAGCCTTCCTGTAGGCCCAAATAATGGTGAAGTGTTATGTAGTCAACGTTCACATAACACCACTAGAGGTTAGACAACATACATCTTATCAAAATATCGAACGAATACCAAATTCACATGACTACTAATAGCAAGACTTCTCCCTTGTCCTCAGGAACAAACGTAACTACTCACAAAGAATATTCATGTTCATAATCAGAGGGGTAATAATGTGCATAATGGATCTGAACATATGATCTTCCACCAAATAAACCAACTAGCATCAACTACAAGGAGTAATCAACACTACTAGCAACCTACTAGCACCAATCCCGGACTTGGAGACAAGAATTGGATACAAGAGATGAACTAGGGTTTGGAGATGAGATGGTCTTGGTGAAGATGTTGATGGAGATTTCCCTCTCGATGAGAGGAGCGTTGGTGATAGCGATGGTGATGATTTCCCCCTCCGGGAAGTGTCCCAGCGAACAGCTCTGCGGAGCCCTAGATTGGTTCGCCAAGGTTCCGCCTCGTGGCGGCAGAGTCTCGTCGAAAGGTTGCTTATGATTTTTTTTCTCATCGAAAGACTTCATATAGGAGAAGATGGGCGTCGGAGAGCCATCAGGGGGACCACGAGGTAGGCGCGCCTGGGGGGGCGCGCCCCACCTCGTGAGCAGGTGTGGGCCCCGGCCTTCATCTTTAGCGACGATTTTCTTTATTTCTTTTAAGATATTCCGTGGAGTTTGGGACTTTTGGAGTTGAGAATAGGTCTCAATATTTGCTCCTTTTCCATCCGAATTCCAAATGCTTGGCATTCCCCCTCTTCATGGTAAACCTTGTAAAATAAGAGAGAATAGCCATAAGTAATGTGACATAACGTGAAATAACAGCCCATAATGCGATAAATATCGATATAAAAGCATGACGCAAAATGGACGTATTAGCGAGCGATCCTCCCACTCGGGGGCTTAGCTGCAATCCAGTACTCGCCTAAGTTTGAAAAATCCTACCGAGTAGGGAGCAACCCTCCCACTCGGGGGCTTAGCTGCAGTCCAGTACTTGCCTAAGTTTGAAAAATCCTACCGAGTGGGGAGCGATCCTCCCACTCGGGGGCTCAGCTGCGGTCCAGTACTCACCTAAGTTTGAAAAAATCCTACCGAGTGGCGAGTGATCCTCCCACTCGGGGGCTTAGCTGCAGTCGAGTACTCGCCTAAGTTTGCAAAATCCTACCGAGTGGCAAGCGATCCTCCCACTCGTAGGCTTAGTTGCAGTCCAGTACTCACCTAAGTTTGCAAAATCCTACCGAGTGGCGAGCGATCCTCCTATTCGGAGGCTTAGCTGCAGTCCAGTACTCGCATAAGTTTGAAAAACCTTACCGAGTGATGAGCAATCCTCCCACTCGAAGGCTATGCAAAGTGCGGGTCGGCTACGACCACCACTTCAAAGTTGTACCATCAAGAAGAAGGATGAGATTGAGCGTGTCGCCTGGGTGAGTCACTTTCAGGAACGTCAAGACCATTGCTGAATTTCTCGCCGACGAGTTGACCGGTCCAGCCGGATGAGTCGGGTCGACTGCAACCCCGCCCCCCCCCCTCCCCGAAGGCTACACCATCAAGAACAAGGACGAGATTGTGTGCACTGTCAAAGGCCTCTCCAACGGTTGACAGGAATGTCAAGACCATTGCTGAGTGCCTTGTTGATGAGCTGATCAATGTTGTTCAAGGATCGTCCAATCGGTTGACAGGAACGTCAAGACCATTGCTGAGTGCCTTGCTGATGAGCTGATCAATGCTTCTCAAGGATCGTCCGATCAGTCGACTGGTGATTCTTCTCCCGAAGCTGCATCAAGCAAACAGACACAAATCCGAGAGAAAAACGAATTTCACTCAAAGACAAACGCAATATATTCCAAGATAAATCCTAAGATTCCTAACCGCAGAATAAAGTGCTCGGGCACTAGGCCCTAAGGAGTTTTAATGGTTACAAAATCACTCGGCATTCCGAGGCAAATAAAGGTGAAGCATAATGTTTTCTCAATCACTCGGCGGGAGAAGGACTGGCCGGATCACAGAAGATGTCGAGGTCGATGCTGTCGGCGATGCGAGTGGCTGCCTCGAGGAAGGTGTCCATGAAGGTCTAGAAGGAGTGCTTCTTAGTATTCGCTACTTTGAGAGCTGCCAGCTTGTCTTCCTTAGCCTCCTTGCAGTGCACTCGGGCCAACGATAAGGCGACATCGGCACCACAGCGAGCGGCAGATTTCTTCCACTCTTGCACTCGGCCTGGAATCTGATTAAGTCGAGTCATCAGTGGCTCGAGGTCTTGAGACAGCTCCGCCTGAGGCCAGAGTTCAACATCCACTTGGGTCATCGCCGCCTTCAGTCGAGCCAGATAAGCAACTGCACCATCCAAGCGCGACTCCAACGACAGTAGATTCATTGCAACGTCATCTTTCACAGGATAATTGATGGGGTCGAGACCCGTCTCGACCCGCCCAGCTTTAGCTTCAAAGTCCTGACACAGTTCTGTCCCATTGCGAAAAACGACGAGTCGACAACATGACAACAAAGTTTAGTCGACGACAAATTGACTAGTCGAATGATCATACCTTCAAGCTTCAGAACAAGTTTCGCAGCAAGTTGTTCCAGATAAGACTCAACATGCATCTTGGCTCCGAGGCCGCCGACTTCTGTGGTCAGGTTCTCCTTGTCCTTCCTCAGCTGCTCGACTTCCTGATTAGCATCCGAGATGGTGGCCTTCAACTTCGCGTTCTCCTCCTCCAATTTGCCGACTGAAGCCAGCTTCTGGTCCGCAAGCTTCGTCTTCTCACGTGCTTCCTTCTGAGCAGCGGCAAGGTCCAGGTCCTTCTTCTCCAAAGCCTCCTTCATCCTCTCTAAAGAAACAACACTCTTCAGACGAGACTGAAGTTGGCAATTTTCACTACGCACATCTGCTTGTGTGAAATCACTCGGTTCAAAGAGACTGAAAGAAAAACCAGTGCGAAGTGCAAGCTACAAAGTAGACAAAACGGCTGAATGATTACCTCCCATGATGGTCGTTTCTTCTTGAGCAGTCTTGAGATTCTTCTTCGCGAGTTTAAGGTCAAGTTCAACGCTAATATGCTTCTTCTTTAATTCGGTGAGTCGAGCTCCAAGATCACAAGACCTCTGCAGCCAGCAAGAGAGACATGTCAGTCGACAGAAATAAGAGACAATGACGGAGGAAAATTACTCTAAGACTACTGCCGAATCAAATATTCAACAAGAGTCTCGGGATTATAACCGGTGGGTGCACTTAGCGTGCCCCCACCGAATCGAATCAATACTCGGCAAGGGTTACCCAGCGTGAGTTCAAAAAAAAGAGATACATCATTAGACCTCAGTCGACTGCTAGCAGTCGACCGTGGTCTCGAGGACTACACCCAGTGGGTGCACTCGGCGTGCCCCCACTGATTCGAACAGATTACTGAGACTCAGCTCGAGGCGAGCGGAGTTGAAGATTTCCTACATTCTAAACGAAGGAACACCCCAGTGGGTGATCAGATATAAAGCAGCACTCAAAAGTTCAGTCGGAATTTTGCTGACCTGAACGTTGGTCTGAAGGGCAGTGCTGGTGTTGTAAGCTACTTGGCTAGCCTCATGCATCACTTTCACCTACTCCATGACAAGGTTCACCTGACGAAGAGCTTCCCTAGCGGCGCCCGGCGAGTCGTCTGGAGTTTGATACGTAGCAAATAGTGATGGCTCCAAGGTGGTCGAAGGAGTTACCGGGTCGGACGAGTGGAGTTGCTTTGGTGCGGCGAGAGTCTGTCTGATCGATCACGACGGACGATCATCGTCGATGGGTTGGCGAATGTGACGTTGGTCCGAACCGGCCCTTCGGAATGTTCGACCACCGCCTCAAGTGCCGGTGTCGACTGAGGGACTTGGATTTCAAGCCTCCTCCTGCCAGACCCTCCACTCTTCTTCCTCCTCTCCTGTAGAGGCGCTTCTTCTTCCTCGTCATCAGGGAGCACAATGATCTCTTGCGGGGCTACAAAAAGAGAGAAGTATCAAATTTTCAGCCGATTGACTACCCACTCGACTAAATGGAACTCGATCGAACGAACTTACCAGCTTGGGAAGTGGCCTCCTCATCTCCTGGTGCCTTATCGACATCCATGTCAGTGGCAACAGAGGTGGGTCTGGAAAGATGCATAATCCGATCGGTCTGAACAGAAGGTCAGTCGGTATGTATAAGCACAAGTGTTGTACTCACCCTGAAGCCACTGGGACGTCCATCTTGATCCGCGGCAAAGTCTTCCGAGAGAGGCCGACAATATATTTCAACACATTTAATCTATAAGAATCCATTCTCTGAATCCGATTCATGCTCCAGGAAGTTGCTGCAAAAGTTTGAACTAATGAAGAGAGACCGACAATATATTTCAACACATTTAATCTATAAGAATCCATTCTCTGAATGCAATGGTTTTGCACAACTCTGTCTTACTGTTCCAGTTAGGAACTTGCATGTAACAGTACTTTCATGTTCCTGTACCTCGAGTTTGATGAAATAATAGTAAAGTAGAAGGCGCGCGTACCTGCCTGGCTCCACAGAGATTCCTCTCAAGCGGCGCGCCATGTGCATGCCCCAACCAGTAGTAAGTTACTACTAGGCTGGAGTACGGGTTAGTTCACGTTGATGTCATAGGTTAGTGTAGTTGGAAGTACAAATTTTGTTTTAAGAAAGTTCGTAAAAGCCTTTTAACATATGATCTAATTTTGAAGATCTTGATGCAAGAAATACAATGATGAAAATAGTTTGTAATTTAAACTCGCGGTTCATGAGATATTTCAGTTTTAAAAGAATAATCTAGAAAAGAGCACACATGACCGATTTGACATCCCTCGCGTGTGAATGTGAACTCTCTGATGCCGACAAGTGATGCCCATGTGCTCATCACTTGTAATCACGAGAGATTTTGAGAATAAGCATATGGTTGGATGGTTCGTATGACATTGGTATACCCAGTCCATAGGAGTTTAAGTTCTAAATTTGACATTGGTGCTTGTATTTTTCTGGATTTATTACATCACTTCTGGCGGTGTCATTCAGTGGAAGGAGACGTTCTCGTCCAGGTGCGTGCGCCTGTGCGTTTATTGGGCCGTCGAAGGCCCATGGAAACTCGTTGGTTTATGTCGGAATCGTCCATGTTAACATCGCTATTATCGGCACGCACACCCAGCTGATCCATCCCCAATTCGACCATCAGAGAAAAAAAAGATCCATCCCCAATTCGAGCTCCACCTCCACCGAACCCTCCTCCTCCACCCAACAATGGATCCGGCCGCCGCCGCCGCACGGCGGCAGGCGGACAAGTGGATGAGCGTGGCCGAGAAGCTCCTCATGGCGAAGGACCTCGAGGGCTGCAAGGAGTTCTCCTCCCAGGCCATCGCCGCCGACCCCCGTACCCCGGGCGCCGAGGATCTCTACGCCGCCGCCGACGTCCTCCTCGCGTCCCAGCGCCGCCGCTTACCCAGCGGCCAGCCCGATCCATACGCTGTTCTCGGCCTCGACCCTGCCAAGCCCGCATCGCGCCTCCCGGACGTCGTCCATTCCAAGTTCCGCCGGCTCTCCCTCCTCCTCAACCGGTCCCACCCCGACCGCCCCTGCTCGGTGTACGTCGCCGAGGCTGCCCGCCTCGTCGCCGATGCCTGGGCCTTCCTCTCCAACGCCGGACTTAAGTCCGCCCTCGACGCCGACCTCGATGCAGCCGCTGCACCTCGCGCACCGATGCAACAGCCGGCGGTGGAGAGGAGGCCGCAGCCGTCGCCGCCTCCACAGCAGAGCCCGGTATGGGAAGCTCCCCAGCCACGGCCACCTCCACAGCGGATCCCGGTACGGTCAGCTCCCCAGCCAACGCCGCCTCCACAGCCGAGTTCGCTGCGAGCAGCTACCCAGACACCGCCGCCTCCACAGCCGAGTTCGCTGCGAGCAGCTACCCAGACGCCGCCGCCTCCACAGCCGAGCCCGCTGCAACCAGCTACCCAGCCACAGCCATCTCCACAGCCGAGCAGGCTGCAAGCAGCTACCAGGCCACCGCCGTCTCCACAGCCAAGTCCGTTGCAAGCAGCTACCAAGCCACCGCCTTCTCCACAGCCAAGTCCGCTGCAACCAGCTACCCAGCCACCACCGCCTCCACAACCTAGTCCGCTGCAAGCAGCTTCCCAGCCACCCGCCAGAACAACGACTCCGCCGGTGGAGTCTGGCACATTGCCTGCGTCGACGTTCTGGACATTGTGCAAGGGGTGCTCCCATATTCACCAGTATGATCGCCTCTACGAGGCGCGCAAACTGAAGTGCTCCAGCTGCCACCAGCCATTTGTAGCTGAGGCAATGGCGGAGCCGCCGCCCATTGTGCCGGGCACTGACATGTATTACTGTACCTGGGGCTTCTTCCCCATTGGGTTCCCCGGGTGCCCTGGCTACGCGGATCTGGTCAATTCCCAGCCACAGGGGTCAGGTCAGCTGAGTGTGCCATGGCTTGGAGCCAATGGTAGGGTTGCTGCTGAGAATGGGACTCCCATTACCATAGGTGCTGCAAGGGAGGAGCCAGTGGCATCTGAACCTTCGCCGGAACCATTAATGCGCACAAGCGTGGAGGTGCCACTGGTACCGGAACCTGCGCCAGAACCTTTAATGCGCATGAGAGTTGGGGTGCCAGCCGTGCCAGAACCTGTGATGCCCACAAGAGTGGAGGTTCCAGCCGCGCCGGAACCTGTGATGCCCACGAAAGTGGAGGTGCCTGCCGCGCCGGAACCTGTACAGCCCACGAGAGTGAAGTCGGTGAAAGTGGGAGCAAAGAAGCGTGGTCGGCCCAAAGGCAGCAAGAACAAGAAGAATTTGCGAGTTGTGACTTGATAGCAATGAAGATGACTGGCATGGCATGATCATAGGTCAGACCGGGTTAGTTCGGCTATTAATTTCATCCTGTTGTCGTCGACTGAAGCATTTGCTCTGTTGGTTGGATACTACTCATTTGCTGCTGACAGAGTGACAGTATCTACATGAGAAGCATGGCTACTTTAGTGATGGAATAAGTTATTTGTTACCGGGTAGTCTTTTCTTAGTTGATGAGTTGTGTGACCGTTGTTGCCATTTATGCTTTAGACGATGTAGCTGTTGTATGCTGTCCAATTTCATGACTCTCCTTGAGCTAGCTTTGTGAATCTGAGATTCCTGGGGATTGCTCTTTGTTAACTGAGCAATGTACATTCACATAATGTGCTGCAATAATCGGACAGTTGATTTTATGTGTTTCTTCTCCAGTTTAGTTTGTGCAAGCTGTGTTGTCCTTTTGACTTTTATTAGAAGTTACTTTTGGTCTCGTTCCTCACATGGTGTGCCTGGTGAGGGCCAATGTTTAGACATGGTACCTACTTACCTAGATCCACATCAGAGGTCGGCTTGAATACTTTCAGAGGTCAAATGAGCAAGTTATGTGAGACTGCAAGTGGTTCACCTTTGAAGTATTCATGTTATTGTCCGGGTCTTTCAACTAAATTGGGTTATCGTAACTGTAGCTCTGATTCAGTTTCTGCTTGAGATGCAATCTGACTATGATTCTCTTTGGAAGAGGACTCATTGTTGGCTACATATGAATTGGGCTGGTTGAACTGTAACCTGATTGTGTCTGAACTAAATTGGGTTGGCTGAACTGTACCTGGGGTTCAATCAGCTTGAATTTGAATTTTACTTTGGTTCTCTCTGAAAGAGGACCCTGAAAAAAGAATCATTGCCTATACTGTGGTGAATTCAAATCTGCCCTTGATTCTCGCTGAAAGAGAATTGTTGGCTATATGTATGGTGCTGTCAAATATGAAGAGAGCACGGCAACAACACTTTTTGAACAAAGCGTCAGTACTTTCCTTGGAGCTGTATCGGAGGCTGAGGTGGCACTATGGTCGAAGCCAACACATATACATGTTGCCCCAGTAATAATCTTGAAGATGACGAACATCAATAAGATTTGGCTGATGATATCTGCACAGCTTCTATGTCCACAATTTGGCCAACCGCTCCGCTAAAGCCGGTCTGTTGTCCATGCTCAGTCCTGAAGGATGAGCCGCACAAAGAATTTATGCTTTGGAGTGGCCCAAATTTTTGCACACCGTGGACTTCAAAGGGGAGTCATTTGGGTAATGGAGTTGGGCTAGGTAGGCCGACAATGTAGAGTACTCGCCCGACGGGGTGTTGTTTCGAACAATGGCATCCGCAATATTCTCGTTGAGGTTGATGTCCTGAAACTCAATGGTGTGTTGCGCAGTGAGGCCTGAACTAATGTTTATGCATTTAATCCATCTCTCATGCACTAGAGCTTTTTCCACCGACATGCTCTTGCATCTGGAGATGGCAAAGATGGATGGAAAAATATCCTTTGGCTTACGACCGTTGAGCCAGGGCAAGTGGCAAAATGGCACAGTTTTGCCATCTCCAACGGTGATCGTCGTGAGGTCGAAGAAGAAGTTCATATCCGCCTCATCGCAAGGGTGGCCAAGCCCCACCCATGGCCTCTTCGACTGTGTCCAGACTCGTTGCAAGCGCATTCACAAGGCACATGCAAATTTCTCCATGTACAAATGCCCAAAACCCCTATGCCTTTGGGCCTGCAAACACGATCTCATTCGATCTTACACTTCCCTCTGGATACCGTGTTTGAGCCAGCCCAAAGGAAGGCTCTTTGGAGCTTAGTAATGGAAGACAAGGATCCCTTTGGAATTATCAGACAGGTGAGGTGGTAGATAGCTTGTAAGGTGATGACCGATTGATTCCAAGCGCTCCTACCGGCCATGGTGATGTATTTTACCTGCCCACACATAACTTTACTTGCAAATTTGTCCACAAGATGTTGAAAATCAACATCTCGCAAGCGGTTCATCGAAAGAGGTAGACTGAGGTGCCACAAAGGGAATTGTGAGTGCACAACTGGGAAGGTGCTAAAGACGTCATCGAGGTCAATGTCGGAGCATCGGATAGGGGACAAAGTTGTTTCCCACATTTGTAACGAAACATGTGACCTCATCAAAAGTCTGCAGAATGGATATGAGCATGTCCACATCTTCCTTGATGGGAGCCAGAAAGATTGTTGGCCCCTCTCTGTGCTGCCTTTTCCAGGATTTGTTGCAGTGGATCAATGGCAAGAACAAAGAGAAGCAAGGACAGCGGATCTCCTTGGTGAAGACATCTCCCATGCCAAATGGGATTGTCGGGCACTTCGTTGAGGAGTGTCAGGGATGATGACGTGCGGAGGAGAGCCACAACCCAAGTGCGGAGTCTTGAGGGAAAGCCACGTTTCTGTAGAAGATCCAAAGGATATTCCCATCTCACATAGTCAAATGTTTTCTTTATGTCAAGCTTGAGGAGAAGGGATGGAGTATCTTCTCTTTGTAATCTTTTCACATAATTTCGAACATACTATTGTTGTCATGGATGTTTCTTGTCTTGAAGAATGCACTTTGGGTGCACGAGATGAGGGTGTTCATGCAAGGGAAAGCCGCACAGACAATACATTGGCCACAATCTTCGTGATGGCGTCAATGAGGCTGATCGATCTAAAGTCAGCGATCAACTCGATCCCATCCTTCTTTGGTAGCAACACCACATTGGCCGAACTGAACTAATGAAATTTCTCTGTGTGAAGGTTGGAGAAGAGAGAAATGACTGCCATAAGATCAGATTTTATAATAGACCAGCAAGTATTGAAGAAACCTCTGGCAAAACCATTCGGCCCATGAGCCTTATTGCTCGGCATAGACTTGACCGCGACAAGCACCTCCTCCTCCGTGAAGTTCTCCTCCAGGCTACTCAGATCGCAAGCATTGAAGTTCATGGCTTACTAATTGAAATTGAGATCTCCTTCGGCCCCATGGTCGAGGTGAAATGCTGGCAAATGATATGCTCCTTATCCTCATGATTTGTTACCCAAACAACACCATTATTTAGCTTGTGAATGAATTCTTTTATCCTATGCGCATGGGTCTTTAAGTGGAATTTTTTTGTGTTGGCATCACCTTTTTAGGTTCCTAGTATGTGCACATTGTCTTTTCCTATCTCTCTTAAGGAATGCCAAGCTAGTAACCTTCCTTTTCAAACACTTGCACAAATCCACCTCCTCTATCGAGAGCATGTGAGCAACCTACGCAATGTGCAGCCACAAGATAATCTCTAGGGCCATGCGGAGGTGTAGCCTAGCATTGGAGGAGAAAGATTGGCTCCAACAATGCAATCTGAAGACCACCTTACGAAGCTTATGGAATATAAATTAGAGGAGAAAGATTGGCTCCAGCAAGGCTAGTGGTGGGGAGTTTTCTCGACCCAAGCCTGTGAGACTGTGTCCTTGAAGCCCAACACCTTGGTCCAATTTTCTTTTCTGAATTTGAAGCTTCTTTAGACCCATCACCGAGGCAAGCAACATAGGGCAGTGGTCCGAGAGGAAGGATGAAAAGGGCATGTATAATATGTTTTGAAAATCTAGACCCCATTCTGCATTGCAGAACATCGAATCAAGCTTGCTCATGATATGGTTCTCCCACTCATTACTCCACATGAATATCTAATTTTGAAGATGGATTTCTCTAAGCTCGCAATCCTGAAGAGTAGCGCGGAAGGAGTTGATGCGTCAACAATTGACATGTTGCTAATTTTTATCTCTAGCTTGATATATTTGATTGAGATCCCCACAAACAATCCACCTAACACTAGGGGTTGACTTGGCTGTCCGAAGCTTCACATTTTCTCTCTCTTTCCTACTGCTTGTTGTCGGACCATAAACCGATGTCAGCTTGATTCGATGTTTTGGACCAAAGAACACTGACATCAGGGGTTCAAAGTATTATCCAAACCAAAGCATGTTGAGTGCTGGACCAAAGGAAGAACTCAAGTTTCGCCTTTTAGAGCATATGGGCTGGAATTCAAACATTAGTATGATACAGACCAAGTGTGTCAAGTGCTGGATCAAAGAAAGATTCAAGTGTCACTTCGACATTTGTGGAGAACTAGATATGGAGATAGGATTAATATTTGGACTGGCCCATTGGTCCCATCGAGCTCATGACAAGAACAAGTCTTACCCTTATATCTAAAGTGAGTGATCTCACTAATCCAACCACAAGGGCTTGGGACATTAGGTTGAACCATTTTTCTGATGACCTGATGTAATACAGATACTTCAGATCCCCCTCAATCATTATGTTTTTGATGATTAGTGACTTGGAATGCGAGCAAGAATGTGATTCTTCATAGTGTGACACGAGTATAATATTGAATGGTGCCATAAATTTGATGGTAATATAGAAAGGGTGCAACATCCACTATTAGTCTGGTCAGGCTAGTGCTTTGAAACTTAAAATCCCACACAATGTTAAGATCTTTTGTTGGCGTGCTCGGCATGGGATACTCTCTCATATTGGAGCTGGTGTTCAAGGCGCCATCTGTTGTCAAAGTGCGGAAGATATTAAGCACTTGTTGTTGAAATGCCCCAGATCGTTAAAACTCTGGCCGATGTTGGAAATTGTGTAATGATCAATATACCATGTCATGTTGATAGCTCATGGAGTGTAGTTATGGAACATATCCTTTGGTTACCTTAGGCCTTGTTTGTTTAAACCTCTCTTGGTGAAGGCTGGAGAGGTTCGGAGGGGGATTTTGACTTATAGGGGACCCAATACACTCCACTCCCCTTCAAACCTCTTCGAGCAGAACAGGTCTAGACAATGACAGGAGTGGCAAATATGGTAAAAGAAATGGTAATGACCGCTTGCTAGTAAACTTGGTGTTCTTTAGTGGATGTGTGGAAATGTTGCGTGTGGAGAGCAAGTCTGATTGATTGCCCATTGCGCTCTATTCGACCAGTGTGAAATTGAATGTTAATGCGAGTACCATGTCTTTTTTTTTGTGAAAAGTCCTAAGGCCAAATATTAAGTATCAGAGGTTCTTACAATCACATCCATACAAAAACATAAAATCACAATCAAATTCTTGGAAGTGTCGAAGTCTTCTTCCTCCTACATCCACTGATGACGCCTGTGAGCATAACTCAATGCCGCCTTTGGGCCTCTGCCTTGGTAGAGCAAACTTTTATAAACCCAGGAGATTGTAAAAGCAATTGTTTGAAAGTCATCGATACAGACCAGGAGACGCCGATGGCCGCGGTCTGTGAAGAAAATCATCGCCCCAAAGAAGAAAACACTGATAAACTCATGTAGAAATTCTGAAGACCACGAAAGCCACCTGAATCCAGATGAATCCACCAGAAACCTAAACCGATAGGATCCCGGAAGACGCGACAAGGACACGGCTCCGCATGCCCTTCACCGGCGATAAGCGCACCAACAGAACGGGAAAAGGGTGGGGAGAACATTAGTCCTACACTGGGACAGCTCCGCCGGCTCGGCGCCCCGAACAAAATATGGAGACTCCTAAAGAAACATAAAAAAATCGCCCATGCACCACTATTTGGACCCGTGTGACGATGCCCTCTTCCCTAGTGACTTAGCCAAGCCGGGCCGTCATTGAAGATTTTGGATCCATGTTAATGTGAAGGGGTGATAGCTGCTGTTATATGATACCACAAAGGACATTTTATGGCAAGAACTCACTTTGTTGCACGTGCTCCATTGATCACTGAATTTTGAATACCTACAAAATGGTATGTTAAACTTTCAAAGAAATTTCAAAAACATTCTACATGTTCATATGAACGTGCACATGTGCAAAAAATTTTTGAACCAAAAGGGGTTTTCCCCCCGCCCCAACTTTATATAAAGCCAAGGCAACGTCAATCAACATAAACTGTTAACAGCGCTCGGCGGCAACCGGAGAGTAGCTGCCACAGACAGAAAGCAAGGTCTAATTGCCCTATTACAAGTTTTTAGGCGGGTCTAGACAGGATACATAACCAGGCGGCAACATGCTAGCTTACTTTCCCAGATCAAAGCTAAGATATGCAAGCTAGCAGAACACAACCGAGCGATGCCCCCGACAACAGCATCAGCGCCATGCAATCCTAAGCGATTCCCCTCTTCGGTGGTCCAACAGCCTTAAGCGCATCCTGAGCCTCTGAACATAGGATTTTCCATTGCCTGATCGTTGCCCCAACAGGTCCAAAACACATCGTATACTTCGCCATCTTCGCCCCTGGAAAACAAAGTCATTTCGGAAACGCCATAAGCTCCACAAGGTAGCAGCAGTAACAATGTTTAAAGCTTCAAAATATTTTCTCCTCTTCCAGAAGGAAGCCAGCAGAACAAAGGAATCAGGTGCAGTAACATTAAAGCTATCAGCTACCAAATCCCAAACATACCTAGCAACAATGCAATCAAAGAATAAATGTTGGATAGTTTCAGGCTCACTGCAGAAGACACAAGACCTGTCATCTACATGTCTGCGCTTGGCAAGATTATCTCTAGTTAAGCTCTTATTATAGTAGATCAACCAGAGGAAAACATGGATACTGGGTGGAACTCTGATTTTCCAGATATCATATTTAATTACAGATAATATCCCTCCAAAGTTAATTAACTTATTAAAGGATTTGACAGAGTACTTGCTAGAAGAATCTAGCATCCAGACAGGCTGGTCTGGGGAACCAGATAGACACACTAGCTCAACAACCTTGGTGAGCTCCTTCCATCTAACTAAGGTACTTTCCACAACACACCTCCTAAAAGTTAAGTGTAATTCACCACCCACCTAGACCTGCGCAAGGGTAGAATCTTGCTGTTGAAAAATAGTAAACAAGTCCCAAAATGCAGTTTTAAGAGAGCAATCCCCTGTCCAGATGTCATGCTAGAAGGCAATACTTTTACCATCCCCAAGGATCCATCTATAGAAGTTTTTAGAGGCTGCAAGAGCCCATGATAAACTTTTCATAAATGGAGATCCGAGGGTCACCCTAGTGTTGTACTTGTAGGTCAGCATCTTCTTCCAATCACTATCCCTGTCATCATAGAATCTTTTTCCCCATGAGGCCAAAAGGTCCATGTTGAATTCTCTAAGGTTGGGAACCCCCATACCCCCAAACTCTTTCCTTCTGGAGATCAAACCCCAGTTAGCAAGGTGATATTTATGATTATCACCCACATTTCCCAGAAGAAGTGAGACATTTGTGAGGTGCTCATATCAATAGCCCATTTGGGAAATTTTATAATAGACATTAGGTAAGCACGAATGCTGGCAATGCAAGTAGTAAGCAATATCAGTTTCCCCCCTATATGAGAGGAGAAATCTCCCTAACCATCCAGAGATGTTTTTGATAATTATATTAATATTGGGTTGGAGGTCTTCCCTTCTAAGTTTTTTAAAGTGAAGGGGGACACCTAAATATTTAAAGGAGAAATCCCCAAGCTGGCTGCAGAAAACCTGGGCAAAATTATTAGATAATTGCTTAGACATATTAATAGCATGAAGATCACTTTTACGGAAATTAATCTTCAAACGAGATAGATTTTGAAAACATGATAGGATCCATTTCAAGTTCTTGGCATCCTCCAGTGAGTTATCCAAGAATAGAATGTTATCATCAGCATATTGTAGACTGACCACCCCACGTGGGAAGGCATGAGGTAGCAGTCCACAGAATAAACCACTATTGGCAGCTTTATGAAGCATTTTAGAGAAGACATCAGCTAACAGGTTGAACAAAAGGGGTGAGTGAGGGTCACCCTGTTTCAAGCCTTTTTCCCCAGAGAACTGGGGACCATTAGAGTCATTAATTCTAACCTGGAAAGTCCCTTGGTGAATAGTAGACATCACCCACTCCACCCATTTACTACCAAAGCCTCTAGAAAGAAGCATTTCCTTCAAAAAGTCCCAACTAACTCTATCATATGCTTTCTCATAGTCAAGTTTAAGAATCAAACCAGCAGACCCAGATCTATGAATTTCATGAATGACCTCATGAGCCATAACCACACTTTCCAAAATGAATCCGCCCTTAATAAATGTAGTTTGGTTGGAGGAGATAAGCTTGTCACATAAGGGGGAGACCCTAGTAGTCATAGCTTTAGAAAAAAATTAACAGCACAGTTACTAAGGCTGATAGGCCTAAAGTTCTTCATATCTCTAGCCATAGGAATTTTAGGAATAAGAGTAATAATGGCATGATTCAACTTATATATATCAAGGTTACCATTCTAAAAGTCTCTAACCATCCACATAAAATCTTTGTTGATCAATTCCCAAAAAGTTTGATAAAATAAAAAGGATAGGCCATCAGGGCCAGGGGCATCACTAGCATAAGAGCTCATCACAGCTTGTTTGATTTTCTCTTTAGAAAAAGGTATCTCTACTTGCTCTCTCTCTCATCATTACTAACCAATTCATCCTCAGACCAAAAGTCAGTATCCAAATGGATGTCAAGTTTGGGTTCAAAAGCAAACAAATCTTTGTAAAAAGAGGTAGCAACCTCAAGCATCTCCTTGGTCTAATTGACCACACCATTAGGACTGTTTAGTTCGGAAAGATGATTCTTCCTGTGTCTGTGGTTAGCCAGGGCTTGGAAATAAGCATTATTCCTATCCCCCTCTAAATTTTTTCTGTCCCTAGATCTCTGCCAAAGAGGAGTCTCCTCTTTCTTCCACACTTCATCAAATTATTTTTTAATCTCCTTCATTCTGTCAAGTCAGACATAGATAATTGTTGGGTTTCATACATGACATCAAGATTGTCAAACTCCAGAAGGAGTGCCCTCTTCTTTTTCTTCAACACTACCTCTCTATTAATTCTCCACCCTTTAGTTTTCTTTCTGAGAAATCTAGTCTTAAGCATCCAATTATCAGCTGAGGATTTGGATGAGGACACAGAATTCCAGGCTTCTGTGACCATTTGATGAAAGCCTGGTTGGGAGAGCCACCATTTCTCAAACCTAAAAGGTTTGGGGTTGGATGGGGTTCTAGCACCAGTGTCCAGGACCAGAGGAGTATGGTACTCCCCACCCTGGGAAGGGCTGACAAGGTGGAAAAAGGAAAATGGGCGACCCAATTCACAGAAATGAACACTCTATCTAACACAGCAAACACAGGGGAAGTCTGGTTGTTAGACCAGGTGAACACCCTGTTAGAGACAGAAATCTCCATCAAGGCCCATCTATTGATCCAATCATTAAACAGAAATGCAGTTTGTTGATTTACTAAACCACTACTTTTCTCTTTATGATTTTGTAGGACCTTGAAGTATGTCTAGAGGGGGGGGGGGTGATTAGACTACTTGACCAATTAAAAACTTAACATTTACCCAATTTTAGAATTTGGCAGACTTTAGCTACTTTAGGACAAGTCAAGCAACCATCACACTATTCAAGCAAGCATGCAAAGAGTATATAGGCAGCGGAAATTAAAGCATGCAACTTGCAAGAAAGTAAAGGGAAGGGTTTGGAGGATTCAAACGCAATTGGAGACACGAATGTTTTTGGCGTGGTTCCGATAGGTGGTGCTATCGTACATCCACGTTGATGGAGACTTCAACCCACGAAGGGTAACGGTTGCGTGAGTCTACGGAGGGCTCCACCCACGAAGGGTCCACGAAGAAGCAACCTTGTCTATCCCACCATGGCCGTCGCCCACGAAGGACTTGCCTCACTAGTGGTAGATCTTCACGAAGTAGGCGATCTCCTTGCCCTTACAAACTCCTTGGTTCAACTCCACAATCTTGTCGGAGGCTCCCAAGTGACACCTAGCCAATCTAGGAGACACCACTCTCCAAGAAGTAACAAATGGTGCATTGATGATGAACTCCTTGCTCTTGTGCTTCAAATGATAGTTTCCCCAACACTCAACTCTCTCTCATAGGTTTTGGATCTGGTGGAAATAAGATTTGAGTGGAAAGCAACTTGGGGAAGGCTAGAGATCAAGATTCATATGGTAGGAATGGAATATCTTGGTCTCAACACATGAGTAGGTAGTTCTCTCTCAGAAATGGTAAGTTGGAAGTGTAGGTTCGTTCTGATGGCTCTCTCCACGAATGAAGAGGAGGTGGAGGGGTATTTATAGCCTCCACACAAAATCTAACCGTTACACATAATTTACCAAACTCGGTGGGACCGATTCAATGACTCGGTCGGACCGATTTAGTAAACCTAGTGACCGTTAGTGATTTTCGTGGATCGACATGCATCTCGGTGAGACCGATTCGGTTAGGGTTAGGGCATAACGTAATCTCAAGAAGACCGACATACAAACTTCGGTGAGACCGATTTTGGTAATAAGCTTTCCAGAGAGTTGGTCAGGTAAACTCGGTGGGACCAATTTGCTCTTTTCGGTGAGACCGAAATGTTACAAAAGGGAAATAGAGAGTTTACATTGCAATCTCGGTGGGACTGATCGCTCACTTCGGTTAGACCGAAACGTTACGAAGGGAAATGGAGAGATTACAATCCCATCTCGGTGAGACCGAGATCCCTATCGGTAAGACCGATTCACTTAGGGTTTGTGGCAGTGGCTATGACTTTTGGAATCGGTGGCGCCGGATAGGAAGAATTGGTGTGACCGATTTTGGCTTTAGGTTTAGGTCATTTGTGGATGTGAGTAAGTAGCTGAGGGTTTTGGAGCATATCACTAAGCACATGAAGCAAGAGGCTCATTAAGCAACACCTCATCCCTCCTTGATATTATTGGCTTTTCCTATAGACTCAATGTGATCTTGGATCACTAAAATATAAAATGAAGAGTCTTAAGCTTTTGAGCTTGAGCCAATCCTTTGTCCTTAGTATTTTGAGGGATCCACTTTCATCATCCATGACATGCCATTCATTGAGCTTTCCTAAAATAATAGTCTTGGAATAGCATTAGCTCAATGAGCTATATGTTGTTATGAATTACCAAAATCACCTAGGGATAGTTGCACTTTCAGATTCCTAATCAGGTTGAAATCTCCACAGATCTTGATAGGATAAGAAGCATTTGATAAAGTATCATGCAACTTAGCTACAAAATCCATCTTAAATTCAGGGTAAGCAGACCCATACACTAACACCATTTTCCAGACAAAGCCATCAGATTTATTTTTAACAGTAGCAATAATAGAGAATCTTTGGTAATTGAGGACAACATATAGATCAAAGCTTCGACAAATGATAATAAGATTGAATAACATCGTCGCTTTGAGAAGTATGTGATAAGCAAGAGCTCCCCCTAAATTTGTGCATAGTTTAAGATTTGCTTTGGACTGCAAATGCACAATGAATTAGGCTCATGGGTTACTCTTCCATGTCACATACATCTTGGTGGAGCGCTCAAAATAATAAACATCGAATACATGCACTCATCACCAAGCAAAGTGAATGATCAAATAGGATAGATAGGATAATATCATCAAACATGCATAAGTGTAGCTTATGATCAAACACATGATCATCAATGTCTCACAAGCATAGTTTCATAAGCAATCAGAAGCAAACAAGTTTAACCACCAAATAAAACAAGAGAGAACAAAACACTCTCTCTCTCGAAGCCTATGACCTATACATTTTCTCCCCCTTTGGCAACAAGTTACCAAAAAATTCATAGAAAATGCATAGTGCTAGATCGACTCTCAGGCTTGATCTTCAGGTGGTGGTGTCCGGATAACTCCAAGGACGAAGGCTTCAGTTGAAGTAGAGGGTGCTGGAGTTGATGCCGGAGCTGGTCAGACCGGAGTGAAGGGGTCTGAGGTTGTAACGCCCGGACTCGATCGCGCAGTGTCCGCCATTATTCGCCGTCATTGCCATGTTATTTGCTTGCGTGTTGCATTTTATTATGTCATGTTGTGCATTTCATTTTGCATACGTGTTCGTCTCATGCATCCGAGCTTTTTCCCCGTTGTCCGTTTTGCAATCCGGCACTCCTATGTCCTCCGGCTTCCCTTTTTGCCTCTTCTCTTGTGCGGGTGTTAAACTTTCTCGGAATGGCCCGAGGTTTGTCAAGCGGCCTTGGTATAGCACCGGTAGACCACCTGTCAAGTTTCGTGCCATTTGGAGGTCGTTTGATACTCCAACGGTTAACCGGGTAACCGTAAAGCCCTCTTTGAGTTGCAGCCCAACACCCCTTCCAAAGTGGCCCAAACCCAGCAAACTCCCCTCCATGCTCTCGGTCGTTCGATCACGATCGCGTGGGAAAAAACCGCTCCTCATTTGGACTCTCCTAGCTCCCTCTACCTATAAATAGGTGCCTCCCTCTCCATTTTCGCACTCCAAACCCTAGCCCCGGTCCTCCCCGCGCTGCCGGACACGTCCGGGCGCAATCGGACATGTCCGCCCCACCGCCGCGTCCAATCCGAGCCCGCCACTGTCCGCGCCGTCGTCGCTGCCCGCTGCCCTTGTGAAGCCCGATTCGAGCCCATGGGGCCCGCCCCGCCTGCTGCCGCTTAAAGCCCGAAGCGCCGCCGCTTCGCCGCCGGTGAGCCTCGCTCCGCCGGCCGCTTGCCGTCGCCTGTGCTGCCTGCATGGCATGGCCGCCATGGCGCTGCCCATGGTGCCGCCTCCCAGCGCGCCGCCCTGCTCCTGGCCGGCGACGGAGCCCCCTCCGCCGCCAAGGCTCGCCTCCGCGCCGCCAGCCACGCCGCTGGCCGGCCTCTCGCGCCTGAAGTCGGCCGCCGCCTCACAGCGTCTTGGTGCCAGACCCGCGCCGCCTCCGGCCAGATCCGGGCAGTGCCGCCGGATCCGGCGCCCGAGCATCTCGGCGCCCCGAGCCCCGCTGGCCGTCCTCCTCCTCGTCCCCGGCGAGATCCCGGCGCCGTTGACTTCTCCCCGAGGTTCAGAATCCACCAAGTCCCTGAAGCATTTTGACATTATCATGCCATGTTCATCATGCTGTATCTCCGCATCTGTAGCTCCGTTTTGTACGTGTAATATGTCAAATTGTTCGCCTCGACGAGTACTTCATTTTGTTCCATTGCATCATTTTCATTTGAGCTCATCTTGATGCCCGAAATGCTGTTGGAAGAGTGCATGTTGATGCTAATCTGCTGAAACTATTATAACTTGCTCATTTGTCATTTTTGCCATGATTGATGTGTGCATCCTATGAGGTTGATGTCTACATGTATGTTGATCTATGCCATGCCATCTTTCCAGTGGTGCTACCCATGTATTTTTGTGAGTTGTGTGCTGAGTGCATTGAGCTTGTTAAGTAGGGCACTTGCTGTTGCTGTTTTGCTTGGCAGATTCTGTTATATTTTGTTGCTATGTAAACATGTTGCTACTAATCATTCTATGCATAATCTGGAGATGTTCTATAAACATGTTTTGATCTACATGTCATGCTCTATCCATTCGTGCCCTTGGTTGCAATTATAGCCTGCTGGAACATGTTGTTATCTTGCTCCAAATTTGCTTAATAATGTTGCTGTCAGCCTGTTTACATTAAGTTCAATGTTTCCATGATTGTTTCCTAGTGATCCATGCACCCTATGAACTTGTTCTTGCCATGCTTAGCTTCAAAAACATGTATTCTTATTGTTGGTTGCCTTGTCATGCCATGTATTGCTCTGTGGTGAGTGGTTCAAGCTCACCAACATGCCTACTTATTGTTGTTCCTGCCATGTATGAATCTGTAATATAACTTGCCATGTTTACATGGTTGCCATCGTATTTTCTATGCCTTTTTGGCTCATGGTCAGTAAGGGACTTTTGATATATGCTTTTAGTAGATTCATACCATGCCTTTGTTTGCCACGATATGTTCCTGTAACATGTTGTTTGATAGCTCTAAACATTGCAACCGGATGTTATTTCTGCTAAAGCCTGAAACTGTTATTATTTGCAATATCTCCATGTGTTTTTGAGCATGTTCTATTGATTTCTGGAGATAGCTCAGTGTTCATGTTTTGTTATGCTTTACCTGTACTTCATGCCCATGCCTTTTTTTATTATGTTGGGGTGCTGTAGCATATTGTTTTGATGCTTGCAATATGCCTAGTTGCTGTTATGGACAGATTGTTGTTATGACTTGTATAGAGTGTATGTGTTGCACCGTTGCTCCGTTTTGAGTGTGCTCTATATGAAACTTGCTTGATTTTGCATGTAGTTTCATATTATCATGTTGCATCCTTGTTTTGAGGTGTTTACTTGATGTTTGTGTGCATTTTGCATCAATGCCATGTTTAACTTGTTTTGCTCATATCTTCTAGGCCGTAGCTCCGAATCTAATGAACTTTATATGGAACTTGACTAGAATTTCGTGTAGATCATCTTGGTGCATCTTAACTTGCTGTTTAACAACTTGAACATAACGTTTATTCAGTTCTGGACCAATTTCGAAATTTGCATATGAGGACTTACCGGAATTGTTATATGTTGTTCCCGGCCTCATTTAAACTTGTCTTGATGTGTTGTTCTTTTTTGCATCATATCTTGCCATGAGTAGCTTCATGTAGCTTTGTCATGCATCATGCTTGTTGTGCATCCTGCCTTGTTCATGTGTGGTGCGCTTACCATGTTGTGTGCTTCTTCTCGATAGTTCCCGTTTCGTTACGATCGTGAGGATGCGTTCGTCTATGCTTGGTTCGTCTTCGTGGCTTCATCTTCTTCGTGGACTCGTTCTTCTTCCTTGCGGGATTTCAGGCAAGATGACCGCTACCCTGGATCTCACTACTATCATTGCTATGCCAGTTGCTTCGTTCTATCGCTATGCTGCGTTACCTATCATTTGCTCTTCAAGCCTCCCAAATTGCCATGAACCTCTAACCTTTGACACCATTCCTAGCAAACCATTGTTTGGCTATGTTACCGCTTTGCTCAGCCCCTCTTATAGCGTTGCTAGCTGCAGGTGAAGTTGAAGATTTCTCCATGGTGGACAGGATTTTGGTTGGGCTATCACAATATCTCTTATATTATTAATGCATCTATATATTAGGTAAAGGGTGGAGGCTCGGCCTTATGCCTGGTGTTTTGTTCCACTCTTGCCGCCATAGTTTCCGTCATACCGGTGTTATGTTACCGGATTTTGTGTTCCTAACGCGGTCGGGTGATTTATGGGACCCCCCTGACAGTTTGCTTTGAATAAAACTTGTCCAGCAAGGCCCAACCTTGGTTTTACCATTTGCCTCACCACCACCTACTTTTCCCTTGGAAGTAATTAACCCAAGGGTCATCTTTATTTTAGCCCCCGGGCCAATGCTTGTCTAAGTGTTGGTCCAAACTAGAGCACCGTGCGGGACCATTCCTTGGCAACTTGGATTCGTCGGTACCTGTATGCTTTGCTTATCCGGTGTTGCCCTGAGAACGAGATATGTGCAGCTCCTATCGGGATTGTCGGTGCATCGGGCGGCTTTGCTGGTCTTGTTTTACCATTGTCGAAATGTCTTGTAAACCGGGATTCCGAGACTGATCGGGTCTTCCTGGGAGAAGGTCTATTCCTTCGTTGATCGCGAGAGCTTGTCATGGGCTAAGTTGGGACACCCCTGCAGGGTTTAAACTTTTGAGAGCCGTGCCCGCGGTTATGTGGCAGATGGGAATTTGTTAATGTCCGGTTGTAGATAACTTGACACCAGATCCGAATTAAAACGCATCAACCGTGTGTGTAGCCGTGATGGTCTCTTCTCGGCGGAGTCCGGGAAGTGAACACGGTTTCTAGGTTATGTTTGACGTAAGTAGGTGTTCAGGATCACCTCTTGATCATTGCTAGCTTCACGACCATTCCGCTTGTTTCTCTTCTCGCCCTTATTTGCGTATGTTAGCCACCATATCATGCTTAGTCGCTGCTGCAACCTCACCACTTTACCCCTTCCTTTCCTATTAAGCTTTGCTAGTCTTGATACCCATGGTAATGGGATTGCTGAGTCCTCGTGGCTCACAGATTACTACAACAACAGTTGCAGGTACAGATTATGCGATGATCATGACGTGAGAGCGATGTTTGCTTGTTTGGAGTTCTTCTTCTGCTTATTCGATCAGGGGATAGGTTCCAGGTCGGCAGCCTGGGCTAGCAGGGTGGATATTGTTTGAGTTTCTGTTTATGATTTATCCGTAGTCGGATGTTGTTCTTGTATGTTGTATTGTTGTATTCGTGTGGCATTGTTTGCCTTTTGTATGTATCCCCATCTATTTATGTAATGTTGATGTAATGATATCCACCTTGCAAAAGCGCCTCAATATGCGGGTCTATCCTTGGTGGGACCTTCAAGTTCCTTTTGGATAGGGTCGCATATTGGGCGTGACAAGTTGGTATCAGAGCCTCAACCGACCCTAGGAGCCCCCCCTTGATTGATCGTGTAGTTTGGCCGTTGTTGAGTCTAGAAGAAAACTGTTTTTTGAGTCTAGTTATATCGGAGAGTAGGAATTCTTTTTACTCCTCTGCCCCTCGTCGCTCTGGTGAGGAATCTTGACGTAGGTGTTTTTGTACTACTCCTTTTCCCCTTCAAATTTTTTCTTTAGGTTCACGCAGTTAGTTTCCCGATTGTTGTTCCCCAGCTCTTTTATCCGGTGCATTTCTCGTCAAGTTGACTCGATCCTCTTCATCTTTGAGTTCAATCCTCAGTTGTCTTCTTTTCCCACCCGCCCTCCCTTCTTCTTCTCGGAACCGGAGTCCGTAATCGAGTATCCATCCTACTCGTGCGAAGTCTTTGTTTTCTTTCCTCAACGATTTCAACCGGTGTTTTCTCTTCAAGATATTCGTCGGTTTCTCCCCTTCTAGTTGCATTGTTTTCCCGCCCTCCCACCCTTTTCTTCCCAGAGTCTGAGTCTCTTTCGAGCATCATTTTCATTCGTACGGAGCCTCTTCAGTCTTTCCTCAATTATTTCAACCGGTGAATTCTCGTCTCGTTCGTCATTCTTCATCCCTTTCTTTTTCTGGTGGATTCAATTCTAGTTTTTCGGGTTGATCATATTCTTTTCCTCGGCTCAAGTGTTTTCCCTGCTCGTTCGCCTCTCGCCAGTTAATCATTCCAGAGTTCAAGATATCTCAGGAGATTTGTCTGTGTTTGAATTAATTCGAGGTCGTCACCTCATTCGAATATTTCAATCATTCCGGTGCATCATCTATCTCTTCAACATCCCTTTCCAGCGGTGTTTTTCTTTTAGTGGGCCCTAACCCACAGGTCTTTTCCCAGGATCTTACCTGAATCTTCTAATTCCCCCGGAGTTATTCTCAATTCTTTTCAAGGGTGACATAAGTATGAATTTCATCAGTCACATGCCTTTTCCAAGATCGATTTCAAATCATTTCATTGTTGGCTCCACCTCTTCGCTTTTTCTAATTCTTCCCGGTGATTCATTCTCTTTCACCAGTCTTTTCCGAATTCTAACGGTGGTTCTTTAAGATTCTTTTCCTTGATTATCATATTAATTCATTCGATCTTTTCAATCCTACCGGTGGTTCATGAAGACCTTCTCAAGTTTGCGACATGTCACTTCTCAATCCTTTTTCAAGAAGAATAAGTAGTATGAAAAATCCATTGCTTGTCATCAATTTAATTTGATGAAGGATAAGCATACAATAAATCTTATTCTTATTTTCTCCAAGTGATTAACCCTTCTTTTGGAGTTTGTTCTTGATGAATAAATTCTAGTTTCAAGTGTTTCATCTTTTCTTTTTCGGAGTTCGAATTTCCTCGGCCATCTCGACGGTACATCCACCGGAATCATCGCAAGGCTCATCTTATTCTTTCACCCTTTATTTTATTTCATCATCTTCTTGTCGACGGAGTTCTTCATGGTGGTTCTTCATGATTTAATTCATTCATCAAGAGTTAGTATCATTCCATCCTCTTAAGCTCGTGTTCTATTCTTCCATGTTCAGCCGGAGTGCTACCTAAATCCTTTCAGTCTTATCCATTTCTTTTCTCATTCTAACCACTCCGGTTAGAACGAGTGGTTTCATAGTTTATCTGATTCCGTGAGCTTTCGATTCTCGTCATTCTCGTCGTTCCTCTCTTTTTCCCGAGTGCTCTAGATTCTTGCTTCTTCTCTTCTGTTCTGATTTCACCTCATCTTTTTTCCTTTCCGTATCGGTCCTAAGATCTCGGGACGAGATCTCTTGTTAGTGGAGGAGTGTTGTAACGCCCCGGACTCGATGCGCCAGGTGTCTGCCAGTTATTCACCGTCATTGCCATGTCATTTGCTTGCGTGTTGCATTTTATCATGTCATCTTGTGCATTTCATTTTGCATACGTGTTCGTCTCATGCATCTGAGCTTTTTCCCCGTTGTCCGTTTTGCAATCCGGCACTCCTATGTCCTTCGGCGTTCCCTTTTTGCCTCTACTCTTGTGCGGGTGTTAAACTTTCTCGGAATGGCCCGAGGTTTGTCAAGCGGCCTTGGTATAGCACCGGTAGACCGCCTGTCAAGTTTCGTGCCATTTGGAGGTCGTTTGTTACTCCAACGGTTAACCGAGTAACCGTAAAGCCCTCTTTGAGTTGCAGCCCAACACCCCTTCCAAAGTGGCCCAAACCCAGCAAACTCCCCTCCATGCTCTCGGTCGTTCGATCACGATCGCGTGGGCGAAAACCGCTCCTCATTTGGACTCTCCTAGCTCCCTCTACCTATAAATAGGTGCCTCCCTCTCCATTTTCGCAGTCCAAACCCTAGCCCCGCTCCTCCCCGTGCCGCCGGACACGTCCGGGCACAACCGGACATGTCCGCCCCACCGCCGCGTCCAATCCGATCCCGCCACCTGTCCCCGCGCCGCCGTCGTCCGCCGCGCCAGCTGAGCCCGATTCGAGCCTGGGGCCCATCCTGCCGCGCCGCCGCCGAGCCCGAGCGCCGCCGCCTCGCCGCCCGCCGGCGAGCCTCGCCTCCGCCGCCCGGTTGCCGTCGCCGGCCGTCATGCCCAGTGCCGCTCCTCCCGAAGCGCCTTTACTCCTCCTGGCCGGCGCCGGAGCCCCTTCCGCCAAGGCTCGCCTCAGACCGCCAGCCAGCGCGCGCCATTTCGCCACGGCCGCCTCCGCCGCCTGAAGTCGGCCTCCGCCGTGTCTTTGGTGCTGCGCCCAGAGCCGCCTCCGGCCAGATCCGGGCCGGCGCTGCCCGGATCCGGTCCCCCGAGCATCTACGGCCGCCCCCGAGCCCCGCTGGCCGTCCTCCTCCTCGTCTCCGGCGAGATCCCGGCGCCGTTGACTTCTCCTCGAGGTTCAAAATCCACTAAGTCCCCGAAGCATTTTGACATTATCATGCCATGTTCATCATGCCGTATCTCTGCATCTGTAGCTCCATTTTGTGCGTGTAATATATCAAATTGTTCGCCTCGACGAGTACTTCATTTTGTTCCATTGCATCATTTTCATTTAAGCTCATCTTGATGCCCGAAATGCTGTTGGAAGAGTGCATGTTGATGCTAATCTGCTGAAACTGTTATAACATGCTCATTTGTCATTTTTGCCATGATTGATGTGTGCATCCTATGAGGTTGATGTCTACATGTATGTTGATCTATGCCATGCCATCTTTCCAGTGGTGCTACCCATGTATTTTTGTGAGTTGTGTGCTGAGTGCATTGAGCTTGTTAAGTAGGGCACTTGTTGTTGCTGTTTTGCTTGGCAGATTCTGTTATATTTTGTTGCTATGTAATCATGTTGCTACTAATCATTCTATGCATAATCTGGAGATGTTCTATAAACATGTTTTGATCTACATGTCATGCTCTATCCATCCATGCCCTTGGTTGCAATTATAGACTGCTGGAACATGTTGTTATCTTGCTCCAAAGTTGCTTGATAATGTTGCTGTCAGCCTGTTTACATTAAGTTCAATATTTCCATGATTGTTTCCTAGTGATCCATGCACCCTATGAACTTGTTCTTGCCATGCTTAGCTTTCACAAACATGTCTTCTTATTGTTGGTTGCCTTGTGATGCCATGTATTGCTCTGTGGTGAGTGGTTCAAGCTCACCAACATGCCTACTTATTGTTGTTCCTGCCATGTATGAATCTGTAATATAACTTGCCATGTTTACATGGTTGCCATCGTATTTTCTATGCCTTTTTGGCTCATGGTCAGTAAGGGACTTTTGATCTATGCTTTTAGTAGATTCATACCATGCCTTTGTTTGCCACGATATGTTCCTGTAACATGTTGTTTGATAGCTCTAAACATTGCAACCGGATGTTATTTCTGCTAAAGCCTGAAACTGTTATTATTTGCAATATCTCCATGTGTTTTTGAGCATGTTCTAGTGATTTCTGGAGATAGCTCCGTGTTCATGTTTTGTTATGCTTTACCTGTACTTCATGCCCATGCCTTTTTTATTATGTTGGGGTGCTGTAGCATATTGTTTTGATGCTTGCAATATGCCTAGTTGCTGTTATGGACAGATTGTTGTTATGACTTGTATAGAGTGTATGTGTTGCACCGTTGCTCCGTTTTGAGTGTGCTCTATATGAAACTTGCTTGATTTTGCATGTAGTTTCATACTATCATGTTGAATCCTTGTTTTGAGGTGTTTGCTTGATGTTTGTGTGCATTTTGCATCAATGACATGTTTAACTTGTTTTGCTCATATCTTCTAGGCCGTAGCTCCGAATCTAATGAACTTTATATGGAACTTCACTAGAATTTCGTGTAGATCATCTTGGTGCATCTTAACTCGCTGTTTAACAACTTGAACATAATGTTTATTCAGTTCTGGACCAATTTCGAAATTTGCATATGAGGACTTACCGGAATTGTTATATGTTGTTCCCGGCCTCATTTAAACCTGTCTTGATGTGTTGTTCTTGTTTGCATCATATCTTGCCATGAGTAGCTTCATGTAGCTTTGTCATGGATCATGCTTGTTGTGCATCATGCCTTGTTCATGTGTGGTATGTTTACCATGTTGTGTGCTTCTTCTCGATAGTTCCCGTTTCGTTGCGATCGTGAGGATGCGTTCGTCTACGCTTGGTTCGTCTTCGTGGCTTCATCTTCTTCATGGACTCGTTCTTCTTCCTTGCGGGATTTCAGGCAAGATGACCGCTACCCTGGATCTCACTACTATCATTGCTATGGTAGTTGCTTCGTTCTATCGCTATGCTGCGTTACCTATCATTTGCTCTTCAAGCCTCCCAAATTGCCATGAACCTCTAACCTTTGACACCATTCCTAGCAAACCATTGTTTGGCTATGTTACCGCTTTGCTCAGCCCCTCTTATAGCGTTGCTAGCTGCAGGTGAAGTTGAAGATTTCTCCATGGTGGACAAGATTTTGGTTGGGATATCACAATATCTCTTATATTATTAATGCATCTATATATTTGGTAAAGGGTGGAAGGCTCGGCCTTATGCCTGGTGTTTTGTTCCACTCTTGCCACCCTAGTTTCCGTCATACCGGTGTTATGTTCCCGGATTTTGCGTTCCTAATGTGGTCGGGTGATTTATGGGACCCCCCTGACAGTTCGCTTTGAATAAAACTTGTCCAGCAAGGCCCAACCTTGGTTTTACCATTTGCCTCACCACCACCTACTTTTCCCTTGGGAGTAATTAACCCAAGGGTCATCTTTATTTTAGCCCCCCCGGGCCAATGCTTGTCTAAGTGTTGGTCCAAACTAGAGCACCGTGCGGGACCATTCCTTGGCAACTTGGATTCGTCGGTACCTGTACGCTTCACTTATCCGGTGTTGCCCTGAGAACGAGATATGTGCAGCTCCTATCGGGATTGTCGGCGCATCGGGTGGCTTTGCTGGTCTTGTTTTACCATTGTCGAAATGTCTTCTAAACCGGGATTCGAGACCGATCGGGTCTTCCGGAGAAGGTCTATTCCTTCGTTGATCGTGAGAGCTTGTCATGGGCTGTTGGGACACCCTGCAGGGTTTAAACTTTCGAGAGCCGTGCCATGGTTATGTGGCAGATGGGAATTTGTTAATGTCCGTTGTAGATAACTTGACACCAGATCCGAATTAAAACGCATCAACGTGTGTGTAGCCGTGATGGTCTCTACTCGGCGGAGTCCGGAAGTGAACACGGTTTCGGGTTATGTTTGGCGTAAGTAGGTGTTCGGATCACCTCTTGATCATTGCTAGCTTCACTAACGCCCGCTTGTTTCTCTTCTCGCCCTTATTTGCGTATGTTAGCCACCATATCATGCTTAGTCGCGCCGCAACCTCACCACTTTACCCCTTCCTTTCCTATTAAGCTTTGCTAGTCTTGATACCCATGGTAATGGGATTGCTGAGTCCTCGTGGCTCACAGATTACTACAACAACAGTTGCAGGTACAGGTTATGCGATGATCATGACGTGAGAGCGATGTTTGCTTGTTTGGAGTTCTTCTTCTGCTTCTTCAATCAGGGGATAGGTTCCAGGTCGGCAGCCTGGGCTAGCAGGGTGGATATTGTTTGAGTTTCTGTTTATGATTTATCCGTAGTCAGATGTTGTTCTTGTATGTTGTATTGTTGTATTCGTGTGGCATTGTTTGCCTTTTATATGTATCCCCATCTATTTATGTAATGTTGATGTAATGATATCCACCTTGCAAAAGCGTCTCAATATGCGGGTCTATCCTTGGTGGGACCTTCGAATTCCTTTTGGATAGGGTCGCATATTGGGCGTGACATAGGTGGTGCAGATGATGTTGCTCCAGTGTTTGTCACAGGCACTGCAACTGACCTCTGGGCTCTAGGCACTCTGGCAAACACATTTGTGGTAGTCTTGCCTCACGCCTCCTGTGATGTCATCCTCGGCAATGCTTCCACAACCGATCGAATCTCGATTATTTTGACATCAAGGTCATGGAATTTGAGTTCCATGATTCTCTCGAGCTCTCCCGATTCTCGAGTGAGGTGGCCAGTCCCTTCTCAATCCTTAGTGTAGATGCTATTAAGTAACCAAGCTGCTCCTGCTTGTTCTTCAAGAAATATTCAGATGCCTCCTCTTGAGTTGGCATCTTGGCAGCCTTCTCCTTCTTTGCCTTCTCCTTCTTCTCTTGAGCTTGAACTGATGATGGATCATTCTCATTCATAACAACCTCATTGTCCTCAAAGTCTGGATAAAGTGGAAAATGTTCCTTATCCAATAGATATTTCCCTGTGCCCATCTTTGAGTTTATCAACTCCTGAATCTGAGGTGCATATCCACAGCTCCTCTTCTGATCTGCTGCAGTCCTCTTAATGGTTTCAATCATAAGGCTCATGACTTTGAACTTTTGTGTCACATCAAACACATGCAACATGTTGATGGCATGCCCTCTGATCATGTTATGGTCACCAGACTTGGGCAACAGAGTGTGCCTCAGAATCCAATTGATAGTGGGCAGCCCACGACAATGTAAAATGGACTGATCCAAACTTGTGTGTCTCAACTGCCTTGTCTGGGATCTCCTTGTACATGTGTGCCATGGAATTGTGATCCATCTTCTTCTTTGCATAAATGTCCAGGTCATCCTCATTTTCCTTTGGGGCATTTATCAACCTTGCCCATTCTTCAACAGTGGATTGGTACCTTGTACCTTCAGACATCCAGACAATTCTTCCATCTGGATAAAAGTGTGCTGTGGAGTAGAATTGCATGATAAGCTCATCATTCCAGTGGGTGAGCTTTCTCCCAACAAAATCAGCAACTCCACAAGCAACAAAGCTATCTTGCACTCCAGGATAGTGCTCTTCATTGTCCTTGATGTAGGTCCGGTCGACCCACCTCATATCACAAACTATGGGCTTCTTATCCAACAGAATTGTCTCATCGAAGTCCTGCTGTTCCTTTGTATGGAACCTGTAGTCAACAGCAGTTCTTCTCCTTGAGGCATATGGATCTTCCATCCTCCACAGCTCAACCCTGAGTCCTTCCTGATCCTCATTGAGGGAGTCCTGGACTAGGGGGTGTCCGGACAGCCGGACTATCATCGTCAGCCGGACTCCAAGACTATAAAGATAATAGATTGAAGACTTCGTCCCGTGTCCGGATGGACTTTCCTTGGCGTGGAAGGCAAGCTTGGCGATACGGATATGTGGATCTCCTACCATTGTAATCGACTCTGTGTAACCCTAGCCCTCTCCGGTGTCTATATAAACCGGAGGGTTTTAGTCTGTAGGACAACACAACCATTACAATAATCATACCATAGGCTAGCTTCTAGGGTTTAGCCTGCTTGATCTTGTGGTAGATCCACTCTTGTACTACCCATATCATCAATATCAATCAAGCAGGAGTAGGGTTTTACCTCCATCGAGAGGGCCCGAACACAGGTAAAACATCGTGTCCCTTGTCTCCTGTTACCATCCGCCTAGATGCACAGTTCGGGACCCCCTATCCGAGATCCGCCGGTTTTGACACCGACATTGGTGCTTTCATTGAGAGTTCCTCTGTGTCGTCACCGGTAGGCTTGATGGCTTCTTCAATCAACAACAACACCGTCCAGGGTGAGACTTTTCTCCCCGGACAGATCTTCGTATTCGGCGGCGGCGCAAGATCTGGGCCAACTCGCTGGCCATCTGGAGCAGATCGAAGCTACGCCCCAGCCATCAGTCGTTTGAAGCCTAAACTTCACGGCCGACGTCCGCAGAGACTTGATCTTCGACGGATTCGAGCCATACCGAGCGTGTCGCCATCACACGATGGGCATGATTTAGCTCTGCCGCCGGACAGTGCCCCGGAGGCCGCACACGAGTCCGCTCTAAACCATAGTTCGGAGCAGACCGCGCAGATCGAGGACAGGTGGCTGGACACCGCCTCGGAAGCTGCAATCCTACGGCGATGGAGCCGAATACTAACCTTGTCCCTTATAAAGCTCGTGACTCCGAGGCGCCGGACTCCTCACCGGACTCCGAACCCCCTGCGCCCCTGCCAATCGAATCCGATTGGGCGCCGATCATGGAGTTCACCGCCGCGGACGTCTTTCAGCACTCACCTTTTGGCGACATCCTAAATTCGCTAAAGCATCTCTCGTTATCAGGAGAACCCTGGCCGGACTGCGGTCAGGATGGTTGGGATGCGGACGATGAAGAAATTCAAAACCCACCCACCACCCACTTTGTAGCCACTGTCGACGATCTAACCGACATGCTAGACTACGAGTCCGAAGACATCGACGGTATGGACGACGATGCCGGAGACTACCAAGAACCAGCATCTACCAAGCACTGGAAGGCCACCCCAACCCATGATGTGTATATGGTGGACACCGCAAAAGGAAGCGACAACGAGGAACAATGGGACGCGGCAAAAGATAATTCCGCCGAAAAACAACCAAAACGGCGACGCAGGCGCCGCCCTAAGCCCCGCCTCAACAATAACAGCACTCCTAAGGACCCAGCAATAGAGCATGGGAAACCAGTGGGCAACGAACATGCAACCAAGCAACCATCCGAACAGGATGAATCAGATAATCAATCTATGCCTGGCGAAAACAACAGTCCGGACGATCTCACGCCGGACATACCACCAGAGCACGAGAACCTTCACAAAAGACTTCTCGCCACTACAAGAAGTCTGAAGAAGGAAAAACGGAAGCTCAAAACAGCGAAAGACCTACTCAGAATGAGATGGAGCAAAGTACTCAAAACCGCGGACAAATATGGCAATGGCCACCAAACAAAGAGCTATCCGGCGTTAAGCTGCTGCTGGACCGACGAGGAGGCCATAGAGCCCCACAAATAAGAAGCAAAGAGGCCGCTGGCGGACGACGCGACAGATGATGCCAAAAGCGATAAGCGGCGCCACACACAAGTCGACTCATGATCATCGGAAAACAGACGGCCCGGTCAGGTCTATTTATGGGCCAAAAAAGAGGGCCCCAGGAAGCAATACAACACGCCGAGTGTTTGAAGACAACGGCACACCCAAATACAGGGGCGCCGCGCACCCACTATGTTTCACCGATGAGGTGCTGGATCATGAATTTCCAGCGGGGTTTAAACCCGTAAACATAGAGGCATACGGCGGAACAACAGACCCTGGAGTCTGGATTGAGGATTACATCCTCTACATACACATGGCCAGAGGAGATGATCTCCACGCCATAAAATATCTACCCCTCAAGCTCGAAGGGCCAGCTCGGCATTGGCTCAAAAGCCTCCCAGAAAACACTATTGGAAGTTGGGAAGAGCTCAAGGACGCGTTTAGAGCAAATTTCCAAGGGACTTATGTCCGCCCTCCGGATGTAGACGATTTAAGTCACATAACTCAACAGCCCGGAGAGTCAGCGCGCAAATTCTAGAATAGGTTCCTTACGAAAAAGAACCAAATAGTCGACTGTCCGGACGTCGAAGCCTTAGCAGCTTTCAAACATAATGTCCGGGACGAATGGCTCGCCAGACACCTCGGCCAAGAGAAGCCAAGAACAATGGCCTCGCTAACAAGCCTCATGACCCGCTTTTGCGCGGGGGAAGACAACTGGCAGCAAGATGCAGCACCAGCGACCCGAGTACATCCGAGATCAGAGATGGAAACGGAAAATCACGGCGCAGAAAGGATCAGTGCCGAAATAAAGAAAAAAGCCCAAAGAACACGGCAGTCAACGCTGGATTCAAAAGCTCGTGGCCGAACAACAAAACACTGCCTCTTAAGGATAGCAGTGACGAGCTATCCAACTTAAACAAAATTTTGGATCGGATATGTCAAATCCACAGTACTTACGGAAGGCCTGCAAACCACACCCACCGAGATTGTTGGGTTTTCAAACAGTCCGGCCGTCTCAACGCCGAACACAAGGGGCTCGACGCGCTAAGCGAGGATGATGACGAACCCCACCAGCAGAGCGCCGGAAAACAAAAGACTTTCCCACAAGAAGTCAAAACAGTAAACTCACTTCATGTGATAGTGCGGAACAACAGTGCGGCACCCGCCAAAGTAGGTATCGCACGGTCCACCCCAGCGGAACCTCGAGGTTGGATGTCAAAACCAGTTACGTTCGATCACCTGGACTATTCCAGAAGTATTCGAAACGCAGGATGGACTGCTTTGATACTGGATCCTATAATCGACGGACTACAATTTACACAAGTCCCGATGGACGGCGGCAGTGATTTAAACCTGCTCTATCCGGACACAATCCGCAAGTTGGGGATAGACCTTACTAACATCCGACATAGCCACACTTCCTTTAAAGGAGTGACACCAAGCCCTTACGCCAAGTGCACGGGCTCCTTACTACTAGAAGTTGTGTTCGGGTCACCCGACAACTTCCGACGCGAAAAGATAATCTTTCATATCGCCCCATTCAAAAGTAGCCATCAAGCACTATTGGGACGTGAAGCTTTTGTCCGCTTCAATGCAATACCACACTACGCGTCTCTTACACTTAAAATGCCCGGTCCACGCGGCATCATCTCATTAAAAGGTCGTTCAAGACCCCGGACACGGTTAGACGAGTCCGGCATAAATAAGCTAGGGGCTCCCTAGCCGCACATCCCTTTACAAGGGGCTGTACGTATGAGCTAATATAAGCTCAGCCTTATTCATTCATTAGTATTTCAATTTTTAATACATTTTTTGCACGATTTCCTTTCAAACTAAGTTCCTCTCTTTTTACAGATGAACAACGTAGACGCCCCGTCGAGGATCTGACACAACAGAGACACAGCGTAGACGCAAGCAGGACCCATTGCAAGGATTCTTTTCAGATTAAGTCCCTGCGTAAACCTTTCTTACTGTCTTTTGTTGATCACATCCCATGGTTTTTCACCATAACCAACGAGGAGGCTGGCGTTTTGGCATCGGCCGCACCAGAAATTCTCGCCTGTACCTGGACACTAGGGGCTCAGGGCATTGTTCTGCCCATTATTATAAAGACCGAACACCTTAGGGAGTGTTCGGCGTCTCGAGTTAGGCCTTATATGCATCAGCTCCGAGTCATGTCTTTGGTCAAATGTTGGGTTTGCCCAGCTCCTGTGTTTTGCTGCCTTACGTTCCGTATCATCGGCTTACGCGGCACCAGGAGAACTACTACGATTGTGCCCGGTTGGTGGCGAGCACCTCGAGAGAAAGCTGAAAACTGACTGTCATGACATAGCGAGAGACTGGTCAACCACTCGATCGACTATCGGAATGTTTAGAATTCCTCCGCTTTGACGAAGGACCGTTTCCTGGTCAGGCACATACGCGCCCCGTATTTCGGAGAGCACGGTGCCCCTAGGGGCTATATTGTAGCCCCACCCTCGAACTCCTATGGCTAAGTGAAAGTGATAAAGCATTATAGTCCGGTTGCCTTGTTTGCTACGCTACCACCTCCTTTACAGGACCAAGACGTTGGATTAAGTGTGAAAATGCGCTATTTTTTAAACACCCCCGCACCATGTGCGTGGGGGCTGAAGCCGAAGACTGCCATCTTTCAGGTTATACACAAGTATACATTAAACGGCTGCACAGGAGATATTCCAATACTTGCACGCACAAGTACGAAATGCGCTTATATTATAAACATCGTTTTACAAATCATAAAGTTCATTTGAACACGACATTTTTTGAGCACTGCGACTCTATTACACGAGCACCACGCAGAACTTCCCCAAAATAGTGCTTGGCGGGTAACCGGCTCTCGTCCGAACCACAGGTCGCATAAATACTGGAATCCATCTCTGTCCAATGTGTCTTCACACGGGCGAGAGCCATCCATGCACCCTCTATGCAGGCCGACCGCTTCATCGCCTTGATATGCGGCACCGCCCCAAGAAATTGCTGCAATAAGCCAAAATAACTTTTCGGCTTGGGCCTATCCGGCCAGACATGAGTCACGATGTCCGTCATGGCAAGTCTGGACAATCTATTAAGCTCAGCCCACTCAGCCAACCGATCAGTCAGCGGAAGTGAACGCTCCGGACTATGGAATTGAGACCAAAACAGCTCTTCCGTCTTGTGATCCTTCTGACTTCGGAAGTGCACAACGGCATCAGCACTCGCTGCTAAGTCCATATAAGGATCCTCCGGACCCCACAACTGGCCAAGCTGAGCATACTTTGGATCCATGAACCGTTGGCGCAGCAGAAAGGGCTTGCCAACCATAATGTCTCTGGCCTGGCGTAGCTCCTCCTTTATAGCCCGCATTGCAGAACGGGCATCCTTGGCTTCGGCGGTGGCCTTCCCCAGGTCTTCTCGCTCCGCTAGGCGCTCCTTTTCAAGAACCCCATTACGGTCGGTAGCATCTTTTAACTTCACGACCATTCCGGCCATCTCTTCCCTGCTTCGGCAGTGTGCAGCCCTTTCGGCTTCTAGCTCTTCGGCCGCCCTCGAGGCAGCCGCATCACTCCTTCTGGCTTGCTCCTTGGCTTGAGGAAGTTCTGCCCGAAGGCTCTCCATAGCAGCGGCATCATCTGCGTCAAGCACACATATTGTAAGGGGTGGGCTTCGGCTTCCTTACTAGGTGACCACGGAGAAGAAACCTACCTTGCGACTCGTCAAGTCGCCTGTTGACTAGCGCGATGTCCGCATCCGCAACATCGAGTTGCCGCTTCAGTTCGGCAACTCCATCAGTCCGGCTAGCCACCGAACTATCCGCCACCTGCTTAGGAATAGCGAAAATCAATACCTGGGATTTTGATCCTCGGTACGCTGTCGTTCTCGACACCCTACCGAGTCTCAGGGGCTACTATCTATACATGGCGCACTTTATGTGTAAAACTGTCAAAGGGTATGTCATTTTTACGTACCTCAAACCCCGCCAGCAAACTCCTGACGGCATCACGCAATCCGCCTTCGGCGGATGAGATTCTTTCAATCACCGTACTCATCAGTGTACGGTGACCTTCTGAGATAGACGCCCTCTCAAGCAGATCCTTCAGCTCTCCCAGCCGCACACCAGTTGGTGCCGAACTATCCGGCCCTGCCGGACTCGGGGATACCCTCCGTGATGACACTTCAGGCTCGTCCGCCCTATCCGATGGTGCGGCAGATGGAGGCGTCTCGCTCTCCATCATCTCCGGACGGAGTTCCCCAAGACGAGCTCATCTCGAGAAGGACGGAGATCCGAACTACAAGGTAAAACCTAAGTTATCCTCGGAAGCACAAATAGGGATGTCCTTATTATAAAACTCCCTTTTTTTCTACTTACGGCTCATTTGAGGGCTGATTCTTTAGGGGAGATCAGGCGGCGGAGCCTCTCGAACGCAGGACCCTCTGGTGAAGATCTCTTCCCCGCTTTGGGGCTTTGGCCTCTGGGTTTTCAGGAGGGTCCTCTTCTCCCCTCGGAAGGAGGGATTCTCGATCCCCCCTTCCTCAAAAGCCTCCTTGGTTGAGGCAATAGTTCCTCTGTTCTCCCCTTCGCCTTCCTCCAAGGCACAACCTCCAAGATCTCGACCAGCCACGGGATCCGTGCGGTCTCTGGAGGGGGCGGACACATCAGTTTGGGCCATTGCGCTATCCACTCCTGTTCAGAGGGCAGTTGATCAAAAGGCGAATCATAGAAAGGCAAGCAAACAGTATGTCCGGACGCTGAGCTACTTACTTGTGTATCTGGGGGATTGCAGCTCAGGCCGGCATCCTCGGTCAATTCCGGACACACCTCTTGTGATTCGAAGAACAATTTGTACATCTCCACGGGTGTTGTACCCATGAAGTGTTGGAGTATTCGTGGTCCCTCCGGATTAAACTCCCACAACCGGAGAGGGCAGCGTTTGCAGAGCAAGAGACGCCTAATCAGCATGACCTGCATCACCACAACCAGATCGATCTCCCTCGCTTGGAGGTCTCGAATCCGGCCCTGCAATAGGGGCACGCCCTGGGCGGCCCCAGCTGAGCCCTTGGCGACCCATGACATCAGCGGCTGTGGAGGGCTCAGGCGGAAGATGGGCGGCGCTTCACTGCTGCCCCACGGGAGCGGTTATGTAGAACCACTCCTGCTGCCACAAGCCGAGCTCCTCCTGGAAAGAGCCCTCGGGCCATGGAGTGTCGGCCCTTCTGCTCACAACCGCCCCGCCACACTATGCTTGACGCCCCTCGATCATCTTCGGCTTCACGTCGAAGGTCTTAAGCCACAAGCCGAAGTGAGGGGTGACGCGGAGGAAGGCTTCACAGACGACAATAAATGCGGAAATATGGAGGATGGACTCTGGAGCCAAGTCATGGGATTCCAACTCATAGTAAAACATGAGCCCTCTCACAAAAGGATCCATCGGGAAGCCTAAACCCCGACGGAGGTGGGATACAAAAACGACATACTTGCCGGGCTCGGGGGTGGGGATGACTTGCCCTTCGGCGGGCAACCTGTGCGAAATCTCGTAAGTCAGGTACTTGGCCTCTCGCAGCTTTAGCACGTCCTCCTCCGTGACGGAGGAGGGCATCCACCGGCCATGTAGGTCGGAGCCGGACATTATTGGAAGTCCAAAGCACTCGAATCTGGGGCTATGGGTGTTGGAACTTGGGTCAAGGAGAAGATTCGATGGAGGATTGAAGAAAAGAAACGAGCTTTGGTCCCATTATAAAGAGGGAGAATACCAAGAGCCATCTCCGTGACCGTTCGAGACTCGCCTCCGATAGAGGAGGCGTGGCGATGGGCACGGTTGGGTTACCCACGTCCGTATTGATGGAAATCCCGGAATAAGGGGAACACGATCTCGCTCGACAAGGCGTGCTAAGGAAACCGCCGCGCTAAACGCTGGAGGTGGTATAAAAAAGCGATTCAAGTAAAAGCTTGGTAGTGGCGTGACGTCATGCCACAAAATACGTCGCCAGATTGAACTTGTGTACATATTATTCTCTACTGATTGGAATGTGTTATTTTGCGAGCGGACACTTTCTGGTGTTCACAATCTTCTATGAATTATTCGGAGGAGGAACCCACCTTGCAATGCCGAACAATATGCGCTATTTGGACTCATCGTCATTGAAGCCTGGTTCGAGGCTCTTGAGGAGTCCTCGACTAGGGGTTGTCCGGACAGCCGGACTATCATCGTCAGCCGGACTCCAAGACTATGAAGATACAAGATTGAAGACTTCGTCCCGTGTCCGGATGGGACTTTCCTTGGCGTGGAAGGCAAGCTTGGCGATACGGATATGTAGATCTCCTACCATTGTAACCGACTCTGTGTAACCCTAGCTGAGGGAGTCCTGGACTAGGGGGTGTCCGGACAGCCGGACTATCAATATCCGCCGGACTCCCAGACTACAAAGATAGAAGATTGAAGACTCTGGCTCGTGTCCGGAAGGTACTTTACTTGGCGTGGAAGGCAAGCTTGGCAATACGGATATGTAGATCTCCTACCATTCTAACCGACTCTGTGTAACCCTAGCCTCTCCGGTGTCTATATAAACCGGAGGGCTTTAGTCCGTAGGACACAACATTACATCTCAACAATCATACCATAGGCTAGCTTCTAGGGTTTAGCCTCATTGATCTCGTGGTAGATCTACTCTTGTACTACCCATATCAACAATATTAATCAAGCGGGACGAGGGTATTACCTCCATCGAGAGGGCACGAACACAGGTAAAAACATTGTGTCCTCGTCTCCTGTTACCATCCGCCTAGACGCACAGCTCGGGACCCCTACCGAGATCCGCCGGTTTTGACACCGACATTGGTACTTTCATTGAGAGTTCCTCCGTGCGTCACCGATAGGCTCGATGGCATCTTCAACCTTCAACGCTGTCGTGGTGAGACTTTTCTCCCCGGACAGATCTTCGTATTCGGCGGCTTTACACTGCGGGCCAACTCCCTTGGCCATCTGGAGCAGATTGAAAGCTACGCCCCTGGCCGTCAGGTCAGATTCGGAAGCCTAAACTTCACGGCCGATGACGCGGAGACTTGATCTTCGACGGACTCGAGCCATAGCAAGCGCCGCAAGACCGCGACGATGGGCATGATCTGCTCTGCCGCCGGACAGTGCTTTGGTGGCCGCCCTTGAATCCGCCCCGGCTACTTGCCCGGAGCCGATTGCCCATGACGAGGGTCGGTGGATAGATGCCGCCCCGGGGGCTTCAACATCTACGGCGATGGAGCCGAATACCGATCTTGTCCCTGGCGAAACTCGTGATCCCGAGGCGCCGGACTCCTCGCCGGACTCCGAGCCTCCCGCGCTCCTGCCAATTAAACCGGATCGGGCGCCGGTTATGGAATTCACCGCCACGGACATCTTTCAGCACTCGCCTTTTGGCGATATCTTGAATTCCCTGAAGCATCTCTCGCTATCAGGAGAATCCTGGCCGGATTATGGCCAGGACGGCTGGAGTACGGACGATGAAGAAATTCAGATCCCACCCACCACCCACTTTGTAGCCACTGTCGAAGACCTAACCGACATGCTAGATTACGACTCCGATGACATCGACGCTATGGACGATGATGCCGGAGACGAACAGGACCTAGCGCCCATGGGGCACTGGAAGGCCACCTCATCATACGACGTCTACATGGTGGATACCCCAAAAGAAGGGGATGGCGAGAAAGCAGCGGAGGAAGATTCTCTAAAGAAGCAACCCAAACGCCAAGCGCCAGCGGCGCCGCCTAAATCCCTCCACAACAGAATGAAGAATCCCGCACGGAGATAATAACACCACGGAGAGTGTCAAGACAAACCCTCCAAAGAAGACTCAGCAAAGGAGGATATAGAAGCAAGCCCTCACGAAAGGGCGGCAGAAGAAAAGGTTGAGGATCACAACTATGTACCTCCCTCCGAAGACGAAACAAGCCCCAATGACGCATTTAACTCGAGGAGCCCGTCGAACAAGATCTTTGCAAACGCAGGCTCATCGCTACAACAAGAAGCTCAAGAAGGAAAAACGGAAGCTCAACACAGCGGAAGACGCGCTCCAGATAAGATGGAGCAAAGTGCTCAAAACCGCAGACAAGCACGGCAACAGCCACCAATCGAAGAGCTACCGAGCGCAAGCTGCTCCCAGATTGACGAAGAGGCCATAAAGCCCCCACCGTCAAATGGCCCAGCCAGTCCATCTACGGACCCAAAAGGAAAGCCCCAATAAGCAAAGGAACACGTCAAGTGTCCAACGATAGCGCACGCATAAGTACAGGGCGCCAGACACCCACTATGCTTCATGACGAGGTGCTTTGGAACATGAATTCCCAAGAGGGTTTAAACCCATAAACATAGAAGCCTACCATGGAACAACAGACTCGAGTGCGGATAGAAGACCATATCTGCATATACATATGGCAAGAGGAGACGATCTCCACGCCATAAAATATCTACCCTCAAGCTCAAAGGGCCAGCCCGTCATTGGCTCAAAAGCCTCCCGAAAACTTTGTTGGAAGTTGGGAAGAGCTCGAGGAAGCGTTTAGAGCAAATTTTCAAGGGACTTATGTCCGCCTCCGGATGCAGATGACCTAAGTCACATAACTCAACAGCCCGGAGAGTCAGCGGAAGTTCGGAACAGGTTCCTTACCAAAAGAACCAAATAGTCGATTGTCCGGACGCCAAGCCTTAGCAGCTTTTAAGCACAATGTCCGAGACGAATGGCTCATGAGACACCTCGGTCAAGAGAAACCGAGGACAATGACCGCATTAACAAGCCTCATGACCCGCTTATGCTGAGAGAGGACGGCTGGTTGGCAAGAAGCGAGCACCAGCGACCCAAGTACATCCGAGATAAGAGATGGAACGGAAAATCACGACGCAGAAAAAAAACGGCGCGGAATAAAGAGAAAAGCCCAAAGAGCACGGCGGTCAACGCCGGATTCAAAAGCTCACGGCCGAACAATAAAGCTCAACCCATCAAGGACGACAATGACGAACCGTCTAACCTACACAAAATTTCGGGTCGGATATGTCAAATCCACAGTATTTCTAAGGCACGCAAATCACACCCATAGGGATTTTGGGTTTTCAAACAGTCCGCCGACTAAACGCCAACGCAAGGGGCTCGACGCGTCAAGCAAAGAAGATAAACCCCACCAGCAGGGCACCAGAAAACAAAAGACTTTCCCACAAGGGGTCAAAGCGATAAACTCACTTCATGTGAGGACACGGAAAAACAGTGCGGCACTTTCTAAAAGAGCTTCGCACGGTCGGCCCATAAACCATAGAGATTGATATCAAAACCAATCACTTTCGACCACCGGATTATTCCAAAAGTGTTGAACCGCGGGACGGACTCCCCTGATATTGAATCCGATAATAGACGGACTACAATTCACAAACGTCCTAATGGACGGAGGCAGTGACATAAACCTGCTATATTCAAACACAATCCGTCGGATGGGGATAGACCCTACCAAAATTCGACACAGCCGCACTTCCTTCAAAGGAGTTACGCCAGCCCTTACGCCAAGTGCACAGCTCGATATTACTCAAGTCGTGTTGGATCACCGAACAATTTTCGACGAGAAAAGTTAATTTTCCATATCGTCCCATTTAAAAGTGAACATCAAGCACTATTGGGACGAAGGCTTTTGTCCGCTTCAACGCCATACCGCAGACACGCGTCTCTTACACTTAAGATGCCCGGTCCACATGGCACCATTTCAGGCGAGGGTCACTTAAAGACCCCGGATTTGGATAGACGAATCCGACTCAGCGAGTTAGGGCTCCCTAGCCGCATACCCTTTCATAAGGGGCTGCAAGACAACTAACCGCGGTTTCATACAAACCTAGCTTTAATTATTTGCACTTATTATTTTGCATTATTTTCGCATCTAATTGTTTCTAAAACTAAAATGTTCCTCTTTTTCTACAGATGAACAAACGCGTGCGTGCCGCCCGAGATAACGGCACAACGGAGACACAGCGCAGACGCAAGAGGGACCCGTTGCAAGGATTCTTTTGATTAAGACCCTCACGAGACCTTTTTATTATTGTCTCTTGTTGTTAATCTCCTTGGCTTCCTCCTCTAGCCAGCGAGCCCGACGCTTTGGCATTGGCCGCGTCGGAAGACAATGCCCGCACTGTACACAAGGGGTTTAGGGCATAATTCTGCCCGTTATCATAAAGTCCGAACACCTTCGGGAGTGTTCGCGTCTCAAGTTGGGCATTATATGCATCAGCTCGAATCATGTCTTTGGTCAAATGTTGGGTTTGCCTGCCCGTGTTTTGCTGCCTTACGCTCAGATCACCCGCTAACGCGGCACCGGAGAACTACTGCGATTGTGCCCCGAGCCGGGCTTGGCGGCGCCTCGATGAGAGAAAGCCGAAAACTGATCATGATATAGCGAGAGTCCGTCACCACTTGATCGACCACCGGAATGTTTAGAATTCCCGCTTTGTGAAGGGCCGCTTCGGTCGGACACATACGCACCGAATCCGGAGATGTGCGGTGTCATTAGGGGCTATATCGTAGCCCCACCTCGAGCTCCATTGGTTAAGTGAAAGGGATAAAGCACTATAGTCCGGATTGCCTCGTTAAACACGCTACCACCTCCTTATAACAGGACCGAGACGCCGGATTAAAGTGTGAAACATCGCTATTTTGCGAACACCCAAGCACCTTGTGCAAGAAATGAAGTCAAGATCTGCATCTTTCGGGTTATACACAAGTATACATAAACGGCCGACAGAGAAGTTTTACTACTTGGAAGCACAAGTATAAAAAGCATTCATACTATAATCATTGATATACAAGTTAATGCGTTAAATTGAACGTTACATTCTTTGAGCACCGCGACTCTACTATACGAGCGCCGCGCATAACTTCCCCGAAATAATGCTCGGAGGAAGCTGGTTCCCATCCAACCTCGGCGCAACAGCGGTGGCATCCATCTCCGGACATCGCGCTTTACACGGGCGAGCCATCCGCGCCCTCGATGCAAGCCGACCGCTTCATCTCCTTGATATGCGGCACCGCCCCAAGGAACTGCGATGAGGCCAAAATAGCTCGTCGCGTTGGACCTCTCTCGCCACACATGGGCCACGATGTCGATCATAGCCAGCCCGACAGTCTATTCAGTTCGCCCATTCGCCAACCTGTCCGACAGAGGAAGAGGGCGATCCGGTTGTGGAATTGAGTCCAATATAACTCTTCCACCTCGTGATCCCCTGGCTCCGGAAGTGCTTAACGGCGTCAGCCGCACTCGCAGCCAAGTCCATATAAGGATCCTCCGAACTCCACTGACGCTCAAATTTAGCGTACTTGACATCCATAAACCAGCGACGCATAAGAAACGGCTTGCCAGCCATGATTTCTCCTGCTTGGTGCAGCTCCTCCTTCATAGCCCGCGTTGCTGAACGGGCATCCTTGGCTTCGGCGGTGGCCTTCTTCAGGTCTTCCCGCTCCGAAAGGCGCTCCTTTTCAAGAGCCTCGCTACGGTCGGTTGCATCCTTTAAATTCTTGGCCAATTCGGCCACCTCCGCCCTGCTTAGGCAGTGCGCGGCCTTTTCGGCCTTCAACTCTTCGGCCGCCCTCACGGCAGCCGCACCACTCCTTCGGGCCTGCTCCTTAGCTTGTGCAAGCTCGGCCCGAAGTCTCTCCACAGCAGCAGCACTGTCTGCATAAACAGCATATAACTTATCAAGAGGAGGGCTTTAACCCACTCAATAAAGTGGCTACGGAGAATTTATTTACCTTGCGACTCGTCAAGTCGCTGATTGACAAGTGCGATGTCAAGATTCGCCATGTCCATTGTGCACTCGATTCAAGAACCGATCATCCGGCTGGCCCGGACTATCCGCCACCGTGCGTAACGGCGGTATTCATTACCCGAGACATTTAGATTTTCGATCCTCGATGCTGTCGTCATGCGACAACCTACCGAGTCTCGTGGGCTACTATCTATACAGGCGCATTTTCATATGCACAACTGTTAAAAACAAAGGGTACGCCATTTTCGATACCTCAAATCCCGCCAAAGAAGCTCATGGCGGCTCACGCATAATCCGCTGGCCAGCGGACGATATCCTTCCAATCACCATACGCATTAACGCATGGTGATCTTCTGAAATGGACGCCCTCTCAAGCAAACTCTTCAGTCCTCCCGGCCGGACTCTGCTGGGTGTTGAACTCCTTGGCCCCTCTGAGCTCAGGGACGCCCTCCGTGACGACACTTCGGGCTCGCCTGCCTCATCTGGCGGCGCGGCAGACGGAGGCGTAACGCTCTCCATCATCTCCGAAAGAAGATCCCCCGAGGACGAACTCATCTGAGACGGCTGCAGATCTGAACTGCGATATAAATATTTCGGTTACCTACAGAAGCATAAACGAAGGTACTTCCTCATTAAACTTTCTCTTTCATACTCATGGCTCGTTGGAGGGTTGGTCCTTGGGCGATGATTGCGCGTCCGGATTCTTTCCGGACGCCGGACCCCCCGGTGGGGATTTCTTCCCACGCTTAGGGGCTGGGACCTCCGGATCTTCGGAGGCGGTCCTCTTCTTCTTGAAGGAGGATCCTTGGTTCCCTCCTCCTCGCCGCCCTTTGGAAGTATTAGCTCCTTTATCTCCCCTGCCGCCCCCCTCTGTGGCGCAACCTCCAACATTCGACCAGCACGGGCTCCAAGTCACGGTCTCTCGAGGGGGGCGGACACCTTATCAGCCTTGATCGCGCCACCCATTTCTGTAGAGAATAAAAAGGGTCGAGATGATCTTTTGAAAGGCATACAGATAGAACGTCCGAGCTTTGAGCTACTTACCGAGTATCCAGCGATCGCGCTTAAGCCTGCGTCCTCGGCGAATCTGGACACGCTACTGCGGTCCAAGAACAGCTTGTACATCTCCATGGGTGTCGCGCCCATAAAATTTGGAGAATACGAGGTCCCTCCGGATTGTACTCCCATAGCCGGAGAGGACAACGCTTGCGAGGTAGGAGGTGCCCGACTAGCATGACTTGCATCACCTTGACCAGGCCGATCTCCCTTGTTTGGAGGTCTCGAACTGCCTGCGGTGCGGGCACGCCCTCGGACGGCCCCCAGCTGAGCCCTTGGTTGACCCACGACATCGCTTCTTGTGGAGGTCCCGGCGGAAGGAGGGCGGCGGCTTCGCTTGCTGCCCTTGGAGCGGTGATGTAGAACCACTCCTGCTGCCACAATCCCTGTTCCTCTTGGAAGGAACCTTCGAGCCACGGGGCATCGACCTTTTTGCTTATGGTCGCCCCGCCACACTCCGCTTGATTCCCCCCGATCATCTTCGGCTCCACCTTGAATGTTTTCAGCCACAGGCCAAAGTGGGGGATGACGCGGAGGAAGGCTTCGCAGACAATGATAAATGCGGAGATATGGAGGATGGACTCCGGAGCCAAGTCGTGGAAGTCCAGCCCGTAGAAGAACAGGAGCCCCCTCGCGAAAGGATCCGTCGGGAAACCCAGTCCCCGACGGAGGTGAGATGCGAAACGACGATTCGCCGGGCTCTGGTTGGCACGGCCTGCCCAGGGCAGCAACTGTCGAAACGTCAGAGGTGTACTTGGCCTCACGCAACTTCAATATGTCCTCCTCCGTGACGGAGGAGGGCACCCACCGGCCCTAGAGGTCGGAGCCGGACATTGCTGTAGATCCGAAGCGCTCGAGTCTGAAGCTCTTAGTGTTGGAACTGGGAGCAGAGGAAAGATTCGATGCGAGGTTGAGAGACAAGGACATGCCTTGGTCCTCTTATAAAGGGGAAATAATACCAAGGGCCGTCTCCATGACCGTTTGAAATTCCCCTTCGATAGAGGAGGCGTGGCGACGGGAACGGTTGGGTTACCCACGCGCGTATTGATGAGGATCCCGGAATAAAAGGGAACACGATCTCGCTTCGACAGACGTGTTAAGGAAACCGCCGCTAAACGCGTCGAGGCGGAATAATAAAAACGGTTCAAACGAGGGCTTGGCTGCGGTGTGATATCACGCTGCATAATACGTCAGCAGATTGAACTAAGTGTGTATTTTATTCTCTCTACGTTGAATGTGGAAATCATTTTGCAGAGCCGGACATTATCCTGGTGTTCATTATCTTCTCTGGATTATTCAAGGGAGGAACCCGCCTTGCAATGCCGAACATTATGCACGCCGGACTTATCGCCATTGAAGACTGGTTCAGGGCTACCGAGGAGTCTGGACTAGGGGTGTCCGGACAGCCGGACTATCAATATCCGCCGGACTCCTGCACTCACGAAGATAGAAGATTGAAGACTCCGGCTCGTGTCCGGAAGGTACTTTACTTGGCGTGGAAGGCAAGCTTGGCAATACGGATATGTAGATCTCCTACCATTGTAACCGACTCTGTGTAACCCTAGCCTCTCCGGTGTCTATATAAACCGGAGGGCTTTAGTCCGTAGGACACAACATTACATCTCAACAATCATACCATAGGCTAGCTTCTAGGATTTAGCCTCATTGATCTCGTGGTAGATCTACTCTTGTACTACCCATATCATCAATATTAATCAAGCAGGACGTAGGGTATTACCTCCATCGAGAGGGCCCGAACCTGGGTAAAAACATTGTGTCCCTCGCCTCCTGTTACCATCCGCCTAGACGCACAGTTCGGGACCCCCTACCCGAGATCCGCCGGTTTTGACACCGACACTAGCCCTCTCCGGTGTCTATATAAACCGGAGGGTTTTAGTCCGTAGGACAACACAACCATTACAACAATCATACCATAGGCTAGCTTCTAGAGTTTAGCCTCCTTGATCTCGTGGTAGATCCACTCTTGTACTACCCATATCATCAATATCAATCAAGCAGGAGTAGGTTTTTACCTCCATCGAGAGGGCCCGAACCTAGGTAAAAACATCGTGTCCGTTGTCTCCTGTTACCATCCGCCTAGACGCACAGTTCGGGACCCCCTACCCGAGATCCGCCGGTTTTGACACCGACACTCATGTCCTCAGCCACAGGATGGGCATCATTGTGGTCTGGTATCTTGGGCTTGAGCTTCCTTAGGACCTGTCCTTCTTCATCTTCTTCATCAGCAACATTTGGCACTGGGGCCTTGTTCTTCTTAGCAGCTGGAATACTCCTAGAATTCCTCTTTGGTATTTGCTTGGCCTTGGAGGCAGCTTTGGGTGCTTCCTTGGGCTTAGATGTTGCATCTCCTGACCTTATAGCATCACCCATAAGCTTGGGTGCCTTAGGTGCTGGTGCAACAACCTCTTCTTCCTCTTCAGAATCTCTTCTCGTAGAGGGCTTTCCAAGAACCTGGGCAGTTGTGGTTCTTGCTCTCTTCTTCTTCTTGTCCTGAGCACCTTCATCCTCTGATTCAATGGTAAACTTCATTGTCTCTCTAGTGGGAACTTTCTGAGATTTGGAGGTTGTGACTTTCTTTGCAGGTGCCTCTTTGGGTTCAGTCTGTTCTGGCACATGAGTGGACCTTCTGGCTTTGGGCATTGGTGTCCTCTTGGCAGGAACTTTCTTTTTCAGTTCAGGCTTTGTGCTATGTGCAGAGCCATATTCCTTCTTGAGCACTACTTTCTTGGAAGTAGCCTCATCTTCTTCAGCTTTGTAGTCCTCATCCTCTGAGTCTGAGGTTCTCTTCCTCCTTTGCTGGTAGCAGCCTTGGGCAGGTTGCTAGGAGTGCTTCGCTCCCTTCATCTCAGAGAGCTTGAGGGACTAGTGCCCTTGCTCATGTCAATCTGTTCTTGGACTGTTCGATTTGTCCTCCGTCCGACATCTTGCAAAAGCTGATCGCTGACCCCGTGAAGAGTTATAGATGAGATAGATTGGATGAGCATCACAAAATGCAGAGATTTTTGCAAAAGAATGATTCAAAAATTCAGTTTTAGTTTTCCACAGAAAGCATTTCGGATCAACCGATTTTCAAACTCGGTGATACCGAAGCAGTTTTGGAACCTAAACTGAGGATCTCGGTTGGATCGAGTCACAGTTCGGTGGCACCGAGACTGCTAGGGTTTCACAGAATCCTAAAATCGGTCGCACCGATTAGTAATTTCGGTCAGACCGAGAGTCACTAGTGCAATGGCATAAGCCAAGTCGGTGAGACCGAGTTTTTCAACTTGGTGGGTCCGAGATTGTTTCGGCGGAAACCTAACCCTAAAATTTTGAATCTCATCTACTCTACGGATTACTCTGGCTGGATAGGAGTGTTTCAATTGTGGCAAGAATAAATAAGAACACGATGTGCTAGGAATCAGACGAGGATAGCACAATGATCGAGTCCATACCCTAGCTTGGCGGTGAACTCGCTACGGCGGCAACGGCGGGGGCGAAATCCGTTGACGGCGGCGGAGACCAGCGACAGGAGGCTGCTGGCGATGAGGAGACAATCCGGAGACCTTCGATGGCAGAGCGAGCTATTGCGCGGGCGAAGGGGTTCGGAGAAATGTCCAAAATTTTGCCCGTGATGATATATAGCCCGACCCTGTCGGTGTGACCGAGTGGAACAACTCGGTAGCACCGAGATGCATAACTGTGTACAGTTACAGCAATCGGTGTGACCGAAAAGTTCAAATCGGTTGCACCGAGATTGAAAACTCAGATCAACTTAATGATCTCGGTAGGACCAAAATGGAGGAATCGGTTAGACCAAGAATCACAAAGATGTTTTGGAAGTTTAAGTCTATGACGAATCAGGGACTCCGAGTGCTCCTCACATAGAGTGGTTCGAATATGACTTGATCAAATTTTGTGATGTAGCATGAATAGAGTTTGAGACGAGAAAAGCATAGATAGCTAGAGAAAGTTCTTAGGCATTCTTGTCCATCCACTTGGCAAAAAGAAAAGAACCCAAACAATCAAAACAACAAGTGGATGTCCTTGAATGAGTAAAATATGCACCAACATGCTCACACAATAAGATGGCAAATGAAATATGTGGCAAAGCATGCACAAGCAATTCTAGCATCTATCAAACAATTGGCGATGACTAGGTCATCTATATATGAGTACATTGACTTAGGAGTCAAATGAGAACACTTGATCATAGGTCATACTCATCGTTTAAGCTCAAGTGGGGTTACCACTTTTACATAATGCATTGATATGTTCACACCATTAGAGTTGCTTTGACTCATTTCTTAGAGTTAAGCTCCCCCTAGATGTGAGATCCCCCCTTAGAGGGATGAACTAACCTTGGGTTTTTTCGATGATGACTTCATGTAGGTGTTGAAGATGTGGATGCTCAATGTTGATGTAGATCATTTGGAGCAATCCTTTGGAGTGAGTTGCACTTTCAACTTGCCTACATGGGTTAATCCCACAAGGAACAAACAAGAATATCCATAGACATAGAGTGATGTACACACAAGATGATGTCCATGAAATCATTAGGTTACCTTGTCCCTTGCCTTACCAACATGAGGGTTTGTGACTCCTTGAACTAGTGTAAGATGTGGAAGTTGATTGCACTTGTTCTTGCCATAATGATATGAGTGAACAATGTTGGCGGAGTCACCCTCAAGAACTCTCTAGTTCTTCTTCTTCGGGATCCACATCATCTTGATGGGAATCCTTGGAGTTGTAGTTGTACTTGATGAAGTAGAACTTGACGTAGTCTTGGGAACCCACTTGAACGAGGCTTTAGGTGCTTCTTCAAATGCATCAATCTCTTCTTGAAGCTTGTCCTTGCCTTTGTTCTTGTGGTCTTGTGGTGGAAGATCATCTTGAGCTTGTGTTCCCTTGAAGGAAGTAGGATCATACTTCTCTTGTTGAGGAACAAACTTCGTCTTGGGCTATTGATCTTCTTCCCACTCAACTCCATTGGCATTGAACTTTCGTTCAAAACCAACACCTTGATTCTTCCGGTGCCTTCCTTGCTTGCGTACAATTTCCTCGAATTGCTTACTCCTGGCAAGGCTCTTGTAAACACCTTTCTCTATAATTCCCTTCAATAATCTATTTTCTTGCTCAAGTGTAGCTTGGCTAAGAGAATCATTAGTGGAATCAAGAGAACTACTAGAAGAAACAATATTGGATTTGGCATTAGTATTGTTACTACTAGAGGAAGTATCTTTCTTGTACTTGTTACTAGACTTGACTTGAGGCATGTAAGTAGATAAGAGTAAATGCTTGGCAATGTAAGAAGAACTTTTCTTACGGAGATCATCATCGATTGCCTTTAAGAACTCATGCTCTTGCTCAAGATTGAGCTTTTCAAAGCGTAACTTCTCATGAGCCCTTAAAAGTTCTCGATGATCTTCGAAGATAGTTTCATGAGCCAACTTAAGAGTGTTTAGTTCTTTAGTTAGAAGCTCAATCTTCTCCTTATCATTGTCATTCGTTTTATCTTGATTAGCATGATTAATTGACGTTTCATCATAGTATTCATCACTAGAGTTGTCAACAAGTAAATCATCATCCACAAGCAAGTCATCTTCATCACTATTGAAATCAACATACTCAGGATGTGCTACCTTTGAACCTTTGGCCATGAAGCATCTTCCAATTCCTTCATTTGGTGAATCAAATATGTCGTAGGAGTTGGTTGACACAAGTGCTAGACCGGCAACACCTTCATCTTGAGTATATTCGGAGTCGGAGTGATAGCTTCTCTCAGAGTGATTGTCGGAGTCGGAGCCGGATACCCATTCACCAACATGATCCTGATGTCTTCGTTTTGTGTAGCTCCTTGATGACTTGTCCTTCCTTTCCGAATCCTTGCTTCTCCGTGAGGGTCTTCGTTCATAACGGTCATCTCTACTCCTCCTCTCTCTTGGTGGCGATTCTTCTCTTTTGCTTCTTCTTTTTGGAGAATCTTCTCTTCTTTTGTAGGGTGCCGTACACTCATTGGAATAGTGTCCGGGTCTCCCACAATTGGAGCAATTGCGCTCTCGACTAGAAGATCTTTTGTCATTGTAAGACCTTGAGTTGGAGCTTCTTTCTTTGGTTCTACTCTTGTAGAATTTGTTGAAGTTCTTCACCATTAAGCTCAATTCTTCATTGAAGGTTTGTTTCTCACTTGATGATGTGGGGGCTTCACTTGAGGCTTTGTAAGCACCACTTGACTTGTTGTGAAGTTCCTCCTTATCCTTGAGTGACATCTCATGAGCAACAATTCTTCCAATGACTTCTGTTGGCTTGACATCTTTGTAGTTTGGCATCATCTGGATCAATGTGCACACGGTATCATACTTTCCATCCAATGCTCTTAGGATCTTCTTGATGCTGAATTTGTCGGTCATCTCTTCACTCCCTAAGCCGGCAATCTCGTTTGTGATAAGAGCAAGCCTAGAGTACATTTCAGCGACACCTTCACCATCCTTCATTTTGAACTTGTCAAGCTGACTTTGGAGCACATCCAACTTGGATTCCTTGACGGATTCGGTACCTTCATGCATATCAATCAAAGTGTCCCAAATTTCCTTTGCATTCTCAAGACGGCTGATTTTGTTGAATTCTTCGGGGCACAATCCATTGAAGACATATCACAAGCTTGAGCGTTGTATTGCAGCATCTTCAATTCTTCCGCATTAGCTTCACGGTTCGGTTCTCTCCCATCAAAGAATTCACCTTGCAAGCCATGTCCAAGAATATGCATTTTCATCTTATGTTTCCAACTAGCAAAATTAGTACCATCAAAGTAAGGACCTCTACGGTGATAATTTCCCTTGCTAGACGCCATACTCTCCTAGGTTGTGAAACCAAGGCTATGACCACCAAAAGCTATGGAAATCAAAGCAAATGGAGACCAAAGCTCTAATACCACTTGTAGGACCTTGAAGTATGTCTAGAGGGGGGGGGGGTTGATTAGACTACTTGACCAATTACAAACTTAACCTTTTCCCAATTTTAGAGTTTGGCAGATTTTAGCTACTTTAGGACAAGTCAAGCAATCATCACACTATTCAAGCAAGAATGCAAAGAGTATATAGGCAGCGAAAATTAAAGCATGCAACTTGCAAGAAAGTAAAGAGAAGGGTTTGGAGGATTCAAACGCAATTGGAGACACGGATGTTTTTGGCGTGGTTCTGATAGGTGGTGCTATCGTACATCCATATTGATGGAGACTTCAACCCACGAAGGGTAACGGTTGCGCGAGTCCACGTAGGGCTCCACCCACGAAGGGTCCACGAATAAGCAACCTTGTCTATCCCACCATGGCCGTCGCCCACGAAGGACTTGCCTCACTAGCGGTAGATCTTCACGAAGTAGGCAATCTCCTTGCCCTTACAAACTCCTTGGTTCAACTCCACAATCTTGTCGGAGGCTCCCAAGTGACACCTAGCCAATATAGGAGACACCACTCTCCAAGAAGTAACAAATGGTGCATTGATGATGAACTCCTTGCTCTTCTGCTTCAAATGATAGTCTCCCCAACACTCAGCTCTCTCTCATAGGTTTTGGATCTGGTGGAAATAAGATTTGAGTGGAAAGCAACTTGGGGAAGGCTAGAGATCAAGATTCATATGGTAGGAATGGAATATCTTGGTCTCCATACATGAGTAGGTAGTTCTCTCTCAGAAATGGTAAGTTGGAAGTGTAGGTTCGTTCTGATGGCTCTCCCCACGAATGAAGAGGAGGTGGAGGGGTATTTATAGCCTCCACACAAAATCTAACCGTTACACATAATTTACCAAACTCGGTGGGACCGATTCAACAGACTCGCTCGGACCGATTTAGCAAACCTAGTGACCGTTAGTGATTTTCGGTGGGACTGACATGCATCTCGGTGAGACCGATTCGGTTAGGGTTAGGGCATAACGTAATCTCGGTAAGACCGATTACACAAACTCGGTGAGACCGATTTTGGTAATAAGCTTTCCAGAGAGTTGGTCAGGTAAACTCGGTGGGACCGATTTGCTCTTTTTGGTGAGACCGAAATGTTACAAAAGGGAAACAGAGAGTTTACATTGCAATCTCGGTGGGACCGATCGCTCACTTTCGTTAGACCGAAATGTTATGAAGGGAAACAGAGAGATTACAATCCCATCTCGGTGAGACCGAGATCCCTATCGGTAAGACAGATTTGCTTAGGGTTTGTGGCAGTGGCTATGACTTTTGGATTCGTTGGCGCCGGATAGGAAGAATCGGTGTGACCGATTTTGGCTTTAGGTTTAGGTCATTTGTGGATGTGAGTAAGTAGCTGAGGGTTTTGGAGCATATCACTAAGCACATGAAGCAAGAGGCTCATTAAGCAACACCTCATCCCTCCTTGATAGTATTGGCTTTTCGTACAGACTCAATGTGATCTTGGATCACTAAAATATAAAATGAAGAGTCTTGAGCTTTTGAGCTTGAGCTAATCCTTTGTCCTTAGTATTTTGAGGGATCCACTTTCATCATCCATGCCATGCCATTCATTGAGCTTTCCTGAAATAATAGTCTTGGAATAGCATTAGCTCAATGAGCTATATGTTGTTATGAATTACCAAAACCACCTAGGGATAGTTGCACTTTCAGATTCCTAATCAGGTTGAAATCTCCACAGATCTTGATAGGATAAGAAGCATTTGATAAAGTATCATGCAACTCAGCTACAAAATCCATCGTAAATTCAGGGTAAGCAGACCCATACACTAACACCATTTTCCAGACAAAGCCATCAGATTTATTTTTAACAGTAGCAATAATAGAGAATCTTTGGTTAATAAAACCCAGTACCTCAAAAATCATTTTCTTAAAACCCACAAGGATCCCCCTAGCAGTATTTTCAGCTGGCAAGAAATGCCACACACAATTATCAAATCTATCAATAGTTTTGAGGAAACCCTCAGAAATATTCTCCTTCTTTGTTTCTTGAAAACCAATAAAGCTAGGATCAGACTTAGCAATAGTATCACACAGGCACTGTATCTTCCCATGTTGCCCTAGACCTCTAATATTCCAAATAAGACCTATCATAATTAATTAATTATGAAAGGATGGGATAAGCCACAAGGCCTAGCTTTAGTTAGAACAGCAGGTGTTCCCCTAGTAGCATCAGAAGTGCCAACTGGCTCCAAGGGGAAGGCACCCCTAGGTGTACTAACTAATTCATTAGAATCAATATCAAGATTATCAGGAAGCACTATTTCAGGATTATTATTGGCAAACACCAAACATCTCTCTTTCTCCACAACTATCATCTCATCAATGGTGAGAGACTTTTGATTATCATCCCCCCAATCATCAAGTTCATTTGACTCATTTGATTAGCAAGGACAGATTTATCCATAGTAGAAAAGGATTTACCTCTGAATGTTTGTGGGATCTCCAAGTTCTTCTTCCTCTTGTATGCAACAACTTTCTCCATGATGTTCACATTGCCATGGACTCTAGTAGCAGGCCTTTGAGCTAGCATAGGACCCCATATTGGTTTCTTCTCATGGATGGCCTCATCACTTTGGGTTCGGTTAAGTGATTCCAGTAGGGACCTCTTCCAAGTCTCACTTTGTAGGATTTGGACAGCCTCAAGAGGGAGAACCCCCAGCTCTTCTTCTTTTGTTTCCTCATTTTTAGAATCAGAAACATCCACCGACCTTAACAGATCCTCACAATATTCCATACTGCCAGCACTCTTCTCAGGAGTTATGTATGTAACGTTCTTCCCAGATGGAGAGGGGTTTTTATGGGTCACCACTCCTTCATCCTCCTTTTCCTCCCCATCAGCAATTTGGTTCTGTTCTGTAAGGTTACCAACACAACCAGACTTAGGTTCATGTCCATCAGAAGATGCACCATCAAGGTCAACAGCAGCCAAAGCACATTTCATAATGAAATCCTCCTGATCAACATCATGTTCATATTCCATAGGTGTAACCACCAACTTTTGAGCACCATACTTGTTTGAGGACCCATGTTTAGTTGAGAAATTAGCTTTGTCTAATTCATCAATGGCCAGATCACCCTCACTTGACCCTTCAGAAGCATGTTCTCCCTGAGTTCCATTATCTTTTTCAGCATGTTCTTCCTCAGCTCTCTCATCCTCCTCATTACCATCTTCATCCTCATCTATATCAATGACAGAATCAACACCACCTGCTTGTTCAAAACCCTCAACAGTGAAACCAAGAAGGAACAACGTTTTCTTCATCTCAATCAGTCTCTCAAAAGGAATCTTGGTTGGATCTCTGCAGGCTATTTTGATTCTGACATTCTCAAAGAAAGTTCTGAACATTCCATTCCAATCCACATCTGTAAGTACCCCAAATAGTGAAGCAATTTTGGCAAAAACTTTCCAAGTACACCACTTTGGGGGAATCCCCTCAATCAGTACCTAGGCTTCAATCAACTCTCCAAAAGGTTCACATCCACCCTTCCATCAGTTAATGTTACATTCACATCCTGTGGCAGGGAGAATCCAGGCAGTTCAATGAGGTCTTCCACTCTCTTCCAAGGGGGGGTCTGACCAAAAAGGTCTTGCTAGAGAGCCCTCTGATTTGCCAACGCTAGTTTTTAGTCATGCAAAAAGTAGCAGATAGTAGTTCCATCAGTTTAGCACAATCTACTTCTCCTTTTAAGATATTTACCATCGCACAATTCAGAAAGTTTAACCACTTTCACTCATTAGCAACGGGAACATCCACATGGTAGAAACCAAGGCCTTGAGCTTCACTACCAAAAAAGGCAGCAGTAGGTTGAATCTTAGACCATGCTGCGCAGTTGTTCACATTGTGATTCTGCTGACAGATAAAACAGGCTTTCAGCTTCACGCAATTCCGAACATAATGCCAGGTCCACCAGAATTAAAGCAGATCATGTCCTCATATCTAGGATCAAGGACTTGTTCCACTTCAACCTCTACAGGCTAGAATGATTGTACCTGAGCGGAACCAGCAGTCGAGGCTGCAGATCTGGTGGGCTTGGGGGAAAGGGCGGGTTCCTTTGCTGCAGGCGCAGCTGGCTTTCGCCCAGCGAATGAAGTGGGTTTCTGACCTGCCCCTTTGGATTGACTAGCAGCAAGATTGCTACTCCCTCCTGAACGGCGATCGGCCATCTTCAACCCTCGCTTGATAGCCTCCGCAAAGGAGATTGAACCAAGGCCAATCCCCTTGCGAGCTACCTTGATTTGTTTTGGTGGCGGGTCAAATGGTCGGCGGGATGCAGGAAAGCAATCCACGGCCGAAAAGGAATTGTTCTCGACCAAGTCTCTCCGGATCCAGCAAAGGAATCCAGTTCTTGGGGGATCTTGTGGCTGCTGGGTAGGGTTTCTAGGGTGGCGGCGGCGAGGGGGGGAGGGAATAAGCCAGAGCTAGCCAAAGTGTTCCTCCACATTTTCTAGGGATTCGTCGTTACGTAATCCCCTCGCCCTACCCGCTTTCTCCCCAATAACATGTAATTTGAGCGTGGGGCCAGGCACAGCTGTATTCATAGGGGGGAACGGAAGGGAGTCGCCACCCCTGGTTTGGGGTTAGATTTTAAACTAAGGCCGAGCCCCTCACTGGAAACCAACTTCGATGAGGTCTCAACGGCTGCAGAAGTAGCCACACACCCATTATTATTACTAGAACCAGGAGGGAGAACCCTCGACTCTACCATCAACTCCTGATCAAGCGAGTGAGTAATCGAAACAGCACAACCTCGCATCCCCCGATGGTGCAAGCGAAAGTCCCCCAATCATACCTAACTCACCAGGCCAAGGCGAGGGATCGATGGGTCGTCGCTGTGTCTGAACCAGTCAGGGCAGCCGATCTACTGACAGCGCGGGGGCCAAACGGTCCCCGGAGGGATGAACTCTTGCGGGATGTTGGCGATGCCCTCCCATGACGGCGGGCGGATGTTGAGCCTTGAAGGATTCGCCGTCCTGAAGTTCTCCCAGCGGGCGGCCTGCCGCGGATCCGGTGACTCCGCCTCCTGGATCGCCCAGAAAAGGAGCTCCACATCCTCGTAGCCATCGTCTCCGATGAAGCGCACGCGCTCGACGAAGTTCGCATGGCGGAGGATGTGAAGGTGAATCTCCCCCCACTCGTCGCGGTCGGGGAAGCGCTCCAGCACCACTCGTCGCATCTCGCGGCGAGCCTCCGGTGAGTGCGGGTCGATCTCGGGCAGCGGCGCCACAGGGGGCGGAGGTGCCCGCGGCTCCGCTACCCGCGCCATTGGCATAAGCTGGCGAACCCGCACGCAGCGGCGACACGCTCCAGCCATGCGGACTCTCAGATGGGGATTTGGGGTGGGGAGACCTCGGTGAGATGCGGGGGTGGGTGGGAAGCTGGGGATTGGACTTTAATGGCATCTTCATTGCTTCTCCCGAGGGGGAGGGGAGGGGGCAAGAGCGAGCCATGTTACTTCGAGATCTTTGAAAAACTGTGATCTTCGTTACTATGTGGAGTTACACAAAAACTACAAAACTGTGATCTTGGAAAGATGAACCATGCATGTACTGTTCACTATTTAGAAATCATCATTTTGTCGGCCACAGTGAGTGAGGTCCCCTGATTTCAGACGAGTTCGTCGTGGCGACGACCTGTGGCACCCCTTCGTCAAGCATGAGTGGTGCCTCCTCCTAGGCCACACGCCACCAAGTTGGAGTAGGCACCATCCCCTCCGTCGTCGTGCACCCGCCTTGAGTACTATCTCGATGACATCATGTTGTCGTCCTCATCGGGTATCACAATGCCTTACCAAAGCGCAACCAAGTTGGGTGTGTTGCTTGACAGTGCTCATAGAGACATAGGTGACGCCGCCGCACGTCTTCGCCACCTAGTGCTCGTGGAAGGCCAGGAGATCAAAGTCAGCCATTGGTGTCGGATCATTCAGGAGCTTTTCAACCAAGGACTCACCGGAAGCTCGGCCTCAAGGCCAAGGCAAGACAGCGCAAGGCAGAAGAGGATGCTGAATGGCTGTGTTGCCGATAGGACATCGCAATCAGGGATGGCTGGTGACGCGGCTTCCGCGACTGGTAGTGTTGAATGTGACATATATGTATTTTTATACAATTAATCTTTCTATAGTCTCTAGCCTTGTATAGTTGACTTCTAGAGATATGGTAGGATTAGTTGGCTTGTCATGCAAGACATCATGTGTATATACTGTGACCAACTCCGAGGAATACAGTTTAGTTGCATCCCACATCTTCTCTACATGGTATCATTTTTCATCGCGATCTCCCTCGCTTCCGCTCCACGCAGCCGTCGCTCCTCCCTACAGCCGTTGCGGCCTCCTCCCAAACCCTAACGTCGTTGCCCCTACTCCCTCTGTAGCCGTTGTTGCCTTCTCCCAAACCCTACTGCACCGCCGCTACTTCCTCCCATAGCCACCGCCGCCTCCCCCCAAACCCTACGCCGCCGCCACTACTCCCTCCGGTAGCCGCTGCCGCCCCTGTCCTACCCTCGGTCGCCATCCTCTTCCCAGCCACCACCTAAACCCTAACACCGCTGCCACCCCATCTCCCTACCACTGCCACCATGTCCCGCTCCAAGGGTGATCCATCCAACGTCGGGTCCTTCGCTAGCCCCATGTTCACCTCTAATCGCCTCAATGAGCTCCACATCAAAGATCACATGCCTGTCATCCTCGACCTCGACTCACCATCCTACAATGTATGGTGCACCTACTTCGCGCTCTTGTTCTGCTCCTACCATCTGATCGAGCATATTTACGGGAGCGTCGACTTCCGCGACATGAAGGACGCCGACGAGTGGCTTGCCATGGATGCTTGCATCGTCAAGTGGCTCTTCCTCACTGTCGGTGTCAAAACCGGCGGATCTAGGGTAGGGGGTCCCGAACTGTGCGTCTATGCGGATGGTAACAGGAGACAAGGGACACGATGTTTTTACCCAGGTTCGGGCCCTCTCGATGGAGGTAAAACTCTACTCCTGCTTGATTAATATTGATGATATGGGTAGTACAAGAGTGGATCTACCACGAGATCAAGGAGGCTAAACCCTAGAAGCTAGCCTATGGTATGATTGTTGTAATGGTTGTTCGTCCTACGGACTAAAACCCTCCGGTTTATATAGATACCGGAGAGGGCTAGGGTTACACAGAGTCGGTTACAATGGTAGGAGATCTACATATCCGTATTGCCAAGCTTGCCTTCCACGCCAAGGAAAGTCCCATCCGGACACGGGACGAAGTCTTCAATCTTGTATCTTCATAGTCTTGGAGTCCGCCGATGATGATAGTCCGCTGTCCGGACACCCCTAGTCCAGACTCCTCAAGAGTCCTCGAACCAGGCTTCAATGACGATTTAGTCCGCACGATATTGTCTTCAGATTGCAAGGCGGGTTCCTCCTCCGAATAATTCATAGAAGATTGTGAACACCAGATAGTGTCCGCTCTCAAAATAAATTCCACATACCACCGTAGAGAGAATAATATGTACACAAGTTCAATCTGCTGACGTATTTTGTGGCGTGACGTCACACCACTACCAAGCCTTTACTTGAATCGTTTTTATTATACCACCTCAGTGCGTTTAGCGAAGCGGTTTCCTTGGCACGTCTTGTCGAAGCAGAGATTGTGTTCCCCTTATTCCGGGATTCCCATCAATACGGACGTGGGTAACCCAACCGCGCCATTGATTGCGGCGCTTGGGAGATAAGCGAGTTTTACCAAGCCGGTGGGGACGCATAGTCTTCGTCCGCCCATATATAAGGGGATAAGGATCTGCCTTTTTTACCTACGCCTTCTTCCTCCTTTGCTTATCCATCTCCGCGCACTCGAGCTCCAGCGCCCAAGTCCGCACATATCACCTCAACCTTCACCAGCCATGTCCGGAGCGGGAGGCAAGTGGATGGCCTCCTCCGTTACAGAGGGGCACATCGAGAAGCTGCACGGCGCCGGATACCTGTCCAGCGACATCGCGCATTGGCTGCCTGACGAGGGGCAGCTCATCCCCACCCCCAGGCCCCATGAGAGGGTCGTATTTCTTCCCCACGTCCTCCGCGGACTGGGCTTCCCACTTCATCCCTTCGTCCGGGGGCTCATGTACTACTACGGCCTGGACTTCCACGATCTGGCGCCAAACTTCATCCTCAACATCTCGGCATTTATCGTCGTGTGCGAGGCCTTCCTCTGCATCCAGCCTCACTTCGGCTTGTGGCTAAAGACCTTCAATGTCAAGCCGAAGGTGGTGAAGGGCGTCCAAGTAGAGTGCGGAGGCGCCATGTTGGGCAAAATGCCCAACATCACCTGGCTCGAGGGCGCCTTCGTGGAGTCCATCAAAGGGTGGCAATCGGGATGGTTCTACATCACCGAGCCGCGTGACCCTAAATGGGCAGCGGCCCCCGAGTTCAGATCTGGTACCCCATGCAGCTCACCTCCGGAAAGAGAAGGGCTTGCTATGGGGTAGTTCGAGGAGCCGACCGACTCCAGTCTGTCTCTGCACTCGTGAACAAGAAGCTTAAGCTTGTCAACGTGGTCCAGTCATGCTCGTCCGCCGGATTCTCCCCGCCAACAACGGGCCTTCAATCTGTGGGAGTTTGATCCGCACAAGACCGACCTCGAGCGGGCTCTTCGACACGATGTACGGTTGCCCGGAGGGTGCTGTTCAAGGGCGGAGAAGCCCCCGCATCCGCAACTGAAGATCGCGGATTCAACACGCAGTGCCCGGCCGGCGAGGTAAGCTATGTTATCCTTTATGGGACACTCATTTCTTTCACAGTTTGACTCTATGTGGGATCTAAAAACTCCCAATGCCTTTAACAGGACTGGCAGAAGATGTTCGGACAGGTTAACTATCCGGCTCCCCTTCTAGAAGACCCAGCGGACACCCGTTTGATGGGGCTGCTGGTCCCGGCACTTTACATGGTGCCGGAGAAGAAGGCCAAGAAAAGGGCCGCGGGAACCCGAAGGAGTTCCCGACGCAAGGTGGTATCGGACTCATCGTCCGATGACTCCGAGGCGGACTCCTCCTCCGAGGAGGAGGAGAAAGAGGCCTCTCCCCCGGCGGGGGGAGAGAAGAAGAGGAAGGCCTCCCCAACGGGGCGGCCAAGGGTCCAAGAAAGGACGGACCTCCTCCGGACTGCTCCGCCAACGCCGACGACGGCGACGAGGAGGGCCTCAAGGGCCAAGCCTTGGCAAGATCGTAAGTGTCCGAATTCTCGGATGATTTATAATTTCTCTTTTTGCCACGTGGTGTCCTTCTAATGCCGCGATACAACCTGTAGTCCGCCAGGACGATCTTCCCGCTTCGCCGAAGCGGGTCCTTGGCTACGTCGGATATGGATTCCCTTCCGACCGCCTCCACCCCTCGTGACGCTGATGACGCCGAGGTGGGATCCCAGGAGGGGACCTACCAGGAGGGGGAGGCTCCGGAGGTGCCACAGGGCAACCTCCGGACTTCAGATCGACTCCGCACCGAACCCGCAGTGGTTCCGAGTCCGGCAGCGCCCTTCGTAAGAAGGGCAAGATGTGACACCGGCCGCGCCGCCCAACCGAGGCGCCGGATAACTTGTTGGAGGCGCTCAACGGTGCTTCCATCGAGGAAGAACACCGCACTATCATGAGTGCGGTGATTCAGAAGGTTCAGCTCGCCAAGAGCAGGCTGACCGAAGCCTGCAGCAGCCTTCTAATAGGCTTTGAGGTAAGAAATTTAAAATATGTAATATAATACCACATAGACAGTAGCCCTTGATGCTCGGTTCGGTGTTCGGAAAGAAAAGCCGGACTAAGGATCTAAAAAGATATACGTAGGAGGTCTAAGAAATATGTCAATATGGGATTGCAGGCTGCGCTGCTGACCTTTGCCGCACTGACTGCGGAGGTCGATGCTTTGAAGCGGAACCTCGAGCGGTCCGAGAGCGAGCTCGGCCGTGCCAAGAAGCAACTCGAGGACAAGGAAGGTGAGTAACACCGTATTAAATTTGTACCTTATAGAAAAGGATTTTGGTTGCAAGAGAAATAACAAGGATAACATGGGTACTACAAGGGCCACGAGCGAGGTGGCGACCCTGAAGGAGGCGGTGTCTGCAGCCGAACGCAATGTGGCCGCAGAGCGAGCCGAGCGGGAGAAGCAGGAGGCGCGGGTGGCAGAGGTGCAGCAAGAGCTCCAGGCTCTCATGGAAAAACATGAGGGTTTGGAGCGCGACTCAAGGACTCGAGAGTCCGAGCTTGCATCGGCTCTTGAGAGCACCAAAGCCGCTAAGGCCGAAGCCCACAAGGCCCTCCAGGAGGTCGAGGATTTGAAGAAAATAGCAGCGGGTAAGGCATTTTTCATGCAAAGCAAGCATGTGAATGTGAATTACCTATTACTTACCCGAATTCGGAGCTCTCCAGGAGCATTTGCGGATCTGCCCCGCAGCATGTCAGATGCTTCCACTTTCTACCGGGCCGAGGAGGGGAGCTCGACGGAGAAGGTCTTCTGGTCTCAGTATGCTGAGGCCAGACATCCGGTGCCCTTTAGCGACCAGTTGAAGCAGCTGGTCGAGCTCCGCAAGGTAGCTGAACAGGCCATGAAGGGCCTCATAGTTCGGCTGTGGCCCAAGGAGGCCATGCCTGGGAGCTACTTCGGCCTGGTACGGCGGCTGGTGGACGCGTGTCCCTGGGTGGAGGTCGTCAAGCATTCCGCCTGCATTGAAGGTGCCCGTTGGGCCCTTGCCCGTGCAAAGGTGCACTGGGGCAGGATGGACGCTGAGAAGCTGCTGACGGACGCACCGCCGGCGGGCAAGGAGTATCGTATGCCCGAAATGTATTATAAGAGTGTCCTGAAGGGTGCCCGCATGATTGCGGATGAGTGCTCCAAAGATGTAATATTTGAGTAGACTCGCATTTTGTTATCCTGTGCGCTGAAAACCTTGTTCATATGCGCTAAGCAATGCTTTTTAATTTAAAATATTACCTTCTGTGCGGCCGTTTATCAAATCTGAGAGATGGCAAGTCGTCGGCTTCAGCCCCCATGCCACTAGTGCTGGGGTGTTCGGGATAAACTTGAGCACTCTTGTTCCCATATTTGGGTCCATATAGGGAGGCGCTCAACACAACAAACGAGGCAACCAGACTTATAATGTTTGAACACTCTCACTTAGCCATAGAATTCTATAATTTTAAATTTCAGCGAAGCCCCTAGTGTTCGGAAGACCGAGTTCGGGGCGCTATCCACACCAGGGCCGGACGAAGCCGGTTCCTCGCTCTAAGCGGCATAAGTCTTTAGGGACTCAAAAAAACCTCTCGAACAGCGACCAGCTCTCACCTTATCATGACGGTCAGTTTTAGCTTTCTCCACTGAGGCGCTCGCCCAGCTCAACCGGGGCGCAATCGCAGTGGTTCTCCCAGTGCTACCTTAGCCTATAAAACGGAATGTAAGGTACCAAAACATGGGAGCCGGGCAAACCCAACTATTGACCCAAGACATGATTCGGAGCCGATGCATATAATGCTATAAGTTTGGGGTGCCGCACTTGTGAAAGTGTTCGGACTTATCACACCATAATGCGGGGAATTTAAGCCCCTGGTGTATTCGGCCGTACCAAAGTGTACGGATGCAAGATGTCATAAATGAACATATATATAAGAAAGAAATGCAATTATAAGCGAAAAGCGATGCATTGTTTATTCAAGGAATTCTGCGATGAATGCAGAACGATACAAATAGTGCGGTAAGCAAGGGGTAAGACTATTAAACATGTCCCCCTCCAGGGGTAGGCTGCGGATTGGTGTATGAAAACAGACTTAATGCTCGTAATGGAGACCACCTGGATACTCGCCGTAGCCCTTCTTATCCCCTGGCTGTTGCATCTTGTGTTCGGCAGGTCTACTGCCGGACAGGGCTTCTGGTGAACGGAGTCCTGTGCGTAAAAAAGAAGAAAAATAAAAAGAGTCACACACTTGGGAGGCCCTGGTGCGGTTAAGCCGCATTCTGGGCCTGTGGTGGCCGTGCCCCTTCCCCTATGCCCATGGTATCTCCAGAGCGTAATGATTACGTGAAGGACCAGTCTTGCAACTTGGCAGGGGCTGGGGTTGGGGCCGCATTGCTATGCGTGCTCGGAACGTGCCAGGTGGTCTTGTTGTAGGTTACTCCGGGCGCGTTTGGCTGTGTCCGGTCGCTTAACAGCCGGACTCGAAAATTGCCTTAAGAGGCTGCTCAGACTTCGCCGCGAGAGCGCTGTGTGTTCCTCCGCTCGAGGGAGCGTCTGATGTTTCCGCTGACCGTGATGACTCGAGGGCCCGCATCTTGAGCTTGAGGTATGTGTACGCGGCACCACGCTGAACTTTGCAAACGCGTCCGTCCAAGCAGAGCGTGATAGCCGCCCGAACGGGACTATGTCAAAGATTAACTCTCGCTCGAAGTTATCCGGGATCCAAGACCACTTCCAGCAGGATCGAGCCTGCATAATTGGCCTCTACGCCGGTATGACGCCTTTGAAGGTCGTCTTTGTAAATTTAATCCTTGAGGGTCTATGCCCATCTTGTGCATCGTGTCCCGATAAAGCAGGTTCAGCTGCTGCCGCCGCCCATCGGGACTTTGGTGAGGTGAAATCCATCGACGATTGGGTCTAAAACCACGCGCGAATCCGCCATGTCGGATATGGTGGAGTGGTCCTTCGATCAAAAGTGATCGGGCAAGAGGACCATGGATTGAACTTCGGGCGATCGGATCCATCGCATATACGCCCCTTGCGCACGCTCGCTCCCTCTTGGGTATGTGGGTTGCGTATATCATGTTTACCGTCCACACTTGTGGGGGGAAACCCTTCTGTCCTCTATTGTTCGGTGGCCGGGTCTCTTCCTCGTCGTCGCTATGCGGCCCTTTGTCATTGTTTTCGGCGATTAACTTGCCTGGCTGCTTGAATACCCAACAATCCCTGTTGGTGTGATTGGCTGGCTTTTTGGGGGTGCCGTGTATCTGGCACGAGCGGTCGAGTATTCGGTCCAAATTGGACGGACCCGGAGTAGTTCTTTTGAATGGCTTCTTCCACGACCGGGTTTGAGCCTCAATCCGCGTTGACGGCCGTATCCTCAGTGTTATCGCCGTTAACGTGGCGTTTGTTTTTGTTGCGACGCGACCTGCCATTGCGGTCCTTGTTATCTGGACTGCCAGAATTTTTGCTGAGGTTGTTACTGCGGGCTAGCCAGCTGTCCTCTCCGGCACAGAAGCGGGTCATGTGTGATGTGAGGGCTGCCATGGATTTCAGCTTTTCCTGTCCTAGGTGCCGGGCTAGCCACTCGTCGTGGATGTTATGTTTGAAGGCTGAGAGGGCCTCTGCATCCGGACAGTCGACGATTTGATTTTTCTTTGTTAAGAACCATGTCCAGAACTGTCTGGCCGATTCGTCTGGCTGCTGAATTATGTGGCTTAGGTCATCGGCGTCTGGTGGTCGCACATATGTGCCCTGGAAGTTGTCGAGGAATGCGGCTTGCAGGTCCTCCCAACACCTAATTGACTCTGCTGGCAAGCTGTTGAGCCAATGCCGAGCTGGTCCTTTAAGCTTGAGTGGGAGATATTTGATGGCGTGAAGATCGTCACCGCGGGCCATGTGGATATGAAGGAGATAGTCTTCGATCCAAACCGCGGGGTCTGTTGTGCCATCGTATGATTCAATGTTCACGGGTTTAAACCCTTCGGGGATTTGATGCTCCATTACTTCATCTGTGAAGCATAGTGGGTGTGCGGCGCCTCTGTATTGGGCTATATCACGGCGTAGCTCCAACGAGCTTTGTCTACTGTGTTCGGCCCGACCGGACTTGCTGTGTCCGGTGCGACGATTGTCGTCGCGTGCCGTGGGGCGCCCACGCGATCCGTAGATCGATCTTGATTGTCTTGCCTTATCCTCCAATATATCTCGCAAGTCCGGAGCGTTCCCCTGTGGCCTTGTGCTTTTCGAGCGATGGCGGGGTACAGTTCTAATGGGGGGCCTAAAGGCCTCTCTGTCGCGGCCACGAGGTGGTCGGTCAGCCGTATTGTGCTCTGGTGATGCAGGTTTATATGTCTCCTCCTCTAGTCGAGGGAGCAACTTGCGTTTGGGGTAGCTTTTGGAGGGGTGTTCGATTTCATACTCTTCGGCCGCAAGGACTTCAGTCCATCTGTCGGCTAGCAGGTCTTGATCAGCTTGAAGCTGTTGCTGCTTTTTCTTTAGGCTGTTCACCGTGGCCGTTAGCCTGCGTTTAAAACACTCTTGTTCGACGGGATCCTCGGGTACGATGAATTCCTCGTCGTTGAGGCTTGCCTCGTCTCCGGAGGGAGGCATGTAATTATCATCCTCTACCTCTTCGTCTGCCGCTCTCTCGTGAGGGCTGGCTTCTCCGTCCTCTTGTGCTGAATTTTGCTGGAGGGGGTTATCTTCGGCACTCTCTGGGTGTTATTATCTCCGTGCCGAATCTCCATTCTTGTTGTGGCGGGATTTAGAGTGGCGCCACGACGCCGTGCTTGGGCTGTTTCTTGGAGGAGCCTTCCTCTGCAGATCCTCGCTGCTCCCATCCTTTGGGATGTCCACCATGTATATGTCGATGACGAGGTGGTCTTCCGGTGGCCCGTAGGCGCTGGTTCTGGTCGCCTCCGCATCGCCGCCCATACCGCCGATGTCTTCGGAGTCGTAATCTAGCATGTCGGTTAGATCGTCGAAGTGGCTACAAAGTGGGTGGTGGGTGGGCTTTGAATTTCTTCGTCGTCGCGATCCCAACCGCCCCGACCGCAGTCCGCCAGGCTCTCCGATAACGAGAGATACTTTAGCGAATTCAAAATGTCGCCAAAGGGTGAGTGCTGAAAGATGTCCGCGGCGGTGAACTCCATGATCGGCGCCCAATCGGATTCGATTGGTAGGGGCGCAGGAGGTTCGTAGTCTGGTGAGGAGTCCGGCACCTCGGAGTCACGAGGTTTACAAGGGACAAGGTCGGTATTCAGCTCCATTGTCGTAGAGGTTTCAGCCCCCGAGGCGGTGTCTAGCCACCCGTCCTCGATCTGCGCGGTCGGCTCCGAACTAAGGGTCAGAGCGGACTCGTGTGCGGCCTCCAGGGCGCTGTCCGGCGACAGAGCTAAATCATGCCCATCGTGACAGTGCGGCGCGGTCGGCTGTCGCTTGAATCCGTTGAAGATCAAGTCCCCGCGGATGTCAGCCGTGAAGTTTAGACTTCCAAATCTGACCTGACGGCCAGGGGCGTAGCTTTCGATTTGCTCTAGATGGCTGCTTAATTAGCCCGCAGCAAAGCCGCCGAATACTGAAGATCTGTCCGGGAGAAAAGTCTCACCGGACTGCGTCGTTGTTGTTGATGATCAAGGAGCCATCGAGCCTATCGATGACGCATACGAGGAACTCTCAATGAAAGCACCAATGTCGGTGTCAAAACGGCGGATCTTAGGTAGGGGTCCCGAACTGTGCGCCTAGGCGGATGGTAACAGGAGACAAGGGACACGATGTTTTTACTCGTGTTGGGCCCTCTCGATGGAGGTAAAACCCTACTCCCGCTTGATTAATATTGATGATATGGGTAGTACAAGAGTGGATCTACCACGAGATCAAGGAGGCTAAACCCTAGAAGCTAGCCTATGGTATGATTGTTGTAATGGTTGTTCGTCCTACGGAGTAAAACTCTCCGGTTTATATAGACACCGGAGAGGGCTAGGGTTACACAGAGTCGGTTACAATGGAGATCTACATATCCGTATTGCCAAGCTTGCCTTCCACGCCAAGGAAAGTCCCATCCGGACACGGGACGAAGTCTTCAATCTTGTATCTTCATAGTCTTGGAGTCCGACCGATGATGATAGTCCGGCTGTCCGGACACCCCCTAGTCCAGGACTCCCTCACTCACCATCTCACAAGGTCTCTTCGACATGGTGAACTCCCGTGACCCGTCGGCGTACGCCATGTGCGACCTCTTCCTCGACAATCAACTCCAACGCCATGTTTTCATCCAAGGGGAGTTCTTCACGATGCAGCAAAACGATCTCTCGATCGATGAGTACTGCACGCGGCTGAAGGTCCTCGACGACGAGCTACGCGAAATCGGCATGACCATCAACGACTCCGTCCTCCTCACCAACCTCCTTTGAGGCCTCCACCCCGACCTCGGCCAGTCCGCTGCCAACCTCTCCCTCATCACATCGACGTACGCCAAGGCTGTCACGTGTCTTCGCATGGAGGAGAAGCGTCTTCGCCACTCTTCTCAGCAGGCGACCCACACCGCTCTCCACGTCGGCCTCGCCGCCGGCCATGGCGCGCCTCCAACCCCGCCCGCACCTCGTCCTCCTGCTCCGACCCCGCCACCCGCGCCCGCTCCCTCTGGTGGTAGCAAGTAGAAGGGTCGCGACGGTCGCAACTGCAACTCCCACACGACGCTGTGGCCTCCTGCGAACCCGAGGGCAGTCCCTACTCCACCCTGGCTATCAGGGTACACCCCCTAGACGAGTGTCGTGCATGCTTACTCCATGCCCGTCCCCCGACCCCCTGCTCCAGGCATCCTAGGTGCACGGCCGGCCTCTCATCAGGCCCTGCTGACCGCGCCCGCCCCCGGTCCTGCAGCACATGGCGGCACTGCGGCCTACAGTGGCTATCCTGCCTACGGTGTCTCTCCGGCCTTCGGCACGTATGGCGGTAACCCCAGCGGTGCTTGGGACCCGGCCCTCCTCTCTGCTCTTCACGCTACACCCTCACCGAGCAACTACAACATGTTGGGGAACGTGGCATGCAATTTCGAAAATTTGCTACGCTAACGCAAGATCTATCTAGGAGATGTATAGCAACGTGGTGGAGAGTGATTCTACGTACCCTCGTAGACCGTAAGCAGAAGCATTTCACAACGCGGTTGATGTAGTCAAACTTTCTTCACAATCCACCAATCGAGTACCGAATGTACGGTACCTCCGAGTTCTGCACATGTTTAGCTCGATGACGCCCCTCGCCTTCCTGATCCAGCAAGACGTCGAGGTAGTAGATGAGTTTCGTCAGCACGACGGCATGGTGACGGTGATGGTGAAGTGATCTCCGCAGGGCTTCGCCTAAGCACTACGAAAATATGACCGCGGGAGTAAACTGTGGAGGGGGCACCGCACACGGCTAGACAATTCTCTGGTTGTGCTAGGGCGCCCCCCACATATATATAGGTGGGACGGAGAGGGAACTACAAGAAAAATACACTTCCGTGATGATACGTGTTTGTCACAGTAGGTCGGGTTTTTTGTCATGCATGTACATCCATGACGATTTTATGACAGAATCAAGATAATCATACATGTGTTGTCGTAGAAGTGTTCCATGGCATTACCAAAATTATCATCACGGATGTAAGGGCATATTTATCCCTTAGGTGTTTTGGTGATTGATAACAATGCTTTTGCGGACTAATCGTGTGCCTTGAGTTTCTCAGATACTTCATCACTAGGCACGAGGCGATTCGGTGCCCCTCGGAGACTATTGAAGTCGGCGTTGTTCTACGTTTCTCTTTGGTGGGTTTGAGTTGTAGGGGAGCCGTACTATTAAGAGGGGGTCCGCATCGCAAAGGTTTGGGTGGAATCAACACATACACTTATCCCTCCTTTCCCTGCATTTTGGAGCTTCCCTTAGTTATCTTGGTTGTGCGGAAATCTGACGACTACTGCGGTACTTGCGGTAGTACCACAAGTACAAGCGGTAGTACCGCTGTGTGTCATGGTAGTACCGCTCCTCTAGAGCGGTAGTACCGAGGCTCCCAGGCCTTGTGCCGCTCCGGTGCGGTAGTAGGGGCGGATGTAATTTTTTACATCCGGGCCCCCCACGGTAGTACCGCTTGACCAGCGCGGTAGTACCGCGGGGGCCCATGGTAGTACCGCTCCCTAGGAGTTGTAGTACCGTGGTCCTTGTCGGTGTCAAAACCGGCGGATCTCGGGTAGGGGGTCCCAAACTGTGCGTCTAGGCGGATGGTAACAGGAGACAAGGGACACGATGTTTTACCCAGGTTCGGGCCCTCTCGATGGAGGTAAAACCCACGCCCCGCTTGATTAATATTGATGATATGGGTAGTACAAGAGTGGATCTACCACGAGATCAAGGAGGCTAAACCCTAAAGCTAGCCTAGGTATGATTGTTGTAATGTATGTTGCGTCCTACGGACTAAAGCCCTCCGGTTTATATAGACACCGGAGGAGGCTAGGGTTACACAGAGTCGGTTACAATGGTAGGAGATCTACATATCCGTATTGCCAAGATTGCCTTCCACGCCAAGGAAAGTCCCATCCGGACACGGGACGGAGTCTTCAATCTTGTATCTTCGTAGTCTTGGAGTCCGGCTGTCCGGACATCCCTAGTCCAGACTCCTCAAGAGCCCTCGAACCGGGCTTCAATGACGATAAGTCCGCGCGCATAATGTTCGGCATTGCAAGGCGGGTTCCTCCTTGAATAATCCAGAGAAGATCATGAACACCGGGATAGTGTCCAGCTCGCAAAATAAATTCCACATTCCACCGTAGAGAGAATAAAATGTACACAAGTCCAATCTGGCGACGTATTATGCGGCATGACATCACACCGCTACCCAGGCTTTTACTTGAATCGTTTTATATTATACCACCTCAAAGACGTTTAGCTAAGCGGTTTCTTGGCACGCCTTGTCGAAGCAGTAGATTGTGTTCCCCTTATTCCGGATTCTCATCAATACGGACGTGGGTAACCCAACCGCGCCATTGATGGTGGCGTGGGAGATGAGCGAGTTTATCAGTCGTGGTGGGGCGATAGTCTTCGCCGCCTATATATAAGGGACAAGGATTCACCTTTTCACCCACACCTTCTTCCTCCTTTGCTTATCCACCTCCAAGACTCAAGCTCCAACGCCTAAGCTCGCAAGATCTCGTCTTAACCTTCCCCGACCATGTCCGGAGGGGAGGCAAATGGTTGGCTTCCACCGTCAAGGAGGAGCACATCACCAAGCTGCGCAACGCCGGATACCTTTCAGCGATATCGCGACCGGCCGCCCGACGAGGGGCAGCTCATCCCTACCCCGGGCCCCATGAGAGGGTCGTTTCCTTCCCCACTTCCTCCGCTGGATCGGGCTTTCCACTTCACCCTTTCGTCCGGGGCTCATGTTCTACTACGACCTGGATTTCCACAATCTGTGCGAACTTCATCCTCAACATCTCGGCGTTCATCGTCAGGTGTGAGGCCCTCCTTGCATCCGCCCCACTTCGCTTAGGCTCAAGACCTTCAACGCAAGTCAAGGTAGTGAAGGGCACGCAGCGGAGTCGGAGGCGCCATGTTGGGCAAGATGCCCAACGCCCTCTGGTTGAAGGGCCTTTGTGGACTCCGTCAAGGGGTGGCAATCGGGGTGGTTCTATATCACCGAGCAGCGCGACCCTACGCGGGCGGCGGCCCCGAGTTTGATCTGGTATCCCCATGCAGCTCACCTCCGGAAAGAGAAGGGGCTTTGTGGGGTAATCCGAAGGAGGCGACGGACTCGAGCCCAGTATCCGTAAGCTGGTGAACAAGAAGCTCAGCTCGTTAGCGTGGTCCAAGTCATGCTCGTCCGCGGATCCTCCCATGCCAAGAACATGCATTTAATCTGTGGGAGTTCGATCCGAACAGCACCAGCGCTAAGCGGGCTCTTCGACCACGACGCTGACGGCGCTGGAGGGTGCTGTTTAAGGGCGTCGAAGCCCCCGCATCCGCGACGGAAGATCGCGGATTTCACTCGCAGCATCCTGCTGACGAGGTAAGTGATTCTACCCCTTTACGGGACACTTGTTGTAAATAGATTGGTTCTAAGAGGGTTTCAATCTCCCTTTTCTTTTGACAGGAATGGATGGAGAAGGCCGAGCAGCTCATCTGCCCGGCTCCTATGCCAGAAGACCCAGTGGATGCCGGTCTAGCAGGGCTGCTGGTTCCGGCACCGCACGTGGTGCCGGAGAAGAAGGCCAAGAAGGTGGCCACGGGGACTCGAAAGAGTTCCCATAATCAGGCGTCCGACGACGAGGCGGACTCCTCCCCCGAAGATGAGGAGGAGGAAGAAGACTCTCTCCCGGAGGAGGAAGAGAGGAAGAGGAAGGCTTCCCCAACAGGGGAGGCCGAAGGGTCCAAGAGGGGGAGAACTATTCCCCCGGACAGCTCCGCCAACATCTATGTTGGCGGCGAGGAGTGGCCTTCAAGGGCCAGGCCTCCGGCGAGACCGTAAGTATCCGGATCCCTGGTATGCAATTTCTTTCGTGCCACATAGTGTCCTACTAATGCCGTATACTGCCCGCAGCCCGGCCGATGATGATCTCCCCGCTTCATCGAGCGGGTCATTGGCCCCGTCAGATGTGGATTCACTTTCGACTGCCTCTACTGTCACACCCTGATTTTCATGGCACAACACTTAAGTCATTAGATCATGCTAAAAATGTGGTTTGACAAAAACTTTTGAGTGTTTTGTCTTTGCTTGATTTGATTTTTGTCTGCTGTTTGCAAGTGCTCTAAAAATCAAATAAATCCTCCAACTCCTATACTTCATCTCCTTGATCCAAAACCTTTTCCCAATGATCGTGCCATGTGTATAGAGCAATATAGAATTTTCTTACAAAAATAATTTGGCCAAAAGTATTTTCTAAATTTAGTTTTCCAAAAACCCTCGAATTGAGGTTTGCACTGCAAGTACTTAATTAAGGGCAGTAAAAATCTTTCTAAAAATGTATTTGACTCCTATTAGATATAGGATACCCATAAAACACAAAAATATAATTTTAAAAGTTGTTTTCCTATTTTATTTAAAAGCTTTTTATCAAGGCCAGAAATGGTCTTTAATAGGGAAAAATTATTTTATTGCTTCAAAAATATTTGGCAAAAATTAGGGAAACTCATAGGACATATATTGTCCATATATAAGAGTTTTAACACATGGTCATGTTCAAAATATTGGTCAAATCCCTCAAAAACCCTTTCTGGATATTTCAAGCTTTTGAAATATTTACAAAGGAAATATTCTCCAAAAATTCCAAGGAAATTCTATCATGTCACATATGACATATTTGGTGATCTTGACAAGTCTCATGTCTTGGAGAACAAGATAACATCATCAAATCCCCTCAAAACCACTTCTGTCCATTTCGAAGTTTGAGCAACTTTACATTGCCAAACATGTCCAATTGTTCCCAAACCTTGTGAAAATGCTAGAATGGTCTAATAATTCATCTAGACCAAATGGCACAAGTTGGAGAACAATTTAACCTGATCAAAGTTCCCCAAAACCCTTTCTGACCAAAACCAAATTTGAACAACTCTACATTGGGAACTTTCTCTCCTTGATTCCAACTTTTGTGAGCATGATCACATGATCAAATGATGACACTACACCAAGTGGTGCATCAAGGAGAACCTATTTTCATGACTAAATCTTGGGAAACCCATTTCTGTTCATTTCTAGGGTTTACCAAAGTTGCATTGTCAACTTTCTTCAATTAAGCTCCAAATTGGTGGAAGGCCCTAACTATATGTGTAATTTCACCTGTGGAGCCTCATGACAAATGGAAGTCATATTCTTGCCCAAACCTTTATCAAACACCTTCTGCATTTTGCAAAACCACTATTGTGACCCCTTCAACTATTCTTGGGGAGCTCAACTTTTGCCACAGCCTCTCCTGGCCATCTCCTACCTCCAAGAACTCTCCTCCTTCTATAGCTCAATTATTTGGGGTAGAACCCATCCCTTTCCCTCTCTGTTTACCCATGGCAACTCCTCCTCTCTCTCTCCTTTCTATATGCAAGCGCCCACCTAGCTCCCCGACCACTCTAGAGCATCCAAGGAAGCTCCAAGACACAAGTGGACACGGCAGAGCATAAAGCGCACTCATGCCGGCCAAAAGCCTGCTCTGGAGCGCGCTACAGAGAGCGGCCGAGCCCTGCCGCCGCACTCCCGTCCACCTCAGGCCGCCCAAGCGCGCCAGAAGATGCTCCTCGACGTCCGCAACACGACACCAAGCTGGCCCCTCCTCTTTCTTCCTCCTGCTGCCTCCTCTCGTGACGCACCGGCCGCCTGAAGGCCCAATGGGCGACCTCACACGCTGTGGCGCCTGGCCCTCCCCCCGCACCTCTATCCTTTCCCTCGGCCTAGACCACGCCCAGAAGACCCCGACTCGAGCTGCACTCCCGTGGCCTCCAGCGATAGCACGACCTCGCCGGTGCACGACCTGGTTGTGCACCCCGCCCTCCTATTTGAGGCCGCCCGAGCTCTCTCTCTCGATCCTTTGGCTCTTTCTCCCTCCCAAGCACCCCTGGACCAACCCACTCCCTCCTCGAGCCCTCCATCGCTCCCCATGGCCGGAATGCCGCCACCGCCTCCGCCCGGTCGGACAAGGACGAGGTGCTCCCACCTCCTCTCCCTCCGGAAGGACCGCCTCTCCCCGGCGACCCCTCCGGTGGCCGGAGCTTGGCCGGGGGTGGCCTATGCCGCCGGGGGCAAGCGACGGCCGGCGCTCACCGCGGCCTCGATCCCCTCTAGCGCGGGCGCGGGAGGAAGGGGACGACCCTGCGGGTGGGCCCCGCGGGTCAGAGACTCAGTCGGCGGGCCCCGGCGTTTAAGTGGAGGCGGGATCCCCACGAGACCGCCTTTCCTGCAGGGAAGCGTACTCCCATAGTACGCCATCGGCGTGGCCCTCCTCAGCCGCGTGGCCGTGCAACTGGCCGGCCAGTCGCCGCAGCCCTATCTGCAAGGCTGTATGCAGCATAGGTATAACGCCCTTCCTTGTCCTTTTCCATATTCTTTTTCCAAATAACTTGTAAAATCTCCCAAACAATTCAAATGGACTCCAAATTTGATGATTCAAATTTCTAGGGGATCCACAAATCATGGTCTATCACATGGTGCCATTTGCACATTTTTCCGTAAACTTCCACTTTAGAAATATTTATCAAAACCCCATTTTCTTAATTCATGATAAACTTTAGAAAATCACAGAGAGCTCAATATTGATCCAAATGCTATGATTCAAATTCCTAGATGCATCTAAGTTCAAAACTTAGTTTTGAACATTTTACTAATACTTTCTGTGTCACCTCAACTAATGGTCTATTTATTTGTATATAGCCAACTTTGCAAATTCATAGGAAAATCATCTCAACTCCAAATCTAGTGAAACCAATTCCTAGATGCTTCTAAAATCATCCTTTGTTAAATGGGTGCCTTTGCTCATTTTTCAAAAATATATTTCTGTACACTTCTTGCAAATCCATAAACCCCTTGATTCCACCATATCAAATGTTCAGAGATATCCATTCATCAAATTCCAATGAAACCACTTTGGTCATCCCTCGTATGACCAGATGTATCCTAGAAAAGTCCAACTCATATTTTTAGAGCACTTTTATTTCCTGCCTTGTTGTGTTGCTTATTATGGTTGCTTTCGACGATAGTTGACGAAGTAGACGGATTACTTGGAGAAGGACCAGAAGATTTCAAGACTTCGATGAACCAGGCAAGCAACCCTTTGACCATGACAATGATACCCCTTTATATGCATGTCATTTTTAGCTCTTTATTGATGATGCATCGGAATCATGACGAGATGGTGAACCACGTGGGTGGTTGCCACGATTACATTCCTCGTTGATACTTGCATTGTGCATGGCCCTACCTTCTTATGAGGGTTATGCCGGTGGGAGTAGATAGGATGCAAATGTAGATGCTACACAAACGGGATGGGTTTGTGCATGGTGAAGGAGACAAAGTGATTTCAAAAGTATTTTCGAAAACCCCGTCGGGTGCCACTTATGCCCGAGGGAGATGATGAGATGGGTGACCACTTGATGACGAAGTGGTGTGCCAAGCAAAAAGGGTGTGTGGTTTTCAAAACGGATTGGTCGGAGTTGCGACCGTTATTCCAACCTTACATGCGTGACCACTCTACCCTTATATGGGAAAGGGCATTGTTGAGTACCTAGACCGATACTAGCTTGGAGCCCGCATTACTAGTGACGGGGGAGAGTTGGTGCTCTCTCTTGGGACGGGTCGTGCTGTAGGGCGGCCATGACTGTTTTCACAGTGGCACCGGACACACCGCTGGTACCCGTGCTTGTGATATGTGATGAATATGGGAGCGAGGCTCCAGAACTTTAAGATGAGAAATGTTTGGCATGGGGTTACTACTAATCGAGTGGACTCCATGTTAGTGTCGTCTAGGGAAAGGCAGTGATCGGTGCTTACCCCGGTACTTGAGGTACCATGGTCGTGGATTGACACGGAAGTTCCCCGATCTAGTGGGTAAAGTGTGCAACCTCTGCAGAGTGTAAAACTATTGAATAGCCGTGTCCACGGTCATGGACAGATTAGGTAACCGCTCTTGGGCTACGCCCACTTGTTTTCAAACCCGGTGTGTGTGAGATGATGGTGTTGTCTTGGATCAAGTCGAGGACTTGACACGATCGAGATGGGTTGGTGCCCTCTGCTTATGATAAATGGGTTGGTGCCCATTCTATTTATGTTGATATCTGTGACCAGTTCTTATGGTTACTTGAATTCTCTTGATGCATGCTTTATAGGATGTTGAACATGTCCTTGCACTCAAAACTAGCTTTATGCAAAACTTTACCTATGTCATGCATTACTGTACATTGAACCAAAACATGGGTTGCTTGCGAATACATTCAAAGTACTCATTGGCTTGCCACTCGTTATTTTATTGACCAGGCATGAAAGAACAGGATGTGATGAAGAACTCTTGGTGGCGAGCACGCGAGCTAGGACGCCTTCGGTGTAATGCCCTGTAGGGTTAAGGCAGATGGCATGGGTCCAAGTTATCGGCGAAGTTTCCGCTGCGATGTTGTACTCAAGGCTCGACCATAATGGTCCTACTTGTGTAATACGGTATGTATGGATGTAAGACTCTTGTTATTCAGCTTCGTGTGTTCGGTGAGCATTGATCTCGGGATCACTTGACACCGTGCATTCGGCGATCACGACTTGCGAGTCGGGGTCCCCACAGAGCTGGTATCGAGCCATCCCGATTGTAGGAAGCCTTAGTTAGCATGGTCGTTAGTTAGGGTAAAACTATTTCCAAAACTACTACTAGTTTTCAAAACTATCTGTACTTCTCTTCCTTCTCGGTTTTTGAAAACTAAGGTATACTTTCCTTATTGGTCTCTTCCCCTTCAAAACCTTTGGTCGCTAGAACCATCATGCCCCTGACCACAGGATTCCTTGTAATCCTCGTGGATAATCTGGAAGGATGATGCCTTGCCAGACATTCACCCACATCTCCCGAACACAAGATTGGCGACATCACCACAAGACGATGCCAGCAGAAGATACACCTCGAGGAATGAGGACACAAGACCGGAGATGGTGACACCCTTGACACTTGCCCCAAGATGATGCAACCTTAGCCCACGATGATCAGGGCGTAGAATATGCAAGATCATGATATACATCGCTAATAGAGTAACCATGTCACCATCGATGTTGTATCGGCAACCACCGATGGATGAGAACCTAGCCATTTGGTCCGCCTCACCATAGTGAGCAGGAAAAACGGTTCTCCTCATCCCCCGCTCTTGGTGTCGAAGTTGTCATCAACGTAACCGACATGATGGACCTCTATTACGCCTTGATAATGTCATTGCATAAGGATTACCTACCTGATACTATCGACGGCTTAGAAGACAAGAAGGGATCGTCATGATTAAGAAGACAACAGAAGACCGAGTCAATGCCTGCTATGAGAAGCCACCTTCACCCCATCACTTCAACAGGCAAGAAGTTGTTGAAGACTCTTCAAGCTCAACCGGGATCATCCCATCAAACAACTACAAGAGACATAGCAACACCTGAGGAAAACCCGGGAGACTGCACGAGGCACAAGGCATGACTATGGAGTCCGAGAACCCCTAGGGTAGGATGAGTCGTGTACCCCCTATGCGCAGTCGAGTCCGTATGATGGTTCGAGTGGAACCATGATTGTGTGTTGCTTGTTTTTATTTGTTTATGTTTTGATATAAGTCGCACTTTTGCCCTAGGCAACAAGTATGCGACTATATCACCTGCCTCATTTTGTTGTTTGTGTTTGACCCTTTTTGGCACTTGTTTTTTCAAGACTTGCACTATAGAACCCCTTTAGGCGTTCCCTCCTCTATGCTACTTCCCCTCTCATCTCTCTCCTCAACCAAGACAAGCAAGACAATATGCACCAAGGATTTCACCTCGGCGACCAGCAAGCGTTGATGACTTTTACTACAGCCTCCTCGACCAAGTGCAACCCCATAGAATCATGTTAACCCTCAAGATTAGAGACCCATTCCTAGACCCTTTGAGGCTTCATGAGATACCCAGCTCGAAACCTTAACCCTGAGCTTAACCTACGGAATCGCAAGAGGACAAGTTAAGCTCTGATAAACTTGCACAACCTTGGGTTCATTATGGAACTAGTGGACATAGTGAAACGAGCACATTGTCATCCTATTATAGCACCGGCAGCGATGCCATAGGAAGACCAGTTTGAGGATATATGATTTGAGGACAGATGACCTGGTGAGTTTATGTCAATAACTTTGAAGGATCGTCCGAGACTATTTGGTGGATTATGAGGCTACCATGTTGGTGATGAACTTGGTGGGATCATGATTATAGAGTAGCGTAGCTTTCACTACCCATGAGTGAATTGGATTTATAGGACGAATTATGATCACAAGCTAAATTCTTGGAAGTATTTGGATTTAACTTAGCCATGGGATATTGATAGGAGACAGTTGTTATTACGTAAACGACTTGGGGGAACATGTAGGAATTCTCGTTGGACAAGAGATTTGAATTTTAGTAGGCGATTCCAGTTGAATATAGTTGCTGAGTAAGTCTACATGGTTCGGAGTAAAATGGATTTAGACTGATGATCTCGATCATGATACCATATTTCTCAGTGGACAATAATCTAGCAGATTTGGATTAATTGTTGGAGTTGATTCATAGGAAGGAAACAAGATCTTGGAGTGGCATATGACGTGTTTATGGACCTTGGGTCAATAGACTGAGCACTTGGATGGTGGGTATTAAGTCCAAGCTTGTATGTCCTACCCATGGATTCTTAGGGGTAGCTACACACATGAGTTGGGGATCGTAGACATATATGATTTTGTTAGACCTCCTCTTGGGAGTCATGAGGATATGATTAGCATGAGTGATGTCTGGAGTTGACCTATACTAATGATGCTTTCAATAGTATAAGGTGATCTGTTCCAGGACTAGGTAGAACGATTGGCATCTCAGAAACTGTGCTCAAGGATGGGATGATAAACTTTCACTCGCACACTAGAATCCTTGAAACCCTTATGCCTTACCAAGCCACAACACGGTTGGATCATGACCTTGGGCCTTGGCTCTAGATCAATAAGATCTTGACCAATGCTCAACCGGGACCCTCACCAATGCCTCAGCCCACTCTACCCCAAATACTTCATAGAGTACTTGGGCAGGTAGATCATCATCCTTACTTGAGGACATGAATGTCCACATGAAGACGGAAGAAGAGTTGATCACTGGTTAGGGAACATCCAAGACCGCCATGTCAAGGAGGAGAACTATACTAACCACCGTCGTCAAGGAGTGAGCTTCGCGTTGAAGACCGTGCATATCGCAAGCCACTCCTCTCGTGAGGCAACTACGGCCTCATGAAGAAAACTATGCTACTCATGACCTTGAGCTAGCGGCGAGTGGTTCATGCCACGGAGACATGGCGACATTACCTCTTACGGAAGGGATGTGAGATATACACGGATCACAAAGGTCTGAAGTATATTATCACTCAAAAGGAAATTGAACACGAGGCAAAGAAGATGGCTAGACTTGATCAAAGATTATGACCTCAGTGTTCAATACCACCCTGGGAAGGCTAATGTGGTAGCAGATGCATTAGCGTAAAGGCTTGTTCCTTGAATGCTATGCTTAAGGACAAGCTGCCCGCCTTGTATGAAGAACTTGAAAGCTTCGGGTTGGAACTGGTTGCACCAGGATTCTTAACTAACCTTGAAGTCAAGCCTTCAGGTGGCACCATTTGAAGTGTTACGGACGGAGGTGCCGCACACCCCTCAATTGGTCAGAGACCGGAGAAGGACTTGTCTTTGGGCCCGACATTCCCGTGAAGTCAAGAGCAAGTCCAGCTTGTCGAGAGCATTTGAAGACTGCCAAGCCAAGACCAAAGAGCTACGCTGACCCACATCGTCAAGACATGACCTTCCGGGTTGGAAACCATGTTTATCTCCGGGTCACCCCCTCTCAAAGGAACCCAGCGCTTCCATGTCAAAGGAAAGCTCGCCCAAGATCCATCGGCCTTCTTCGAGATCACTCCAAGATTTAACAACCCCCTCCGAGATCTCTACAAGACGAAGAATAGACGGCTACCACCGAGTTGCCACCGAGCTACAGGGTGCAACGCTTTCCATGCATCCCAACCCCGGAAGTGTTTCCAACTTCCTAACTTTCCCGATCTCTATAAGGACGTTGACCACCGAGCCACCGACCCCTAGTCCAACCTGACCTAACGCAAGAGACCCTCAAAGAACCTAGATCAACCGAGAGCGTCATACACGAAGCCACACCATCAAGTACTTCAATCTCAAGGGAGCACTACACGGAAGCAGAAGCAACATGAAGACTTGAAGACTACCCCAGATACAAGTTTCAGATCCCTTTCCGCGCCTAGTCTAGGAATCTCGGGACGAGATTCTTGTAAGGGGGGTAGGTCTGTCACACCCTGATTTTCATGGCACAACACTTAAGTCATTAGATCATGCTAAAAATGTGGTTTGACAAAAACTTTTGAGTGTTTTGTCTTTGCTTGATTTGATTTTTGTCTGCTGTTTGCAAGTGCTCTAAAAATCAAATAAATCCTCCAACTCCTATACTTCATCTCCTTGATCCAAAACCTTTTCCCAATGATCAGGCCATGTGTATAGAGCAATATAGAATTTTCTTACAAAAATAATTTGGCCAAAAAGTATTTTCTAAATTTAGTTTTCCAAAAAAACCCCTGAATTGAGGTTTGCACTGCAAGTACTTAATTAAGGGCAGTAAAAATCTTTCTAAAAATGTATTTGACTCCTATTAGATATAGGATACCCATAAAACACAAAAATATAATTTTAAAAGTTGTTTTCCTATTTTATTTAAAAGCTTTTTATCAAGGCCAGAAATGGTCTTTAATAGGGAAAAATTATTTTATTGCTTCAAAAATATTTGGCAAAAATTAGGGAAACTCATAGGACATATATTGTCCATATATAAGAGTTTTAACACATGGTCATGTTCAAAATATTGGTCAAATCCCTCAAAAACCCTTTCTGGATATTTCAAGCTTTTGAAATATTTACAAAGGAAATATTCTCCAAAAATTCCAAGGAAATTCTATCATGTCACATATGACATATTTGGTGATCTTGACAAGTCTCATGTCTTGGAGAACAAGATAACATCATCAAATCCCCTCAAAACCACTTCTGTCCATTTTGAAGTTTGAGCAACTTTACATTGCCAAACATGTCCAAATGTTCCCAAACCTTGTGAACATGCTAGAATGGTCTAATAATTCATCTAGACCAAATGGCACAAGTTGGAGAATAATTTAACCTGATCAAAGTTCCCCAAAACCCTTTCTGACCAAAACCAAATTTGAACAACTCTACATTGGGAACTTTCTCTCCTTGATTCCAACTTTTGTGAGCATGATCACATGATCAAATGATGACACTACACCAAGTGGTGCATCAAGGAGAACCTATTTTCATGACTAAATCTTGGGAAACCCATTTCTGTTCATTTCTAGGGTTTACCAAAGTTGCATTGTCAACTTTCTTCAATTAAGCTCCAAATTGGTGGAAGGCCCTAACTATATGTGTAATTTCACCCTGTGGAGCCTCATGACAAATGGAAGTCATATTCTTGCCCAAACCTTTATCAAACACCTTCGCATTTTGCAAAACCACTATTGTGACCCCTTCCACTATTCTTGGGGAGCTCAACTTTTTGCCACAACCTCTCCTGGCCATCTCCTACCTCCAGTAACTCTCCTCCTTCTATAGCTCAATTATTTGGGGGTAGAACCCATCCCTTTCCCTCTCTGTTTACCCATGGCAACTCCTCCTCTCTCTCTCCTTTCTATATGCAGCGCCCCACCTAGCTCCTGACCACTCTAGAGCATCCAAGGAAGCTCCAAGACACAAGTGGACACGGCAGAGCACATAAGCGCACTCATGCCGCCAAAGCCTGCTCTGGGCGTGCACTGAGCGGCCGAGCCTGCCGCCGCCTCCCGTCCACCTCGGGCCGCCCAAGCGCGCGATGGATGCTCCTCGGCGTCCGCAACACGACACCAAGCTGGCCCCTCCTCTTTCTTCCTCCTGCTGCCTCCTCTCAAGACGCACGTGCCGCCTGAAGGCCCAATGGGCGACCACACGCTGGGCGCTCGGCCCTCCCCGCACCTCTATCCTTTCCCCTCGGCCTAGACCACGCCCAGGAAGACCCCCGACTCGTAGCCAGGCACTCCCGTGGCCTCCAGCGATAGCTACGACCTCGCCGGTGCACGACCTGGCTGTGCACCCCGGCCCCTCCTATTTGAGGCCGCCCCGAGCCTCTCTCTCTAATCCTTTGGCTCTTTCTCCCTCCCGCGCACCCCCTGGACCAACCCACTCCCCTCCTCGAGCCCTCCATCGCTCCCCATGGCCGGAATGCCGCCGCCGGCCTCCGCTCCGATTCGGACAAGGACGAGGTGCTCCCCACCTCCTCTCCCCTCCAGAAGGACCGCCTCTCCCCGGCGACCCCTCCGGTGGCCGGAGCTTGGCCGGGGGTGGCCTGTGCCGCCGGGGGCAAGCGACGGCCGGCGCTCACCGCGGCCTCGATCCCCTCTAGCGCGGGCGCGGGAGGAAGGGACGACCCTGCGGGTGGGCCCCGCGGGTCAGAGACTCAGTCGGCGGGCCCCGGCGTTTAAGTGGAGGCGGGATCCCCACGAGACCGCCTTTCCTGCAGGGAAGCGTACTCCCATAGTACGCCATCGGCGTGGCCCTCCTCAGCCGCGTGGCCGTGCAACTGGGCCGGCCCAGTGCGCTGCAGCCCTATCCTGCGCTCAGGGCGCGGCATAGGTATAACGCCCCTTCCCTTGTCCTTTTCCATATTCTTTTTCCAGTCAACTTGTAAAATCTCCCAAACAATTCAAATGGACTCCAAATTTGATGATTCAAATTTCTAGGGGATCCACAAATCATGGTCTATCACATGGTGCCATTTGCACATTTTTCCAGAAACTTCCACTTTAGAAATATTTATCAAAACCCCATTTTCTTAATTCTGTGATAAACTTTAGAAAATCACAGAGAGCTCAATATTGATCCAAATGCTATGATTCAAATTCCTAGATGCATCTAAGTTCAAAACTTAGTTTTTGAACATTTTTACTAATACTTTCTGTGTCACCTCAACTAATGGTCTATTTATTTGTATATAGCCAACTTTGCAAATTCATAGGAAAATCATCTCAACTCCAAATCCAGTGAAACCAATTCCTAGATGCTTCTAAAATCATCCTTTGTTAAATGGGTGCCTTTGCTCATTTTTCAAAAATATATTTCTGTACACTTCTTGCAAATCCATAAACCCCTTGATTCCACCATATCAAATGTTCAGAGATATCCATTCATCAAATTCCAATGAAACCACTTTGGTCATCCCTCGTATGACCAGAGGTATCCTAGAAAAGTCCAACTCATATTTTTAGAGCACTTTTATTTCCTGCCTTGTTGTGTTGCTTATTATGGTTGCTTTCGGCGATAGTTGGCGAAGTAGACGGATTACTTGGAGAAGGACCGAGAAGATTTCAAGACTTCGATGAACCGGGCAAGCAACCCTTTGACCATGACAATGATACCCCTTTATATGCATGTCATTTTAGCTCTTTATTGATGATGCATCGGAATCATGGCGAGATGGTGAACCACGTGGGTGGTTGCCACGATTACATTCCTCGTTGATACTTGCATTGTGCATGGCCCTACCTTCTTATGAGGGTTATGCCGGTGGGAGTAGATAGGATGCAAATGTAGATGCTACACAAACGGGATGGGTTTGTGCATGGTGAAGGAGACAAAGTGATTTCAAAAGTATTTTCGAAAACCCCGTCGGGTGCCACTTATGCCCGAGGGAGATGATGAGATGGGTGACCACTTGATGACGAAGTGGTGTGCCAAGCAAAAAGGGTGTGTGGTTTTCAAAACGGATTGGTCGGAGTTGCGACCGTTATTCCAACCTTACATGCGCGACCACTCTACCCTTATATGGGAAACGGCATTGTTGAGTACCTAGACCGATACTAGCTTGGAGCCCGCATTACTAGTGATGGGGGAGAGTTGGTGCTCTCTCTTGGGACGGGGTCGTGCCAGGTAGGGCGGCCATGACTGTTTTCACAGGGCACCGGACACACCGTTGGTACCCCGTGCTTGTGATATGTGATGAATATGGGAGCGAGGCTCCGTAACTTTAAGATGAGAAATGTTTGGCACGGGGGTTACTACCAATCGAGTGGACTCCATGTTAGTGTCGTCTAGGGAAAGGCAGTGATCGGGTGCTTACCCCGGGTACTTGAGGTACCGCGGGTCGTGGATTGACACGAAAGTTCCCCGGATCTAGTGGGTAAAGTGTGCAACCTCTGCAGAGTGTAAAACTATTCGAATAGCCATGTCCACGGTCATGGACAGTTGGGTAACCGCTCTTGGGCTACGTCCACTTGTTTTCAAACCCGGTGTGTGTGAGATGATGGTGTTGTCTTGGATCAAGTCAGAGGACTTGACACGATCGAGATGGGTTGGTGCCCTCTCTGTTTATAATAAATGGGTTGGTGCACATTCTATTTATGTTGATATCTGTGACCAGTTCTTATGGTTACTTGAATTCTCTTGATGCATGCTTTATAGGATGTTGAACATGTCCTTGCACTCAAAACTAGCTTTATGCAAAACTTTACCTATGTCATGCATTCTTGTACATTGAACCAAAACATGGGTTGCTTAGTAGTACATTCAAAGTACTCATTGGCTTGCCACTTGGTTATTTTATTGACCGTGCATGAAAGAACAGGATGTGATGAAGAACTCTTCGGTGACAAGCACGCGAGCTAGGACGCTTCCGGTCGAGAATGCCCGTAGGGTTAAGGCGGATGGCATGGGTCCAAGTTATCGATGAAGTTTCGCTGCGATGTTGTACTCAAGGCTCGACCATAATGGTCCTACTTGTATGTCTGGTATGTATGGATGTAAGACTCTTGTTATTCAGCTTCTGTGTGTTCAGTGAGCATTGATCTCTGGGATCACTGTACACGTGCATTCGGCGATCACGACTTGCGAGTCGGGGTCCCCACATCTACCCCCCGCGCCGACGAGGACGCCGAGGTGGGATCCCAGAAAGGGACCCATCAGGAGGAGGCTCCGGAGGCGCCGCAAGGCAGCCTCCCAGACTTTGCGCCGGACTCTACGTTGGAACCTGCCGTGGTTCCAGAGTCCGGCAGACGGCCCCTTCGAAAGAAGGGCAAGACCGTGGCACCGGCGGCCTCCGTCCAACCGGAGGCGCCGGACAACTTGCTGGAGGCACTCAAAGGCGCTTCCGTCGAGGAAGAACACCGCACTGTTATGAGTGCAGTGATTCAGAAGGTCCAGCTCGCCAAGAGTGGGCTGACTGAAGCTTCTGCAGCAGCCTTTTAATGAGCTTTGAGGTAAGAAGTTAAAATTGTGTAATGTAATACCGCATAGACGGTAGCCCCGATGCTCGGTTCGGTGTTGGAAAGAAAAGCGGATGAGGATCTAAAAGATATTCATGAGTTGCTAATAAATTATGTCAATATGGGTTTGCAGGCTGTCTTTCTTGACCTCTGCCAGACTTGGCTGCGGAGGTTGGTACATTAAAGCAGGATCTCGGCGGTCGGCGAGAGCTCGCCATGACAAGAGGCAGCTCGAGGACAAAGAAGGTGAGTAGCACCACTTTGAATTGTTACCTTACTGAGTAAAAGGATTTTGGTCGCAATAAAATTAACAAGGATAATATGGGTATTGCGGGGGCCACAAGCGAGGTGGCAGCCCTGAAGGAGGCTGTGTCCGAATGACGAACGATCTTGGCGGCTGCAGGCGGGCAGAGCGAGAGGAGAAGGAGGCACAGGTGGCGAAAGTGCGGCAAGAGCTCCAGGCTCTCATGGAGAAGCATGAGAGCTTGGAGCGCGACTCCAAGACTCGAGAGTCCGACCTTGCCTCGGCTCTTGAAAGTGCCAAGTCCGCCAAGGCCGAGGCCCGTAAGGCCCTTCAGGAGGTTGAAGATGTAAAGAAGATAGCGATGGGTAAGGCATTTTTCATGCAAAGCAAGCATGTTAATGTAAACTACCTGACACTTACCCGCATTCGGAGCTCTCCAGGGGCGTTTGCAGATCTGCCGCGTAGTGTGTCCGATGCCATCGCATTCTACCGTGGTGAGGAGGGGAGCTCAACGGAGAAGGTCTTCTGGTCTCAGTACGATGAGGCCGGCCATCCGGTGCCCCCAAGCGACCAGCTGAAGCAGCTGGTCGAACTCCACAAGGTAGCTGAGGAGGCCATGAAGGGCCTTATAGTCCGGTTGTGGCTGGGACAGGCCATTCCAGGAGCTACTTCGCCTCGTCGGCGGCTGGTGGATCGTGCCCACAGGTGGAGGTCATCAAGCGCTCACTTTGTATTGAAGGTGCTCGTCGGGCCCTTGCCCGCACAAAGGTGCACTGGGGCAGGCTGGATGCGGAGAAGCTTCTTACTGACCCGCCGCCACCGGGCAAGGAGTATCGTACGCCTGAAATGTATTATAAAATTGTCCTGAGGGAGCCCGCGATATTGCGGACGAATGCCCTAAAGATGTAATTTTTGAGTAAACTCGCTATGTATTATCCTGTGCGCTGAAACTTTGTTCATGTGCGCTTTAAGCAACGCTTGTTTAATTTAAAATATTACCTTCTGTGCGGCCGTTTATAAAATCTGAGAGATGGCAAGTTGTTGGCTTCAGCCCCCAAGCCGCAAGTGCTGGGGTGTTCGGGATAACTTGAGCACTCTTGTTCCCACTTTTGGGTCTATCTAGGGAGGCGCTCAACACAACGAACAAGGCAACCGGACTTATAATGCTTGAACACTCTCACTTAGCCATAGAATTCTATAATTTTAAATATCGGCGAAGCCCCTAGTATTCGGAAGACCGAATTCGGGGCGCTATTCACACCTTCGTCGGACATTATCCGGAACTTCGCTCGAAGCGGTGTGAGTCTTTAAGGACCCGGAAAAACCTCTCGAACAGCGACCAGTCTCTCGCCTTATCATGCGGTCAGTTTTAGCTTTCTCCGAGGCGCCGCCGGCTCAACCGGGCGCAATCGCAGTGGTTCTCCAGTGCCACCTTAGCCGACAAAAGCGGGCGTAAGGCACCAAAACATGGGGCCGGGCAAACCCAACTATTGACCCAAGACATGATTGGAGCCGATTCATATAATGCTATAAGTTCGAGGTGCCGACTTGTGAAAGTGTTAGGACTTATCACACCATAAGGTGGGGAACATGAGCCCTCAGTGTATTAGGCCGTATCAAAATATACGGGTGCAAGATGTCATGTAATGAACATATATATGTAATAACAGGCAAAAAGGTGCTGCATCATTTATTAAAGGGAGTCTGCTATGAGTGCGGACTGATACAGATAGTGCGGTAAGAAAAGGGTTTTGGACAAAGTAAACATGTCCCCCTCCAGGGATGGGCTGCGGACTTGGTGTATATAATCAAATTTAATGCTCGTAATTGAGACCACACAGTGTTAAATGCGCATTCTTTACTCCCGGCTGTTGCATCATGAGTTCGGCAGGTTCACACGGACGGAGGCCTTTGGCTAACGGAGTCCTGTGTACATAAAGAAGGAAAATAATAATAAGAAAGAGTGGCACACTTGCGAGCCCCTGGTGTGGTTGAGCCGCACTCTGGGTCCATTGTGGTCGTGCCCCTTCCCCTACGCCCATGGTATCTCCAAAGCGTAATGATGTACGTGGAGGGTTGTTCTTGCAATCATGCGAGGGCGGGGGTTAGGGCCGCATTGCTACGCGTGCTCTGATCGTGCCAGGTGGTCTTGGTTGGTGTTGCTTCGGGTGCGTTTGGATGTATCCGGCCGTTTAACGGCCGGACTCAAAAATTGCCTAAAAAGGCTGCTCAGACTTACGCGAGAGCATTGTATGTTCCTCCGTTCGGAGGGAGCGTTCTGTATTTCCGTTGACCGTGATGACTCCACGAGGGCCTGGCATCTTGAGCTTGAGGTATGCATAATGCGGCACCGCGTTGAACTTTGCAAACGCGGTTCGTCCGAGCAGAGCGTGGTAGCCGCTGCGGAATGGGACTATGTCGAAGATTAATTCCTCGCTCCGGAAATTATCCGGGGATCCGAAGACCACTTCCAGTGTGACTGAGCCTGTACAATTGGCCTCCAAACCTGGTATGACGCCTTTAAAGGTTGTCTTTGTAGGTTTAATCCTTGAGGGGTCTGTACCCATCTTGCGCAATGTATCCTGATAAAGCAGGTTCAGGCTACTGCCGCCGTCCATCAGGACTCTCCTGAGGTGAAATCCATCGACGATTGGGTCTAAAACCAATGCGGCGAATCCGCCATGGCGGATGCTGGTCGGATGGTCTCTTCGATCGAAAGTGATCGAACAAGAGGACCATGGATTGAACTTCGGGGCGACTGGCTCCATCGCGTATACGTTCCGTAGTGCACGCTTCCGCTCCCTCCTGGGTATATGGGTTGCGTAGATCATGTTCACCGTCCGCACTTGTGGGGGGAAACCCTTCTGTCCTCTATTGTTCGGCGGTCGGGTCTCTTCCTCGTCGTCGCTGTTTAGCCCCTTGTCGCCGTTTTGCAATTAACTTGCTCGCACGTTGATGACCCAGCAATCTCCGTTGGTGTGATTAGCTGGCTTTTCAGGTGCCATGTATCCGCATAAGCGGTCGAGTATTCGGTCCAAATTGGACGGACCCGGAGTGGTTCTTTTGAATGGCTTCTTCCGCTGACCGGGTTTAGAGCCTCGGAATCCGACGTTGACTGCCGTATCCTCCTTGTCGTCGCCGTTAATGCGGCGTTTATTTTTACTTCGACGCGACCTGCCGTTGTGGTCCTTAGTATCCGGACTGCCAGAATTTTTACTGAGGTTGTTGCTGCGAGCTAGCCAGCTATCCTCTCCCGTGCAAAAGCGGGTCATTAATGATGTGAGGGCTGCCATGGATTTCGGTTTTTCCTGTCCCAGGTGTCGGGCTAGCCACTCGTCGCGGATCTTATGTTTGAAGGCTGCGAGGGCCTCTGCATCCGGACAGTCGACGATTTGGTTTTTGTTTGTCAAGAACCGTGTAATTGTCTGGCCGATTTGTCAGCTCTTGAATTATGTGGCTTAGGTCATCGGCGTCTGGTGGCCGCACATACGTTCCCTGGAAGTTGTCGAGGAATGCGGCTTCCAGGTCTTCCCAACACCCAATTGACTCTACGGGCAAGCTATTAAGCCAATGCCGAGCTGGTCCTTTAAGCTTGAGTGGGAGATACTTGATGGCATGGAGATCGTCGCCGCGGGCCATATGGATGTGAAGGAGATAATCTTCGATCCAAACCGCGGGGTCTGTTGTTCCATCGTAGGATTCGATGTTTATGGGTTTAAACCCTTCAGGGATTTGATGATCCATTACTTCGTCAGTGAAGCATAGCGGGTGTGCGGCGCCTCTATATTGAGCGATATCACGACGTAGCTCGAGAGAGCGTTATCTCGCTGTGTTCGCCCGCCGGGTTATTGTATCCGCGCGACGGTATTCGTCGTGGGTCGTGGGCGCCACGTGATCCGTAGATGGATCTGGATTGCCTTGCTTCGTCCTCCAATACATCTCGCAAGTCCGGCGCGTTCCCTCTTGGCTTCGTACTTTTGGAGCGATGCCGGGGTACGGTCTTGGTGGAGGGCCTGGATGCCTCTCTGTCGCCACCACGGGGTGGTCGGTCGGCCGTATCGTGCGCTGGTGATGAAGGTATGCATGCTTCTTCCTCTAATCGGGGGAGCAACTTGCGTCTTGGGTAGCTTTTGGAGGGGCGTTCGAGTTTATACTCTTCGGCCGCGAGGACCTCGGTCCATCGATCGGCCAGCAGGTCCTTATCATCTTGAAGCTGCTGCTGCTTTTTCTTTAGGCTATTTCCCGTGGCGATAAGCCTGCGTTTAAAATGCTCTTGTTCGACGGGATCCTCAGGCACGACGAATTCGTCGTCGTTGAGGCTTGCCTCGTCTTCGGAGGGAGGTGTATAGTTATATTCCTCGACCTCTTCGTTTGCCGCCCTCTCGTGGGGGCTTGCTTCTGCATCCTCCTGCGCTGAGTCTTGCTGGAGGGGATTGTCTTCGGCACTCTCTGGGGTATTATTATATCCTGTGCCGGAATCTCCATTCTTGCTGTGGCGGGATTTAGAGTGGCGCCGCTTACGCCGGCGCTTGGGCTGTTTCTTTAAGGAATCTGCCTCTGCTGCTTCTTCGCCGTCCCCGTCTTTTGGGGTGTCCACCATGTATATGTCGTATGACGAGGTGGTCTTCGATTGCCTGTAGGTGCTGGTTCTGTTAAATCTCCGGCATCGTCGTCCATAAGCGTCGATGTCTTGAGTCGTAGTCTAGCATGCGGTTAGATAAATCGGCAGTGGCTACAAAGTGGGTGGTGGGTGGGCTCTGAATTTCTTCGTCGTCCAGTATCCCAACCATCCGGCCATAATCCGGCCAGGACTCTCCGGATAGCGAGAGATGTTTTAGCGAATTTAGGATGTCGACAAAGGGCGAGTGTTGGAAGATGTCCACGGCGGTGAATTCCATAACCGGCGCCCAATCAGATTTGATTGGCAGGGGCGTGGGAGGTACGGAGTCCGGCAAGGAGTCCGGCACCTCGGAATCACGAGCTTTGCGAGGGACAAGGTTAGTGTTCGGCTCTATCGCCATAGAAGTTGCAGCCCCCGAGGCGGTGTCCAACCACCGGTCCTCGATCTGGGCGATCGGCTCCGGACTAAGGGCCGGAGCGGATTCTTGTGCGGACACCAAGGCACTGTTCGACGGCAGAGCTAGATCATGCCCATCGTAACAGTGCGACACGCTTGGCTGTGGCTCGAGCCCGCCGAAGATCAAGTCCCCGCGGACGTTGGCCATGAAGTTTAGGCTTCCGAATCTGACCTGATGGCCAGGGGCGTAGCTTTCGATCTGCTCGAGATGGCCAAGTGAATTAGCCCGTAGTGCGAAGCCGCCAAATACGAAGATCTGTCTGGGGAGAAAAGTCTCATCCTGGACAGCGTCGTTGATCGAAGATGCCATCGAGCCTATCGGTGACGACACAGAGGAACTCTCAATGAAAGCACAAATGACGGTGTCAAAACCGGCGGATCTCGGGTAGGGGGTCCCGAACTGTGCGTCTAGGCGGATGGTAACAGGAGACAAGGGACACGATGTTTTACCCAGGTTCGGGCCCTCTCGACGGAGGTAAAACCCTACGTCCTGCTTGATTAATATTGATGATATGGGTAGTACAAGAGTGGATCTACCACGAGATCAAGGAGGCTAAACTCTAAAGCTAGCCTAAGGTATGATTGTTGTAATGTATGTTGCGTCCTACGGACTAAAGCCCTCCGGTTTATATAGACACCGGAGGAGGCTAGGGTTACACAGAGTCGGTTACAATGGTAGGAGATCTACATATCCGTATTGCCAAGCTTGCCTTCCACGCCAAGGAAAGTCCCATCCGGACACAGGACGGAGTCTTCAATCTTGTATCTTCGTAGTCTAGGAGTCCGGCGGACGATGATAGTCCGGCTGTCCGGACACCCCCTAGTCCAGGACTCCCTCAGTCCTCCTACCTAGTACCGCAGTGTCACGGTAGTAGGCGCGGATGTAATTTTTTACATCCGCGCCCGCAACGGTAGTACCGCACCTCGCAAGCGGTAGTACCGCGTCGGATTTTGTACCACCTCGGTTTATTGAGTAGGCACGGATGTAATTTATTTCATCCGCGCCCTTCCCAGGCCGTGACTTTCCTGCGTTACGGTAGTACCGCAAGGGGGAGCGGTAGTACCGCGCAAGCGGTAGTACTGCCCCCTGATCAAGCAAGTTCCGGCCTATGCTGTTGTCGCGGTAGTACCGTGCGGCCACGGTAGTACCGCGCAGCCTCGCAGTAGTACCGCGCTCCTGGAGCGGTAGTACCGTGTGTCGCGGGCTGAACATGTGGATAACGGTTGGATTTTTCCCACGACTATATAAGGGGTGTCTTCTACCTCTAGTTGACTACCTCTTCCCCCAAAAGGCTCCATTGTTGCTCCAAGCTCCATTTTCGCCCGATCTCTCAAGCTTGTTGATTTGCTCGGGATTGGGTGACAAGGGCCCGATCTACACTTCCACCACAGGATATTTGATTCCCCCCACTTATCCCTAGCGAATCTTGTTACTCTTGGGTGTTTTAGCACCCTAGACGGTTGAGGTCACCTCGAAGCCATACTCCATTGTGGTGAAGCTTCGTGGTGTTGTTGTTGGGAGCCTCCAATTGTTGTGGAGATTGCCCCAACCTTGTTTGTAAAGGTTCGGTGGCCGCCTTCAAGGGCACCAATAGTGGAATCACGACATCTCGCATTGTGTGAGGGCGTGAGGAGAATACGGTGGCCCTAGTGGCTTCTTGGGAGCATTGTGCCTCCACACCGCTCTAACGGAGACGTACTTCCCCTTAAAAGGAAGGAACTCCGGTAACACATCCTCGTCTCCACCGGCTCCACTCTTGGTTACTTCGAGCCTTTACTTTTGCAAGCTTTCTTGTGTTACATCCTTTGCTTACATTTGTGCTAGTTGTTATTGCATCATATAGGTTGCTCACTTAGTTGCACATCTAGACAACCTATTTTGTTGCAAAGTTTAATTTGGTAAAGAAAAGCTTAAAATTGTTAGTTGCCTATTCACCCCCCTCTAGTCAACCATATCGATCCTTTCAATTGGTATCAGAGCCTCGTCTCTTTTTAAGGACTTTACCATCCGAAGAGTATGGTTGGTGCCGTAGATGAGGTGGGAGAGCACTCCGGTGCGAATCCGACATCATCTACGGGAGATGGGGGTAATCGATCTCACGTGAGGAATTCAATGTGGCCTTGGAAACATTGAAAACCTCCATGACGACCGAGGTCAAGGACATGTTTAAAGATTTCCTAGAAGGACTTAAACAATCTACCTCGCCGATGAAAGTGGGTGATCCCACCAACAAGGTGACGGATGCTACCTCCGACAAGGGGGGAAGCTAACATTGAAAAGAGTCCTTCTATTAGTGGTAGAAATGGTATCGGCATCTTTGCCCATGTGGAACCCCCGGTTTATGGGGGGCCAATCCCCTCCACTCATTTGAATCATGCCGGCCCTCCACCTAAATATGAGAAACACGAAGATTTTGATTCTTGGGTCTATCGCTTTAAGCGACATTTAAAACATGTGAACACTAACCTTTGGAGAATCATTGAAGAAGGTTTCTATCCTCATGACCCAAGCAACTTCACCCCTCGAGAAGCCGTGGACAATCAATTCAATGAGAGTGCTCTCTTCATCATCCAAGATGCAATCCTTCCCGAAGATCTCCCTCATCTTCGACCCCATGTCATGGCTAAAGAAGCATGGAAATGTGTCGAGGGTCTCTATCGAGGAAGTACTAGCATTCAACGCTCCAACTATGAAGTGGTGCAAGATGAAGCCGATGAGTTTGCAATGAAAGAAGATGAAGAACCTCGTGAGCTCTTTCGAAGAGTGACCAAACTCGCGGTCGCACTCCGAGATCATGGAAGCAAGGACACGGATGACAATTGATCAGCGAAAGTTCCTCAAGGCCATGATGCCCTACAACAAGGCCATGTCCTCCATCATTCGTCAATGACCGGACTTCCACCCATGACCTCAAGTGAAGTGTTGGATGAGTTCGTTGCAATGAGCATCTTGGACAAGACCGCCGACAATGCGGTGCTCCGTTCTCAAAGGGCAAAGAAGCCCAACCTTGCTTTGAAGGCCAAGGTTATTATGGAAGAAGAGGAAGAAGTGGAAGATGAGGAAAGCAACCCCGAAGACACCAAATTTGATTACCATGAGCACATGGCCCTTGCTTCAAGACAATTTTGGTGCAAGAAGAGTTCAAGGCCCAACTTCAACAAGAACAACTCAAGTGGCGTCAAGGGCAAGCAACGAGTTAGAACTTGCTTCAACTGTGGCAATGTGAGCCATTTCGTTGCGGATTGTCCTTACGAGAAGCGGGAAGACAATGGTGGCAAGTTCATCTGAAAAGACAAAGCCAAGTCCTTCCCCAACAAGAACAACTTCGCCAAGAAGACTCCCACTCATGGGTTGGTGGTTCAAGAAGAATACCAAGAGGATGACGATGATGATGAAAATGAAGAAGCTATGGCCATGGCATCCGTTGCCATTGCCACTACTCCCCGGGTGTCTCTCTTTGATTCACCCAACGAAAACATCACCGCCAAATGCCTCATGGCTAAAGCTTCAAACATGGTAACCCCCAACATCACAACCACCATCATTACTAATCCCTCCCTGGAGGATTGCATTGATGAACATGTTGAGTCAAATGAGGAAGTGAATGAATTTGAGTCTTTTATGAATAAGCTCAAGGGTAAGTCCAAGAAGCACTTTGTTGCTCTCTTGGAACAACTTGGTGAGGCCAATATCATGATCGAGGCTCACGAAGAAACCATCTCCAAGATAGAAGGTCATAGTCGTGACTATGCCGATGAGATATCGGATCTCTCTAATGCTCTTGAGGAAGAGCGTGTGCATCTTTTGACTCTTGAGGAGTCACACAATGATGACCAAGCTAAGTTAAAGAAAGATCTTGATCATGCTCTTGTCATGTCTCGTGTGCTAACCTCCAAGAAGGCTAAACTTGGGATTGAACATGCTAGAATCAAAGAGGAGTTTGAGACACTTGACAAGGCCCACAAGGTCTTGAAGGGTACTCATGCTAACCTCAAAGAGTCTCATGCTCAACTCCAAGTTAAGCTAATCAAGGAAAAAGGCACTTTTCCTCATATGGTATTAATTGATAATGCATGTGCTACTAACCCATGTTGTGAGCATGCGCATCTTGTGGAGGAGAATGCCAAGTTGAAGGATCAACTTGAGAAAGGCCTTGTGACATGCATTCAAGGTGAGAAGAACCTCAATGACCTTTTGAGCAATCAAAAGGAAGTTGTGGCGAAGGAAGGAATTGGGTTTGCACCCAAGTCCAAGAGCAAGAAGAAGAAGAACAACAAGACCAAACATCCTCCTCCTCTCAAGCAAACGTTTGTGAAAGAGGGAGAGGGTGCTCCTAAGGAGAAGAAGGAAAAAGTGAAGGGAGTTGACATCCAAAAGGGCAAAAGCATGTCCTCAAACAAAGCCGGCGACTTTAACCCGTCATATGTGTTGTGCCGTGCTAGTGATGGACATGTTTATGCTAAATTTGTTGGTTCTCCTTATGAGTACATTGAATGGTCTATTTGGGTTCCCAAGACCCTTGTTACTAACATCAAAGGACCCATTACTAAATGGGTACCTAAAACCAAGCATTGATCTCTTGTAGGTGTTTGCTTCCGGTGGGGGATCATGGTTGCTCGATAGTGGAGCAATAAATCATATGACCGGGAGCAAGGACTTGGTGGTGGACATGCAAGAGATTCCATCTATGCCCACTAATGTCGAGTGGGGTGATGCATCACATTCTAAGGTATTGGGTCTCGGCAAGGTTGTCATTTCTCATGATCTAACGATCGAGAAGGTCATGCTTGTTGAGTCCCTTGCATTCAATTTGCTTTCCGTTTGTCAACTTGCACTCATGGGCTTTGCTACATTCTTTGACATTGATACCGTGGCCCTCTTGTGGAGCAAGACTCTTAAAGTAGCCTTTGTTGGGCATGTTGAGAAAAAACGGTATCTATGTGATTAACTTTTCGGAGCGACCCACTAAGACCACGACATGCCTAATGGCTAAAGTTGACGTGGGATGGCTTTGGCATCACCGTTTAGCCCACGTCAATATGAGATCTTTGCAAAGTCTTCTCAAGGGGCACCATGTCCGTGGACTAACAAATGTTAGTTTTGCCAAAGATCGTGCTTGTAGTGCTTGTATCGAAGGAAAGCTTCATGAAAAGGCTCACCCTCCATCAACCATTATCTACTCGAAGAGACCCTTGGAGCTCCTTCACATGGATCTCTTCGGGCCTCCATATTTTGATAGTCTTGGAGGAAGAAAGTATTGCTTGGTGATTGTGGATGATTATTCAAGATACACTTGGGTATACTTCTTCAAGAGGAAGAGTGAGACTCAACAAACCATCATCGACTTTGCAAATGAAGCTCAACGTCAACATGATGCAAAGATCTTGACAATAAGAAGTGACAACGGCACCGAGTTCAAGAACTACACCTTGGATGAGTTTCTTAGTGATGAGGGGATCAAGCATCAATATTCTGCACCATATACCCCTCAACAAAATGGTGTTGCGGAGAGTAAGAACCGGACGTTGATGGATGCGGCAATGACCATGATGGCGGAGTTCAAGTCTCCATACAACTTTTGGGCCGAAGCCATCAACACCGCATGTCATGCATCCAATCGGCTCTATCTTTGCAAAGGCTTGAACAAGACTCCTTATGAGATACTCACCGGCAACAAGCCCAACCTCAAGTACTTCCGGGTGTTCGGTTGTAAGTCTTTCATTCTCAAGAAAGGTGTTCGTTTGTATAAATTTGAGGCTAGAGCTCATGAGGGCATATTTGTTGGTTATGCTACAAACTCTCATGCTTACCGTGTCCTCAACAAGTCCACCGGACTAATTGAGGAGACGTGTAACGTGGAGTTTGACGAAAATAACGGCTCCCAAGTGGAGCAAAGTGGTACTTGTGATGTAGGTGATGAAATACCTCGCCAAGCCATAAGAAGAATGGGTATTGGTCAAATCCTACCCATTGAGGAACCCCTTGTGGCTGAAGGAGAAGGACAATGCTCCACTCAAGTGGAGCCATCACCTCCCCAAGACCCACACGCTTCCGAAGAACAAAGTGAAGGCCCTCATTCTCATGAACAAGACCAAGGGCAAGATCAACCTCAAGATGGTGGTGAACCTCTAAATGATGCCCAAGGTCAAGTTCTCCCCCTCGAGAAAATTCAAGATCATGAGCAAGCTCAAGATTAAGAACAAGCTCAAGACGGCGCTCAAGATGATCAAGTTAACCCTGCTTCTTCCACACCCGAGGAGGAATTGGAGCGTCATGCCGCGAAGATTGCTTCCAAGCGCACCACTCAAGGCCATCTCATGGAAAACGTGGTTGGAAGCCTAAGAAAGGGGGTAAGCACTCGTAGACAATTAGCAAACTATTGTGAACATCACGCGTTTGTCTCTTGTGTTGAACCCCAAAAGGTCTATGAGGCGCTCGAAGACTCGGATTGGCTCAATGCCATGCATGAAGAACTCAACAACTTCGAGTACAACAAGGTGTGGAGATTAGTGCCAAGACCATCAGGGAATCACAACGTCATTGGAACCAAGTGGATATTCAAGAACAAGCAAGATGCTCATGGGAACATCATTCGCAACAAGGCGAGATTGGTAGCACAAGGCTACTCCCAAGTCGAGGGTATCGACTACGGTGAAACCTTTGCTCCCGTTGCTCGTCTTGAATCCATTCGTTTGTTGATTGCATATGCTTCCCATCACAACTTTAAGTTGCAACAAATGGATGTGAAAAGTGCTTTTCTTAATGGTCCTATTAATGAGTTGGTCTATGTCAAGCAACCCCCGGGGTTCGAGGACCCCTACTTCCCGGATCATGTGTATCAACTCGATAAGGCACTCTATGGCCTTAAACAAGCCCGACGTGCGTGGTATGATCACCTTACCGAGTTGCTACAAGATCGTGGATTTGAAGTAGGACAAATTGACCCCACTCTTTTTACTAAGGTCAATGGGGAGTTGTTTGTATGCCAACTATATGTTGATGATACTATCTTTGGTTCTCCTAACAAAGCTTTCAATGAGGAATTTGCCGCTCTCATGACCTCCAAGTTCAAGATGTCTTCAATGGGAGAGTTGAAGTTCTTCCTTGGTTTTGACATCAAACAAAGAAGAGAAGGAACCTTCATCAACCAAGCCAAATACACTCAAGACATGCTTAAAAGATTCAAGCTAAGTGATGTCAAGCCGGCTACTACACCAATTCCTACCAAGTGCCAACTTGACATTGATCCCAATGGTAAAGCGGTGGATCAAAAGGTATATCGCTCCATGATTGGCTCCTTGCTTTACCTTTGTGCATCTAGACCGGATATCATGTTGAGTGTGGGGATGTGTGCACGTTTTCAAGCCGCACCAAAGGAAAGTCACTTTGTGGCGGTCAAGCGAATCTTTCGATATTTGTCTCATACCCCAAACTTTGGCTTGTGGTACCCAAGAGGAGCAAACTTCAAGCTTGAAGGTTTCACGGATTCCGATTGGGCGGGAGACAAAGTGGATAGGAAGTCCACTTCCGGAGGGTGCCAATTTCTTGGTTGCTCTTTGGTAAGTTGGTCTTCCAAGAAGCAAAGTTGTGTATCGACCGAAGCGGAGTATGTGGCGGCCGGTAGTTGTTGTGCTCAACTCCTATGGATGAGGCAAACTTTAAAGGAGTACGGTGTCATTTGTGACAAAGTGCCTCTTTGGTGTGATAATGAAAGTGCCATCAAGATTTCTCTCAACCCGGTGCAACACTTCAAGACGAAGCACACTGAGATTCGGTATCACTTCATCCAGGATCACATTAGGTGAGGGGAGATCAAGCTCAAGTATGTCAACACTCATGATAACCTTGCAGATATTTTCACGAAGCCCTTGGATGAAGCAAGATTTCGCGTCTTAAGACATGAGCTAAATATCATTGATTTGAGCAATGTGACTTGAAACCGTGCACCCCCCACCACACTCAACTTGTTGTCTAGTTTAGGTGTAGGCATGGACATAGGGGGGTGTTGTTCTCTCAATGAACTCTCCCTCCCCCCATTATGCATAAATTGATCACCTCTTTCACATTAGCCATTTTTAATGGTACTTGTGCTTCAAAGACGAGTTTTGGTCATGGGCCCAAGGATAATTCTTCGCGGTGCCATATCATCCAACTCAAACATAGGTGGCTTCGGCCACCGCCCTCTCTCCTCGAGAGGCTTTGTCGCTTGGTGGTTTCTTGCTGTCTTTTTGCCTCTGGTTTGTGCGTGTTCTTGTGGTTTCTTGTGTGTGAAAAGTTTCCGTCCAAAGGCTTTTTCTTCTCGTGTTGAAACTTGCGGTGACTTGAGCTCACGGTACTACCGCGGCCAGCTCCGGTACTACCACAGCCAGCCATGGTACTACCGCTGGCGGGAGCATGGTACTACCGTCACCACGTGGCAGTAATTTTTTACTGCCGCCTGGTTGAGCGGTACTACCGCCTCGGCGCGATACTTCCGCCCGAGCGGTACTACCACGATGATACGCGGTACTACCGCGCCGGTTCGAGTGCGTGGGGATAAGGACGGGCAGGGGGAGTTCTAACTCCCCATACCCATTCGTTGTCCTCTCTCTCCACGTTGTCTCCTTCTCTCCCTCGCTCAAGAACGGAGCCGGTGTTCGTCGCCGGATCTCCTCCACCGGCTGCCCTCCCGTGATTCCGACCGGTGGGATCGTTCCCCACCATGTGCTCTTGCTATGGACCAAGGTTTTTCCCCAACTCCCTCTCCGTGTTGTTTGTCTTTGGTGTTTCTAGGTTTTGGGGGAGGCTTGTGTGTTCTTGAGATTCATAGGCTTAATCTCTGCAAGAATAGGATGAAGGAGCATGGTATTGCATAGGAATTGTACTTGTATTGTTTTCTTGCACTAGATCTGATCACCGTAGCACCGCCGTTGTTTCGCGGTTCTTTTCAGATTCAAACCGCCCGTTGGATCTGACGCGACGCGGTACTACCGCCCGTCCGGCGCGGTACTTCCGCTCGCACGGTACTACCGCCCTTCGGGAGCGGTACTACCGCGCTCTGTGCGGTACTAAAAGTTTACTTACGCTCCAGCCACGGTACTACCGTGACCTCGCACGTTACTACCGCGTTTGGAGCGGTACTAACATTTTAGTACCGCAGACAGTGGCAGTTCTACCGTGGCTCACATCTATCGCATGCCAACTTTCTCGTATGCCTTCTATGTCTTTCTTGTGCTTTTTCGTGGCCTTTGCATTGATCTTCTTCGTGTCTTTGGTGCTTTGCGTGTGTGTGTCTCAGGTGGTGGCTCTCGTCGGTCCAATCCCTGTCGTGACACTGGCTCCAAGCGTCTGCGCAACCCAGGTGAAGTTCCTGAGGGATCGTGTGCCTCCAAGCGCAATGTCAAGACCTCAGCTAGCAAGCACAAGGAGCCCGCTAAGGGCATGGATGAGATAGCCCCCACTGAGTATGTCCGTCTCAGGTAGCTTCATCCTTATGTGCATCCGCGTTCCACTGTCAGAGGCTATGAGCTATTCTGGAACAAGGCACAGACCAACATCTATCTGGATGTCATCAAGAACAAGCAGAATACCTATGTGGAGGTGAAGTGGATTGATATGCACCACATGAGGAAGGACAAGTTCCGTGACTACTTTGGAGAGGCTCTGGACTTGGTGGAGCAGTTTGGCATTGAGCATGTGATCTCTTTTCACCTGGATTATGACCCTAAGATTATCTGTCAGTTCTTTGCCTCAGTGTACTTTCACCCTAATGAAGAGAGGAGGATGACCTGGATGACCAATGGCCACCAACTGCGCTACACGGAAGGAGTTCATGGATCCGCTTCGTGTTCGATGATGGGCTTAACACTCCAAATGGGTGTTCGCCCCATGCCAATGCTGATTCGCCAACAAGGACAAGCTTACCCGCTCATGGTTGAGAAGGCGCCGCCAATGGCAAGACAACTTTGGTACTCAACTCCTTTCTGGATATCATGTATCGCATCTTCCGCAACTCCTTGTTCCCACGCATCGGTGACAAAGACAAGGTTCATGCCTATATGGTGGATATGATGCTCATTTGCCAGGAGGCTCGTTTGACTCAGTCTTAGCCACTCGATGTCTCACACATCATATGGTGTGAGCTTCGGTTTGCAGTGTTCAACCGCAAGGTGCCTATATATGGGCCCTATCTGTTTCGGCTGATCTCGAAGACTTGGGAGAAGATGTACCCTGATGAGGAGTTCCTTGCTCCAGACTGGATTCGCCATGAGCCCATCTATCTGTGTATCAAATCCAACTGGGCCAACACCGCTACTCGTGCCGATGCGACTGCTGCTAGGGCTGCTGTTGATGAGGAGGATGCTGGCGCTGAGGATGTTGCTGAGGGCCGTGCTTCTAGGCCTTCCCAGAGTGCCCCTATGCCATCATGGGCCAAGAAGCTGAAGGACAAGATGAAGACACTGTTCTGCATGCAAGCCAAGGGGCAGTACAGGACTCATGTGGAGTCCAAGGAGAGTCGTCGCCGGCAAAACAAGATCTTGCAGCTCTATGGTGAGGAAGTGTCTAGCGGGTCTGAGGAGCGCATCACTCCTAAGGCCGAGTGGATGGACAAGCAAGGTTACAGGTGGACTGAGTCTGAGGAGGATGTCGAGGAGACCACCCCAGCTGCCGAGGAGACCGCCGGAGAGGGCTGGGATGAGTTCTCTGCTTGAGCCACCTCGTGTGTGTAGGTGTCCTCTCTGCCTTTTTGGCGTCTCGATGCCAAAGGGGGAGAGAGTGTAGGGATTTGCGAGTTTGCGAGTCGTGTGTGTCGTGTGTTTGCTGCTTTCTTGGTTGAACTATTTGCTGCTTTCTCGTTCGAACCTTGGTTACTTTACTTTGTATGGTGTAAGACATATGCACTCTATCTTTCCTAGCGAGCTTGTGTTATATTGTGCTATCTTTATGCTATGCTATGATATGCTTATTATCATGCCTTGGTCTCTAAAATATAGGGGGAGTGTTGATCCTAGTCTGTGTGCTATGCAGTCCAAAGCATTCATCTAAAGTGCACACATCTAGGGGGAGCCCGTCTATATTTTAGAGAGGTGGGGTTTGCCCCTAATCTAAATTATCTTATCTATGTGCAAATCCCATGTTGTCATCAATCCACCAAAAAGGGGGAGATTGTAAGGGCATATTTATCCCTTAGGTGTTTTGGTGATTGATGACAATGCTTTTGCGGACTAATCGTGTGCCTTGAGTTTCTCAGATACTTCATCACTAGGCACGAGACGATTCGGTGCCCCTCGGAGACTATTGAAGTCGGCGTTGTTCTACGTTTCTCTTTGGTGGATTTGAGTCGTAGGAGAGCCGTACTATTAAGAGGGGGTCCGCGTCGGAAAGGTTTGGGTGGAATCAACACGTACACTTGTCCCTCCTTTCCCTGCATTTTGGAGCTTCCCTTCGTTATCTTGGTTGTGCGGAAACTGACGACTACTGCGGTACTTGTGGTAGTACCGCAAGTACAAGCGATAGTACCGATGTGTGTCCCGGTAGTACCGCTCCTCTAGAGCGGTAGTACAGCGGCTCCCAGGCCTTGTGCCGCTCTGGTGCGGTAGTAGGGGCGGATGTAATTTTTTACATCCGCGCCCCCCCATGGTAGTACCGCTCGACCAGCGCGGTAGTACCGCAGGGGCCCACGGTAGTACCGCTCCCTAGGAGTCGTAGTACCGTGGTCCTCCTACCTAGTACCGCAGTGTCACGGTAGTAGGCGCGGATGTAATTTTTACATCCGCGCCCGCAATGGTAGTACCACGCCTCGCGAGCGGTAGTACCGCGTCAGATTTTTGTACCACCTCAGTTTCAGCGGAAGTAGGCACGGATGTAATTTATTTCATCCGCGCCCTTCCCAGGCCGTGACTTTCCTGCCTTGCGGTAGTACCGCAAGGGGGAGCGGTAGTACCGCGCAAGCGGTAGTACTGCCCCCTGGTTAGGCAATTTTCGCCCTGTGCTGCTGTCGCGGTAGTACCGTGGTCGGCCACGGTAGTACCGCGCAGCCTCGCGGTAGTACCGCGCTCCTGGAGCGGTAGTACCGTGTGTCGCAGGCTGAACATGTGGATAACGGTTGGATTTTTCCCACGACTATATAAGGGGTGTCTTCTACCTCTAGTTGACTACCTCTTCCCCCAAAAGGCTGCATTGTTGCTCCAAGCTCCATTTTCGCCCGATCTCTCTCCCTAGCCAATCAAACTTGTTGATTTGCTCGGGATTGGGTGACAAGGGCCCGATCTACACTTCCACCACAGGATATTTGATTCCCCCCACTTATCCCTAGCGGATCTTGTTACTCTTGGCTGTTTGAGCACCCTAGACGGTTGAGGTCACCTCGAAGCCATACTCCATTGTGGTGAAGCTTCGTGGTGTTGTTGTTGGGAGCCTCCAATTGTTTCGGAGATTGCCCCAACCTTGTTTGTAAAGGTTCGGTCGCCGCCTTCAAGGGCACCAATAGTGGAATCACGGCATCTCGCATTGTGTGAGGGCGTGAGGAGAATACGGTGGCCCTAGTGGCTTCTTGGGGAGCATTGTGCCTCCACACCGCTCTAACGGAGACGTACTTCCCCTTAAAAGGAAGGAGCTCCGGTAACACATCCTCGTCTCCACCAGCTCCACTCTTGGTTACTTCGAGCCTTTACTTTTGCAAGCTTTCTTGTGTTACATCCTTTGCTTGCATTTGTGCTAGTTGTTATTGCATCATATAGGTTGCTCACTTAGTTGCACATCTAGACAACCTATTTTGTTGCAAAGTTTAATTTGGTAAAGAAAAGCTTAAAGTTGTTAGTTGCCTATTCACACCCCCCCCCCCCCCGTCTAGTCAACCATATCGATCCTTTCAACGGAAGGTTCCACTTCCATGATGATAAATCGCGCGTCACATAAGTGCTTTCGTCAAGGGTGACCAAAACGTGGCATCCACCGTAACGGAACGCCGTTAAGCTATCGGGTCCAGTTTTGGATCCGATAACCCGTTAACAGCCCGGACCAATGGGGATTTTCCACGTGTAAAATCATCATTGGCCGCAGGAAACACGTGTTGCCTCACCGTTGGGACAGATGTCATCCACTCATTGGACAGGAGGCGCCTACGATAGGTCGACACGTGGCACGGCCCAATAGTGGCCCATTCCGGTGAAAAAGACCGTTCCAATAAAAATTAGCAGGCCGGCCCATATAAGGCCTACTTGTGTCAGGTCCATTTAAGCCCACGGCCCATTTGAGATGTGCCAATTCGGCCCGTCAATGGCCCATTAAATATTTGACACCATTGCAGCCCATCGTCAATTCGAGCCCGTTAATAGCCCGCTATATATTTGGGCTCAGTATCGGCCCGATGAGATTTCGGCCTGTTAACGGCCCATTCAATGTATGGGCCAATTTTCAGGATGTACCTCTTTCGGCCTTTTAGCAACCCATCTAAATGTTGGGCTAATTTCCAGCCCGGTATGTCTTTCAGCCTGTTGATGGCCCATAAAACTGATGGGCCATTTGTAGTCGGACCTGAGTTTCGGCCTTTTAGCGGCCCATTTAAGTGTTGGGCCAATTTGCGGACTGGTGTCACTTTCAGCCTGTTGACAGCCCATAAATCAGTTGGGCCATTTGTAGTTGGACCTGACTTTTGGCCTTTTAGCGACCAATTTCAGTGTTGGGCCAATTCCCGGCCCTGTGTGCCTTTCATCCTGTTAACGGAGCATAAATGAGTTGGGCCATTTGTAGTCGGACCTTAGTTTTGGCCTTTTAACGGCCCATGCCCTTCATGGTCCAATACCAGCGTGGTTTCTCTTTTGGCCTACTAATGGCCCACAACACAGTTGGGCCATTTACAATACGACCTGACTTTCGGCCTCTTAGCGGCCCATGCTCTTCATGGTCCAGTACAAGCCCGATGTCTCTTTCGTCCTGCTAAAGGACTACAGTATAGTTGGGGCATATGTAGCCCAAACTTAGTAATGGCCTGTTAACGGCCCGTGAAATAAATTGGGCCCACCTGTTTCCCGCTTTGATGTCGGCCTGTTAACGACCCGGGAGGTAAGAGGGTCGACCATTAACTTTCAACCTAGTAACGGCCCATTAACTTAATGGGCCCACTAAAGTTCGTACATGTCTTTAGGCCAAATTAGATAATTTGAGCCCATTACGACGAGCAATTATGCACAGGACCAAAACCGATCAAGCAAAGGTACGGCATACAGGTAATAACGTTGCACATCCAGCATATATTACAGGAAATTACATCCACTGGGCAATCAAAGATTGATGCCAGTGCAAATAAATGAGCAGAACCTAACCATCTACAACGTCACAATCTGCAACCTCAGCACAGATGACACCCATAAGCATGTGGGCAAGTTCTTGCTGCTTTGCTACATTGTCTCTGAAAACATTGATCAGTTGTTGTGTCGCACGACTCTCCACCTCTGATTCATCCACCATTTCCATCATTGCTTCAGCCATTAATTGGTTCACAAACATACATTTATTCCGTTGCATTCAAGGATGAGGATCTTGAATGATTCAGATGGCGATTTTGGCAGTGCTTGTATTATTGATAGTGGAGAGTGTCTCACCATCGCATCATAACATAAATCGGGACGGAACCAAACAGATTAATCATGAGTTATTGCCATATTACCTGGCCTAGATTTCTTTGGAAAGAAACAATGGGGTTGCCTTGCTGTTTTCGAGTTTGTCTTCTTATCTTCAAAGAGCCTGCACAAAATTAACACACTAGCATTGCTATCATTGGCCAAGTCAGATAATAGAAAAGCAACATTGACACAACGAATGTTTGGGCAACTAGCCTACACCAAATTAACACAATATGGCACAGCTATATCAGCCAGGTAAGGTAATACGAAAGCAACATCGACACAATGAATGAATGGGCAACCAGAGAAGCACTACAATTCAGTAATGTGCGTGATATGAGATAGTACACTCATGCAGCTCAGTATGCAAAACTACCAGGCAGTTTTCCTTACAGAAATCAACATTGGCGCCTTTAATATTTTGCTACAACTAATTTTAGATCAGATAAAGGTTAGATTCACGCCGATTAACAAAATACATGCTGATGTAAAAATATAGTGATATACAACAGGTACTTACGTCAGCATTGGAGCACAGAGAATTCCCGCAAGATATTTTCCTTGAATACGATCCCAATGGAGGAAGTCTTCTACCGTTTAACCTTATTTTCTAAAAGAGAGATGGGTAAGAAACATGTAGAAAATATGATCAAAATGTTATAAAATTTCATGATGCGAGGATACGCACACGCTTCTTAGAATGGAGTTGACATTCTTTTGCTGGACTGGAGCGGACTAGTTTTTTGGCCACTGGAATCTGCTTATTATCAGTGGGAGTTGGGTTTCTCTGTGCTGGAGTAGTATCTATGGAAAATGGAGTTGGTTTATTATCTCTTGGCGTTTGGATCGTTTGCAAAGACCTGGTTTTTAACCCTTCAGATTCTAACATAGTCGTCTTCCCCTTGCATGCCTTATATAGAAGAATGGTGATTTAGTTATAAAACATGCTACAGCAGAGATGGAATAGGTACAGAAGAATAGAAAGGCATGACATATCGACATGTATTCCCTCCATCCGGAAATAAATGGATGGGTCTAGGCGTATTTCAGTTCTAGATACATCCAATTTTATCCACTTCTGTGACATGTAATCCGGATGGAGGGAGTATGATGTAAGAGCTAGGGATACGGCAGGACAACACAGTAAAAAAACACAGAAAACCCACTGCAGAACCAAAGTATTCAAACCCACTGATATGAGATAGTACACTCATGTCGCGGGATGCAAAACTACGTGCAGTTTTCCTTACAAAAATCAACATTGTGGCCTTTAATCATACATTTTGCTACAACTAAATTTAGATCGATAAAGGTTGGATTCACGCCGATTAACAAAATACATGCTGATGTAAAAATATAGTGATATACAACAGTACTTACATTTGCATTGAGCACGAGAATTTCGCAAGAATCTTTCCTCATATCTGATGCCATTTGCAGAAATTCTTCTATCTGTTAAGCTTAATTTCTAAAAGAGAGATGGGTAAGAAACATGTAGAAAATATGATCAGCATGCTATAAAATTTCATGATGCAAGGATACGCACACGCTTCTTAGAATGGAGTTGACATATTTTTGCTGGACTGGAGCAGACTAGTTCTTTCACCACTAGAATCTGCTTATTATCAGTAGGAGTTGGGTTTCTCTGTGTTGGAGAAGTATCTATAAAACCTGGAGTTGGTTTATTATCTCCTGGCGTTTGGATCTTTTGCAAAGGCCTTGTTTGTAACCCTTCAGATTCTAACATAGTCGTCTTCCCCTTGCATGCCTTGTATAGAAGAATGGTGCTTTAATTATAAAACATGCTATAGCAGAGAGATGGAATAGGTACTGAAGAATAGAAAAGCATGACATATTGACATGTATTCCCTCCATCCGGAAAAAATGGATGGGTCTAGGCGTATTTCAGTTCTAGATACATCCCTTTTTATCCATTTCGGCAACATGTAATCCGGACGGAGGGAGTATGGTGTAAGAGCTAGGGATACGACAGGACAACACAGCAAAAAAACACTAGTTGAATGTAAAACTGTATGCTAGCGGAATACGTACAGAAATAACAAAGGCAACATACACGTGTATGATTGGGAAACTAAGATGGCATTGCAACAGAGCACTAGAACAACACTTCAATGTAAAAAAACATGGTATGGTAGACAGATGAAGTACATACTGATGAATAAGAATGCATAAGATATTCAGAAGCATGATGTCCAAATTAAGAAGATGGCATTGCGATAGAGTAGAATGATAGTACTTGAATTTGAAAACATGTTATCATGAATGGGATAGGTGCTGAAAAACAGGAAGGCATGACATATTTACATGCATGATCAGCATGCTAAGCACATGGCATTGCAACAGAGTAGATACACTCCAGGACATTATATGCATGTTGTACCCATATCACAAGCCAAGTTAGAGCAAGGACCTTGTGGGGTGAAGAGGATTCATCATCTTTACGCAAGTCTTCAAGAACTGCCTTTACATGTTCCATCATATTGGGTATCATTGACATCAAGTTTATTGGCCTTTACATTGCTCGTGAGGTTCTTGTGGATATATCGGTGTGTGCAATTATATCGACATGCATGGAAGACAACTAGTAGTTAGATTTATGTAATGAGTGCTCAGAGGAGACGACATAAATAGTAGGACTAGGGTTAACTAGCAGCAATGGGTCTCATAAACTAAAGGGAGAACACAGATGAAAGCTACAGAATATGTATCGTTTGTACTCGAGATTACCTAGATGGCACACAAAAGTATTAATGAACAACATAGGTAATACTAGAAGTGGTATAATACTATAATCACCAGCCTGTGGGATAGCATTGGCTGATGGATGATAACTATGGAACAGCGTTACCTAAAGAACAAGTATCTTAGCTAAACTATGGAACAATGTTAACTCCTGAACAAGACACATAAGAGATCGGCATGAATATACAGTGAAATGTGATGATCTATTTTCCATGCTTAGATGAATAACAAAGCCATAAATGTTGCACACAAGTAAGATGAGGGTAAAACCTATCTGGCTGCCATCCATAGGAGTGAGCATCATGTGCTGACTTATCGATGGCCCTCCAGTTGTTGTGGCTGCCCATGTCGGGCACATGCATTCGATGTAGGGAACAGTTGAGTGGGGACTACAGCTCCCTTCTGGTGTATGCTTCCCTTGTTGGAGCAGCTGTGGTGAGTCGGAAGACGGTGTCTCTGAAGATGCAGATAACGCATAATGTTAAGAACGACATATCTCTTTGATCTAAAGAAATACACTAAGAGAGCAACAGCAAGGTACGAGAGTGGTCACACATCTGTTGACTGAAGACTAAATTGGGGTCACACGATTTTATTTATTTTGGTACTGTCCGATCTACGCCGGATGGCTTGATGGCCGTCTTGTGCCTCCCGGCTGACACTATTTGGAATCTTCCCCAAATAGCCAGCGACCAACGACAGAGCAGTCTGCCTCCACCGTCCGTGGCCCCGGCCAAAACCCCGCTCCCCGCCCCACCGCATTGCCGTGGTTGCGCCGCCCCCGGGCCAATCCACAAAGACTACCCGTCATCCAGATCCGGCGGCATCAGTACCTTCAACCCACGCAACTCTAAAAGATAGCTATCTAAGCGCTGCTTCCGCGGTGAACTAGCGGCCCCGCACCCTTACGTTAGACACCAGCCAACCGGCAGCCTAGGAGCTCCGCCGCCTCGAGGGGTGCTGCTTCCCATTGGGAATCGATTGGCCCAGAATGAAAATTCAGACAACTGACGCCTAAATAAAGTGATTTGAGATGAGGGTGCGACCTATCTGGCGGCATGGTGAAGTAGGCAGGTCCAGCTGCCGAGTCGGTGAGGCCGGGGCGGTTGCGGTGGCGACCGGCGGCAGGGAAACAGCGATGTCGCGATGGTCGACGGCTACGGGGAAGTAGCATAGGTACTCTGGACAGATCCAAAGTTGGAGCCGCTCCGGCCATGAACAATGACGGGGGTGAATCGGCTCCGGTACGGTTCACGCGCCATCGTCGAGGCAGCTCCAGCAGCACGGAGTAAGAGGGACACGGCCCAGTGTACAACGGCAAATGGACAGCGTCTCCGGCATTAGGGAGGGGGGAGGCTATGAAATTGGTGCGGTGGGGGCGTCATGGAGGAGCGGCTGAGGTTTTGCGGCTTGGGACAAGGGAGCTTCCCGAGGAGAAGGTGATTTGGCACCCATGAGGTATGAATGGGGGGCGGGAGGAGAGAATTGGTAGGGGAGTGGAACCATGTCTTACGGATGCATTTGTCTGAAATGTGAGGGGGAGTTACAGTTCTACCCCTGCCTTTAGGCTTCTCGGCTTGGGTCTGTGTACTGAGGGTCGGGGATAGTAGAGTAACTTTGCTTCTCCCCAAATAGTGGGCGGGAGCGATTTCGGGCGAGGAGGGCGTGTTTTGAAATATCGTGTGCGCGAGTGATTTCGGGTGAGGAGAGCGTGTTCTGAAATAGTGGGTGCGAGCTATTTCGGGTGAGGAGAGCGTGTTTTGCCGACCATGGTTTATGAATTATTCGGCACATGTTATTTCGGCTGAGGAGAAGGCGCGCTTGGATGAAGTTACAAACCTACCCTCGATGTACAACGGGCCAATTGATGCGTGTCCCACATAGGACGGTAATTTCACGTCTCCCATTTATTTGCTCGGGCGAATCCCACGAGCAGAGGATGTTTAACGGTTCGTTCAAATTTTGGGAGAACGAGCATCCATGTCTACCTTACCAAGTCGATTCGATTCAAATTTTGAAATATTAGCTTGCCACTTCTTTTTTAGATGGAGAGATGATGCACGGGAGTAATGTGTTTTTACATGCTCGTTGCTAGCGATTTACTATATGACAAATAGTTGACCCACTCAAAAACGCGAATCAAACCCAAAATGAAATATCTCGATTCAATGAAATAGCTCGTTCACTAGGTCAAAATAGTGAACTAAATCCAAAATTGAACACCTCAATCGAGTATCATGTTGTACAGTATTATAGTACTCCATGAACATGTTGAAAGTCAAATTAATGAACTTGTTTGATATACACATATATCCATTCATGTGTGGATTCCAGACAACATGTTCTCCAATTTAAATATTTGAATGCAAGTTTATATCGAAACATGGTTTATATCAGTCTTTGATGCATAAAACGCGACCTCCCTCCCTCTCTCTCTCTCTCTTTCTCTCTCTCTCTCTCTCTCTCTCTCTCTCTCTCTCTATCTATCTATCTATCTATCTATCTCTCTCTCTCTCTCTCTCTATCTCTCTCTCTCTCTCTCTCTCTCTCTGTCGGTGTACTAGAGTAGGGGTACCCTAGTATCCCGAACTTGTGCATGGGCAGTCGCAGCACCCCACGGCAAGGCTTGCCGGGTGACCGCCAAGGTCCTCCGTGGTTCCTTTGGAGCCATTCAAGAACAAAGTGTTTAAGCCAAGGAGACAAGACCCCGGCAAGAGGAGCTTGCCGGGAAGGCCAACCAAGGCATCTCAAGGAACTTGCCGCGACGCGCCACGCGTCCGGCAAGGCCCGGTGAGCGACAAGCTTCCGGACGCGACAAGACAACGACCGCGGCAAGGCGCTTGCCACGGCAAGCTACCACCCAGACCGGGCGCCCAAAGACATCCACCAACGTGTCGCCCTCGGACCTTTCCAGGCGCGCGTGGCAAGAGTCTGTGCAGCCAGCAGTGCGAGGTGGCAAGCGACGCTGACAAGATTGCCATCGTGGCGAGCGATGGCGCCCCTGACTGTCCCTTTTTGCACTGTTTGGGCGACGCAGACGGGCATTTAACGCCTTTGTCCCCTGCCGTCAGGGTTAGGTATGATACACTGTTCAGGTAGTTGTACCAACCGCAACTCCTTTTCCATTTTTGCCCTTGCCTACGTTGCCACCTGTCGGTGACCCCTTGAGCATATAAAAGGAGGCACATGCGCAACATAGAGGGGGGTTCGAAGCCAGAAAAACACTCACGCTCGGTCTAGTTAGCAGCTAGAGTGTACTATGGCATTTAGCGCTCCCGAGCAAGAACACAATATAATCAGACATGCAGCAGTAGGAGTATTATCTCTCCGGAGAGCTCCGAAGCTGGGTAAACCGCTCGTGTGCTTCGCCTCGATCTGCTCTTCGTGCGATCTCCGCCCCCCGCCGAACCTGTCGGTGTACTAGAGTAGGGGTACCCTAGTATCCCGAACTTGTGCACGGGCAGTCGCAGCACCCCACGGCAAGGCTTGCCGGGTGACCGCCAAGGTCCTCCGTGGTTCCTTTGGAGCCATTCAAGAACAAAGTGTTTAAGCCAAGGAGACAAGACCCCGGCAAGAGGAGCTTGCCGGGAAGGCCAACCAAGGCATCTCAAGGAACTTGCCGCGACGCGTCCCAGCAAGGCCCGGTGAGCGACAAGCTTCCGGACGCGACAAGACAACGATCATGCAAGGCGCTTGTCATGCAAGCTACCACCTGTCCGGCGCCCAAAGACATCCACCAACGTGTCGCCTCGACCTTTCAGCGCTGCGTGGCAAGAGGTCAGGCAGCCAGCGGTGCGAGGTGGCAAGCAACGCCGACAAGATTGCCATCGTGGCGGCGGTGGCGCCCGAGGGTCCTTTTTGCCTTTGTTTGGGCGACGAGACGGGCATTTAATGCCTTTGTCCCCGCCGCCGGGGTTAGATATGATACACGGTTCGGTAGTTGTACCAACTGCAACTCCTTTTCCATTTTTGCCCTTGCCTTACGCCACACCGGTGACCCTTGAGCATATAAAAGGAGGCCCATGCGCAACGCGTAGGGGGTCCGCGAGAAAAACACTCACGCCGGTCTAGTTAGCAGCTAGAGTGTACTATAGCATTTAGCGCTCCCGAGCAAGAACACAATATAATCAGACATGCAGCAAAGAGAGTATTATCTCTCCGGAGAGCTCGAAGATGGGTAATCGCTCGTGTAGCCGCCTCGATCCGCTCTTCGCGATCTCCGCCCCGCCGAACCGAAAGGGCCCGGTCCGCCGCCCCATAGGTTTCGCTCCCACGACATCTTTGGCGCGCTGTAGGGCGTTGAGGTTGCGTGAACCTGATCCGACATTCACGCGAGCTAGAGCTTCATCATCTTCATCGACATGCCACCGAAGAAGAAGGCTTCGGAGGTGGCTGCTCCGTCCACGTCGATCCCACCGCCGCCAGAGCAAATGGGTGGTGGGGTAGACGCCAGCGGAAGAACGGGCGTCGATGAGGGAGCTCACGGTGCCGCCAGGTCCAAGGACAAGGCTGCACAGACCTCGGCGTCCGTACATGCACCGCGCCCATCTCAGGAGGTGCGGGACCAACAGCGTCATGGTACTCGCGGTACCATACGTTCGTTGGACCGAGATCGAGCTGGTGGATCTCGGATGCTCAAGACCAGCATGCGCACCAACATGCTTGGCATGAGCAAGACACGGTCGCTCGACGGATGCTGCTCCTTCTAACATAGTTAGAAGTCCGAGCATATCCCGCCTCGCACCGCTCGCCATCGCCACCTCCACTCCAGCAGAAGCTCTGGCAGGAGCTCAACTGCTCCTGGATTACCCTCCAACGGCGGACAAGATCGACGAATGGAGGGCCACCATTCAGAGTCTCATCGGCTTCGCCAACGGTGAAACTCCACGAAAGCCGAATGCATCGCAGCCGTGGCAAGACTGCCAGGCACAGGCCGGTGGCGACAAAACCGGTGGGGGTGCAACCACCATGCACTCCCCACCCCGAAGGCCAAGATCACCGACTCGCCGGGTCAACCTCGACAACGACTCCACCGCATCATCAGATCCACGAGCTCGTCGCGATCAGCGCCAAGTTCTTCACGAACGACAGCAAGAAGACGCTCGTACTCGCATCGAGCGTCGAAGAGAAGCGCGGCGTCAATCAGACCAGTGCGCTGGGCCCTCTGTCGACATGCATGCGCTAGGGGAACCAGGCGACTTGCCATACGCGGTAGGTTGCCCTGCGTTCACTCGTGAGCTACGGCAAGTCCAGTGGCCCAGCACGAAGAATTTCAAACCAGATGTACCAGAGAAGTACGACGGCAAATCGCATCCGTCGGAGTTCCTCAGCATCTACACCATCGCGGTGCAAGCTGCTAGGGGGCGGGACGACAAGATCCTTGCCAACTACCTCCCGCTGGTGCTCAAGCCCAATGTCAGGTCCTGGCTCATGCACTTGCCGGACAACTCCATATCCTCCTGGACAGATCTATGCCATCAGTTTGTCGGCGCCTTTACAGGCGGCCACAAGCCTCATGGCCAAGAGAGCGACCATCATCTGCTCGCCCAAAAGGAAGGAGAGTCCCTGCGCCAGTACATTCAGAGATTCAGCCATGTGCAGCACAACATCCCAGATGTCCACCCTGCCGCGATCATTAGCGCGTTCCATCAGAACGTGCGAAACCGCAGGATGCGGGAGGAGATGGTGATGTGCAAGATCAGAGACGTCAGTGAGCTATATGCCCTGGCCGACAAGTGTGCACGTGCTGAGGAAGGGAGGAAACTTCCCGGAGAGACTATAGGAGCAGGAGGATCTGACAGCGAAGATGCTGCCCCGGCAAGGAAAAACCGACGACGGAACAACAGGAAGAAGAAAGGCAAAGATGTGCTAGTTGTCGAGCAGTCCGGCAACGGAGGTGGCGCCAAGGAAGCCAAAGCTGTGGAGGTCGCCGACAAGCAGGACGGCACCAACAAGCAGTACTGCAAGATCCACCGCACCAAGGGCCATGACCTCCAGAGCTGCAAGAAGGTCGAGCAGCTTGTCGAGTAGCAAAAGGCTGAGTACGAGCGACGTGACAAGGAGAAGGCCCAAGAAGGTACTGGAGGATCTGGCAAGAAGTGCCGCAGCCGGGGAGGACGCCGCGGCAAGGCCAAGCAGCGGCAAGGAGACAGACCTCCCCGTGGCCGCGACAAGGATGAAGATGACGACGAAGATGAAGATATGGATGATGACGAGGCCGATGAGCAGGAGTTCCAGAAAGCCACAGAGGTCATGTGCGTTGTGGCGGTGCTTCTCGCATACTTCACACCGCCCGGCTCAAGCGGTGGAGTGCGGGAAGTCAATGCGCAGAACCACCCGTCGAGTCACGCAAGCCTCGAAATGGTCCAAAGACGCCTATCATCTTTGATATTGAGGACCACCCGATCGCATAATCTGCGGTCGGGTGCTTGCCGATGTTGGTTTCACCAACTATCCGCAACCTCAAGGTCACTAAGATGCTAGTTGACGGCGGGGCGGCTTGAACTCGATCTCCTCCGCGGTACTCCGTAAACTCCGGATCCCCGACAATGAAGCTCAAGAGACCGCACATTCCAAGGAATCAACCCGGAAGGAGCAAGCCAAAGGAAAGATCACGTTGCGGTGACATTTGGCAGCGAAGTTGAACTTCAGGATCGAGAGGGTCACTTTTGACGTTGTTGACTTTCCATTGCCTTACAATGGGATACTCGGCCGCCAAAGCCGCCAAATTCATGGCAGCCTCTCACTATGCATACAACGCATCAAGATGCCAGGCCCGATAAGTGTCATCTCTGTCCCTGGCGACAAGAAGGATGCTCTTATCTGCGCCGACAAGATCTACCGGGAAGCAGCAGCCGCAACTGAATGCAAGTCACTTGCCGTTGAAGCTCCCAGACTCCGGAAGCGGAGGCTGCGCTGCAGGACTTAAAGAGATACATGTCCTCCACTCCAACACTTGTCGCACCTAAACCGCAAGAAAAGTTGCTGCTGTATATAGTGGCAACCAATCAAGTGGTTAGTGCTGCGTTAGTAGCAGAGAGGGAGGCGGATGATGAGCCAGCAGCCACGGCAGATACATCCAACGACAAGCAGGGGGCTTCACCGGCAAGCTCTGGTCCCGACAAAGATGGATCTGCGCAGACGCTGTGAGGAGATGCTGTAAGAGAATGGTGCAGCGCCCATTTTACTTTTTTTGTCGGCCTTCTGCAGGGGCTAGGTCAAGGTACTCGGTGTGCGAAATTGCTTTTGTCCTTCTCATGGCCTCGAGAAAGCTGCGCCATTACTTCCAAGCACATGAGATCACAGTTGTCACTCATTTTCCGCTGAAGAGGATACTGCAGAATCCAGAAGCAACAGGTAGGATTGTCGAGTGGGCACTAGAACTGTCAAGCTTTGGCCTCAAGTTTGAGAGCACTTCCACTATCTAGAGCAGAGCATTGGCAGAATTCATAGCAGAGTGGACGCCAACACCAGATGAAGAAATTCCAGAAACAAGCATCCCCGTCAAGGAAGCAAGCAAAGAGTGGCTAATGTACTTTGATGGTGCCTTCTCGCTGCAAGGCGCCGGTGCGGGCGTGCTACTTGTCGCGCCCACCAAAGAGCACCTCAAGTACGTAGTCCAGATGCACTATCCCAAGGAGCAAGCAACGAACAATACCGCAGAGTATGAAGGTTTGCTTGCCTGTCTTAGGTTCGCGGCAGACCTTGGGATCAAGAAGCTCATTGTCAGGGGTGACTCGCAGCTTGTCGTCCGCCAAGTGAACAAGAATTATCAGAGTCCGTTGATGGAAGCCTACGTTGACGAAGTGAGAAAGTTAGAAGAACACTTTGACGGCCTACAGATGGAACATGTTCCGAGAGCTCAGAACGACATTGCCGATGGCCTGTCAAAGTGCACCGCACTTAAGTTACCTGTGGAACCAGGGATCTTTGTGCTCAAACTGACTCAACCGTCTGTAACGCCATCGACCGGACAGAGCAAGAAGAGGAAGTTGATTTCTGGTGACTATTTCCCGGCAGAGCTCCCCGAAGCCGCCGCTAAGAAGGTCCCCAAGATCAACATCAATGGTGCTGAGGAGCAGTCTGCTCCGGCAAGCCCTAGGGTTTGTTCCATTGAAGCAGACGCTCCCGACAAGTTTTGCTCCGGCAAGCTTGCCGGGGAACGTCAAGCTCCGGCTGAGCCGCAGGTTCTCGCCGTAGAAGCGGATGTTCCCGCAGCAGCATATGTGCCTTTAATCCTTGTTGTCGAGCCGCAAGCTCCAGCATGGGCACAGCAGATTGTCCATTTCCTTCAGATAGGAGAACTTCCCGAAGAGCAAGAAGAAGCGGAAAGAGTAGCCCGGCAGTCAAGTATGTACCAGTTTGTCGACAACACACTGTACAGAAGAAGACTCAACGGTGTGAAATTAAAGTGTATTCACCGGGAAGATGGACAAAAGCTGTTGGCAGAGATACATGGAGGCATATGTAGTCACCACATTGGCGCAAGAGCGCTTGCCGGCAAAGCCTTCCGGCAAGGTTTCTTTTGGCCAACAGCCCTCCAGGATGCAACTGCACAAGTAACCAAGTGTGAAGCGTGCCAGTTCCATTCCAAGCAGATACACCAGGCAGCTCAAGCTCTCTAGACGATCCCTTTATCCTGGCCGTTTTCAGTCTGGGGGCTCGACATCCTCGGCCCCTTTCCCCGAGCTGTCGGGGGCTTTGAGTACTTGTACATTGCAATCGATAAGTTCACAAAGTGGCCGAAGTGGAAGCAGTGAGGAAGGTGACAGACAACAAGTGATCAAGTTCTTCAGTCGATTGTTTGCCGCTTCGGGTCCCTAACAGATCATCACCGACAACGGCATGCAATTCACGAGCCGCACCTTCATGCAAGACGCCCAAGATCTTGGCGCCAAAGTTCGCTTCGCTTCGCATTGCTCACCCGAGAAGCAACGGTCAAGCGGAGAGGGCAATGCTGAAGTGCGCGGGCTCGAGACCAGGACTTTCGGCGGGCTGCGCAAGTGCGGAAAGAACTGGATTGAGGAGCTGTCGGTGGTTCTTTGGTCGATCAGGACGACGCCAAATCAAGCCACTGGCCAGACACCTTTCGCTCTAGTATATGGAGTAGAGGCAGTTCTCCCCATGGAACTCGTATACGGGTCGCCTCGAGTGCTCGCTTATGATGAGCTTGAGCAAGAGCAGCTGCGACAAGATGACGCGCTGCTCCTTGAGGAAGACCGTCTTCAGGCCGCTGTACGAGCTGCTCGATACCAGCAAGCTTTGCGTCTCTACCATAGCCGCAAAGTTAATGCCAGAAGTCTCGAGGAAGGCGACCTTGTTCTTCGCGCTCAGTCCGCCAAGAATTCCAACAAGTTGACGCCGAAGTGGGAAGGCCCTTATCGGGTGAAACGAGTCACTAGGCCTGGTGCTGTCCGCCCTGAGACCGAAGATGGCTTTCCGGTGAGCAACTCCTGGAACAATGAGCATCTTCATAAGTTTTACCCGTAGGGCGCGGTTGCCGGAACCTGTTCCGGCAACTATGTTTTGTACAAGTCTTGCCGCTGTTGCATGTAATCCTTCGTACAAAGCCAGGCGCAGACCCCGTGCATAAATAAAGCTCATGTGCTCCGCACATCCTGTCAATTTCATGCTTTCTATTTTTTGCATGTGTTATCTGACATTTTGTGCAGCACCTACCCCTGGTAAGCAATAACGAGCCGTAAGGCTCCATATCTTTATTTTCTCTTCTTCCTCTTTCTCAAAGAAAGGAAGGTTCCCACGCCCACAAGTTTGCCGGGGGGGAAGGAGAAGATAATGGTGTGGACCAGGCATCGTTCAAGAAAGTTTTGCCTTACCGGGACGCAAACGACAGAAAAGCTAAGTTGCCAAAGTTTGAGCAATCAGTTTTAAAAAATTTAAGTTATCTTCCTCGAACGACCGTGCTTTGTATGGAAAACCTGTGCGCAGAGGAACCAACTCGTAGCTAGTTGCGCCCTTACTTTGTTTCGAGTCTGCTCAACAACTTAAGTGAGCTGCGACTAGCTGCGATAAGTTTTTTGTCGGTAGCAACCTTGCCAAGAGGTTGCTGATGTCCCAGACTCAGCGCATCGCTGGCTAAAGTGCTCATACCGCAAGTTCCTAAAAACGTAGGGCAAAAACATACAAAGGAAGGAATCAAGTAAAGGAAATAACATATCAATCGATACCCAAAATAAAGTTATATTACAAAATAGCTTGTCGCAGCTCTAATAGTTTGTTCCCGTAACATGACTAGCAGCGACAAGAAAAGGAGGAAACTGGCGGCCTAATCTACGCGATCGCCATCAACCCTCTTGACCTCGTTCACCTTGTCCACAATGGGTGCGACAAGGGCCTTGAGCGCTTGTGTCAAGATCCGCGGCAGCTTCTTGTGGACATTGGTGAGGTTGAGGCCCGGGTTGCGGAAGGCCACCTTCACCAACACCTTTTGAAGAACTCTCGCGCAGATCGTGCGCGACTCGTCGGCCAGCTGCTTTGGGATCCTTTCCTGGAGTCTCTGGAGGTCCGTCGCCACGCCTTTGAAGAACAAGGTGAGCTTGGCGCTGGGTTGGAGGTTCTCATCAGAGGAATACCCGAAATCCTCCATCCCCAGCTGCGCCAGCTCCCTGTCGATGGCTACGGCAACATCCACGAGACCCCCCGTCCAGTGCTCCACATTCTCCCCGAAGGTGTTCTGGTGGCGGCAAGACTCGCCAAAGAGCTCCTCGTTGGCCTTGATCTCCTTCTTCAAGGCCACCTCCTGTTCCCTGGCGCCGTCCAGCGTCTTGGTCAAAGTAGCCAGCTTCAACTCAAGATCTGCGTTGGAGTCCTTGGCGGCGCTAAGCTCCTTGCCCTTCTCGATGAGACGACCCTGCAGCTCACCATGGCCGTAGGCGTCCTTCTCGCGCTCATGCTTGAGCGCAGCAAGCTCTTCACCCCTCGCCTTGAGATCGGCCTCCAGCTGCGCCACCTTCGTCTCCAGCTCCTTCTTGGCGGCCTCGGCAGGTGCAGCAGCATCCTCTGCTTCCTTGAGAGCCCCGCCGAATGTTTGTTTGCTGCAAGCTCTTCCTCATGGCTTTCAAGATTAACCTTTCGCTGCGCCAACTCGCCCTCCCGCACAAACAGCTCCTCGGCGACAAGCCGTTGTTGCTCTTCGGCTTCAGCCTTCTCGAGGAGGAAGGCTTTCCGCGCCTCTGCGAGTTGCTCCCGCTCCTCTGCCAGGGACCGGAGAGCTTCCTGGCTACGACTCCGGAGCTCCTCCGCGCGCTTCTCGATGTCCACTCCCGCTTGCACGACAAGCGCTTCCCGGAATTCCACCTTGGCCTGCCGAGCGCGGTACAGCGACACCAGCTTCCGCAGCTATTGCTCCTCCTCAGACTCGCCGCTGCTGCTGCTCGGCGCGTCAACCAGCGTCAGCCCAGCAGAGGCGAGCACCTCTCCATCAAAGTTTTCTCCTTCGACCGGCGCCCTGGAGCTTGACGCCCAGGGGAGCTTGATGAAGACGCCATCGCCAGCCTTGAGATAGGCGCCGGGCTAGGGCTCTTCGGAGCCTGATGCTGCGGCATCGGCGGAGGGATCGGCGGTCGGCGGTCGGCGTAGCGCCTTGCGCTCCTGCGGCCTCGGGGCCGTTAGTGCGATCGCCAGACCCCTCTCCAGCTCCTGCGGCGGCAGCTTTGGCGGCCTCTTCGCCGGCAGGCTCATCAGCGCCAGCTCCTTCTTCGGTGGCAGCGGCGTCGTCAGTGTTGCCGCGCGCGCTCTCCTCGCCGGCGACCTTGGTCTCCATTGGCTCCGTGGAAGGTGGATCTGACGACCGGAAGAGGGAGAAAAGTCAAGCAAATATCCGAAAAAGAAAATCAAAAGAAGAAGAACCCCAGGGAAGTTTTTCAAGCAAGAAGAGTTACCTGTACTAGGATCTGCAGTCATGGGCTCCACCAGAGGGGGGTCGCTGGTGCTGTCCCTTGCCGGAGAACCGTCCCTTGCCGGAGAACTGTCCCTTGCCGGAGACTTCTCCCTTGCCGGAGAACGCTCCCTTGCCGGGGAATCCTCCCTTGGCGGTGTAGTCGAAGCAGATAGCATCTCGGGGGCGGCTTCCGGGTGCTCTTGGTGAGGCTGCTCTGCTCCTAATCAAACCAATAGTCAGATGTCAGCAAAATAAAGAACACCCATGCGCGCCTAACAGCGGGAAGTAAACCATATACTTACGCTGGGGGCTGCGCTGGGGGCTGCTTCGGGGAATAGTTGTCGGGTCCGGCAAGGTGGTCTCGGGCGCACCCCCTGCTGTCGCGGTGGGTTCGTCCTCGATGACAATCATCGGAGCCTTGGCTCTCTTCGCCGCTCTCTGGGCCAGGGCCCTGAAAAAGAATGAGTTCAGAGTAAAGCAAATCAGATACAAGACAAAACAGCAAAAATTGAAGAACTACAAGTACAGCAAAGAATCTTACTCTTCTTCTTCCTCGTCGGAGCTGAGCGCGGAGAGGTCGAAGTCCAGCCCACCTTCGGCGTGACGAGGCGGAGGAGTAGGTTCCCTTAGCCGCTTAGCGGGGGCAGTGGCGGTGGTCCGGGAAGACCCCGCTCCAGTTGCCGCAACGGCGTGAGGCGCTCCCGCAGCAACATTGCTTGCCGCGGTGGAACGCGTCGCGCGGCGCGGCGGCTGTTGACTCATCTGCCGCCCGCCACATCCTCGCCTTATGGGACGCCTTCTTAGTGGAGCTAGGGGCTGCGCTGGGGCTCGCTATGCAAGCTGCTCGAAGATGGCGGGCCGCCGCACCCTCGGCGGGCTCGCCGACTCGGTGTCGCTCGGCAAGCTCTTCCTCGCCAAAGAAGCCACTCTCGCCGACAAGGCTTGCCGCCTCTGCTGCCTCTGCCTCCTCCACGGTGAATCCAAACCGCCGCGGCAGGCGCTGCCGCCGCCTCTTCCGCCTCTAGTGGCGATAAGCTGCAGATCTCCGCGATCGGTGGTGTCATGGGTGAGGCTCTTCATTCATCGAGCGGACCGCCACCTCCACCAAGCCGCCGAAGAACTCCCGCACGACGCCGCTCGTGGGCTCTTGTCAAGTTGGAACAATTCCATGCGAATCGCACAAAGGCATCATTGCACGGATGCGATCGAGCGAGGAATTGTTGCACAGCGGGATGACGCCCTTCGGCAGCCTGAACCATTCGGGATGTTGAGGGTCGTGCTTGAACAGCTCCTTGAGCATCGCATCCAGTTCTAGGACAGTGAAGTTGAAGTTGAGGCTCGGGCGCAGCCTCATAATGTCCGCCGGACCCCCGAATTCCCAGGCGGGTCTCCTCCTCTCCTGCAGGGGGGCGATGCGGCGGTGAAGAAAATCTGCGCCAACGCCTCTGATGAGCCCGCAAGCCTGAGGCGTAGGATCCGGGTGACAGCAATTTTCAGCCTATCGTCTTCCGGGGCCACGTTGCTCCAATCGTTGCCGCGCACTGCTGGGGCTTGACACTGGGCAGTAAATGGCTGCGGGTTCTCCTTGATAATCCAGCACCAGTCTGCTCTCCACTCCTCCCATTTGCTGCGGAGCTCCCCCTCCAGATAAGCTTCCTTCTTGCCGGCTCTCGAGATCCAGGTGATCCCGCCGGATAAGGGCTCTCCTCTCTCAACTCGAGGCATAAAGAAGTGGCGGAAAAGAGCTACGTTTGGGTGGACTCCGACAAAGTTTTCACAGAGATGCGCGAAAACTGCCATGGTCAGAACATCATTGGGGGTGAAATCAAGGAGGTGGAACCCATAGGTGTTCATGATGTCACAGAAAAACTCAGAGAAAGGAGGGCAGAGCCCGCAGTAGAAGAACAACGCGAAGAAGGGATATCCATTCGGAGCCCGTTCCGAAGCGGCGGCGGAGAGTACCTTTGTGCGCGGATGCGCTCGCGTCTCCGTCGACCAGAAGAGGTAGTAGTACTCCCTCAGCTCCTTCGCGGCGAGCTCGAGGAGGAAGATTGCCCGCTCCTTTCGCAGCGCCTCGGCCGACTTCACGGCCTTCCCGGCCTTTGGAGCCATGGCGGAGGTGGTGGGGGAGATTGACGGCGTTGGTGGCGCCGGTGGCGACGGGGGGCGGAGCGCTGCTCTCTTTCGGCTTTGGAAGAAGGGGGGAGCGGCGGAGATTTTTGAGATTGGGATAGCAACTGGCGAGATGGGCGAACTGCCCCTGTTTCCCCTACTTATAAAGAGGGAGGGGCGGATGTTCCGTTTTTCCGAATAAAGAAGCCACCCACGATCTATCCCATGACGCCGCATTCAATGCGTGCCATTAGGGGAGGGCGCGATGGATACGGAGTAAGATACGGCGTAAACCAGGCCGCTGCGTCTGCAGCCTGCTTTTGGGCCCGCCCAACAGCGCTTCGGCACTGCAGGTGGCCCAGTTCGGGGCTCTGTCGGTGTACTAGAGTAGGGTACCCTAGTATCCCGAACTTGTGCACGGGCAAGCAGCAGAAGCACCCCACGGCAAGGCTTGCCGGTGACCGCCAAGGTCCTCCGTGGTTCCTTTGGAGCCATTCAAGAACAAAGTGGTTAAGCCAAGGAGACAAGACCCGCAAGAGGAGCTTGCCGAAGGCCAACCAAGGCATCTCAAGGAACTTGCGCGACGCTGCTCCGGCAAGGCCCGTGAGCGACAAGCTTCCGGACGCGACAAGACAACGATCATGGCAAGGCGCTTGCCACGGCAAGCTACCACCAGATCAAGCGCTTCCAAAGACATCCACCAACGTGTCGCCTCGACCTTTCAGCGCGCGTGGCAAGAGGCTGTGCAGCCAGCGGTGCGAGGTGGCGTTTACGCCGACAAGATTGCCATCGTGGCGGCGGTGGCGCCCCTAACGGTCCCTTTTTGCACTATTTGGGCGACGCAGACGGGCATTTAATGCCTTTGTCCCCTGCCGTCAGGGTTAGGTATGATACATCGCTCGTAGTTGTACCAACCGCAACTCCTTTTCCATTTTTGCCCTTGTTTCACGCTGCACCGTCGGTGACCCCTGGAGCATATAAAAGGAGGCCCATGCGCAACGTAGAGGGGGGTTCGAAGCCAGAAAAACACTCACGCTCGGTCTAGTTAGCAGCTAGAGTGTACTATAGCATTTAGCGCTCCCGAGCAAGAACACAATATAATCAGACATGCAGCAGTAGGAGTATTATCTCTTCGGAGAGCTCCGAAGCTGGGTAAATCGCTCGTGTGCTTCGCCTCGATCTGCTCTTCGCGCGATCTCTGCCCCTTTGCCGAACCGAAAGGGGCCCGGTCCGCCGGCCCCATAGGTGTTCGTTCCCATGACACACACACTCTCTCTCTCTCTCTCTCTCTCTCTCCGACAACCTTCAATTATGTCGCACGCATCCGACACAAAAACCTTGTTGGTCCCTCTCCCTTTCTCTCCATCTCTCTCTCTTTGTGTGTGTGTGTGGGGGGGTCTTTCTAGTTTGCATGCATATATACACCATCTATAGGTCTCTCTCACACACTATGTATGATACTCTAGCTAGTCCAAGCTAGATATCTTGGGTGCACTCATCGTACGCACACAAATTCCTTTGTTCATTGCCCGTAACTCTCTCACGCACCACTCTGTCGTCTAGGAGCTCTTCCCCCCTCTCAAACTCTCCATCCACCTGGGTCACACATACACATGCATATCTCACTCGCACTCGATAGGCCCATCTAAAACTCTATCTCTTTCCCTCATTATCTCTCCATCTCACACGCACACACACACACACAATCTCATGCCTAGCTAGCCAAGTATGATGGTCTCTCACTCAATTGTAGGCACGTGCAGTCCCCCCCTATATGTATATGACTAGCTAATCTTAGTCTCCATCACAAACATGTGCATGGTCTATCTCGATTTCTCTCGGGGCATCTTTCTATCGCGCACGCACCTCCCTCGATTTCCCACCCATATAGTCCCCTCACGATCTCAAGGGGATCTCTCTATCACAAACACACCCTCTCTCCCTCCCCATGCGTCCATGTCCTCCATGTGTCCCTCTCGACCTTTGTTCCTTGTTGGCTAGACCTCTATTGGACATGTGCTACATGGGTGTCTCTCTCCGTTGCAAACAATCACACACTAGCTAACTTCATGTATCTCCTCGCCTCGCTTTTCTATCTCGGAGATGCATGCGTGATATGTTCGCATAAGAAACGAAAAAACACACTCTCTCTCTAATTTATCGTTTGTTGTCACTTTCTCTTTCACACACATACTCTTTTTTCACACTTACTCATTCTCCTTCACACGCACTTGATTTCTCTCGACTTAGGCACTCTCCTCGGTCCATAGCACGTAGATTTATTGAAAAGTCAAACATCACAAAGTTTGACCATGTATGTGGAGAAAACAATTACATCTAGAACGGCAAACATATACCATTAGATTCACCATGAGATGTAGTTTTGTATGATGTATCTTTGGTATTGTAGATATAAATAACATTTGCGTAAACCTGATCAAAGTTTCCAAAGTTTGACTTCTAAAAAATTTACATGCACTGCATTATCGAGCGGATGGAATATCTCTTTCCCCTCTCAGCTATATCGACGCACCACTCAACCTTATCGGGCTCCTCAATCTCTCTCAAACTTTATTGGTCTGTTTGGTTCGTGACTGACCCTCATGCCTTGATGGCCGAGATCGCCGGTGTGGACGTGAGATGTAAAATATTTATGCTGGCCAGCTTGTGTGGTGTCAAGCGTTTGGTTCATGCAGGCCAGCAAAGCATCAACGCACCATCAATCAATCCATGCAGCAATTATTTAATGCTAATATCCATCCATGTTGCTGTTAGCCTCGTGGTCGCATCGACCGTGCACGCCAGCGTTCAAAATCGTTCGCCTGGGCCAAGCTACTTGCAGTGTCTGGAGTCCAACCAGGCTAATTAAAGTGCAAGGGAATCCAGGCCGGGCGGGCTTTCTTTTTCACACGGTAGCAACCAAACAAGCGTGCATGAAATCCAACCACAACCCCAGGCCAGGCAAAAGATGCTCAGGACGCAAGCCAAACTGACCTTATATCTCCATGGTTCACACATACACATGTCTCGCTCGCACTATACATATAGACCCATCCGACACTCTCCGCCCTTGTTCTCTCTCCATGTGACACCCCCCCCCCCCTAAGTACCATAATCCCTCACTCCATCATAGGCGCAAGCACTATCCCCCCCTCCTAAGTATGATTATATCTTACTAGCCATCAGGAACACACATATTGTCTCCTTCCATCCATACGTCTATCTCGATTTCTTCGGGGCATCTTCTATCACGCACACACCTTGTCACTCGATCTCCCACCCATGTAGTCCCATCATGATCTCCAGGGGATCTCTCTATGACAAACATACACTCTCTCCTCCCCATGTCTGCATTTTCTCCGTACGTCTCTCTTGACCTCTCTCCCTTGTTTGTCAGACCCCTCTTGGCCACGTGCTATGGGTCTTGCTCTCTCGGTTCCAAACAACCACACACTATCTCCTCACCTTGCCTCCGTTGTCAAAGATGCATGTGTCATATGTTTGCATAAGACACGCATGCTTTTTCTCTACCTTTGTCGTGTGTTGTCCATGTCTCTTTCGCACACACACTTTTTTCACTCACTCTTTCTATTTCTCTCTCTCTCTCTCTCTCTCTCTAGTTAGGGACTCTGTCACGTCCATAAGCATATGGATGTTTTGAAAAATCAAACCTCAGAAAAGTTTGACCAGGTATATGTGGAGAAAAACATTTACATCTGGAACGATCATTAGATTCACCACAACATGTACTTACTTCATACTATCATTTATCTTTGGTATTGTAGATATAAGTAATTTCCTTATAAACTTGGTCAAAGTTTCAAAAGTTTCACTTTAAAAAAAATGTTGGAACTACATTATCGAACGGAGGGAGTAGCTCTTTCTCTCTCTCTCTCTCTCTCTGCTATCTCTCACGGGCCTCCCCTCTCACTCGAACTCTCTATACCGATGGATTATACGCTCACTGTGTCAGCGTATAGCTTCGTATATTGTTTAGTTGACCGGTCAACCAGTCCACATGCTGCATTGTCACTCGTGTTCACTGTATCTTAGTCTTTGCCGATGTGCGGTGGGTGAAAATAAGTAAACTAGAGGCCCATCTGACACGCGGTGAAGTAAACAAAGTTGAAACCACCCGGGGTAGCACCCCGCACGCTAGTAAATTGAGGGCCCATTGAGGACACACTTCTTGCACATGAAGGACACACTCACGCACAATTCACCACTGCGCGGCGGCATGCACAGAAGGACGCACTCGCGCACATCCAGCACACAACACACACCAGCACACATGTACACCGGCATCGATGCCGGTTGAGATGGACGGCGAGGCAGCCAACAAGCGGAGGCGGCTCGAGCCAAAACCGCATCTGGTGAGCCTGGACTTCATCAGCAGCCTCCCCGACGACATGCTGCTCGTCATCATCCGCCTCCTCCCCACCAAATCTGCCGTGCGGACCGCCCTGCTCTCCCGACGGTGGCGCCCCCTTTGGCGCCGCGTCCCCCTCAACCTCGTCGTCGACAGCTTCCTCTGCGACGGGGATTGCAAACGCATGGCCGCAGTCTCCAAGATCCTTTCATCGCACCCTAGGCCAGCCAGACGCCTTGACATCCGCATGTTCAATACCAACTGCAAGGTCCAACCCAAGTTCGACGAGTGGTTCTTATCCCCCGCCCTAGATCAGCTCGAGGAGCTCAGCTTTGAAGCTGGACGATATTGCTCTCTGCCGCCGTCCGCACTCCGCCTCGCGCCAACGTTGCGCCACGCCAGCTTCAGCTCCTGCTATCTTCCCCAGATTAATGCCGCGCCCGCCCTTCTTCTCCCTCAACTCAAGCAGCTCAACCTCTTCGACGTTTTCATCTCGAAGAAGGCTATGGAGCACCTGCTCCACAGCTGTACTACGCTCGAGTACCTTCGTCTTGAGCAGATCCACGGGTTCATTAGCCTCCACATCGCCTTGACGAATCTCCGATGGATTTATGTGTCTTGCTAGCCCCGCAACAAGAGATCAACTGGGAAGAGATCACTCTAGCTGTTCCATGTTATGGTCATTGAGAATGCGCCTTTCCTTGAGAGATTGCTTGTATCGGATCTAGAAGGTCCAACAAACATTAGGGTCATTGACGCGCCGAAATTGACAGCATTGGTGTACTCATCTACCAAATTCTCTGAACTCTTTATTGGATCCGTAATCGTTCAGGTACTGCACTCATCATTTTCTCTGTCTTCTTGAAATTCACATTTTTAAATTTCTTCTTGATGTATTTACGACCGTCTTCCAAAAAATGATTCCCACAAGCTTGACCCAGTCCATGCGCACAGTGAAGATCTTGGCACTAAAATCTATCGGCCCCAATCTGGATCAACTTGTTGGATTCCTTACATGCTTTCCGTGCACGGAGAAGCTACTCATCGAGGTGAAACTTCTTTCCTATTAGTAAACGGTAATCACAATGTAGCTCAATTTTTTCGTGATTTTCCCAAATTACGATGACAAGTGTAGTGTTCAAAACTGCATCTACGCTCTGCACCGAAAGAAATGTTTTTAGTATTTTTTTCTCACGTGATCACCTGCATCGTTTTTGTGTTGTACTACTATAGTAGCCTAGGCTAGTCATAGTGCAAAGTAACTTAGACTACTCCAGTAACTCTATGGTTACCCTAAGAGCAAGTACTACCTCCGTCCTGGTTTACTCTTCCAATTTTGTAGTATCAAAATTTGACCATAGATTTAACTGACAAAATGTTAATGCATGTCACTAAGAACTATATCGTTGGATTCGTATTTCAACATAATTTCAAATGGTGTAATTTTTAGTGACATACATTGGCATTTTCTTAGGTAAATCTATGGTCAAGTTTTTATACTAAATACGAGGTAGTATTCCCTCCGTCCCAAAATTCTTGCCTTACATTTGTTTAGATACAGATGTATCTAACACTAAAATGTAACTAGATACATCCGTATTTAGACAAATTTAAGACAAGAATTTTGGGACAGAGGGAGTACCAAAGTGGGCTATGTAGGCCAAAACACGTGCCAAATTCACTCGTGATGCATTTGGCATCGATGCCCCTCCATTGCTCACCTGGTGCCCCAATCTGGATCACCTACTTTGCTCCGGTGCCAAATTAACTCACGCAATGAAAAAACAATGCGTGGGAGAGAGAGAGGACCAAGGCAATAAAAACACTTGTTTGGGAGAGTGAGAGGCTGGTGTAGTTGGTTTGATTAACTTGTTTATGCACGTGGGTCTGTGTGCACAGCGGTGCCAACTCTCTCACATCGTGAGAGCGGTGCCAAAATCTTTTGATTTGATATCGATGCGTATTATGTGGCATACTTTTGTGAAATATGGCATTGGCCACATAGTGGAAGGCAACAAATGCCCAAGCTCTTCACGTGCTCCTAGTTAAATGAGAGGAAACAGAAAGAGAGAGAGAGAGAGAGAGAGAGAGAGAGAGAGAGTGAAAAAATATCACTAGCCAGCCAACCCTATCATATGAGCGAATGATATTGGTACCTCTTGATGACACAGCAATCTTATACAGCTAGCTGCTCTAATATGTTCTCTTCTTTTGCAGATAAAAAAATACCCGAAAGTTAAAAATGTGTTGCACTATAACAATCTCATCGAATGTCTTGATCTCCATCTTACAGAAATTGATTTGATCGACTACCGAGGCAAAGACATCCGAGATTAAATCGCCGTGTTCTTTGTTACGAGGCAAGTGTGCTCAAGGTAATGAGGTTTGGCGTTCTCTGGCGCAACAATGAATAGCGTGCTGATCACCGCAAGCGTCTAAGCCTAAATGACAAAGTCTCCGCAGAAGCTGAATTGTTTTTGAAACATCAAGTGGCCAGAGATTCGAACTTATTTGCCCATTAGTGACTTGTCAGTGAGGTGGATTTTAGTTTGTACGATAATGCTGCATCCACCTAAAGTAACAAAAGTTCTTACATAAACTTCCTAGTAATTCCCTCTTCGTAGGTGCAGCATTACTCCTAACATTTGTAATATCAGTTTGAAACTTGTAATATTGCCATGTCCTATTCCTGCGTTTTCAAAATCCTGCGAATCAAACAGGTCCTGAGTTGGTGATGATGTTGTGCCTCCCATCTTTCACCAATAGCCATCGGATCTAGATCTGATGCATACAAACCAAACTTCTCCATTTTTGCAAAAACATGCCCACACTTGTTCCCTATTTACAAACAACTCCTTGTCTTTCACAATCAGCCTTATCTCCTCCCCACCACATATAGAAGGCCGTGGAAAAATCTGGCGTGATGGCCGCTGCCGGCACCATCCACCCCCAATCTTGGTGTTCCGTGCAATGCACGGGCATCTACGCACGGGAAAAAATTATGTCGAACAGGGCTAGTTGTAAGCAGGCTAGCTCTACAGCCATGATGATAGTGACTGCAGACGGTGAGGCTGACTATGGTATGTCGAACACGGCGCCTATACTCAGGTGTCATCTCCGGCGCAGGGTCTTGTCACTTCACTATGAGGAGCAGCACGTAATAATTTTACCAACGGGTAGTACAGTGCTAGTACTCCTACTACATTGGTAGTACTACTACTAGTACTAGTAGCACCACCGTCTGGATTTAGGAGTACTACCACGTCCATCTGGATTTTAGTATTTGACTAGCAATATCTAGTAATGCATGTCACAAAAAATGTACTACTCCCTCTGTAAATAAATACATGGTGTATTGTTTTATTCCTATCGGCGAGAGAACTTAATGTCTTTTTGCTAACTAATAGGATTACATGCAATGAACTAAACAATGCATGTCATGTTTGGTAGTCTCAAGTCATTGAAAGCATGCACGGCCCACATCTCTCATTGTTTTTTTTCAGGGGTACATCTCTCATTGGTTGATATGTCACGAAATAAGAAACGAGGAGGGAGTTAATGCACCATGCCTAAGTGTTTTGGGATTATTTGGTTTTCGTAAAGTGACTTACACAACATTTTTGTTTACATGCATTAACATGTTATTAGTTAAATCAAAGGTCAAAACTTGGCGCAAAATGCAAAGGGGGCCAATAAACCAGTAAACATCAAACTTCTCTCGTTTGGCCCCAACTAGAGGTCCGGTGAGATGACTATACTTCACCGGCACGGAGGGGGACGCAGCTTCATTGACTTACTACAACTGCATTTGGGTGAATGACACATGGGCCCAAGGGGTGGCTGGCCCACCTATCATACAGCCAAAGGCAGGTGCAGTAGAGGGCCGAGGAGTAGTACAAAATCCTACGCACCTACGCACGCTAACCAAGGGCAAGAGTGATCACTCGAATCGCAAGATCAGTTGACTAGAAGCTAAGCTAGACCCATGGAGGCGATGAGCGCAAGCATCAGCCGGCTGTGCCAGATGGTCCATGACGCCGACCTACGGCCCGACACCGAGGAATGTCTCCAAGTATTGCATGAGGCCGCCAGGGCGAGAGGCCGCTTGGACGACAGCTTCGTCTCCTTGTTCGACGAGGTCCTCGTTAGTTTCCTCGACAAGTTCACCGTCGTCAAGAAGCTCGCGGACGACTTTGACGACGCCCCACCGACGCGCCAGTGCTCGCGATGCCCGCCACCCTCAACGGCCACTATGGTGACAACCTCTTCGACGCATTGGTGGCCCTGCGACTGCCCGCCGTCGCGCCAGAGAATGTCCACCTCGAGGTCGCGCGCGCCACGCAATGCCTGGTGCAGCAAGACACCATCGACATAATCACCCACGTCTACGTGCAAATCGTCCACAAGGACTACTACATGCAAGAGGAGGATGATAGGACGCTGGCCTTCTTGGACCGCAGGGCGACCTTGGACGGCATTGTTCCAGAAGCACGTTGAGCTCGCCGCCAACACCGCTGCTCCTCACACGTCGGTTGGTGACCCGACGCACTAGGGCGTGAGGATGTCATTGATGGATCCGTATGTATTTTTTATCTTTCCGTCAAATCCATGTAGTAGTATATGGTACTACTAGTAATTATCTTACCTTTCGCATAAATTTCATAATTTTCATACATACTACATTGCATGAACGGCGCCAGAACTAAGCTTCTCATTACTCTAGGCAAAATTGTTATTTTCTATCTATCGGTCGCGCCATGGAGCAGAACCAAATTTTACCAGTTACGAGTTCAAAAGGAAAAGCCTTCCGTGTTCGCGTCGCACCCCCACACGGTTGGTTCGGCACGCCGCTCAACGGGAATGCATGCTGTGTTGCATTTTCACTTACAAGTGGGACCGCAGTTGAGGAAACCGACTATCGGCAAACCCCCACCCCGCCCACCGCGCGATGGCTGAGAAAATAGGAGGGCGAAGAGATGGTTGTAGCACAGACTCCAAGAAAATTGGTGTCGGATGGGACTCGTGTGGGTGGCGTGTGTCGTACTGCTAGACGTGAATGCTAGTTATGGCCCATGCCACACCACTATATCGAGCCTATATCGAGGTACGTAGAACAAATTTCCTGGAGTCCGTGCTCAGCCCTCCTCTATCTCTCTTCTCAGCCAGCCAGCGGACGCGCGGAGCCCATCGTCTGTTTGCTCACATGCGGTCCCACCTGTCAGTGAAAACGCAAGAGGACCCACTGAACCTGCACATCTTTCACCTCGATGTGCTAGTGACGAAAAACAAATCCAATAAAGATCTTCGGTGGCCGCTTTTGGAGTTACTCAAGAGTAGTAAGATTCTATTTACAGTTTAACCCAAGATGAACATCACGTGGCTTCAACTACCACTCTATTTTCTTGCATGGCACGACCTGGATGCTGGAAGTCCCACGTGTCGGCAAAAGGAGGAAGAACCCGACCAAATCTTCGGTTGTGCTCTCGGATTAGACTAGTTGTGCTAACTTAAAAAAATTTATTGTGTACTCCCTCCGTTCCAAAATACTTGACTTCCATTTTTCCAAAAATGGATGTACCTATATACTAAAACATGTCTAGATACATCTATATTTTGACAAATAGAAGGCATGTATTGTGGAACGGAGGGAGTAGAATGGATGCAAGTTTTTGTATTGAGAAGAAGAGTACATCGATATATTGATAGAGCGCAATTTAGTAGATGTTCTAGCACTTTTAGCTAGCATAGAGGCTATAGATGAGACTAGTGCACTTGTTGATACTCCTACTAGAATAGAGGCTAGACATGAGACTAGATGCGAGGATTCAACGTCTACTTCCTTACACTCGAAGAACAAAGAGGCACGCAAGATCGAGCCTCCGCAGATCAACAATGAATGCATCGAGAAGGCACTAATCCAACTTACAAGAGCAGTTATGGAAGTTGGATATCTTCTGGAGTAGTAAAATGTATTCTTGTGGTTTTTGTTTTCTTTGGTCTTGCTTTTCTAGTCAAAATTATCGTTGGAGTTCGTGCAAAACGGAGGTCCATTTGGGGTCGTGCATTGGAGTTGGCCTACAAGTGGGACCGTGAAGGAAATAGGCCCTAGAGGCAATAATAAAGTTATTATTTGTTTCCTTATTTCATGGTAAATGTTTATTATTCATGCTAGAATTGTATTAACCCGAAACATAATACATGTGTGAATACATAGACGAACATAGTGTCACTAGTATGCCTGTACTTGACTAGCTCATTAATCAAAGATGGTTAAGTTTCCTAACCATGGACAAAAGAGTTGTCATTTGATTAATGGGATCACATCATTAGAAGAATGATGTGATTGACTTGACCCATTCCGTTAGCTTAGCGCTTGATCATTTAGTATGTTGCTATTGCTTTCTTCATGACTTATACATGTTCCTATGACTATGATTATGCAACTCCCGTTTACCGGAGGAACACTTTGTGTGCTACCAAACGTCACAACGTAACTGGGTGATTATAAAGGAGCTCTACAGGTGTATCCGAAGGTACATGTTGGGTTTGCGTATTTCGAGATTAGGATTTGTCACTCCGATTGTCGGAGAGGTATCTTTGGGCCCTCTCGGTAATACACATCACTTAAGCCTTACAAGCATTGCAACTAATGAGTTAGTTGCGAGATGATGTATTACGGAACGAGTAAAGAGACTTGCCGGTAACGAGATTGAACTAGGTATTGAGATACCGATGATCGAATCTCGGGCAAGTAACATACCAATGACTAAGGGAACAACGTATGCTGTTATGCGGTTTGACCGATAAAGATCTTCGTAGAATATGTAGGAGCCAATATGAGCATCCAGGTTCCGCTATTGGTTATTGACCGGAAACGTGTCTCGGTCATGTCTACATAGTTCTCGAACCCATAGGGTCCGCACGCTTAAGGTTTCGATGACAGTTTTATTATGAGTTTATGAGTTTTGATGTACCAAGGAGTTCGGAGTCCCGATGAGATCGGGGACATTACGAGGAGTCTCGAAATGGTCGAGACGTAAAGATCGATATATTGAACGACTATATTCGGAGTTCAGAAAGGTTCCGGGTGATTCGGGCATTTTTCGGAGTACCGGGGAGTTACGGGAATACGGGGAAGAGTATTGGGCCTTAATGGGCCTTAGTGGGAAGGAGCCGGGAGGTGGCGCGCGCCCCTCCCAAGCCCAGTCCGAATTGGACAAAGGGTTTGGGGCGCGGCCCCCCTCTCCCTTCCTTCTCCACTTCCCTCCTTTCCCCCCTTCTCCTAGTTGGACTAGGAAAGGAGTCCTACTCCCGGTGGGAGTAGGACTCCCCTTGGCGCGCCCTCCTCCTAGGGCCGGCCTCCTCCTCCCTTGCTCCTTTATATACGGGGGCAGGGGGGCACCCCATGACACACAAGTTGATCTTTCCTCCACCATATTCCACCTCAGTCATATCGTTGTAGTGCTTAGGCGAAGCCCTGCGTCGGTAGAACATCATCATCGTCACCACGCCATCGTGCTGATGGAACTCATCCCCGAAACCCTGCTGGAACGGAGTCCGGGAATCGTCATCGAGCTGAACGTGTGCTGAACTCGGAGGTGCCGTACGTTCGGTGCTTGGATCGGTCGGATCGTGAAGACGTACGACTACATCAACGCGTTGTCATAACGCTTCGCCACGGTCACGAGGGTACGTGGACAACACTCTCCCATCTCGTTGCTATGCATCACCATGATCTTGCGTGTGCGTAGAATTTTTTTGAAATTACTATGTTCCCCAACAGTGGCATCCGAGCCTAAGTTTTATGCGTTGATGTTATATGCACGAGTAGAACACAAGTGAGTTGTGGGCGATACAAGTCATACCGCTTACCAAAGATGTCATACTTTGGTTGGCGGTATTGTTGGATGAAGCGGCCCGGACCGACATTACGCCAGACGCTTACGCGAGACTGGTTTTACCGCCGTGCTTTGCACACGGTGACTAGCAGGTGTCGGTTTCCCAACTTTAGTTGAACCGAGAGTGGCTATGCCCGGTCCTTGCGAAGGTTAAAACAGCACTAACTTGACGAACTATCGTTGTGGTTTTGATGCGTAGGTAAGAACGGTTCTTGCTCAGCCTGAAGCAGCCACGTAAAATTTGCAACAACAAAGTAGAGGACGTCTAACTTGTTTTTGCAGGGCATGTTGTGATGTGATATGGTCAAGACGTGATGAGATATAAGTTGTTGTATGAGATGATCATGTTTTGTTGAAGTTACCGGCAACCAGCAGAAGCCCTATGATTGTCTCTTTGTTGCATAAAGATGCAAGTGCCAAATAATTGCTTTACTTTATCGCTATGCGGTAGCAATAGTTGCAAGAGCAATAGTTGGCGAGACGACCATGTGACGACACATTGATATAGATCAAGATGATGAAGATCATGGTGTCGTGCGGTGATTTATAGAGATCATGACAGTACTTTGGAGATGGAGATCAAAGGCGCAAGATGATCATGGCCATATCATGTCACATATATTGATTGCATATGATGTTTATCTGTTATACATCTTATTCTATTTTGTTTGACGGTAGCATTTTAAGATGATCTCTCACTAATTATCAAGAAGTGTTCTCCCTGAGTATGCACCATTGCGAAAGTTCTTCGTGCTGAGACACCACGTGATGATCCAGTGTGATAGGCTCTACGTTCAAATACAACGGGTGCAAAACAGTTGCACACGCGGAATACTCAGGTTAAACTTGACGAGCCTAGCATATAACAGATATGGCCTCGGAACATGGAGACCGAAAGGTCGAGCGTGAATCATATTGTAGATATGATCAACATATTGATGTTCACCGTTGAAACTACTCCATCTCACGTGATGATCGGACATGGTGTAGTTGATATGGATCACGTAATCACTTAGAGGATTAGAGGAATGTCTATCTAAGTGGGAGTTCTTAAGTAATATGATTAATTGAACTTAAATTTATCATGAACTTAGTCCTGGTAGTATTTTGCAAATTATGTTGTAGATCAATAGCTTGCATTGTTGCTTTCATATGTTTATTTTGATATGTTCCTAGAGAAAATTGTGTTGAAAGATGTTAGTAGCAATGATGCGGATTGGATCCGTGATCTGAGGTTTATCCTCATTGCTGCACAGAAGAATTATGTCCTTAATGCACCGCTAGGTGACGGACCTATTGCAGGAGCAGATGCAGACGTTATGAATGTTTGGCTAGCTCAATATGATGACTACTTAATAGTTTAGTGCACTATGCTTAACAGCTTAGAATCGGGACTTCAAAGATGTTTTGAACGTCATGGACCATATGAGATGTTCCAGGAATTGAAGTTAATATTTCAAGCAAATACCCGAGTTGAGAGATATGAAGTCTCCAACAAGTTCTATAGCTAAAAGATGGAGGAGAATCGCTCAACTAGTGAGCATGTGCTCAGATTGTCTGGGTACTTCAATGGCTTAAATCAAGTGGGAGTTAATCTTCCAGATAAGATAGTGATTGACAGAATTCTCTAGTCACCATCACTAAGTTACTAGAACTTCGTGATGAACTATAGTATGCAAGGGATGACGAAAACGATTCCCGAGCTCTTCGTGATGTTGAAATCGGCGAAGGTAGAAATCAAGAAAGAGCATCAAGTGTTGATGATTGACAAGACCACTAGTTTCAAGAAAAGGGCAAAGGGAAAGAAAGGGAAACTTCAAGTAGAATGTCAAACAAGTTGTCACTCCCGTGAAGAAGACCAAAGCTGAGTGCTTACACTGCAAAGGAAATGGTCACTGGAAGCGGAAATGTCCTAAATATTTGGTGGATAAGAAGGATGGCAAAGTGAACAAAGGTATATTTGATATACAGGTGTTTGATGTGTGCCTTACTAGTGTTTATAGTAGCCCCTGAGTATTTTGATACTTGTTCGGTTGCTAAGATTAGTAACTCGAAACAGGAGTTACATAATAAACAGAGACTAGTAGAGGGGAAGTGACGATGAGTGTTGGAAATAGTTCCAAGATTGATATGATCATCATCACACACTCCCTATATTTTTGAGATTAGTGTTAAAACTAAATAAATGTTATTTAGCGTTTGCGTTGAGCATGAATATGATTTGATCATGTTTATTGCGATACGGTTATTCATTTGAAGTTAAAGAATAATTGTTATTCAGTTTACATGAATAAGACCTTCGATGGTTATACACCCAATGGAAATAGTTTGTTGGATCTCGATCGTAGTGATACACATATTCATAATATTGATGCCAAAAGATGCAAAGTTAATAATAATAGTGCAACTTATATGTGGCACTGCCGTTTGGGTCATATCGGTGTAAAGCGCATGAAGAAACTCCATAAAGATGGATTTTCGGAATCACTTGGTAATGAATCATTTGATGCTTGCGAACCGTGCCTTTTGGGCAAGATGACTAAAACTCCGTTCTCCGGAACAATGGAATAAGCTACTGACTTATTGGAAATAATACATACCGATGTATGCGATCCAATGAGTGTTGATGCTCGTGGCAAGTATCATTATTTTCTGACCTTCACAAGATGATTTGAGCAGATATGGGTATATCTACTTGATGAAACATAAGTCTGAAATAGTTGAAAGGTTCAAAGAATTTCAGAGTGAAGTGGAAAAATCATTGTAACAAGAAAATAAAGTTTCTGCGATCTGATCGCGGAGACAAATATTTGAGTGCCTGAAGGAAATATGCCCTAGAGGCAATAATAAAGTTATTGTTTATTTCCTTATTTCATGATAAATGTTTATTATTCATGCTAGAATTGTATTAACCGGAAACATAATACATGTGTGAATACATAGACGAACATAGTGTCACTAGTATGCCTCTACTTGACTAGCTCGTTAATCAAAGATGGTTAAGTTTCCTAACCATGGACAAAAGAGTTGTCATTTGATTAACGGGATCACATCATTAGAAGAATGATGTGATTGACATGACCCATTCCGTTAGCTTAGCGCTTGATCGTTTAGTATGTTGCTATTGCTTTCTTCATGACTTATACATGTTCCTATGACTATGAGATTATGCAACTCCCGTTTACCAGAGGAACACTTTGTGTGCTACCAAACGTCACAACATAACTGGGTGATTATAAAGGAGCTCTACAGGTGTATCCGAAGGTACATGTTGGGTTGGCGTATTTCGAGATTAGGATTTGTCACTCCGATTGTCGGAGAGGTATCTTTGGGCCCTCTCGGTAATACACATCACTTAAGCCTTGCAAGCATTGCAACTAATGAGTTAGTTGCGGGATGATGTATTACGGAACGAGTAAAGAGACTTGCCGGTAACGAGATTGAACTAGGTATTGAGATACCGACGATCGAATCTCGGGCAAGTAACATACCAATGACTAAGGGAACAATGTATGCTGTTATGCGGTTTGACCGATAAAGATCTTCATAGAATATGTAGGAGCCAATATGAGCATCCAGGTTCCGCTATTGGTTATTGACCGGAAACGTGTCTCGGTCATGTCTACATAGTTCTTGAACCCATAGGGTCCGCACGCTTAAGGTTTCGATGACAGTTTTATTATGAGTTTATGAGTTTTGATGTACCGAAGGAGTTCGGAGTCCCGGATGAGATCGGGGACATGACAAGGAGTCTCGAAATGGTCGAGACGTAAAGATTGATATATTGGACGACTATATTCGGAGCTCGGAAAGGTTCCAAGTGATTTGGGTATTTTTCGGAGTACCGGGGAGTTACGGGAACACGGGGAAGAGTATTGGACCTTAATGGGCCTTAGTGGGAAGGAGCCAGGAGGTGGCGCGCGCCCCTCCCAAGCCCAGTCCGAATTGGACAAAGGGTTTGGGGCGCGCCCCTCTCCTTCCTTCTCCACTTCCTCCTTCCCCCTTCTCCTAGTTGGACTAGGAAAGAAGGAGTCCTACTCCTGGGAGTAGGACTCCCCTTGGCGCGCCCTCCTCCTAGGGCCGGCCTCCTCCTCCCTTGCTCCTTTATATACGGGGGCAGGGGGCACCCCATGACACACAAGTTGATCTTCGTGATCGTTCCTTAGCCATGTGTGGTGTCCCCCTCCACCATATTCCACCTCGGTCATATCGTTGCGGTGCTTAGGCGAAGCCCTGCGTCGGTAGAACATAATCATCGTCACCACATCGTCGTGCTGACGGAACTCATCCCTGAAACCCTACTGGATCGGAGTCCGGAGATCATCATCGAGCTGAACGTGTGCTGAACTCGGAGGTGTCGTACGTTCGGTGCTTGGATCGGTCGGATCGTGAAGACGTACAACTACATCAACCGCGTTGTCATAACGCTTCCGCTTATGGTCTACGAGGGTACGTGGACAACACTCTCCCATCTCGTTGCTATGCATCACCATGATCTTGCGTGCGCGTTGGAAATTTTTTGAAATTACTACGTTCCCCAACAGACCGCAGTTGAGGAAACTGACTATCGTGAAACCCCCACCTCGCCCGCCGTGCGATGGCTGAAGCTAGAGAAACGACGAGGTTGAAGAGATTTCTCTAGCACGGACTCCAAGAAATATGGTGTCGGATGGATGTCGTGGTGGTGGTGTGTGCCCTACTCCTGGACGTGAATGTTGTTTTGGCCCATGCCACTCTACTACTCCTACTACTTATATAGTACTAGTATCGAGGATTCAAGGTGCTGGTTACGTACAGCGAACACATTAACATATGGCTACAGTAAAAACACCTGCCCGACGTGCGAAGCATGTGAAGCTAGTACAAATAGTGTACTACTATTGTTGATTGGCCTCATCCGATAACATGTTGCAATGCACGTACTATTATGTATTCGAAAAATATTTTTTTGCCTCGTCGCACCACTCACTCAGAGAAGCGACTCGAAAGCCATTCATAAATTTAGTAAGTTTATCACAAGCATATCATTTTATTACATACAACAGGTCATCAACCCACATCGACAACGAGGATACATTAAAAGTACTAAAGTTTTCATGACACAACAAATAACAAGCAATGAAATGAAATTAACCTCAACCATTCCTCGGCGTTGGAAACGCTTGCTTTGAACCACAAGTGATTCTCTGGGACGGGCCATCCATTGTCGATCTCGAGACCAACGCAGGACTGATCATCCAGGCTGAAGCGGCCTACTATATCGAGCATTCGTGGTAGGAAACCACCCAAATGTCCGAGGTATAGACACAGTTGCTTCTCATAAATGGTAGTAACGTTGTGTCAACAACAGTTGGATCGCCTTTCACCATCATTGGATAGTTTTGTCCAAGGAAGAGCGAGTTTTCTCCAAGACTATCCGTTCTGTACCAAGGAGAAGGTGTTGGCGCTAGCACACTAGTATCCATCTCGAATACCATGCAACGGGTGTTGGAATAGGTCCGGAGAGTGCGACCATGGGAGACTACACCTGCTTCCTTAGTAGTAACATCATCAGTGGGCTGTATACACACAAGAATGAGGTGATCCATCGGAATTAGTTGCCACGCGCCATAGAGTATATGGGCACTGCTCGTCCTCATGCTCGTGATCATCACCATCGTCATCTTCCCCTTGGTTATAAAATTTTTCAAGTATAGGTGGTGGAATGTTCACAGGACCTTGGAAACACAAGAAGAAGGTTAATTAGTAAAGGGAAACTTGCTAACCCGCATGCATGTGGATGAAACAATTATAATTACGGTGGAAGACAAATGTACCGAAAGCATAAGGATTCCATGCAAAAACAGTGCCACAAGTGGTGGCAGCAAACACAAGGCCCTCGTATTGAATTGCATCACAGTACTCATCCATGTACAGAAACTGATTTTTGAGCAATATCCATCCAGTCGAACCACGAAGGACGGCAATAAGCTTGTCGAAGATAGCAACAACTTCATAGTTGTTGTAATTCCAAGAGCGGTTGTGAACTCGACAAATTGCTATCTTCCCAGAGAAGACAACCACCATGATCGATTTGAACATGCGTATAATACCGGTGTGCTCAACCTCCGGGCAGTCTGCTGAGATTTTTGAAGTGGAACCCGTCACGAGTGTACACATTCACAAGTTCCCACTCGCAGATTGGACCCAATGTAAACAACCCAATCTCCATTTGCTTTGCCCAAGCCTTACCCTCAGCGATGGCATCTTAACATCATACGATCATTATCAAGCGGCATCAACTTGCACAAGGCGAGGCCTCCGTCGTCCCCGCGCCAATCATCAGGGTCACGGCGAAGAAGATAGGGGAGATCAAACCGCTCCTTGACTCTTGGGTTCCTTGTAATGATGTTATTAGTTGAGTCGAGAATGATCTTGAACAAACCTGCCATGCTAGCCGAGGTGATGACGTCGCACCGATCAATGAGTTCCTCCACCATGTCATCTTTCAGATCGGGGCAAGAATAATGGGGTCGTTTTCGGCATGTTCCCTCCATGGAGAAGACGATCGAACAATGGCAGAAGAAAGGGTGAAGGGCTGAAGGAAAATGGAGGAGGGAGAGGAAGAGCGTGCGACAGCAGTTCCAAATCGAGAGGGAAAGGCGAAGAGTCGGTGGACAGTTGCTAGTTTGCCACGGTTCACGAAGAGGCGCCCCAGCCTACACATCCATTCGGAACTACTAGTAGAAAAGGACCCGTCGTCGTCTCACTAATACGTTGGAACGGAACCACATGTCAACGAAACATGGTGTGTAATTTCTCGTGCAAAATGCGATCTGGCCGCGTTGGCCCGAGGTGCCTGATACATCTCCAACGTATCTACTTTTCCAAACACTTTTGCCCTTGTTTTGGACTCTAACTTGCATGATTTGAATGAAACTAACCCGGACTGACGCTGTTTTCAGCAGAACTACAATGATGTTGTCTTATGTGTAGAAAGGAAAAGTTCTCGGAATGTCCTGGAAATCCACAGAGGCACTTTTTGGAATTAATAAGAATTTTTGGCAGAAGAATTAATGCCAGGGGGCCCATAGCCTGTCCACGAGACAGTGGGGCGCTCCTCCCCCCTGTAGGGCGCGGCCTCCTATCTTGTGGGCCCCCTGGACCTCCACCGACGTCAACTCCAACTCCATATATTCACGTTCGGGGAGAAAAAATCGAGGAGAAACTTTCATCGCGTTTCACGACACGGAGCCGCCACCAAGCCCTGATCTCTCTCGGGAGGGCTGATCTGGAGTCCGTTCGGGGCTCCGGAGAGGGGGATTCGTCGCCGTCGTCATCATCAACCATCCTCCATCACCAATTTCATGATGCTCACCACCGTGCGTGAGTAATTCCATCGTAGGCTTGCTGGACGGTGATGGGTTGGATGAGATTTACCATGTAATCAAGTTAGTTTTGTTAGGGTTTGATCCTAGTATCCACTATGTTCGAGATTGATGTTGCTATGACTTTGTTATGCTTAATGCTTGTCACTAGGGCCCGAAAGTGCCATGATTTCAGATCTGAACCTATTATGTTTTCATGAATATATGTGTGTTCTTGATCCTATCTTGCAAGTCTATAGTCACCTATTATGTGTTATGATCCGACAACCCCGAAGTGACAATAATCGGGATACTTCTCGGTGATGACCGTAGTTTGAGGAGTTCATGTATTCACTATGTGTTAATGCTTTGGTCTGGCTCTCTATTAAAAGGAGGCCTTGATATCCCTTAGTTTCCGCTAGGACCCCGCTGAACACGGGAGGGTAGGATAAAAGTTGTCATGCAAGTTCTTTTCCATAAGCACGTATGACTATTTATGGAATACATGCCTACATTACATTGATGAATTGGAGCTAGTTCTATATCACCCTATGTTATAACTATTGCATGAGGAATCGCATCCGGCATAATTATCCATCACTGATCCATTGCCTACGAGCTTTTCATATATTGTTCTTCGCTTATTTACTTTTCCGTTGCTACTATTACAATTACTACAAAAACCCAAAAACATTTATCTTTACTTTTGCTACCGTTACCTTTATTATCATACTACTTTTGCTACTAAATACTTTGCTGCAGATACTAAGTTATCCAGGTGTGGTTGAATTGACAACTCAACTGCTAATACTCAAGAATATTCTTTGGCTCCCCTTGTGTTGAATCAATAAATTTGGGTTGAATACTCTACCCTCCAAAGCTATTGCGATCCCCTATACTTGTGGGTTATCAAGACTAATTTCTGGCACCGTTGCCGGGGAGCATAGCTCTATTCTCTGAGTCACTTGGGATTTATATCTGTTGATCACTATGAAGAACTTGAAAGACGAATGAACTACTATTTTGCCCTCAGCTACGAGGGGAGGTAAGGAACTGCCATCTAGCCTTGCACTAGATTCTCCTTCCGTTATTAGTAAGCTTGCGACACCTAAACCTGCTACTGCTATGAATTCTGATATGTTGCATGTTATTGATGATGCCACTTCTGCTATGCATGATGAAACTACTTCTGTACGTGATACTACTTTGCCATTAGGTGAATTTCTTGATGAACAACTTGCTAGAGTTAGGGGGAATGAAAATATTGAAGAACCTATTATTGATGATAGTGATGATGAAGGTTCCCCCAATGATTATGTATTACCTGTTGTTCCTAAGGGTTATGTTATGAATGAAGCAGCTGCTATGGAAATTCTTGCTTGCAATGATAGAAATGATCTTAAGAAATTATTAGCTAAATGGAAGCAGCAGTCTCTTAATGCTAGAATGAAACCCGATCCTGCTTTTTCTAATTCACCTATTTGTGTTACTGATAAGGATTATGAATTCTCTGTTGATCCCGATATTATTACTTTAGGTGAATCTGATCCTTTTTATGGCCTTGAATCTGACTCTGTTGCGGCACATCTTACCAAGTTGAAATATATAGCCACCCTGTTTACTAATGGTGAGAAGTCTCGCTATTTATATATCCTTAAGATATTTCCGTTCTCATTAAAGGGTGATGCTAAGACTTGGTATAATTCTCTTGCTCCTGGTTGTGTGCGTAGTCCCTAGGATATGATTTATTACTTCTCTGCTAAATATTTCCCTGCTCATAAGAAACAAGCTGCCTTGCAGGAAATATATAATTTTGTGCAAATCAAAGAAGAGAGTCTCCCACAAGCTTGGGGAGGCTTCTCCGGTTACTTAATGCTTTGCCTGATCATCCTCTTAATAAAAATGAAATACTTGATATCTTTTATAATGGACTAACCGATGCTTCCAAGGACTACGTGGATAGTTGTGTTGGTTGTGTTTTCAGGGAAAGAACAGCCGACGAAGCTGAAATACTATTGAATAATATGTTGACTAATGAAAATAATTGGACTCTTCCTGAGCCAATTCCTGAAGTAATTCCTGAACCAATTGAGCCGACTCGAGCCTATTCCTAAACCCACTCCAAGAAGAGAGGTGTTTTATTTCTCAGCTCAAGATATGCAAGAGGCAAAGAAATCAATGAAAGAAAAAGGTATTAAAGTGAAGATGTTAAGAATTTACCCCTATTGAAGAAATACATGGTCTTAATTTATCATCAAGAACCACATTGTCTTGATAACCCGACACGGGTAGTAAAGGTAAATTTCTCTATAGATATGATAAAGTTGAAATACCCTCTACTAAATTTCATAGCCCATGCTTAGATGAATTTGATGACTTTATGGATAGACAAGAAAGTTTTAATGCTTATGTTGGTAGAGAGTTAAAGAATAATGCTTTCGAGATAGGACGTGTAGGTGATAATCTGGCTAGAGTTAAAGATGAACTTCATCGCGTTAGCAAATATGCTTCTATGGTTGCTACTCAAGCTGAGCAAGTACTTAAGGCTCAAAATGATTTGCTTGATGAATTAAATAATAAAAATGACTTTGCTGTTAGAGTGGCTACTAGAACTGGTAGAATGACTCAGGAACCTTTGTATCCTGAAGGCCACCCTAAGAGAATCGAGCAAGATTCTCAGAGAAATAATTTAGAGGCACCTAGTTCTTTTAAAAAGAAGAAAAAGAAAAACAATAGGACTTTGCATGCTTCTAGTGAACCTACTGTAGACACACCTAAGAACCCCAATGATATTTCTATTTCTGATGCTGAAACTCAATCAGGTGATGAAGATGAACCAAGTGATAAGTTTAATGATAAAGTTCATGTTGATGCTCAACCTAGCAAAAACAATGAAGTAGAGATTGAACCTGTTGTTGATCTTGATAACCCACAATCAAAGAATCAACGTTATGATAAGAGAGATTTTGTTGCTAGGAAGCACGGTAAATAAAGAGAACCATGGGTTCAGAAACCCATGCCCTTTCCTCCTAAACCATCCAAGTCAAAGGATGATGAGGATTTTGGGCGCTTTGCTGAAATGATTAGACCTATTTTCTTACGTATGCACTTAACTGATATGCTTAAAGTAAATCCTTATGCTAAGTATATGAAGGATATCATCACAAATAAAAGAAAGATACCGGAAGCTGAAATTTCCACCATGCTTGCTAATTACACTTTTAAGGGTGGAATACCAAAGAAACTTGGAGATCCGGGTGTTCCAACTATACCATGCTCTATTAAAAGAAACTATGTTAGAACTGCTTTATGTGATCTTGGAGCCGGTGTTAGTGTTATGCCTCTCTCTTTATATCGTAGACTTGAATTGAATAAGTTGACACCTACTGAAATATCTTTGCAAATGGCTGATAAATCAGCTGCTATACCTGTCGGCATTTGTGAGGATGTGCCTGTTGTGGTTGCAAATGTCACTATCTTAACGGACTTTGTTATTCTTGATATTCCCGAGGACGATAGTATGTCTATTATCCTTAGTAGACCTTTTCTTAATACTGCAGGGGCTGTTAGTGATTGCAACAAAGGCAATGGCACTTTTCATGTTAATGGTAATGAGCATACGGTACACTTTCCTAGGAAACAATCTCAAGTTCATAGCATCAATTCTATTGAAAAAGTTCCAACTATCATTTTTGGAGGTTTTGAATTTCCTCTCCCTACTGTCAAGAAAAAGTATGATATTCTTATTGTTGGGGATTTTCATATCCCCGTTGAGGTAACTTAGTGTTATTCAAAATTTCTCCGGTTCCATGTTATTCGGAATGAGTTTGTTAACAAGACTTGATCAACCTCGTTAGTGGGTTCATTTTGATGATCACGAGTTGGATGAAACTAGAAGGCACAACCTTATGTACCCTCTTTTTACTTTCTGTTATGTAGAATAAATATTGCAAAAATAGTATTATCTGTCTGTTTTCTGAATTATCCGTGCATTAAAAAAATAGCCCAAAAATAAAAGTGCTCCAAATGCCCTGCAAATTTAGTATGATTTTTTCTGGAATATTTGAAGATTTTAGGTACTGAAAACACTGCAGGAGGGGCAAGCACCAGGCCACGAGAGTGGAGGGCGCCCCCCCTATAGGGCGCGCCCCCCTGTCTCATGGGCCCCTGGTGGCCCCCCTCCACTTATGCCAGCACCCACACACTTCATCTTCTACCCAAAAAATCCCCATCCAGCTCAAGTACGAGTTCTAGCTCCTTTTGCTGCGATTTTCGATCTCTTAGCTCAAAGCTCCATTCACAAAACTGCTTTGGGAGATTGTTGCTTGGTATGTGACTCCTCCATTGGTCCGATTAGCTTTTGTTCTCGTGCTTTATTCATTGCAAATTTTTGCTGCATAGGTGACCATGTTTTTGAGCTTGCATGTTAAATTTTTGAGGTCCCAAGCAATTCCAATGCATGATATAGGCTCTAGGCACTTGTAGGAGTAGTTGCTATCAATCTTGTTTAGTTTTATTCACTTTTATTTTGAAGTTACTAAAATTTCAGAAATTTTCAGAAAAAGAAATATGCTTAGAAGAATGTACCAAGGTGGTTCCTCGGCAAAGAAAGGGCCAAGGATTGCTATACGTGAACAAGATGTTAATTTGCCAAGGGACGCAAATGTACGGGCTTATGAGTGGCCATCCGATGATTTTATGGTCGAAGCAGGATTCAAGGAGGAATTTGATGCATATGTGCGTAATGCTGAGCTGGAGGACTACTTACAAGATAAGTGTCCTCAATATTATCAATTGATTGATTCCTTTGTGCGGAGGTTCGAATATATTTCTGCGCGTAATTCTCCTACTGTCATGTTTGATATTTATGATACATCTTATACCATGGATTTAGAGGACTTCACAACTGCTTGCAAACTTCCGCAGTGGGGTAATATTAATGATCCTCGCAAATCTGAATTTAGAGATTTTCTTGCTAGTATTACTGTGGGAAAATCTAGGGACATAACACAAGCTACCATAGGGAGCATTCATATTCCTGCTATGCATTATTTTGCTCTCTTTATTGGTAGATGCATTAACGGTAAGGACGAAGCATGTCACATTTGTGTCCCTGATCTTTGTGTCCTCAAGAGTGCTGTGTCAGGTTATAAAGGTTATAACCTAGGGGCAATAGTTGCACGTAGGTTGCAGAATAATAGTAGAAGGGGGGTTTATTTGGAGGAATTTATGCAACCCGTGTGGCTAATTTTCTTAATATAGCCCCATGAGAGGGGGATATGATTTTACCTCCTATTTATTTGGATAAAGACGCTATGTTCGATCATCATTTTCTTGAGAGGAATGAACAATTCCTCCATTATCTACTAATCTATGACAGACGCAACGTCGTCCCTGTTACTCTTCCTGCTCCCTACCTTTTTGATTATCAGGCAAAAGGAAGATATGTTGTCACCAGGGAAGAAGCAATTGAATATGAGAGGGGAATGGAGGCAGCTCGCCAACACGCCGCTGCTCAGGAGGTTGTTGCCTCTACATCTCAGTACAACCCCAGTTTCACTTATGGATATCAGCCAGGCGGTCATTGGTATTAAGCCAACTTAGGCCAAAAGCCTAAGCTTGGGGTAGTACGTATTTCTCACCGACTTTACATTCATGTTCACACACTAGTCGTCAGTGCTCATACTCTTTCATTGTATTATCCATGTTAGTTTAAATTTCTTTTTCTAGTTTTCTTCTTGTGTGTTTGATAGACCTTAAGAAAAACCAAAAAAAATTATTTAGTTTAATTTCCATGCTTGTAGTAGAAATTAAAATGAAAACCCAAAAAAGATTTCTCGTTCTTCTTTTACTTGTTGGGAGCTTTCCCCTGTAAATAGTTTTATTTTATTTTCTTCCCTTTGCGGGTCGAGAAGACCTTATTGAAAATGCTTAGTGGCTCTTATATGCATGATTGTTTATTTAATTTAGAGCCCATATTACCCTGTCTTCTCTCTTGAGTTGAATGCTTGCAGATTCCAGCTTAGTCCAATGCACGTGCACTCTTATTATTATACACATCGTTCGGTCGTGCGAGTGAAAGGCAATAATGACGATATATGGACTTATTGGGATGAGAAAAGCTAGTATGAACTCGACCTCTCTTGTTTTTGTAAATATGATGAGTTCATCGTTCCTGAGTCAGCTATTATGAAGTAAACATATTTGCAATGACATTTAGAGATTATAGTCGCTCGTGCCATGCTTGATTAGCTATGAGTTATAATGGTTTACCTTGCGTGCCAACATGTTATTAGAATGATTATGATGTGATATGATGGGATGGTATCCTCCTTTGAATGAATTGAGTGACTCGACTTGGCACATGTTCACGCATGTAGTTGAATCAAATCAACATAGACTTCATGATATTTATGTTCATGGTGGATTATATCCTACTCATGCTTGTACTCGGTGTGAATTAATTTTAATGCATGTTTACGACTGTTGTCGCTCTCTCAGTTGGTCGCTTCCCAGTCTTTTGCTAGCCTTCACCTGTACTAAGTGGAAATACTGCTTGTGCATCCAAACCCCTTAAACCCCAAAGTTGTTCCATATGAGTCCACTATACCTTCCTATATGCGGTATTTACCTGTCGTCCCAAGTAAATTTGTATGTGCCAAACTCCAAACCTTCAAATGAAATTATGTTTTGTATGCTCGAGCAGCTCATGTTACAACTAGGGTTGCATATATCTTCCATGCTAGGTGGGTTATTATCACGAGGAGTGGACTCCGCTCCTCATTCATGAGAAAGGGCCGATAACCGGGATGCCCAGTCCCATGATCCAAAAAGATCAAAGCAAATCAAAATAATTAAACAAAACTCCCCCAGGGCTGTTGTATGTTGGAGGCACTCGTTGTTTCGAGCAAGCCATGGATTGGTGCTTGTTGGTGGTTGGGGGAGTATAAACCTTTACCATTCTGTTTGGGAACTGCCTATAATGCATGTAGTATGGAAGATACAGCCATCTCATAGTTGTTGCGTTGACAAAGAAAAGTATGCCGCTCAAAATGTTATTCAATCTCTATTTTAAAATCGAGCTCGCACCTCTACAAATCCTCGCTTCCCTCTGCGAAGGTCTTATCTATTTACTTTTATGTTGAGTCATCACCCTTCTTATTAAAAGCACCATTTGAGAGCCTTTGTCATTTGCATTCATTACTATTGGTTTATATTGGGTATGACTTGACTGGATCTCTTTTACCATGAATTACAATGTTTAGTCAGTCCTTGATCTTTAAAGGTGCTCTGCATTTATGTTTTGCGGTCTCAGAAAGGGCTAGTGAGATACCATTTTGTTATATCATGTTATGATTATTTTGAGAAAGTGTTGTCATCCGAGTTTTATTATTATGGCTCGCTAGCTGATTATGCTGTTGATATGAGTAATTGTGAGACCTATGTGTTACTTTGAGTATGGTTAGTTCATAATATTTGCTGAAACTTGAATGCTGGCTTTTCATGTTACAACAACAAGAGCAAATAGAGTTTATAAAAGTTTTTCTTTATCACTTTCAGTTTATCAACTGAATTGCTTGAGGACAAGAAAAGGTTTAAGCTTGGGGGAGTTGATACGTCTCCAACGTATCTACTTTTCCAAACACTTTTGCCCTTGTTTTGGACTCTAACTTGCATGATTTGAATGAAACTAACCCGGACTGACGCTGTTTTCACCAGAACTACCATGATTTTGTTTTATGTGTAGAAAAGAAAAGTTCTCGGAATGTCCTGGAAATCCACGGATGCACTTTTTGGAATTAATAAGAATTTTTGGCGAAAGAATTAATGCCAGGGGGACCATAGCCTGTCCACGAGACAGGGGGGCGCGCCCCCTGTAGGGCGCGGCCTCCTATCTCGTGGGCCCCCTGGACCTCCACCGACATCAACTCCAACTCCATATATTCACGTTCGGGGAGAGAAAAAATCGAGGAGAAAGTTTCATCGCGTTTCACGACACGGAGCCGCCGCCAAGCCCTAATCTCTCTCGAGAGGGCTGATCTGGAGTCCGTTCGGGGCTCCGGAGAGGGGGATTTGCCGCCGTCATCATCATCAACCATCCTCCATCACCAATTTCATGATGCTCACCGCCGTGCGTGAGTAATTCCATCGTAGGCTTGCTGGACGGTGATGGATTGGATGAGATTTACCATGTAATCAAGTTAGTTTTGTTAGGGTTTGATCCCTAGTATCCACTATGTTCTGAGATTGATGTTGCTATGACTTTGTTATGCTTAATGCTTGTCACTAGGGCCCGAGTGCCATGATTTCAGATCTGAACCTATTATGTTTTCATGAATATATGTGTGTTCTTGATCCTATCTTGCAAGTCTATAGTCACCTATTATGTGTTATGATCCGACAACCCCGAAGTGACAATAATCGGGATATTTCTCGGTGATGACCGTAGTTTGAGGAGTTCATGTATTCACTATGTGTTAATGCTTTGGTCCGGTTCTCTATTAAAAGGAGGCCTTAATATCCCTTAGTTTCCGCTAGGACCCCGCTGAACACGGGAGGGTAGGATAAAAGATGTCATGCAAGTTCTTTTCCATAAGCACGTATGACTATTTATGGAATACATGCCTACATTACATTGATGAATTGGAGCTAGTTCTATATCACCCTATGTTATAACTATTGCATGAGGAATCGCATCCGGCATAATTATCCATCACTGATCCATTGCCTACGAGCTTTTCATATATTGTTCTTCGCTTATTTACTTTTCCGTTGCTACTGTTACAATCACTACAAAAACCCAAAAACATTTATCTTTACTTTTGCTACCATTACCTTTATCATACTACTTTTGCTAAAAAATACTTTACTGTAGATACTAAGTTATCCAGATACCATACTCCCATCGCTGGCCTAGCCATCCCTCTACTCACCCACACCTACTGTTATTCTCCGGCGACGGCAGACGAACCAGTAAACCCTCGTACAGTCGTACTCCCCTCCGCATGGGAAACAACTACCGAGTCTTCCCTGGCTCCGTGTCGTTTGATACGTCTCCGTCGTATCTATAATTTTTGATTGTTCCATGCCAATATTATTCAACTTTTATATACTTTTGGCAACTTTTTATACTATTTTTTGGGACTAACATATTGATCCAAAGGCTCAGTGCAGTTCCTGTCATTGCATGTTTTTTGTTTCACAAACCCAATATCAAACGGAGTCCAAACGGGATAAAAACGGACGGATAATTATTTTGGAATATTTGTGATTTTTGGGAAGTAAAATCAACGCGAGACGGTGCCCGACGGGGCCAGGAGATAGGGGGCGCGCCCCAGGGAGGCAGGCGCGCCCTGGACTCTCCTGGTGCCCCCGTAAGGCGGTTGGCGCTCTTCTTTTGGCGCAAGAAAGCTAATTTTATTAGAAAGATCTGGGCGAAAGATTCACCCCAATCCGAGTTACGGATCTCCGGATATAAAAGAAATGGTGAAGGGGCAGAATCTAAGAACGCAGAAACAGAGAGAGACAGAGAGATAGATCCAATCTCGAAGGGGCTCTCGCCCCTCCCATGCCATGGGAGCCAACGACCAGCGGGGAAACCCTTCTCGCATCTAGGGAAGAGGTCAAGGAAGAAGAAGAAGAAGAAGAAGGGGGGCCCTCTCCCCCTTGCTTTCGGTGGCGCCGGACGCTGCCGGGGGCCATCATCATCACCGCGATCTTCACCAACAACTTCACCGCCTTCATCACCAACTCTTCCCCCCTCTATGAAGAGGTGTAACCCTTCTCTTACCCGCTGTAATCTCTACTTAAACATGGTGCTCAACGCTATATATTATTTCCCAACTATGTATGGCTATCTTATGATGTTTGAGTAGATCCGTTTTGTCCTATGGGTAAATTGATGATCGTGATTGATTTGAGTTGCATGTTTTATTATTGGTGCTGTCCTATGATGCCCTCCGTTTTGCGCAAGCGTGAGGGATTCCCGCTGTAGGGTGTTGCAATGTGTTCATGATTCGTTTATAGTGGGTTGCGTGAGTGACTGAAACACAAACCCGAGTAAGGGGATTGTTGTGTATGGGATAAAAGGGGATACTTTAATGCTATGGTTGGGTTTTACCTAAATGAATCTTGAGTAGTTGCGGACGCTTGCTAGAGTGCCAATCATAAGTGCATATGATCCAAGTAGAGAAAGTATGTTAGCTTATGCCTCTCCCTCAAATAAAATTGTAATAGTGATTTCCGGTCTAGTTATCGATTGCCTTGGACAAATAACTTTGTCGTAAGAAAAAGCTCTTTACTAATATTTACTTTATTGCATCTTTATTTAAACAGCCCCTAGCTTTTATTTACGTGCTCTTTATTATCTTGCAAATCTATCCAACATATCTTACAAAGTACTTCTAGTTTCATACTTGTTCTAGGTAAAGCGAACGTCAAGCGTGCGTAGAGTCGTATCAGTGGCCGATAGGACTTGAGAGAGTATTTGTTCTACCTTTAGCTCCTCGTTGGGTTCGACACTCTTACTTATCGAAAGAGGCTACAACTATCATGTATACTTGCGGGTTATCAAGACCTTTTTCTGGCGTCGTTGCCAGGGAGTCATAGCGTGGGGTGAATATTCTCGTGTGTGCTTGTTTGCTTTATCACTAAGTAATTTTTATTTGTTGTTCTAAGTTATTCTCTATCTTTAGTTATGGATATGGAACACGAAATACCAAAAAAATTAGGTGTACTTGCTACTCATGGAGATGGGGTAACTCCTAAAACCCTCGATTATCATTATGTGAGAGATATTATGTACTACTTTGATAATCCTGAGAAAACCCCATTCAACTTTATAATGGGAGACACATTGGATCAACGTGAATACTTTAGGGATTATCGCTTTACACAAAAAGGGCAACTATTATGGGATCAAATTATTATGTTGCGTTGGTATGCTCGTCAACCATGCTTGAGATATGATATTATTTGTTGCTCTAGGATGAAGGCTCCACACCTTCCCTTTTCATGCAAATTCAATGATAATGAAACCTTAGCTTCTTATGCTAATGGTAGATATGATTACTATGATGTTGAACAAATAGAAGAATTTGTTGTTTTTAAGGCTGCTTATGAAATTGAATCTTTGTTTGGAAAGTACGAAGCTTTAGATGATGATGTTTATAGGCATGAAAATCTTGCTATACTTAGATATTGCTATGAAAATTATGAATACAATTACAATATTAATGCATTTATTAAGGAAGTCTCCGATGTCCAAGAAGATACTAATATTTTGCAGGAAGCTATGGAAGAATAAATTGATGAAACTGTGAGCTCATTGGATGAAAAAGATGATGAGGAGAGCGAAGAACAAAAGGAGGAAGAGCGGATTGATCACCCGTGCCCACCTTCTAATGAGAGTAACTCTTCAACTCATACATTGTTTAATTCCCCTTCGTGCTTACCTAAGGATGATTGTTATGATCCCGCTGATTCTCTTGAAATATCCCTTTTTGATGATGCTTGCTATGCTTGTGGCCAAGATGCCAATATGAATTATGCTTATGGAGATGAACTTGCTATAGTTCCTTATGTTAAACATGAAATTGTTGCTATTGCACCCATGCATGATAGTCCTATTATCTTTTTGAATTCTTCCGACTACACTATATCAGAGAAGTTTGCGCTTAGTAAGGATTATATTGATGGGTTGCCTTTAACCGTTGCACATGATGATTTTGATAGATATAATATGCATGTGCTTTCTGCTCCTACTTGCAATTATTATGAGAGAGGAACAATATCTCCACCTCTCTATGTTTCCAACACGATAGAATTGCAAGAAACTGCTTATACTATGCATTCGCCTTTATTTGGTGTGCATGAATTGTTCTTTTATGACATGCCGATGCATAGGAAGAGAGTTAGACTTCGTCATTGCTTGATATATGTTACTTTGTGCTCACTACTAAATTACAAATCATTGTTAATTAAAATTGGCTTTGATATACCTTGGGATCCGGGTGGATTCATTACTTGAGCACTATATGCCTAGCTTAATGGCTTTAAAGAAAGCGCTGCCAGGGAGACAACCCGGAAGTTTTAGAGAGTCGTCTATTTCTATTGAGTGCTTTCATATAGTTCAAAAACAAAAAAAAATAAAGAGGGGAACCCAAAACTTTTCAAAAAGGAAAGTGAAAGTGAGAAAGACAAGCATTGTTGAAGTGGGAGAGCTCCTTGAACTTTGTTCATGCTCACAGAAACTTTGTGAATCTTGATTACAGAAACTTTTCAAAAAAAAATTATCCCCTTGTACAATTCCATTGTATTATAAAAATAATGTGCCAAGGTTTACCTTTAGGATGTTTACAATGCTTGTTGGTTTATACGGTGTTGGACAGAAACTTTGGCTGTAGTGCGCGATTTTACATTTTTAACTGGAACGTCAATTGGTTCTGATTCCTTTTGCACTGTCTTTCTATACAACTTGTTTATTTTTCCTTTTGGTAGAACTTTTGGGATGCCAGAAGTATGGTGGATGTTCATATTGCTACAGACTGTTCTGTTTTTGACAGATTCTGTTTTTGATGCATAGTTTGCTTGTTTTGATGAATCTATCAATTTATATCAGTGGATTAAGCCATGGAAAAGCTATATTACAGTAGACACAATGCGAATACAAAATATGAATTGGTTACTGCAGTACTTAGAGTAGTGATTTGCTTTATTATACTAACGGATCTTACCGAGTTTTCTGTTGAAGTTTTGTGTGGATGAAGTGTCTAAGCGAGGATGTCTCGATATGAGGAAAATGAAGAGAGGCAAGAGCTCAAGCTTGGGGATGCCCGAGGCACCCCAAGTAAATATTCAAGGAGACTCAAGCGTCTAAGCTTGGGGATGCCCCAGAAGGCATCCCCTCTTTCTTCAACAAGTATCGGTATGTTTTCGGATTCGTTTCGTTCATGCGATATGTGCAAGTCTTGGAGTGTCTTTTGCATTTAGTTTTCACTTTTATTTTATGCACCATGCTGGTATGAGATAGTCCTTGGTTGATTTATAGAATGCTCATTGCACTTCACTTAAATCTTTTGAGTATGGCTTTATAGAATGCTTCATGTGCTTCCCTTAGATCATTTGAAGTTTGGATTGCCTGTTTCCCTTTACATAGAATACCGCCATTTGTAGAACGCTCTTTTGCTTCACTTATATTTGTTAGAGCTTGGGCATATCTTTTGTAGAAAGAATTAAACTCTCTTGCTTCACTTATATCTATTTAGAGAGATGACAGGAATTGGTCATTCACATGGTTAGTCATTAAATCCTACATAAACTTGTAGATCGCTGAATATGATATGTTTGATTCCTTGCAATAGTTTTGCGATATAAAGATGGTGATATTAGAGTCCTGCTAGTGGGTGGTTGTGGATTGTAGAGACACTTGTGTTGAGGTTTGCATCTCCCGTAGCATGCACGTATGGTAACCGTTGTGTGACAAATTTGAAGCATGGGATGTTTCTTTGATTGTCTTCCTTATGAGTGGCGGTCGGGGACGAGAGATGGTATTTTCCTATCAATCTATCCCCCTAGGGCCATGCGTAGTAGTACTTTGCTTCAAGGGCTAATAAACTTTTGCAATAAGTATATGAGTTCTTTATGACTAATGTGAGTCCATGGATTATACGCACTTTTACCTTTCCATCATTGCTAGCCTCTTCGGTACCGTGCATTGCCCTTTCTCATCTCAAGAGTTGGTGCAAACTTCGCTGGTGCATCCAAACCCCGTGATATGATACGCTCTATCACACATAAGCCTCCTTATATCTTCCTCAAAACAGCCACCATACCTACCTATCATGGCATTTCCATAGTCATTCCAAGATATATTGCCATGCAACTTTCATCATCATCATCATATACATGACTTGAGCATTCATTGTCATATTGCTTTGCATGATCGTAAGATAGCTAGCATGATGTTTTCATGGCTTGTCCGTTTTTTGATGTCATTGCTACGCTAGATCATTGCACATCCCGGTACACCGCCGGAAGCATTCATATAGAGTCATATTTTTGTTCCAGTATCGAGTTGTAATATCGAGTTGTAAGTAAATAAAAGTGTGATGATCATCATTATAGAACATTTTCCCATAAAAAAGAAAAAAAAAGGAAAGGCCAAAGAAGCCTAAATAAAAAGGGGGCCAAAGAAGCCCACCCAAAAAGAAAAAAAAGAAAAGAAAAGGGGCAATGTTACTATCCTTTTTCCACACTTGTGCTTCAGAGTAGCACCATGTTCTTCATATAGAGAGTCTCCTATGTTATCACTTTCATATACTAGTGGGAATTTTTATTATAGAACTTGGCTTGTATATTCCAACGATGGGCTTCCTCAAATGCCCTAGGTCTTCATGAGCAAGCAAGTTGGATGCACACCCACTTAGTTTCTTTTGTTGAGCTTTCATACACTTATAGCTCTTAGTGCATCCGTTGCATGGCAATCCCTACTCCTCGCATTGACATCAATTGATGGGCATCTCCATAGCCCGTTGATTAGCCACGTCGATGTGAGACTTTCTCCTTTTTGTCTTCTCCACATAACCTCCATCATTATATTCTATTCCACCTATAGTGCTATATCCATGGCTTGCGCTCACGTATTGCGTGAGGGTTGAAAAAGCTGAGCGCATTAAAAGTATGAACCAATTGCTCGGCTTGTCATCGGGGTTGTGCATGATGGGGGCATTTTGTGTGACGAAAATGAAGCATGGCCAAACTATATGATTTTGTAGGGATAATCTTGCTTTGGCCTTATTGTTTTGAAAAGACATGATTGCTTTATTGGTACGCTCGAAGTATTATTCTTTTTATGTCAAATGATAGACTATTGCTTTGAATCACTCGTGTCTTAATATTCATGCCATGATTAGTCATATGATCAATATTATGCTAGGTAGCATTCCACATCAAAAATTATCTTTTTTATCATTTACCTACTCGAGGACGAGCAGGAATTAAGCTTGGGGATGCTGATACGTCTCTGTCGTATCTATAATTTTTGATTGTTCCATGCCAATATTATTCAACTTTTATATACTTTTGGCAACTTTTTATACTATTTTTTGGGACTAACATATTGATCCAAAGGTTCGGTGCGGTTCGCTCATTGCATGTTTTTTGCTTCGCAGAAACCCAATATCAAACAGAGTCCAAACGGGATAAAAACGGACGGATAATTATTTTGGAATATTTGTGATTTTTGGGAAGTAAAATCAACGCGAGACGGTGCCTGATGGATTCATGTACCTAGGGTAGGGTCATAGGCCTGACCTAAACGTCCTACCCAAGGGCACTCAGAAGAGATCATCTTCCATCGACCAAAGAGGAATCCACTGACCGAAGGACTCGACCATGGAAGACTCACTCGACCATGAAGGCTCACTCGACCACCGAAGGTCGAAGGCACTCCATGGCATAACGGTTTGCCGCTGAATAGACTTAATGATAGTTAAAGCGCTTTATGAGGGCGCTACCAAGAACCCCCGGCTTAATGTACTTTAATTCCTCCATTATGTGGGCTGGCTGGGGTCTGGCGACTCTATATAAGCCCCCCTCCACGATAGAAGGGTTCAGATTCTTGTAATACTCATACTCATAATCCACTCGACCGCCTCAGGGCTCCGAGACGTAGGGCTGTTACTTCCTCCGAGAAGGGCCTGAACTCGTACATCACTTGTTTTCACAACTACTCCATAACTAAGACATCGCCTCTCCTTTACCTACCCCTACTTCTACTGTCAGACTTAGAACCACGACAGTTGGCGCCCACCGTGGGGCAGGTGTTTTAGTGATTTGTGGAGAAGTTGCAGATTACGAGTACCTTCATCATGATGACTGCTGGAGTTTTGGGTGAGGCGCGAGATCCGCCTCGGTGCTCTCACTTTGTCGCCGACGACCAAGATGGCTCCAGGAGGCCCTCTTGACATCGAGGCGCCCCGTCCGCGGGCGACGACTTCCGTGCATGTGTTCGCGGCGTTCTGCTGCGGCAACCGTCGACCCCGTGCACCGGTCGACTCCTTTATCAGCCGCCCGCCCGGTCTCCCACCAGCGCAAGCGCTCTGGTCGGTCGAGGCTTCAGCGGTGGGTGAAGCACGCGGTGGCTCGTCAGACAGCCACCGCCAGTCGCGTAATCGAGCCCGACGAATCCCTCTACGGCCTATTCGACCGCCGACCGGCTCGAGAGATCGTGATCCGAGTGTGATAGCAGTGATCCTGCGGCGGAGATCCTTATGGTCGACGGCCCTCGCAGTCCTCCCGGCTTCGCCCACGGTGGCGGGGCCGCCGGAGGAGGAGACCCCGTGCAAGAGCACGAAGAATACCAGCCCGAGACACTCGACTCTCTGCAGAGAGAAGAGCTTCGTCGCAGGAACATGGATGCATTACATACTCCTATCGCCGGAGAGACCCCTGAGGCTCGTGCCTTGGAGGAGGCACGCCATTAATGTGGCTGAACGCGCTCGCCGAGAATCTTCAGCGAGCACTTTCGACGAAGCTGCAACGACTCCCGAAGCCGGCCGACGCCGTCTCTTCCCGCCGACTCGTATACCGCGACGCCAGATTCAGAATTTAGCAACTGAACTCGTGATAGCAGAGTCCGCTCAGCCGCCCCGGTCGAAGCCGAAGAGGCTTGCAGCAGATCGTAGATTTACTCCGAGCGGCAAAGTACGAGAACTCAGCCGTGTCGCATCGCGCAACAGATTCATACGATCCGTCGCTGCGAACACCGCCCGCCGGCTCACAGCCCTAGATCGCCTCCGCGGCGAGAATGGCGCGACGACCGGCGAGCAAGACGGAGACCGATTCGACCGAGATGACAGCGCCGAGTGCCCTTTCCTCCGAGGGAAGGGTCAGACGCCTCGGCGACAAGATGACAGCGCCGAGTGCCCTTTCCTCCGAGGGAAGGGTCAGACGCTCCTCGGCGACAAGATGACAGACGATTCAAGATAGGCGAAGGGTTCCGGTCGACCCCAGAGAACTGTGCTTTGATGCGCGATCCATTATCGTGCAAGGCCTGGTCGACCGAACAGAGCCCATCGAGGCGACCGAGAGGGATGCACCCACCAGCGCCGAGTGCATGTCTCTCGTCCAGAGTGTTTTAGCAGGGCTATCGAGCCGCAGTGATCCCCCAATTTCAGATTGGCAACAGGAGTCAGCAAGTTCATCGGGGAATCCAAGCACAAACTTGGCTCGAGGATTACCGAGTGGCTGTTCAGATTGGTGGTGGGAATGATGAGGTGGCCATGAAGCATTTGCCTCTCATGTTGGAAGGTTCTCGCAGAGCATGGCTGAGCCAATTACCTAACAAAGCAGATATATACTTGGGAAGATTTGTCCCAGTATTCGCCAGACTTTTGAAGGGACTTGCAAGTTTAACGGCTGGTTTGACAGAGCTGCAAGTTTGTGTGCGTATACAATGAAACTCTCCGAGAATACATTCAGAGATGGATTACCTTGCACAATCTGTGGAAAATGTGTCCGACCATCAAGCGGTCTGCGCCTTCAAAGATGGCGTTAAAACAGAGAATTAAGTCGAAGTTTGGTCGAACCGAGACATGACCTCGAGTCGAATGATGGAGATTGCTAGCAACACGCCAATGGCGAGGAAGAAGACCGACCAAGCGGCAAGTACAAGCCAAGCCGGTCGGAGAAGGGAAATTCCAATCGGAAGCGTAAACGAAAAGCCGAGCCAAGCAGCTCTCGGAGAGGCCCCGCCGTCACTCGGGGAAGTTCAAGGAAGCCCAAAGGATCCGGAATCAAGAAAGTGAAAGATAAAGAAGGAAATGACGAATGGATATGCCATGCCATATTCACACGAAGAAGGATGAAGAGGGCAACATTATTTACCGAAACACACCACTGCCAAATGTCGACTCCTCGATCCAGAAGCCAGGAAAACAGTCTAAGGACAAGGAGAAGGAGCGGACAAGGCCGGAGACAAAGAGGACAGTGAGGAGGAATACCAGATGTCAACTCCACTGATGATCTTCGCGGATGTGGAAAGTAAAAGTCGATCGAAAGTCATCAACGGGAGGTGAATATGGTTGCCCAGTTAAGCCAAGTTATGTGAGGTGGTCCCGGACACCCATCACATTCAACCAATCTGATCACCCGACTCACATTGCCACCCCCGGGCGGCAAGCGTTAGTGGTCGATCCGGTTGTCGAAGGCACTCGATCGACAAAAGTCTTGATGGATGGTGGTAGTGGGCTGAATTTGTTATATGCGGATACTTTGAAAGGGATGGGCATTCCGATGTCCCGATTGAGCGCCAAAGAATATGAGTTTCCACGAGTCATACCAGGAAGAAGGCCAACTCACTCGGTCAAATAGCCACGGACGTGGTTTTGGCGATTCCAAGCACTTCCCCAAAGAAAAGTTGACCTTTGAGGTTGTGGATTTTCAGAGTGCATACCACGCCATTTTGGGAGGCCCGCCACGCATCGCATTCATGGCCCAACCATGCTACGTGTACCTCAAACTGAAAATGCCAGACCCAAAGGAGTGATCACCGCCACCGGCGATCGGAAGAAGGCGTAAGAGTGCTTTCAAAGGGCTCAAGATTGCCGACTCCCAAGTGTCGTGGTCGAATTCGACGAGTACATGCAAAACGCAGATCCGAAAGTGATTTGCTTCGATCTAAGAGGCCAGCCACAGAGTCGTGATTCAAATCGTCCGGTGAGACAAAGCCGTTCATATTCATCCGATCGATCCCGATGCAGCCCGACCCACATATCCACAACACTCGACTCAAATAGGAAGAAGCGCCATCCGGTTCCTCCGTGAGAACGGGACATTTTTGCATGGAAGCCCGCCGACATGCCAGTGTTCGAGGCTGGCTGAGCATCGCCTCCGAGTCGACAAGACAACGAAACCAGTCAAAGAGCATCTTGGCGTCCGCCCCGTAAGAGAAAAGCTATTGGTGAAGAAGTGGCTCGACTATTGACGGCAGGATTTATCCGAGAGATTTACCACTCCGAGTGGCTCGCTAATGTCGTCATGGTCCCCAAGAAGGATAACTCACTCCGCATGTGCATTGATTTCAAGCACATTAATCGGCCTGCCGAAGGATCATTTTCCTCTCCCGCATCGATCAAATTGTTGACTCGACGCGGGGTGTGAGATTGTCTTTTAGACGATATTCCGGGTATCATCGATCCGTGCAGATGGACCTGATGAAATAAAACAGCTTTCATCACTCTATTCGGTGCTTCGCTATATCACCATGCCATTCGCCTCAAGAATGCGGAGCCACATTTATGCGAATGATTGAAGTGTCTTCTCACCAAATCAGTCGGAATGTGGAAGCGATATGGATGATATCGTCGTTAAGTTGTTCTAAGGATCGATGTCAACACTCCATCGGCCATTTATTTTCCTCAGGGTGATAATTATGTATCGCCATGTTTGTGCTAAGGGCGATAATCGATATCGCCATTGCCTACTCAGGGCTCCCGCCACACACTCGGGTGGTATTTCTTCAAATATTTTCCGTTGAGAGCTCGAGGTAACAATGCCCTTGTATTGATTCCACCAATATGAATTTCCAGGAACAACCCTTGTAATCCTAAAAGGACGTTCCCAACTTGGATACCACTTCCGAATTTTCTATCTCTTGAACCAATCGGCAGAATCACTTTCGCAGACGAGTTCACCAACTTGAAAATGCTTCAACTTAACTTTCTTATTGTAAGCTCTTGCAACCCTCAACTTGTCTCTCTCTATGGACTCCAAAGCAACCAAACGCTTATCGGCAACTTCATCAATATTGTCCATCATCAAGTTATAAAAGTCTACTGCCGATAAATCATTTTGTTTGGCTATTCTCAAAGCATTCAAATTTACCTCCACTGGTAAAACAGCCTCCTGACCATATACTAGCTCATATGGAGTCACCTTCGTAGCACCATGCCTTGAAATTCTGTGTGCCCATAAAGCTTCAGACAACAACTCCTGCCATCTCTTCGGATTGCCTTTAATCTTCTTCTTGATGAGCTTGATTAGAATTTTATTGCTAGACTCAGCTTGTCCATTAGCTTGGGCATAATATGGAGAGGAATTGAGCAACTTTATATTATAAGATTCGGCAAACTCTCTGACTTGGTGTGACATAAAAGATGAACCTTGATCTGTAGTTAACGTCTGAGGAATACCGAATCTATGAATAATGTGCTCAGTTATGAATTGAATTACCTCCGTATGTGTCATGTTCTTGAGAGGTACCGCTTGCACCATTTAGTGAAATAATCGGTTGCCACCAATACGAACCGATGCCCTTTTGAGGAAGACGGGTGGATTTGTCCAATGAAATCTAAACCCCAACCTCTGAAAGGCCACGGTTTGATAATAGGATGTAATATAGCAGCAGGAGCCAATTGAATATCACCAAACTTTTGACAAGCTTCACACCCTTTATAATATCTCAAGCAATCATTAATCATAGTCGGCCAATAAAACCCAAAGACGTCGAATAACCATTTCATTTTCGAGCCGATTGGTGAGTGCCACAAATGCCCTCATGTACCTCTCCCATAGCAACTCTTGCTTGGTCCTCATCCAAGCATTTTAAAAGAACATCATCAACTGTTCGGCGATAAAGGTCACCATCCCTCATAGTATATTTAAAAGCCATACGCCGAACAGCCCTGTCCACCCTTTCACTCGGATTGCACAAGTAGTCAACAATGGGCTTTCTCCAGTCGGAATTATCACCTGCACTAGATTTTTTGTTAATGACCGAATCAGTGGGTTCAGGTTCGGCCTCTCCCATATTGGCAAGACAAGACATCGGTCTTTGAGAGATATGAAACATGCCATGATCAACATGATATCCAGATGCCTGCTGTGCCAACTCATTTGCTTTCCAGTTGTCATGTCTAGATATATGTGCAATGCTAAAACAATCCAAAGTAGAAATTATATCCAGACATTTACCAAGATAAACATTAAGTGATTCGTCAAAACACTGGAAGACTCTGGATATTTGCTGCACCACTAGTAACGAATCACCGTAAGCCTCAATATGTGTAACACCTATAGCAAGTAACATCTCTAGACCGAATAACAATGCTTCATATTCGCTTGATTGTTTGTGCAAAAATATTCTAAGCGGCATGAGGCTTCAAAACAGCACCATGAGGAGATATATAAACAATACCAACACCTTGGCCATTGCTACAAACTGAACCATCAAAGTACAATCTCCATGGCACTAATGAAACAAGGTTCATATCAACATCATGCTTGTCATTAATCCGATGTTCAACAATGAAATTAGCAACAATCTGGCCTTTCATGGATTTTAGAGATTCATAAGCCAAATCATACTCAATCAAAGCATAGGCCCACTTGCCAATTCTACCACTAAGAATTGGCCTATGCAACATGTACTTAATGACATCGGTTTGACAAGCTACTACACAAGCACTCGGTACTAGGTAATGTCTCAATTTTGTGCAAGCGTAATATAAGCATAGACATAGTTTTTCAATAAATGTATACCTTGTCTCAAGCGCCCAATAAACGTCTGCTCAAATATGTAATGGCATGCTCTTTTCCTTCGGTATCCTGAGTCAAAACAGCACCAATAACACCTTCCTCTGCTGCGATATAAAGTTTAAAAGGCTCTCTATGCTTGGGTGCTTTCATCACCGGAGGAGTGCACAAATAATTCTTGATCATATCAAAGGCTTCTTGCTGTTTTGCCCCCCAAGTGAAATCAACATCATTCTTTAACCGAAGGATAGGAGTAAATGCATCAACTTTCCCTGACAGATTAGCTATGAACCTTCTCAAATGATTGACCTTGCCAAGGAACTTTTGCATATCTCTCTTGCATGTTGGAGCATCCACTTTCTGTATGGCCTCTATCTTTTTGGGATCAATTTCGATGCCATCTTCATGAATAATGAAACCCAAAATTTGCCGGTGACACGCCTAATGCACACTTCAAAGGATTCATCTTCATCCATACTTTTTCATCCTTTCAAAAGCTAAACGCAAATCGCCAAGTGAGATTCAAAAGCATCCGATTTGACAACAATATCATCAATATAAACTTCAAGTATGACACCGAGTAAATCATGAAAATCAAATTCATAGCCCTTTGATATGTGGCCCCAAAGATTTTTCAATCCGAATGTCATCACCGCCCACTCGAATAAACCAAGGAAACCAGACATCGGAAAGTTGTTTTGTACATGTCCTCTTCGCCATAAAATTTGATTGTATCCGCATTACCATCTAGAAAGCTAATAACCTTATGTCCGTAGCATCATTAATAAGCATATCGGCTATTGGCATGGGATACTCATCTTTGGGTGTAGCCCTATTCACATCTCTCAAGTCAATGCACACCCTCAACTTGCCGGATCCTTCTTCTCCATCGAACAATGTTAGAAATCCACTCGCATACCCGCAAGGTCGAATGAATTTAGCTTCAAGCAATCGACCGATCTCTTCCTTGATCCGGTCATATGTTTTCGGATTAAACTTTCGGCCGATCGCTTATAAGGTCTAAAACCGCCTTTATAGGCAACCGATGCTCCACTAGCTCTCGGCTCAACCTCGCATCTCATGATATTCCCATGCAAAGCAACAAACATATTCTTTCAATAGCTCGATTAATTTAGCTTTACAATCGGCTTTCAAATTTTTGTTTATAAATGTCGGTCGATCGACCGATCCGTCTCCGATATCTACCTCTTCTAACGGATCGGCCGATGTAAAACCTTGTCCAAGTTTATCCATGTCATCCAACTCCTCAATAGACTCATACATATCGCTCTCTGGACCGATATTTTGCAAGACGCTTTTGTAACCACTCGAATTAGGATCCATTTAAACATATCATACCTTGGAGCCGATTGCATTGATCGGCTTTAAAGACACGGGCACAAAACCATTTTTGGTCGTGACCGAGAAAATCAAACTCGATAAGTCACGCCCCGTCAAGCAAGTAGCATTGGGATGTTGCCAATCCACCGATGCATCGCCAAAGCAACACAAGCGAATTATCCGCATGAATGACTTCCACTTCGTCATCAACCCATCAATCAAAAACTGGTGCATAGTGGATGGCACGCACCGGTTTGCATGAACCCAATCACGGCCTAGTATGACGTTGTAGTTACCTTTGCACATCAGCGACAAAGAATGCAGAGCCAAAGTTTTGCTTCCATCGTAAGCTCCACATACATCACACCTTTGGCTTCAGTTTTTCTTTGCCTTCAAACCGCTGAGCACCATATTGGTCTTGATCAATTCTTCATCAGGCAAACCCAATTTCTTGAAGACCGAATAGGGCATAAGATTTACCACAACGCCACCATCAACAAGCATCCGAGTGAGCGGCGACCCATTGATATGACCTCTGAGATATAATGGTTTCAGATGATTTACTGGTTCTTTTGGCTTCTCGAATATTGCATTTTTAGGGCCAAAATCCAGCTGAGCCACCTCCCCTTCCTCATCTACAACACGAAACTCAGCAGGTAAGTAATACACCATATTGATATCCATACCTTCATGAACCGGTGTAGATTCATAGTCCAACATATCAGCCTCTTCTTCAAGTGGATCGACCGATTCTGAAATTTGGCCGAGTGAAGGAGAAGTAAGAAGTGTCGCAGACGATGTAATAGCTGTCACATCGTCCTCCTTGGGTGGTGTAGGCATTTTTGTGATAGATGTAGAAGCTGATGTATCTTGTATTTGTTTTGGCCTCCACACTTGTTTTGCTGGAACCATGGGCCGAGTGTCATTGAACAACTTATCCCTTTGCTTCTCGGCCTCCTGCTCCGCCATCTCTTGACTCCTTAACCTCTGTAGTGTCCTCTTCTGTGTCTTTGTTAGCCCTGGAGGACACCACTTTGGTCGAGTGTATTTAGCATCTCTCACCTTTACTTGGCTGGTGCTTGCTTCATGGTCATTAACCGAGTGCTTTGGCGCGATAGAAAGTATCGGCTCAGTTGAGTGATTATGCACAGTCGGCTGCTGTATGGGGAATGTTTCGGTGCCCAAGATAAGTGAGTCGGCATCCATTTTCTCCTTGCCTTTTCCCGACTCAACTGCTGCAACACTTGGTGACTTAACACGCCATTCTTTTCGACTTTCCAGATGCATAAAATTTCCACTCGGGCGCACCTTTTTACTTGGATGGAACCCACTCGGATTGATGTCACTCGGATGGTATCCCCTCGGATGGTATCCACTCGGATGGAACTCAGTCGGATGGAATCTACCCATCCACATTTTTTCACTCGGATAGCTTCCACCTGGGTGCATTCTTACACTCGGATAATTTCCATCCGGTCGCATATTTTGACCAGCTGACTGATAGTCACCAATGTTGAGTCGGCCATTATATGAGTAACCAAGTTGATCCCACACAGATTGCCTTTGCTCTTCTGAAAACTGCGCCCTTGGTCCACTCGGTTTTGTATACCGACTGAACATATCAACTGATGGTGACCTTGGTCGTTTCAGATGAGTCGGTCGATTGAAACTAGAACCGCCGATGGTTAGCATACTTGGACAGCAACATATCAAAAGTTGGCTTGATTCGCTTATGCTGTACTTTAACTTCATTCTTCTTCCACTTGCCAACTTCACGGACTCTTGGGCTTGACAAATTTAACACGAGTATTTTCTTGCACTTGCGGTTGCCCCGAGTGTAGGATTCTTGATGGTGATTTTGATCACTTCCTTGCCATCGGGTTGCTTATCAAGCACAACCTCTCTCCCCAAGACCTTGTTGTCCTCCTTGTCTTTCCCGGCTCACCAACAATGACATTAGCTTTATTAGCAGATTCGCTACCTCCGGCCGAATGAGTAACTTCTTCCTTCTAAATCCATGGTGTTCATTGGAAAGGGCTGTTTATCAACTTGCATCTCAGAAAAGTTCAATCGTCCGTCATTAATGGCCGATTGTATCTGTCGTCGAAAAACATTGCAATCATTAGTAGCATGAGAAAAAGAATTATGATACTTGCAATAAGCACGCCGTTTCAGCTCTTCAAACGGCGGTAAAGTATGAGATATTCTAATAATCTTAGCCTGCAGCAAAGCATCAAATATTCTATCACACTTAGCAATGTTAAAAGTAAACTTCATCTCTTCATCACGATTCTTATGAATCGGTTTCAGATCATTGCAAGTAAAGGGTTTGGCCTTAGATGGCCAAACAAATTCAGTAAGCAAAACATCACCCTCATCGTCCGAGTGATCACTATCATATTCCACCATATTCACCTTTGGACGATCGGCTTTGTATCTATGCACTTCTTTGAGGTCTTTGCTTCGGCTTTCCTGAGCCAAAGCCCTTTGTAAGACTTGGTTGATATTTAGGAACTCGTAGCCTTCTAGCTTTTCTCTAATGGGAGTTCTCAAACCACTCAAAGACTAGGTCTCGCCAAGTCTCTCTCGGTTATCACCAAACTAAAACACCGGTTTTTCGTCTCTCTAAATCTCTTGACGTAATCGGAGACCGATTCATCATGCTTCTGCTTAACCGATGTTAGATGTGACAACTTGAGTTCATTGTCGCCGCTATAAAAGTGATCATGAAATTTCTGCTCTAGCTGCGACCAAACTCGAATGGAACCATGTGGTAAAGAAGAAAACCATGAAAATGCAGTACCAGTTAATGATAAAGGAAATAAACGCACTTTCAATTCATTCAACGAGCCTGCCTCACCCAATTGTTCTAAGTATTGACTAACATGCTCCCATGTGGTTTTTGTGCCCTCTCCATTAAACTTAACAAAATCTGGAATTTTATATCCTGGAGGGCACTGGATAGCATCAAAGTACTCGGGGTATGGCTTTTGATAAATCCGATTCCGAGGTAACTCAACTCCAAAATTTTCTCGAAGCATCTTAGCCATCTCCTCTCTAAGATTAGCTAAACCATCATCCATAGTGGACGATGGAGCTTGTGGCAGTGGCATAGGAGGAGTAGGGTTACTAGCTGTAGGTAGGAATTGTGGCATGTATGTCGACCCATAATTTGGTAGTGGTCGAGTGGTTGTAGCTATAGGTAGGGTTTGGTTCGGCGTCACCACCGAACCTGGCATGCTCATAATAGGATTAATGGGTGCAGCCACAATCTGATTTGTTTGGGTAGGATAATAAGTCATCGGCACGGGAGGCACCGATGCAATAGGTAAAGCCAGATTAGGGTTTTGCACACTAGCAGCTACACCATCATTACCACTAGTCGATTGAGATGTATTCTTCTGAGCATTAGTATTTTCAATGAAAGTTTGATAGACTAGATTGTTACCATCAGCAATACGACTTTCAATCTCAGCCCACTGCTCAGGAGAGAAGGTAGTACTTACAGAGGGTTTAACCTGCTCGGCTTGAAGAGGAGGGAACTTGATTTCTTCAATCGGAGTGATGTTGCCTTGGCGATCCTTCTTGAACTTTGCAAGGAATTCCTGCAAGTCCTTCTCCTCGCGCGCCTTCTTGTACTCCTCATAGACTTGGCGATGATCGGCCGATATCTCATCAAGACTGGGCTTAATGATGTTATCGGCGTCTACCTCAGATGGCTTGGGAAGATCGGACATGGTGGATGATGATGATTGATCTTCGGTCCCCAGCGGAGTCGCCAAAAGTGTGTTGACACACGAACACGTTCGATGTACCCTCGACGCCGGGGTGATGCACCGCAGCTCACGTCGAAGGAGACCCGACCGACATAGCGACACGCAAGACGATCGGCGGGTGCTTTTGTAGACCAAACCCACAAGACCCGAGAGGGACCCCGTCAGGATTGCGGCGGCTATGGGCTGCCCTAGGTCGATTGTTTCGCCCCTAGAGCCTCGGGATTCGCAGCTCTCAAACACGAAGAACAGCGAAGAACGAGAGAGAAAACGGTGGAGAGATAAAAGTAGACAGAAAAAGTAGTATATTGATTTGTTCGATTGTGTGTTGTTCAATCGGCCGTCACCCCCAACATATATAAGAGGCGGATGGACTTCCGCATAAGTAAAGGATTCATCTAGGCTTTCCTTACAAGAAAAATTACATCAATTCGCGTCCTAGAGTCCTAGTTCTATTCCAACTCGGATCCAGTCTGAATCTGGCCCAAACTTCTGTCTTTCTCCTTGTGCAGGCCGCCGAGCCTCCATATGACCTCCGACCAAGATGGCCCAAATATCAAACTTGTGCGCCTCGACGATACGAACAACTCTCATGTTGATCACTTTTTCAAATAAGGCCATCTTGAATACTTTTCGAGGTCATCTTTACCTTCCAGTCGGACTCGGTCTTGCGGTAGACTGAATTATCCGAGTCTTGTAGTGAATTTGCAGGCCATATACTATCTCTGATGACGATGACTCCAAAAGCAAAGTTTACCGTCTTGACGATACGTACAACTTCTGTATTGAACACTTCTTCATCCGAGATCATCTCGATAAACTTTTGGGCACATGTTCAGTTTCACTCGGATTTGAGCTCATCCACTCGGATTTTAGAGTCTTTCACTCGGATGGTCCGACCGACTTTTCACTCGGATGACTATATTTTCACCGAAGACAATCAATCGGTAGGTTTTCACTCGACCTTTTACTCGATCGGTAGGTTTTCACCGACCTTTACTCGATCGGTAGGTTTTCACCGACCTTTACTCGATCGGTAGGTTTTCACTCGACCTTGACTCGATCGGTAAATTTTCACTCGGCCGGTGACTCGATCGGTAGGTTTCCACTCGACCTTACTCGATCGGTAGATTTTCACTCGACCGGTGACTCGATCGGTAGATTTTCACTCGACCGGTGACTCGATCGGTGGGTTTTCACTCGACCGGTGAGTTTTCACTCGGATGGTAAGCTTTCACTCGACCAAAAACATAGCCTGATCTTGATTTGCCTCTCCAGGTTACATACGACCTCGGATTGAGACGAATTATATATGAAAATCGATCGGCTCGACGAGACGAAACTTTTTCGTGTTGAAGGTTTTTCGATTCAAGGACTTCTTAAGGGCCTAATTGCTTGCGCGACCCACCAGACATGGCGTCTCGTACTTTGCGCCAGATTTCCACTCAGCTTCGGCCTGCAGTGTATTGCCTCTAACTTTTACATATGAACTCGGATTGAGATGATTTATATATCAAAATCGATCGCCTCGACGAGACGAAGACAATTCCTTTAGAATACTCCTTCATCCGAGGTCGTCTTGAAGGCAAGATTGGCCGAAAACCACTCGGAATGTTTGAATTTTGTCACTCGGAGTGCAACTTCGGCCACCGATATAAAGTCGAATGGCGATAAATTAAACATCAAAGTTATTCCACTCGTCGACCTGAAACTTTGCACGCCGAAAACTCTTTTACTTGAGGTCATCTTACTTGCCTTTTGTACCTTGCCAAAATCCGATGTCAACACGGCTGTGATGCCGCGGAGGCCTCACCGCCTCCTACTACTCCCACCGTTGGCCAGGACATCCCTCTACTCACCCACACACCCTGTTATTCTGCAGCGAAGGCAGACTCACACCGCAGCCGAACCAGTGGACCCTCGTACTCCTCTCCGCGTGGGCATCCACTGCCGCGTCTTCCCCGGCTCCGCGTCGTCCCCTTCCTAGGCCTCGCCGTCGTCCACCGTCGTGGTGCTCTCGGCGCGGCGTGGTCAACATGGTCAATGACCGACTTCCATCGGAAGAGTACTGTACGTGGAGAGGCTGACAGCTGGGTCCACGGCAGTCGTAAGGAAGTGCCTCCTTATTACGCGCAAAATAATTATTCCTCCACCTGACAGCGGGGACCCACCGGACGGGCCACCGTATTTCGTGAAAAAAAATGTTTCGCCCCTGACTGCTGGGACCTACCAGCTACATCTTTCCACGTAAGGAAGTGCATCCATATTACGGGCAAAAAAATGAGTCGCCCCCTAACTGCTGGGACCCACCAGCTACATCTTCACACGCAAGGAAGTGCGTCCGGGCAAAAAAAACGATTCGCCCCCCTGACTGCTGGGACCCACCAGCTACATCTTTGCACGCAAGGAATTGCCTGACAGTCGGGACCCACCTAGTCGAAGCGTACGTAGCGTTGTCATTCTGGTCGCGAACGTGTACGTACATACTGGTCGATGTAGAGGCGCGCATGTGTCATAGTAGAGGCTCGCACGAGTCGTAGTAGAGGCGCACACGTAGCGTGTACACGTACCTACAACGGCCAGGGTGCAAGAAAGAAAATACGGCCACGTACGTACATATGGGTGGGGTCTCGAACGCCTACTCGCGCATACGTACGGCCAGGGCTCGTGTACATGGCTGGGTCATAACGGAGAAACCGTGTCGTCGTCGTGTTCATGGGGAGGCAACAGAATGCATTGTGTTCATGGGGAGGCAACGGAATGCGTCGTGTTCATCAGGAGGCAACGAAATGCATGGGAGCCAACCGGCTTGGACAGAACAGGCGATGGAAACGAGGCCTGGCGTACCACAGAACGGAGGAAACGGCCTTGTGTTCGACTGGCCACGTTCGAAACGGGATCCTGTTCATCGGGAGGGGTCTGGCGTACCGCAAAACGGAGGAAACGGACCTCCTACGGTTGAAATAGGGGTCATGTTGATCGGGAGGGGTGTGGCGTACCGCAAAACGGACGAAACGGACTTGTGTTGGAGCGCTACGGTCGAAACGGGTGTCCTGTTCACCGGGAGGGGTGTGGCGTACCGCAAAAGGGACTCCACGGGATATTGTTCATCTCCACCATTGACCTCCTCTAGCCTCCACGGGCTACCGTCGACCTCCTCCAGCCTCCACGGGCTATTATTCATCCAGCCTCCACCGCGCGCTACTCCACCGGCTACTGTTCAACCACCCCTCCACGGGCACCCCTCCACCGTCTACTGTTCATCCAGCCCTCCACGGGATCGTCCTGTTCATCCAGGCCTCCACTCCACGGGGTCATGTTCATCCAGCCCCAACCGGCTCGATCGATCGGGGTCCTGTTCATCCAGAGGCAACGCCACCTCTCACTGTTCATCTACCCCCCCTGCAACACTCACTATTCATCCCAGAGGCAGCATCGATCGGCTTCGGTTAGCAGCAGTAGCATAGGAATCGCTCGATCGGGTTCAGTTAACAGCCATCGATTGATCACTCGGGTTCGAGAACGCAGAGCTCGCAAAGGTAATCGCCGGGTTCGATTAGAGCCCAACGCCCGCTTCGGGTTCGATTAGAGCTAACGCCACGACACACGCTGCAGACGTCGTGAGAGAAACACGATCGCTTCGCCCCGACCACCCACCGTGAACAGGAACTCCCAATTTTCCTCACCTCGCTTCTACCACGGTTTTTTCCGTCATGGACGGCCCAAAGAATGTCATGCAGCTGCGTCTCCGCCCGCCAGACGAAAAGCCCATTTTCTGTCATGATTTTTTGTCATAGAAGTAGGAGCCTACCACATCTGTGATGATACCGGGTTTTGTCACAATTATCGTCATAGAAGTGTCATAAGTATGAAAGAAAAAAAAATCGTTCGGCCCAAAATGTCACGGATGTGTCTTTTTTTGTAGTGGGGGAGGCAGCCAGGGGTACCCCAAGTAGGCTGAATCCTACTTGGGGTCCCTCCCCAATTCGCCCCCCCCCCATCCCCTACCATATTTATCGGAGGGGAGAGGGGAAGGAAGGGGAATCCTATTCCCTTTCTTTCCTTTCATTCTTCCCCTTTCCTTCTCCACCTTAACCGGCCCATATGGGGGCTGCAGCAGCCCCTTGTGGCTGGTGTGTTTCCCCTCGTGGCCCATAAGGTCCATATCTTTTGCCGGGGGTGCCCGTAACCCCTTCCGGTGATCCGATATGTACCCAGTACCCTCCAGAACACTTCCTGTGTCTGAATACCATCGTCCTATATACCAATCTTTACCTCTCGGACATTTCGAGACTCCTCGTCATGTACGTGATCTCATCCGGGACTCCGAACAATATTCGGTCACCAAATCACATAACTCATATAATACTATATCGTCATCGAACGTTAAGCGTGCGGACCCTACGGGTTCGAGAACTATGTAGACATGACCGAGACACCTCTCCGGTCAATAACCAATATCAGAACCTGGATTCTCATATTGGCTCCCACATATTTTACGAAGATATTTATCGGTCGAACCGTTATGACAACATACGTTATTCCCTTTGTCCATCGATATGTTACTTGCCCGAGTTTTGATCGTCGGTATCTTCATACCTAGTTCAATCTCGTTACCGGCAAGTCTCCTTACTCGTTCCATAATACATCATCTTGCAACTAACCCATTAGTCACTTCGCTTGCAAGGCTTCTTATGATGTGTATTACCGAGAGGGCCCAGAGATACCTCTCCGATACTCGGAGTGACAAATCCTAATCTCGATCTATGCCAACCCAACAAACAACTTCAGAGATGCCTGTAGAGCTTCTTTATAATCACCAAGTTACGTTGTGACGTTTGATCGCACACAAAGCATTCCTCTGGTATCCGGGAGTTGTATAATCTCATAATCGAAGGCATATGTATTTGACATGAAGAAAGCAATAGCAATAAAACTGAACGATCAATATACTACGCTAATGGATGGGTCTTGTCCATCATTCTCCTAATGATGTGATCATGTTCATCAAATGACAACACATGTCTATGGTTAGGAAACTTAGCCATCTTTGATTAACGAGCTAGTCTAGTAGAGGCTTACTAGGGACACGATGTTTTGTCTATGTATCCACACATGTATCAAGTTTCCGGTTAATACAATTCTAGCATGAATAATAAACATTTATCATGAAATAAGGAAATATAAAATAACAACTTTATTATTGCCTCTAAGGCATATTTCCTTCACAACAGAGGTGTCGATTGGTACATGGACACCGGCGACGCCTCTCACATGGCTTCTAACCCCAGTATCCTCTCCCGTGCCTCCCCCTGTCCTTTCAACCCTCGCATCGTGGTTGGTGATGGCACCTCTCTTCCCATCATTCATCACGGTTCGTCCTCCCTTCCGTTTCGCTCTTCACATTTAACTCTTAATAATGTGCTTGTCTCACCATCCTTAATCAAAAACCTATGTTCACTGTTGAGTTTGACGCTCTTAGTTTCTATGTCAAGGATGCTCGCTCCCGGAGGGTTCTGCACTATTGTGATTCGTTACCCATGTGGTCCTACTATGAGTGGAGGTTGGGTTGCTCTCCATGCTGATGTCTTGCTCTGGCACGCTCGACTTGGTCATCCCGATGCCGACGCCCTTCACAAAATTTTGAGCACTTTTCCCTTTTCGTGTAATAAATCAGCGACTCATACTTGTCATGCTTGTCGTATTGGAAAGCACGTTCACTTGCCATTTTCTTCATCTACATCGATTGCAACTTTTCCATTTGATGTTATTCATTGTGATGTTTGGACATCTCCAGTGCCTAGCAATTCAGGCTTATCATATTATCTTGTGATTTTAGATGATTTTTCTCACTTCACTTGGACTTTTCCGTTATGCCGTAAATCCTACGTCGCCTCCACCCTTCACTCCTTTTATGCTTACGTCGACATCCACTTTCATCGCACCATTGCTCACCTTCAAACATATAACGGAAAAGAATTTGATAACCTCGCCATTCGACATCTTCTGCCCACTCATGGCACCATCTTTCGTCTTATATGTCCATATACATCCCAATAAAATGGTCGTGCCGAACGTGTCCTCCGCACCCTCAATGAGAGTGTTCGTGTGTTGCTCTTTCATGCACACATGCCCGCACGGTTTTGGCCCGATGCCCTCGCTACTGCCACACTTCTTCTTAACATCCGGCCTTGCAAACCACGATGGAGCTATACACCTCATCATCTCTTGTTCGTGTCTCCTCCATCCTATGATGATCTTCACGTCTTCGGTTGCTTGCGTTACCCTAACATTACCGCTACCGCTCCGCATAAACTTCTGCCTCGGTCTCTCGCTTGTGTCTTTCTTCGCTGCCAACCCAACACCAAAGGCTTTCCGCTGCTATGACCCTGTCTCTCGTTGTGTGTTTGTCTCGCGGCATGTTTACTTTGATGAGGTTGTCTTCCCTTTTGAGCAAGTATCTTCGACAGTGGCCTCGTCTTCGGAGACCCCTCCTCGTCGGTCGTGTGGCGCTCTTGCGCTTCCTGTGCCGCGGCCGCATGCTCCTCTCGTGGCCCGTTCGGTTCCCTTGACAGGACCTCCATCGTCGGCTGTGGTGGAACCAGCCTCGACCCCACCATCTCAGGAGGATCCGATCCCGTCTCCGCTGGCTTCAGCACCAGCCTTTGAAGGCGGGTCGGCCCCTTCATCACCATCCACGGCTGAGCGCTCGGCCGTATCCTCCGCCGCGGCGTCGCCCTCTGCAGTACCCCTGGCGATCTCACATGCGTCCACGCCGGCTGTGGCCTCGCCCGCCGGCTCGTCGTCGCCCTCTGCGGTCTCACCGGCGGACCCGTCTTCGCCACCCGCGATCTCATAGCCGCCTTCTGCGGTCTCACCTGTGGCCTCGACCGTCGCCTTGTCGCTTGCGGTCTCCTCCGCGGCTACGCCATCGTCGTATTCCGCACCCACGGCTGCGGCTCCGCCTCGACGATGGCCTCGACCCCCGCCTCCGCCGCCTCATCACTCTATGGTGATACGTGCTAAAGACGGGATTCATCAGCCGAACCCCCGCTACCACAACCTCAATGTCACAGCCATCTCCCCCGTACCACGCTCGGTGCGCTCTGCATTGAGAGACCCGCATTGGCTCGCGGCCATGCGTGCTGAGTATGATGCTCTTGTCGCCAATAGGACCTGGACATTGGTCCCTTGCCCTCATGGCGCCAACATCATCACTGGCAAGTGGGTATTTCGGCATAAACTTCTTCCGGATGGCTCTCTGGACAGGTACAGGGCTTGTTGGGTCGTTCGTGGATTTGCACAACATGCCGGTGTTGACTTCTCGGAGACTTTCTCCCCGGTCGTTAAACCCGCCACGATTTGTGTTGTTCTTCAGCTCGCCGCGTCTCGTCGTTGGCCTGTTCATCAGCTTGACATCAACAACGCTTTTATCTACGGTTATCTTAAGGAGCGTGTTCTCTGTCAACAGCCAGCAGGGTTTGTTGATCCCACTCGGCCTGATGACGTATATCTGCTCTCACGGTCTCTCTATGGCCTGAAACAGGCACCTCGTGCGTGGTATCAACGCATTGCAGCATTCCTCACTGCTCTCAGGTTTCGCAGCACCACCTCCGACACATTGTTATGTGTGCTTCATCAAGCTGATCATGTCACCATGCTTCTTCTGTATGTTGATGATATTGTCATCACCGCCTCTCGCACGGATTTACTTTGCGTCATCATTGGCCGCCTTGGTTCTGAGTTTCGGCTGAAGGATTCGGGCGTGTTGCACTTCTTCCTCGGCATTAATGTGTGACGTGATGCCTCAGGGTTTTTTCTTCATCAAGGACAGCATGCTCTTGATCTCTTGGATCGTGCTGGCATGACCGACTACAAACCTGCTGCTACTCCTGCCGAGGCCAAGCCAAAGCTCTCTGCCACTGCTAGACAGCCTGCCACTGACGCCGCTCTCTACCGCAGTATTGTTGGTGCTCTTCAGTACCTCACGCTCACTAGACCAGACATTCAGTTTGCCGTGCAGCAAGTTTGCTTGCACATGCACTCGCCTCGTGATGTTCACGGATCTCTGGTCAAGCGCATTCTCCGGTATCTTCGCAGCACACTGACCTATGGCCTTCGTCTTCGTGCCTCCGCCTCCAGTGAGCTTTTTGCCTGCACTGATGCGGATTGGGCTGGCTGTCCTGACACTCGACGATCCACGTCGGGATATTGTGTCTTCTTCGATGACTCTCTCGTCTCATGGTCCTCTAAGCGGCAGCCCACCGTCTCCCGCTCGAGTGCTGAGGCCGAGTACCGTGACATCGCCAACGTTATTGCTGAGACGTGTTGGCTGCGTCAACTACTTGGTGAACTTCGGGTCACAATCCCGAAAGCTACGGTGGTTTTCTGTGATAATGTTTCGGCCACCTACCTCTCGGCCAATCCGGTGCAGCATAACCGCACTAAGCACATTGTACTTGACATTCACTTCGTCCGCGAGAAGGTACAGTTGGGTCAGCTCCGTGTTCTTCATGTACCGACCACCCAACAGTTCGCCGACATTATGACCAAAGGGCTTCCAACCGCTGCATTCCAGGGGTTCCGTTCCAGTCTTTGCATCGCCGACGCCGACGCTTCGACTGCGGGGCAGGGGGGGGAGGAGGTGTTGAACGTGACATATATGTATTTTCATACTATTAATCTTTCTATAGTCTCTAGCCTTGTATAGTTGACTTCTAGAGATATGGTAGGATTGGTTGGCTTGTCACGCAAGACATCCTGTGTATATATTGTGACCAACTTCGAGGAATACAATTTAGTTGCATCCCACATCTTTTCTACAGGTAGGACGGCGACGACGATGGCCCTGCCTCTCGAAGGTCAATGCCTAGGAGGTCACCACCTGATACTTAGTTTAGATTTCACATATTTTTATCTAATATATCAACCTCGTTAAATTTGACCAAGTTTGCATGTGATATATCCAACTAGTAGACTATATTCTGTCTGAATTTCGTGCTTGAAATATTTGAAACGAAAGAATTTTGATGGCTAACTTTGGATGACCCGTGTCGGCGAACGTTTGGAGGCGTCCTGTGGACGAAATAGCCTTTGGATAAGCCTTTACGCGCCAGCGGTACCAACGTCAGTCAGCAGGGTGGGCCGCTGCGCTGTCTTCCCTTTGACGAGCGACGACGCGATCACCGCCTGCAAATCACAATGCCTGTCGGTCGGCAATCGCATGGAGCACGATGCCGCTCCTTCCACTCACAGACCGATCATATGCGTCGACCGATGGATCGATCCTGCACGCCATTGAAGGCGGGCAGCAGGAGGATCAGCCGGAGCGCACGCCGTCCCTGTTGCGCTACATGGACCGCGTGTCAGCCCAGCACGGAGCAAGAGGGCGGGGGGCCGAAGAACCCGACGGTGCTGTTCCCCTCTCGGGCCTCTCGCCGGCCCGCCCGCCCGCCCGGACCCCGGCGAAAACCACGAGTCCTCACTGTGCCGCCGCATGGCGTACTACGTCGACGCGGACGTGGATCATGAGCGTAGCTTTTCCCCCTGATTCCCTTGTAACCTAAAGCGGCGGCGCGTTGCAGCGCCGTTGTTACGGCGGGAGGGGGCACACCGCGGTTAAAGCAGGCAGGCGGTGGCCATCATCTGTCCGTCGCCACTTTTTTGCTGGACGTTTTGCTGCAAAAAATCATCGGGCCTTTGACTGCTCGCTCGTCTTTGGCTGTCCATCCCCGACCGTAGGGTCAATCGGCCACGCACAATGCGCATGGACTGGCCGCGGTACGCGTAGTACCGTTTATCTGATGGTGGTGTAGCGCCGGCGTAAAGGAGGAACAGTGGAGTTTTGTTCGCCGACACTTTTTCACCGCCGTCGACCCCTCCGACAGAATTACCACGCACGTAGTACGTTCCGAAGGCCCGGCAAAAGCGGCGTCCATCCATCACAAAATAGTTGCAGTCACGCGGGAAAGAGGCGACATGGTATATGAGCTGCAGTCGCCGCTGTCGTTTGATCGCTCGCTCGTTCGTTCGTTCGTTTTCAATTTTATTTTACCCCTCTCTCTAACACGGGGGGTAAAAGGCGCCAAGGAGTTAGTGGCAAGGTCAGCAGGGCGTCACGCGCGGACGCAGCTTTTGTGCCGCGCGTAGCTCCTCTCGGCCCGACCGGCGCCGCGGATCGGGACGCAGTCGCGACCGCGCCCGACGCAGTAAAGCCGCGCGTGTCGGCGCCACCCTTATTTAACGCCCCGGCTTCCCGCCTCCCGGTCGTTTCAAACGGCTCCAAGTCCAAGATGGTGCTGCCGACGCGGGGCGGTGAGCCGGAGGAGGCGGAGGCGGAGATGGACGATCAGCGCTCGCCGCCGGTCCGCGGCGCCCGGACGAGCAGGAGCCACAGCGAGGCGGAGCGCAAGCGGCGGCAGCGCATCAACGCCCACCTCGCCACGCTGCGCAGCCTCCTCCCGTCGGCCTCCCAGGTGAGCAAGCTACTTCTCATGCTCGTGGTAGTCATCGTTGCGGTGATGATGCCAACTGAGCTGAGCCTTGATGGGCGTGCGTGCGCGCAGATGGACAAGGCGGCGCTGCTCGGCGAGGTGGTGCGGCACGTGCGGGAGCTGCGGGGCGACGCGGACGGCGGCGCGGTGGCGGGGGTGGCCGTGCCGGGGGAGAGCGACGAGGTGGGCGTGGAGGAGGAGCGCTGGGACGCCCGGGAGAGCGCCAAGCGCGTCAGGGCCTGGGTGTGCTGCGCCGACCGCCCGGGGCTCATGTCCGAGCTGGGGCGCGCCGTGCGCTCCGTCAGCGCCAGGGCGGTCCGCGCGGAGATCGCCACCGTCGGCGGGAGGACGCGGAGCGTCCTGGAGCTGGAGGCCGGGCAGGCGGCCGGCGCGTCCCGGCCGGCGCTGCAGACGGCGCTCCGCGCCGTGCTGCTCAGCCGGGAGGATCAGCTGCTCGCCGTGGAGGGCTACAAGAGGCAGCGCTTCTCGGCGCTCATCTCCCAGGGTTTAGGCAGCTAGTGACACGATGACGCTCTATCTCAGCATGTTTAATTCACAAGCGTGTATCAACCTGTAGGATTAGTAGGCTCTTTATATATCACAGAATTAACTTTGATCTGTGTTTTCCCGTTCAGCTGGCCTTGTAATCACTGAACCATGATGTCCTTCAGGTTCTGTAATGGCAGTGTGAAAGTACAGGCATTGAGAAATTCAGACAAATGTCAGTACAGTAGCCTCTAGCTTTAAGGGCATGTACAATGGTTCTATCTTAAGAGTGCCACGTAGGATAAATGATGAGGTGGAGGAGAGAGAAATCATAAAAGAAGGCTTGTCTTCTCTTAATTAAGAGAAGACAAAAGATGATCTCTTAGCACAATTTGTCTCATCATGTTTTTAGGAACAACTAATTGTTGAAGATAAAGCTAAGAGATGACCCATTGTAGACATATCTTTTTGTCATCTCTAATTTACATTCTAATTTACATGCAAAACTTAAGATAAGACTATCTTATCAATCATTGTACATGCCCTAACACATCAACCGGTTGCTGTCTGTTTGCCAGTGGTATACTGTAGAACAGAGAGTTGCTCATGCAGCATTACGAATGATAGCAGAACAGTCGCCTGGTACTGGAATCTTAGCAGTACACAGAGTCATGAAAAGGAGGCAAGAAATATCGCTCTCAGATAACAGAAACCTCCCGATACAGAAATTAATATGAATGGCAATGAAAATGTACAAAGGAAGCGGTACAGATTTGAAATGCATTCAAAATGATTATACACTGATAGAACAAACATTACAGACCTGAATCTTATTGTTACAATGATACATCAATATTATACAGATGTTACAACACAAGGTCTGCCAAATGTGGCACCATTATACATTGTTTCCTTTGACTATGGTTCTGCAGTTTTACTAGCCGCCGTTTCACGATTCTAGACAGAAAACGCATAGCAACTGGATTGAATTCGCTTTGTCCCGGCAGTTTACAAGCTTTACTTTGGTGATAATGTATTGTTCGCTGTGTCGAACTTTACTCCATTGCGGTTTTATTGCTCTGCAGTGAAAGGGGTTTTTATGTCAATACAACCTGGAGCAAGTTGCAACGAATATAGCAGCAAAATGGCAGAGTAAAACCATGCTTAACCGCAGGGAGCAGAGTGAACTTTACCAGAGTATAAATAATGACTGTTCATTGATCAAGACCAGGTAGACCTGTTCTTTATAGCATACTTGCTGCCACCTTCCAGCCCTGGACGGTACACTAATGTCCACTTCTCAAATGTGCAATCAATAAAGTTGTAGTATCCCCCATGAAGGTTCAAATTTCCTTCCTTCACCCTTTCCTCTATCCAAGGGTATGTTAACAAGTTCAACAGTGAACTATTAATTGATTCCTGCATCAAACAATTTATTCAATGTAAGACAACGACGATGGTTCCACTTCAGATAATAGGTAGACATGGCTCTAGGTTCAACTATGTCACATGCTCGAATTTCTTGGAAACGTACATGGATCAAACATATGAAACAACTGCCATTTAGCATGCATGTAAAGACAATTTTGACGTTTAGAGCTACAAAATCACGGTATCTAATTCCAAAACTTCAATGCATATGAATTCAACCAAGAAGCATGTAATCTTGAATGCATACTACCTAGCATCTTGAGATGACATGGAATAAATAAGGCCATGCAGACTAATTCAATGCACTACTCTGGAAGCAATATTTTCAGACAGTTCCTGCTTCTTGCAATCACGCATCACACTGATATGAGCCAAATCACCTTTTCACAATGTCTGCACTGTGATTCGAAACTCAAATTTCCAGCTGCTGCTTCTGTGCTTAATCTTGCACTCTTCCCAAGTGAGACCCAGTCTCTGATAAAGGTTCTGTTCAATAAAAACAAACCAGGCTTGCATCATGTAAAAGTACAAAAACAGAATCTCGAAAGGAGAAATGGGAAGAGCATTGTACCTAGAGCTTCGATCGTCTTTCTTACTTTTCATGCTCATTAGTGCTTGGATGCCACCACAACGACTATGACCTACCACTAACACATTCGGTACCTGAGCAAAGGAAGACAATTGTCTCGATACTGGATACTTCACTACAAATGATCTGTCACGTACATGGGAGGAAAGAAAAATGAAACTCATATAAAGAAGGATTCATGCCTGAAGTGAGTTGACAGCAAACTCTAGTGCCGCAGTAGTCTCTGAAGCTCCATGCTTATATTGCAGCATTATTTACCATCAGAACTTCCACAATAGAAACTGCATTGCTTTAAAGTTTAACAGAGCATAAATATATGCTAAATTAGTAATACCTCGTATGGTGGTACCAAATTTGCCACATTACGAACAGTGAATGCATCACCAGGCTGAAGCCCCAAAATACTGGTAGGGCAGACCCTGGAGTCAGCACAAGCAACCACCATGAACTGGACACAGGAACATGAAATCAAAAGTAATACAAATAAGGATCAATACTGTGAAAACTACGAAGATTTGGAATTAACATTACAATGCTATACCTCTGGTGTTTGCTGCTCAGCAAGTTTTTGATAATTGGTAAAATTTTCCCTGACCACAGTTACAAATACAACAATGTCAATACACAAAGATATTAATATAACATCTGAAAACGAATTATTCATTATGTACTGCATGATCGACTTACACGTAGTTTCGTTGCTTGAAGTCCGTGAACCTCGCTTTCAGTTGACTGAATGGATCATATCCCCCATCTACCTCATCTACAGTATCATGTTTAAAATCTAGAAGTTGCCGAGTTAAGCTAGAATGATCTCCTGAGGCCTTTGTAGTACATGAGAATTCACTCCTGCAGATGGTATATACTTTTAGTATGGTGATACATAACATAATACAACAGAGTGTTCCCCATTGGATAAATCGAAGATTTAATATCAAGTGGACAAATCGTAAAACACGGTGTTTTCCAGCAGCATGTTAAGTTCAAACTGTCCATTTCAGGCATACTGCATTGCTACTATGTTGGCATTTCATTTCAAAAATAGCACTACACAGTTGTGAGCATAATCCATCAACCAGCCTAGAATTCTCAACAGAACAAAACATGCACACCAATGCTATATATAACTGAGCGAAAAGGAAATGGCATTTCTTCAACCGATAGCATAAAGGGCTAGGTTGGAACTAGTCATCAGCATATTGGCAATAGGAACCCATGACTAACCATCTCAAGATGTATTTAAAAGTGCTATAGTACAGTCCAGGGCAGTAGTGAACTGTGTCCAACCATTTACCGTAGTGTTTTCAGTGGAAAACAGTGCACCACTACAAATTACAATTTGAATCGTATATCAGTGCGACAGAAAACATTAATCAAAGTTGCATAATTACACTGCTGCCTTCCTTAAAAGAATCGCACATGCCGAGATTTATTATTCCCCAATTTTGGATCTCTTCCGATCTTCCATAACACTGACGAAATAGTATGAAGAACAGAGACATGCACACTAAACTAGTGACACTGAGAGTTGAGAGACCAGCTAAATTAACCCGTAAAAACACTTGCATGCAAGCTACAGAGCTAGGTAGCCAGAAACTCAACAGCTCCACATAAACATACAGACACAACTCTAAAAACTTGTAATTTGTGCACGGCATCACCACCCAGACAGAGAGCCAAGAGCAGCAAAAACATATCATAGCAGAAATTCAGAACGGCGCAGATAATTCTGCGGTCCGGCCACTCATCCAAAGTAACAAAGCTAGTTCAAAGCTCACGCCTCATACAGTATAACCAACTCACCGTCCAGATCCTCCCGCCCTCAGGGCAACGCCGCGCGCCCTCGAATCACCGATCTGCCGCGCCCCACAAAAGCCTTGAATCAGCAAAAGGGGATCGCAAGGAGCCGCGGAGGCCCCGGAAATGGGCAAGAGGGGGAATCTCACTCACCAACACGGTGCCGCGGCTCTGGCCGGAGCCGGCGGCGCAGGGGCCCGGCGCGAGGACGCGGCACGGGGAGGCGGGCCGGAGGAGACTGGGGGCCATGTGGTGTGGACGGGTAGGCGCCGAAAGGGGTCGAGGGGGTCTCGGGCATTTGAGGAGGGGCGGCGATGGCCGAGGCTTTTACGGGGGCGCCGAGGACGGGACGACGGCGATGCGACGGAGAAACCGAGGCCCGGGCGGCGCGGCGCGGAGGTGCGGAATAAATTAGGGTCGTTGGGCCGTTGAGCGGCGGAAGCGTCGATGGTTAGATTAGTGGAGGGGGACTCGTGGGAGTGTACAGCTGTGCGAGTGTGCTGGGGGGTGACGTCTTGGGCGGTTGTCCCTTGGTTTGCTCTGATGGGACGATCCTGGCCATCGGATTCCGCAGAAGTTGGAGTGGGTGCCGTGTGAGGCTTGGTGGCCTTTTTTGATTCCTGGGCCCACGGCCATGGGTTATCGAGTTGCTGCCTGCCGACGCATCATGAACAGTAGAATAATGAATAATTGGGCTGTGTCCACTGGAATGCTGGATCAATGTCTTATCAACCTACGTATAGTGCGTTACTCCCTCCGTCTCATAATATTGACACTACACTCCCGGAGTAGTTAGCAGTCGATACTCATTAGCAACGTATGATCATTATTTGTTGGCAAAAGGACTAAAGGAGCAGATGGTTTCGTGTATCTCCCACAAAACAGGATGGATGCTGGCTCGATCAAGCAAGACGAGAACGTCGAGAAGGGAACGAACGAACTGGGCATTGGGCAGTCGGTAGTCGGGCGAAGCCAGGCATGCGAAGTGCGAAGCAGAGAGAAGTCTCCGAACCGAACATGACAGCATTTCTTGATCAAAACACAAGCTTAGTTAGCACGCTCACCGGCGAGGTCGACGGCGAGGCCAGCGATCGTCCTCCCACACGGCGGCCCGCTGCTGGTGCTCCTCTCTATCGTCGACAGCAGGCGGCCCTTCTTGCCACGGTGCCGGTGCAGGTGATCGAGCCGCCACCGCAGCCGAGGCTGCTGCGCGTGTGGCGGCAGCCAAGCGGCGAGCTGCTGATCGCAAGGACCACGGGAGCATAGAACTCAGCAGATTCCGGGCGGAAATGGCCCCCTAGCTGGAGGCCCGGAGCCGCATGGGGGGGGTAGAAAAACCGGCAACGAGTGGTGCGATGCGGTTCCGTGCGGTACAGTACGCGCTACGGATGGATGGATGGATGGGTCGAGCAGCGCGGAGCGGACAGGTAGACGAAAGGAACGGGTTTGTTGGGCGCTGGCGGCGTGGACTGGACCGGACTGGACGTGTGGTGACCGGAGGCGAGGGAGAAACCATGAACTCTCTTTAAAACTCGTGATGATTGACACGGGCCGTGCAGATAGGAACTCCGAGTCACGTACCAATCAGTCTCCACCTTTGCATACACGGCCGTTCGGACACGCAACTCCGCTTATACGTGCGCGGATTCTCTTCCTGGTCGTGGGCTCGTGAACGCTCCTCCTTTGCCATTGCCCGTGAGGGGATCGGTGCTCACGCCGCCGAAGGCAAACGGGGACGTCCACGTACGCTGGCTGGCTGCCTATGCCGCCGGTAAGCCCGCGGCCGTATCGGCTGAACCGGGCTCGCCCTTATCCTCCAGCAAAACGGGGTGGGGGTAACGTGCGCGCGGTCCCGTACTCCGGGGCTCCGTCCCCACCAAGGACGTGCGCCCCGGCCCCGTGCCGTGCGTCTCTGTCCCTGTGTTCCACACGGTGGTCGGCGACCAAGAGCTGGCCACGTGACGAGAGCGCGAGTGCTATCCGAGATGCTCGTTGCTCAGTGGATTTGGATCTAGCCGAGGCGGCCAGATCTGGTTGGTGCGCTCGCCAAGGAAATGGGAGATGCCGCAGGCGGGACAAGTGTACAAGAATGCCGTCGACCGAAGGACGATCTGGAGTCATCGTAGGTTCCAGATACAAGTGGCACAACTTGTTTGGTGCCCTAAAATTTTGTTTTACTTTTATTTTTTTGCGGGTGACTATTTTTTTTTTTGTGGATAGTTTGGTGCCCTAGATAAGCACGGTGGTTATTAGGGCAACTCCAATGGTGTGCATCAAATCGCCTCTAAACGTCCGGACAGTGCGATCCAGACATTTTTTACCTTCAAACGTTTGCGGGCCAGCTCAAACGTCAAAGTTCCTATATACTCAAACCAATGTTGGTGGAGTCCGGATAGTCCGTGTGACCAATTATAACTTGGGCTACATGTTCTCACACCCCATGTGATGTATTTTCTCTTTTAGGTTCACCTAGTCCACCATATTGTCCAGCTTTGATGCTTATTTGTTGCCTTCCCTACTAGTGTCCGCGAATACGTCCGAACGTGTCCACGGACATTTGAGGTGTCCGACAACGTTGGAGTTGCCTTAGTAGAATGCCTACAGTTTCCGTGGTTCCCTTCAGGCTCCCAAAGTCAAACACGTGCATCTTTGACCAAGTTTTCAGAAAATAATAATAATAATATACAATACAAAATTTATATTGCTAGATCCATCACGAAAAGTATTTTTATATTTTATTAATTTTTATTGTAGATGTCGATATTTTATTCTATAATTTTGGTCAAGATATAGAATTTTGACTTGCATGAAAATCGACACACCTTATACTCTAGAACAGAGGGAGCACGCTACTGTAAAATACAATTGGTTCTAATATATTATATATTTTAAAATTGTATAAATTCATGGGTATTATTATATACATGATTCTTTTGTGTCATATAATTTTAAAATATGAATTGTTTTTAAAATATAAGCACACTGTTTCACATATAAGAAGATCTTTAAAAATAAGCAGACTTGTCTTTTGAAACTCATGAACATTTATTACATATTATTTTGCGACACATTCATAATTTCTCACGCAAGTTTTTCTAAATATGCAGACATTTTATTTGTAATGCACTAACTTTATTTTGTTACATGTGAACATTTTTTATTTCAACACATAATGTCTTCTTATAACTGAACTTATTAAAAATATAAGTTAAGTAAAAATATTATGTTTTTTATAAATATAGAAAACATATTGTGCCTATTAATGGTAATCACAAAGAATCGGCCATGTAAATGCCTCATTAACCCTATTTAGTCTGCCACAATGGGTGCCAGCGCTATGTCTCGCTTTTCGCGAGAGCTAGCATGCTCTCGCGTCTGGCGCCTCCTTAAATAGGCCGGCCAAGGCGTGAGGGAGGCCACGGCCTCTTTGTTTTCACGTTTTTTTACTTTTGTTTATACTCCCAAGTATGCTAAATAAATATACTACAAAAACACTTTAATAAATTATTTTTAAAACATGTTAACCAAGCGTTTGAAAAAAACTAAATGTGTGTAAGGAAAATGTTTCTCATCTATACAAAAACTATACAATATGTGTGGGCAAAAGTTGATCATGTATTAAAACATTGTTAATCAAGCATTTAAAAGATGTTAAAAAGTATTTGAAAAATGTTAATCGAGCATTCGAAAAATGTGAAATGTTGATAGAGAAAATGTTGACCATGTATTAAAAATGTCAAATTTTCAATTGAAACTATTAGTATAAAAATGTTAATCTAGCATTTGCAAAATGTTAAATGAGTATTAAAAAAACTTGACCATGTATTAAAAAATGTTAATCTTGTATTTCAAAAATGTTAATCAAGCATTTGAAAATTTAGAATGTGTTTAGAACAATGTTGACCATGTATTTGAAAAAAATTAATCTTGTATTTGAAAAATGTTAAAATGTGTATAGAAAAAATGTTCACCATGCAATAAAAAATAATAAACTTGTATTCAAAGTATTCAAGCATTTGAAAAATTATAATGTTTATATAGAAAATATTCACCATGTATTCAAAAATTATTAAACTTATATTTGAAAAAATGTTAATGAAGCACTTCAAAAATGTTAAATGTGTATAGAAAAATGATGACCATGTGCTTAAAAAAATATTAATCTTGTATTTGAAAAATGTTAATCAAGGATTTGAAAAACGTTAAATTTGTATTAACATGTTGGCCATGTATTAAACAATGTTGATCCTGTATTCCAAAAATGATAAATTTCTATTACAAAAATGTATTAGATATATAGTAAAATGTGTACACGAAAAAAGTTAAAACCGAGAGAAAATAAAAAAACTGCTGAAAACAAGAAAGAAATATACAAAACCGAAAAAAGTGATGAAGACCGAAGAAAAGAAAGAAACACCTTAGAAATGCAGCAAAAACGAAAACCCGAATATTACCATGAAAAATCCATGAGGATTCGAAGACAAACCAAGAAAAGGAGAAACAAGACAAACATTAGAGAAACAAAAAACTGAAGGAAGGAAGAAAGAAAAGAAGAAACCTGTGAAAACTGAGAAAGAAAGAAAGAACGGATGACAAACAAAGAAAACAATGAAGAAGCAAAAATAACCAGTAAGAATTGTGTAATAAATGAAAAAACGATGAAAAAACAAAGATAAGCAAATAAAAACATAGAGAGAAAAAAGGAAGAGGCGAAAAAGAAATAAAACTGGACCGAACCAGTACATGATGGAGCGAGTAGTGATAATCGATCGATCCGAGTGAGCAAAATAGGAGAATAAAATGAGCCAACCCGATTTTGTACGCAAGAGCGAAATCCCTTGATGCAAGAACAACTATCATCTCGCTATAAGTGAGACATCGCTCTCACGCACAGTCGGGGCTTAGTGTTTGAAGCATGGATTATTGGATAGAGTAATGTGTAGAATTATCAGGTATCGCCCGTTTATGGGTGCGTCTATGTCCTATATTGTGTGAGACAGTAAAATGTGTTGCCTACAGAGAACCGATAGTGGGTCGGCCAACGAACCACATGGCCCTCACATTGATGTCGTATGCGTGCTTTTCCTTTTATTACTCTTGTTTATGTTTTAAAATTGTTAAATACAAATATTATGAAAACATAATTTTATTATTTTTTAAAAGTAATCATTGCACAATTAAAAATTGTAAATGGAGTGTTAAAAATGTTTGTACCATTCAGGTATGTGACATTCAAAAAATGTTCATGCGATTTCAAACAAGTTTATGTGACTAAATGTTATACAATGTAAAATAAATGTTCGTGTAATTTTAAAAAAGCTACCACTAAAAAATGTATGTTACGTTAGAGAAATGTTCACGTGTTTCAAACAATATGTTTGGATGGTTTAAAAACTTGTTGCATATCAATAAAAAATTGAAGGAAATATGCCCTAGAGGCAACAATAAAGTTATTATTTATTTCCTTATATCATGATAAATGTTTATTATTCATGCTAGAATTGTATTAACCGGAAACTTTGTACATGTGTGAATACATAGACAAAACATAGTGTCCCTAGTATGCCTCTACTTGACTAGCTCGTTAATCAAAGATGGTTATGTTTACTGACCATAGACATGTGTTGTCATTTGATGAACGAGATAACATCATTAGAAGAATGATGTGATGGACACGACCCATCCGTTAGCTTAGCATTATGATCATTACAGTTTTATTGCTACTATTTTCTTCATGACTTATACATGTTCCTCACACTATGAGATTATGCAACTCCCGATTATCGGAGGACCACCTTGTGTGCTATCAAACGTCACAACGCAACTGAGTGATTATAAAGATGCTCTACATGTGTCTCTGAAGGTGTTTGTTGGGTTGGCATAGATCGAGATTAGGATTTGACACTTCGTGTTTCGGAGAGGTATCTCCGGGCCCTCTCGGTAATGCTCATCACTATAAGCCTTGCAAGCACTGTCACTAATGAGTTAGTTGTGGGATGAATCATTACAGAACGAGTAAAGAGACTTGCCGGTAACGAGATTGAACTAGGTACGATGATACGACGATCGAATCTCGGGCAAGTAACATACCGATGACAAAGGGAACAACGTATGTTGTTATGTGGTTTGACCAATAAAGATCTTCGTAGAATATGTAAGAGCCAATATGAGCATCTAGGTTCCGCTATTGGTTATTGACCGAAGATGTGTCTCGGTCATGTCTACATAGTTCTCGAACCCGTAGGGTCCGCACGCTTAATGTTCGATGACGATTTGTATTATGAGTTATGTGATTTGATGACCGAAGTTTGTTCAGAGTCCCGGATGAGATCACGGACATGACGAGGAGTATCAAAATGGTCGAGAGGTAAAGATTTATACATTGCAAGACTATATTCGGACATCGGAAAGGTTCCGAGTGATTCGGGTATTTTTCGTAGTACCGAGGAGTTACGGGAATTCACCGGGAGAAGTAATGGGCCTTATTGGGTGATACGGGAAAAGGAGGGGCAGGCCAAGGGGAAGTGGCGCCCCCCTCCCTCTCTCTTTCCCTCTTTCCTTCTCTCCTACTCTGAAAAGGAAAGGGATTCCTACTAGGACTTGGAAGTCCTAGTAGGACTCCTTACTCTTGGCGCGCCCCTAGGGGGCCGGCCTCCATCCCTCCCTCCTTTATATACGGGGGCAAGGGGCACCCTATAACACACCAAGTTTTGCCTTAGCCGTGTGCGGTGCCCCCCTCCACAGTTACACACCTCGATCATATCGCTGTAGTGCTTAGGCAAAGCCCTGCGCCGGTAGCATCATCATCACGGTCGCCACGCCGTCGTGCTGACGGAACTTACCCTCGTCCTCAACTGGATCAAGAGCACGAGGGACGTTATCGAGCTGAACATGTGCTGAACGCGGAGGTGCCGTACGTTTGGTACTTGGATCTGTTGGATCGCGAAGACGTTCGACTACATCAACTGCGTTACTAAATGCTTCCGCTTCGGTCTACGAGGTACGTGGATACACTCTCCCCTCTCGTTGCTATGCATATCCTAGATAGATCTTGCGTGATCGTAGGAATTTTTTTTGAAATTACTGCGTTCCCCAACAGTGGCATCTGAGCCAGGTATATGCGTAGATGTTTTATGCACGAGTAGAACACAAAGAGTTGTGGGCGATAATAGTCATATTGCTTACCACCAACGTCTTACTTTGATTCGGCGGTATTGTTGGATGAAGCGGCCCGGACCGACATTACATGACCGCGTTCATGAGACTGGTTCTACCGACGTGCTTTTGCACATAGGTGGCTGGCGGGTGTCTGTTTCTTCAACTTTAGTTGAATCGAGTTTGACTATGGCCGGTCCTTGTTGAAGGTTAAAACATCACACTTGACGAAAGATTGTTGTGGTTTTGATGCATAGGTAAGAACGGTTCTGGCTAGAAGCCCGTAGCAGACACATAAAATTTGCAACAACAAAGTAGAGGACGTCTAACTTGTTTTTGCAGGGCTTGTTGTGATGTGATATGGTCAAGACATGATGTGATATAAATTGTTGTATGAGATGATCATGTTTTGTAACAGAGTTATCGGCAACTGGCAGGAGCCATATGGTTGTCGCTTTATTGTATGCAATGCAATCGCCATGTAATTGCTTTACTTTATCACTAAGCGGCAGCGATAGTCATAGAAGTAATAGTTGGCGGGGCGACAACGATGCTACGATGCAGATCAAGGTGTCGCGCCGATGACGATGGATATCATGACGATGCTTCAGTGATGGAGATCATAAGCACAAGATGATGATGGCCATACCATGTCACATATTTTGATTGCATGTGATGTTTATCTTTTATGCATCTTATTTTGCTTAGTACGGCGGTAGCATTATAAGATGATCCCTTACTGAATTTCAAGGTATAAGTGTTCTCCCTAAGTATGCACCGTTGCGACAGTTTGTCGTGGTGAGACACCATGTGATGATCGGGTGTGATAAGCTCTACGTTCACATATAACGGGTGCAAGCCAGTTTTGCACACGCAGAATATTGGATTAAACTTGACGAGCCTAGCATATGCAGATATGGCCTTGGAACACTGGAGACCGAAAGGTCGAGCATGAATCATATAGTAGATATGATCAACATAGAGATGTTCACCATTGAAAACTACTCCATCTTGATACGTCCATTTTGCATCATGCTTTTATATTGATATTTATTGCATTATGGGTTGTTACTACACATTATGTCACAATATTTATGCCTTTTCTCTCTTATTTTACAAGGTTTACATGAAGAGGGAGAATGCCGGCAACTGGAATTCTGGGCTGGAAAAGGAGAATATATTAGAGACCTATATGCACAACTCCAAAAGTCTTGAAACTCCATGAAAGTCAGTTTTGGAATATATTAAAAATATTGGGCGAAGAAAGCACCAGAGGGGGGCCACCCACTATCCATGAGGGTGGAGGGCGCGCCCCCTGCCTTGTAGGCCACCTGGAAGCCCCCCGATGCCCATCTTCTGGTATATGGTGTCTTTTGCCCTGGAAAAAAAATCATAAGGAAGCTTTCGGGACGAAGCGCCGCCGTCTGGAGGCGGAACCTTGGCGGAACCAATCTAGGGCTCCGACGGGGCTGTTCTGCTGGGGAAACATCCCTCCGGGAGGGGGAAATCATCACCATCGATCCCCTCATCGGGAGGGGGTCAATCTCCATCAACATGTTCACCAGCACCATCTCCTCTCAAACCCTAGTTCATCTCTTGTATCCGAGCTTTGTCTCAAAACCTCAGATTGGTACCTGTGGGTTGCTAGTAGTGTTGATTACTCCTTGTAGTTGATGCTAGTTGGTTTATTCGGTGGAAATTCATATGTTCAGATCCTTTATGCATATTAATACCCCTTTGATTATGAACATGAATATGATTTGTGAGTAGTTACGTCTGTTCCCGAGGACATGCGAGAAGTCTTGTTATAAGTAGTCATGTGAATTTGGTATTCGTTCGATATTTTGATGAGATGTATGTTGTCTTTCCTCTAGTGGTGTTATGTGAACGTCGACTACATGACACTTCACCATTATTTGGGCCTAGAGGAAGGCATTGAGAAGTAATAAGTAGATGATGGGTTGCTAGAGTGACAACAGCTTAAACCTAGTTTATGCGTTGCTTCGTAAGGGGTTGATTTGGATCCATATGTTTCATGCTATGGTTAGGTTTACCTTAATTCTTATTTCATAGTTGCGGGTGCTTGTGAGAGGGGTTAATCATAAGTGGGATGCTTGTCCAAGGAAGGGCAGTACCCAAGCACCGGTCCACCCACATATCAAATTATTAAAGTAACGAACGCGAATCATATGAGCATGATGAAAACTAGCTTGAAGATAATTCCCATGTGTCCGCGGGAGCGCTTTCCTTTATATAAGAGTTTGTCTAGGCTTGCCCTTTTCTACAAAAAGGATTGGGACACCTTTCTGCACCTTAGTTACTTTTGTTACTTGTTACCCGTTACGAATTACCTTATCACAAAGCTATCTGTTACCGATAATTTCAGTGCTTGCAGAGAATACCTTACTGAAAATGCGTGTCATTTCCTTCTGCTCCTCGTTGGGTTCGACACTCTTACTTATCGAAAGGACTAAGATAGATCCCCTATACTTGTGGGTCATCAAGACTCTTTTCTGGCTCCGTTGCCGGGGAGTGAAGCACCTTTGGTAGGTGGAATTTGGTAAGGAAAAATTTATATAGTGTGCTAAAATTTACTGTCACTTGTTATTATGGAAAATAATCCTTTGAGGGGCTTGTTTGGGGTATCTTCACCACGACCAGTAGAGCAAAGAGTTGCTCCTCAACCTACTAAACCTACTGAAAATGTTTACTTTGAAATTCCTTCGGGTATGATAGAGAAACTGCTAGCTAATCCTTTTACAGGAGATGGAACATTACATCCCGATATGCACCTAATCTATGTGGGTGAAGTTTGTGGATTATTTAAGCTTGCAGGTATGCCCGAGGATGTTATTGATAAGAAGGTCTTCCCTTTATCTTTGAAGGGAAAGGCATTGACATGGTTTAGGCTATGTGATGATATTGGGTCATGGAACTACAACCGATTGAAATTGGAATTTCATCAGAAGTTTTATCATATGCATCTCGTTCATCATGATCATAATTATATGTATAATTTTTGGGCTCGCGAAGGAGAAAGTATCGCTCAAGCTTGGGGGAGGCTTAAGTCAATGTTATATTCATGCCCCAATCATGAGCTCTCAAGAGAAATTATTATTCAAAAAGTTTATGCTTGGCTTTCTCTCAATAATCGCTCGATGCTCGATACTTCTTGTACTGGTTCTTTTATGATGAAGACTATTGAATTCAGATGGGATTTATTGGAAAGAATTAAACGCAACTATGAAGACTGGGAACTCGACGAAGGTAAGGAGTCAGGTATAACACCTAAGTTTGATTGTGTTAAATCTTTTATGGATATCGATGCTTTTCGTTAATTTGGCACTAAATATGGGCTTGACCTGAGATAGTAGCTTCTTTTTGTGAATCATTTGCTACTCATGTTGATCTCCCTAAGGAGAACTGGTTTAAATATCATCCTCCCATTGAAGTAAAAGTAGTAGAACCTATTAAAGTTGAAGAAAATACTATCACTTATAATGTTGATCCCATTGTTCCTACTGCTTATATTGAGAAACCACCTTTCCCTATTAGAATAAAGGATCATGCTAAAGCTTCAACTATGGTTCGTAAGAGTAATGCTAGAACACCTACACCCCCTGAGCAAATTAAAGTTTAACCTAGTATTGCTATAGTTAAAGATCTCTTGGTCGATAACATTGATGGGCATGTTATTTACTTCTGTGATGAAGCTGCTAGAATTGCTAGACCAGATACTAAAAATAAACATAGACCTATTGTTGGCATGCCTGTTGTTTCTGTTAAAATAGGAGATCACTGTTATCATGGCTTACGTGATATGGGTGCTAGTGTCAGTTGGGATTGTTAGAGATGTTGAAGTCTTGTGTGGGAAATTAAATACCCTACTGATTTTCTTGTTCTTGGTTCCCCACAAGATGACTTTTGTCCCATCATATTTGGTAGACCCTTCTTGAATATTGTTAATGCTAAGATAGATTGCGAAAAGGATATTGTTACTGTTGGTTTAGGGGATATGTCTCATGATTTTAATTTCGCTAAATTCCGTAGACAACCCCATGATAAAGAATTGCCTAGTAAAGATGAAATTATTGGTCTCCCTTCTATTGCCGTGCCTCCTAATGATCCTTTAGAACAATATTTGCTAGACCATGAAAATGATATGTTTATGAATGAAAGAAGGGAAATAGATGAAGTATTCTTTAAACAGGGACCTATTTTGAAACACAACTTGCCCGTTGAAATCCTAGGGGATCCTCCTCCACCCAAGGGTGATCCCGTGTTTGAGCTTAAACCATTACCTGATACTCTTAAATATGCTTATCTTGATGAAAATAAGATATATCTTGTTATTATTAGTGCTAACCTTTCAGAGCAGGAAGAAGAGAAATTATTGAAAACTCTGAAGAAGTATCGTGCTGCTATTGGATATACTCTTGATGATCTTAAGGGCATTAGTCCCACTCTATGCCAGCACAAAATAAAGTTGGAGAAAAACGCTAAACCAGTCGTTGATCACCAACGATGTTTAAATCTAAGATGAAAGAAGTGGTAAGAAATGAAATACTAAAGCTTCTGGAGGCAGGTATAATTTATCATGTTGCTGATAGTCAGTGGGTAAGTCCTGTCCATTGTGTCCCTAAGAAGGGAGGCATTACTGTTGTTCCTAATGATAAAGATGAATTGATCCCACAAAGGATTGTTACAGGTTATAGAATGGTAATTTATTTCCGCAAATTAAATAAAGCTACTAGAAAAGATCATTACCCTTTACCTTTTATTGATCAAATGCTAGAAATATTATCCAAACATACACAATTTTTGCTTTCTAGATGGTTATTCTGGTTTCTCTCAAATACCTGTTTCAAAAGAGGATCAGGATAAGACCACTTTTACTTACCCTTTCGGTACCTTTGCTTATAGACATATGCCTTTTGGTTTATGTAATGCACCTGCTACCTTTCAAAGATGTATGACTGATATATTCCCTGACTTTTGTGAAAAGATTGTTGAGGTTTTCATGGATGATTTTTCCATATATGGAACTTCTTTTGATGATTGCTTAAGCAACCTTGATCGAGTCTTGCAGAGATGTGAAGAAACTAATCTTGTCTTTAATTGGGAGAAGTGCCACTTTATGGTTAATGAAGGTATTGTCTTGGGGCATAAGGTTTCTGAAAGAGGTATTGAAGTTGATAAAGCTAAAGTTGATGCTATTGAAAAGATGTCGTGTCCTAAGGACATTAAATGTATAAGAAGTTTCCTTGGTCATGCCGGTTTTTATGGGAGGTTCATTAAAGACTTCTCAAAAAATTCTAGGTCTCTGACTAATCTCTTACAAAAAGATGTTCCTTTTGTTTTTGATGATGATTGTGTAGAAGCATTTGAAATACTTAAGAAAGCCTTGATTTCTGCACCTATTGTTCAGCCACCTGATTGGAATTTACCCTTTGAAATCATGTGTGATGCTAGTGATTATGCTGTAGGTGCTGTTCTAGGACAAAGAGTTGATAAGAAATTAAATGTTATCCAATATGCTAGTAAAACTCTAGACAGTGCCCAGAGAAATTATGCTACTACTGAAAAGGAATTTTTAGCTGTTGTGTTTGCTTGTGATAAGTTCAGACCTTATATTGTTGATTCCAAAGTAACTGTTCACACTGATCATGCTGCTATTAAATATCTTATGGAAAAGAAAGGTGCTAAACCTAGACTTATTAGATGGGTTCTCTTGCTACAAGAATTTGATTTGCATAATATTGATAGAAAGGGAGCTGAGAACCCCGTTGCAGATAACTTGTCTAGGTTAGAGAATGTTCTTGATGACCCACTACCTATTGATGATAGCTTTCATGATGAACAATTGGTTGTCATAAATGCTTCTCGTACTGCTCCATGGTATGCTGATTATGCTAATTATATTGTTGCTAAATTTATACCACCTAGTTTCACATACCAGCAAAAGAAAAAGTTTTTCTATGATTTATGGCATTACTTTTGGGATGACCCACACCTTTATAAAGACGGAGTAGATGGTGTTATTAGACGTTGTGTAACTGAGCATGAACAGGAACAGATCCTATGCAAGTGTCACTCCCAGGCATATGGAGGACGCCATGCTGGAGCAATGTTGAGGATATCACTTATCGTTAGCGTCTCGGTCAGTTGGGGATTAGAGATTAATCAGAAATTGGCCGATTAATCAATTTTATCGGTGGACTATTAATCGACCACCTTTTGCAAATCCCAAGTTCCCAACACTAAAATATGATATATTCAACACCAAAACAATATTGGTAAGAAGTGTTACCGTGATTCCTAGCCTTTGAATCCTCGTATAATCACAAACATAATAGGACAATAGTGCATATTGCATAACAAGGTCCACAAAACACAAATAAACATAGTTTTGCAAATATAATGTTAGTAATAGGCTCGATTTATTGGTATATTCCTGATAAATCGCTTCTCGGAGTGATAAGTCGGTCCAAATGATAAACGGTTAAGATAAGGCATAATCTTATTAGTCACCCCATGAGTAGCAATATATCGAACGATAAATCGCTGAACCGAAAGATTTTTTGAACAGTGCACTAGAGATAGAACTGCACATAAGGTATTGCAATCCGGTTTTTATTGGCCTACTCTCTTCAAAGATGCCCGTAAGTTTGTCTTGTCTTGTGATGAATGTCAAAGAATTGGTAATATTAGTAGACGTCAAGAAATGCCTATGAGCTATTCACTTGTTATTGAACCATTTGATGTTTGGGGCTTTGATTTTATGGGACCTTTTCCTTCCTCTAATGGGTATACAAATATTTTAGTTGCTATTGATTATGTTACTAAGTGGGTAGAAGCTATTCCAACTAGTAGTGTTGATCATAACACCTTTATTAAGATGCTTAAAGAAGTTATTTTTCCGAGGTTTGGAGTCCCTAGATACTTAATGACTGATGGTGGTTCACATTTTATTCATGGTGCTTTTCGTAAAATGCTTGCCAAGTATGATGTTTTTCATAGAATTGCATCTCCATACCATCCACAGTCTAGTGGTCAAGTAGAATTGAGTAATAGAGATATTAAGTTAATTTTGCAGAAGACTGTTAATAGATCTAGAAAGAATTGGTCCAAGAAACTTGATGATGCATTATGGGCCTATAGAACTGCATATAAAAATCCTATGGGTATGTTTCCGTATTAAATGGTTTAAGGAAAAGCATGTCACTTACCTCTCAAACTAGAACATAAGGCATATTGGGCTATTAAAGAGCTCAATTATGATTTCAAACTTGCCGGTGAGAAGAGACCATTTGATATTAGCTCACTTGATGAATGGAGAACCCAAGCCTATGAGAATGCCAAACTGTTTAAAAAAAAGTTAAAAGATGGCATGACAAAAGGATACAAAAGCGTGAGTTTAATGTAGGTGATTATGTTTTGCTATACAACTTTCGTTTAAGATTTTTTGCAGGAAAACTTCTCTCTAAATGGGAGGGTCCTTACATTATCGAGGAGGTCTATCGTTCCGGTGCCATAAAAATCAACAACTGCGAAGGCACAAATCCGAAGGTGGTGAACGGTCAAAGAATCAAACATTATATCTCAGGTAATCCCATAAATGTTGAAACCAATGTTATTGACACCGTAACCCCAGAGGAGTACACAAGGGACACTTTCCAGAACGTTTCAGACTCCGAAAAGGAATAGGTATGTGGTACGGTAAGTAAACCGACTCCAAAACTGTTCTAATAGCAATTTTTCTCCATTTTGGAATATTTAAGAAAATAGGAAAATAAGAAGTAGTCCGGAAAGGACACGAGGCATCCACGAGGGTGGAGGGCGTGCCCCCTGCCTCGTGGACACCTCATGTGCCCTTCAGACTCTGTTTTCTTGCATGATACTTATTTTGGTCGGTAAAAATTCATTATATAATCTCCCAAAGGTTTTGACCACCGTACCATGACGAAATCCTCTGTTTTTGTTTTGAGTTGTTTTTGCCGCAGATTAGAGCAATATGTTGTCTCGGGATTCGGAGGGAGAAAGCTGTGTGGTTGATTACCTTGCAGACCCCAAGGTCTACGGGGACTTGGACCATTGTGGTTGGACCATGGAGGAAGAAGACTATGATCCTAAGGGATAGGAGGAGACGAGCTCAGATGAAGATGAAGTACCACTACCTCAGCCTGGGGACATGCATGTGGAGCTTAAAAAGTCAAGCTTTCCTGACAGAGCAAAGAAACCTAAGATCGAGTTTATCCCTTTTCGTCTCTTACAGGAGAACAAAAAGGAATTATGCAAAAATATATTAAGCCTTGAGCAGGAGATCAATGACTTAAGAGGGCAAAATGCTATCCTCAACCGCAAATTAAGGAATAAGCCTACATCATCAACAACTCCATCATCAGCACCTCTGAAGAAAGAGACATAATCACATGGGTATGGGCACTCCCCTTGGCAACTGCCAAGCTTGGGAGGTGCCTCGGTATCGTATCACCATCACACTTCTATCTTTACCCTTTTTCTTAGTTCAATCCTTTTGGTTATATCTTGATCCAGTAGAATAAAGTTTTAGTATGATCTAGCTTTGAGTATTTGTGTTGTTCCCTATCTATGTAATCGAGTTCGTGAGCTATATATAATAAAGATTAGTTTTGTGTTGAGGGCTTTGCTATCTTGCTATGATCTTGAGGGAATAAAAGAAAAATAAAGAATAAAAAGAAATAAAAAGATCATATTGATCTTATGGAGAGTAATGACTTCACATATAAAGAGTATGATGAATAAAAGTTGTTGAGAGTTGACAAACATAGTTTTGGTCATCGTTGCAATTAATAGGAAGTAATAAAGAAGGAGAGGTTTTCACATATAAATATACTATCTTGGACATCTTTTATGATTGTGAGCACTCATTAAAATATGACAAGCTAAAAAGTTGATGTTGGACAAGGAAGACAACATAGTGGGTTATGTTTTCTTATATCCAAAATGAAGTATATTGTCATGGATCATCCAACACGTTGAGCTTGCTTATCCCCCTCATGCTAGCCAAATTCTTTGCACCAAGTAGAGATACTACTTGTGCTTCCAAACATCCTTAAACCCAGTTTTGCCATGAGAGTCCATCATATCTTCCTATGGATTCAGTAAGATCCTTCAAGTAAGTTGTCATTGTTGCAAGCAATAAAAATTGCCGTATTTTCTTTCTTGCACCCTGGCCATTGTACGTACGTGTACATGCTAGGTGCGCGCCTCTACTACGACACGTGCGCGCCTCTACATCGACCAGTATGTACCTACACATTTGCGACCAGGATGACAACGCTACGTACACTTCGACCAAGTGGGTCCCGACTGTCAGGCACTTCCTTGCCTGCGAAGATGTAGCTGGTGGGTCCCAGCAGTCAGGGGGGCCAATCAGTTTTTTTTGCCCGGACGCACTTCCTTGCGTGCGAAGGTGTAGCTGCTGGGTCCCAACAGTTAGGGGGGCGAATCATTTTTTTTGCCCGGACGCACTTCCTTGTGTCCGAAGGTGTAGCTGGTGGGTCCCAGTAGTCGGGGGGAGAATCATTTTTTTCGGACGCACTTCCTTGCGTGCGAAGATGTAGTTGATGGGTCCCAGCAGTCAGGGGGTGAATCATTTTTTTTCGGACGCACTTCCTTGCGTGCGAAGATGTAGCTCGTGGGTCCCAGCTGTCAGGGGGAAAATCATTTTTTTCGCAAAATACGGTTGCCCGTCTGGTGGGTCCCCGTTGTCAGATGGAGGAATAATTATTTTGCGCGTAATAAGGAGGCACTTCCTTGTGGCTGCCGTGGACCCAGCTGTCAGCCTCTCCACGTACAGTCCATGTCCGATGGAAGTCGTTCCTTGACCACGTTGACCACGCCGTGCCGAGAGCACCACGGCGGTGGATGACGGCGAGGCCTAGGAAGGGGACGACGCAGAGCCGGGGAAGACGCGGCAGTGGATGCACACATGGAGAGGAGTACGATGGTTCACTGGTTCGGCTGCACTGCCGTTGCTGCAGAATAACAGGGTGTGTGGGTGAGTGGAGGGATGGCCTGGCCAACGGTGGGAGTAGTAGGGGGCGGTGAGGCCTCCGCGGCAGCACAACCGGCCATGGGAGGCAGGAGCAGGCGGCACGACCGGCGCTGCTTTGGGCGGCGGGAGCAAGAAGACCAGAGGTTGAAGAAGCACGACGGCCGTTGGATGGATCGACATCGTACGGTCACTGCAGCTAGAATCGTTTATATTGACTAAGTTGACAAAGCCCTTGGTACGTCAACTTAGTAGGCCCTGTGTCGACTTCAAGCGGTGCGCCCGGATGTCGTGGGAAGGAATCGTTTTATGGGCAGCTGAAGCTAGAATATCCGAGATTGAAGAAGAAGCACGGCATCCGTTGGATGGACATCCAACGGCCACTGCTGCTAGAACCGTGTGTTGACTATAAGTTGACAAATCCTTGCATACGCGTCAACTCTGTTTTTTTAGGGGACACGTCAACTTAGTAAGGCCAGAAGTGTGTGGCAGAGAACTTATAGCCCATTTGAGATTTGTAAGAATGTGTAGCCCATTTTTGAATTCTAATGGAATTTACTACAGCCCATTTACAGTTTGTTAAAAGTACAGCCCATTTCAACCAACCGTTAAAAACAGAATTCAATAAAATTTCCCACATTTGATGGGATCCGAATATTTTTATCCCGAAATTTCTAGCCAGATTAAATACAATTTCAATATAAATTTATATTACGTAAAAATCCAACGAAACATTGCGCTCGCAACAATTAATGAAATTAAAATTTTCAATATCCAAAAATAATATTTTATAAAGTAATCACTGTTTGGTGCTTTTTTTATAGTTACTACCCGGTTTTTATAATTACATCCCATTTATTATTTCTTAAAGCCCATTTTCTTGTTAAGCCTAATGCATCCCTCCTAGGAAAGATTTGCAGCCCAGCAAGGCGGAGAATAACAACTTAACCTTGCGTGGGTATTACTAAAAAAAGTATAGCTGGGCTAGCCATTTTCAGCTTGAAAAAAATTAATATCTGGGCTGGATATCTGGCCTGGGCTAGACGTGCCACAACCCGCCCAGTTAATACTTGCAGTGATGATTTCTTTGTTGTTCAGAGGAGAAAAATTAATATCTGGGCTAAACATCGGAAAACTCTGCAGTGCTCACACCTCAAAAACACAAATACTGCTAGAGCTGCTTGGTCCCAGCTGTCGGCCGCTTCTTGTGCAATTCTCTCGTTTATTGACTACTCCCTCCTTTCCGGTTTATAATGCTCAATTCAAAAATCTCACCAATCAAGGTAGATGGCGAGTGGTGGAATACTTTTTGTAGATTTGCAAAAGCACCTAATTAATGCTCTTGTTATCCTCAAAAAATTATGTTTATCAATGCATTAATTGCAATACATGCATGCATAAAGTACATGCATTGGTCAATTTTCTCTTAATACGTGCATGAAATGATTTAATGCACCTTGGAATCCGAACATGTGATGGAAAACAACGAAATTGAGCCTTATAAAATGGAAAAACTAAAATTTTGAGATAAGCCCTATAAACCGGAAAGGAGGGAGTACATAGGTTGATAATGGTGTGGGACCGTGATGTCAGGAAACCAGGAGGAAGCAAAATAAATTATAGTTATATGTATATATATATATATATATATATAATAAGGAGGCACTTGCGTACGTGAGGCTATGGACCTGGTGGGTCCCCATTGTCATCCTCTTCAAGTAAAGTCATCTCTCGCCCTGCTGCCGCCTAAAAAGCAATCGGCGCCGACCGCCCCTCTTCCTGGTGCAGGCGATTGCTCCATCTTCAAACGGCACAAGTGCCATCCGTCCGTCCATCTGCCGCACACATTAATGATACACGGTTGCTGAGGCGGCTACTCCGGCACCACACGTCCGTCCCTCCGCCTGCCCACCATTGCTATATAAACTGTTGTGCCGGCCATATCCGCAGTCATCCGCATTCATTCCCTTTCTCCTGTCCACACCACTACTGCCCACCATGGCTTCCTTGCGCTCCAGCACTCTTCGGGACGGGCGGACGATGGACCACAAGGAGATGGCAGCCATTGCTGCCGACCGGCTGGCCGGTAGGCAGCCGGAGGACGACACGTCCCAATGGAGAACATGGTAGTCGACGATCCGGCGCCAACCCCCTCCTCCGCGCCATCCTCGCCGGTGCATTGCACCATGACCATCGGCGAGGCCTGTGCCCAATATATGGACAAGGTGAGGCAGATGCGTGAGGAGCAGTTCCAGGAGGCGCAGGCCGACGCAGCCTACAACCACCATCTCCTCTAGGAGCACCTGCAGGCGAAGGAGCAGATCGCCGCGGAGCGGGCGGAGCAGGAGGCGCTGCTCGACTCGTACCGCTCCGCCCGCAAGGGCCGCCTCGAGCACTGGGCGGTACCGCATGCGGGTGGCGGAGGCTGCGGCCGCCTACAAAGAGACTAGCAAAGAGGGCAATGAAGCGGGCGAGGCGCTGTTTGGCGAGACCGAGGACGAGGTAGAGGACAATGCCGGCTCCGACGAGTCCCCGCTCTGCTGGCGTCAACGAGGCCCTGCTCCGCCGAGGCCCAGCGGCGCTAACAACGAGGCAGAGGACACCGCCGGGTCCGCCGAGGCCCTGCGGCGCCAAGAACGAGGCAGAGGACACCGCTGGCTCCGCCGAGGCCCCGCCCCGCCAACAGCGAGGCAGAGGACATCGCCGGCTCAGCCGAGGCCTCACCTTGCCGGCAATGTGGGGGAGGATTTCCACCGCTCCGCTGAGGCGCCGCCCGCCGGCAATGAGATAGAGGACATCGCTGGCTCCGCCGAGGCCCCGCCCCGCTGCCAACGAGGCCGCGCCACATAAAAAATGAGGAAGAGTAGAACACGGTAGGTCGCCGCAGCTCGGGTCCAAGTAAGGTCACCGCTCCTACCCTCCGGTTGAAGCCAAGCTAGGCGGGTTGACCATTGACGGCCGGTTAGCTTCTTGGTGGCGACGTGGAGTCGGAGAGCTGCGCTGGAGAAGAACGCTGCTTCTACTTAACTACTGGTGCAGTTGGCTGGCTGACACGTGTGCCCAACAGGCCACATGTCAGTTACGCACCTGCACCTGCAGTTAAGTCACTGAAACTTCTGTTCGGCTTAGCGGGACACAGGTGGGTAGCTTCGGTTAATTAATTATACCTCCAACGCACCCCTTTTTAGTTGCAGAATGTATGAAATGTAATGAAATCCGGCATGTTTATATGAAATCCGACCGTGTATGAATGAATTTATTTCTATTAGTTCAAATTCTTGTATCACTGGCATTGGATGAACATGCAGAACAATACGTACTAGCATTATTCCCTGTGGTGATCACCTCGTTTGCAGTAGTTTCACATGTACTCCTCCGGTCCTTTCTAGTCTCGCATACAAGTTTTGTCTGCAGTCAAAGTATCTCTACTTTGACCAATCTTATACAAAAAGTATGCACTTTCACAATGTGCTAAGTAAAAGGAATGTATGAGTACAAAGAGTTTGAGCAGCTTTTAGCATTTCGTACATTGCAATCAAACATACAGCCTCGGCAATTCATAGAGAACATTCAAAACAATCGATGATTATGCATCTCAGCGACTCACATGTCAGAGGCAATATTTACTTCACAACTAAAGAATATAGAAAAAAATGATCGACGCTGCTGACAGCAAAGGGCGTCCCATTCGAAATTATCAAAAGCATACTTGCTAAAATCAATGAGTAAAATTTGAAAAGGTTGTCCCATTCCAAAATATCAAATGCCTACGATTGTGGAATGGGCAGGGTTTGCCATCAGTTTGGACATTGACATGGCACCTCGTGCTAAATAAACTAGCTGTTCTTTTTGTGCAGTTCCACCAAAATCAACCAAATTCGCGCGTAGCTTGTATGATTTCGCCCTTATATGTTGCAATGCCTTGAACTTATGGGCACCTCCTTTCTTGTGGTGGAAATGAATGATTCGATGTATTCATGAACATTTTGTGCAATTCCCATTGAAATCAAGCTGAGCACCCCTGTTTGCACAAATACAAAAAAGTGATTAGTATAAAGCAAACTGTACTATGAATTGAGAGTTTCAACAGGCACATACATGGTCCATGTAGAGCACACTTTTAGAAAAATGGAACTCACCAGAAAGAATCCTAGAACAACATTTTACTCGTGCATCACAGCAAAAAAATGGAGATTTGTCAGTCCTTCTGAGCTGAAGTTAGTTTGGTCTTGTGGGGAGTAATGTAACCATCCTTCAACTGCTCCTTCGATGAGAAGATAGACAGGCTTCTTCATCCTGGAATAATCGAACTAGTCACTTCACGTACTCCATATTCTTCTTCAGAGGAAGATGATCCTGTTGTGCAAAGACAAGAGGACTACTAAATGCTAGCATCCCTGTTTGCTCGAAAAAAGGAAAGGAAATATTTAAAACAGCACAGATGAAGCACTTCTCAAGGACAATACCACTTTTTCATGACAGTATCTAAACAGTAGCACAACACCAATAGGGATGACAAAGCTCAATCATATGGATGAAATCAGCATGAGTACCAACCTTTGTCAGGAGGCTGATTGTGTAGAGCATACAGATGAAGCACTTCTCTGGAACCATCTGTTGCTATCTACGGGGGTGGCCATGCTTAATATATACTCCTCGATTAGTTTAATGTTTCCAACATCTTCTTGTGCGTTCCACTAAAATATATGGTATCTTCAAAGAAGATCCCTGTTTGCACAAGTAGAGATAGTTACGTATGGCATCAAATCGGTGGCAAAACAATTGCTCGCTCCAGCCATAGCAATAAATTAAGATGCAAAACTATATCATTACTTGTGTCATCACAGTTCAAAGGCTTCATTACAGCACGGAGTTGATTTTGTTTTTCTTCCGCTTGTTCTTCCCTTCATCACTTGGTTCAATAATGCAAGCTTTGCCTTCAATGTAAGATTTGGCATGTCAATTAGGGAGCACAAGTATAGTACTAAACTTAATTTTCTCGATGAAAGTGGCAAAATACAGGACATCGCCAGAAATATCCTTATCTTACCTCAATGGGATATTATGGTGCACATACAGATTGGAAGTCTTGTCCCCATTTGTGCAGTTCACTAAAATCAAGCAACATTATCGTACAAGTAGCACAACATATGAAAGCACACTGCAGAATCATGTGAAAGAAGGCTAGTACTGACCTCTCATGATGCGAAATTCAAACAACTCACAAGAAGAAGATCTGAACCAAATTCGCCTTAACGGATAGTGTCGTGGATTTGTCACGGCAGATGTCCTTGTGAAGGGACTTAGTCGTGGAGCCATCGCTACGGGTTAACTTGATGGGGTTAAAGCGGACGCAAAGATACAAGGATTTATACTAGTTCAGCCCCTTCGATGAAGGTAAAACCCTACGTCTAGTTGTCATGGGATTGATGTGGTCTCGATGACTAGGGAGCAAACAAGCTTCGCCTAGGCCTCGAGTTGTTGTTGTCTGTCCTTGAACCGCCGTCGGGTCGTCCCCTTATATACACGGGTGATGCCCGTCGGTCCTTAGAGTCCCAACCGATTCATACTCGTATCCCGGTTGGTATCTCTCTATTCTTAACTTACAATACAAGTTTACATATCAAGCCGGTTTACGGCTACAGTTTCTAAACCGACTACAGGCCTTGGGCCTTCATCTGCTTGATCACCTTTATACTACTAATGAAGTTAATCCGGCCCAAGCAGGCCAGTTCATGCCCAGTGGTAATATCCCCAACATTAGGCCCCAGATTGATTTGAACTGGTTCATGTCAATCCTTCACAAAAATCTTTGTCTTCAACATCTTCCGGAAATTGGTAAACCGCCATGTCGTCATCATCTCTGGTTGCTGTAAACCGGCATGACGTCATCACGAAGTTTAACATTTATGACATCTTCTTTTATTAATAGATCTGCAATACCCAAAGCAGCAGCTCCACTTCCGAAAATTTTGGCTCCTGGATTCGCGCGCCTGACACACGTCCCCTGCCTTATAAATAGGACCGAAGGGTCATTTCCTTTTCTCCCCTTCGTCTCTTTCTCTTCGTCTTCCTCGCATCGCCCGCCTCGGAGCTCCGCGCCGCCGTTGATCTCGCACCGCCTTGGGCGCTGATCAACCTCGAACGCACCAGAGCACCGCGGTAGCCTTCGCGTCTTCCTCGATTCTGGTAAGCCTTCTGTTCTTCTTAACCTAGATCTGTTCTAGGGTTCGTGTTCTTGCCGTGTTCATAACTTGTTCATGCTTGTACCCAGACTCCTGGATAGATCTGTGAAACCCTGCTCTGACTAGAAGTAGCCTTTTAGCATCCGCCTATAGTTTCATGCTTAAGTCCATAAATCTCATTTTCATACCTGCCCATTGATTCGCTTCCATTCTGCTTTAATCTTTTGAATATATATTTTTTTGTTTTCCTAGACTTGCTTCAGATCCATTGCTGCAATAAGACCTTGTGAAACCTGTTTCTGCATACTTAGCCATCCACAATCGCCTTCAATGTTTAGATCAGGCGGTTTAACTTAATGTAGAAAAAGTTAGTAAACCGGTATACACCATTAGTCCCCTTGTTGAACCGCCAGAACTCTTTAGCCATATGATACCACCTCATAGAAATCCGGTTTAAATATACTGCCTCCGGTTTCACATTGTTCAGACCAGCACCTTCTTTTATCCAACATATTCTTGAACTAGAATCACCTATTTCTTGTAGATCTCACCATGGCCAAACAAGTATATGAGTGCAATTGGGTTCCTTCTCGCGTCACAGAAACTCAGCTGGATGATTTAGTCTTGATCGGCGCTTTAGACAGCAAAGATACTATCCACTGGAGGGTTCCTGGTGATGAATGTCCTCCCACACCTCAAGAGGGCGAGGTTGTGATCTTTGCAGATCATTTAGCCCGGGGCTTCAAGCCGCCCGGTTCTAAATTTTACCGGGATGTGTTAGCCAATTTTCAGCTCCGCCCGCAAGATATTGGACCCAATTCTGTTACCAACCTATGTCACTTCCAAGTGCTCTCTGAGGTATACCTTCAAGAGGAGCCTTCAATTGAATTGTTTAGAGACTGCTTCCACTTAAACCGCCGCACATAATTTACTGATGGCCCCAATACCGAATTGGGCGGTATGGCAATTCAGTAAAGGAAAGAGATCACTTATCCCCACGCCAGACTACACAGTCACCCCAAGGAGTGGAATGCAACATGGTTCTACTGCAAAGATACCTCCCCTGACAATGAAAATCCTTTGCCTGGCTTTCGTCCGAAGCGGCTCAGCAACACTCACCCCTTTCCACAAAGATTAAGTGCTAAGGAGAGAAGTAAATATGCTCCGCAACTGTCCAAGCGCCGAGCCTTCATGGCCAACGGTTTAACAGGAATAGATCTTGCACGCTGTTGGATATCATGGAGCGTACTGCCTCTCAGCCGGCGCTCCGGTTTAATGTGCAAGTATACTGATAGCATCGATGATCCACTCCGACACTCTAAAATCCAGCTCTCTGATGACGAAGTCACAGATGCTGTGAAGAAAATGTTGAATGAACCGGAACACCTCTGCGCTCAAACCGGCCTGCTCCCCTTCTGCACTACCAACAAACCGCCAGCTGTAAGATTTTGCTTTGTATTTTTTACTAAACCTGTTACTGCTATTTCTGTCTAATATCAACTGCTCCTTAACCAGGGGGATAATCCGTTTTGGAGCAAGAAGCTTCCGCAAGACAAACCGGAGAAAACAGAACGGTCAACCCGGCCAAAGACCAAGGTTATCAAGAAGCCGGCTCACAAAAGGAAAACCACCGCCTCATCTGATCCGGCTGTTGATGATGATGTGGGTAACTCGGACCTTGAGGTAGAACTTGATTCACTAGGCTTACTTTTTACACGCCTTATTGATGATGATACTTGTCAGGACGACGCTAAAGCCAGTAATGCTGATGTCGCTGAGGTAACTATTCTTTCTTCCGATTCAGATCCTTTGCCTTTGCCAAAACTTCGCCAGGCAAACCAAAAAGTTAAATTTTCTCATCCTCTTGCTTACTTGGATCCCAAATTTCTTATGAAGACTCAGCAACATGAAGCTCGCCGTACAACCCGACACAGCGGCCAGGTAGTTACCTCCGCCGGTTTACCAAATAGTCCGGTTCGAAAACGCCGCTCCGAGGTCTCCGACCTTTTTATTAATTTATATCCTAAAGCGGGTTTCATCCGTCAACCTCTTAATCCGTCCGACTCCGATTATCAGGTTACTTCTCATTCATCCTCCGGTGAATAAATCGCCACTCACTGCCACCACCGAAAACGGTTCTTGGGTAAGCTAGATCGAACATATGCTTCGGTATACTATGTTATAACTTATATCTGTTCCTTGACTCCTTGTTCCTCTTTCAGGGCTAAACCCAAACCGAGCAAGAAAGCCCGTCTGGATAAAGCGGTCGAGGAAGATGTTGCCCCTGAACAGGACAAAGCACCAGATCTTGAAGCATTTGTTTATGAAGATGTTCCTAGTGACCCTCCTTTGCATGATGACACTGTTATTGAGAAGAGGCCTATCAATACTTCAGTCCCTGTTGACCAACCTACCAGCCCCGTCCGGATTGAAAAATCCCGCGGTCCCTCAAGACCTGCTGATAAACCGGTAGCACCAACGCAAACCGGTGAGTCCAAGGATGATGACGTTGTAATTACCGGCGTAGGCCACTTTGAACCAGGGAATCCTGTCGCTTTAGCTAAGCATACTGTGAAAGAAGATTCTTCTGCCATGAACAAAGGCAAATGGGATGTTGATCTGGAAACATATGCTGCTTTGAGTGCCCAAGATCTTCATTCGTTACTTGAACCGCTATATACTAGTCGTGATCATGAAGCTGGCACAGTAAAGATGATGAGAGATAAATTTGAGGTAACTTCCTTGTGCTTCTTCTTTCTTTAATTACTGCCACTGTACTAATCCTCCTAGCCCCCAAGGGCCGGTTTGTAACCTTCTTCAAACCGGGACTTGAATATAGTCCTCAATACTTTGAAATCCATCAATGTAGCCCCCAAGGGCCGGTTCAACTTAGTATAGTTAAACCAGGACTCCAATAAAGATTCTAGCATCAGAACATAATTGAGCAAATAGCCATTAGCCCCCAAGTGCCAAGTTGAATACCTGTATTGAGCTTGGGACTTTGCGATTTAGTAATAGATGAAGTTTGAAGATGCATTAGCCCCCAAGTATCAAGCGTATAACTTGTTATGCGGTTGGTACTTCAAATTCTTGTACCGTTTGTTTAAAGCCAAGGGCTGTCTTTATGCAGGCTGAAGTGAGGATCAAAGAGGACCGGATTACTGATCTGCAAGAAACTTTGAAAACCCAACAAGCCGAAACCGACAAAGCAAGGGAAGAATTGACCAGCGCTTTGAGCATCACGGAACAGCTGAAAGAGGGCTTCAAGAAGGAGCGGGCTGATTGGGCCACTGAGAAGGCCGCTTTAATAAAAAGAGCTGAAAATGCTGAAGCTGCCCTTAAACCAGTGGTAGATGAGCTGACCACCGTAAAGCGGCAAGTGCATGCCATGACCGCTGCTATCTTTGGTAAGTTCCTTTGGGTTTCTTTGACAACTTTGGCTTTCTTATAATAGATCCGGTTTGTGATCGTTCCTGTATTGTTGCAGGCACACGCATTGGTCACTTAGGGTCAGATGTTCGGAAGAAGCTGAAGGCTGCCTACACCTTAATTGAACAACAGATATCGAGCGCAGCGGATTATCACCACCGCATCTCATAACAATCCAGCACCCACTTTAATCCAAGATACTCAAGAGGTTGTCAATGCTTCCGCCGGATTGAAGGCGAAGAAATCTGCTGCTCGAACCGGAGCAATTAATGCCTTCATCAAGGCAAAAGCATGGGTGCCGGATTTCGATCTGTTGAAGCAGCTCAAGGCTATCCTAGTTTGAAGGAAGATGGCTCGAGTTCAATGAGGATGACCCGAGGCGATAAACCGCAAAGGCGCCCTCGGCTTGTCAACCTGGTCAAGAGGCGACTTGTCACATTATCATGCTCAAGATAATGATCGGAACAAACGTGTGGCTGCACCAACTCTTGAAGCGAAGAATCGATTCTCCAAACCGTAAGCATACTTACGCCTCGATATTGAACCGTCTTCTCTGATCCACGAAGAGGCTGTCTTTCAAGCTTTAATGGGAATCGACTGGACCACTGTTGATTTCCAGCCAATGGATAGAGATGAGGAAGCTGAAGCGGCGCGGGACGATGAGCAGGCTTGAACCGGAAGCCGGTTTAAATAGCTACTTTATTATGATCCGCCAGAAGAACAATGATCTTATTTGGGCACCGCGTTGCCTTGTAATAGAATAGCCAATACTTCCGCTTTAAATATGCCTTCGTGCATAAGTACTGATGCTTTTGCTTGAAATCCTCAATTTATATTTCCTGCAATCAGAAAATCTTGAACTGCGGTGGCGGTTATACCGCCAGCCGGTTTATGACCTTGATATATATATCATCAATGTATTTAAGACATATAACCAAATAGGCGATACAAAGTACCTGCCATCGCTGGGCATGAAGTTGGCTTAGCCATGCTTGAAACGGAGGTTTTATAAACCATTACCGTCAAAGGGGAGAAAACAACTCCCATGTAAACCATGCTGGGTCATTATGAGCCCCCCTGTTACTCCATGATGTTAACAGGAAAGGTAAACCGGACATATTTCCCCGGATTAAAAATGAACCGAATCCATCAGCTGAACCGGTAAACAAGTGTTGTTGGTTTAAAGGAAACACAACAAAAATTAAGGAATAGTCATAAAAGAAATATGGAAGCAAAGGCAATGATAAAAACCGTTTGCAAAAAACATGCTTTACTGAGCTGATCAGATGGTGTTACCATGGTCGGACAGGACCAAGCCCCCAATAGGAGTGACAATGGTTCAAGTCAGCCAGGTCCCCAAATGAAACCGTGGCATATATGCCGATCAAAAGGCGTGGCAATGGTTCGGGTTCGACCAAGCCCCCAAGTGATTTTGTGGCCTTAGGCCGATAAAGAGGCGTGACTGGTTCAGACTTGACCATGTCCCCAAGTGATCTGGTGGCTTTTGCCTATCAAAAGGTGTCGCATTGGTTCGGACACGACCAAGGCCCCAAGTGATATCACAAAGCTTTTTTGAAAAGCAAATTTCAAGGGGTAAACCGGAGGCCGCTTTAAAACAGAACCACTCCATGTAACCACACATGATATGAAAGGACAGAGACCCGCTTTAGGCGAGGCTCGGTTTTATTATATCAAAGATATATATACCTTTGTCATAATATGTACATAGATAGAGCCAATGGCTCGGTGTAGTAAGGTCAAGATGAGCTATGTTCCACGGCCTGTTGGTCTCCTCCTCTGATGTGCGTGAGTCTTTATGCTCTCGAATATCAATCAGATAGTACGACCCGTTGTGCAGATTCTTGCTGACCACGAAAGGTCCCTCCCAAGGTGGGGATAACTTGTGCATATCCGTCTGGTCTTGGATGAGCCGAAGCACCAGATCTCCTTCTTGAAAAACTCTGGTTCTAACCCGGCGACTGTGGTAGCGACGAAGATCTTGTTGATAAATCGCCGAGCGGGCAGCCGCTATGTCGCGCTCCTCGTCTAATAGGTCCAAAGCATCTTGCCGTGCTGTCTCATTATCCGCTTCAACATAAGCTGCCACACGAGGCGAATCATGCCGGATATCACTAGGGAGAACCGCCTCCGCTCCATAGACCATGAAAAACGGCGTGTATCCTGTAGATCGGTTGGGCGTAGTATTGATACTCCATAGCACATATGGTAGCTCTTCAACCCAACATCCTGGCATTCTTTGCAATGGAACCATAAGCCGGGGTTTGATGCCTCGCAAGATCTCTTGATTAGCCCGTTCCGCCTGCCCATTGGACTGGGGGTGAGCCACTGATGATACATCTAGTCGGATGTGCTCACGTTCACAGAATTCCTTCATAGCCCCCTTGGATAAATTGGTACCGTTGTCAGTAATGATGCTGTGTGGAAAGCCAAACCGAAGATCACCTTTTAATGAATCGCACATTGTAGCTGCATCACACTTGCCGACAGCTCCGCTTCAACCCACTTGGTAAACTTGTCAACCGCCACCAAAAGGTGGGTTTTATTATCCTTGGATCTTTTAAAAGGTCGACCATATCCAGCCCCATGTTGCAAACGGCCAAGTAATTGGAATCATCCTCAATTCTTGAGCGGTACATGAGCACGCCTTGAAAATTTCTGACAGCCATCACACCGTTTAACCAAGTCCTCCGCATCAGCATGAGCTGTCAACCAGTAGAACCCGTGACGAAACGCCTTTGCCACCAGAGACTTAGAACCGGCATGGTGACCACAATGCCCTTCATGGATTTCACGTAAAATCTCACAGCCTTCCTCAGGAGAAACGCAGCGTTGAAACGCCCCTGATACACTGCAATGATGCAATTCGCCATTAACAATAGTCATAGACTTGGATCGCCGGACTATCTGCCTGGCTAGAATCTCATCCTCTGGCAATTCTCCCCGGTTCATGTACGCAAGATAAGGAACTGTCCAATCCGGTATGAGATGCAGGGCTGCCACCAATTGAGCCTCCGGATCAGGAATAGCCAAATCTGCTTCACCCGGGAGCTTGACTGACGGGTTGTGCAACACATCAAGAAAGACATTAGGCGGGACCGGTTTACGCTGAGAGCCCAACCGGCTTAAAGCGTCCGCTGCTTCATTCTTTCGACGGTCCATGTGATTCACCTGATAACCCTTGAAGTGACCCGCGATATTATCCACCTCACGACGATATGCAGCGATAAGTGGGTCTTTAGAATCCCAAGTGCCAGACACTTGTTGAGCCACGAGGTCCGAGTCACCGAAGCACTTAACCCAACTTAGGTTCATCTCCTTAGCCATCCGGAGACCATGGAGCAAGGCTTCATACTCAACTGCATTATTAGTACAAGGGAACATTAAGCGGAGAACATAACAAAACTTATCACCTCGTGGGGAAGTTAATACGACTCCAGCCCCCGAGCCCTCCAATTGCCTGGATCCATCAAAATGGATAGTCCAATATGTGTGATCCGGCTTCTCCTCTGGTGCTTGCAACTCAGTCCAATCATTGATGAAATCCATAAGTGCTTGAGACATCACCGCCGTCCGAGGCACGTACTTCAATCCGTGTGGCCCAAGTTCTATAGCCCACTTGGCAATCCGGCCAGTCGCCTCCCGGTTCTGTATGATATCGCCCAGGGGAGCTGAACTAACCACTGTGATGGGGTGCCCTTGGAAATACTGCTTCAACTTCGACTTGCCATAAAACTCCATATACCAGCTTCTGCCAATGCGGATACCTTTGCTTGGATTCAATAAGCACCTCGCTGATATAGTAAACCGGCTGCTGAACCGGATATTCCTTGCCCGCCTCCTTGCGTTCTACCACAATAGCCACGCTAACTGCGCGAGCATTGGGCACTACATATAGTAATAACGGCTCTTTGTCGACCGAAGCTGCAAGAACGGGCGGATTGGCTAATTGCCGCTTCAAGTCCTCCAACGCTTCATCAGCAGACGGACTCCAGATGAATTGGTCTGTCTTTCTCAGCATCTGGTATAAAGGGATGGCCTTCTCTCCGAGGCGGCTGATAAACCGGCTCAGCGCGGCAATCCAGCCTGCCAAACGCTGAACATCGTTGATACACTTCGGCTTAGCCAGGGAGGTGATAGCCGTAATCTTCTCCGGATTAGCCTCGATTCCTCTATTGGACACAAGAAAACCCAGTAACTTGCCTGCCGGAACACCAAAGACACATTTGGCCGGGTTAAGCATCATCTTGTAAGCCCGCAAGTTGTCAAAGGTTTCCTTCAAATCATCAACCAGTGTCTCCTTCTGCCTTGACTTGACTACAATATCGTCCACATAGGCGTGCACATTACGGCCGATCTGTTTATGCAGGCAGTTCTGTACACACCGTTGATAAGTGGCTTGGGCGCTCTTGAGCCCAAAAGGCATAGATACATAGCAGAAGGCTCCAAAGGGAGTAATAAATGCCGTCTTCTCCTGGTCCTTAACCGCCATTTTGATCTGATGATACCCAGAGTATGCATCCAAAAAACTCAAACACTCACAACCCGCCGTGGCATCAATAATCTGGTCAATGTGGGGGAGGGCAAAAGGATCCGCTGGACAAGCCTTGTTAAGATCCGTGTAATCCACACACATACGCCAAGTGCCGTTTTTCTTAAGAACCAGCACCGGATTAGCAAGCCACTCTGGATGGAACACTTCAATGATAAAGCCAGCCGCTAAGAGCCTGGCCACTTCCTCTCCAATGGCTTTGCGCCTTTCTTCGTTAAACCGGCGGAGAAACTGTTTTACCGGTTTATACTTGGGATCAACATTAAGAGTGTGCTCAGCGAGTTCCCTTGGTACACCTGGCATGTCGATGGCTTCCATGCAAAAATTTCCCGATTCTCACGGATGAACTCGATGAGCGCGCCTTCCTATTTAGGGTCCAAGTTGGCACTGACAGTGAACTGCTTGGACGAATCGCCGGGAACGAAGTCCACAAGCTTGGTCTCAGCTGCCGATTTGAACTTCAGATCTGAATCATGCTCTGTAGTGGGCTTCTTCAAAGGGGTCATGTCCGCCGGATCAACATTGTCCCTATAATATTTCAACTCCTCCATGGCACAAACCGACTCTGCATAGGCCGCATCACCTTCCTCACATTCCAAAGCAATCTTGCGGCTCCCATGAACCATTATTGTCCCCTTGTGGCCCGGCATCTTGAGCTGCAAATAGATATAACAAGGCCGTGCCATGAATTTGGCATAAGCCGGCCGCCCAAACAAGGCGTGATACGGGCTCTGGATTTTCACCACCTCAAAGGTTAGTGTCTCGGATCGGGAATCATGCTCGTCCCCAAAAGCCACCTCCAGGGCTATCTTACCAACAGGATATGCTGATTTGCGTGCACCACACCATGGAACACCGTATTAGGCGGTCTCGAGATCTTTGTCTCGTTAGCCCCATGCGGCGGAATGTCTCATAGTACAGGATGTTAATCTCGCTCCCTCCGTCCATGAGCACCTTGGTGAACTTATAACCTCCCACCGAGGGTCTACCACCAATGCTAATCGCCCGGATTGTCAACCGGGGTGGGTGGTCCTCCTGCTCCACATGATAGGCTGCTCCGACCAGCGTAAAGTAACGTGGTACGGCCGGTTCAACAGAGTTCACCGCCGCTTGTGGAGTTTCGGTCGCGCTTATCCAAGCTAGTTGTGAAAACGTGATCCGCTCATTGTTCATTTGTTTTGGGTGGCTCGATAACCCGATCGCTGCCGCTTCTTCTTTGTTGGTTGTAACCCCCTTGACCGCTCTGATTATTCTGGTTGTTGTGACCGCCCTGATTAAAACCTGAACTAGAAGCTCCATCATGACCCGACCCATGGAAACCGGATCCTGAGCCACCACCTGATCCACGGTCATACCGGAAGGCATTAGAGTTCTTAAACTCCTGCATAATGTAACAATCCTTCCAAAGGTGGTTAGCCGGCGCCTCCTTCGTCCCGTGCTTTGGACAAGGCTGATTCAACAAATAGTTTAAGCGATCCGGGTTAGGATTTGGAGCCCCATTATGATTCGCTGCTTTACCTATGCGCCGTTGACCCTTGTCCTGCGCATTAGTGTTAGCCACAAAGTCCATGCTGCCATCCGCCTTACGCTTGCCTCCGTTTCCATGGCCCGCCGGTTTGTACTGATGCCCCTTGGAGTTGTTATTCTTCTTCCCTTCCCTGCTTCATCATCGTCAGTCTTGGGATCCTTGGTACTATCAGAATCAGCATATTTCACCAAAGCGGCCATGAGCGTTCCCATGTCATTACAGAACCACTTCATACGCCCCAATTTCAACTTTAAAGGCATAAACCGACAGTTGCCCTCCAGGGTTAAGATCACAGAGTCAGCATTGATCCTGTCAGACGAGTGCAAGACTTCCGAAACGCGGCGTACCCAATGGGTTGTTGACTCTCCGTCCTCCTGAACACAAGCCGCCAAGTCTACTATGGACTTGGGCTGCTTACATGTATCTTTGAAATTCTGAATAAACCGGGCCAACAACTGGGCCCATGAACTGATAGAATTAGGCGGCAGGCTCTTCAACCAAGTACGGGCTGTGCCTTCAAGCATCATGGTGAAGTACTTTGCACACGCGGTCTCATCCACATCCAGCATCTCCATGGCCATCTCATAACTCTCTACCCACGCTTCTGGAGATAAATCAGCGGTGTAATTCGGCACCTTGCACGAACCCTTGAAATCATTGGGCAGGCGTACATTGTGTAAAGCGGGGACTAAACAGGGTACTCCCAAACTAGATGCGACCCCTGGCCCGGCAGAGGTGGTAGGACGAACCGTGTAAGCTGACCCGCCTCGATTACGTCTGCTAACTCGGCCTCCCTTCGTGCCCGGGCCCGGTCCACTACATCCTGAGCATCGCGAACACCACCTGCCGGGTTATTGCCACGGGCCGCTTCACGGCCTCGCGCATTGCTCGATATGGCCGGTTCATCCAGGCACCTGCTATAGCTCCGGCTTGGACGAGGTGTGGAGTGAATCTGATCGCGGCTGTATGAATATGCCTCCTGTTGAATCAAAGCGGTCCGGAGAAGTTCCTTAACCCAGCGCGTCTCTATCGCTTGTGGAGAGTCTCCTTCGACCGGGATAGCTTCTAATCGCGTAGCAGTTGCAACAAGATTGTCCATAGGATTAGAATAATGACCTAGAGGTGTCTGAACCGGCGGAGGAATCACGGTGTTCTGTCGAGGAGGTTCCATCAGGCGGGGTTGGACCGTCGCTCCTGGCCCTGGTGCCTCGACCCGGTTTACCTCCAGGTGCCCCGACGGATTACTGGTTCCAGCTCCCGGAGTGTGAAAGAGATTTTGAGGGTCGAACCCTAATGGTAGGCGTGATCTGTGCTTCCGCTTCAAGACCTCCTGTGATGCGTTCTGGTCGAGCATGAGCTTATAGGCCTGGGCGTCCAAAGAAGCCCGCTCTGCGGCCATCCTGTCCTTCTCTGCTGCCAGTGCGCTTTGGCTGCACGATCCGCTCTCTCACCTTTGCAATCTCGCATCGTGGGCCTCTGATCCGCCGGATTGGCCTCGCCATAAGTGCAGCTAGTGTGTCAAACAGTCGACAGAACTTGAACGGTGGGCGACAAGGCCTCTGCCGCTGCTGCCGCTGCCGCTGCTGATCCGGAGAGCATTGCTGCTGCGGTCGAAGAGTGATTCGCCGCCTGCGTGCCGGCCATGAATATTCCAACCCGGTTGATCTGATCTGGGGGGTCCGGAATACTGTCGCCATCGGAACAACCCCTAATCTGGTCATCTTGCAACTGGTACAATGATTCGGTCTCTCCGGTTGAAGACTCGTCGCCGGAATAGACGATGGTCTCGCTACCGTATTCTGACTCGTCCTCATGCCCTCCTCCGTGGATGACTCCCACGAAGGCACGCTTCATGGCCGGTTTAACCTGGGTAGATCTCGCACGCTGAGCCGTCTCGACGAGGTCGGTGCAGATGTCCGGCTCAGGCCCAGGCTCACCAATCTTGCCGATAAAAACGTGTATGCCACTAAAGGGGACCCGGTACCCGTACTCGATTGAATCGGCTTCGGGACCCCATCCTGCATCATTGATGTAGATCTTGCCACGACGACTCTTGGTCTTCCGGCTCACAGCATAGCCTTCGAGTCATTTGAGCTTGCCCTCCAAGATCATCAAACCGTCGTGCGATAGCCCCATGGTGGGCGCCAACTGTCGTGGATTTGTCACGACAGATGTCCTTGTGAAGGGACTTAGTCGTGGAGCCATCGCTACGGGTTAACTTGAAGGGGTTAAAGCGGACGCAAAGACACAAGGATTTATACTAGTTCGGCCCCTTCGATGAAGGTAAAAGCCTATGTCTAGTTGTGATGGGATTGATGTGGTCTCGATGACTAGGGAGCAAACAAGCTTCGCCTAGGCCTCGAGTTGTTGTTGTCTGTCCTTGAACCGCCGCCGGGTCGTCCCCTTATATACACGGGTGATGCCCGTCGGTCCTTAGAGTCCCAACCGGTTCATACTCGTATCCCGGTTGGTATCTCTCTATTCCTAACTTACAATACAAGTTTACATATCAAGCGGGTTTACGGCTACAGTTTCTAAACTGACTACAGGCCTTGGGCCTTCATCTGCTTGATCACCTTTATACTACTAATGAAGTTAATCCAGCCCAGGCAGGCCGGTTCACGCCCAGTGGTAATATCCCCAACAGATAGGAAGTAAGATCTCCTCTTGTGCTGTTCCACTAAGATCAAGCAATCAAGCAACGTTGTCGGTGTGACATTTTGGTTGAACTGCACAAAACACTCTTAAAACAAAAGTGTTTTGTGCAGTACAACAAAAGGTCACAATGGCAACGAGGTGAAGTAGATAACCCTGTTTACACAGAGGTGCAAAGGAAACAATTAGTGGTCAATAACAGTGGATGACACAGAAGCCAACAAAAAGAAGCATCTACCTTATCTAAATGGGAAAGAAAGCAAGGCAGTAGCATTTCTCAAACGGTGGCATTGATTAATATTAACATAGAGATTATATTAACAATAAAATTTGTTAAACATGTAATTTGCTTTTAACTATGGCATTGCATCAATTTTCCAGCGGCATTATTAGAGGGTGTTTGTTTACAGGGACATTTTGGTGTAGGGAATAAAAAAACTCTGTGTCAGTCCCATCTAAACCAAACAGGAGGGACTTTTAGGGACTAAAAGTGGCATTTGGGACTAAAGAAAGAAGACCCCGAGAGAGTCTTTTTGGGACTTTTTCCAACAGTTTCCCCTGCCACGCATCGCACCTTGTTTCTATTAGTTCATTACTAGGGGTAACAAGGTCTTTTAGCATGTCATTTCATAACCTCTAGTCCATGTTTAGTCCCTGGAACCAAGCAGGTAGGGACTAGGGAGTTTTTAACCAAACAGGGCCTTAGATTAATAACAACTAATGAGTTGCACGGGACAGTGGATGCTCCAGCACCATGTGCATCTACCGATGTACTATGGTCATGCAGAGTCTGTTGCAACAAAGAACAAACAACCAAGGAGCATATTTGTGTTGGTCCTAGTTTTGTTATCTTTAGACACCTTTCCCTATGTGAGCGTTAGACAAATCTAGTCTGCTCAAACTCTCTGACCTTATCCCTTCCTTTCCTTTTTGAACTAGTACTTTCGCCCTTCCTTTCCTCTTTGAACCACGCCCCTAGATTTATGCGATACAACTTTCCCCACTACTTCCCCCATTCCTTTCCTCTTTGAACCACGCCCTAGATTCATGATGTACAACGTTCCCCTTCATTTCCTCTTTGAACCACGCCCTAGATTCATGTTATATACAACTTTTCCCACTACTTTCCCCCACTCCTTTCCTCTTTGAACCACGTCCTAGATTCATGGTATACATGCAGCTGGAGCAATGCATGTGGAGTAAGTAAAATATACCTTAAGGTTCTTGGGGCGTGGTTCGGTGGGCGACGGGACGGCGGCGAAGAAGAAGGGGTCGGAGGCCCTCCCGCGCCGCCGCTGGGTGGAAAGTGAACAACTACGCTGGTAGTGGATTCCCTCCCTCGCCGACGGCGACAGCGTTAAGCCTCCTTCCCTTCCCGGCGGACGGATCCTGCCGGCTCTTTGAGCAGCAGTGAGGGGAGAGAGAGGCCAACGAAGTCTTGTTTAGATCTGGAGAGGGTGAGAGAGTGTGAAGAGAGCAACTACAAGCGCTGAGGCTCCAGCAGGAAAGGGCGAGAGAGTGTGAAGAGAGCAACTACAAGCACTGAGGCTCCAGCGTGTATATATATATACTAGAGAGAGAGTGTGAAGCGTGCAAACCCTAGAAAACATTTTGACCAGTCAAAGAATCCTCCTGGCAAAAATTATGCTCAAGTGTAGTTATCAAACCCGAGACCTCAAGTTTGATGAGCGAACAGGCTAACCAGCTACACAACCCTCCCGTTATGTTCAACGAGAGGAAAATAACCTTTTATACATTCCTGCATTCGTGTGACAAGCATGCTGTGTTTTTTTGTGTGTGTGGGAGTCATTGGGATTTCAATCATAATCATGTCATGTGGCTTTGGTGGTAAGACTATCCACAGTGGTGCAGAAATAATGTAGCCTTAGTCACCTTACCTCTCTCCATGTAGTACGTTGGGTCCCACCAGTCAGAGGGTGAAACAAACAAATTAATAAGAAAAATTATAAGCACCAGCGGTGTATCTTACCTCACACATCTCGCTACTGCTCGGGAACACTGTCCAATTGATCCCTCTGTTCGCTCACGTACTATTTAAGTGAATCCTTATTATAACATGCACACAAATTTTGGGCACTTGTATTCGACTTAAGTCAGTGTGCCACCGTATCTCGTACACTTACTACTCCCACCGTCTAGGTGTAATAAGTCACGTTAGAAGGTGCAACAGGACCAAGGTGCGTGCGTGTGCGTGTTTAATAGCATGTGTGTGTTAGAGAGTGCGACAGATCGACCTACTCCTACAGAGATATGGTGTGTAGTGTACGATTTTAGCCGCGAGAGTCAGTGCATCCTCTCATTTCCGGGCGTGTCCGGTAAGGACATGCGGACAGCTGCCACGCCCGCTCCTGACCAGCCTGGCCCACCCAAAGCCCCTCCATCGCCCGTGCGCGCTTCCTGCCCGAAACGGTCAGCACCGCTCCAAAGAATCGGTGCCGCATTCATGCCCGGGCAGAGCGGACACGACCTCTCACTGGCGCAAGAATGATGGTTGCTTCGTCCGTCCAACTTACTGCTGGGTCTATGTGATTTGATGGCTCATTGGTCTTTATTACTGAGGTGGTAGGACTGCTGGATGTCCCACGCTTTCGGCGAAAGGATGTACTACTACTACTAGATTACAATTTTCTCCATTCTTACAGCGGAGGAGTGTAAGAGCAGTGAAAACTCGCAGGCTCAGTGATTACATGGCCCACCTCACACTATCACCGTGCGACACCTAACTCTTTACATAGTACTCCGTCCGTTCCTAAATATGACTAGATGAGTCCGCGCTGCTGTCATGAACAGTGTATATATCTCTCGTGCAAAATTGTCGATTTCATAGAACTAAAAAAACTCTATAACCGCATGACAAATGTGGTAGCCAAACTAAATAAACTCCCATCATCATTTAGATCATCCCACGTAAGGAAAAAAGATCAGCCAACTCCTACTGCATAATGGGATTATATTTTTCTTTTTGACATGTTAATGGGACTTCAAAGTTCACTTACATGCATGCTATCGGTGCATGCTTGCATGCAGACATGTTGATGTGATTTAAAACCCACTCACATGCATGTGCCACGGTATTTCTGCATGCTTGCATGTGGCTTAGTGCGGAGCCTCTCAACATCTAGATCAGACGGCTATTATGGACTGATTTACTTCATCTAACGGCTACATCAATTTTGATGATGTGGCTCAAGGAGAGGATAGAGAATTCCTAGTAGTGGGGGCTAGCTATTACTAGTAGATAAGTCTTTGTAGAGATTCCACTAGGTGAACTACATACGAAACAAAATGAATGAATCTACACTTAAAATGCATCTATATACATCCGCATGTGGTTCATGGTGAAATCTCTACAAAGACTTATATTTAGGAATGGAGGAAGTACTAGTATAGTACTACGTACTGTAATTTATCATCGAGATAAATTTGTACAATGCTATGAAGCTTCCAGCTCCGTTACATGTATCTTGCGTCCAAGGTTGCCCGTTGTAACATTTCATCAAATACAAAGGAGACTAACATGCATGCTATTGCATCTCAATGATTGACAGATCATAGCAAATATGTACTCCCTCAGTTCCAAAATAAGTGTCTCGACTTTGTGCAAACTTTAGTACAAAGTTGTACTACTACTAAAGTTGACACTTATTTTGGAACAGAGGTAGCTAAAGAAAAAACGATCCATGCAGTCCCTAGCCCTTGAACCATGAACCCTGACCAGGCTTCAATTTGCTGGCAACATTCGAGCTTCCTAATAAATGAAGTTTGCAACCTTTTGACCATCGGATCATTTTGTGCAGTTTCACCAAAATCGAGATGAGCATCCCTGTGGAAGAAATTGAAGAAGCGTGATCAGAATAAGATTACTGGGACTAGTTGATGAGACATAAACTCATCACAAATACTGTACGTAGAATCCAGTAGAGGTATCAGGTATGTGTGGGGCAAAGAAGTAGAGAAATATCCACAGGGAGTGATGTGGGCAGCTGGAGCAGTGGTGAAAACCGGTTGTAAAGGGAGTTGTACCTGAGGGACGTAGCTCAACCTTGAGGAGGGCGGCGGGAGGCGGCAACTGTCCACGTCGCAGCAGTGAGCAAGGGACGAAGGAAACCTCACCGGCTTTGTGAGAGAGAACGACGGGGACCCCTGATCGGGACGTGCCGATAGTGGGTTTTCGCCATCGGCGACGGCCACCGCATCTACACTAAGCATCCACCCCTTCCCCAAGCGGACGTGATCGGACGGGATGTTAGAGATGTGGACACAGTCGTTTTGTGCGAGAGAGTGTGAAGAGAGCAACCCCAGCAAGCAACCGTGTAGGCTGGCCCGTCCTGACTATGTATATAGTGGAGCGGTTTCCTTTTCTCTCCATATGAACCTATCATATTGCGTACGTGCCTTTGAAGAAAAAAACTTTATTTATAAATGACACAGCACCTACTACTCGTTCTCCTATAACCTTGCGCTTGGCATCTCCAAAATATTAACCTTGCGATTGGCTCTTCACCTCTTCGGGAAGTCGAGCAATAATGGTAGTGCAGTATATATCGTTCTGGCTATATGAGACCAAATGAATTGCTGCACGTCCACCATGTGGGCGAGGGTCGAGGGGCGAGGGAGAGTGCTACTACCTCCGTCCTGGTTTATAGGTTCCTTTTATAGTTTGTGCCAAATTTTGACTAAAGATTTAAGTAACAAAATGTTAATGCATGTCAATAAAAATTATCTCATTGGATTCGTATTTGAACATAGTTTTCAAAAATATAATGTTTGGTGACATGCGTGAACATTTTCTTAGTTTAATCTATGCTCAAAATTTGGCACGAAATACAATGGGGGCCAATAAACCCGGACAGAGGTAGTACACACGGAGCAAAATGAGTGAATCTACACTCTAAATACGTCTATATACATCAGTGTTTGGAGTATGTTCTAGTAGTTCATATTGAAATCTACTAAAGGACATATATATTCCGAACAATATGATATAATCTCTATAACCAAGGTAGTAGGGACGAGCAGTAAACGGAGGGAGTAGTAAATTTTTCTCCTCGTCCTGCGAGCCACCGTGCGCATGGGCGAGGGAGCGGCCGTAAGGCGGAGCAAGCTTCACCTCATCCTGCGAGCGACCGCGCCCGTGGGCGGGGGAGACGGCATACTAAGCAAGCTTCTCCTCGTTCTGCAAGTTGACGGGACACATCAAAAGTACTCCAGTGTATAGAGCCTTGCCTCTAAGGTAGGCCCCACATGGTTTGCCTCTTTTTTTAATTTAACATAACGCGTCAAGTTGCAATTTGTTTGTTCACCCGTGGTAGACGATCCTCCTTCCACCAAGTGGACAACCAGTACACGTGCCAAATTACCATGTGGGCTGCCTTTTTCGTACAGAAATGAGCTCCACCATGTACCCGCATGAGTGTGGTTGGGAAAGAGACGGGAGTACGTGCACCGTGCATGCACCTCTTCTCTTCGTGCACGTCCCCCACCTACGTGGGTGTGGGTGAGAGGTACAAACCGCTTTCATGAGTGTTTTTTGTTTTGGGGTGGGGGCGGGGTGGGGGGTTGATTTCATGAATTATTTGTGGGAATATGTGTCGATGACATCTCAAACAAAATTTTGCATGCAATGTGTGTGAAATGGAGGCCTATCCATATCATACATAGAGGGTCGGGCAATCCACGAGAAGAGAGGGAGGGGTCATAGCTATCGATAGAGTCGAAGAGAGGATCAAGTGGGTGGGTGCGAGATCGATGAAGAGAGCCATCAAAATTGTGTGTGTGTGCAGGTCAAAGATATAGGGCGACTGGCCTACCAGAACGTTAGAGGGCACATGTCAAGTTTGTGTGTGGCAGGGAGACATGACTTGAGCGCTCCATGTATCGGTGTGTGTGGTGGGGAGGGGGTGGGGGGAGGGGTAGGCAGAGGCCTAACTACAGAGGTAGAACGACTCATATATGTGTTGAGAAGGAGAGACCCAGCTATGTCTTGAGGGAGATCGGTCAACATCCATACATAACTGAAGGATGGGAAATATGATGGGACAGAGAGAGAGAGAGAGGAGAGAGAGAGGGAGGGAGAGGGAGGGAGAGGGGTAGAGTGTTGGATGGGTGATGGAGAGAGGCCTACTAGACAAACTGAGGGTGGAACTGCAATGTTATCAATAAGAGTGGGGATGTGTTTCTGTGTGTGCCTGTGCGTGATAGGTCTGTCGGGACGCATCCATGGATGATGAAGGGGAACCATGTGTTTGGTAAGCAAACCTAACTAGATCGGTAGATCAACTGTTGTTTGTCGGAGGAAGGGAGAGACACAACTAATGAGGTAGATCGATCGACGTGTGGGTAAAAACGAGTTATAAGGACCTAGCTAGCTATATGTATAGCGAGAGATCGGTCGGTGTACGTCCATTTGTTAGAGGCAAATAAGGCCCAACGAGACGGATAGACAGAGAGAATGGAGCTAGGAGGTGGTGCGAGAGGCCCAACTACTAGCTAGATAGGGGGAGGAGTGTGCGGTTGTGAGATCGATGAAAAGAGGGGCGAGAGTTTACACGTGTGTCTGACCGTATGAGAGACACGAGGCAAGGACACATAAAGGAGGAGATTGAAGGTGTGTGTGTATGTTGTAGGAAGGCATCGCTGGAGAGGTTTATTGATCGGTGTGTGTCGGAAAGGAGTTGTGGAGACTCTGGGAGAACGACCTAAAGAAAAAAATGAATGTGCCCGGTGGATAGAATGTCGAGGGAGGGGGAGGGCGAGGAGGGCATGTGCATGCACGAGAGAAAGTTAGTGGTAGCTACAAAGGTTAGAGGATTGTGTGGGTGTAAGAGACTTACAAAGATCATAATCTGATATGAAAGCGGATTCATATATTTGAATAGGAGATCATAGTGATTTAAACATTGCATGCATGAATAAAGCGGTGATACACGTGCTGTGCACATGTTATACCATAATGTGATAATGCATGGCGTTTGCAACTCACAGCTAAATGCCGAACAATCTAAACCATACTATACATCAAACAATCTCACATTTTATTTGAATTTGTGATAATGTGTGGCGTTTGCAGCTTACAACTAAATATCGAGCAATCTAACAATACTATATATCGAACATTCTCACATTTTATTTGAATTTGTGGTAATGTGTGGTGTTTGCAACTCACATCTAAATACTTGTAGGCGTAGGGGCGGGGCACCATACATAATGTGATAAACACATTATACATATGAGACATGGTTTAGATTATGAAGATCTAGCTAGAGCTAGAAATGTAATGTGATTTGAAATCAAAATAAAGTGGATTCAAAAAATCTAGTTCGAGTTCATATAGTACACATAGTTCATATGTAACTCGAGACTAATCATGTGGTGTGCTGTGAAGATAATACACAAACGATGGTTTAACTTGACAATAATGATGATTGTAGATCTTATAAAAACAGAGAAATGAATTCAAATGCTTTGACTTCACAACAATCATTATCAGAGATCTTATTCAAATTTAGTTCATATTGAAGTGGTAGTATATACGTTTGGAATGCACTAAAACGTTCATTTGAGTAGTAGGTTGCATGCATTATACACGTAGCAAAATATTTTAATTGAACATAACATGAATTCAAAGTTTTGAATGACATTTGTAGTGCGCATTGATTTGGTACAGTACACTTTAGGCTTGTCCGGAAATTTCAACCCGCGCCTTGTTAGCCCGAAATATTTAAGATATATCTTTGTCTCGTTGTGCTCCGACAACTCCCTCCATCTCAACCCGCGCCTTGCTATTCCAAAATTACAACGCGCGCAAAAACTCCCATCTCCTGTGAAATCCCGACATGCGAAATGCCCGTGGTACCCCTGAACCGAAAGAACCGCCTCAAATCGGTGGGGGGGTACTTTCGTAACTTACCCCACATTTTGGAGAAGCGCGTCTCTAAGCCATGGTTCCCACTGCCATCCCATCCGCCCACCCATTCGTACACCGAGGCCGCGAAAATCCGCGACGAAACCCCACACCCTGCTCCGTCCGCCACCCAGCCGGAGCCTCTTCCCGACGGCGTCTTCCACAAGAACACTCGACGCCCTCATCCATCGCATCGATGAGGATCCATCGTCGATCTCATCGTCCCGCGGTTCAGCCACCCCGTCCTCCACCTCCAAGGAGCTGCCCCGACGTTCCCCTCGTTTCGCGCCACCTCCATTCCCACACCGCCGCCTTCACCGCACCACGGAAGAGCATCATCATCACCGCTTCCTCGGATGAAGTTGCGGCCTAATCGGCGCCACCAAAGAGGTTGTACACTAATCGCCGCATTTTCTTCTTGATTCGATCTCACGGTGCTACCGGCGCTCGGTCCCGAGCCGACACGGCGCGACTCCATCCATGGCGGCGTCGCCGGCCACTTCCTCCACGGCGTCGCTCCCTCGGCAGCAACGTCCACATCAGGAGGAGCTGCTGCTGCTTTAGCTCTCGCCGCATGTTGTTGCGCTTTGCGCTCGGTCCCCGCTGGTCTGCTCTTGCTATTGCTCTTGCTCGCGCTGCTGCTCTCGCTCTTGCTCTTGCTTGCGATGCTGCTCCGATTTGGCTACACTTCAGTCGATTGAATCGACTTTTGGGTCAGTCGATTTTGAAGGGGTGGGCTCGCCGGGGTGAAGGAAGAACCAGCCGCAGCGGGGAGGGGGGCTCGCCGGAGAGGTACCCCACTATCTATCTTAGGGTTCAGGATGGGGGCGGTGGTCGCCGGTGGTGGCGGGGCATTGGCAGGACGGTGGCGTGGGGATCGCCGGAGAAAAAGCTCGGCACGGGGGGCCTAGAGGGATGGACGGGGCGGCGGCGGACCGGCGGTGGGGAGTGTTTTCGGGGCGGGCGGGCGGCGAAGACGACCGCCGGGGCGGCGGAGGGCTGCTGTTTGGCCGGTGGTGGCTGGCGGCTCAGGGGGTGGAGGTTGAAGATGAACCGCAGGCCGTTGATTTCGTATCCAACGGCTGCAAAATCGACTGACCAGAGATGAAAAAGTCAGTCGACCGACGTGTAGCCTCACCTTGCTAGTGCGTTCAGTTTCGACTGCAAAAGAGATGAGCGGCTGATGTATTTTACATCTAGCACTTTGTGGTTATGTATTTTACGTCATGTATTGGAGGTGCTATTAGAATTCCACTCAGGTTAATGTTGTTCATTGTCTCTCTTGTCCTGCTTCAGCCTTGGCGTCGTCCAACTCACCGGAGCTGCTCCAACGACGAAACCCTCCATTACAGAGAAGCAGTACCTCGGGCTCCATCTCCAGACGCCTAAGATCTTCTTCCCCCTCCGACAACAAAGTCAGCCGGATCATCCTCACCGGCCAACCCAATCACGCTGAGATCGACATGGCTTCGCCAAAGAGGTTGTACACTTGTTGCATCTCTTTTTACTCTACATGTTATATATATTGTTCATCGAGCACACGGATTTGTTCCTTTAGTGTCTCCTTGAAAGAAAAACGAGGAATTTTAATTTTCACTTGTCCTCCTTTTCAAATTCCTATTCATGAAGCACAAGACTAAGAGATAGTAGCATAATAGCATTATAACCGTACATTTTCTTGTGGTTTGACTTAATCTCACCATGCTTATTTGCATCCTGTGATCTTCCAATTGTTGTGAATCAAACACCCAGATTGGCAGAAATCCTATGTTTTTAAATTCTCTGTTTTGCACGTGCATTCCTATCCTATTCCTGTCTATTTCCTATCCCTGCATTGTTGGAATCCTCCAATTCAAACGAGCCCTTACAGAATTACTTCTCTTACAGATAGTTGTCAAAGAAAACCTTGCGTGGTTTGTCCCGCTCCTGCTGCACCGTCGTCCACCCCAGCTCATTTGCCCAATGATGTAAGGGTCCAACACAGCAGGATCCGCCTCAGACTGCCTTTCGCCGCCTCGATCTCTTCTTCCCCGCCATTGGCAACTGTAAGTGCATCTAGTGCCCTTAGTGATTTTGGTGTATTGAAGACTTATAGGTTAAGTATCTCGATGCGTTTGTGAGTGTACACAGGTCTATAAGTCTATGAGGAGTTTGATATTTACAGAGAAAGTCGACCCTAAAAATGAAGTTCTTCGATCAAGACTTTGATATTCGAAGACTTTTCAAGACTTTGAAAGTGAAGAAATTGGTGTGACCATGAAGACTTAATATTCATTCGAGGAATATGAAGCGTGAAGACTTTTGTTTTCGTTGTTTCATTTTTCTTTCTTGAGTCATAGGAAACACCGTCATCGTTAAAGGGGTCGAGGAAATACTAAGGAAAAATTTCCATGTGATGCTCAACTCAAAATCCTACACCTACCAATCCCTTCGAGTGAAGCCATTGAAATCTCATACAGTTCAGTCAAGTTCTTGGTGATGAGACGCAGTTCTTCCAGTCATCGATGACTTTTTCGATCGAGGAGTTAGGAATTCGCCAAAGGCGAATTGCCACACAAATGAGGAACATGATAGCCCCGAGGACTTTGATAGTCAAATTTCCGATCGTTCTTTGTCTTGCGGCGCGACCAAAATATCTTATCCACCTAACGGTCATATCATTGAAGGGCATTTATGTCTTATCATGTCGGGATGCTCCCTAGGCTATAAATAGTCGCCCCTACAACCACTAGTTGGTTGGCTGCTCCGAGAGAACTTGACACTTGTCATTTGAGAGCAACCCATCCTCCGAGGACTTTGAGCGAAAATCATCAAGTGAGGAAAATCCCAAAACCAAACCCCACAAAACCCAAAGTGATTGAGCATCATCAAGAAATTGATCTCGTGGATCCGACGCTTGTTACCTTTGAAGACTGTGCTTCTTCCAGACGGTTAGGCGCCAAGGTCTAGAGCATCCAAGAGGAATTGTGGATCGCCGAGTGACCAAGTCTGTGAAGGTTTGGAAGTCACCAAGACTTACCATGAGTGATTGGACGAGGCCTGCATGGTCTTAGTTCAAGGAGAATACGGTGAGGATGGGTGTCCCGAGTTGCACCTCGAGATCGGGTGTCCGGACTGTGTGTCCTCGAGTTTAAATACTCACCGCCCAACCGGACATACAACCGAGACAGCAGTTGGAACTGGTTTACCAAATCATTGTCTTCACCAACCGACCGTGGTTCTATTTCCTCAACTCTTTCATTTCCTCATTCTGTGTTGAATGTTGTTCATATCTGTGCTTGAAGACTTTGATCAAGACTTTCACAAATTCCTCGTTCAAATTCTTCACCGTTTGTCTTCATCTTGTTATCCTGTGTTTACGCTTCTCATACTCTGTTCTAGTCTTCATTTCATCATGCCGACTATGTGTATTCTGCCATGTTTACCTCTGAGTACATATTCCGCTGCAAATAGTTCTTCGCTAAGGAATTTCCTCACCGCAAATTCCTCGGTGAAGAATTTCATAAAATCGCCTATTCACCCCCTCTAGTCGATATAACGACTTTCAATTGGTATCGAGCAAGGTACTCCCTTGTTCGTGTGATTTTGGTTTAACCACCGGAGTTCTAGTTATGTCGACCGCAGTATGATCAAGGTCTCGGCTGGGTGTCCTACCTTCGATGGAACGGACTACCCCTCTATCGAAGAACAAGATGCGAATGCATCTTGAGGCAATTGACAATGATCTACGGTATGTTGTGGAAAATGGTGTCCCTCTCACATCAAACACCGACCGCCACCGATGTGAAGAGATTCAAACAACTCGATTCTCAAGCGAAGAATATCATCTGTGGTCATCCGAGCAAAGGACAGTATGGAAGAGTGAGTGCTTTGGAAACTGCCAAGCTTATCTGGGATAGGCTGTCCAAAGTAAATGAAGGAGTCTCAACTCAGCGTGACTCTCGAGTCGATGTTCTTCGGAATCTCTTCAACCGCTTCAAAAGACTCGACAATGAAAATGTCCAACAAACCTTCGATCGCCTCACTGACATCTCAAATGAGCTTCAAGCCCTCGGTGCCACCGACATCATCGACCATGAAGTAGTGAAGAAACCGCTAAGATCGCTTGATTCCTCATTTGATACTGGGACCGATGATACAAGAGCGTCTTGACTACAAGTCACTTGATCCTCGCTAATATCCTCGAAAGGCTTAACACTCACGAAGTTCCACTTGCTGAAAAGAGAGATCTCTATGGCTCAAACTATGGCAAACCACGTGCCTCAAGGCTAAGGTTGTGTCGACGACGAATGTGAGGATTCGGTAGTAGCCTTGGTGATCCTCAAGAATCGAGCCAGATCTAGCTCGCTTGTGAAGAAATTCGAAGTTCACAAGACGTGGTCGCTTTGGAAAACCCTCAAGAAATGATTCTTCATCCAAAGGACTACAAGAGAAGACTTTGCCACAAATGCAAGAAGCCTGGTCACTATATTCAAGATTGTCCTCGATGGGAAAAGGAAATGAAGAAGAAGAAATACAAGGATTACAGATTACGATGATATGAAGAAGAAGAAGAAATCGTCAAAATCTTAATCATCAAAACCCTCAAAGTCTTCATCTCACAAGAAGGGCAACTCCAAGAAGGCTCGGGCATTCATTGGCAAGGAAATGGACTCTGAAGCGAATCTGAGGAAAATGATGAAGAGGAGGAGTCCAAGAATCTGAGTCTGTGTGACGAAGTCTGCCGTTGCTATGCCGCGTCGACAAGTCCATCTTCAACATGAAGAAACTGACGCCACCGATAAGCCTGATGAAGATAATGATGGTTACACTCCCACCTATTGCTTCATGGCAAAAGCAGCTAAGGTACTCAAATATAATTCCTCTGATTCTAGTGAAAATGAATCTGATGAGGATCTTAAGCCTAGCTACTCTAAACTTGCTAAAATTGCTGTGAAACAACAACGGGCTCTTGAAAAGGTTCAAAACATGCTAGATAAAAGTGATGATATGTTGGGTGAAGAAATGGATCGCACTAAAGCCTTGACTGAAAATCTTCAGAGACTTCAGTCTAGGTATGATAATCTTAAAGGTCATCATAACTCTCTCTTATCTGATCATGAGAAACTTTCATATGAATTTCTTCAAAAGAAGCAAGACCATGAGAAGCTTTCTCTTGAAGCTATTCAAAGAAAGGAAGATCTTGAAAAGCTAAGAGTGTGTTATGAAGATCTTCAGAAGGAGCGCGATTCATTACTAGCTCAACAAATCAGCGCTTCTCAGGAAGAATTCCTCCATGCTTAAAATGCATTGAACGTGAATCTGCTAATTCTTCACCTGAATGTTCAACTGCTTCAAATGTTACAAATTCTTCATCTGCCTCTGCTATCACTAATTCCTCATCTGAGGACTTTGCTAGTATCACTGACAATGCAGGGCTGAAGGAATTGTACATGACAGGCATGTACAAAAGCCTCAAAGGGCATCAGACACTTTGTGATGTGCTCAAAAAGCAGATCCTCAACAGAAACCCTAGAAAAGAGGGTATTGCCTTTGAGAGGAAACACAATGCCGATGGAACATATTGGAAGCCTGAGCAGTATCCCAAAACCTCATGGGTTGCTGCAAAGGGACCTCCAGTTGATCCATCTAACTTATCTGGCTTTACATGTGAATCTCCTCATTCTTCTGATGAGTCATTTGACTCCAACTATAAACTGTTCAAAAATCAGAATGGTGAAGTATTTGCTAGATATGTTGGCACTAACAGCAGGAACGGTTCCCCTATGAAGAAAATCTGGGTTCCCAAAAGCTATGTTGAAAGTCTTCAGGTGAATGTCCTCATGACACCACCTGTGAAGAACAGGAACCCCAGATCAAATTCTTCATATGGACCAAACTCTTCATATGGATCCAAATCCTCATATGGACCAAATTCTTCACGAGGATCAAATTCCTCAACTGGATCAAAGTCCTCATATGATTATCATCGTGCTAACAAATCTGTCTCGCAGGGTAGAGCTAAGGGCTATGAATATGTGCATTATTCTTGAAACCATTATGTTCATAAGTCCTCGAAGAATTACTCTGCTTATTCATATGCTTACCCTAACCCCTACTATGCTAAGCGAAAAGGTTTGGAATCTTTGCCACCTTTCTCACATGGTGCTCGCAGGATGATGAACTCTTTGCCACCCCTCCGATGTGGGTGGTGAAGAAAAGAACTAATCTTTTCTCAGAGGTCAGGTCTCCGGACGTGATCTAACGTCTCAAGAATTTCGGGAGGACGACAAAATGCTCGAAAGGATGCAGCGAATCATGATGAAATGAACCTTCATTTCACACGCCCTCATCTCGCTATATCATTTATCGCTTGATGAAATTCATCGATGAACTTGATATCATATTCTTCACCGATGAAGCATATGAGATTGTAAGTTACACTAATTCATCTGCAGGATGATCAACCCAAAACCACTTGAATGGGTCCTCGATAGTGGATGTACAAATCACATGATTGGTGACAAGAATCTATTGATGGATGCTCCTTTATCACCGCCACCTCAAGCATATCATATTTGGCGACAAAGGCAAAAGTCGTATTGGGTCTTGGTAAGGTTGCTATCTCTAAGGATAAGCACATGGACAAAGTCATGCTTGTTGAGTCCTTAGGATACAATCTCATGTCGATCTCAATGCTTTGTGATCTTGATATGGTTGTTGTCTTTGGCAAATATCGCTGTGTTGTGATTATGGAAGTCGACAATTCCAAAGTCTTCAAGGCTTTAGGAGAGGAGATCTGATATTGTTGATTTTCTACAGACCACAACCAGCCATGTGTCTACTTGCAAAAGCTTCGGAAGGGTGGCTATGGCATCGACGACTTGGTCATGCAGCATGAGGAATTTGAACACGCTTGCAAAGAAGAAGCATGTCATTGGCATTGAGAATGTCAAATTTCTCAAGGATCACTTATGCGGAGCATGTGAAGCGGAAAATGACCAAGGCCAAGCATCCAAATAAGACTATCATGACCACTACCCGTCCATTCAATTGCTTCACATGGACCTCTTCGACCTAATCATTATTCAGCGGTCACTAATGATGCATCTCTATATGGTTTTGTCATTGTTGATGATTATTCTCGATACACATGGGTACACATTGTTACTTACAAACATGAAGTGCGGAAGTCTTCAAACGATTTTCCTCGAGGGCTTCAACCAACTTTGGTGTGAAGATCAAGCATATCGAAGTGACAATGGAACCGAGTTCAAGAATTCTGGTCTTGATGCCTATCTTGATGAACTTGGTATTACTCATGAATTATCGCTCCTTATACTCCTCGTGAGAATGGCGGCGTGGAGCGCAAGAACCGAACTCTTGTTGAGATGGCTCGCACTATGCTTGATGAATACAAAACGCCTCGGCGTTTTTGGATTGATGCAATTGATCCGCCGCCACATCATCAACAGAGTATATCTTCACAAATTCTTCAAGAAGACGCCTATGAACTCCTCAACGACAAGAAACCCAATGTGAGTTATTTCAAAGTCTTGATTGCTAAATGTTGGATTAGAGATCCTCACCACAACTCTAAATTTGCACGAAAGCACATGAAGGTTTTATGCTTGGTTACGGAAGGACTCAGACACCTACTGAGTCTTCAACATTGTTCTTCACAAAATTGTTGACATGTAGATGTGCGGTTCGATGAAACTAATGGCTCGCAAAGAGAGCACCTACCTTCGTGTTAGATGAACCAGCACCGAGGATGCTATCAAGCTCAAGGCAACCGAGGATGTCATTCCCATCAAGAATCTCATCAAGAATTCATTCCTGTCCATGAAGAACGCCGAGTTGATGCACCAAGAACATGATGAGGAAATTGGTGTCAAGAAAATGCTGATCAAAATCCTCGGCGACAACCAACTCATCCACGCGTTGCAAAAGAAGTGCAAGTGGAGAAGATCATCGATGACATCAAGACACCAGTCCTCTCACCCGCTCAAAAACCTCACACTTATCTAAATTTTGTGGGCACTATGCTTTTGTTTCTATCACAGAGCCCACTAAGGTAGATGAAGCATTTCGAGCCGGTGGATTCAGGCTATGCAAGAAGAATTACATCGATTCGAGCTGAACAATGTCCAGGAATTGGTCAATCGCCTGGATCCTCGCAAGCATAATATCATTGGCACAAAGTGGATCTACCGCAACAAGCAAGATGAAAATGGCCTTGTGGTGAGGAATAAGGCACGACTAGTAGCTCAAGGCTACACACAAAGTTGAAGGAATTGATTTCGATGAAACTTTTGCACTGTTGCTAGACTTGAAGCTATTCGATTTTACTTGCCTATGCTAACCATCATGATATCATCTTATATCAAATGGATGTGAAAAGTGCATTCCTCAATGGTAAGCTTGAGGAAGAAGTATATGTTGCTCAACCCCCAGGTTTTGAAGATCCCAAGAATCCTGACAAAGTCTTCAGACTCAATAAGGCCCTCTATGGCCTCAAGCAAGCACCTCGGGCGTGGTATGACACACTGAAGGAATTCTTCATGAAGAATGGCTTCACACCCGGTTCACTTGACCCTACTCTATTTACTAAATCATATGATGGTGAACTGTTTGTGTGCCAAATATATATTGATGATATTATCTTTGGCTGTACTAACCAACGATATAGTGATGAATTTGCCTATATGATGAGTGAAGAATATCAAATGTCTATGATGGGAGAGTTGAAATTCTTCTTAGGTCTTCAAATTAAATCAAGCAAGCAATGGCATATTCATATCTCAGAGAAATACCTCAAAGATGTACCGAGGAAATTCGGCATGCAAGATTGCAAAGGCGTCAAAATTCCTATGCCCACAAATGGCCATCTATGCATCGATGAAAATGGTATTGACTTGATCACAAGGTATACCGCTTCATGATTGGTTCTTTATTGTACTTATGTGCATCTAGGCCAGATATAATGCTTAGTGTTTGCATGTGTGCCCGATTTCAAGCTGCTTCAAGGAATCACACCATAAGGTGTGAAGCATATTCTTCGATATCTAGCTCACACACCAACACTAGGATTATGGTACCCCAAGGGCTCGCTTTTGATCTCATTGATATTTCGACTCGACTATCTTTGGTGATCGTGGATCGCAAGTCAACATCCGCACTTGTCATTTCCTCGGACGATCTTTGGTTTGTTGGTCCTCGAAGAAACAAAACTGTATCACCGCTCTCGCTGAAGCTGAATACATTGCCGCTGGCTCATCTTGTGCTCAATCGCTTTGGATGAAGCAAACCTCAAGGACTATGGCGTAAATGTGAAGAATGTGCCTCTCCTCTGCGACAATGAGAGTGCCATCAAGATTGCTCACAACCCAGTTCAGCACTCGAAGACAAAGCACATCCAGATTCGTCATCATTTTCTTTGTGATCATGTGCTGAAGGGCGATATCTCCATCGAGCATGTGAAGACTGAAGAACAGCTAGCTGATATCTTCACTAAGCCCTTGGATGAGAAGAGATTTAGCAAGTTGCGGTGTAAGCTAAATATCTTAGAATCTTCGAATGTTCTTTGAAAAGGACACACATCCTAACCCTTATGCATAATTGATGACTTAGATGCGCAACACATGAAGAAACGTTGTTCCTCAATCAATGAAGAATAACACTCTAAGTGTGAAGAAATTAATGAAGAATTTGATTCTCAGAACCCTACGACAATTGTACGCGATGTCTGAAATCATCATTCTTATACGGTGGGTTACGCCACCACAAAAGCTGAAAATCTTCAATTTGAGTTTTTCCTCATTTTTGAAATTCCTCAGTTTTTCAAATTCTTCAACTTTGCAAAATCTTCTGTATTTCCGTTGTCTTTCTTCATTTGATATATATATATATATATATATATATATATATATATATATATATATGAGTTTATGTCCTCTCAAAGATTCACTTATTGCTATTTCTTCAAGTTGCGATTTCTACTAAGTGAATGTGATGGGACCCTTCCCTCTATGCTATACTCAATCCAATCTATTCACAAATTCTTCATATGCGTTCGATTGAAACTCGTTCAAAGTCTTCTTTGTGTCCTTGACGGTGAAGAAATTGCGAACTAAACTTTTAAGCAAATCTTATCCAAGTTTTCGGTTTTGCCGCTCAAACCGCTCCACATCCAACGATGTATTAGTTTAATCACCCACGATCTTACACGATCTCATCGCGACGAGACGTGGGTGACACTGTCGCGTGAAGAAGAAAGGGCAGGGCATGTTCGTCCAAAATCTTCGGGCGAACAGTTTTTCACCGTGGCTATAAATACCCTTCTCCCCTTCCTTACTTCATTTACTCCGCTCGATCGCTGTCTCTCGCTCGAGCTCTCCTCAAACCCTAGCGCCGCCGCTACTCCATCGCCGCCGGTGAGGAAAAGCTTCACTGCCTCGACCTCATCACCGTCGTACTCGCGCCGGCCGCGGAAATCGTTACTCCGCCGCCGCCGTAGCTGTCTTCCTCTGCCAAGTTAGGGCGTGGAAGATCTAACGTGACGAACTTCACAACAGTTCATCCCAGTTCGTCGGGTTCTTCAGTTCGGGTAATTAAAAGTCATTTTTATTACTCGCGTTAATTCTCAAATCTTTCTGAAAATCTTCAAAGGTGTTTTTGTTCTTCAAAATCTTCACATCTGAACACCTCACACACTGTATGTTCTTGATTTATCTCTCTAAGCATTCATTTCTTCAAGATTCCTCAATTGTGTGGATTTTCAATCTGTACAACTCTGGAACCTGAGACAAAATGCTTAGTGAAATTCCTCAAGGCTCAACTGGTCAAATTCCTCAAAACTTGTTCTTTTGAAAAATCTTCTGAAAACGCATATGACCTCTCCAAATTCCTCGCACCTACACTCTGCTCATAGGTACTCATGTCCGCTTTGAATCACTAGGTTCTCATCAACTTAACTCATTTGCAGCGTTCCTCGAAGAAAAACTGCATACTTCTTGAGTGCTCTATTGTTCAAATTCCTCACCAAGAAAATGGCGAAGGCAAGAGACCGCAGAAGGGAGGAAAGAAACCGAAGTCATGACTGCTTTTGAAATTCCCGAGGAAATATACAAAGACTATTTTGATGAATCCAAATTTGGCAAGGAGACTAAGAACCAGTATAGAAAGTGCGATCTGAGGATAGAAAGAAGATGGGCACGAGAATGGAGGGAATACCGCTATGTTACTCCCAAGTACATGAGGAAATTTGCTTTAAACCCTCCATGCCCAAGAGCTCCTTTGGCTTTTGGCCAAGTCACGATCCCACCAGCATCAAGCGTGGTGAGGACTTTCCTGAAGAATGGTCCAGGCGCCAAGCCAAATTGGCAAGACATGCCAAGGAGGCAGTGACGAAATTTAATGAGGATACTGCTGCGGCTGCTGCCGCTGAGCCCTCGGTCAAGCCGAGGAAATCAATGCCAAAGAAGCCTGCACGCAAGCCAAGTGCTTCACCGTCAGTGCCCTCACGGCCCAGTTCCTCAGTCGCGCCCTCACGGCAAATTCCTCAGACTGCTGCTGCTCATTCAAAATCCTCAGCAGCTCCCTCCAAGTCCTCAACACCTGTGCATCTTGCTACTTGTCAAAGGACTCAAGGCTTCTCAATTGCTTCTGGTGTCTCAGCTAGTTCCTCAGCTGCACCAATGTCCTCAACAGCCCCCTCTGCTGAAGACAAAAGCAAGCTGCTGGACGCGGTCCTCGCCAAGTCCAAAGAAGAAACAGTTGCATTCAACGTTCCTCTCGATGATGAAGCCTCGATGAAGAACGTGAAGAAATCATCAGAGACAGACTGACCAAGGCCGCTAGAGCCAAAAGAACAAATGTGCCTCTCCTTTTGGATCCGAAGAAGATCCTTGACTTCATTGACCTGTGGCATCGGGATCCACACACTCTGTTCCAGATCCGCCATCGACTCTGGTCAAAGTCACATCTTGAACCATTTCATCATTTCAAGAGAAATGGAAATTTGAAAAGGCTCGTGAATTGAAGAAAGCACAAGCCGAAAGGAGAAGCTTCGAGGAAGAACTTAGTCAACTTGACTCTGAAGAACTCCTCAAGGCTCAATCGAAAATGCAAGCACTCAGCAAGGATTTTGATGCTTACAATGCTAAGCGGCAAGGAGCCAAGGTGAGATTAAATCAACTGACGAAGAAAATGACAACTATTGCAGCCCCATCGCAACAAGAAAATCCTCAGTGAAGACTCGCTCAGCCCATTGAAGAACATGCCAAGATCGCTGATGACTTTCGACATCGATGAAAACACAAGTTCCGTGGCTGATGACTCCATTCCGGCATTGAAGAAATTCCTGTGGCATCTACTAGTGGTGCGCTCAAGAAACTAAAGGAAACAGGCAACTGCACTAGTTGTGCTCAAGAAACTGTACCACAATCCTCGGCTCCTCCTGCGCCAACACCAACTCCAATTCTTCCTTACGCCTATGAAGTGAAGAAGACAAAGGCTGCAGAACGAGCTCTTTGTGAAGAAAAGGAAGGCATCAACTGCGTCAAATTCTTCGGCTGTGAAGAAAATGAAGCCAATGACCAGCTCTATTGAAAATCCTATTGATGCCATTCCCATCTCCTCCATGTCATCCAAGGAAATTGTTCCCTTTGGAGAAGATTACACGATCCCAAGCGGATCGGATGAAGAAAATCAATCTGTTGCTACCTCGTAACAGCTTGATGAAGAAATTGAAGTGGAAGCATTCCTTCAACCCCGCTTGTTTCTCACCCGTGCCTCGGTTCACGGTGAAGAGGCAGGTGTTGAGGAAATTGAAAAGAAGATGAAGACGTGGATATTGGGAGCACTACACGGTGATGAACGATGACTTTTGGGAAAGTCAAGATCCCAATACTCCTCTCTTCACTCTGCTTCAACAAGTTCCTCTGTCCCCGGCTACCCTTTGTTCAAATGGGCTCAAGAAACTCATCCCACTTCATCTGTTAATGAAGAAATTCCAGCCACAAGCCAAGAACCCATCGTTGATCCTCAAATTGCCCAAGGAGAGGAAACAGAAATTCCTCACCAAGAACCCGAGATCGCGATTCTCGAGGTTGTGCTTCAAATCATCGATATTCCTCCGCCAAGCCAAAGAATCCGTTCTCAAGCAAGCAAAAATTCAAGGCTGAAGACTTCTTTTACGAGCATGTGTTCTTCATCGCTTATAATCCATATGACTCGCTCGAATGAGGAAAAGACTTACTCGACTCCAACGCAAGCAAATTTCTATTCCTCAGTGCTATTTGACAAGGACAAGATCTTCGACCATGAGCATATTCCTCATGTGGATATGGAATCACTGCCGTGCTTCGAGCCAGTACTCCGTGTTCTTCATGATGCAGGGCTACTGAATTTCTGCACTGACATTTGTGACTGGAATGAAGAAGTCATTCTTCAATTCTATGCCACCCTGCACATCATCGGAGATGCTGAAGACATCAACACATGGGTTCTGGATTGGATAACAGAGAATACTCACTACAAGGCACCAGCAACAGAATTGCTTCGTGTCCTTCCTCTTGATCCTCTCCATGAATCTGCTCGTTGCCTCTACAATGACCGTGAACTGTCTGATCACTTTATGCAAGTGCTCATGAAGCCGCTGAAGCCAGGACAAGCCCCTCGAACCAAATTCCTCGTCAAGGAATTGTTGTATGTGCCTCGGATTGTCTATAGAATCTTGACGAAGACAATGAGTCCCATCAAAGGCCACGACTCAAATGAAGAAGATGTCGTTGGCATCATGAAGAACATGCTTTTCAATATCATTCATGGAGTTCCTGTCAACTTCCATGATTTCTTCATGAGGACTCTGACCAATGTTGCAATGTCACCTTTTGAGCTGAAGCCATATGCGCCTTGGATCATGAGATCCATAAGGGCAAGATCTTCACTGAACTACAAGGCTGACACTCTGAACCATGGCAGCTTCCTGCCGCCCATTGAACTCCTCAAGCGACCAATTTCATCATCTAATGACAAGGGCAAGGCAGCAGCTGTAATTGATGAAGGCACTCGTCCATTGGATGGTCAGTTTCGCAAGGCTGCATCTTACTCCACCAATGACGATTCTGCAACGCATGACACTGCCGCAAATACCTCAACCAAGCTACAGCCTCAAGCAACTGCACCTAGGGTGATGACTGATCGTGAGTTACTCCTCGGTCTTCATCAGAAGGTTGATCGCAATCAGAAATGGGTGAAGCGCCAATTTGCTGCAATTCTTCACAACATGACCTCGACGCATAATGCAAAGTGAAGAAAAATCAGTACTACCTTCATGAAACCCTCAACCGCACTGGGCTATTCTTAATCATGTCTATTCCGCGGAAGAATTGAAGACTATGGGTCTTGAAACATTTGACTGGTCGCACCACCTCGAAGAAATTCAAGAGAGTCAAAGTTCCTAATCGGTGGCTAGCTCTTATTCTTCATCGCGAAACCGATGAATATGAAGATTTAGACGACAACATCGGGCAGCCCTACTTCAACATCCAACCCGACGACGCCGACGCTCCTCCATCAACTTGAATATCTTCAGGGGCGTTAGTCCTCAGTTTTTGATCCTTTTGGTCATTGGATGACAAAGGGGGAGAAATCTGAGTTAGTCTTCAAGCGGGTTTATAATATGGGCGTTTCTATTAAGTTACAACTCTCATTCTTCTGAAACTTTTATTGGATCGAGTTGTAATCTTAAAACCGATGGTGCCCTGATACTTTTGAACGATGCATTGTGCTGACTTTGCACTGTGCTCTGATGCTTTGGATAGTGCTTCGATACGTTTGATGCTCTGATTTTGATATGTGTTATGCTCTGATGCTTTTGAAACACTAGGCTCTGAATGTGATATTTGAGCTCTGATATTTTTGATGTGATATTCTGCACGCATGCTGAATCTCATCAGGCACCATATTTCATCATGCATTTCAAATTCTTCATATTATATATCAAATGCGTGTATGAATTACAAGATATAGGGGGAGATCTCCATGATTCAAACTCTTCAAATGTGCATTGCCTCAAAAGCAAATTCCTCATTATGCACATATTCAGGGGGAGTTCTTCTATATCTTGCAATCAAATTCCTCAATATCAGTATTTACACTTCATATGTTTATCCCCATTGAAAACTTAACCTATGTTGTCATCAATCACCAAAAAGGGGGAGATTGTAAGTGCATCTAGTGCCCCTTAGTGATTTTGATGTATTGAAGACTCATAGGTTAAGTATCTGATGCGTTTGTGAGTGTACACAGGTCTATAAGTCTATGAGGAGTTTGATATTTACAGAGAAAGTCGACCCTAAAAATGAAGTTCTTCGATCAAGACTTTGATATTTCAAGACTTTCAAGACTTTGAAAGTGAAGAAATTGGTGTGACCATGAAGACTTGATATTCATTCGAGGAATATGAAGCGTGAAGACTTTTGTTTTCGTTGTTTCATTTTCTCTTTCTTGAGTCATAGGAAACACCGTCATTGTTAAAGGGGTCGAGGAAATACTAAGGAAAAATTTCCATGTGATGCTCAACTCAAAATCCTACACCTACCAATCCCTTCGAGTGAAGCCATTGAAATCTCATACGATTCATCAAGTTCTTGGTGACAGAGAAGCAGTTCTTACCGTCACCGATGACTTCTTTCGATCGAGGAGTTAGGAATTCGCTAGTGCGAATTGCCTACACTGATGAGGAACATGATAGCCCCGAGGACTTTGATAGTCAAATTTCCGACCGTTCTTTGTCAAGGCTTACCGCGGACCAAAATATCTTATCCACCTAACGGTCATATCATTGAAGGGCATTTATGTCTTATCATGTCGGGCTGCTCCCTAGGCTATAAATAGCCGCCCCTACAACCACTAGTTGGTTGGCTGCTCGAGAGAACTTGACACTTGTCATTTGAGAGCAACCCATCCTCCGAGGACTTTGAGCGAAAATCATCAAGTGAGGAAAATCCCAAAACCAAACCCCCACAAAACCCAAAGTGATTGAGCATCACTGAAGAAATTGATCCTACGTGGATCCGACGCTTGTTACCTTTGAAGACTGTGCTTCTTCCAGACGGTTAGGCGTCAAGGTCTAGAGCATCCAAGAGGAATTGTGGATCGCCGAGTGACCAAGTCTGTGAAGGTTTGGAAGTCACCAAGACTTACCACGAGTGATTGGACGAGGCCTGCGTGGTCTTAGTTCAAGGAGAATACGGTGAGGATGGGTGTCTGAGTTGCGGCTCGAGATCGGGTGTCCGGATCGTGGGTCCTCGAGTTTAAATACTCGGCCGCTCCAACAGACGTATAACCGAGACAGCAGTTGGAACTGGTTTACCAAATCATTGTCTTCACCAACCGGTGGTTCTATTTCCTCAACTCTTTCATTTCCTCATTCGTGTTGAATGTTGTTCATATCTGTGCTTGAAGACTTTGATCAAGACTTTCACAAATTCCTCGGTTCAAATTCTTGACTGCTTTGTCTTCATCTTGTTATCCTGTGTTTACGCTTCGCATACTCTATTCTAGTCTTCATTTCATCATGCTGACTATGCGTGTATTCTACCATGTTTACCTCTGAGTACATATTCCGCTGCAAATAGTTCTTCGCTAAGGAATTTCCTCACTGGCAAATTCCTCAGTGAAGAATTTCATAAAAATCGCCTATTCACCCCCCCTCTAGTCGATATAACGCACTTTCAGCAGCCATGAAAACTGCATTACCATCATCAACCGAGCAGATGACCTCGAGGACTACACGGGTCCGCAAGAGAGGTTGCACTCTTTCGTGTCTGCTTACGTTATACATCACTTAATATTACATGCTACTTTATCGTCCTGTTCACCGATTAGACTCTGAGTCAGCTCCAAACTAATGGTCAAACTTGAGTTTTTAAATGGTTGTGGGGTACATATCGGGGCCGCTATCAATAGTATCTATTTACTATCTGGTTAATCTCCGATGTCTACTATGAGTTTCATGTTGGGTGGGAAACAAGCAAGAAAAAGCCATTAACTGTATTTTTAACCTGAAGCCATTATCTACCCGCTATTATTGGTTTTGGGTCTATCCGAGGTTGCTACCATCACTCTGGATTTTTGCATGCACTCCTTACATAATCTCACTATGTTTTACTCCTATGCATGACAGTTATTGTAAACAATGGAACTGAACATGTAGAGCAAAAGAGACAAGCCTTGTGTGGCAATAAAATTTCATGCGAGGCGTCGCTCCATGGCGGCGCAAAGGCAGCCCCCTCCACGCATTTCGGATTGTAATCGAGAGGAAGATATACATTCGAGGGGATTCGTATGAGAAGACAACTCCTATTTACCCCCTGAGGTCTTTGCTCTAACTTGGCATGCTGATGTTGGTTATATCATGCATATGGTGTCTTGCATTGCTTACTTTATACATCAAATATGTCATCTTCTTAGTTTAGACATCCTTTGTGCGAATGCCATCTATTTAGTTTATTCATTGTTTATGTGAATTATGCAACGCCATCTTGTTTAGCCAGGCATCATATATGTGATTTTGCAATGCCATCCTGCTTAGCCAGTCATCTTATATGTAAATTATATCAGGCCATCCTTTTTTTCTGTTACATATTACATTTGTCAACAATGTTAGTACATTCAACTGCTCTTCGTGTGCATCAGCCATTTGACACGGTGATGGCAAATTCTGGAGTGAAAACAAGGTCTTTAGAGCAGACTATGCTATCTGACGAAGCGCATATCTCGCTAGTTATGGATAGCTCCTCAGAGGAGGATTCAGAGACAGATGACTAGTCCTATCCCCCCCGAGGTGTATGCTCTAACTTGGCAGGGTTATGCTGCTCATATCGTGTGTATGGTGTCTCGCATTGCTATGTCATTTGATTAGTTTAGACATGCTTTGTGTGAATGCCATTGCTCAAAGGTGTCTAATTACCATATATGTGAATTATGCATTGCCATCTTGTTGCAAGACATTATATATGTGAATTATACAATGCTATCTTGTTGCAAAGACATTATATATGTGAATTATGCAATGCCATGCTGTTTAGCCAATCATCATGTATGTGAATTATATCATGCTATCATTTTTTGTATTACGTGTTCCATTTGTCGACAATGTTTGTATATTCAACTACTCTTCTGTGCATCAGCCATTTGAAGCGGTGATGGAAGTATCTGGAGTAAAAACAAGGTATTGAGAGAGACAATGCTACTGCGCCAAGCAGACATCTTCTTTGTTTCTGAGAGCTCCTCGGAGGAGGATTCAGAGACTGATGACCAGTCCTATTTCCTCCCTGAGGTCTATGCTCAAACTTGGCAGGGTTATATTACCCATGTCATGCATGTTGTCTTGCATTGCTTAGTTTTTACATCATATATGGATTGCCATCTGCTTACTTGCTTACTATATAAATCATATATTTGAATTATATCATGCCATCATGTTTACATAGTACATACACATCATCTATCTGAATTATGGCATGGCAACCCATTTAATAAAGACATCATATAGTTATATCATCTCATCCTGTTTAGTGTTTACAGTCATCATATCTTGAATTATGGCATTCTATTCGTGAATGTATGTGAATTATGGCATGCCAACCTATTTAATAAACACATTATATAGTTATGTCATGTCATCCTATTTACATAGTCTCATATTTTGAACTATGTCTTTCCATCTTTTTTAGTTAGCCATCATAATGTGAAATTGTGTCATGCTATCCTGTTTAGTTAGCCATCATATATGTGAAATTGTGTCATGCTATCCTGTTTAGTTAGCCATCATATATGTGAAATCGTGTCATGCTATCCTGTTTGGTTAGACAACATAAATATGAATTATTCCATGCCCTCTTTTATTCCCCACTATCCATTCCACCTGTCTATCATACAATGTTCTATACTTTCAATTACTTTTCTTGTTTATCAGCCATTTGAATTGGAGAGGGTGATGGCGGTATCTAAGGGAGTAACAACACGGTCTTCAGAAAAGATAGTGCTACCAGTTGATGCAGATAGAACCACGGTTGTACTTGCCCAAGGACCAGATCCACCACACATAACCCAGACTCTCGCAGATTGTACCCCTACCCAGTTGGACAGAGAACCAGCTATACCCCTTCTAACCCCAACCCCGGCAGATAGTAACCCAGTTCCAGTTGACACAGCACCATCTCCACCACAGAGCACCCAAACACGAGTAGTTAGTAAGGGAACTGCAGTGCCCAAAGCACAAGGACCACCACTCTGAATCCCAACTCAACGCTTAAAGGAGAAGAAGGCTTGTTCTCAGGTCAGGTTCTGTAGCTATGGTTCATACTCCTTTGCTCTTGCATTACTGTATTTACTCATACCAACTATTTTCAAATTTGAAGGATAGAATTGAAACTCCAATGGCGCAACAGGTATGTTTTAAACCTATTTCTTTAACTGGTTTGCTGTTGTAACCTGCCCTATGTTGATTTCAGTTTCAATTGAATAAACAGTTATGTTCTCATGTCATGCACATTACAAGTGTTGTTATTGCTCTATAGTTACCCACACTTATATTCTGTCTGCTTTGTCTTGAACAAATATTATTTGAATTGTGTCTCTATCTTGATTTGGCAACAAAAACTAGAATGATATAGACCATAAAGTGACCATGGTACATAGATATATGTTTGTTTCATGTTGTTATCCTGTCCACTTTACTACTGAACTCATTTACCAAAATGAGTTTCATATACAACATGGTAAACATGTGATGTGTCCGCTTGTTTCTCTTTTAGAATGCGGACAAAATATTGGAGAAAAGATCTGCGTTATCCAATGGTAAAGGAAGTAATGTAGATAAGGTTCAAGATAGTGAGACATCCTGTTGGTCTCCAAGAAAGTGATAAAACTATCTTGACGACGGTGAGGGAACCTAAAAGTCCTGTCTTGATGTAGTGTTCGAGTTATCGCCACTATTGCTGGCACAAGCTCTTGAACTCATTTGCTGAATCAGTTCGTCTTCTTGAGTCTCAACTTCAAGTTGAAAGACATCGATCGAGATGTCATGACAGAAGTCAAGGACCGAGGAAGTCCGTGCAGAATTCAGATGCATATTTTCGGTGCAATGACAAGTTACTGGAGGATTTAAGCGCCAAACAAGAGAAAGTTAATAAGCTTCCTAAGCATCTTGCCAAACATTATGGGTACCGGGATATTGTTTCTTGAGATCTTCGAAGTGGTTTCATTCTGGATTTGTTTTGCTGCGGCGTTTATTTGCGCTGGTCGCCAACTTTGATAGCCAGTGTATGTGATATGTTGCTTTGTTCCCTATATTTGCACTGGTGGCGAACTTTGATGCCCAGTGGATGTAATATGTGTAATAGCCGTGATAGCCTAGCGTTAGTTGCTTGCTTATTTATTTCCTTGTTGTCTTGTTTGCTTGTTTGCTTGTAGTCATTGCAGTTCTTTTTTCGCGGTTTGCTAGTGGCTGCAATAACCTATTTTTTAAAACTAGGCCACAATAACCATGGGCTAATATTTACTGTAGTGACACTGGGCCTCCTACTGGTCGTAGAAACAGTGGGCCTTCTACGGGCCGTAGAAAGAATGGGCCTCCTACGGGCCATAGAAACAATGGGCCTTCTGCGGCCCGTATCATCAATGGGCCTTATACGGGCCGTATGATCGATTGACCAAACATGGGCCAAACACACCACATTATCGCCGTAAACAGGCTAGAGTTGGAATCGTCCGTTGATGGGCCAACCATAACGGGCCATCGTTAATAGGCCGTATTTGATGACGCTATGAAAACGGCCCAACGTATTAATGGACCACAAACAGGCCGACTGTAACCATGGGCTGAATTTGGCCCACAAGCAGAAAATTACAGTAACGGACCGTAAGTAAACGAATGCTGGAAATGAGCCCAAGAATAAATGGGCTGTGAGAAGGCCGAAAGATAACATGGGCTGGAAACGGCCCAACGGAATAACGGGCCGTTAATGGGTATAAAGTGATAAATTGTTCATTACGGGCCAGTTTTACCACGAGCCGTTAATGGGTGTAAAGTGATACACTGTTCATTACGGGCCAGTTTCACCACGGGTCGTTAATAGGCCAAGAGTTACATAGGGCCTCATATGGGCCGAAAGGCGTCATGGGCCATACATGCGCCAGAAGTGAAAACGGGCTGAAATCATATTGGATGGCCCAAATGATGTTACTGGGCCTAATTCGGATAGGGCGTAAAGAGCCTTGGGTTAGCGGGCCGTAAATGGGCTATATGCGAACAGGCCGTTAACAGGCTTTCCATGGGCCGGCCTGCCACCTTTTAACCAAGTCAAACGGGCCGGCCTTTTCACAGGAATGGGCCTCTGTTGGGTCGTGCCACGTGTCAACGTATCATAGGCGCCTTCCGTCCAATGAGTGGATGACATCTGTCCCAACGATGAGCCGACACGTGTTTCCTCCAGCCAATGATGATTTTACACGTGGAAAATCCCCATTGGTCGGGGCTGTTAACGGGTTATCGGATCCAAAACCCGACCCGATAGCTTAATGGCGTTCCATTACGGTGGATGCCACATGTCGGTCACCCTTGACGAAAGCACTTCTGTGACATGCGATCTATCGTCATGGAAGTGGACACTTCCGTGATGATAATTTTGGTAATTTCATGGAACACTTCTATGACAGCACAGGTATGACTATCTTGATTCTGTCATAAAATCGTCATGGATGTACATGCATGACAAAAAACGCGACCTACTATGACAAACACGTAACATCATGGAAGTGTATTTTTTTTGTAGTGGTGAACGTCGACTACATGACACTTCACCATTATTTAGTCCTAGAGGAAGGCATTGGGAAGTAATAAGTAGATGATGGGTTGCTAGAGTGACAGAAGCTTAAACCCTAGTTTATGCGTTGCTTCGTAAGGGGCTGATTTGGATCCATATGTTTAATGCTATGGTTAGGTTTACCTTAATTCTTCTTTCGTAGTTGCGGATGCTTGCGAGAGGGGTTAATCATAAGTGGATGCTTGTCCAAGGAAGGGCAGTACCCAAGCACCGGTCCACCCACATATCAAATTATCAAAGTAACGAACGTGAATCATATGAGCATGATGAAAACTAGCTTGACGATAATTCCCATGTGTCCTCGGGAGTGCTTTCCTTTATATAAGAGTTTGTCCAGGCTTGTCCTTTGCTACAAAAAGGATTGGGCCACGTTGCTGCACCTTAGTTACTTTTGTTACTTGTTACCCGTTATGAATTACCTTATCACAAAGCTATCTGTTACCGATAATTTCAGTGCTTGCAGAGAATACCTTACTGAAAACCGCTTGCCATTTCCTTCTGCTCCTCGTTGGGTTCGACACTCTTACTTATTGAAAGGACTACGATAGATCCCCTATACTTGTGGGTCATCACATCTCACGTGATGATCGGACATGGTTTAGTTGATTTGGATCACGTGATCATGTAGATGACTAGAGGGATGTCTATCTAAGTGGGAGTTCTTAAGTAATATGTATAATTGAACTGTAATTTATCATGAACTTAGTCCTGATAGTATTTTGCAAATTATGTTGTAGATCAATAGCTCGCATTATAGCTTCCCTATGTTTTTATATGTGTTCCTAGAGAAAATTAATTTGAAAGATGATAGTAGCAGTGATGTGGACTGGGTACGTGGTCTGAGGTTTATCCTCATTGTTGCACAGAAGAATTATGTCCTTGATGCACCGCTAGGTGACAGACCTATTGCAGGAGCAGATTGTCACAGCCCCAGATCAGCCTTGCTTGACTTTGCCTGCTCATCATGTCATCATGTTTAAATTACTAAGAAACTTGAAATGGGGATGTTGAAACCCTAGCACTAAATGAATTCATCTAGGGCTTACTAAAATCTTTTCAATGAAACCAAAATGCCCTTCATAAATGTTCACCATCTTTGGTCCTGGCTAAACCCTCTGCCAAAAATGGTTTCATATTTTTGGAGGCTATTCTGGAATTTTTGAATTAATTCATAAGTATTTGAATTTGGACATTTAAAAATATTATAATATTTTTAAATGTCCAAATAATCCTGAAAGTACTTGGGGGCTATTGGAAATAATTCAAATAGTGCCCACAATTTTTGTCAGGATTTTATAAAATGAGTTAGTATTTTTACTAATTCAAAACATATCAAAAAAATAGAAAACAGAAAGAACTAGAAAGAGAAGAGAGAGAGAAAACCCACCTGAGCTTACCTGTGAAGCCACCTGGCGGCCCAAGTGGCCGGCCCAGCCCACCAGGCCATCTTTCTGTCGTCTTCCTCCCCGAGCCAATAGGCATGGCGCGTGGCCGCCGTGCGCGCACCCGACCGCGCCACCTCCTGCTTCGCCGTGTCGTGCTCTCCGTCGACCCAATCCCGCGCCTGGAGACGCCTCGAAGCCCCTCTCGCCTCTCCCTCACTCGCTGCACTCTCTCCCCTCCTCTGTTCCTCTCCCCGCAGCACACCCGCCGCCGCCGACGTGCACCACCGCGGGCACCGGGCACCCCTCACCCTTCCGCCGAGTCCAGAAGAACCGCCGGAACCTCCTCGTCCTCCCAATCGAGCTACAAGACGCCAGGAGGCCCCGCTTCATCGACATCGCGATCATCTTCAACCTCGGGCACCCGAGCCCTCGCCGTCGATTCGCTGCACTCCGGCCGCCCTCGAGCCCACTGACCCTTCAAACGGACTCACGGTGAGCCCCTGAGTCGTTTCCCCTGCTCCCTAGTCGCTGACCTCTAAGCCATAGCCCGTCGTGGCCGAGAGCTCGGCGCCGCCATGAGCTCGTTCGGCGAGCTCCGTCCACCACAGCTGCCGCCGCTTAGTTGGTTGCGGCGCACCTTGACTATCCGTAGGAGCTAACCCGTGCCTTCCGTCCTTCGAAGCGCCGTTACGCTAACGTCCGAGGTCCGGCAGCCGCTGAGCTCGACGCCGGCGAGGATTACGGCCACCCCAGCTCGCCCTGTTTGCTCCATTGGATGCGCACGGACCCGGGCTTCACGTAGAGCCCCTCCGCCGCCCATTTGGTAGCCGGAGGGCAAAACCCGAGCAACGCCGCCGTCTCTGGACGTCGCCGGCGACTAACCGCCGGCTGGTCTGACGTGGCAGCGTCATTAGCAACTGATGGCGCCACTAATTAAACCAACACCCACTGACATAGGGGCCCCACTGCCTAACTAACCCTGGTTTAGTTTTATTTAGATTAAGCTAACCCCGCAGGCCCCACAGGTCAGTTTGACCTCGCCACGTCACCTGTTGACCCGACCCCACATGTTCGTGACTCAGACAAGACACCGTGACACTCGACTGTGGGACCCACTGGTCAGTTTGACCGGACCAGCCCTTTGACCTGCTGACATCATGCTTACACATTGTCGACGCGAGAATGGAATTTCTGGATTAAATCTAATTCAGGAAATTCCAGAAAATGTTTAAAACTTGTAAAATTCATATAAATTCAACCGTAACTCCAAATGAAATAAATTATATATGAAAAATGATCAGAAAAATCCAATCTATCCATCTGTACCATTTTCATGCATGTTAGAACAACTTATAGCTGCTGTATAGCACAAATCATATGAATGGCATTTAAATAATCACATGTGGAGTTTGAATTTGAACCTAGGGTTCAAACCAACTTCATTTAACTTGCTGCTAGTTGCATTAGTTCAAATCACATCATATTGCCATGTCACATTCATGCATCATGTTGTCGCATTGCATTGATTGTGTTCTTCCTTGTTTGTCGGTAATTGTCCCCTCTCGATAGACGTGTACCGGCGATGTGATCGATGACACCGATGAAGAACTATACTATCTTCAGAAGTGCCAGGCAAGCAAAACCCCCTTGTTCATTCCGATACAATCCCACTCTCTCGCTCCTGCTCTCTTTTACTGCATTAGGACAACAACGATTCAATGTTACTTGCTGCGGTAGCTGAACCCCTTTATCCTCTGCATGACCTGTCATTGCCACAGTAAATAGATGAAACCCACTAGCATGAGTAGGAGTTGTTTGAGCCCTGATGTGCCTACTCATTCATGCTTGTTTGTCATGCCTGCTATTGCTTAGAGTTGTGTCAGTCGATTCATCGGGAATGAATCGGAGGTGTGTAAACATGTCCCTCTTGTTGAGAGCTAAGTGTGTGAACACGATTTGGTAAAGGTAGCGGTGAGAGGCCATGTAGGAGTACATGGTGGGTTGTCTCATTGCAGCCGTCCTCGAGGAACTGAGTTACGTGTTTGTGATCCATGAACAGTTACTACCACACATTGGGTTCCGTAACTCGACCCCTCTCGGCTTCTTAATCACCCTTGTTCTCTGTCCGGGAGTTGCAACTAGTTTCGGTGTTTGTAGGTAGTGTTAGTAGTCTACCAAGTGGCACCCTGCATGTGGGCTTGGGACAGACTAGGCACCGTGGCACGGTGTACCAAGCGTAGATCCACCCGTCGAGGTGGGCTTGGGAACCCTGCTCACATCGTTTGGGGCCGTGGCGACACCCCGCCGGATCTCCTTGCGGATGGAACCCGAATAGGCGATAAACCCGGACGAGAGACTTGAGTGTTTAGGTAGGTCGTGGCCGACTCCCTCGCCCGGCTTCCGCTTGAAGGTTGCCGAGGTACATAGCGTGTCTGAGGGCTATAAGTGGCGAGAGCGTGTGTGAAGAAGTACACCCTGCAGGTTATCATTATCTATTGAATAGCCGGATTCCTCGGATATGGAAACTTGGACCCCTTATGCAGTTCATAGACAAGTGAAAGTGGATACTCTAAAATACGCAAGATAAGCGTGAGTGCTATGGATGGCGCCTCGTAGGGAGACGGAGCGGATCCATAGTGGTGTATTGATATGGTGAATATGTGGACTCGTAGCGCCACCTCAAAGAGTTACATTGCATTCAGTAGTTCAGGTTAGCCACCGAGTCAAAGCTGGCTTGTCTGCAGTCAAACTCCACCATCCCTTTGTTGATAATGATGCATATGTAGTTAGTTACGATGTAAGTCTTCTTTGGGTACATTTGTACTCACGTTTGCCTATTTTATGTTTTTGCAGAGAGATTTCAGTCTCGCTAGTAGTTCCACATGGACTTGACGCTTAGCTTGTTACCTCAGCTACGATCTTGTGCCCTCGGCAGATCTCGTAGATAGTCAAGCTTCTCGGCCTTTTTCATTTGTAGATGTACGTACTCGGACATGTTAAGCTTCCGCTTGTGCTTTGACTTGTATGTTTCGATTGTTGGGTCATGAGACCCATGTTTGTAATATCTCGCTCCTTGGAGCCTATTGAATAAATATTTGAGTCGAGAGTCATGTTGTGATGCCATGTTGTATTTGCACATATCGAGCATATTGTATGTATGTTATTAAAATGCTTGGTATGTGTGGGATCGACTATCTAGTTGTTTATCTTTAGTAGCCTCTCTTACGGAAATGTCTCCTAGCGTCTCCTTTGAGCCATGGTAGCTTGCTCTCGCTCCGGAACACTTAGGCTGGCGGCATGTGTCCTTCTTCGTTCTCGTGTCTGTCCCTTCGGGAAATGTCACGCGATGAATACGGAGTCCTGTTAGCCGCTTCTGCCCGGTTCACCGAGTCCTGCTAGCCCGATGCTACTGCACTGGATTCACTCGGCGATGACCGACACGTTCGATCTTTGGGTCATGGATGCTGTCCTCGTAAGTTTGTGCCACTTTGGGTTTACGACTAGCCATGTCAGCCGGGCTCCTTATCATATGGATGCTAGCGACACTATCATATCGTGTGCCAAAAGGCATAAACGGTCCCGGCAAAGGTAAGGCGACACCGTGGGAATACCGTGCGTGAGGCCGCAAAGTGATATGAGGTGTTACATGCTAGATCGATGTGGCATTGAGTCGGGGTCCTGACAGCTTTGGTATCAGAGCTTGACTGCCTGTAGGTTTACCAAGCCAAACTGGTCGAAGTTGAGTCTAGAAATGCTTTAGTTATGTAGGGGAATTGATTGTGGGATGGGAACGTAAGGCTCTTTTTACTCCTTATACCTCATGGCCTTCCGATCTGAGTCAACCTCTTCTCTTCTACGGGAATTAAGAACTAGGCTTCTCATCTATCTATCAGGATGACGTGTTACTGACCCATAGACTTATACAATTGATAGTTTCAAATCTCAGTTCAGTTTTACTACTTCCGTATATTCATAACTGTTGATCTCGAAACCTTGATATTGTGCTTCAGAGTGGCTATGTCACCATTTTTGTAGCATGTCTCCAATCTTTTTGAGCATTTACAGCCGTTATGCTGTCCGAGTCATTCCAGGTTTCTAAACAATCTGATGCACTTGCAAATCCTTTCCCTCTAGTTTTGGTGTCCCTTTGGGCCAGGTTAATCACACTAAATGCTGAGTTGAGGTACTCTATTGCCTCGACATATATGTTGGAGTTAGTATTATGACCCTAGATGTCTAGAATATCACCTAGTAATCTAGCCATGTTCTGTGTCCCAGTGTGATGGTTCTGGCCTTCATTCTCGAAAGCATCCCGTGATGCCATTTAGTTAGTAGGCTTTCTACCCCTGGGTTCTTGACCCAAGATTCACTCTACTTATCTCGTGTTGATAGTGTTGCTCGTACCTTTAGGATATTAGTCACCTTTGCGATAGTCCTCAATGTCCGTGGTATTTCCTTCTTCTAAATACCATGTACTACTTATGGCAGAAGTTCTTCGCTAAACCAAAAGATCACAACAAGAGTGCTCTTGATGAGTTCTTCTTTCTATATTGTGACTCTGCCAGTTCGACCTCTCTGCATGGGTTATCCGGAGGAAATATGTTGAACTCGTTCGACATGCTAGTCCATGCATCCACAACTCAGAAAATCATATGTTCTCTTGGGTTGTCCCTCTTTAATTGTATTCCGACCCTCGTCTATCAATTGATAGTCAAGAGTATGCATGCATTCGTTCGTCGATGCCTATTACTCTTGTGGTCCGTCAAGCCATTCTATTCGGAATGACTAGGAGAAACAAACTCCAGTACCTCATCCATATCCAGGATTAGGTCAAAATAGTTGTGCTCGCATGATCAAAATGCCAACCCAGCTTTTGATTCTATTCTACCTCAAGTATTACCGTCTTTATGTCAGAATTTCATGAGAATTGCACGGCTCTTGTGAATTCTTGGCGAGTGATACTTCTCGCCATCATTATTCATTCCTCGATTACGTGTTGTCGCAACCGGAATGCCGACAAGTGAATCGTGATGTGTGAATTCAATACTCCTAGCAACCTTGTTGCTTGGTAGTTAATGGACAATAATTTATTCTTAGCATGTTGGTTTTTGAATCATCATTCTAAGATTAATTGTGCTACCTAGTCCATATTTCCGGTGCACTCTTCGATCAATGAGTTAGGAATGTGTCAATCCTTGCTTATTTGATCTTATCACCTTGCCCTGAAAAGCAAGATTGATCTCGAGCTTAGTAACATACCGGTGGTTCGTGATTTTCCGAATGTCTTCTCAAAGGTATCACCAGGATGTCACCTGACCGTTATGTTGAGCTCGTGATCAAGTTGGTTTCTTTTAAACCATTCTTCTCCAAGAAACTGTGCTGGATACCCCTGAGCTAGTTGGTTAAGCTAAACAACAACTTGGAGAGTTGGAAGATGGAAGCTTGTCCGACTCAGTTCATTCCAAAGGGATATCTTTGTTTTGTGTGTGTGTGTGTTGAAGAAAGATGATGTCTTCATTGATTGATCCTCGTGATCAATTGTTGGATTTATTGTCTTATCCCAAACCTTTGATTTGAGTATGGGCTATCATCAAATCAAATCAGAACCAACGATATTCGTAATGTTGTCTTACTCGCGGTTGATTCCTCGAGCATACACCATTATATCTTTTGGGTCTGACCAATGTTAGCACTTTGTTCACATAATTACGGAATTCCTTCTTCATGGGAACCGGGATGAATTGTTGTTGAGCCCATCAGCAACATGTTTAACCTCTCCATGATTGTGTTGAACATCCAGCTAGTATTGGAAACTTATATAAGCATTATCTTCATGACCCGCTCATGGAGCATATGTCCGGATGAAAGATGTGACTTTCTTTAATTCACGTGCACTTGGTGTAAGTTGCCGCCGTGGATCCGAGAAAGATTGTTTTTGCTTCCTTTGGAATCATCCCAAGTCAGTCATGCATGTGTGAAGTATACATTGGATTGTGAGATTAGCTACCTTCATTCTATATGTGTTCCTAGCACGCCAAGCCACTGATTGATTTGTTCAAGGAGAGGAAGTTCCTTCCTAAGAGTATACCTTATGCAAGGACTTCGATATCATTAATGATGGTTCCCCACCGGAACTCGGTAGTGTTTTTATTGTAAGACTACCATGGGATCATGTTTGTCTGGGACAACGTGTTCACATGTTTGTAGCAGAACCAGCTCATGTTTTGGAGCTTGCTATCGTAGTTCTTTTCCCGAGAATCTCGCAACGTCATCTCGTCGATTTGTGTTGCAAACTTTCTTTTCTAGACTTGATGAGTCTGGAATTATTCTGACACCAACCAGATCTGAATCTCAGGCAGATATGATGGTTGGAACGTTTCCCAAGAATTATAATATTGGTCTCTCTGCAACCGGCAAAGTGAATGTCGGGGTCAACACACCCAACCGGAAGACCTGTTATTGTAGTATCTTGATTGAGGAAATTGGCCACCTTTCCATAAGGATCTCGTAGAATTTATTCTAGTAGATGTTCCTTATGTATTCTTGAGCTCCCGAAGTCCGACCTTTACTTGATGGCCATGTTGATGCTTTTAAGCATTTACTGTGGTACCTAGTACATCAAGGAGAACATTAGAAGCGGAGTGCTAAATGTCTCTCGGTCGATCGTCCAGATTTTGTTTCCTTGGCGTCGTCAAGGTAAAATCTGAAAGTGATGTCCTCCTTTGCATCTCGCATCCTCCATCACCGTTCATCATGGTAGTATGTTGTGTTGCCGGGATCCTTGACACGGTTGTTGGTAAAACCTTGATGAATATGGAAATGCTCAAGTTCTTGAGAGCACGCACAAGCGCTAGGTGTTATCATCAGCACCAACTGGGATTGCTCTCAGTTTCCTCGGTTATGCTATAAATTTTCAACAGTGGACTCACTCTCTACTGTTGAGCTTCTCCCCAGCTACTAAAACCATCCATTGCATTGTCTTCAACAAGGTAATCCACATCATCCATTCTAATTCGGATATGCCATTCTACCGAACCCCTCCAAACGATCGCTCGAGAATTGCCCTAGGCTAGTTTAGAGAGTCCCAATGATCTCTGTGTCAAAGGTAATTCTTTTTTCCCACTTAAGGTAATAATCTACGAGCCACCTCCTCTAAGATGTCTCGTTATGGTATCATGGTAATTCAACTCCTCGCTATGTTGACAACCGTTCGACACCTTCTTAAGTGTGGACTTGTTGTCTATCTACCAAGCCCTCGTCATCTATTTCACTCCATCCCTTTGGGTAGATGCTTCGTGCCTCCGCTCAAGAGATGTTTCTATGTCTCATTTCGCGAGTTGATCTTGTGATCATTAAGATGATCCACCTATGTAGACATGTCTCGCTTTTAGTCCTCGTGATGGATGAAGATCTCGAAAGCAAAGACATCAAGATCAATTGGAGCAATGAATCAACATCTTCGAGAAGGGCAATTGGATCATGAAGATCGTGTTAGCTTTGTGTCCCCTCTGTCTACTTACCTCACGTCTTGAATCTCGGGACGAGATTTTTGTTTAGTGGGGGTGAGCTGTCACAGCCCCAGATCAGCCTTGCTTGACTTTGCCTGCTCATCATGTCATCATGTTTAAATTACTAAGAAACTTGAAATGGGGATGTTGAAACCCTAGCACTAAATGAATTCATCTAGGGCTTACTAAAATCTTTTCAATGAAACCAAAATGCCCTTCATAAATGTTCACCATCTTTGGTCCTGGCTAAACCCTCTGCCAAAAATGGTTTCATATTTTTGGAGGCTATTCTGGAATTTTTGAATTAATTCATAAGTATTTGAATTTGGACATTTAAAAATATTATAATATTTTAAATGTCCAAATAATCTGAAAGTACTTGGGGCTATTGGAAATAATTCAAATAGTGCCCACAATTTTTGTCGAGATTTTATAAAATGAGTTAGTATTTTACTAATTCAAAACATATCAAAAAAATAGAAAACAGAAAGAACTAGAAAGAGAAGAGAGAGAAAACCCACCGAGCTTACTGTGAAGCCACTGGCGGCCCAAGTGGCCGCCCAGCCCACTGTGCCATCTTTTCGTCTGTCTTCCTCCCGAGCCAATAGGCATGGCGCGTGGCCGCCGTGGCGCGCACCCGATCAGCGCCACCTCACGCTTCGCCGTGTCGTGCTCTCCGTCGACCCAATCTCAGCGCTGAGACGCCTCAAGCCCCTCTCGCCTCTCCCTCACTCGCTGCACTCTCTCCTCCTCTGTTCCTCTCCCAAGACACCCTTGCCGCCCGGCGACGCACCACCGCTGGCACGGGCACCTCACCCTTCCGCCGAGTCCAGAAGAACCGCCGGAACCTCCTCGTCCTCCCAATCGAGCTACAAGACGCCAGGAGGCCCCGCTTCATCGACATCGCGATCATCTTCAACCTCGGGCACCCGAGCCCTCGCCGTCGATTCGCTGCACTCCGGCCGCCCTCGAGCCCACTGACCCTTCAAACGGACTCACGGTGAGCCCCTGAGTCGTTTCCCCCTGCTCCCCTAGTCGCTTTCGACCTCTAAGCCATAGCCCCGTCGTGGCCGAGAGCTCCGGCGCCGCCGCGAGCTCGTTTCCAGCGAGCTCCGTCCACCACAGCCGCTGCCGCTCGCCTAGTTGGTTGCGGCGCACCTTCAGCTATCCGTAGGAGCTAACCCCGTGCCTTCCCGTCCTTCGTAGCGCCGTTACCGCCAACGTCCGAGGTCCGGCAGCCGCTGAGCTCGACGCCGGCGAGGATTACGGCCACCCCAGCTCGCCCTGTTTGCTCCGTTGGATGCGCACGGACCCGGGCTTCACGTAGAGCCCCTCCGCCGCCCATTTGGTAGCCGGAGGGCAAAACCCGAGCAACGCCGCCGTCTCGGGCGTCGCGGCGACTAACACGGCCGGGTGATGCGGCGTGGCGGCGTCATTAGCAAATCGATGGCGCCACTAATTAAACCAACACCCAGCGACATAGGGGCCCCACCGCCTAACTAACCTGGTTTAGTTTTATTTAGATTAAGCTAACCTCGCAGCCCCCACGGTCGGTTTGACCTCGCCACGCCACTGTTGACCCGACCCCATATGTTCGTGACCGAGACAAAGACACCGTGACATCGACGGTGGGACCCACTGGTCGAGTTTGACCCGACCAGCCCTTTGACCTGCTGACGTCATGCTTACACATTGTCGACGCGAGAATGGAATTCTGGATTAAATCTAATTCAGGAAATTCGGAAAATGTTTAAAACTTGTAAAATTCATATAAATTCAACCGTAACTCCAAATGAAATAAATTATATATGAAAAATGATCAGAAAAATCCAATCTATCCATCTGTACCATTTTCATGCATGTTAGAACAACTTATAGCTGCTGTATAGCACAAATCATATGAATGGCATTTAAATAATCACATGTGGAGTTTGAATTTGAACCTAGGGTTCAAACCAACTTCATTTAACTTGCTGCTAGTTGCATTAGTTCAAATCACATCATATTGCCATGTCACATTCATGCATCATGTTGTCGCATTGCATTGATTGTGTTCTTCCTTGTTTGCGGTAATTGTCCCTCTCGATAGGCGTGTACCGCGATGTGATCGATGACACCGATGAAGAACTATACTATCTTCAGAAGTGCCAGGCAAGCAAAACCCCCTTGTTCATTCCGATACAATCCCACTCTCTCGCTCCTGCTCTCTTTTACTGCATTAGGACAACAACGATTCAATGTTACTTGCTGCGGTAGCTGAACCCCTTTATCCTCTGCATGACCTGTCATTGCCACAGTAAATAGATGAAACCCACTAGCATGAGTAGGAGTTGTTTGAGCCCTGATGTGCCTACTCATTCATGCTTGTTTGTCATGCCTGCTATTGCTTAGAGTTGTGTCAGGTCTGATTCATCGGGAATGAATCGGAGGTGTGTAAACATGTCCTACTGTTGAGAGCTAAGTGTGTGAACACGATTTGGTAAAGGTAGCGGTGAGAGGCCATGTAGGAGTACATGGTGGGTTGTCTCATTGCAGCCGTCCTCGAACTGAGTTACGTGTTTGTGATCCATGAACAGTTACTACCACACATTGGGTTCCGTAACTCGACCCTCTCGGCTTCTTAATCACCCTTGTTCTCTGTCCGGGAGTTGCAACTAGTTTCTGGTGTTTGTAGGTAGTGTTAGTAGTCTACCAAGTGGCACCCGGTACAGGTGGGCTTGGGACAGACTAGGCACCGTGGCACAGTGTACCAAGCGTAGATCCACCCGTCGAGGTGGGCTTGGGAACCCTGCTCACATCGTTTGGGGCCGTGAGCGACACCCCGGCCGGATCTCCTTGCGGATGGAACCCGAATAGGCGATAAACCTGGACGAGAGACTTGAGTGTTTAGGTAGGTCGTGGCCGACTCCCTCGTCCGGCTTCCGCTTGAAGGTTGCCGAGGTACATGACGTGTACAGGGCTATAAGTGGTGAGAGCGTGTGTGAAGAAGTACACCCCTGCAGGGTTATCATTATCTATTCGAATAGCCGGATTCCTCGGATATGGAAACTTGGACCCCTTGTACAGTTCATAGACAAGTGAAAGTGGATACTCTAAAATACGCAAGATAAGCGTGAGTGCTATGGATGGCGCTCTCGTAGGGAGACGGGAGCGGATCCATAGTGGTGTATTGATATGGTGAATATGTGGACTCGTGAGCGCCACCTCAAAGAGTTACATTGCATTCGTAGTTCAGGTTAGCCACCGAGTCAAAGCTGGGCTTTGCAGTCAAACTCCACCATCCCTTTGTTGATAATGATGCATATGTAGTTAGTTCTGATGTAAGTCTTGCTGGGTACATTTGTACTCACGTTTGCCTATTTTATGTTTTTGCAGAGAGATTTCAGTCTCGCTAGTAGTTCCACATGGACTTCGACGTTTAGCTTGTTACCTCAGCTACGATCTTGTGCCCTCGGCAGGATCTGGTAGATAGTCAAGCTTCTCAGCCTTTTTCATTTGTAGATGTCTGTACTCAGACATGTTAAGCTTCCGCTTGTGCTTTGACTTGTATGCTCTGATTGTTGGGTCATGAGACCCATGTTTGTAATATCTCGCTCCTTGGAGCCTATTGAATAAATATTTGAGTCGTAGAGTCATGTTGTGATGCCATGTTGTATTTGCACATATCGAGCATATTGTATGTATGTTATTAAAATGCTTGGTATGTGTGGGATCTGACTATCTAGTTGTTTATCTTTAGTAGCCTCTCTTACCGGGAAATGTCTCCTAGTGTCTCCACTGAGCCATGGTAGCTTGCTACTGCTCCGGAACACTTAGGCTGGCCGGCATGTGTCCTTCTTCGTTCTGTGTACGTCCTTCGGGAAATGTCACGCGATGAATACCGGAGTCTGTTAGCCCGCCACTGCCGGTTCACCGGAGTCTGCTAGCCCAGTGCTACAGCACTGGATTCACTCGTGATGACCGACACGTTCGATCTTTGGGTCATGGATGCTGTCCTCGTAAGTTTGTGCCACTTTGGGTTTACGACTAGCCATGTCAGCCGGGCTCCTTATCATATGGATGCTAGCGACACTATCATATCGTGTGCCAAAAGGCTAAACGGTCCCGGGCAAAGGTAAGGCGACACCCGTGGGAATACCGTGCGTGAGGCCGCAAAGTGATATGAGGTGTTACATGCTAGATCGATGTGGCATTGAGTCGGGGTCCTGACACAGATGCAGACGTTATGAACGTTTGGTTAGCTCAGTACGATGACTACTTGATAGTTTAGTGCACCATGCTTTACGGCTTAGAACCAGGACTTAAAAAATGTTTTGAACGCCATGGAACATATGAGATGTTCCCAGAAGCTCAAATTGGTATTTCAGATTCATGCCCGTGTCAAGAGGTGTGAGACCTCTGACAAGTATTTCGCCTAAACGATGAAGAAAATTGCTCAGCTAGTGAGCATGTTCTCAGAATGTCTGGGTACTACAATCGCTTGAATCAAGTGGGAGTTAATCTTTCAGATAAGATAATGATTGATAGAGTTCTCTAGTCACAACCACCAAGTTACTGGAACTTCGTGATGACGAAAATGATTCCCGAGCTCTTCGTGATGCTGAAATCAATGAAGGTAGAAATCAAGAAAGAGCATCAAGTGTTGATGATTAAACAAGACCACTAGTTTCAAGAAAAGGGCAAAGGGAAAGAAAGGGAACTTCAAGAAGAATGACAAGCAAGTTGTCACTCCAGTGAAGAAGCCCAAAACTAGACCTAAGCCTGAAATTGAGTGCTTCTACTGCAAAGGAAATGGTCACTGGAAGCGGAACTGCCCCGATATTTAGCGGATAAGAAGGATGGCAAAGTGAATAAAGGTATATTTGATATACATGTTATTAATGTGTACCTTACTAGTGCTCGTAGTAACCCCTGGGTATTTGATACTTGTTCGGTTACTAAGATTAGTAACTCGAAACAGGAGTTGCAGAATAAATAGAGACTAGTTGAGGATGAAGTGACGATGTGTGTTGGAAGTGGTTCCAAGATTGATATGATCGTCATCACACACTCCTTATACTTTCGGGATTAGTTTTTAACCTAAATAGATGTTATTTGGTGTCTGCGTTGAGCATGAATATGATTAGATCATGTTTATTGCAATACAGTTATTCATTTAAGACGAAGAATAATTGTTATTCTGTTTACATGAATAAAACCTTCTATTGTCATACACCCAATGTTGATGGTTTATTGAATCTCGATCGTGGTAATACACATATTCATAATATTGATGCCAAAAGATGCAAAGTTGATAATGATAGTGCAACTTATTTGTGGCACTGCCGTTTGGGTCATATCGGTGTAAAGCGCATGAAGAAACTCCATAAAGATGGACTTTTGGAATCACTTGATTATGAACCATTTGATACTTGCGAACCGTGCCTTCTGGGCAAGATGAGTAAAACTCCGTTCTTCGGAACAATGGAACGAGTGATACGTCCATTTTGCATCATGCTTTTATATCGATATTTATTGCATTATGGGTTGTTATTTCACGTTATGTCACAATACTTATGGCTATTCTCTCTTATTTTACAAGGTTTACATGAAGAGGGCGAATGCTGGCAGCTGGAATTCTGGGCTGGAAAAGGAGCAAATATTGAAGGACTATTCTGCGCAACTCCAAAAGTCCCGAAACTCCATGGAATACCTTAAAATAAATTAAAAAAATCGTTGCCAAAGATGAAGGCCAGGGGGCCCACACCCTGCTCACGAGGGTGGGGGGCGCGCCCCCTACCTCGTGGGCCCCCAGGTGGCTCTCCGACGCCCATCTTCTCCCATATGAAGTCTTTCGATGAGAAAAAATAGAAGAGAACCTTTTGGGACGAGACTCCGCCGCCACGAGGCGGAACCTTGGCAGAACCAATCTAGGGCTCCGGTAGAGCTGTTCTGCCGGTGACACTTCCCTCCGGGAGGGGAAATCATCACCATCGTCATCACGAACGCTCCTCTCATTGGGAGAGGGCAATCTCCATCAACATCTTCACCAGCACCATCTCATCTCCAAACCCTAGTTCATCTCTTGTATCCAATTCTTGTCTCCAAGTCCGAGATTGGTGCTAGTAGGTTGCTAGTAGTGTTGATTACTCCTTGTAGTTGATGCTAGTTGGTTTAATTGGTGGAAGATCATATGTTCAGATCCTTTATGCATATTATTACCCCTCTGATTATGAACATGAATATGCTTTGTGAGTATTTACGTTTGTTCCTGAGGACAAGGGAGAAGTCTTGCTATTAGTAGTCATGTGAATTTGGTATTCGTTTGATATTTTGATAAGATGTATGTTGTCCAACCTCTAGTGGTGTTATGTGAACGTCGACTACATAACACTTCACCATTATTTGGGCCTAGAGGAAGGCATTGGGAAGTAATAAGTAGATGATGGGTTGCTAGAGTGATGAAGCTTAAACCCTAGTTTATCGTTGCTTCGTAAGGGCTGATTTGGATCCATATGTTTCATGCTATGGTTAGGTTTACCTTAATACTTTTGTTGTAGTTGCGGATGCTTGCAATAGAGGTTAATCATAAGTGGGATGCTTGTCCAAGTAAGGGAAGTACCCAAGCACCAGTCCACCCACATATCAAATTATCAAAGTACCGAACGTGAATCATATGAGCGTGATGAAAACTAGCTTGACGATATTCCCATGTGTCCTCGGGAGCGCTTTTCCTATTATAAGAGTTTGTCCAGGCTTGTCCTTTGCTACAAAAAGGACTAGGCCACCTTTCTGCACTTTATTTACTTTTATTACTTGTTGCTCGTTACCAATTATCCTATCACAAAACTATTTGTTACCACTTATTTCAGTACTTGCAGAGAATACCTTGCTGAAAACCGCTTATCATTTCCTTCTGCTCCTCGTTGGGTTCGACACTCTTACTTATCGAAAGGACTACGATAGATCCCCTATACTTGTGGGTCATCAAGACTCTTTTCCGGCGCCGTTGTTGCGGGAGTGAAGCGCCTTTGGTAGGTGGAATTTGGTAAGGAAAAATTTATTTAGTGTGCTGAAATTTTCTGTCACTTGTTACTATGGAAAGTAATTGTCTGAGGGGCTTGTTCGGGGTATCTTCATCCCGTCCGGTTGAGCCAAGAGTTGCTCCTCAACCTACGGAACCTATTGAACCTACTGAATCTATTGAAGATGAAACTGCTTTTCAGATTTCTTCGGGTATGATGGAAAAACTGCTAGCTAACACTTTTGCAGGAGATGGAACAAAGCATCCCGACAAACATCTACGCTTTGTGGATGATATTTGTGGACTATTTAAGCTTACAGGTATAACCGATGATGTTGATAAGAAGAAGGCTTTCCCTTTATCTTTGGAGGGAGACGCATTGACATGGTATAGGCTATGTGATGATACGAGATCATGGAACTATAAAAGAGTGAAATTGGAATTTCATCAAAAGTATTACCCTATGCATCTTGTTCATTGTGATCGCAATTATATATATAATTTTTGGCCTCGCGAAGGAGAAAGCATCGCTCAAGCTTGGGGAGGCTTAAATCAGTGTTATACTCATGCCCCAATCATGATCTCTCAAAATTGACAATTCTCCAGAATTTGTATGCTCGGCTTTCTGAAAATAATCACAACATGCTCGATACTTCTTGTGCTGGCTCTTTTATGATGAAGTCTATTGAATTTGGATGGAATTTATTGGATAGAATTAAACTCAACTCTGAAGATTGGGACCTCGACGAAGGTAAGGAGTTAGGTATGACACCTAAGTTTGATTGTGTTAAATCTTTTATGGATACCGATATTTTCCGTAAGTTTAGCACTAAATATGGAGTTGACTCTGAGATAGTAGCTTCTTTCTGTGAATCTTTTGCTACTTATGTTGGTCTCTCAAAGGAGAAGTGGTTTAAATATCATCCTCCCATAGAAGTAAAAGTAGTTGCACCTATTAAAGTTGAAGAAAAGATTGTCACTTACAATGATCCTATTGTTCCTACTTCTTATGTTGAGAAACCCCCTTTCCCTGTTAGAATGAAGGATCATGCTAAAGCTTCAACTGTTGTTCGTAAAAGCAATACTAGGACTTATACACCTCCTGAGCAAGTCAAAGTAGAACCCAATATTGCTATTGTTAAAGATCTCTTGTCTGATAATATTGATGGGCATGTCATTCAATTCACTGGTGAAACTGCTAGAATTGCTAAACCCTGTGATAGAGATAAACATAAACATGTGGTAGGCGTGCCTGTTATTTCTGTTAAAATAGGAGATCATTGTTATTATGGCTTATGTGATATGGGTGCTAGTGCTAGTGTTATACCCATTGGTTTATACAAAGAAATTATGCATGAGATTGCACCGGCTGAGTTAGAAGAAATTTATGTTACAATTAAACTTGCCAATAGAGATAATATATCTCCAATGGGAATTGTTAGAGATGTTGAAGTCTTGTCTGGGAAAACCAAATATCCCGCTGATTTTCTTGTTCTTTGTTCTCCACAAGATAGCTTTTGTCCCATTATTTTTGGTAGACCCTTCTTGCGTACTGTTAATGCTAAGATAGTTTGCGAAAAGAATGTTGTTACTGTTGGCTTGAATGATATGGTTCATGAGTTTAATTTCTCTAAATTTAGTAAACAACATCATGAGGAAGAATTGCCTAGTAAGGATGAAATTATTGGTCTTGCTTCTATTGCTGTACCTCCTAGTGATCCTTTAGAACACTATTTGCTAGACCATGAAAATGATATGTTCATGAATGAAAGAAGGGAAATAGATGAAGTATCCTTTACACAGGAACCTATTCTGCAACAACATTTGCCTGTGGAAATCCTAGGGGATCCCCCTCCACCCAAGGGTGATCCCGTGTTTGAGCTTAAACCGTTGCCTGATAATCTTAAATATGCTTATCTTGATGAAAAGAAAATATATCCTGTCATTATTAGCGCTAACCTTTCAGAGCATGAAGAAGAAAGATTATTGAAAACTCTAAAGAAGCATCGTGCCGCTATTGGATATACTCTGGATGATCTTAAGGGCATCAGTCCCACTCTATGTCAACATAAAATAAATTTGGAAGCGGATCTTCGTGATCCTCAACGATGTTTGAATCCTAAAATGAAAGAAGTGGTAAGAAAAGAAATACTCAAGCTTCTAGAGGCAGGTATAATTTATCCCATTGCTGATAGTCAGTGGGTAAGTCCTGTCCATTGTGTCCCTAAGAAGGGAGGTATTACTGTTGTCCCTAATGATAAGGATGAATTGATTCCGCAAAGAATTATCATAGGTTATAGGATGGTAATTGATTTCCGCAAATTAAATAAGGCTACTAAGAAAGATCATTACCCCTTACCTTTTATTGATCAAATGCTAGAAATATTATGCAAACATACACATTATTGCTTTCTAGATGGTTATTCTGGTTTTTCTCAAATACCTGTGTCGGCTAAAGATCAATCAAAGACTACTTTTACATGCCCTTTTGGTACTTTTGCTTATAGACATATGCCTTTTGGTTTATGTAATGCACCTGCTACCTTTCAAAGATGCATGATGGCTATATTCTCTGACTTCTGTGAGAAAATTTGTGAGGTTTCATGGACGACTTTTCCGTCTATGGTTGCTCTTTTGATGATTGCTTGAGCAATCTTGCTCGAGTTTTGCAGAGATGTGAAGAAACTAATCTTGTCTTGAATTGGGAAAAGTGCCACTTTATGGTTAATGAAGGTATTGTCTTGGGGCACAAAGTTTCTGAAAGAGGTATTGAAGTTGATAAAGCCAAGGTTGATGCTATTGAAAAGATGCCGTGTCCCAAGGACATCAAAGGTATAAGAAGTTTCCTTGGTCATGCCGGATTTTATAAGAGGTTCATTAAGGACTTCTCAAAAATCTCTCGGCCTCTGACTAATTTATTAGAAAAAGATGTACCATTTGTCTTTGATGATGATTGTGTAGAAGCATTTGAAATACTTAAGAAAGCATTAGTCTCTTTTGTTGTTCAGCCACCGATTGGAATTTACCCTTTGAAATTATGTGTGATGCTAGTGATTATGCTGTAGGTGTTGTTCTAGGGCAAAGAGTTGATAAGAAATTGAATGTTATCCATTATGCTAGTAAGACTCTAGACAATGCTCAAAGAAATTATGCTACTACCGAAAAGGAACTTTTAGCGGTTGTATTTGCTTGTGATAAATTCAGACCCTATATTGTTGATTCTAGAGTAACCATTCACACAGATCATGCTGCTATTAAATATCTTATGGAAAAGAAAGATGCAAAACCTAGACTTATTAGATGGGTTCTCTTGCTCCAAGAGTTTGATTTGCATATCGTTGATAGAAAAGGAGCTGAGAACCCCGTTGCAGACAATTTATCTAGGTTAGAGAATGTTTTTGATGACCCACTACCTATTAATGATAGCTTTCCTGATGAACAATTAAATGTCATAAGTACTTCTCGTAGCACTCCTTGGTATGCTGATTATGCTAATTATACTGTTGGTAAATTTATACCACCTAGCTTCACATACCAACAAAAGAAAAAGTTTTTCTATGACTTGAGACATTACTTTTGGGATGACCCACATCTTTATAAGGAAGGAGTAGATGGTGTTATTAGACGTTGTGTACCTGAGCATGAACAGGAACAGATCGTACGCAAGTGTCACTCCGAGGCCTATGGAGGACACCACGCTGGAGATAGAACTGCACATAAGGTATTGCAATCCAGTTTTTATTGGCCTACTCTCTTCAAGGATGCCCGTAAGTTTGTTTTATCTTGTGATGAATGTCAAAAAATTGGTAATATTAGTAGACGTCAAGAAATGCCTATGAATTATTCACTTGTTATTGAGACATTTGATGTTTGGGGCTTTGATTATATGGGACCTTTTCCTGCCTCTAATGGTTACACTCATATTTTAGTTGCTGTTAATTACGTTACTAAGTGGGTAGAAGCTATTCCAACTAGTAGTGTTGATCATAACACTTCTATTAAAATGCTTAAGGAAGTTATTTTTCCGAGGTTTGGAGTCCCCAGATACTTAATGACTGATGGTGGTTCACACTTTATTCATGGTGCTTTCCGTAAGATGCTTGCTAAATAGGATGTTAATCATAGAATTGCATCTCCATATCACCCCAGTCTAGTGGTCAAGTAGAATTGAGCAATAGAGAGCTCAAATTAATTTTGCAAAAGACTGTCAATAGGTCTAGAAAGAATTGGTCCAAGAAACTGAATGACGCATTATGGGCCTATAGAACTGCATACAAAAATCCTATGGGTATGTCTCCGTATAAAATGGTTTATGGAAAAGCATGTCACTTACCTCTTGAACTAGAACATAAGGCATATTGGGCTATTAAAGAGCTCAACTATGATTTCAAACTTGCCGGTGAGAAGAGGTTATTTGATATTAGCTCACTTGATGAATGGAGAACCCAAGCTTATGAAAATGCTAAGTTGTTTAAAGAAAAAGTTAAAAGGTGGCATGACAAAAGGATACAAAAGCGTGAGTTTAATGTAGGTGATTATGTATTGCTATACAACTCTCGTTTAAGATTTTTTGCAGGAAAACTTCTATCCAAATGGGAAGGCCCTCACGTTATCGAGGAGGTCTATCGTTCCGGTGCCATAAAAATCAACAACTTTTAAGGCACAAATCCGAAGGTGGTAAATGGTCAAAGGATCAAACACTATATTTCAGGTAATCCTATAAATGTTGAAACTAATATTATTGAAACCGTAACCCCGGAGGAATACATAAGGGACACTTTCCAGAACGTTCCAGAATCCGAAAAGGAATAGGTATGTGATACGGTAAGTAAACCGACTCCAAAACAATTTTAAAGGCAATATTTCTCCGTTTTGGAATATTTAGAAAAATAGAAAAATAAGTAGCAGTCCGGGGAGGACACAAGGCCTCCACGAGGGTGGAGGGCGCGCCCTACCCTTCTGGGCGCACCCCCTACCTCGTGAACACCTCATGTGCCCTCCGGACTATGTTTCCTTGCATGATACGTATTTTGGTCGGTAAAAATTCATTATATATACTCCCGAAGGTTTTGTCTCTCATATCACGCAAATCTCTCCTGTTCTTGTTTCGAGCTGTTTTTTTGACAGGTCTAGAGCACCATGACTTCTTGCTCCTCCAACAACGAAGACAAGGATGCTTGGCTATTGAAGATAGAGTTGAAAAGAGAGGAACCAGAAGAAATCAACAAGGATGAAGGGATCAAGAAGGCCATGGAGGTTCAAGCTCCGGTGGTGAAAGAAGAAGACATCCCTCAACCTTTACCTAACCTTTTCACTCCAACAGAGCTTGAAGCCTTCAAGATGATTGAGTTAGCCCGCATACAGAACAAGTATCTTACACAGGAGAATATTTTGTTGAAGGATCATATTGCTGGGCTCAAGAATATTATCTGCAAGTTGGAGGAACTTTTACGCTCGATGTGCGATTATCCACCATCATCATCACCACCTCCATCACCTGCAAGGACATAACCATCTGGGTATGGGCACTCCCTTGGCAACCACCAAGCTTGGGGGAGGTGCCCTGGTATCATATCACCATCACAAGTCCTATCTTTACCGTTTTTCTTAGTTCGATCCTATTAGTAGTATCTTGATTTAGTAGAATAAAGTCATGGCATGATCTAGATTTGAGTTTTGCTTTATGATCCTTCTTTGTAATCGATTCCGTGAGCTATATAATAAAGATTAGTGTTGAGTCAAGGGCTTGAGTATTTTGCCATGATCTTGGATGATTAGAAGAAAAAGAATAAAAAGAATCAAAGAGTTCATATTGATCTTAGTGAAAGTAATGACTTCTCATAGAAAGAGTATGATGATTTAAAGTTGTTGGGAGTTGGCAAATATAGCTTTGGTCATCGTTGCAATTAACAGTAAGTAATAAGGAAAGAGAGGTTTCACATATAGATATATTATCATTGACATCTTTTATGATTGGGAGCACTCATTAAAATATGACATGCTAAAGAGTTAAGGTTGGACAAGGAAGACAACATAATGAGTTATGTTTTCTTACATCTGAGATAAAGTATGTTGCCATGGTTCCTCTATCGTGTTGAGCTTGCCTTTCCCCCTCATGCTAGCCAAATTCTCAGCACTAAGTAGAAATACTACTTGTGCTTCCGAATACCCTTAAACCAGTTTTGCCATGAGAGTCCACCATATCTACCTGTGGATTGAGTAAGATCCTTCAAGTAAGTTGTCATCGGTGCAAGCAATAAAAATTGCTCTCTAAATATGCATGACTTATTAGTGCGGAGAAAATAAACTTTGTACGAACTTGTTGTGGACGCAATAAAAGCGACGGACTGCATAATAAAGGTTCACATACAAGGGGCAATATAAAGTGACGTTCTTTTGCATTAAGATTTTGTGCATCAACCCTAAATGTGCATGACAACCTCTGCTTCCCTCTGCGAAGGGCCTATCTTTTATTATTATCATCTACCTTATGCAAGAGGCACGACTTCACCTTTCCTTTTTCATTTTATCCTTTGGCAAGCTCAGCATGTTGGAAAGAACATGATATATATATCTAATTGGATGTGGGGGAGCGTGAATTATTATTGTTGACATTACCCTTGAGGTAAGAAGTTGTGGGGAAAAACTACAAGCCCCTATCTTTCTCTGTGTCCGATTAAAACTCCGTAACCACAAGTATCGCGTGAGTGTTTGACTAAGTGATAGTTGAGTATGTGGACTTGCTTTTAAGCTCTGACATAGACTCTTTCCAATGTTATGATAAATTGCAATTGCTTCAGTGACTGAGATTATAATTGTTGGGGCCCAATAAGGTTTCGGATTCATATTTTGGCTTTGTGAAAAGATCATCACTTGAACATGAGTAATCAAATGACAAAATCTATATATGTTGCTGTTATGAAATAATCATGATGCCTTCATGTCCGTATTTTATTTTTATTGATGCCTCTACCTCTAAACATGAGGACATATTTATTGTTATCGGCTTTTTGCTTGAGGACAAGCGAGGTCTAAGCTTGGGGGAGTTGATATGTCCATTTTGCATCATGCTTTTATATCGATATTTATTGCATTATGGGCTATTATTTTACGTTATGTCACAATACTTATGGCTATTATCTCTTATTTTACAAGGTTTACATGAAGAGGGAGAATGCCGGCAGCTGGAATTCTGGGCTGGAAAGGAGCAAATATTGAAGGACTATTCTATGCAACTCCAAAAGTCCTGAAACTCCACGGAATACCTTAAAATAAATAAAGAAAAATTGTCGCCAAAGATGAAGGCTAGGGGGCCCACACCCTGCTCACGAGGGTGGGGGCGCCCCCCTGGGCACGCCCCCCTACCTTGTGGGCCCCCTGGTGGCTCTCTGACGCCCATATTCTCCCATATGAAGTCTTTCGATGAGAAAAAAAAATAGAAGAGAACCTTTCGGGACGAGACTCCGCCGCCACGAGGCGGAACCTTGGTGGAACCAATCTAGGGCTCCGGCAGAGCTGTTCTGCTGGGGCCACTTCCCTCCGGGAGGGGGAAAACATCACCACCGTCATCACCAACGCGCCTCTCATCGGGGGAGGGAAATCTCCATCAACATCTTCACCAGCACCATCTCATCTCCAAACCCTAGTTCATCTCTTGTATCCAATTCTTGTCTCCAAGTCCGGGACTTGGTGCTAGTAGGTTGCTAGTAGTGTTGATTACTCCTTGTAGTTGATGCTAGTTGGTTTAATTGGTGGAAGATCATATGTTCAGATCCTTTATGCGTATTATTACCCCTCTGATTATGAACATGAATATGCTTTGTGAGTAATTACGTTTGCTCCTGAGGACAAGGTAGAAGTCTTGCTATTAGTAGTCATGTGAATTTGGTATTCGTTTGATATTTTGATAAGATGTATGTTGTCCAACCTCTAGTGATGTTATGTGAACGTCGACTACATAAAACTTCACCATTATTTGGGCCTAGAGGAAGGCAATGGGAAGTAATAAGTAGATGATGGGTTGCTAGAGTGACAGAAGCTTAAACCCTAGTTTATGCGTTGCTTCGTAAGGGGCTGATTTGGATCCATATGTTTCATGCTATGGTTAGGTTTACCTTAATACTTTTGTTGTAGTTGCGGATGCTTGCAATAGAGGTTAATCATAAGTGGGATGCTTGTCCAAGTAAGGGAAGTACCCAAGCACCGGTCCACCCACATATCAAATTATCAAAGTACCGAACACGAATCATATGAGCGTGATGAAAACTAGCTTGACGATATTCCCATGTGTCCTCGGGAGCGCTTTTCCTATTATAAGAGTTTGTCCAGGCTTGTCCTTTGCTACAAAAAGGATTGGGCCACCTTGCTGCACTTTATTTACTTTTATTACTTGTTGCTCGTTACCAATTATCCTATCACAAAACTATCTGTTACCACTTATTTCAGTACTTGCAGAGAATACCTTGCTGAAAACCGCTTATCATTTCCTTCTGCTCCTCGTTGGGTTCGACGCTCTTACTTATCGAAAGGACTATGATAGATCCCCTATACTTGTGGGTCATCAACGAGCTAGTGACTTATTGGAAATAATACATACCGATGTATGCGGTCCAATGAGTGTTAATGCTCGTGGAGGGTATCGTTATTTTTTGACCTTCACAGATGATTTGAGCAGATATGGGTATATCTACTTAATGAAACACAAGTCTGAAACATTTGAAAAGTTCAAAGAATTTCAGAGTGAAGTGTAGAATCATCATAACAAGAAAATAAAGTTTCTACGATCTGATCGTGGAGGAGAATATTTGAGTTACGAGTTTGGCCTTCATTTAAAACAATGTGGAATAGTTTCGCAGCTCACGCCACTTGGAACACCACAGCGTAATGGTGTGTCCGAATGTGGTAACCGTACTTTATTGGATATGGTGCGATCTATGATGTCTCTTACCGATTTACCACTATCGTTTTGGGGTTATGCATTAGAGACAGCTGCATTCACATTAAACAGGGCACCATGAAAATCCGTTGAGACGACACCGTATGAACTGTGGTTTGGCAACAAACCTAAGCCGTCATTTCTTAAAGTTTGGGGATGTGATGCTTATGTCAAAAGGCTTCAGCCCGATAAGCTCAAACCCAAATCGGAGAAATATGTCTTCATAGGATAGCCTAAGGAAACAATTGGGTACACCTTCTACCACCAGTCCGAAGGCAAGATTTTTTGTTGCTAAGAATTGAACCTTTCTAGAGAAGGAGTTTCACTTGAAAGAAGTGAGTGGGAGGAAAGTAGAACTTGATGAGGTAATTGTACCTTCTCCCGAATTGGAGAGTAGTTTCACAGAAATCAGTTCCAGTGACTCGTACACCAATTAGTGAGGAAGCTAATGATGATGATCATGAAACTTCAGATCAAGTTACTACCGAACCTCGTAGGTCTTCCAGAGTACGGTCCGCACCAATGTGGTATGGTAATCCTGTTCTGGAAGTCATGTTACTAGACCATGATGAACCTACGAACTATGAGGAAGCAATGATGAGCCCAGATTCCGCGAAATGGCTTGAGAACATGAAATCTGAGATGAGATCCATGTATGAGAACAAAGTGTGGACTTTACTGGACTTGCCCGATGATCGGCAAGCCATAGAAAATAAATGGATCTTCAAGAGGAAGACGGATGCTGATAGTAGTGTGACTATCTACAAAGCTCGACTTGTCGCAAAAGGGGTTTCGACAAGTTCAAGGTGTTGACTACAATGAGATTTTATCAACTGTAGTGATGCTTAAATCTGTCCGAATTATGTTAGCAATTGCCATATTTTATGAAATCTTGCAAATGGATGTCAAAACTGCATTCCTTAAATGGATATTTCTCAAAGAAGAGTTGTATATGATACAACCAGAAGGTTTTGTCAATCCTAACGGTACTAACAAGGTGTGCAAGCTCCAGGGATCCATCTATGGACTGGTGCAAGCATCTCGGAGTTGGAATATACGCTTTGATGAGTTGATCAAAGCATATAGTTTTATACAGACTTGCAATGAAGCCTGTGTTTACAAGAAAGTGAGTGGGAGCACTATAGAATTTCTGATAAGTATATGTGAATGACATATTGTTTATCGGAGATGATGTAGAATTTTCTGGAAAGCATAAAGGAGAGTTTGAAAGGAGATTTTCAAAGAAAGACCTCAGTGAAGCTGCTTACATATTGGGCATCAAGATCTATAGAGATAGGTCAAGACGCTTGATAAGATTTTTCAATGAGTATATACCTTGACAAGTTTTTGAACGAGTTCAAAATGGATCAGTCAAAGAAGGAGTTCTTGTCTGTATTACAATGTGTAAAGTTGAGTAAGACTCAAAGCCCGACCACGGCAGAAGATAGAAAGAGAATGAAAGTCATTCCCTATGCCTCAGTCATAGGTTCTATAAAGTATGCTATGCTGTGTACCAGACCTATTGTGTACCTTGCCATGAGTTTGGCAAGGAGGAACAATAGTGATCTAGGAGTAGATCACTGGACAGTGGTCAAAATTATCCTTAGTGAGGACTAAGGAAATGTTTCTCAGTTATGGAGGTGATAAAGAGTTCATCGTAAAGAGTTACGTCGATGTAAGCTTTACACCAATCCAGATGACTCTGAGTCTTAATCTGGATACATATTGAAAGTGGGAGCAATTAGCTAGAGTAGCTCCATGCAGAGCATTGTAGACATAGAAAATTTTCAAAATACATACGGCACTGAATTTAGCAGACCCATCGACTAAGCTTCTCTCATAAGCAAAACATGATCACACCATAGTACTCTTTGGGTGTTCATCACATAACGATGTGAACTAGATTATTGACTCTAGTAAACCCTTTGGTTATTGGTCACATGGCGATGTGAACTATGGGTGTTAATCACATACAGATGTGAACTATTGGTGTTAAATCACATGGCGATGTGAACTAGATTATTGACTCTAGTGCAAGTGGGAGACTGAAGGAAATATGCCCTAGAGGCAATAATAAAGTTATTATTTATTTCCTTATATCATGATAAATGTTTATTATTACATGCTAGAATTGTATTAACCGAAAACTTAGTACATGTGTGAATACATAGACAAAACACAGTGTCCCTAGTATTCTTCTACTTGACTAGCTCGTTAATCATAGATGGTTATGTTTCCTGACCACAGACATGTGTTGTCATTTGATGAACGGGATCACATCATTAGGAGAATAATGTGATGGACAAGACCCATCCATTAGCTTAGCATTATGATCATTACAGTTTCATTACTACTGCTTTCTTCATGACTTATACATGTTCCTCACACTATGAGATTATGCAACTCCCGAATATCGGAGGAACACCTTGTGTGCTATCAAAGTCACAACATAACTGGGTGATTATAAAGATGCTCTACAGGTGTCTCCTGTTGGGGAACGTAGCAGAAATTCAAAATTTTCTATGCATCACCAAGATCAATCTATGGAGTAATCTAGCAACGAGGGAAAGAGGAGTGCATCTACGTACCCTTGTAGATCGCTAAGCGGAAGCGTTCAAGTGAACGGGGTTGATGGAGTCGTACTCGTCGTGATCCAAATCACCGATGATCCTAGTGCCGAACGGACGGCACCTCCGCGTTCAACACACATGCAGCCAGGTGACGTCTCCCATGCCTTGATCCACCAATGAGAGAGGGAGAGGTTGGGGAAGACTCCGTCCAGCAGCAGCACGACGGCGTGGGGGTGTTGGAGGAGCGTGGCACTCCAGTAGGGCTTCGCCAAGCACCGCAAGAGACGAGGAGGGAGAGGGGTAGGGCTGCGCCAAGAGGGAGATCAAATCATGTGTTGGGCAGCCCCAAATCTCAAGTATATATAGGGGGAGAGGAGGGGCTGCGCCCCCACCTAGGGTTCCCTCCCTAGGGGTGGCGGCAGCCCCCAGATCCCATCTGGGTGGCGGCCAAGGGGGGAGAGAGGGGGGGCGCACCTAGGGTGGGCCTTAGGGCCCATCTAGACCTAGGGTTTACCCCCTCCCACTCTCCCTGCGCCTTGGGCCTTGGTGGGGGGGCGCACCAGCCCACCTGGAGCTGGTCCCCTCCCACACTTGGCCCACACAGCCTTCTGGGGCTGGTGGCCCCACCTGGTGGACCCCCGGGACCCTCCCGGTGGTCCCGGTACGTTACTGATAGCACCCGAAACTTTTCCGGTGACCAAAGCAGGACTTCCCATATATAAATCTTTACCTCCGGACCATTTCGGAACTCCTCGTGATGTTCGGGATCTCATCCGGGACTCTGAACAACATTCGGTAACCACGTACATTTATTCCCTATAACCCTAGCGTCATCGAACCTTAAGTGTGTAGACCCTACAGGTTCAGGAGACACGTAGACATGACCGAGACAATTCTCCGGCCAATAACCAACAGCGGGATCTGGATACCCATGTTGGCTCCCACATGTTCCACGATGATCTCATCGGATGACCCACGATGTCGAGGATTCAATCAATCCCGTATTCAATTCCCTTTGTCTAGCGATATAGTACTTGCCCGAGATTCGATCGTCGGTATCCCGATACCTTGTTCAATCTCGTTACTGGCAAGTCTCTTTACTCGTTCAATAACACATCATCCTGTGATCAACCCCTTGGTCACATTGTGCACATTATGATGATGTCCTACCGAGTGGGCCCAGAGATACCGCTCCGTCACACGGAGTGACAAATCCCAGTCTCGATTCGTGCCAACCCAATAGACACTTTCGGAGATACCCATAGTGCACCTTTATAGCCACCCAGTTACGTTGTGACGTTTGGTACACCCAAAGCATTCCTAAGGTATCTGGGAGTTGCACAATCTCATGGTCTAAGGAAATGAGACTTGACATTAGAAAAGCTTTAGCATACGAACTACACGATCTTTGTGCTAGGCTTAGGATTGGGTCTTGTCCATCACCTCATTCTCCTAATGATGTGATCCCGTTATCAACGACATCCAATGTCCATGGTCAGGAAACCGTAACCATCTATTGATCAACGAGCTAGTCAACTAGAGGCTTACTAGGGACATGGTGTTGTCTATGTATCCACACATGTATCTGAGTTTCCTATCAATACAATTATAGCATGGATAATAAGCGATTATCATGAACAAGGAAATATAATAATAACTAATTTTTATTGCCTCTAGGGCATATTTCGATAGTCTCCCACTTGCACTAGAGTCAATAATCTAGTTCACATCGCCATGTGATTAACACTCACAGTCACATCGCCATGTGACCAACATCCAAAGAGTTTACTAGAATCAATAAACTAGTTCACATCATCATGTGATTAAGACTCAATGAGTTCGGGGTTTGATCATGTTTTGCTTGTGAGAGAGGTTTTAGTCAACGGTGCGCAACATTGAGCCGTATGTACTTCATAAATCTCTAGGCCATATTGTAAATCTGCTTCCACGCTCCACTTGGAGCTATTCCAAATGGTTGCTCCACTATACGTATCCGGTTTGCTACTCAGAGTCATTCGGATAGGTGTTAAAGCTTGCATCGACGTAACCCTTTATGCCGAACTCTTTATCACCTCCATAATCGAGAAACATGTCCTTATTACTCCAAGGACAATTTTGACCGCTATCTGGTGATCCACTCCTTTATCACCTATGTACCCTCTTGCTAGACATGTGGCAAGGCACACATCAGGTGCGGTACACAGCATAGCATACTATGGAGCCTACGTCTAAGCATGGGGGATGACCTTCGTCCTTTCTCTCTATTCTGCCATGGTCGAGCTTTAAGTCTTAACTTCATACCTTACAACTCAGGCAAGAACTCCTTCTTTGACTGATCCATCTTGAACACCTTCAAGATCATGTCAAGGTATGTGCTCATTTGAAAGTACCATTAAGCGTTTTTGATCTATCCTCATATATCTTGATGCTCAATGTTCAAGCAGCTTAATCCAGGTTTTCTATTGAAAAACACTTTTCAAACAATCCTATATGCTTTCCAGAAACTCTACAACATTTCTGATCAACAATATGTTAGCAACATATACTCATCAGAAATTCTATAGTGCTCCCACTCACTTCTTTGGAAATACAAGTTTCTCATAAACTTTGTATAAACCCAAAATCTTTGATCATCTCATCAAAGCGCACATTCCAACTCCGAGATGCTTACTCCAGTCCTTAGAAGGATTGCTGGAGCTTTGCATATTTGTTAGCGTCTTTCAGGATTGTCAAAACCTTCTGGTTGTATCACATACAACCTTTCCTCAATAAAATCATCGAGGAAACAATGTTTTGACATCCTATCTGCAAGATTTCATAAATAATGCAGTAACTGCTAATTCCAACAGACTCTTAGCATCACTACGAGTGAGAAAGTCTCATTGTAGTCAACTCCTTGAACTTGTCGGAAAATATCTTAATGACAAGTTGAGCTTTCTTAATGGTGACACTTACCATCATTGTCCGTCTTCCTTCTAAAATCCATCTATACTCAACAGGCTTACGACCATCGGGTAGTTCTACCAAAGTCTACACTTTGTTTTCATACATGGATCCTCTCTCGGATTTTATGGCCTCGAGCCATTTGTCGGAATCCGGGCCCACCTTCGCTTCTCCATAGCTCGTAGGTTCATTGTTGTCTAGCAACATGACCTCCTAAGACAGGATTACGTACCACTCTGAAGCAGTACGCATCCTTGTCGACCTACGAGGTTTGGTAGTGACTTGATCAAGTTTCATGATCACTATCATAAGCTTCCACTTCAGTTGGTGTAGGTGCCACAGGAACAACTCCCTGTGCCTTGCTACACACTAGTTGAAGTGACGGTTCAATAACCTCATCAAGTCTCCACCATCCTCCCACTCAATTCTTTCAGGAGAAACTTTTTCTCGAGAAAGGACCCGTTTCTAGAAACAATCACTCTTGCTTTCGTGTCTGAAATAGGAGGTATACCCAACTGTTTTGGGTATTCTATGAAGATGCATTTATCCGCTTTGGGTTCGAGCTTATCAGCCTGAAACTTTTCCGCATAAGCGCCGCAGCCCCAAACTTTTAAGGAACGACAGCTTAGGTTTCTCCAAACCATAGTTCATATGGTGTCGTCTCAACAGAGTTACGTGGTGCCCTATTTAAAGTGAATGTGGTTGTCTCTAATGTCTAACCCATGAACGATAGTGGTAATTCGATAAGAGACATCATGGTATGCCCCATATCCAATGGGGTGCATCTATGATGTTCGGACACACCATCACACTGTGGTGTTCCAAGCGGTGTTAGTTGTGAAACAATTTCCACAATGTCTTAATTGTGTACCAAACTCGCAACTCAGATACTCATCTCTATGATCATATCATAGACATTTTATCCTCTTGTCACGACGATCTTCAACTTCACTCTGAAATTACTTGAACCTTTCAATAATTCAGATTTGTGTTTCATCAAGTAAACATACTCAGAATCTACTCAAATCATCTGTGAAGTAAGAACATAACGATGTCCACTGCATGCCTTAGCACTCATCGGACTGCACACATCAAAATGTGTTACTTCCAACAAGTTGCTTTCTTGTTCCATCTTACTGAAAAACGAGGCTTTTCAGTCATCTTGCCCATGTGGTATGATTTGCATGTCTCAAGTGATTCAAAATCAAGTGAGTCCTAAATGATCCATCTGCATGGAGTTTCTTTATGTGTGCATACCAATAGAAATGGTTCGCATGTCTCAAACTTTTCAAAAACGAGTGAGTCCAAAGATCCATCAACATGGAGCTTCTTCATGCGTTTTATACCAATATGACTTACATTTCAGTGCCACGAGTAGGTGGTACTATCATTACTATCTTATATTTTTGGCATGAACATGTGTATCACTACGATTGAGATTCAATAAACCATTCATTTTGGGTGCAAGACCATTGAAGATATTATTCAAATAAACAGAGTAACCATTATTCTCCTTAAATGAATAACCGTATTGCGATAGACATAATCCAATCATGTCTATGCTCAACGCAAACATCAAATAACAATTATTTAGGTTTAACACCAATCTCGATGGTAGAGGGAGCGTGCGATGCTTGATCACATCAAGATTGGAAAACACTTCCAACACATATCGCCAGCTCACCTTTAGCTAGTCTCCGTTTACTCCACAACCTTTTATTTCGACTTACAAACACTTAGCAACCGAACCAGTATCTAATACCCTGGTGCTCTAGGAGTACTAGCAAAGTACACATGTATATCCAATATACTTCTATCGACCTTGCCAGCCTTCTCATCTACCAAGTATCTAGGGTAATTCTGCTCTAGTGACTGTTCCCCTTATTACAGAAGCACTTAGTCTCGGGTTTGGTTTCAACCTTGGGTTTCTTCACTAGAGCAGCAGCTGATTTGCCATTTCATGAAGTATCCCTTCTTGCCCTTGCCCTTCTTGAAACTAGTGGTTTCACCAACCATCAACAATTGATGCTCCTTCTTGATTTCTACTTTCGCGGTGTCAAACATCGCGAATCTCTCAAGGATCATCATATCTATCCCTGATATGTTATAGTTCATCACGAAGCTCTAGCAGCTTGGTGGCAATGACTTTGGAAAAACATCACTATCTCATCTGGAAGATTAAGTCCCACTCGATTCAAGTGATTGTTGTACTCAGACAATCTGAGCACAATCTCAACGATTGAGCTTTTCTCCCTTAATTTGCAGGCTAAGAAACTCGTCGGAGGTCTTATACCTCTTGACGTGGGCACAAGCCTGAAATCCCAATTTCAGCCCTCGAAACATCTCATATGTTCCGCGACATTTTGAAATCGTCTTCGGTGCCTCAACTCTCAACCGTTTAACATTGCTGAAATATCACGTACTTACCAAAACGTGTATGTCAGATGTTCGCAACATCCACAGACGACGTTCGAGGTTCAGCACACCGAGCGGTGCATTAAGGACATAAGCCTTCTACGAAGCAATGAGGACAATCCTCAGTTTACGGACCTAGTCCGCATAATTGCTACTATCAACTTTCAATTGAATTTTCTCTAGGAACATATCTAAAACAGTAGAACTAAAGCGCGAGCTACGACATAATTTGCAAAAACCTTTTGACTATGTTCAGGATAATTAAGTTCATCTTATGAACTCCCACTCAGATAGACATCCCTCTAGTCATCTAAGTGATTACATGATCCGAGTCAGCTAGGCCGTGTCCGATCATCACGTGAGACGGACTAGTCATCATCGGTGAACATCTTCATGTTGATCGTATCTACCATACGACTCATGCTCGACCTTTCGGTCTCTTGTGTTCCGAGGCCATGTCTGTACATGCTAGGCTCGTCAAGTTAACCTAAGTGTTTCGCGTGTGTAAATCTGGCTTACACCCATTGTATGTGAACGTTAGAATCTATCACACCCGATCATCACGTGGTGCTTCGAAACAACGAACTTTCGCAACGGTGCATAGTTAGGGGGAACACTTTCTTGAAATTTTAATGAGGGATCATCTTGTTTACTACCGTTGTTCTAAGCAAATAAGATGCATAAGCATGATAAATATCACATGCAATCAAAAAGTGACATGATATGGCCAATATCATTTTGCTCCTTTTTGATCTTTATCTTCGGGGCTCCATGATTATCATCGTCACCGGCATGACACCATGATCTCCATCATCATGATCTCCATCATCGTATCTCCATGAAGTTGTCTCGCCAACTATTACTTCTACTACTATGGCTAACGGTTTAGCAATAAAGTAAAGTAATTACATGGCGTTGTTCATTGACACGCAGGTCATACAATAAATTAAGACAACTCCTATGGCTCCTGCCGGTTGTCATACTCATCGACATGCAAGTCGTGATTCCTATTACAAGAACATGATCAATCTCATACATCACATATCATTCATCACATTCTTTTGGCCATATCACATCACATAGCATACCCTGCAAAAACAAGTTAGACGTCCTCTAATTGTTGTTTGCATGTTTTACGTGGCTGCTATGGGTTTCTAGCAAGAACGTTTCTTACCTACGCAAAAAGCACAACATGATATGTTAATTGCTATTTACCCTTCATAAGGACCCTTTTCATCGAATCCGATCCGACTAAAGTGGGAGAGACTAGCACCCGCTAGCCACCTTATGCAACAAGTGCATGTCAGACGGTGGAACCTGTCTCACGTAAGTGTACGTGTAAGGTCGGTCCGGGCCGCTTCATCCCACAATACCGTCAAAACAAGATTGGTCTAGTAACGGTAAGCATATTGAACAAAAATCAACGCCCACAACAACTTGTGTTCTACTCGTGCATAGAAACTACGCATAGACCTAGCTCATGATGCCACTGTTGGGGAACGTAGCAGAAATTCAAAATTTTCTACGCATCACCAAGATCAATCTATGGAGTAATCTAGCAACGAGGGAAAGGGGAGTGCATCTATGTACCCTTGTAGATCGCTAAGCAGAAGCGTTCAAGTGAACGGGGTTGATGGAGTCGTACTCGTCGTGATCCAAATCACCGATGATCCTAGTGCCGAACGAACGGCACCTCCGTGTTCAACACACATGCAGCCCGATGACGTCTCCCATGCCTTGATCCAGCAATGAGAGAGGGAGAGGTTGGGGAAGACTCCGTCCAGCAGCAGCACGACGGTATGGTGGTGGTGGAGGAGCGTGGCACTCCAGTAGGGCTTTGCCAAGCACCGCAAGAGATGAGGAGGGAGAGGGGTAGGGCTGCGCCAAGAGGGAGATCAAATCATGTGTTGGGCAGCCCCCAAATCTCAAGTATATATAGGGGGAGAGGAGGGGCTGCGCCCCCACCTAGGGTTCCCTCCCTAGGGGTGGCGGCAGCCCCCAGATCCCATCTGGGTGGCGGCCAAGGGGGGAGAGAGGGGGGGCGCACCTAGGGTGGGCCTTAGGGCCCATCTGGACCTAGGGTTTGCCCCCTCCCACTCTCCCTGCGCCTTGGGCCTTGGTGGGGGGCGCACCAGCCCACCTGGAGCTGGTCCCCTCCCACACTTGGCCCATGCAGCCTTCTGGGGCTGGTGGCCTCACCTGGTGGACCCCCGGGACCCTCCCGGTGGTCCCGGTACGTTACCCATAGCACCCGAAACTTTTCCGGTGACCAAAGCAGGACTTCCCACATATAAATCTTTACCTCCGGACCATTCCGAAACTCCTCGTGACCTCCGGGATCTCATCTGGGACTCCGAACAACATTCGGTAACCACGTACATTTATTCCCTATAACCCTAGCATCATCGAACCTTAAGTGTGTAGACCCTACGGGTTCGGGAGACATGTAGACATGACCGAGACAATTCTCCGGCCAATAACCAACAACGGGATCTGGATACCCATGTTGGCTCCCACATGTTCCACGATGATCTCATCGGATGAACCACGATGTCGAGGATTCAATCAATCCCGTATTCAATTCCCTTTGTCTAGCGGTATAGTACTTGCCCGAGATTCGATCGTCGGTATCCCGATACCTTGTTCAATCTCGTTACCGGCAAGTCTCTTTACTCGTTCCGTAACACATCATCCCATGATCAACCCCTTGGTCATATTGTGCACATTATGATGATGTCCTACAGAGTGGGCCCAGAGATACCTCTCCGTCACACAGAGTCACAAATCTCAGTCTCGATTCATGCCAACCCAACAGACAGTTTCGGAGATACCCGTAGTGCACCTTTATAGCCACCCAGTTACGTTGTGACGTTTGGTACACCCAAAGCATTCCTAAGGTATCCGGGAGTTGCACAATCTCATGGTCTAAGGAAATGATACTTGACATTAGAAAAGCTTTAGCATATGAACTACACGATCTTTGTGCTAGGCTTAGGATTGGGTCTTGTCCATCACATCATTCTCCTAATGATGTGATCCCGTTATCAACGACATCCAATGTCCATGGTCAGGAAACCGTAACCATCTATTGATCAACGAGCTAGTCAACTAGAGGCTTACTAGGGACATGGTGTTGTGTATGTATCCACACATGTATCTGAGTTTCCTATCAATACAATTATAGCATGGATAATAAACGATTATCATGAACAAGGAAATATAATAATAACTAATTTTTTATTGCCTCTAGGGCATACTTCCAACATCTCCGAAGGTGTTTGTTGGGTTGGCATAGATCGAGATTAGGATTTTCACTCCGTGTTTCGGAGAGGTATCTCTGGGCCCTCTCGGTATTGCTCATCACTATTTGCCTTGCACGCAATGTGATTAATGAGTTAGTTGCGGAATGAAGCATTACGGAACGAGTAAAGAGACTTGCCGGTAACGAGATTGAACTAGGTATGATGATAGCGATGATCGAATCTCGGGCAAGTAACATACCGATGACAAAGGGAACAATGTATGTTGTTATGCGGTTTGACCAATAAAGATCTTCGTAGAATATGTAGGAGCCAATATGAGCATCCAGGTTCCGCTATTGGTTATTGACCGGAGATGTGTCTTGGTCATGTCTACATAGTTCTCGAACCCGTAGGGTTCACACGATTAATGTTCGATGATGATTTGTATTATGAGTTATGTGATTTGATGACCGAAGTTTGTTCGTAGTCCCGAATGAGATTACAGACATGACGAGGAGTCTCGAAATGGGGACGAGAGGTAAAGATTCATATATTGGAAGGCTATATTCGGACATCGGAAAGGTTCCAAGTGATTCGGGTATTTTTCGGAGTACCAGGGAGTTACGGGAATTCATTGGGAGAAGTAATGGGCCTTATTGGGCGATACGGGAAAAGGAGGAGGCAGGCCAAGGGGAGGTGGCATGGCCCCCTCCCATGGGTCTGAATTGGACTAGGGGAAGGGGGCGGCGCCCCCCTTGCCCTTTCCTACTCCCTCTCTCTTTCCCTCTTTCCTTCTCTCCTACCCCGAAAAGGAAAGGGATTCCTACTAGGACTTGGAAGTCCTAGTAGGACTCCATACTCTTGGCGCGCCCCTAGGGGGGCGGCCTCTCTCCCTCCCTCCTTTATATACGGGGGCAAGGAGGCACCCTATAACACACCAAGTTTTGCCTTAGCCGTGTGCGGTGCCCCCCTCCATAGTTATACACCTCGATCATATCGTCATAGTGCTTAGGCGAAGCCCTGCGCCGCGAACATCATCATCACCGTCGCCACGTCATCATGCTGATGGAACTCACCCTCGTCCTCAACTGGATCAAGAGCACGAGGGACGTCATCGAGCTGAATGTGTGCTGAACGCGGAGGTGCCGTACGTTCGGTACTTGGATCGGTTTGATCGTGACGTTCGACTATATCAATCGCGTTACTAAACGCTTCCGCTTTCGGTCTACAAGGGTACGTGGGCACACTCTCCCCTCTCGTTGCTATGCATCTCCTAGATAGGTTTTGCGTGATCGTAGGAAAATTTTGGAAATTACTGCGTTCCCCAACAAAAATTTCTTTCAACTTGTATTTGAAGATATTTAGCATACTTTTGAAAGATGTTCAAACCAAGTATTTTAAAAAAAAACATGTATTTAAGAAATGATAAACGTTTAGAATTTTTTTTAGATGTGTAAGAAAAATATTCAATGTTTATGAAAAAGGTAAAGATTACAACATATATTTAAAAGATCATGTATTTGAAAAATGTTAAACGTGTATATTTTTTTCTAGATTTATACAACTAATATACAATTCATACGAAAAATATAACATGTGTTTACAAAATGAAAAAGGAAATAAAAGACACAGAAGCAGGTGAAAACCAAAGAAATAAACAAAGGAAACCAAAAATATAAAAAAGGAAGGAAAAACAAAGGAAAGTGACCAAAACAAAGGAAAAAGGAAAACAGAAAAACCGCAAGAAGACTATGCAAGATCGTGGAAATAGAAAAGAAACTGTGCTGCAATTAATGGCGAGCACAGCAGAGCGCCGGCCCCGGCAACGGACAATATATTGTTTTTTTATAAAAGGGCAATACATTGCTCTTGCATCAGTTGATGGCTATAGTTATTTTTATGGCAATAGTTAGTTACGTAAATATACCACTTCCAAAATTTGGCGGTCCAAAACTGAAAATGTAAAATTTGGACCGCCAAAATGTGCGTTTTGGAGCTTCGAAAAAAGCTCAACTCCAACAGATGATCCAAATTCATGGTCCAAAAGAGTAACTCCAATAGATAGTCCAAAATGAAGATGTAAATTTCTTTAAAACGACAAACTACTAGTCCATTCAACATAGTTCAAACATCAAATTCAACATAGTTTCATACATGAACTTCAACTAGTACTTATTCAAACTACTAGATAAACTACTCCTCATCGTCGGAGTTGTGGAACTGCGCCCAGTACTCCTTCTTCTCCGGGTCGTCGCACCCCTCCTCCTCCTCCTTTGAGAAGTCTGCCTAGTCCTCCTCGGAAGAGGACTCGATGGGGATCATCGTCGAGGGACCGGCCTCGTCCTCCTTCTTCGCCCCCTTCTTCTTCTGCTCCGCCTCACGCTTCCAGTAGTACTCCAGCTCGGCCTGCACGTACTCCAGATGCTCCCGAGCAAACCTCGCCATCGCCTCCTTGTCGGTCTCACCAACATTGACGACAACCGACGGCTTCTTCATCCTCTTCTTCTTCGTCGGGATCTCCTTCATCTTGATACCCTGCGGCACAAGCATCTCCGCTTCCGCCCGACTCTCGATCTCTGGGAAGTTGAGGTGCTCCCGAGGCCTCTCGGCACGCCACACTTCCACGTCGTAGGCACGCGCGGCCTCATGGGCGGAGGGGTACATGCTGATCCACCAATGCCTCCCGGCGTCGGAGAACTCCACTCCGAAGTTATCGGAGGGCTTCTGCCTCACGCCGAAGAAGCCTGACTTTCCCTTCAGCGTGTTCTTCGGCGCCATCAGAGAGCGGTGGAGCGGCGGCGGCTGGCGGGCGGTGGCGACGGGCGGGCGGGCGGGCAGGGCTAAGGCGGTGGCGGGCGGAGCGAGCGGTGGGGGGGAGCTGCAGGCGGTGGAGGACGGAGCCGGGCGGTCGAAGCTCGGCGGGCGGGCAGGGCGGGCGGAGCTGCGGCGGATCGGAGCTGCCCGACGGGCGGAGCGGACGGGCGGGCGGCGGGCGTGTGGCGGCCATGATCGGATCCATGGCGGGCGGGCGGGCGGGGCGGAAACAATGGGGGGGGGGGCGGGCGGATTCGATGCGGCGGCTTGGCGCGCGGCGGCGGCAGGTGTGTGGAGGCGTGGGCGGCGGGCGGCATGGCGCGGACGGGCGGGAGGTCATGGCGGCGGGCGGAAATAGAAGGAACTGGCGGTTGGGCGTTCGCGGGCGGCGGCTGGTTTTGGACCAGATGCACCTCGTGATGTAAATTTGCACCGCGAGGTGTTGTATTTTACATTACGAAGAGGCCGCGGTCCAATTTTTTTTTTACATATGGACCGTCTGTTGGAGCTGCGCTTTTGGCCTGAGACGGTCCAAAAGTTAGTTACTTTTACATTTGAACCATCTATGGGCCTTACATCTGAATCCCTAGTTTTTTCTTAAAAAAAAGATGAATACCTAGATTTTTTTTTTCTAAGGTAAGGCCAATACCTAGATCGGCCATGTTTTTTTAGACAATCTCACGAAGCTGTTTACGGGGACAACGAAAACGTCACTAGGGTAACCTAAACAAACACGGCGGTCCACACCTAACTGTAACGCATCCTTCGCTAGATTGTAATTCTGGAATTCGAGCTCCTAAATTTGTGGACAAAACTACATAAATTAAAAGAATTGATGTAGTCTGTGATTTCATGTATGATAGCTGTGCAGTTGGCAAAACTCTGATGCTTGATGTTGTCCACCACCACCTTGTAGTCAGAAGCCGCGTGGTTTATGTGCAGATTAAGAACTTCGGCGAGGGACAACGCCTCCCGAACTGCTGAGGCCTCCGAGGTTGTAGGGTTACTTATACCTCTGAAAACGATCGTCGAAGCTCTCAAAAATTAACACCATGTTCACGACTATGTGAGAGCCCCAATGCATATTGTCTCGTCGTAGGCGAGCGCAAGATGGGCCGATCGACTAGTGCAGGGGGGGTGATTCTAAGTGGTTTTCTCTCAACATTTTTCGTGCCAGTTTTGTTTGTGTTTTTTCCACTTTTCGGTTTTATGTGTTTCTTTTACCTTTTCAGATATTTTAATATAGTTTTTTCTTTTTTAACACATGTCTACTATTTTCAATGCGCATTTATATTTTTTATATACTTGTTGAATTTTTTTCTTAATACATGTTTTTAAGTACATGAAGAGATTTTTTTTAAATGGCATGAAACATTTTTCTAAAACTAAGCGGGCACCTCTTTTCAAAAAATTTATGAACATATTTATGAAATGCGCTAACATTTTTTAAAACTTCATATACATTTTTTTGAATGGTATGAAACATTTCCTAAACTTCATGGATATTTGTTTACATTTTTAAATATTGTTCAGAAATGTCATAAACATATTTTTGACATGTGTGAACATTTTTTAAATGTCATGTATATATGTTTCTAATGATAACAACATGTTTTGAAAAGTTACGCTAACAAAAACTTTACACTGCATTATTAATTCCAAATTCATGGTGTACTGTTTGTTAGATTTTTGAAGTAGATTAATTTTTAAAATATATAATATATTCATAATTTTTTTAAAGTAAACGAAAGTAAATAAAAAGGAAAAAACTGCATGAACCAAATAGTACTTGGGTTGTCACACCATAAAGTAAATAAATAGGAAAAAATAAGCATAACTTTTCTAATACATGTTCTTTATATAATCGTGGAATACTCTTTCAACACACATTAATACTTTTTGTATACTCGCGGAATATTTTTTGTAATACATGTTTTTTAAATACATGATGACCATTCTTTAAAATGTCATGAAACAATTTTCCTAAAACTAAACGGGCATTTTTAAATTGTATTATATATTTTAAATATCATGAACGTATTTATTAAATGCGCTAACATTTTTTAAAAACTTAACATACATTTTTTTGAGTGGTACGAAACATTTGCTTAAACTACGTGACCATTTGTTACATTGTATAAATATTGTTCAAACATGTCATAAACATATTTTGAAAGTGGGATTTTTTTTAAATGTCACTTACATATATTTTGAATGCTATCAACAGTTTTTGAAAAGTTACGCTAATAAAAACTTTACACTACATTATTGTTTCCAAATTCATGGTGAACTTTTTCTTATATTTTTAAGTAAATTAATTTTTGAAATATATAATATATTTTATAATTCTTTAAAATCTGAACAAAAGTAAATATAAAGGGAAAAGGTGAATGAACCTAATAGACATGGGTCGTATCGCCATAAAGTAAACGGAAAGGGGAAAATGAATGAACATAACAGTACTTGGGTCATCCCACTATACACTCGTTTGATGTGATACTACCTTCCATCTCACGCGGAGAGAGCGAGAGGGAGAGAGCGTTCTCATGTACTAAAAAAACACTTTACATAAAGGATTTTAAAAACAAGAAAACCAACCGTTTGAAAAAAGTTAAATGTGTATAAAGAAAATGGTCCTCGTGTATGTGAAAAATGTATACAAAAACTAAACAATATGTGTGGGCAAAAGTTGATCATGTATTAAAACAATGTTAATCAAGCTTTTAAAAATGTTAAAAAGTATCTAAAAAATGTTAATGAAGCATTTGAGAAATGTTAAATGTGGATAGAGAAAATGTTGACCATGTATTAAAAATATGTCAAACTTGTATTTGAAAAATGTTAATCTAGCATTTGGAAAATGGTAAATGGGTGTAGAAAAATTTGACCATGTATTACAAAATGGTTAATATTCTATTCAAAAAATGTTTATCAAGCATCTGAAAATTTAAAACGTATATAGAAAAATGTCGATCATGTATTCCAAATTTTTAATCTTGTATTTGAAAAATGTTATAATGTGTATAGAAAAATGTTGACCATGTAATAGAAAATTTTAAACTTGTATTTAAAATAATTAAGTATTTTGAAAATGTTAAATGTGTATATAAAAAAATATTCACCATGTATTCAAAAAGTGACAAACTTATATTTGAATAAAATATTAATCAAGCATATGTTTAAAAAAATGTGTACAGAAAAATGTTAAATGTGTATAGAAAAATGTTGACCATATGTTTAAAAAATATTAATCGTATATTTGAAAATTTTAACAAACCATTTGAAAAATGCTAAATTTGTATTAAAATTTTGTCCATGTATTAAAAAATGTTGATCCTGTATTTAAAAATGATAAAATTCTATTGCAAAAATGTATTAGATATATAGTAAAATGTGCACACAAAAATAGTTAAAACCGAGAGAAACAAAAAAAAACTACTGAAAGACAAGAAAAAAAGAAACAAAATCAAAGAAAATGCGGTGAAAACCAAAGAACATAAAGAAACACCTCAGAAACAGCAAAACGAAATCCAAAGATATCCGTGAAAATTCCATGAGGATTCGAAGAGAGACCAAGAAAACAGAAACCAGAAACGAGACAAACATTAAAGAAACAAAAAAAATTGAAGAAATGATGAAAGAAAAAAAGCTTGTGAAAACTAAGAAATAAATAAATAACCAATGACAAACAAAGAAAACAAAAAACCAAAGAAAACGATGAAGAAGCACATATAACCAGTAAGAATTGTGTAATAAATGAAAAAATGATGAAAAATAAAGAAAAGCAAATAAAACCATAGAGAAACGTGAAGAAGCGAAAATGAAGTAAAACCTGACCGAACCAGTGCAGGAGGGAGCTAGTAGCGATAGATCAATCGATCCGAGCCAACGATAGGAGAAGAAAATAGGCCGTGAAATCCCTTCATGCGAGAACAGTTGTCGTCTCGCTATAAGTGAGACATAGCTCTCACGCACAGTGGGGTTTAGTGATTGAAGCATGCACTGTTGGATAGAGTAATGTGTAGAATTATCAGGTATCGCCCGCTTATGGGTGCGCCTATGTCTTATATCGTGTGAGACAGTAAAATGTGTTGCCTACAGAGATCCGATCATGGGCCGGCCAACGAACCACATGGCCCGTCACATTGATTTCATATGCGTGCCTTTTCTTTATTACTTTTATTTATGTTTTAAAAATCTTAAACACAAATATTATGAAAACATAATTTTATTATTTTTTAAAAGTGTTCATTGCACATTTAGAACCATGTTAAAAATGTTTGTACCATTCGTGTATGTGACATTCAGAAAATGTTCATGCAATTTCAAACAAGTTTATGTGACTAAATGTTATACAATGTAAAATAAATGTTCACGTAATTCAAAAGAAGGTACCTCTAAAAAATGTATGTTACATTTAGAAAAATGTTCATGTGTTTCAAACAATATGTTTGGACAGTTTAAAAACTTGTTGCGCATCATACAGAAAAGTGTTTCAACTTGTATTTGAAGATATTTAGCAAATTTTTGGAAAATGTTCAAAACAAGTATTTTGGAAAAAACATGTATTTAGAAATGATAAACGTATATAAAAATGTTATAGATGTGTAAGAAAAATATACAATGTTTATGAAAAAGTAAAGATTATAACATATATTTAAAAAATCAAGTATTTGAAAAATGTTAAACGTGTATACCTTTTCCAGATTTATACAAATAATATACAGTTCATACAAAAAATGTAACATGTGTTTACCAAATAAAAAGGGAAAAAGCAGGTGAAAACCAAAGAAATAAACAAAGAAACCCAAAAAATGGAAACGAAAAAATTGAAAAGGAAGAAAAACCTAAGTAAATTGACCACAACAAAGGAAAAAAGAAAACAGAAAAACCGCAAGAAGACCATGCAAGATCGTGGAAACTGAAACAACTGTGCTACAATAATGGCAAGCACAGCAGAGCGACCGGAGGCGAGACAGAACTCCCCCGGCAACGGGTAATATATTGCTTTTTTAGAAATGGGCAATATATTGCTGTTGCACGAGTTGATTTCTGTAGTTTTTTTTATGGCTATAGTTATTTACATAAATATACCACTGGCCATTCATCATTAGCAAGTTAATAGCAGCCCATCTTCGGCCTTACATCTGAATCCCTAGTTTTTTCTTCAAAAAAAGTTGAATACCAAGATTTTTTTAGGGTAAGGCGAATACTTAGATCGGCCATGTTTTTTTCCAGACAATCTCGCGAAGCTGTTTACAGGGACAAACAAAACATCACTGGGGTAACCTGACCAAACATGGCGACCCACCCCTAACTGTACTGCATGCTTCGCTAGATTGTGACTTTTGAAATTCGAGCTCCTAAATTCGTGGACAAAACTATATAACTTAAAAGAACTACTATAGTCTGTGATTTCATATATGATAGCTCTACAGTTGGCCAAACTCTGATGCTTGATGTCGTCCACCACCACCTTGCAGTCAGAAGCCACGTGGATTATGTGCAGATTAAGATCTTCAACGAGGGACATCGCCTCCCGAACTGCCAAGGCCTCCAAGGTTGTAGGGTTAGTTATACCTCTGAAAACGATAGCTGAAGCTCTGAGAAAATTACCACCATGTTCATGACTATGTGAGAGCCCCAATGCATACCATCTCATAGTAGGCGAGCGCTAGATGGGCCAATCCACTAGGGTATGGGAGGGGATTCTACGTGGTTTTTTCTCTTGACATTTTCGTTGTGCCAGTTTTCTTTGTGTTTTTTTTCACTTTTCGGTTTTATGTGTTTCCTTTACCTTTTCAGATATTTTAATATTTTTTCCTTTTCAACACATGTCTACTTTTTTCAATGCACATTTATAATTTTTTATATACTTGTGGAATATTTTGTTAATACATGATGAACATTTTTTTAAATGGCATGAAACATTTTTCTAAAACTAAGGGGACATCTTTTTTCAAAAATATCATGAACATATTTGTGAAATGCGCTAACATGTTTTAAAACTTCACATACATTTTTTTGAATGGTACGAAACAGTTTCTTAAACTACGTGAATATTTATTTACATTGTATAAATATTGTTCAAAAATGTTATAAACATATTTTTGAGATGTGTGATGTTTTTAAATGTCACGTACTTTTTTTTGAATGATATCAACAGTTTTTTGAAAAGTTACGCTAACAAAAACTTTACACTACATTATTATTTCAAAATTTATGGTGAATTTTAAGTAAATTAATTATTGAAATACATAATATATTTGTATAGTTTTTTGAAATGTGAACGAACTAAATAAAAGGGAAAAACTGAATGAACCTAATAGTAGATGGGTCGTCTCACCATAAAGTAAACAGAAAGGAAAAAAATGAATGAACCTAATAGAACATGGGTCGTCCCACCATACACTTGTTTGATGTGATGCTACCTTCCATCTCAGAGAGAGAGAGAGAGAGAGAGAGAGAGAGAGAGAGAGAGAGAGAGAGAGAGAGAGAGAGAGAGAGAGAGATCCGTAACTGGCCAAACTCTAATGCTTGATGTCATCCACCACCACCTTGTAGTCAGAAGCTACGCGGTTTATGTGCAGATTAAGATCTTCAGCGAGGGCTAGCGTCTACCGAACTGCCAAGGCTGTAGCGTAAGTTATGAAGGAAATATGCCCTAGAGGCAATAATAAAGTTATTATTTATTTCCTTATTTCATGATAAATGTTTATTATTCATGCTAGAATTGTATTAACCGGAAACATAATACATGTGTGAATACATAGACAAACATATTGTCACTAGTATGCCTCTACTTGACTAGCTCGTTTATCAGAGATGGTTATGTTTCCTAACCATAGACATGTGTTGTCATTTGATTAAATGGGATCACATCATTAGGAGAATGATGTGATTGACATGACCCATCCCGTTAGCTTAGCACTTGATCGTTTAGTATTCTGCTATTGCTTTCTTCATGACTTATACATGTTCCTGTAACTATGAGAATTGTGTAACTCCCGTTTACCGGAGGAACACTTTGGGTACTACCAAAGGTCACAACGAATCGGGTGATTATAAAGGAGTACTACGGTGTTTAGAAGGTACATGTTGAGTTAGCATAATTCGAGATTAGAATTTGTCACTCCGATTGTCGGAGAGGTATCTCTGGGCCCTCTCGGTAATACTCATCACCTAAGCCTTGCAAGCATGTAACTAATGAGTTAGTTATGAGATGACGTATTACGGAACGAGTAAAGAGACTTGCGTAGCAGATTGAACTATGTATTGGATACCGACGATCAAATCTCGGGCAAGTAACATACCGATGACAAAGGGAACAACGTATGTTGTTGTGCGGTTTGACCGATAAAGATCTTCGTAGAATATGTAGGAACCAACATGGGCATCCAGGTCCCGCTATTGGTTATTGACCGAGAGGCGTGTCTCATCATGTCTACATCGTTCTCGAACCATAGGGTCCGTGACGCTTAAGGTTTCGATGACAATTATATTATGAGTTTATGTATTTTGATGTATCGAAGTTTGTTGAGTCCGGATGTGATCACGGACATGATGAGGAGTCTCGAAATGGTCGAGACATAAAGATTGATATATTGGACGGATATATTTGGACACGGAAAAGTTCCGGAGAGTTTGGGAATATCCGAGCTCGGAGGTTACCGAACCCCGGTAAGTATATGGGCCTTATTGGGCCCTATTGGAAGGAAGAGAAAGGAGCAAGGGAAGAGGCGCCCCAAGCCCAATCCGACTGGGGGGGGCGGCCCCCTTCCTTTCTCCTTCCCCTCTTCCTTCCTACTACTACTACTCCTTCCTTCCCTCCAACTTGGATTAGGAAAGGAGGAAACCTACTTGGAGTAGGTTTCCCTCCCTATGGCGCCCCTTGGGCGGCCACCTCCTCCCTCCCTCCTTTATATACGGGGGTAGGGGGCACCCTAGATACACAAGTTGATCATTGAGATCGTTCCTTAGCCGTGTGCGGTGCCCCCCTCCACGATATTACACCTCTGTCATATTGTAGCGGTGCTTAGGCGAAGCCCTGCGACAGAAGAACATCAAGATCGTCACCACACCATCGTGCTGACGAAACTCCCCCCTGCGCCTCTGCTGGATCGGAGATCGGGGGTGCGTCATCGAGTTGTACGTGTATCAAGAACTCAGAGGTGCCGGAGTAACGGTGCTTGGATCGGTTGAACCGGGAAGACGTTCGACTACTTCCTCTACGTTGCGTCAACGCTTCCGCTTCGGTCTACGAGGGTACGTAGACAACACTCTCCCCTCTCGTTGCTATACATCACCATGATTTTGCGTGTGCGTAGGAATTTTTTTGAAATTACTATGTTCTCCAACAGTGGCATCCGAGCCTAGGTTTTATGCGTTGATGTTATATGCACGAGTAGAACACAAATGAGTTGTGGACGATATAAGTCATACTTCCTACCAGCATGTCATACTTTGGTTAAGCGGTATTGTTGGATGAAGCGGCCCGGACCGACATTACGCGTACGCTTACGCGAGACTTGTTTTACCGTCGTGCTTTGCACACAGGTGACTAGCGGGTGTCAGTTTCTCCAACTTTAGTTGAACCGAGTGTGGCTACGCCCGGTCCTTGTGAAGGTTAAAACGGAGTCTATTTGACAAACTATCGTTGTGGTTTTGATGCGTAGGTAAGAACGGTTCTTGCTAAGCCCGTAGCAGCCACGTAAAATTTGCAACAACAAAGTAGAGGACGTCTAACTTGTTTTTGCAGGGCATGTTGTGATGTGATATGGTCAAGACGTGATATTTTATTGTATGAGATGATCATGTTTTGTAACCGAAGTTATCGGCAACTGGCAGGAGCCATATGGTTGTCGCTTTATTGTATGAAATGCAAACGCCCTGTAATTGCTTTACTTTATCACTAAGCGGTAGCGATAGTCGTAGAAGCAATAGATGGCGTAACGACAACGATGCTGCGATGGAGATCAAGGTGTCGCGCCGGTGACAATGGTGATCACGACGGTGCTTCGGAGATGGAGATCACAAGCACAAGATGATGATGGCCATATCATATCACTTATATTGATTGCATGTGATGTTTATCCTTTATGCATCTTATCTTGCTTTGATTGACGGTAGCATTTTAAGATGATCTCTCACTAATTATCAAGAAGTGTTCTCCCTGAGTATGCACCGTTGCGAAAGTTCTTCGTGCTGAGACACCACGTGATGATCGGGTGTGACAGGCTCTACGTTCAAATACAACGGGTGCAAAACAGTTGCACACGCGGAATACTCAGGTTAAACTTGACGAGCCTAGCATATACAGATATGGCCTCGGGACACGGAGACCGAAAGGTCGGCGTGAATCATATAGTAGATATGATCAACATAGTGATGTTCACCATTGAAACTACTCCATCTCACGTGATGATCGGACATGGTTTAGTTGATTTGGATCACGTGATCACTTAGATGACTAGAGAGATGTCTGTCTAAGTGGGAGTTCTTAAGTAATATGATTAATTGAACTTAAATTTATCATGAACTTAGTCCTGGTAGTATTTTGCAATTTATGTTGTAGATCAATAGCTTGCGTTGTTGCTTTCATATGTTTATTTTGATATGTTCCTAGAGAAAACTGTGTTGAAAGATGTTAGTAGCAATGATGCGGATTGGATCCGTGATCTGAGGTTTATCCTCATTCTTGCACGTAAGAATTATGTCCTTAATGCACCGCTAGGTGACACACCTATTGCAGGAGCGATGCGGGCGTTATGAGCGTTTGGCTAGCTCAATATGATGACTACTTGATAGTTTAGTGCACCATGCTTAACGGCTTAGAATCGGGACTTCAAAAACGTTTTGAACGTCATGGACCATATGAGATGTTCCAGAGTTGAAGTTAATATTTTCAGCAAATACCGAGTTGAGAGATATGAAGTCTCCAACAAGTTCTATAGCTAAAAGATGGAGGAGAATCGCTCAACTAGTGAGCATGTGCTCGATTGTGCAGGTACTTCAATCGCTTGAATCAAGTGGGAGTTAATCTTCCAGATAAGATAGTGATTGACAGAATTCTCTAGTCACCATCACTAAGTTACTAGAACTTCGTGATGAACTATACTATACAAGGGATGACGAAAACAATTCCCGAGCTCTTCGTGATGTTGAAATCGACGAAGGTAGAAATCAAGAAAGAGCATCAAGTGTTGATGATTGACAAAACCACTAGTTTTAAGAGAAGGGCAAAGGGAAAGAAAGGGAACTTCAAGTGGAAAGACAAGCAAGTTGTCACTCCTGCGAAGAAGCCCAAAGCTGGACCATAGCCTGAAACTGAGTGTTTATCTTGCAAAAGAAATGGTCTTTGAAGCGGAAATACCTGAATATTTGGTGGATAAGAAGGATGGCAAAGTGAACAAGGGTATATTTGATATACAGATTATTGATGTGTGCCTTACTAGTGTTTATAGTAGCCCCTGAGTATTTGATACTTGTTCGGTTGCTAAGATTAGTAACTCAAAACAGGAGTTACAGAATAAACATAGACTAGTTGAAGGGGAAGTGAAGATGAGTGTTGGAAGAAGTTCCAAGATTGATATGATCATCATCGCACACTCCCTATATTTTTGGGATTAGTGTTAAACCTAAATAAATGTTATTTGGCGTTTGCGTTGAGCATGAATATGATTTGATCATGTTTATTGCGATACGGTTATTCATTTAAAGTTATAGAATAAATTGTTATTCTGTTTACATGAATAAGACCTTCGATGGTCATACACCCAATGAACATAGTTTGTTGGATCTCGATCATAGTGATACACATATTCATAATATTGATGCCAAAAGATGAAAAGTTAATAATGATAGTGCAACTTATTTGTGGCACTGCTGTTTGGGTCATATCGGTGTAAAGCGCATGAAGAAACTCCATAAAGATGGATTTTTGGAATCACTTGGTTATGAATCATTTGATGCTTGCGAACCGTGCCTTTTGGGCAAGATGACTAAAACTCCGTTCTCCGGAACAACGGAACAAGCTATGGACTTATTGGAAATAATACATACCGATGTATGCGATCCAATGAGTGTTGATGCTCGTGGCAAGTATCGTTATTTTCTGACCTTCACAAGACGATTTGAGCAGATATGGGTATATCTACTTGATGAAACATAAATCTGAAATAGTTGAAAGGTTCAAAGAATTTCAGAGTGAAGTGGAAAAATCATCATAACAAGAAAATAAAGTTTCTATGATCTGATCGCGGAGACGAATATTTGAGTTACGAGTTTGGTATTCATTTGAAACAATGTGAAATAGTTTCGCAACTCACGCCACCTGGAACACCACAATGTAATGGTGTGTCCGAACGTCATAACCGCACTTAATTGGATATTGTGCGATCTATGATGTTTCTTATTGGTTTACCACTATCGTTTTGGGGTTATGCATTAGAGACAGCTGCATTCACGTTTAATAGGGCACCATATAAAATCCGTTGAGATGACACCATATGAACTGTGGTTTAGCAAGAAACCCAAGTTGTCGTTTCTTAAAGTTTGGAGTTGCGATGCTTATATGAAAAATGTTTTCAACTTGATAAGCTCGAACCCAAATCGGAGAAGTGCGTCTTCATAGAATACCCAAACGAAATTATTGGGTACACCTTCTATCACAGATCCAAAGGCAAGATATTCGTTGCTAAGAATGGATCCTTTCTAGAGAAGGAGTTTCTCTCGAAAGAAGTGAGTGGGAGGAAAGTAGAACTTGATGAGGTAACTATACCTCCTCGCAAATTGGAAAATAGTTCATCACTGAAATCAGTTCCAGTGATTTCTACACCAATTAGTAAGGAAGCTAATGATGATGATCATGAAACTTCAGATCAAGTTACTACAGAACCCCATAGGTCTTCCAGAGTACGGTCCGCACCAGAGTGGTACGGTAATCCTGTTCTGAAAGTCATGTTACTAGACCATGATAAACCTACGAACTATGAGGAAGCGATGATGAGCCCAGATTCCGCAAAATGGCTAGAGGCCATGAAATCTGAGATATGATCCATGTATGAGAACAAAGTGTGGACTTTGGTGGAGTTGCCCGATGATCGGCAAGCCATATTATGGATTTTCAAGAGGAAGACAGATGCTGATAGTAGTGTTACTATCTACAAAGCTCGACTTGTCACAAAAAGGTTTTCGACAAGTTCAAGGTGTTGACTACAATGAGATTTTCTCAACTGTAGCGATGCTTAAGTCTGTCCGAATCATGTTAACAATTGCCACATTTTATGACATTTGGCAAATAGATGTCAAAACTACATTCCTTAATGGATTTATTAAAGAAGAGTTGTATACGATACAACCAGAAGGTTTTTTCAATCCTAAAGGTGCTAACAAAATGTGCAAGCTCCAGTGATCCATCTATGCACTGGTACAAACATCTCAGAGTTGGAATATACGCTTTGATAAGTTGATCAAAGCATATAGTTTTATACAGACTTGCGGTGAAGCTCAGATTTACAAGAAAGTGAGTGCGAGCACTACAACATTTCGATAAGTATATGTGAATGACATATTGTTGATCGGAAGTAATGTAGAATTATTCGCAAAGCATAAAGGAGTATTTGAAAGGAGTTTTTCAAGAAAGACCTCAAGTAAAGCTACTTACATATTGAGCATCAAGATCTATTGAGATAGATCAAGACGCTTGATAAGATTTTCAATAAGTACATACCTTAACAAGATTTTGAAGTAGTTCAAAATGGAGCAGATCAAAGAAAGAGTTCTTGCTGTGTTGCAAAGGTATGAAATTGAGTAAGACTCAAAACCCGACCACAGCAGAAAATAGAAAGAGAATGAAAAGTCATTCCCTATGCCTCAGCCATAGGTTCTATAAAGTATGCTATGCTATGTACCAGACCTATTGTATACCTTGCTCTGTATTTGACAAGGGAGTACAATAGTGATCTAGGAGTGGATCACTGGACATTGGTCAAGAATATCCTTAGTGAGGACTAAGGAAATATTTCTCGATTATGGAGGTGATAAAAGAGCTCGTCGTAAAAGTTACCTCGGTGCAAGTTTTCACACCGATCCAGATGACTCTAAGTCTTAGTCTGGATACATATTGAAAGTGGGAGCAATTAGCTAGAGTAGCTCCGTGCAGAGCATTGTAGACATAGAATATTTGCAAAATACATACGGCTCTGAATGTGACAGACCCATTGACTAAGCTTCTCTCACAAGCAAAACATGATCACACCTTAGTACTCTTTGGGTGTTAATCACATAGCGATGTGAACTAGATTATTGACTCTAGTAAACCCTTTGGGTGTTGGTCACATGATGATGTGAACTATGGGTGTTAATCATATACAGATATGAATATTGGTGTTAAATCACATGGCGATGTGAACTAGATTATTGACTCTAGTGCAAGTGGGAGACTGAAGGAAATATGCCCTAGAGGCAATAATAAAGTTATTATTTATTTCCTTATTTCATGATAAATGTTTATTATTCATGCTAGAATTGTATTAACCGGAAACACAATACATGTGTGAATACATAGACAAACATATTGTCACTAGTATGCCTCTACTTGACTAGCTCGTTTATCAGAGATGGTTATGTTTCCTAACCATAGACATGTGTTGTCATTTGATTAAATGGGATCACATCATTAGGAGAATGATGTGATTGACATGACCCATCCGTTAGCTTAGCACTTGATCGTTTAGTATTCTCGCTATTGCTTTCTTCATGACTTATACATGTTCTGTAACTATGAGAATTGTGTAACTCCGTTTACGGAGGAACACTTTGGGTACTACCAAACGTCACAACGAATCGGGTGATTATAAAGGAGTACTACAGGTGTTTCGAAGGTACATGTTGAGTTAGCATAATTCGAGATTAGGATTTGTCACTCCGATTGTCGGAGAGGTATCTCTGGCCCTCTCGGTAATACTCATCACCTAAGCCTTGCAAGCATGTAACTAATGAGTTAGTTATGAGATGACGATACGGAACGAGTAAAGAGACTTGCGATAACGAGATTGAACTATGTATTGGATACCGACGATCAAATCTTGGGCAAGTAACATACCGATGACAAAGGGAACAACGTATGTTGTTGTGCGGTTTGACCGATAAAGATCTTCGTAGAATATGTAGGAACCAATATGGGCATCCAGGTCCCGCTATTGGTTATTGACCAGAGACGTGTCTCAGTCATGTCTACATCGTTCTCGAACCGTAGGGTCCGCACGCTTAAGGTTTCGATGACAATTATATTATGAGTTTATGTATTTTGATGTATCGAAGTTTGTTCAGAGTCCCGGATGTGATCACGGACATGACGAGGAGTCTCGAAATGGTCGAGACATAAAGATTGATATATTGGACGGATATATTTGGACACCGGAAAAGTTCCGGAGAGTTTGGGAATATACTGGAGCTCCGGGAGGTTACCGGAACCCCCCGGTAAGTATATGGGCCTTATTGGGCCCTATTGGAAGGAAGGGAAAAGGAGCAAGGGAAGGGGGCGCGCCCCAAGCCCAATCCGGGTGGGAGGGGCCCCCCTTTCCTTTCTCCTTCCCCTTCCTTCCTACTACTACTACTCCTTCCTTCCCTCCAACTTGGATTAGGAAAGGAGGAAACCTACTTGGAGTAGGTTTCCCCCCTATGGCGCCCCCTTGGGCCGGCCACCTCCTCCTCCCTCCTTTATATACGGGGTAGGGGGCACCCTAGACACACAAGTTGATCATTGAGATCGTTCCTTAGCGTGCGGTGCCCCCTCCACGATATTACACCTCTGTCATATTGTAGCGGTGCTTAGGCGAAGCCTGCGACAGAGAACATCAAGATCGTCACGCCGCCGTCGTCTTGTGGAACTCCCCAATGCCTCGCTGGATCGGAGATCGTGGGTGCGTCATCGAGCTGTACGTGTGTCAAGAACTCGGAGGTGCCGGAGTAACGGTGCTTGGATCGGTTGAACCGGGAAGACGTACGACTACTTCCTCTATGTTGCGTCAACGCTTCCGCTTCGGTCTACGAGGGTACGTAGACAACACTCTCCCCTCTCGTTGCTATACATCACCATGATCTTGCGTGTGCGTAGGAAATTTTTTGAAATTACTACGTTCTCCAACAAGTTATACCTCTAAAAACGATAGCTGAAGCTCAGAGAAAATTACCACCATGTTCATGACTATGTGAGGGGGAGGGGGGGATTCTGCGCGGATTTTTTTGTCGGCATTTTCCGTGGCAGTTTTCTTTGTGTTTTCTTCTGCTTTTCAGGTTTATGCGTTTCTTTTACCTTTTTTGGATATTCTAATATTTTCCTTTTCTTTTCTAACACATGTCTACTTTTTTCAACGCACATTTATATTTTTTATATACTAGTGAAATATTTTTTCTAATACATGATGAACATTTTACACGTTGTATATCAATTTCCAAAAATATCATGAAAAAATTTCTTAAATGCGTTAACATTTTTTTGAAACTTCACATACATTTTTTTGAATGGTACAAAACATTTTCTTAAAATACATGAATATGTTTTTACATTGTAAAAATATTGTTCAAAAATGTCATAAACATATTTTTGAGACGCCCGAACATTTTTTAAATGTCACGTACATATTTTTTGAAAATTTGTGCTAACAAAAAGTTTATTCACACTATTATTTCCAAACTCATGGTGAATATTTTCTTAAATTTTGAAGTAGATAATTTTTGAATTATATAACATATTTTTATAAAATTTTCGAAATGTAAATGAAAGTAAATAAAAAGGAAAAAAACTGAACGAGCCTAACCGTGCTTGGGTCGTCCCACCATAAATTAAAATAAAAGGAAAACTGAATGAACCTTACCATACTTGGGACATCCCACCATACGCTCACGTGAATTTCATCCAGAATTTGTGGTATTAGGAGGTTCTCAGAAAATAAAGTCTAGTTAGGGGTTTGTTCTGTCTGGAGACTCAGATTGATTGGGTTAGGGCTCCTTTGATTCAAAGAAACTTCATAGGATTTTTAGAGGGTTAGGATCCAAAGGTTGTTTTTTCCTCCTTAGTCATTTGATTTAGAGGGTTGAATCATATAGGATTTTTTTTCCCCTTATGGAATCAAGTGTAGTACATTTCATTGGAAATCAAGCATCGACTCAACTTTTTTTTTTGCAATTCCTTTGTTTCCTGCGGCATCGAACACTAGATGCTAAGTAGACACACCACTCAAATCCTATATATTTTTCTATTCCTACGTTCTGAAAATCCTACAAATAAAAGAGGGCCTTATTTTTTTTTCTTTTATCTGTACACCCCACTTAAGGCTTTCAAAATTAGAATGAAAAAAGGCACTCTTGAACGCACCTGAAGCCATAAACTACAAACGAGGGACCGGCTGTAGAATGCTATCAATGACCGTGGTACTTTGTCAAAAAAAAAACATGTCAAAGAGTGGTGCATGTATTTATTTTAAAAAGGAGATACAAGGTATGGCCCATTCAAATTGAGCCGCGCCTCTCTTGGGAAAGTATCTAGTGCTCCCAAGCCTTAGTTGATATTATGCTCCCAACTATTAAAAAACAAATTTCAAAGTCTAAAAAAGAATGTCGATATTTTTCACAACATGTGTGTTTACAATCTCTAATATTTCAAATCCAAAGATGCTCTACATATAAAGAAAAATTATACCCAAAATCTGGATTTGTCTTTTTGTTTCTCTATGCCTAGACCAAATTTGGACTCGAGAACTTTAAGGAGTGCAGGAACATTGTTACGAATATCCACAATTATTTGGATATTTTGAAACTTTTAAATTTTACTTTTATGAGTTGGGAGCATGAAATCAATTAAGCTCTGAGAGCACTAGATACTTTCCACAGAGGCACGACCCAACTTGAAAGACCTAAACAACTTAAGGATCACCAAGAAAAGAGTCGCCGATCCGTGACTAGAGAAGACCAAACCCAGTGTAAACTGAAGCAAAAGAATAGCACAAGACATGAAAGTAGAACTATTCACTAGAGGAGTCTGAGCACCATTCAGCTGCAACACGACTCAAACTCGACTATCATGATAAAGATGACGACACCGACCGAAGCACAAACATCATATATAAATTCCACCATTTTTTCAACCATTTGCAATACAACTCGAGTTTGGTGTAAATAAATGCCGTTGATGGGTTATCAGAGGGTATGATAGCACATATCATGGTAACAACAAGTCAACAACTCAAGTACTTGCAAATGTCTCCGGTAAAATGTTTCAACTTCGTCTGCGGCGCACTCCATCCGTTTCAAATCAAGGTCGGCCAAGTATGTCGGAAAATATTCCAATATCTAGCATATCAAAGTAGTTTCATTATATTTATGTAGATTTTATCATGTAGTTCCATAAAGTTAGTCAAATTTAAGCAAATGTTAGCTAGGACAAACCTAAACTTTAATTATTTTGTAACGGAGTGTGTACGTCAGACTACATACCAGCAGTCGTCGCTGGTACTAGTATTCCATAGCAACCCAAAATGAAAGCCCGGAGACCACGGCGGGTCAGCCGGTGAGGGCATGCAGTACAGAAAGCCTAGCTACAGCTCCCTGAGCCGCTAGCTACAGTCTATAGTGCTTTGGCTTTGCACGGACGGACATGCGAGATACTACGATCACAAGCAGGCCATGAACAGTGGCTAAAGTACAAGCAACAAGCAAAGCCCCACGAAAGGAAAGGAGAAGCCTTGCAGGTTGCAGCTGCAGCAGGAGGCATCGTGAGCCTGCGACTGCGAGAGAGAAAGAAGTTAAAGCACCGCATGCACCTTCTGCGGCGCCCTTGGCCTTGCTGCTTCCTCCCGGAGGCCGGAGCTCAGCTCCGCCACCACGGGCGGCGTCTCTTTCACACAAAAACATACACACTGTCTCTCTCTCAGTAGCTGGTAGCGGAGCCGTGCTACGTCGATCAACGTTGTCTTATCTTGCTGCTTTGGCGACTCTGTTCTTTTCAGGCCAAGAGGCAGGCCAGGCTTGCCCCTGGGCAAAGCCGAGCCTGGCTTTTTCTACGCGCCGATCAACTCGCCTTGCGCTTGTGTCAGACTCAGATGGCTTTAGTTTCAGAGGTTATTAGGAGAGTGTTTTTACCTTTTAGACTCGGCGTATGATCCACTGATGAGTGAAGTTAAGTTTCAGTAAAGTACATGCATTGCTACTTTGGCTTGCATACAATACAAGGCTTGCGTGCATGCACAGCTAGCACAGTGCTTCTCCTAGGACTACGTATCGACCTAGCAAGCCAGCAGCTGCACCATGCAGCTGGAGCCGCTCAGCCAAATAAACAGCAAAAGGGTTCGATGCGTGGGAGGGTGGCGCAGAGCAAAGTACAGCAGGAAGATACCCACGCGGCGTCCGGCGGGCCTGGCCTGGCCTGCCGTCCCCTCTCCCACTTCTCTCTCTCTCGCCTCTTCTTCCCTCCTCGAACCCCATCTTTCCCCGGTCCATGCCGTGCGCCGTCCCCGTCCGGCCTTGCTGCGGCCTGCGTTGCTGCCAACCCTGGCTGGGGTGGTGTCTTTTGGGGCTTTGGCGCCAGGCTGATCAGGCAGGAAAGCAGCGCCTACTTTTGGACCGGGAGGAGACGGGGCCGGGAGCTAGCTGAGGGTGAACTCACTTCGATCACCGCGTCGCTGCTCCTCCGATCTCGAGAGTGGTGTGTGCGGTCGCGTCAACAGGGATGGAAAGCGGAGCCTTGATTGACAAGACGGTCACGGTCCTGCTAAGGCCGCTTGTACCGCACACCCAGACTCGTATTGTACTACGTCGTTTTGCGATTTTTCGTTTTTCAGAAAAACAGTCAAATCTTTACAAAGCTCCCCATATGGCTCTATGCATCACTCACAGAGGCCGACGGTTCAACCTTTTTTTTTAAATAAGCCTCCCTCCCTCCCCCCCCCCCCCCCAAAAAAAACCCAAACGTAATAGAATTTACATCGAGGTCGTGAGCCAGACCTTGTCGTTGATGGCCAGGAAGTCTTCATGCATGTGCCCCTAACGACCAACACCGAAGCCGCAGTTGTCACGGTCGGAAGCGTCTGACACCATATCTCGTCGGTGTGTGCGCAAAACGATAAAACCTAACCTCCACGCCCCAGGGAGATGGCAGTAACGAATATACGTCGGAGCTCCGTTGACTCCGCCCTGATGAACAAATTAAAGGAGGATCAAAACTCGAAAGACCAACTCGAAGATGAGGTGTCGCCACCCGTCTGAGCTCCGCCCCTGCAAAGACTAAAAATATATCCTAACGTAACCTACTATCCAGAGACGAGGCACTCGAATTCTCCCACTCTCCAACAGTCGCCGAAGTGGTAGGCAGAGGGGAGGAGAATCCATGGGCTAGCCGATGGAGCTTGAAGTGGAGAAGAACTTTGTCCTATAGAGAGCGGAAAAGACGTGTCGTGAAGCGACTGGCAGAGTGGAGGAGAATCCACAGGCTGGCCGGTGGAGCTTGGAGTGGAGGAGAACTTTGTCCTATATGGAAAGGAAAAGACGCGTCGTGAAGCGACAGATGAAGCGGAGGAGAATCCACGGGCTGGGCGGTGGAGCTTGAAGGGGAGGAGAACTTTGGCCTACAGGGAAAGGGAAAAATGTGTCATTTTCTATTTCTAAGTTTTGGTCTACATTAAAAACACATTATTATTTCACAAAGGGTTCTCAGATCTACCTGTCAATCTATGGTACAAACACCCCCAAAAGTAAGGAGTAAAGAAATTATATCGAGATCTCTGGACCTATTATGTTCTTTCTCTCAAACAAGCCCGATAGCGCACCACCTTTATTGTGTCTCTATCACTTGAGTCGGCGTCAGTCTTTGTTGATCACGGGAAGTAAGTCATCAAGGCCACGGTACTACCAGATCAACGTCGTGGAAAGAACACCTCAAAGTTTTCATCACTGCAAGATGCACATATCTAAGATGACAACCTTCCAAAAGAAGTGTTTACTAAAAGCCCCCAAGCGTGAAAAACCAACACTCCATCAAGTGGACTGCCCCCCCCCCTCCCCAAATCGAACAACGATGGAGATTGGAGGTATGGGTGGGGGACCTATCGATAGAGGGGTGGTTGCGCTAGGGTTCGGACTGGAGAGAACTTGTTTACGTGAATAAACCTCGTTTAGGACTCATTATTACAAAATGTCAGCTTTGTGCAAGTACAAAAGTATGATAAATATGGATCAACGATTATCAATAATAAGGGCCTCTTTGCTTTGCATGATTTGTAAAACGCAGGAACATGGAAAACACATGAATGAGTGGCATTTCCACTTGAATACTACTGACCTTAGTTCAAAACTGCGACACTTATTATGGATCGGAGGGAGGACATGATTAGCAGGATGTTTGATTGTATGCAGGAAAAATGTATGGTTCTTCACATGATGTTGGAGTGAATGAAATTTTTCCTATGAAAATTAGTACAAATAAATTCAAAGAAAAAATTCCTACGGATAGTAATCCTATGAATCAAACAACGGATGCAGAAAAAAAATCCTAAGAACTAGAATTGTCTAGAATTCCTCTAGGGCCCTTTGAATCAAAGAAGCCCCGACTACGACTATGTTCGGAGCAAAGAATTTTCACATGAGTTTTGTAGGAGTGCACTCTTATAGGATTTGTTTCTAAGGTGCATTTTGGATTGTAGGCTTGGAGAGTTCCTATAGGAATATTTCATTTCCTTCACTTTAAGGAGGATTCTAAACTTTTGCTCAAACACCATGTATAAGCCTCTTGTAACATGTCTCTTTATCTCTTTATCTCTCCTTCTCTCTCTCTTCAAAAGATGGTTTCCTCTAAAATGTCACCTCATATATGAGAAGTTCAATGCAACATGCCTCTTTAGCTCTTCTCATCTCTCTTCAAAAGATGGGTTCCTGGATTGTTGGGAAGATCGCATAAGTCTTGTGTTTTAAATCTCTATAGGATTTCATAAGACATGACATCTAAATCCTGTATTTTCATGTTCCTATGTTAGCCCGCGTTTCAAATAGAGCCCAAAATAATAATTTCAAGCCATTTGGGCTTATGGACGGTTTCTACAAGTCAAATAGGACCTTCGTTTTCCTTGTGTGCATATATAGTTGGTAAACACAAAGAAAACTTAGTTGCATGCACTAGATAAGGTGTCATCTTGATACGAAGAGGTTGATCTCTCACTAGCTACCGACACTACTTTTATTCACACTTGCAATTAAAACAATTATTTCATGCACAGCTCAAAAGTGAAAAATTCACAGTCCAATTTTTTCATCTTTTGATCTTACAGTGAGGCTTGTACACTAAAAAGCTTACTTTGTACTCTCTAGCCTCATTGTGGGGGCAAGGTGTTGCGAAGACGACAACGCCGCCACCGCTCCTCGCCTTCTCACATGTGGCGATGACAACAGTCGCATAAGGCCCTCCTTGGGGTGAGGTGTGGCGGCGATGTCAAAGTCGTTGGCGCCACATCATTGAGCGAGGCGAGATTAGGACCCAAAGAGGAGGAGGCGCCACAGGGGAATAGTCGGTTTCTTCCCTGGAACCGTCTCAGAGAGTGAGTTCAAGTAGCTGGTTTATAAAATAAAACCCAGTCCATGAACTCAGATGGAGCACGACTTCTAGTATCGGCTCATTTTTTTTAAATGACTTCATAATACTTCCGTTGTCCACATTTATAAGTCGTCTCTAGGTCTGAGGCTAATTTTGAACCAAAATTTGACTAACAAATTATGAGTTATATGTTACAAAAAGTATATCACTGAAAAATTCTTTTGAATAAGAATCTGGTAACTTAAATTTTGTGACATATAACTCATATTTTGTAAGTCAAATTTTGTTTCAAATTTTCGGAAGTGGAATATAGTGGGCCTGAAGTTTGAATGGTTGAGTTTTTTCAAATTTCAATGTACATGGATCAGTTGATTGATATCCTACCGCTGTCCGGATTTATTAGACCCTCTCACATTTGGAACCAAAGTTTGACCGTACATTTGTGTAATAAATATTAGTTATATGTAGAAAAAATGATACCATTGAGAACTTCATTTGAATATGAATCCAAGTATATATTCCATCCGTCCCAAAATAAGTATATTTATGACATTACCATTTGTATTTGCAAATCAAATCTACGGTAAAAGTTTAACTCAAAATACAAGGGAATCTAATAAACCCAAACCCAGGAGGTAGTCGATCTAACGGTGTGTACACAGTGAATGCTGGCTCTAAAATCAATGCTGTCATTCACAGCAATGTCTTGTCATTGATGTATATATACTGACTTCAACTCAAAGGTTAATCACCAACAGATACTGGCTAGTCCTGACCCACATCCATGGAACAAATTTCTACTGTACTACATACGATCACGACCGGGTAAGAACCAGCATGCTTTGCGTCCATCGCAGCCTTCCTGTTCCGTTGGCTCCTTCAAACCAAAGAGACCCTTAGTGTTTCCTGACTCCTTCTTTTTCCTGAGTAGAGTAGAGAAAAAGTAGGAAACACGGCTAATGGGAGAAGGCTGAAAGGCCCATACGGTAGAGAACCACAAATCAATGGCTCTACGGAACGGAATGGGCACGCCTGCAGTGCACTGCACCTCCCTCATTATGCTTTTTTGGAAGAAAAAAAAACATAATGGGGAGGTGCAGTGCAAGCTCCCCCATTACGTGGTACGGAGTAGTATTTAGGCTCTCAATTATCAGCATAGATGGTACCACAAAAGGGTATGGTGTCAAAATAGTACAAGTACAAGTACATGTACAACTTGCAGCTGCTTGGGGCTAGCTGGTGAGTAGAACTAATCTTGGCGCTTGTGCAAAACAAAACAAACGTAGTACAACTAAATACTGGCATATGAACTATATTTGGTTAGGATGAGATTGCCAAAGACAGATAATAATGGGCTATAGCTAGTGACGTGCATGCAGCTTGCAAGAAAACGCAGATTGACATTCAATTCTCAGTTTCCCGCACGAAATGCGGATCAATGTCGAAATCAGAAGTAGAAGCCCAAGAAAACAGAGAGTTAAACCCTAAGGTGCAGCTAAGGTTAATGCAGATCTAGCCATGAACCTTGCGGGATGCAGGCAATCTGGTAAAAGGGCGTACACATTCTCTCTGATCAGTACGGTGGCGGCGGCGGCGGCGGTTGGTGCGGCGCGCGAGCAGCAAGCGGCCACATCACTTCTTGCGGCTGCGGGTGGCAGGCGTAGACGGGCACGCCGCAAGGTTCCACCGGCTGTGCTGCCGACGGGGTCACGTGCCGCCGTTGGTGGCGCTGCTCTTGCGGCTCCGGCTGGTGCTGACGGGCGCGGTGTTCGTCCGCGTCCGCGCTGCCGGAGAGCGACACGGAGACGGGCATCGGCGCGTCGTCGTCGGCGGGGAGGCGGTGGAAGGTTGGGTTCGTGAAGGCGGCGGCGACGACCACGATTGTTGTCGCGGCGTAGAGCGGGCCCACGACTGCGCCGCCGACGATCTGGCCGTGCGGGCCGGCGAGCGAGATGGAGAGCCCGGCAGCGACGGCCGCGGCCTGGGGCGCCACGGCGGCCATGGCCGGGGGCAGGAAGGTGGCGGAGATGGAGAGGATCTCGAACCGGCCCTGGAAGACGACGACGGCGGGGGCAGCACCGGGCGCCGTAGGGCAGGGGTGGCGGAGCGAGACGTTGCCGACGGCGCCGGTGCCGGCGAGCACGCAGATCCCAAGGTTGCGGCGGCTCGCGAAGCGCGCCAGCGCCTCGGCGACGTCGCGGCCCCCGGGGATCTCGATCACGTGCGGCCGCATCGCCGCGGCGGGCTCCGCATCCCGCGTGATCACCACGGGCGGCTTCGGCTTGTTCTTGGACCCCGGCGGTCGCCCCCTCCGCTTCTTGGCCACCTCGATGCTCGACCCGTCGCCAACGCCGCCGCCTGAAACGAGCTGGGAACCGGCCGCACTGCCACCAGGCTCCTTCATCTCGGCGGTACCCCGGCTGTCCACCTCATCAGAGAAGCACTCCAGCTGCTGCTGCTGGTGGTGGTCACCGTGGCCGGCATGGCGGTGGTGCATCGGCGGCGGCGTCGCGAACCGTGTGGCCGGCGCGTCCTTGCGCTCCTGGTACATGCCCTCCTTGCTCATGTCCGCCTTGCCAAAGGACATGGAGGGAGGAAGCTCGCTTGGTCGCGAATGATGAGCGTAGCAGTAGAAGCTAGCAAGATGCGGCTGCTGGAGGGAGCAAGGGGTCACGAGCAAGTTGGGCGCGGCAAGTGGCGACGCTAGTCGTGGGCGTTCTCCGGTCTGGAGCTGGGAGCGGGATGGAGCTAGCGGTCGTCGATAAGAAAGTGATATGGGGGTGGTGGGCGCGGAGAAGAGATCAAAGGTAGCAGGCTGGCTGGCTAGCTAGCTGCAGCAGGAACAGGACAGGATGAGCCTGCCCTGAGCAGCGGAGGCGGTGCCACACTGCCACCGTTGGCGAGATGGACTGGGACTCTGTGAGGGTGTTCCCTTTTATCCTTTTGTCTTTTTCACGCCTATGTCCAATTTCTTTTTTAAATAATAAGTCAAAGCACTTCGGGCCTGAGATTTTTTACAACCAAAGCTGTCATAAAAAAAAAGAAACTTGTCACAAAAAGAATTGACATGCTTTACAATTAAAGTTGGCATCCCCGCATCACTAAATTTGTTATAAAAAACGTTCAGAGTTGTCATGTGTGACGCTTATCATGATCTTTTTATTTTTGTGGCGTCCCAATCCACTACCTAGGCTGAGAAGAGCAAGGCCAGACCATAGACCATCATAAGTTGAATTCGCAGTGAAAAAAATGGTGGCTAATTTGTTGATATACTTCCTCCTTCGTCTGAAAATGAATCAGACATGGAAATCGGGTGCGATTTTGTAGCTAGCTATTTTAGTCTTCCCTGTTTATACGAGTATATGTTCTCCATGGTGATATATAGAATATTTGATTCAGAACCCAGGGTTATTCTCCTTGAAAAATTATACTCCCTCCGTCTCATAATCTAAGAACGTTTTTGACACAGGGAGTGTTTGTTATTTCCTCTGTATCTAAATGTATGCCGGTTTTGCAGTTAAAATGCCTTATATTTAGGTACAGATGGAGTATAGATTAAATCTGACACATAGGCAAGTCGAGTCGGGCAATGCATGCAAACTCTCTTGCGGTCATGCTGGAAAGTGAAATGCGGTGCAAACCAATATAGGTGTTGGTATATATCAATCGGTTTGTTGATGGATGGTTAATTCATGCATACACACATACATATATATCTCTTGTCTTGGATCATCTGACCATGAGTACTTCCACATGTCATCCGTACCCATATTAACCGTCAATGGTTGTTGCGGCGTCATTGCCTTGGACGTTGTTGCTCAGCCGGTTACGACGTCCTCTTCGGACACCATGGAGCATGGACGACGGCTTGCTCCCAGGCTCGACCCCCACCATGAAGCCCTGGTCTGCACCCATTTGCATTTGCATCATCTGCTGTTGTTGGTAGGACAACATTGGGTTGCCGCCCATCATCAGGTGGTGGTTCTCAAGGTAGTGGTTGTTCACCATGGGGAGCACCAAGCTGCCCGTCATCGATGAGCCGGCTCTGGCGACGTGCAACTGGTACGAAGAAGTTTCAGACAAAAACAGCGGAGGCGCTAGCGACAACGATGCGCCGTAGTCCATGGGAGGCGGAAATCTTCTATACTATCTAAATAGGGGCACCCTACTAGGTGATTTTCCTGCCTTCTCAAGAAGCCACGTCACCCTAATTGTCTAGCCGTTGATGCAACATAGATTGGTGCTCTACAGCCGCCAGATCATGTGTTGGTCAAATTTACTGCGAGCTGCCACCGCTAAGTTATATACCGTTTCATCCTCCAGCCACACCGCTCGCTGCTGGCCCCCGATTCCGTTTTCTGGGCTGGGCGCATACTTTACCAATTTGGACACTAAAAGGCCCATTCCAAGCCCATAGGTATGTATCGTTCAGGATACGTACGACCCACACCCTTCCCGTCAAGAATCGCTCCAGAAAATAATCCCTTTCATCAAGCCGCCGCCGCCGCAACAATCATGGCGGCCAGATTTGCATTCAAGCTACCGCACTCAACCCTTGCGTTGGCTCCACCTTTCTCTCCACCTTCCCCGGCTCCACACCTCCCAGAAACGCTAGCCTTCTGTTCCCCTTCCACTTCTCCTCTAATTCGCAACAAACTCGGCATCCCCCGCTCCGTCTTCTTTATTCGCCCAATATAGATCCTCCACTGGTGTGAGACGCCCCCTCCTGCGCTCCAGTCCAAGCCAAATCGGCGGTCGCGCGGCTCCTTTCATATCGCGGCTCGGCCGATCGAGAAGGAGAATCGAGAAGGATAGATCAGTGAGGGACAGAGAAGGCCTGACAACATGGCGGCGGCTGGGTTGACGGGAGAGAGAAGGGGCATGCTGTGGCCATCTCCAGGTCAAAATCATTACAAAATCCTTCAGGTATCATCTCTAATTCCTCTCTTGGTTTCAACCACCACTTCGTATCCTAACAAAAATTGCCCCCACATGTGCCCAAATCTCCCTTATCCGCTCCTCCAGGTCACTGCGTCTCCCTCGGACAGGTGAGTTCACCGTCGATGATGCCTCCTCCAACCACGTGTGGTACCTGTGGTCCTGGTCAAGGTAATTATCAATTCTATTGCCCTCACTGTTAGCCCCAGGTTCGTTGCAAACTTGCAACGGATCATGGTGAGGAGACGCAATTCCCTAGCAGCAATTTTCTTTTAGATGTATGTATTAGTTATATGTACGATATTTTTTAATAAATGAATGGGAACGCCTTCAACAGAGTAGCATAAAATCTTTTAGGTTTTGCCAGTCCAAGTGCTATCCATGCAGTTCACAATCCTTGGATGACAGTAGAAATAAAATTATTATGTTCCGGCTGATGCTCTCTGCAATTCAACGAGCTTAATTAGATGATGGTGCAGTTGATGAGTTATTAATCGATCCAACTACCAACTGCTACTCTATGAAATTAGTTGTGTTTTAGCGCCATTGTAATAGCGAACATAGTCTGCTATGTAATATGAAGACTCCATCAACTCTTTATCCTTTCTTTTATTCTCTTGCGCCCAGACCTGCTGATGAGTTGCGTACGTGGGAATGTTGTTGGCCATGTGTGTTAGGGTCACAGCTCATGGGAGAGATGTCAGAGCTCAGTCAGTTATATAGGGGACTACGTCGACGTCGAGGTACACATGTACACAACGTACATCCTGTGCAGTTGTCGTAGCATGACCAGGTATAGTAGGGAAGTACCGAAGTAGCATTTGTAATGGTAGCATTTTATTGCTTTACTACAGAAGCAGCGAAGACTTAGCATATGTTGGCAGCCACCACAACATGTCAAGCGATAGCATGAGCAAATCGGAGAACGAGTAGTTGTGGACTGGGAGGATAATCTCTTTCCCTCCATCTGCGCGAGTCTTCTTTTTGTACATTTTCTGTTAGTATTTGATTGCGTGATAGTAGTTCATTGGTGCAAAAATTTACAACCAAATTAAATTACTATTTTTGAGATACCATCATTGGTCAAAACTTTACAACCAAATTAAATTACTATTTTTGAGATACCATCATAAGCACCACATATTCCCGCAGCAACGCGCGGGGTATCATCTAGTGTACTAGAGTTGAGGGAGCTTTGTTGCGGCTCTCCTCCCATCGATATGGGCATGTGCATGGCGTATGACGGGGTCACCACCTTCTTGACCTCCAGTGTTCTTATTTGCAAACCACACGCTCCTTCTACCAACATACATAAATTAAATCGGTGCAAATCAACGATGGCCAGTAGCTAGGTACATATAGGCGTGTTTATGATTCATATGCACTACTACTCTAGGTTTAAATACCTTGAAGGATGCATTAATGGCGGCAGCTTTGGGGATGGCGGTAGATGGGCCGAATGCAGGCTGCTTGCTAATCTCAAGCCTGTACTCGTGCATGACCCAGTTGGTCTTCTCCCCCTAGGCGCCCTGCCCTTGTAGAACACGAGTGTCTTCTTCATGCCGATGAGAGTGGGCGTTGGGTGGAAGATCTCCTTGTCCTTGCCCGTGGCCTTCGAGTAGCCGGCTTTCGTGGCCCGGTTGGTCCGTATCCCCGTGGGATACTTGCGGTCCTTCTGACAGTAGAAGTACCACTCCTTCTCCCCCATCTTTGCCTTCTTGGGGAGCTCATATGGCTTGTTCTTATTCATATCTACCTCCCCGATCGTTATCGCGATGAAGGTTGGGTTGAGCACCTTGGGGACCAAGTACGAGGTGATGATCTCCTCGTCGGTAGGGTGGAACCTGAACCCCGAAGGAGCTCTAGTTGGTGTTGGTGTTGTTGTTGAACTTGAAGGTGGTCTGTCATGGAGAAGGCTCTCTGGGCAATGGTTTATGGGGTGGCACAAATATGGGAGGCGATCATAGAGATGTAAGCAACTATGGAAGGAATACAATGAGCTTGGGATACATGAGGAGGCGCTTAAATATGAGAGGATGCGTGTATCGGCAAGACACAATGAGCTTGGTTTAATTTGGTTCCTACTGTCAGTGGATGGATAGAGATAGCTTCCTGTCTTTACAACTTGGCTCCCCTTATCCTACTATGGAGGCCACGCCCTGGTTGTGACAGGTGATCAGTTTCTCGAACATCTCCAAGCCATTTCCATGCCAGGTTGCACACTCAGTTTTGTTCTTATTCTTTTTAACGTGTGCATATGTTGTACTCATGCTACCTACCCGATCGTCCCATCTGCATGCTTATGTTGTTGTTGCCTTGTCTTGTGATGCATAAGCAAACACACACCCACATTTGTCTCACCAACTATGTGCACAATATATAGCTAGCAACGTTGTTGTTTTCTATGACATTTGATCAATCGATATAAATACCTATATGTACTACACATTCATTTTTTGCGGGGATGTACTATACATTCCACCCCCATGCATTTGCCATATACTATAACCGAGCCCTTGTGGGTTTACACAAAAAAAACGTGTGTGCATTTCAAAGTCTTCGGCCTCTAGATGAACTAGATGACCCGTTGCGCCAATTGGCACAAAGACCAACTACAACCTAGAAGTTAAGCAAACTATTTGAAGGATTTTTTTCTCAACTCTCTGCAAATGATTATGTTCATACCATTTGAAGGAGTTTTCGCCTCAACTGTCTACAAATGATTAATAAATGCAATTTAATTATCTTCATACTATGTGTGTATTCAACTTGATGATGAACAATGCCCATAGCTATTTTCAGCGACACATAATTCATTTGGTTGAGTAGGTGAATGGACTTTGAGATTTTTTTAATGTTCCGGCCTTTCCTCATCTCGTAATTGCGATGGAAAGAAAACACCGAGAAATTAAATGGAACATTTGAAGGATGTTGTGGTGCATTCCCTGCAAGTGATTATATTTGTATTGCATTGTAATTTCCTTATATACTTACCAATGACAGAAAACGATGATTGTTGCCCATGTGCTTCATTAACCGGCCAAGGCAAACCCACGTCCAGATCAATAGAAAGCCCGACCACAACCACAGGGAAAATGACCCAAACCATCGCACCCCTGTTAGGACCGAGAGTATATCGACCAAAGTGGGGGGTGAATGGGAGATTAAAAAATTCGTGCGAAAGTTTTGCATCAAGCCCAAACATAGCAGCGGAAATAACACAATAGATAACAAACCGAGCGAGTATACTACCGAGGAACAAATCTTTCGAGATACGAGGCAATAATCATTCGAGCATAGTAGAGGACATGCTTAACTATCACAATGGTAATGCAACATACAAGTAGTTGTAGTAACATGAATGAAAACTAGCGGCGAACTGCGAAGCAAAAGCTATCATAAAGTGACTACAATAACATCGAAGAATAGCTAAACCGGGCAAGATGAGAATAACATTACACGAATGAAAGATAAATGATTGAGATATTCTAGTGACACAGAGCACGAAAATTAACTGCTGAGAGAATTGCAGAATAGTAAAGTGGACCCAATGGTGCTCGATGGTAACAGAAGGATTTGTTAGACAAGTTTGCCCTTCTGCCAAAGGACTACATCTGGTTGGAGGGACTTGTGATTGAACATAGGAGCAAACCTCTCTCTGTCCTATTCTCCTTCAACTCGGAGCTGATTAGACTCCAGTTGATTTCACTTGTGGTAGATACTTGTCAGCGATCTCCAAACCTTCGACAGACTCCTTCGCAAACCACAATTACTATTGGCTGCTGAGGATCTCGCTGGTGAACACAACAACTCTTCAACACTTGAGTCGACACCTATCCATCTAGAGAGCGCACAACTCTCAAGAGTAATAGGTATAAGAAACCGAACTCAGAACTACTATGATGCATAATCATTGTCTAAGTTTTGGCTCTTGGTTTTCTCTCGGTGGATTTTATACTCAAACCTCTTGGAGAGGGGATGCTCAATCAATCTTCTCAGAAATCTTAAGCGGAGCAGCCAACAGACAAAGTCGGAGTGGGGTGGATATTTATAGCCGCAGCCTTCCCTGAAGGGAAATGACCAAATTGGACATGCGGAACATCCAATGGCCGAACAACACAAGTACAACAGTCAAAATTTGAGCACAACGGTAACATTCCTTGTGGAGCAAGAAATCCTAACTCCTGGTCTGAAGATATCTCCTATGACACCAAAGAACTACGTATTCTATGGTCAGGTAAGCATTCAGAGCATAAAGAAATTTCTCTCAGTCTTGCGTAGGTTTTGGGCTAAGCATCACAACGGATATAAGCTTCGAGAATCTATACCCGTCTTAGGAGTACGGTGGTCCTATGACTCAATAAAGAGAGAAATGAACTACGAAATAAATTCCACATCTTCACTTCGTCTTCGATTTCTCTCGGTTGTAGTTAATTTTCTTCGAATGAACACTAAACCAATTGTTTCTCGTCAGCAATAACTTTCAAGGGGTCAACTCCTTCGCATCAATCTTCACACCTACACGGCTCGATATATATGATTGAATCATCTAATCACCACATACATTCTTTGGTGAAGTTCCTCGAACTTGGCACCAAAGATAGCATTAACTTTGGTTTTGGCCGAACTCTCAAAGAATTGTTGCTCACGACTCATATGTAGGTTGTTAGAAAACTGATAATTGCACTTTGAGCAAGCCAGGCTAGACAATTCATGCAAACTCTCTTGTGGTCATGCAGGAAGAGAAAACTGGGGTGCGAACAAATATAGATGTTGGTATATATTGATTGATCTTCTATTGGATGATTAATATTCAAGCACACACACACACACACACACACACACACACACATATATATATATATGTGTGTGTGTGTGTGTGTGTGTGTGTGTGTTGTCCTGGATCATTTCATCAATAGTACTCCCATATGCCATCCATATTGATGTTCACTGATGAGATCTCGCTGACAGTTGGTGCAACATTGTTCCCCTGGTAGCTACTGCTCAGTCCAATCATGGTGTCCTCCTGCATAACCATGGATGATGGCCCACTCCCGAGCTCGACCCCGACCATGAAGCTCTGCTCTACACTCATCTGCATCTCCATAATATCCTTCTGGTGGTAGTAAAATGACTTCTGGTTGTCACCCATCTCCTGAATGAGGTGGTTCCCAAAGTAGTGGTCATTCATCACCGGGAGTACCGTTAAAAGTGAAGGAAATATGCCCTAGAGACAATAATAAAGTTATTATTTATTTCCTTATTTCATGATAAATGTTTATTATTCATGCTAAAATTGTATTAACCGGAAACATAATACATGTGTGAATACATAGACAAACATAATGTCACTAGTATGCCTCTATTTGACTAGCTCGTTAATCAAAGATGGTTAAGTTTCCTAACCATAGACATGAGTTGTCATTTGATTAACGGGATCACATCATTAGGAGAATGATGTGATTGACTTGACCCATTCCGTTAGCTTAGCACTTGATCGTTTAGTATGTTGCTATTGCTTTCTTCATGACTTATACATGTTCCTATGACTATGAGATTATGCAACTCCCGTTTACCGGAGGAACACTTTGTGTGCTACCAAATGTCACAACGTAACTGGGTGATTATAAAGGTGCTCTACAGGTGTCTCCGAAGGTACTTGTTGGGTTGCGTATTTCGAGATTAGGATTTGTCACTCCGATTGTCGGAGAGGTATCTCTGGGCCTTCTCGGTAATACACATCACTTAAGCCTTGCAAGCATTACAACTAATGAGTTAGTTGTGAGATGATGTATTACAGAACGAGTAAAGAGACTTGCCGGTAACGAGATTGAACTAGGTATTGAGATACCGACGATCGAATCTCGGGCAAGTAACATACCGATGACAAAGGGAACAACGTATGTTGTTATGCGGTCTGACCGATAAAGATCTTCGTAGAATATGTGGGAGCCAATTTGAGCATCCAGGTTCCGCTATTGGTTATTGACCGGAAAGTGTTTCGGTCATGTCTACATTGTTCTCGAACCCGTAGGGTCCGCACGCTTAAGGTTTCGATGACAGTTATATTATGAGTTTACATGTTTTGATGTACCGAAGGAGTTCGGAGTCCCGGATGAGATCGGGGACATGACGAGGAGTCTCGAAATGGTCAAGACGTAAATATTCATATATTGTATGATATGGTTAGGCCAAGGGGTGAAGCCCATGAGGCTTTAGGTCGGTGCAAAAGGAGTTTTGCGGAGGCCAAGGGGCCAAACGCCGAGAGACCTGGCGTCGGCCTGGCCGACGCCGAGGCCCATGGCGTCTGGGCCAGACACCAAGGATTGTGGCGTTTGGTCCTGGAGTCCGAGTGGGACTCTTGCCTTTCGGGCAAAACCGACTTTGAAGAGGCTTTTGCTCCAACTTTCGACCCCGGCGCTCAACATATAAATAGAGGGGCAGGGCTAGCACCAAAGACACAATAATTGATCCTTGGATCTCTTAGCCGTGTGCGGTGCACCCGTCCACCATAGTCCACCTCGATAATATCGTAGCGGTGCTTAGGCGAAGCCCTGCGATGGTAGAACATCGAGATCGTCACCACGCCGTCGTGCTGACGGAACTCTCCCTCGACACTCGGCTGGATCGGAGTTCGAGGGACGTCATCGAGCTGAACGTGTGCTAGAACTCGGAGGTGCCGTAGTTTCGGTGCTTGATCGGTCGGGCCGTGAAGACATACGACTACATCAACCGCGTCGTGCTAACGCTTCCGCTTACGGTCTACAAGGGTATGTAAACAACACTCTCCCATCTTGTTGCTATGCATCACCATGATCTTGCGTGTGCGTAGGAATTTTTTTGAAATTACTACGTTCCCCAACAGTGGCATCCGAGCCTGGTTTTATGCGTAGATGTCATATGCACGAGTAGAACACAAGTGAGTTGTGGGCGATACAAGTCATACTGCTTACCAACATGTCATACTTTGGTTCGGCGGTATTGTGAGATGAAGCGGCCCGGACCGACATTACGCGTACGCTTACGCGAGACTGGTTTCACCGTTACGAGCACTCGTGCTTAAAGGTGGCTGGCGGGTGTCTGTCTCTCTCACTTTAGCTGAATCGAGTGTGGCTACGCCCGGTCCTTGCGGAGGTTAAAACAGCACTAACTTGACGAACTATCGTTGTGGTTTTGATGCGTAGGTAAGAACGGTTCTTGCTAAGCCCGTAGCAGTCACGTAAAATTTGCAACAACAAAGTAGAGGACGTCTAACTTGTTTTTTGCAGGGCATGTTGTGATGTGTTATGGTCAAGACGTGATGCTATATTTTATTGTATGAGATGATCATGTTTTGTAACCGAAGTTATCGGCAACTGGCAGGAGCCATATGGTTGTCGCTTTATTGTATGAAATGCAAACGCCCTGTAATTGCTTTACTTTAGCACTAAGCGGTAGCGATAGTCGTAGAAGCAATAGATGGCGTAACGACAACGATGCTACGATGGAGATCAAGGTGTCGCGCCGGTGACGATGGTGATCACGATGGTGCTTTGAAGATGGAGATCACAAGCACAAGATGATGATGTCCATATCGTATCACTTATATTGATTGCATGTGATGTTTATCCTTTATGCATCTTAACTTGCTTTGATTGACGGTAGCATTTTAAGATGATCTCTCACTAATTATCAAGAAGTGTTCTCCCTGAGTATGCACCATTGCGAAAGTTCTTCGTGCTGAGACACCACGTGATGATCGGGTGTGATAGGCTCTACGTTCAAATACAATGGGTGCAAAACAATGCACACGCTGAATACTCAAAGTTAAACTTGACGAGCCTAGCATATACAGATATGGCCTCGGAACACGGAGACCGAAAGGTCGAACGTGAATCATATAGTAGATATGATCAACATAGTGATGTTCACCATTGAAAACTACTCCATCTCACGTGATGATCGGACATGGTTTAGTTGATTTGGATCATGTGATCACTTAGATGACTAGAGAGATGTCTGTCTAAGTGGGAGTTCTTTAGTAATATGATTAATTGAACTTAAATTTGTCATGAACTTAGTCCTGGTAGTATTTTGCAAATTATGTTGTAGATCAATAGCTCGCGTTGTTGCTTTCATATGTTTATTTTGATATGTTCCTAGAGAAAATTGTGTTGAAAAATGTTAGTAGCAATGATGCGGATTGGATCCGTGATCAGAGGTTTATCCTCATTGCTGCATAGAAGAATTATGTCCTTGATGCACCGCTAGGTGACAAACCTATTGCAGGAGCAGATGCAGACGTTATGAACGTTTGGCTAGCTCAATATGATGACTACTTGATAGTTTAGTGCATCATACTTAACGGCTTAGAATTGGGACTTCAAAGATGTTTTGAACGTCATGGACCATATGAGATTTTCCAGGAATTGAAGTTAATATTTCAAGCAAATACCTGAGTTGGGAGATATGAAGTCTCCAACAAGTTCTATAGCTAAAAGATGGAGGAGAATCGCTCAACTAGTGAGCAGGTGCTTAGATTGTCTGGGTACTTCAATCGCTTGAATCAAGTGGGAGTTAACCTTCCAGATAAGATAGTGATTGACAAAATTCTCTAGTCACCATCACCAAGTTACTAGAACTTCGTGATGAACTATAGTATGCAAGGGATGATGAAAACAATTCCCGAGCACTTCGTGATGTTGAAATCGACGAAGGTAGAAATCAAGGAAGAGCATCAAGTGTTGACGATTGACAAAACCACTAGTTTCAAGAAAAGGGCAAAGGGAAAGAAAGGGAAACTTCAAGTGGAATGGCAAACAAGTTGTCACTCCCGTGAGGAAGACCAAAACTGGACCAAAGCCTGAAACTGAGTGCTTACACTGCAAAGGAAATGGTCACTGGAAGCGGAAATGCCCTGAATATTTGGTGGATAAGAAGGATGGCAAAGTAAACAAGGGTATATTTGATATACAGGTTATTGATGTGTGCCTTACTAGTGTTTATAGTAGCCCCTGAGTATTTGATACTTGTTCGGTTGCTAAGATTAGTAACTCAAACAGAGTTCTGAGAATAAACAGAGACTAATTGAAGGGGAAGTGACGATGAGTGTTGGAAGTAGTTCCAAGATTGATATGATCATCATCGCACACTCCCTATACTTTCGGGATTAGTGTTAAACCTAAATAAATGTTATTTGGCGTTTGCGTTGAGCATGAATATGATTTGATCATGTTTATTGCAATATGTTTATTCATTTAAAATCAGAGAATAATTGTTGTTCTGTTTACATGAATAAAACCTTCAAATGGTCATACACCCAATGAAAATAGTTTGTTGGATCTCGATCGTAGTGATACACATATTCATAATATTGATGCCAAAAGATACAAAGTTAATAATGATAGTGCAACTTATTTGTGGCACTGCCGTTTGGGTCATATCGGTGTAAAGCGCATGAAGAAACTCCATAAAGATGGATTTTCGGAATCACTTGGTAATGAATCATTTGATGCTTGCGAATCGTGCCTTTTGGGTAAGATGACTAAAACTCCGTTCTCCGGAACAATGGAACAAGCTACTGACTTATTGGAAATAATACATACCGATGTATGCGATCCAGTGAGTGTTGATGCTTGTGGCAAGTATCGTTATTTTCTGACGTTCACAAGATGATTTGAGCAGATATGGGTATATCTACTTGATGAAACATAAGTCTAAAATAATTGAAAGGTTCAAAGAATTTCAGAGTGAAGTGGAAAAATCATCGTAACAAGAAAATAAAGTTTCTGCAATCTGATCGCGGAGACGAATATTTGAGTTACGAGTTTGGTCTTCAATTAAAACAATGTGGAATAGTTTCACAGCTCACGCCACCTGGAACACCACAACGTTATGGTGTGTCCGAACGTTGTAACCGCACTTTATTGGATATGGTGCGATTTATGATGTCTCTTATTGATTTACCATTATTGTTTTGGGGTTATGCATTAGAGATAGCTGCATTCACGTTAAAAGGGCAGCATCTAAATCCGTTGAGACGACACTATATGAACTGTGGTTTAGCAAGAAACCCAAGTTGTCGTTTCTTAAAGTTTGGGGCTACGATGCTTATGTGAAAAAGTTTCATCCTGATAAGCTCAAACCCAAATCGGAGAAGTGCGTCTTCATAGAATACCCAAAGGAAACTGTTGGGTACACCTTCTATCACAGATCCAAAGGCAAGATATTCGTTGCTATAAATGGATCCTTTCTAGAGAAGGAGTTTCTCTCGAAAGAAGTGAGTGGGAGGAAAGTAGAGCTTGATAAGGTAATTGTACCTTCTCCCGAATTGGAAAGTAGTTCATCACAGAAATTAGTTCCAGTGATTTCTACACCAATTAGTGAGGAAGCTACTGATGATGATCATGAAACTTCAGATCAAGTTACTACAGAACCTTGTAGGTCTTCCAGAGTACAGTCCGCACCAAAGTGGTACGGTAATCCTGTTCTGGAAGTCATGTTACTAGACCATGATAAACCTACGAACTATGAGGAAGCGATGATGAGCCCAGATTCCGCAAAATGGCTGGAGGCCATGAAATCTGAGATAGGATCCATGTATGAGAACAAAGTGTGGACTTTGGTGGACTTGCCCGATGATCGGCAAACCATAGAAAATAAATGGATCTTCAAGAGGAAGACGGATGTTGATAGTAGTGTAACTATCTACAAAGCTCGACTTGTCGCAAAAAAGGTTTTTGACAAGTTCAAGGTGTTGACTACAATGAGATTTTCTCAATTGTAGTGATGGTTAAGTCTGTCCGAATCATGTTAGCAATTGCCACATTTTATGAAATCTGGCAAATGGATGTCAAAATTGCATTCCTTAATAGTTTTCTTAAAGAAGAGTATATGATGCAACCTGAAGGTTTTGTCAATCCTAAAGGTGCTAACAAAATGTGCAAGCTCCAGCAATCCATCTATGGAATGGTGCAAGCATCTCGGAGTTGGAATATACGCTTTGATACAAAGCATATAGTTTTATACAGACTTGTGGTGAAGCCTGTATTTACAATAAAGTGAGTGGGAGCACTACAACATTTCTGATAAGTATATGTGAATGACATATTGTTGATCGGAAATAATGTAGAATTATTCTGCAAAGCATAAAGGAGTGTCTGAAAGGAGTTTTTTCAAAGAAAGACTTCAGTAAAGCTACTTACATATTGAGCATCAAGATCTATTGAGATAGATCAAGACGCTTGATAAGATTTTCAATGAGTACATACCTTGACAAGATTTTGAAGTAGCTCAAAATGGAACAGTCAAAGAAAGAGTTCTTGCCTGTGTTGCAAAGGTATGAAATTGAGTAAGACTCAAATCCCGACCACAGCAGAAAATAGAAAGAGAATGAAAGTCATTCCCTATGCATCAGTCATAGGTTCTATAAAAGTATGCTATGCTATGGACTAGACCTATTGTATACTCTGCCCTGTTTTGGCAAGGGAGTACAATAGTGATCTAGGAGTAGATCACTGGACATTGGTCAAAATTATCCTTAGTGCAATAAGGATATGTTTCTCGATTATGGAGGTGACAAAAAGGTTCATCGTAAAGGGTTACGTCGATACAAGTTTTGGCACTGATCCAGATGACTCTAAGTCTTAATCTGGATACATATTGAAAGTGGGAGCAATTAGCTATAGTAGCTCCGTGCAGAGCATTGTAGACATAATATATTTGTAAAATACATATGGCTCTGAATGTGACAGACCCGTTGACTAAGCCTCTCTCACGAGCAAAACATGATCACACCTTAGTACTCTTTTGGGTGTTAATCACATAGCGATGTGAACTACATTATTGACTCTAGTAAACCCTTTGGGTGTTGGTCACATCACGATGTGAACTATGGGTGTTAATCATATACAGATATGAATATTGGTGTTAAATCACATGGCGATGTGAACTACATTATTGACTCTAGTGCAAGTGGGAGACTGAAGGAAATATGCCCTAGAGACAATAATAAAGTTATTATTTATTTCCTTATTTCATGATAAATGTTTATTATTCATGCTAGAATTGTATTAACCGGAAACATAATACATGTGTGAATACATAGACAAACATAATGTCACTAGTATGCCTCTACTTGACTAGCTCGTTAATCAAAGATGGTTAAGTTTCCTAACCATAGACATGAGTTGTCATTTGATAACGGGATCACATCATTAGGAGAATGATGTGATTGACTTGACCCATTCCGTTAGCTTAGCACTTCATCGTTTAGTATGTTGCTATTGCTTTCTTCATGACTTATACATGTTCCTATGACTATGAGATTATGCAACTCCCGTTTACCGGAGGAACACTTTGTGTGCTACCAAATGTCACAACGTAACTGGGTGATTATAAAGGTGCTCTATAGGTGTCTCCGAAGGTACTTGTTGGGTTGGCGTATTTCGAGATTAGGATTTGTCACTCCGATTGTCGGAGAGGTATCTCTGGGCCCTCTCGGTAATACACATCACTTAAGCCTTGCAAGCATTACAACTAATGAGTTAGTTGTGAGATGATGTATTACGGAACGAGTAAAGAGACTTGCCGGTAACGAGATTGAACTAGGTATTGAGATACCGACGATCGAATCTCGGGCAAGTAACATACCGATGACAAAGGGAACAACGTATGTTGTTATGCGGTCTGACCGATAAAGATCTTCGTAGAATATGTGGGAGCCAATATGAGCATCCAGGTTCCGCTATTGGTTATTGACCGGAAACGTGTTTCGGTCAGGTCTACATTGTTCTCGAACCCGTAGGGTCCGCGCGCTTAAGGTTTCGATGACAGTTATATTATGAGTTTACATGTTTTGATGTAACGAAGGAGTTCGGAGTCCCGGATGAGATCGGGGACATGACGAGGAGTCTCGAAATGGTCGATATGTAAAGATTCATATATTGTATGATATGGTTAGGCCAAGGGGTGAAGCCCATGAGGCTTTAGGTCGGTGCAAAAGGAGTTTTGCGGAGGCCAGGGGGCCAAACGCCGGAGACCTGGCGTCGGCCTGGTCGACGCCGAGGCCCATGGCGTCTGGGCCTGACGCCAAGGATTGTGGCGTTTGGTCCTGGAGTCCGAGTGGGACTCTTGCCTTTCGGGCAAAACCGACTTTGAGGAGGCTTTTGCTCCAAGTTTCGACCCCGGGGCTCAACATATAAATAGAGGGGCAGGGCTAGCACCAAAGACACAACAATTGATCCCTTGGATCTCTTAGCCGTGTGCGGTGGCCCCCTCCACCATAGTCCACCTCGATAATATCGTAGCGGTGCTTAGGCGAAGCCCTGCGATGGTAGAACATCAAAATCGTCACCATGCCGTCGTGCTGACGGAACTCTCCCTCGACACTCGGCTGGATCGGAGTTCGAGGGACGTTATCGAGCTGAACGTGTGCTAGAACTCGAAGGTGCCATAGTTTCGGTGCTTGATCGGTCGGGTCGTGAATACATACGACTACATCAACCGCGTTGTGCTAACGCTTCCGCTTACGGTCTACAAGGGTATATAGACAACACTCTCCCCTCTCGTTGCTATGCATCACCATGATCTTGCGTGTGCGTAGGAATTTTTTTGAAATTACTACGTTCCCCAACAGAAAGAACATGTGGTTCCCCCATATTTGGTTTTGGTAATTGATGACAATATCTATGGACTAATGGTTGCCTTGAGTTATATTCATAGGATTTGTCCATAGGCATTTCTTGAAGTCCATTTGTTGGTTTCAAGGAGTTTATGTGTTTACCAAGGTGCTATTCAAGGAATTATCCAAAGATCAGTCATAGAGAAGACATAATACAAGGTTGATCAAGACTAAGTCAAAGAGTGAATCAAGTTGATCAACACACAAAGTGTACGAGATGTATCGAGAGGGATCAGTGATCCCATGGTATGGTAAGCATTGTCCATTACTCTTTGTGTACTAGCACATGGTCTACGTGAGAGTTTTATGTGTGGTTAGGTATGTTTCCATGGGCTTGCGCCAAGAGGAATATCTCATACAACCCATGGAGGATGAATGAAGTGATGATCGTCATCAAGGTTGCGGTGTGCAAGTTCAAGTGGAGCAACATGAAGAGATCATGCTTGAAGCTTGCCATCCATTGTGGTGACAATGGACTGGTGAAGATGTGTAGAAGAGTGGCTCACCCATAGTGGAGTATGGGGGAGCAATCAACTAGTCTTCATCGAGCCAACACAATCAAGAAAGATGGTCCAACTTGAGGACGTCAAGATCGTCATCATCTACCTCAAGTGGACTATGTGCAAGGCAAAGGTTTACCCTTTATAGGCGTTCTATTTTGCTGGTCTCATGGTGGTAGTTGGGTGACTGGGTTATAGGATCTATTGTTGTTCTAACAAGGGGGCTCTCAAATAAGTAGCTTGATCGTATCATTCGTAGAGAGATCAAACCATTGCATCCTTGCACCATCTCTCTTGGTTCTTGTTTGGTGTTTCTCTTTGTAAGTTTTAGAGCCTTTGGTCATCTTCATGACAAGCTCTAGTTCATCAAAACAGAGTTCACACATGCATCTTCTATGATGTTTTTGATGTTGGCGTTTATGTCGGTTCTTCATTCATAGAAGTCTCACATCTCTATATCTTAGGAATATACTCCCCCTGTTGCTGTTTGGATAGTATTTGTCGTCATCTATCCAACAAGCTTGAGTTTTCTCAATTCGGAGCTCATTTGTAGAAGTTATGGCAGTTGAGGTTTTATTGTGTCCATTTGTTTCCCTTGGGCAGTTTTCAGCTCCCAAGTGGTAGTACCGATCCACTCCACGGAAGTATCGCTCATACGATACTTCCGCTATGAGCTGCCGCACTCTCTTCCGCTTGTTTTTGTGCTCCTATAAATGGGACGCAATAGCACGGTAGTAGAGGGTGGTAGTACCGCCCGCGCGGTACTACCGTGAGTCTACTGCTGCTGCCACTACCGGTTATTTCTTGGTTGTTGTAGTCTTTTCTACTCCCGCAGTACTAGGGTGGTAGTAGGGCATGGTAGTACCGCTCTGTGCGGTACAACTGGCATGTCGTCTCCTAGTACCGCCATTTCTCTGTACTACTTGGCCTTTAGCGGTAGTATCGCTCCTAGGACCGGGAGTACCGCTCCTAGGAGTGTCACTATCGCTTGTGCATGGCCTGTGCACAACAGTTGGATTCGGGGCTGCCTATAAAAGAGGGTCTTCTTCCCCATTGCATTTTAATCCCGTTGAGCTTGTGTTCTTCCCCCATTGCTGACCTTCTTTGAGCTTTCTATCTCTCAATTTCTCTAATGATTCTTGCTAGTTCTTGAGGGAAAAGAGAGAGGAGATCTAGATCTATGTTTCCTCCAATCACTTTCTCCTATATATGAGGGGAACCCCTTGGATCTAGATCTTGGAGTTCTTGGTGTTCTCCTTCTTGTTCTTCCTCTCATATTCCTCCATAGCTTTCGTTACTTTCATGGGATCTGAGAGTGAGGGAGTTGGGAACTCTATGTGCCCTTGCCATTGCATTAATTGCATTGGTTTGAGTTCTCCACGGTGATACATGGAAGTGAAAGTTGAGAAGCTTATTACTCTTGGGTGTTTGGGCACCCTAGAGCTTGTTCCTCTTGTGTGCTTTGGTTCCCTAGAAGGTTGGTGCGTTCGGAGCTCAATCATTGTGGTGTAAAGCTCCGGGCAAGCGTCAGGGTCTCCAGTTAGCTAGGTTGTGGAGATCGCCCCAAGCAATTTGTAAGGGCTCTAGTGACCGCCCCGAAGGGTTGCCAAAGTGTACGGGTTCGGTGACCACCCCCTAGGGTTGCCATTTGTACGGGTTCGGTGACCGCCCTCAAGGGTCCCTTAGGGGAATCATGACATCTTGCGTTGTGCGAGGGCGTGAGGAGATTACAGTGGCCCTAGTGGCTTCTTGGGAAGCATTGTGCCTCCACACCGCTCCAAACGGACATTAGCATCCGCAAGGGTGTGAACTTCGGGATATATCATCATCTCCGCGTGCCTCAATTATCTCTTACCCGAGCCCTTTACTTTGTGATAGCCATATTGTTTCATGTCATATATCTTGCTATCACATAGTTACTTATCTTGCTTAGCATAAGTTGTTGGTGCACATAGGTGAACCTAGTAGTTTTGGGTTTTGTGCTTGACAAATTAAAAGCTAGTTTTATTCCGCATTTCTTCAAGCCTAAACCATAATTATTTTAAAGCGCCTATTCACCCCCTGTCTAGGTGACATCCACAATCTTTCAACCATGTTGGCAATCAACGACGACCTAGCCCCAGTGGCATGCAACTGGTACAAAGAATCGATGAGCAGCGGCAGCGGAGGTGCCATCGACGATGACACACCGATTCCATGAGAGGAGTCGATGTAGCAAAGTGGACGAAGACTTGTTACTGCTCTGCTTCCATGGAGATGGGCATGGGCGTGTCGTCCGATGGCATCACCACTTTGTTTACTTCTGTGCTCTTATGGAAAATAATACAAAGAACTTGCTCTTCCTACGATCATACATAAACGAAATCAGTGCACAAAAACTATGATGAGTAGATAGCTACATATATATGAGCGTATTTATGATTCATGAGTACCAGTACTACTCAAGTTTTAAATACCTTGGAAGACGCATTAATGATGGCGGCTTTGGCGATGTCAGTGGATAGATTGGATGTTAGCTTGCCAATCTCAAGCCTATACTCGTGCATGACCCAGTTGGTCTCCTCCCCTGTAGGAGCCCTGCCCTTGTAGAACACGAGCGTCTTCTTCTTACCGATGAGTGTGGGTGTCGAGTCAAGGATTTCCTTGTCCTTCCCTGTGGCCTTCCAGTAGCCCACTTTTGTGGTACGATTAGTCTCTATACCAGAGGGGTCCTCATGGTCCTTCTGGCAGTAGAAGTACCACTTATTCTCCCCCGTCTTCGCCTTCTTTGGGAGCTCCCATGGCTCATTTGTATTCAGATCCACCTCCTCGATCGTCGTTTCAACGAAGGTTGGGTTGAGCACCTTGGGGACTAGGTATGAGGTGATGATCTGCTCGTCAGTAGGGTGGAATCTCAAGCCCGGAGGGAGCACCAACTGAGGCTGCTGAACTTGAAGGTGGCCATCCATGGCGGAGGCTCTTTGGACAATGGATCCTGGGGTGGCAAAAACACTGTTGGCAATAAGAGAGACGTAAGTAACTATTGATGGAATACAATGAGCTCAAGATAAGGGAGGTGCTTAAATAGGATATAATGAGTGTACTCTAAAGGCACTTGCAATATAAGCATCAACACTTTCTAACCTTTTAATAATTTGGTTCCTACTGGCAGTGGATGGATAGAGATACTTTCATCGTCTTTACAACTATGCTTCGCTTGTCGTATTGAGGGGTGCATGCCCTGGTGGCGACATGTGATGAGTTTCTTGAACTTCTCCAGCCATTGCCATGCCAGGTTGCACACTTGGTTTTGTTCTCATTCTTCGCAATCTATGCATATGCGGTCCTCATGCTACCCACTTGGTTCTCTCATCTGCATACTTTTTGTTGCTATTGTCTGGCTTTGTGATGCAAATAAACACCCACCCACATTTGTCTAACTAGTTGTGTGCGCAATCTATAGCTATCCATCTTATTGTTTTCCATGGTGTTTGATTAATCGATTCCTTTTCTTGTGGGGTTGTACTATACACTCCACCATTTACATTTACAATATACAATAGCTGTCTCCTGCAGGTTTCCATAAAAACCATGTGTATGTTTCCAAAGTCTCCGACCTCTAGATGGATGGATGAAAATCTCGGCCATAGTTATCCATAATGTCATATGCATGGAAGATAATTTATAATATCAGGTGGGAAGTGGTGCCTACAGGTGTCGCCTTACTTCTGCAGCAAGGACAAATGCATCACACACACAGCCACTTGCGATCTATATCTCCCCGTGAAATCATGGCACCACTGGATCAGTTACCACTGAGAGATACGCGCCAACCGCTGCCGAATCCCCGCACACTTGCTTGGGACCGGCTCTATCACCCTTTGGATGCATGGACACGCACCACACATATATACATTGTAGATATACAAATGCACAACACAGTTGGACATAGTTCATACATTGCTTATTTTTATCTGCTTTCCATGGAGTCATGTACCGGTGTCCATACGTATGCGCACCACACATCACCATACTGCTTAATTTTCATAGAAACATGCATCTATTGAACTATCACTGGTGAAAGTGCCCCCAATAGTACTATTCGTTAAAAGGAGAAGGTTTCTCAATATCACCAATACAATTTAAGTGACATGGTGTATGCATAATACCTAAAAGGTGAGTAGATGGACAAAATTAAGTTAAGCATCCCAATATAACAATAAAAGGAAACAAAATGTCAAGCTAAGGCACAAAATGTATTTAGTAACAAGATAATAGTGATGTTCAATAACTGCTATACAACTCAATAAGCATGCCACATCCTAGATTTTACCCAAATCTGGAATGTTAAAATTTCGTAGGGAATTAAAAGTTTCCTAGAAATACTTATGTTTGAATCTCTTTAGTAGGAATTAGGATAGGATTTTTTAAAATAGATCTATAATGTGGTCCAATTGAACGTTGGGAATTATTCAGAAACCCTAAATTGTCATTTAGAGGATAATTATAAAACCCAATGTAGAGTCATATGCTCACGAGTAAACTTGAGTGATTGTTAGGTTGGTTAAAAGCCCAAAGTCACGAAAAATAAAATTCAAAAAATAAGATGGCGTTACAAATAACTAAAGTTTGACAAAAGTCAAATAAATAAATCCGAAATTGGAAATAAGTCAAATGGGAGTATTAAAACAAGGCTTCATAATGAAATGGCCAAAAATAAATAGTCAAGAGGTCCAAATTAAATGTCTATCAAATTATAAATATTCCAAAAGGAATTTAGAGCTAGGTTGCTTTTAGGAAAAATTAAAACAGATTTGAACTTAGAAAGGACGCAGAAAAAGAAAAGAAAGGAAAGAAGGAAAGGGAGCTAGCCTGGCCAACCCGACCCAGCCGACCCAAAACAGACATATTCCCTCTCAGAACCATGAGTCTTCTTATGAGAAGTTCCGATTTGTCAGAAGATTATATCAAAACTTGTATGAAATTGGGAAAAAATTTACCACGGCCTATTGGTGTCGTATCATTTGCCAAGTTTCATGAATTTCAGGTGAGTTTTGGATTTACTAGAATTTAGAGACCATGATTCTCAATGTTTGCGGCCAAGCCACGATGTCGGTATGTTTGAAATTCCTTCTCATTTCTGGCATGGGGCCTAAACATGCACCAGAGGACACATATACAAATTTCCAACCTATTTTGTGCACAGTTGCATGTGTTTGTTGTTCAAATTTGGATTATGCATCTTAAATGCCTAGAAAGTAAACTAATGTATAAAACGGCAATATGAACCATGAAAAACTCCAAAATTTTAATATGACAGTCCTATAGTTGCATGTTGACTGCAAAAAAATGTTTTGAGCAATTCAAACACCATTCTTTTCTATGATAACCCCATTTTATCTTTACAAATCAATACAAAATTCAAGTAGATAACATATAGTTTATTAACATGAACCATCTGTGTTGTATAAAATATCTAGGGAGCCCACAAACATGGCTTACACTGGAAGCTTCATCGGCTACATCTAGTTCCAGCGTCGATACATCAACCACAGTCGATCCCATTTTACTGATCGCTTGTAACAGGTCAAAGATGGGGATGTGGATCCGTTTCCTGAGGAAAACTTCGACGATCGACTCTGTCCTGAGCATTGAGGCATCCGCCTTGAGCACGTCGTCTACCTTGAGCGTGGCCATTTTCCCTAACAGGGTGGCAGCAGCAGCTCCGATGGCGATAGTAAATGATGAGAATGGCACAATGATACGTGTCCAACGTATCTATAATTTTTGATTGTTTCATGCTATTATAGTATCAATCTTGGATGTTTATTATGCAATAATATATCGTTTTTATGACTAACCTAATAACCTAGTGCCCAGTGCCAATTGCTCCTTTTTGCTTGTTTTTGGCTTTTCAGAAAATCAGTACCAAACGGAGTCCAAACGCTACGAAACATTTTGATGATTTTTTATGGACCAGAAGGGACCCTAGAAGCATCGGGAGAAGACCTGCGGAGCCACGAGAGAGCAACAAGACCGCAAGGCACACCCTAGGTGAGGGAGTCGCTGACTAGGGGGTCCTCGGGCTGCCGGCCTATCTCTCATGGGTTGGACAGTCGGGCCACACTACAGCTACTGGAAGACCGGAGTATTGAGCGGCATCGTATCCGGACAGGAGACCTTTGGTGCCTTGGTGTGTACTCCAAGTCAAGATAGAAGATCCGGCATGCTTATTCCCTTGTTGTAACCGACCATATGTAACTCTAGTACCCCTGGTGTCTATATAAGCCAGAGGGTTTAGGCCGTAGAGGCTAGAACAACAACTATCATCCTACTAGCCTTGGGTTTAGTTCATCTAATCTCGTGGTAGAACGACTTTGTAATCATCTTGCACACTTCAATATAATCAAGTAGTATGTGGGGTTTTGCCTCCTAGAGAGGGCCCAAACCAGGGTAAATGTCGTGTCCTTCGTTGTCCCTTGTTCCCCATTGATCCAAGATACACAGATTGGGACATCAAAATTGGTGCTTTCATTGACAGTTTCGTTGTTGGATAGCGTGATCATCCGAGATGGCATCAACACCACGGACATCTTTGTCCCCGGCCAGCTTTTGCGTCTGGTAGCATCATTTTGCACGCCGATTCGACCGGTCATCTCGACCAGGTCGAAAGTTTTGCCACTGCACACCGAATCAGGTTTGGTAACTCAGAGTACATTGCTGACGCTCGGGGCAATCTGATCTTCAGCGGCTTCTCAACCTTGTCAGAGACGCCCGTAGACCCCGAAGCATTGACTTTGGGACCTCTTCCCGCTCCGATTATGGATCGGCTCTTTCCACGCGGCAGGCTTCAAGCCTAGACACAACCACCATGGCAAAGACGGGAGTCAACCCCGGCAGGACTCGCCCTCCTCACCAAGGAACTAACTTCAAGCCTTAACACAAGCTTGACGTTTGAAGACCAGGAGTCAACCCCGGCCGGACTTATCGTGGGTTTGGCACTGAGCCTTAACATAAGTTCAGTGTCCGAAGACCAGGAGTCAACCCGAGCCAAATTCACCCTGCGCCTCAACATCACGCTGGAGGTCGACTCCGAAGAAACCTCATACGCTTATACGGCTGGTCTCGCCCTGTTAAACGAGGCACTCGATCGGATCCAGATGATGACTATCACGGACTACACGTCCTTGGCCCACACTCGGTGGGGCCTTGAGATGGGCCATAGGGAATTTTACGTCCCACCCACCACCCACTTGCTAGCCACTGTTGTAGACTTAACCGACATGCTGGACTACGCCTCCAAGGAGGCTGATGACATGGACGAAGATGTTGAAGCCTTGGCCCACGCCAACACTGCCCTTCATGTAACCGGCCGATGGACGACCACGTCCACCTACGATCTTTACATGGTGGACACCCCCAAGGACAAGAGAAATGGCCTAATAACGGCACCCTCTAGGAGAGATAGAAACGAGCACGACGAGGAGCCACCAAAATGCCGGAGAAAACGAGGAGGATCCAAGGGACGCCGAAGAAGGGAAAGCAACACATGCAACGAATAAGACGACACCCCGGACAATATGGAAAACCTCGGTGCAGCCGCCACCGAGCAACAACAAGGCAACTCGAACGAGCGCGAGGATCAGTTTAATCCTGAGTACCTCAATTTCTCTAAGGATAGAAACTACCTCGCCCTCTCCAAGGAGGAGGTCAGCCTTGGTGATGAGGATTTCATCATCCCTAAGGATCCACTCGACTAGGAGCGATTTAAGCAACAACTCATCGCCACTGCACGGAGCTTGAATAAGAAGCAGCAACAGATAAAAGCCGAACAAGATACCCTCAATGACAAATGGACAAAAGTCCTGGCAACCGAAGAGGGGTACGGCTATGAGAGGCAGACCAAAAGTTACCTATAGCGGAAGCTGCTGCCACAATTTGACGACGAGGCTCTCGAGCCCGCACCACCAAGACGTACTTAGGGTGACCAGCCAGACCGCCCCCTCGAGGACGGGATAGGCCGGTTGGCCGGACCAAAGACCCACCCGCTCCCCCTCGCCAAAGAGGCAAGGAGGCAACACAACCAGAATACAAGTACGATCTCTGTCATGACCTGGCCATTAGAGCAGGAAAGACAAGATCCATCTACGGATCCCGAGAGCACACACCGGTTGGATGGGACAGGTACTAAGGTTGGCGAGACCGAAACAATAGAGTTAGGGGCTCCACTCACCGGATGTGCTTCACGGACGAAGTGATGCTGCATCAGTTCCCCAAAGAGTTTAAGCTCGTGATTGAACAATACAACGGGGCTACTGTGGCACCCCGGCTCAAAGAAACTGGAACACCCCATATTCAAGCCATAAGATCAAGTCTTCTGGAATATGGCACTGCTCAGCATAGAATAAACCAGCTCTTATTACAAACATTAATGGTACCAAGGTCTGATGTTATAAAGGATCACATCAGCACGACGACACTACGCCTGCTAAGGTAGCTCTATGCTAGCAGTGGAACAACTCGTAGCAGCGGAATAACTTCTACGAGCGGAATAACGACGGCGATGGTGAACTCCACTCTGCAGGGACTCTAGCTGGGATACGGTCTAGCTCGCACGGTCGGTAATCTCGACAAACAATCAATCAATCACGGCATCACCTGCAAATCTGGCATGACACGCCAGGTCAGTACATTGAATGTACTTGCAAGCTCACAACAACCAAAAGAATCAAGGCAAAACAACAACATAGCATTAACAGGTTAAGTTATTAACAACTACTATGAGGTGAAAGTAACTATTAAGCATGATATGGTACTATAGAATTATTGATGAACCAACATCTTGGATTACATGAACCATCTCACTCTTGGCTATCCGGCCAAGCAATATATCACCTCGATCACCTCGCCATCAATACCTCCACGTGATCATCGCGTGACCACATCACAAACTGAACGATCATCCTCAACATCATCATTGGCATCCTAACAAACTGCTACTGCTCACATATAAATACATAAGTCATCTATAAAGTCATTCCATCATGTGACTGTTGATTGAACGGTGTGACCTAGTATGAATTGTGCCCATGACCGAGGATGTGGCTATCGATAGATTAAACACACTCTGCAGAGGTTAGCACACTGTACCCACATCACAGAACCCATGGCCTCATGCTCCCATTCGGGATGGACCAGCGGCGTTCCCACAAAATCAATCTACTGCCATGACACTCTCCCGGCCACTCCGACCAACTCCCTTTTCGGGCTTAGTCCCGGATGGCTCCGATGTCACCTCGTGACACCCAACGGCCACCGTCATGGAAAAAACAAAAATGGTCCCAAACGGGGACAAAACAACCCTACAACTACGTGCACACAAGGTTATCGCCGCCTACTGGGCTAGGGTAGCACGCGCGCATAAGAATAGACTGCATTAGGGCCTTCCGATAAAGGCTAATGTGGTTGTACTGGAAAAGCCCAGTTCGGTGGCTCCTGACCAACGAAATGACAGAATTTGTCCCCAAAAAATATCTGCAATAACTGATACTCCGATGTCATCAATCAACCTACGATCCAAGTCATAGCAATATCCAACAAGTGATCTAGAGAATAATATAGTCATAACCTAATACTCCAAGGGTAGCATAATAACTAAGATCATGATGAATCCAAGTACCAAAATGCTGCTAATCCAATAGCAAGAGGAAGGTAGCTAACCATAGATCAACATGATAGCATCGTATCCAAAGTAATACTCCAAAGCATAATATCAAATACTATCATGCAAATAATCATAATAGCCACTAATAATCCAATGGCAACATGTCATCCTCATTATCTGCAAAATATTAGTCCTAGTAATCCAAACAACATCATGGCAATAGCAAGATCAAAACAACTCCAAGAAATGCCATGAACAAATCATACATAGCTAATGCAACATTTTAAATAATTTCAAACAAAGAAACCATGAGATTGCATTGCAGTCATGCGAATGGAGGTTGTGGCTTGCCCGGGGCATGGATTCACTTGGAAGAAATGCGAGAAGCTCATGGAAAGAACCGTTGGAAATCTTTCTCTCTCGGAGGGGGCTGAATAAGGGCACGGGAAAAATGGTCATTTTCAGAATGTTATATCATCATGAAAATGATACCAGCGGAACAGGCTTGACGAGACGAAGAAGTGGGCTTTGGAATCACCTCATTTGGAGTACGGAGTGAAAAGATATGACCAGAGAAGTGCAAGGGACCAATCTGAAAAATATATCCACAAACAGGCCCCTGCGTGTTAAACTGAGAACGCACTTCCAGAAAACACGCCTTCAGACTAGAGAAATGTTTTTTTGCCCGAACTAGTGAAAAACACACTTTTGCTAGATTAAAGCGCATTAACTGGAATGCGTATCCACTTAAATGACGTGGCGAGGCGGGCTCAACGGCGGAGTCGCTGACGAGTGGGGTCCATGCTGAGGTGGGGCCCGCTTGGCTGGTTGTCTTCTTCTACCTCCGTTGCCCCGACAGCACTTGCCGGTGGCATGGGCCACCACAGGCAGCGCCCGGCCTACCCATCGATGCAGGGGAACGAGGCGGAGGCGGCCCCGGGCATGGCAGTCGATGGAGAGCTCGGGAAACGCCAGAAAGTTGGCTGCGGCGGACGACATCATTAGGTGGGGTGGGCATGGTGCTCTGGTGCACCGGAGGAGAGGCTGAAGAGTGGAGAGGGTCGCCAGACTCAGGGTGGAGCTATGGTGGTGACGGAATGGAGGGATGGGCTCGGCTCTGGGCGAATTTGAGATGGCCGAGGAGGCGGACGTGGTGGCAATGGGCGGCAAGGAGGAGCTCCGGCGATGAATTGAGAGGTCGGGGAGGACTGAGGGAGTGAGAGAGGACGAATGGCAAGGAGTGAAGGGGTCAGGGAACCTTTATATAGGCGAGGGGGAGGAAGATGTCGAGCTAGGGTGCCGCCATGACGCATGGGCCGGCTGCGGCGATGGACAGACGCATCACATGGCACTAGAAGGACGGGAGAGGTCATAGAAGGTCACGGGGCAGTGCAAGGTGCACAAGAAGGAAGACGCCAAGCGTACGAACAGAGCCGTTTGGGCAGAGTGTGCCCGTGGGAGCGCGGCCGCTAGCGTCAGCGAGATGCTACAGGAGGGGGCAGGTGTCAGAGAGCGACTGGAGAGGAAGGGGAAGTCAGGTTGGCACCTCCAGATGCGCAGACACCACCAGGCCGAGGCAGCACGACGCGACCCGACGCATGGGGCACGCTCTCTGTAGCCAGAGTGTGTGACCCGACATGCCAGAGGCGTAGTCAGCATGCTACATGGCATGGACAGGACAAGAGAGACTGGGAAACTATGTCTAGCGTGTAGTCCTTGCATCAGATGGACTGTGGAAGGTGAAAGATAAGTAGAAGGAGCCATGGATAGATGGGATTCACCGACAGAAGTTTGCTGTAGCAAACTTGGCTGCACACCTGTGATCAACAGAGAAGAGGGTAGAGACAAACATGATGTCCAGGGTGTTTAGGTTAAGAAGGACTATGATCCTGTGCAATTAGAGAATAAATGTACCATAACTTAAATAGTTGCTTTGCAACTGCCATTATGGTCCAGAAACTAGATTAAGAAGGGGCACTCACATGGAGTGTGGAAATGGGATGAAACTTGGCAAATCCTAATGATATGGACATATGAAGATACCGTAAAAATTTCATACCAAATGGACTTGCCAAAATGATACTTCCTTCACAGACATCCTATGTGTCCATAAACTTGTGATAGTATTGGAGATAAATTGGCTTAATGAAATGATCCCAAATTTGGTGGAGAGATGTTATATGGGTAGGAGCATGATCTGGTAATTTCCCAGAATTAATGAAGCAATATAAAATATGCTTGCTTCACAACTTGAAAATACTGTTAGAATCAAAGATTTGAAAGTGTGCTCACATAGATGATTGGATGGAGAGGAAAATTGGTGGAGTGTGATAATATGAGCACATGAAGAGGCTTTCAAAATTTCAACTCGTTTGGATAATCCTAGCTAGTACTTCTTCACAAAGCTTCCATTTGGACATAAACTTTGAAAAATCACTGAGGAAGATTCACTAGGCAAATGGAGTTGAATTTTGTCATGAGGCAATTATTTGGACGAGAGATGATGCCCAAAATTTTTGGGAGTAAACAAGAAAGCATAGGTGGCACTTCCTTCACAAAGTGCCACTCTAGACAGAATTGAAGAATGAATATTAGGGAATTATTTTTGAACTGGACAAGGAAAAGTTTGGGCATATTTGAGAAATATATGACCCAAAGAAACTATGAGAATTATTTGGAAATTTTATGGATGACAGAAATATTGGTTGCTTCACAACCTAGGTCAAATAGGGTTATTCCTTTAATAGAAAAAGGAATATTCCAAGAAAAAGAATTTTGGGGTTGAGCTAGAATGGAAATAACATGACCTAGGGAGAGTTTTGATGATGATGATCTCCCAGGTTTCAAGTCTACAGAACCACTCCAAAAAGAGAGTCAGAGCAAAAACCAAATAAATTAAAAAGAAAAAGAAAGGGCCAAAAATCAGGATGTTCCAAACCTCCCCCCTTAAAGGAATATCGTCCTCGAGATTTTGTTGCTCACGGAACAAGTATGACTTGAGGACACTGTTTCCAACTCGGGTATCCTTTTCCTTTTTTATTGTTCCCTCAGGAATTTCATGTATGATCTGCTTACCTTGCTCTAGGTGGTTTGCTTCACCTTTCTGAAACTCTGATGGGTTTTTGCTCACATACCCAATCCTTATGCAGACATTGATTATTTTATATCTGTAGTGATATCCAAGGGACCTGAGGGTAAATTCCCTTTTGTCATGAAAACTTTTTACTTCTGTAATGGGGTTTCTCAAACAAATACATGTCTTCCGAGTTTAACCAATGATGAGAATCATGGCCATTATCCTGACAGAATCTGACTGCTTGTAGGTGGTATTGCCTTAACTTGATTGGTTTCTTTAGCTCGAGCAGGAGATATGTACCAAAGGTTTGACTTCCCTCTATCGTGAGCAATATAAAGGGGCATGGACTTATAGATGTAACATACTTCAAACATTAACATCTTGAGACTGTCCTGACAGGGGTGCTGGAGAAAAGATACTTTTCATGACAGGATGTTCGTGCACTTGGTTCCGACAGTGAGTATACCTGGTATGAGCTGATTGTTCGGCCTTTGACTTACCCATGTGGTCGATATACCCATCTGTGGTAATAGGATGTGAGATGCTTTAACACTGCCGTTGAAGTCAAACTACAGAGGTTGAAAAGGAATCTTGGATCTGACTGAACATATTTGGATATTCCACACTAACCATATTGGGCTGGTGCCTGTTGGAAATATGCCTTAGGGGCAATAATAAATTAGTTATTATCATATTTTCCTGCTCATGATAATCGTTTATTATCCATGCTGGAATTGTATTGATTGGAAACTCAAATATATGTGTGGATACATGGACAACAACATGTCCCTAGTAAGCCTCTACCAGACTAGCTTGTTGATCAAAGATGGCTATAGTTTCCTAGCCATGGACAGAGTTGTCGTTTGATAATGGGATCACATCATTAGGAGAATGATGTGATGGACAAGACCCAAACTATAAATGGAGCATGCGATCGTATCAAGTTTATTGCTATCGTTTTCTACATGTCAAGTCCATGTTCCTATCACCATGAGATCATGTAACTCACTGACACTGGAGGAGTACCTTGTGTGCTATCGAAAATCATGCATTGGATGGACAATAAAGGTGCTCTACAGGTATCTTCAAGGGTGTCTGTTGAGTTGGCATGGATCAAGACTGGGATTTGTCACTCCTTATGACGGAGAGGTATATCAAGGCCCACTCAGTAATACGACATCACAATAAGCTTGCAAGCAATGTGACCAATGAGTTAATAACGGGATTTTGTATTACGGAACGAGTAAAGAGACTTGCCGGTAATGATATTGAACTAGGTATGGAAATACCGATGATCGAATCTCGGGCAAGTAACATACCGATAGACAAAGGGAAGTGCATACGGGATTAGCTGAATCCTTGACATCGAGGTTCGACTGATAAGATCTTCGTACAATATGTAGGAACAAATATGGGCATCCAGGTCCCGCTATTGGTTATTGACCGTAGAGGTGTCTCGGTCATGTCTGCATAGTTCTCGAACCCGCGGGATCTACACACTTAACGTTTGGTGACGATATAAGTATAGTTGAGTCATTATGGTGGTTACCAAAGGTTGTTCAGAGTCCCGAATGAGATCCTGGACGTGACGAGGAACTCCGGAATGGTCCGGATGTGAAGATTGATATATTCGACGAAGGGTATTGGAGTCCGGAATTGTTCCGGGGGTACCGGGTGATGACCAGCATGATCGAAAGGGGTTTTGGGGGGTCCCGACAAGTGTTGGGGGGGCTCATGGGCCAAGGGGAGGGGACAAACCAGCCCACTAAGGGGTTGAACGCCCCTCTCACCCCATCTCACGTAACCAGGGGAGGTGGGGCACCCCATCTAGGGTTCCCTCCACCTGGCTTGGGGGGCAAGTCACCCTAGGGTTTCCGTAGGGGGCGCCCCCATCTGCCTTGGCCGCCACCCCCTAGAGGGATCTAGGGTGCCCCTCCCTCCAACCTTCCCCCTATATATAGAGGAGGGAAGAGAGGGCAGCCGCACCCATACAGATCCATTCGTGCAACGGCTCTGCTCCTCCTTTCCCTCGTATCCTTCTTCTCTCTGTAGTGCTTAGCGAAGCTCTGCTGATATTCCGCCACCACCACCGCCTCCACGCCATCGCGGTGCCGGAGGACTCGAGCTACTACCTCACCATCGCTCGCTGGATCGAGGAGGTGAAGGCGTCATCAAGATGTACGTGTGTTGAACGCGGAGGTGTCGTCCGTTCGACACTTGGATCGTAAGTTCGCGAGACGGATCGTGATTGGATCGCGAAGACATTCGACTACATCAACCGCGTTTATTAACGCTTCCACTTAGCAATCTACAAGGGTATGTAGATCCAATCTATCCTCTCGTAGATGGTCATCTCCTAGATTAATCTTGGTGAGTGTAGGAATTTTTTTTGTTTCCCATGCAACGTTCCCCAACGGTGGCATCATGAGCTAGGTTTATGCGTAGATGACATTACGAGTAGAACACAAAGGAGTTTATGGGCGCTGATATTCAGATTGCTTCCTTCCTTGGTCTTTTCTTGATTCGGCGGTATTATGGGATGAAGCGTCCTGGACCAACTTTACATGTTGGCGTACATGAGACCTGTTCCATCGAGAGACACGCAACTTGATTGCATAAAGATGGCTGGCGGGCGTATGTCTCTCCCACCTTGGTTGAATCAGATTCGACAAAGGCGGTCCTTGTAGAAGGTTAAATATCAACTTGAATATCACTGTTATGGCTTTGTGTAGGTAAGAATCGTTCTTGCTAGACACCCATAGCAGCCATGTAAAACATGCAACAACAATTCGAGGACGTCTAACTTGTTTTTGCAGGGTATGTTGTGATATGATATGGCCAAGGGCATGATGAAATATATTTGATGTATGACATGATCATGTTTGTAATAGTTTATATCGACTTGCATGTCGATGCATACGGCAACCAGCTGGAGCCATAGGGTTGTCTTTAATTATTGTATAACATGCGTGTCAATCATTTAGCACTATGTAATGCTTTACTTTATCGCTAAGCAGTAGCAATAGTAGTAGAAGCATGGTTGGCGTGACAACCCCGATGGCAATGCAATGATGGGGATCATGATGATGGAGATCATGGTGTCATGCCGGTAACGATGGAGATCATGTCGGTGCTTTGGAGATGGAGATTAAAAGCACGAGTTGATGGCCATATCATGTCACTTATGATTTGCATGTGATGTTAATCCTTTTTTGCATCTTATTTTGCTTAGGACCATGGTACCATTATAAGGTGATCCCTCACTAAAATTTCAAGATAAAATTGTGTTCTCCCCAAGTGTGCACCATTGCGAAAGTTCATCATTTCGAAGCACCACGTGAAGATCGGGTGTGATAGACTCTACGTTCGCATACAACGGGTGCAAGCCAATTTTGCACATGCGGAACACTTGGGTTAAACTTGACGAGCCTAGCATGTACAGACATGGCCTCGGAACAAAAGAGACCGAAAGGTCGAACATGAGTCATATAGTATATATGATCAACATGGAGATGTTCACCATTGAAACCACCTCATCTCACGTGATGATCAGACTTGGATTGGTGAATTTGGATCATGTTACACACAGATGACCGGAGGGATGTCAATTTGAGTGGGAGTTCTTAAGTAATATGATTAATTGAACTTATTATTATGAACAATAGTCTAAGTTGTCTTTTCAAATTATGTTGTAAATCAATAGCTCACGTTGTAGCTCCCTGTTTTAATACGTTCCTCGAGAAAGACTAAGTTGAAAGATATTGTAAGAAATTATGTGGACTAGGGATGTAGTCTAAGGATTGTCCTCACTGTTGCACAAAAGGCTTATGTCCTTAATGCACCGCTCGGTGTGCCAACCCCTCTAGCGTCATTTATGGATGTTGTGAACATCTGGCAGACACGTTTAGATGACTACTTGATACTTTAGTGCGCCATGCTTTACGGCTTAGAATTGGGGCTCCAAAGACGTTTTTGAACGCCATGGAACATATGTGATGTTCCAAGAGTTGAAATTAGTATTTCAGGCTCATGGCCGTGTTGGGAGGTATGAGATCTCTGACAAGCTCTTTGCCTACAAGATGGAGGAGAATAGATTAGCCAGTGAGCATGTGCTCAGGATGTCTGGGTGCTACAATCGCTTGAATCAAGTGGGAGTTAATCTTCAGGATAAGACAGTGATTGACAGAGTTCTCCAAACACTATCACCAAGCTACTAGAACTTCGTGATGAACTATAACATGCAAGGGATGGAGATGATCCCGGAGCGGTTTGCGGTAGGCCACGGAGGTAGAAATCAAGAAGGAGCATCAAGTGTTGATGGTTAAAAAGACCATTGCTTTTAAGAAGGGCAAGTGCAAGAAGGGAAACTTCATGAATGCCAAGCCAGTTGCCGCCCAAGTGAAGAAAACAAAGGTTGAATCCAAACCCGAGACTAAGTGCTTCTATTATAAGGGGAACGGTCACTCGTAGCTGAACTACCCCAAATACTTGGTAGATAAGAAGGCTGGCTACTTCAACAAAAGTATATTTGATATATGTGTTATTCATGTGTACCTTACTAGTACTCCTAGTAGCACATGGGTATTAGATACCGGTTCGGTTGCTAATATTGGTAACTCGAAACAAAAGTTGCAGAATAAATGGAGACTAGCTAAGGGCGAGGTGACGATGTGTGTTGGAAGTGTTTCCAAGGTTGATGTGATCACCATCGCACGCTCCCTCTACCTCCGGGTTAGTGTTAAACCTAGATAAATGTAATTTGGTGTCTTCCTTGGGCATGAACATGATTAGATCGTGTTTATTGCAATACGGTTATTCATTTAAGTCTGAGAATAATGGTTATTCTGTTTACATGAATAATACCTTCTATGGTCATGCACCCAATGTGAATGGTTTATTGAATCTCGATCATAGTGATACACATGTTCACAATATTGATGCCAAAAGATGCAGAGTTGATAATGATAGTACCACTTTCTTGTGGCACTACCGCTTAGGTCATATCGGTGTAAAGCGCATGAGGAAACTCCATGCTGATGGACTTTTGGAGTCACTTGATTTTGAATCACTTGACACATGCGAACCATGCCTTACGGGCAAGTGACTTGTTGGAAATCATACTTACTGATGTGTGCGGTCCGATGAGTGTTGACGCACGCGGTGGATAACGTTACTTTCCCACCTTCACCGATGATTTGAGTAGATATGGGTATATTTACTTGATGAAGCATAAGTCTGAAACATTTGAAGAACTCAAGCAATTTCAGAGTGAAGTTGAGAATCATCGCAACAAGAAGATCAAATTCCTACGATCTGATGGAAGGGGAGAGTATCCGAGTTATGAGTTTGGCAATCACTTAATGCAATGTGGAATTGTTTCAGAACTAACGCCACCTGGAACACCTGAGTGTAATGGTGTTTCAGAACGTCGTAATCTTACCTTATTGGATATGGTGCGTTCTATGATATCTCTTGCCGATCTACCAATATCGTTTTGAGGTTATGCATTAGAGATACCACTATCGTTTTGAGGTTATGCATTAGAGACAACTACATTCATTTTAAATAGGGCACCATCTAAGTCCGTGGAGACGACACCATATGAACTGTGGTTTGGCAAGAAACCTAAGTTGTCGTTTCTTAAGGTTTGGGGCTGCGATGCTTTTGTCAAAAGGCTTCAACCAGAAAAAGCTCGAACCCAAAGCGGACAAATGCGTCTTCACAGGATACCCTAGAGAGACGGTTGGGTATACCTTCTATCTTAGATCCAAGGGAAAAGTGTTTGTCACTAAGAACGGTCCTTTCTCGAGAAAGAGTTCTCTCAAAAGAATTGAGTGGGAGGAAGATAGAGCTTGATGAGGTTGTTGAACCCTTACTTCAACCAGTGAGTAGTGCGGCGCAGAAAGATGTTTTTGTGACACATACGTCAGTTGAAGTGGAAGGTACTGATAATGATCAGGAAGCTTCCGATCAAGTTACTATTGAACCTCGTAGGTCGACAAGGATACGTACTGCTCCCGAGTGCTACGGTAACCCTGCCTTAGAGGTCATGTTGTTGGACAACAACAATGATGGACCTACGAGCTATGGAGAAGCGATGGTGGGCCTGGATTCTGACAAATGGTTAGAGGCCATGAAATCCGAGATATGATCCATGTATGAGAACAAAGTATGGACTTTGGTGGACTTGCCCGATGATCGGCAAGCCGTTGAGAATAAATGGATCTTTAAGAAGAAGACAGACACTGATGGTAATGTTACCATTTATGAAGCTCGACTTATCACAAAGAAGTTTCCGACAAGTTCAAGGAGTTGAATACGATGAGACTTTCTCACTCGTAGCAATGCTAAAGTCTGTTGGAATTATGTTAGCAGTTGCTTCATTTTCAATTATGAAATCTGGATGATGGATGTCAAAAAAAAGTTTCCTTTATGATTTCCATGAGGAAAGGTTGTATGTGATACAACCATAAGGTTTTGTCAATCCTATGGATGCTAAAAGGTATGCAAGCTCCAGCGAACCTTCTATGGACTGGAGCAAGCATCTCATAGTTGGAACTTTCGCTTTGATGAGGTGATCAAAGCATTTGGGTTTATTTAAGTTTACCGAGAAGCTTGTATTTATAAGAAAGTGATTGGGAGTACTACAATGTTTCTGATAAGTATATGTGGATGGCATATTGTTGATTGGGAATGAAGACCTGAGTGAAGCTTCTTACATATTGGGCATCAAGATCTATATAGATAGATCAAGACGTCTGATAAGACTTTCACAGAACACATACCTTGACATGATTTTGAAGGAGTTCAAAATGGATCAATCAAAGAGGGAGTTCTTGTCTGAGTTGTAAGGTGTGAAGTTGAGTAAGACTCAAAGCTTGACCACGGCAGAATAATGAGAAAGGACACAGGTCGTCCCCTATGCCTTAGCCATAGCCTGTATTACGGAACGAGTAAAGAGACTTGCCGATAATGAGATTGAACTAGGTATGGAAATACCGATGATCGAATCTCGGGCAAGTAACATACCGATAGACAAAGGGAAGTGCATACGGGATTAGCTGAATCCTTGACATCCAAGTTCGACCGATAAGATCTTCGTACAATATGTAGGAACTAATATGGGCATCCAGGTCCCGCTATGGGTTATTGACCATAGAGGTGTCTCGGTCATGTCTGCATAGTTCTCGAACCCGCAGGATCTACACACTTAACATTTGGTGACGATATAAGTATAGTTGAGTCATTATGGTGGTTACCGAAGGTTGTACAGAGTCCCGAATGAGATCCCAGATGTGACGAGGAACTCCAGAATGGTCCGGAGGTGAAGATTGATATATTGGATGAATGGAATTGGAGTCCGGAATTGTTCCGGGGGTACCGGGTGATGACCAGCATGACCGAAAGGGGTTTCGGGGGGTTCCGGCAAGTGTTGGGGGCCTCATTGGCCAAGGGTAGGGGGCAAACCAGCCCACTAAGGGGCTGAACGCGCCTCTCACCCCATCTCATGTAACCAGGGGAGGTGGGGCGCCCCATCTAGGGTTCCCTCCACCTGGCTTCGGGGTAAGTCACCCTAGGGTTCCCGTAGAGGGTGCCCCCATCTGCCTTGGCCGCCACCTCCTAGATGGGATCTAGGGCGCCCCTCCCTCCACCCTTCCCCCTATATATAGGAGGGGAGAGAGGGCAGCCGCACCCATATATATCTATCCGTGCCACAGCTCAGCTCCTCTTCTCCCTTGTATCCTTCTTCTCTCTATAGTGCTTAGCAAAGCTTTGCTGATATTCCACTACCACCACCGCCACCACGCCGTCGTGCTGCCGGAGGACTCGAGCTACTACTTCACCATCGCTCACTGGATCGAGGAGGTGAAGGCCTCATCAAGTCGTACGTGTGTTCAACACGGAGGTGCCGTACATTCGGCACTTGGATCAGGAGTTCGCGGGACAGATCATGATTGGATCGTGAAGACGTTCGACTACATCAACCACGTTTCTTAATGCTTCCTCCTAGCAGTCTACAAGGGTATGTAGATCCAATCTCTCCTCTCGTAGATGGTCATTGTCGGATGTGGGGTTCCGGCAGACCCTTAAGGTTCGAACTCTGGGGTGCGCACGAAGATCTCTCCCCTACCGATCTACGTCCAATCGCCTCATGAGATCTAAGCTGAAAACGATGAACAACACGAGAGACACAAGATTTATACTAGTTCGGGCCACCGTTGCTGTGTAATACCCTACTCCAGTGTGTGGTGTGGTGGATTGCCTCTGGGGCTTATGATGAACAGTACAAGGGAAGAACAACCTCGCAAGAGGTGTTCTTGATCTGGTGCGATGAACTGCTTGGGTGAGTTCGATCACCTCTCTCTCACTAATGAGCACTCAATCTGTTTTGAACTAGCTGCTCTCTACTGTGGTGGCTAGTCCTATTTACAGAGGCCTTGGTCCTCTTCCCAAATATTGAGCGGGAAGGGTGCCAACAACGGCCATTTTGAAGGGGAACATCTAGTACTAGCTATCCTGACTAAAGTTGGTCTTCGGCTGCCAAAAGCACTGGCAATGATGCCGTCTTGGGCTCCACGGTGACCTCCATCTTGCCGCTCCGCTGGTCTTGGTCTCGTTGCACTGAAATGGCAACTTTTGCGTGATGCCTCGGTACTCCGCGCCTGTGCTTACCCCCTTTGCACCAAAGAGGAAGCAAGGACACTGCGCAGGCCGACGCCCGCCTGGCGCCCGCCTGGTCTCGATCGTCATGGCTTGCGTCACGAGCACCTCGTGAGGTACCCTGCCTTGATCTCTCCGCCTCCTCGGGAGCCTGCCTGGCGTGGCCGTCCCCGAGGAAGCCTTGCGTCATCCGCCCATGAGGCTTGCCCCTCGCGAGGTCTTGAGTCTTGTCGATGAAGATGGGCGTCTTGGGCCACCACTTGAGCCACACCGCAGGCCGCAGGCAGGCAAGTCTGGGGACCCCCATTCCCAGAACGTCAACAGTAGCCCCCGGGCCCAAGGCGCGCTCGAACTTGGCTTAGTGGAGAAGCAAAGGGGAAAGTACACAGCACCGCGGGACCCATCAGCCTGCGGCATTGGGCGCCGCGTGGCGGTTGACTGGACGTGGGCGTCTCCGCTTCCCCACGCTTCCCCATTACGTGCCTGGCTATGCGGCCATGAGGCTTGTACACAGTTATCCTCCCTTTGCAGCCTGCGCGCTCCTTGTTCCCCTTACCCCCTCGAGCCTCTGCTTCTGCCTCCAATCCATCTCGAGTTCTTCTCCCTTCCCATTGCCATGGCGCCAACGAAAAAGGATAGGGGAAGAAACCTGCGCCCTCGACCAGCGCGCCTCCGGTGGCTGCTCCCGCTGTCGACAAATCACTCATACTCAACCTGGAAGCCCTAGAGAAGGTCTGCTCCGCACTTGCCTCCAGCTTCAATGAGTGCGGGAAGACAACGGTCTGGCCCGCATCCCACGCCTCCTTCGACAGGATCGTCACGGAGGTCCTATTCTTTGCCGACGCCTTGTGGGCAGGCCTGGTTCCCCCTTTTCTGCCTTCTTCAACGCGGTGCTTTCCCATTACCAGATCCACATGATGCATTACTCTGCTTGCTGTCTTCGCCTTTGTCTATGAGGCCATGATGGGGATTCCTCCTTCCGTTGTCCTTCTGCACCACTTCTTCTCTCTGCAATTGTCCGACCCTTCCTGGTGTTCGGGATGCGTGAGCCTCCAGGCCGTGCCGGAGACGGCCGCCTCGGGGATCGATTTTGGCCTCCCACCTTTCGCGAGCGGGTTCCGGGAGCGGTGGTTGTATGTGGACGTCGGGGTGCCCAGCCCCCTGCTCGCGCACCCGATGCTGCCTGCCATCCCCAATCCTGGTTGGGGTCACGAGAAGCTTACGAGCCCCCAGCTTGCCTTCACCTGGCATCGCTTCGAGAGGCTGAGGGAGCTCGGGGTGACGGAGCCCTGGGTGGTGAAGGAGTTCCTCCAGCGTCGCATCGCTCCTCTCCAGCGCCATTCCCAATGTGGGCTTACTCCGGTCGTCAGGACCGCATGAGGCTCCAAGAAGGGGATCTCGCGCCTGAGACGCTGAAGAAGGTGATGCTGGTCCTGACTAGCAACCCCTCTCCTGGCAGTGTTCGTCACGGAGGCGCCTTGTTGTATCTTTGCTCAAACAAGGTTGACTTCATGAAGCAGATGCCCCGCTTCGACGAATGGGGGTTGCGCCCTGCTGGCCTCATGGGGCCCGCGAGAACCCGGTTGCTGTGGTCCTTCCCCCAGCCGCCCGCGCCGTCCTTGCCCCAGGAGTCGTCGCAGGGGGGCAAGCATTGGCGGGAGCTGGGGGGCCTGATGTCGAGGTGCTGATGTCGCGTGGGACTCCCGAAGCGTCATCCTCCGGAGCTTACAGAGCCCCTTGCGAGGTGATGGCTGACGAGGGGGCGCGGCCTGCCACTCCCGAGGCCAAAGCCCCCGAGGCCTCGGCAGGCCACCAAGAGGTGACACCTGATTGCTCCTCTCAGGCTAGTGCCCTTGATGTAGGCCGTCCCGATGCTTCGGCTCCTATGCTGCGCGCCGGCCCTCATGTCGCGAGCTTGGGCCGGTTCCGCATAGATTTCGAGGCCCTTCGCAAGAGGAAGGAGGCTTACGGTGGTGATGATCGCCCATTCCGCCCACTGAAGCACAGGAAGTACTTTGCCATGGACGAGTAAGTCCCTCATTCTCATAGTCCCTTGTCTGCATCTCCCTTTGTTGATCGTGGTCTTTCAGGATTCCTTTTGACGAGCCCGCGGAGCCAGCTGATGAGCCGCTTCCTTAGGCTTCTCCTCCCTCACCGACCTTGGTCGCCCCGAGTCTACGTGCCGCCCTAGGTGCAAGCTCGACTGGAGATGCAGGCAGGCTTGCGGCGCGCCTCAAACCTGTCGGCGCGCCGCTCTTCCCTCGTGAGCTCTCCTCAGGCACCACCAGTTTGCCCCGAGCTCCTCCACTGATCGTAGGCGGCGAGTGGCTGAAGCCGATCTTCGGGTCCTCAGCGGGAGGTGGATCGACGCCTGGCTGGGTCCCCCGCAGGGCCCGCCCGGCGATCGCAGGGGCACCAGCCCTCAGCCCCCTGCCGAGAGGGGGCGAACCACTCCAAGGCCCTCCACCAGCGTCGATGGCGGAGGATGGTGTTGACGACGTGCTTGGGCGTGCGCGGGAGCGCAGCGCTCTCCGCCAAGAGTTCCTCCAGAGGGCAGCTGATGCAGTGAACTAGCTTGGCGTAGAGCTGGCGGCTAAAGACGCGCGTCTCGAAGCTGAATGCATGAGGCTGGTCGAGAAGCGGCGCAAGCTGAAGGCGGCCGTTTGTCTCGTGCGCCACCAGCATGACCTCGAAAACGCCAAGGCCGAGGCATCGCTGGCGACCTCTCGGGAGGCCTGTTCCCCGGCTCTTGAGGAAGCTCAGGAGGCATACAAGTGATGTGAAGCTGCGGAGGAGCGCGCGTGGGAGCTCCAAGACTGGTGCAACTCCCTGGAGCAGCAGGTGGAGCTGCGCCAATCCGCCCTTGCGCTGCAAAAGGGGGGCCGCCGAGGAGGAGGAGCTCCGGAGGCGCGAGGAAGTGCTGACGCTGGAGACTGCCGAGCGCAACCTCGATCTGGAGCGGTTGGAGACGAGGGAGCGTCAGGTCGCCCGAGAGGAGGACGACGTTGGCGCGCGAGAGACCCGGATCCAGGAGAAGATCGACCGTCGCATGGCGGAGGCTCGCGCCGGCCTTGAGCACGAGTACGAAGAGCGGCTGGAGTTGATCAGGCCTGAAGGCGCGGGCAGGACTGCTGCCCTCAGGGCCAGGTTGACTAAAGCCACACAGCGAGCTGAGGCCACCACTGCCGCGCTAGGCTCGGTGCAGGCTGAGCTGGCCTCCTCCCGCGCCGAACTGCTCCTTCTTCAATGGCGGGTTGATGACGTTGAGGCCGTCGCGGAGCGGGATGCGGACGAGATCCGCCAGCGGTAGATGTTGGAACACATGCACGGCCCCATGCTCCGAACGCTCAGGGAAAGGGCTAACACGGCTTTGGGCAACATCTGCGAGGCTGCCGCCGAGGAGCCGCATGTGACCAACTACGCCGGCAACCTCCAGTTCTTCACTGACGTGGTGACGCATCTGGAGAACCGCTCTGAGAGGTCTCGCCAGCTGGTGGAGGAACAGAGCCGCAGCCTGCTCGCGCGGGCATTCTCCCGCGTCTTCAGCCATCTTCAGAACCTCGATCCCCTCTTCGACTTTGATGCCACCATCGCCCCGGTGCCTGAGGCTGTCTGAGGTGACCTAGCGTGGTGGGTGGAGGACAATGTTGATGCGCTCGTCCGGGCCTTCACTTCTGATGACGACGGGGTGATCATTGCTGCCGATGAAGGCGTCGTGGTGAACGGTGGTGGAGACGGCACCAACAACGGTGATGAAGAGGCTGGCGGTGGCAGCGGTGGTGCAGTGGCGCCTCGCGGGCATACAGGGAGATCGGCGGCGATTTGTCCGATTGACCCCGCGCTTCCTCTCGCTGCTTGCCCTGCACAGGAAGAGACTTGGGCGTGGCCCTAAAGGTTGTGAGAGCATTTTTGGGAGGGGAAGCCCCTCATGTAAGAAGATTGTTGCCTATTGGTTGTCAAGATTGGCGCCGGATGAGTGCCTGCATGATGCCGTGATTGTTGGGATGAATAGGTTGTTGTGGTTTTACCTTTGTCTTGGCGAGCCTCGAGTGGGCCTGTGGTGTCCATTCGAGGGCCCATGGGGGTCCCATTTGATCATGCGGCGAGAGCCTGGCTGGAGCAAACACCGGCTGCAGGACGGCGGGTGCACGTGCTAGGCCCTTCCCTACTCGCGAGGGGGCCGCGAGAGGGAGGCAGCTAGTGTGAATTCCAACTTGAGCAAAAATCGGAGCATGAGAAAGCACACGAATAAGACACGACACCCCTTCCCGCATACGCAAACACAAATTCAACTTCAACTTAGATCTGAGGCAAGAAAGCTTGTTCGCACGAAAAGAGAAAACAAGAGGAAATGGCCGCGTCCGGCACCTAGTCTAGTATTCGACGTCTTCTCACCAGCGCGGAGCTAAGTGCTGCCACTTGGCATGGGAGGGAGCCCCCGAGGCCTGAGGGCGGCTCTCCGGAGACTCCGGGGCGTGTACAGCCCCAACTCATTATTACGTGAGAGTGTCACGGGCGGCGAGCTTCACAGGCATTGGGCCTTCTTTGCAGGTACTGGCCTTGCTTCATATCGCCAGATGAGGGCCCCGCCTTGCGCCACCCTTGACCCCACCGACAGCGACCGGAAACCAGGACGACGCCAATGGGGAAAAGGGGACGCCAGCGGTTCCCCCGACGACCACGGGTCCTCTGCCGGGGGCAGGCCCTGGGGCACCTCCCCGACAGAGGGCCTACCTCCTAAGAACACCTTGCTCCACACGCCGCGGGGAGGTGCCTGGCTCCTGACCCCTCTCCTTCTGCCCCCAGTGCCCTCCACCTGAGGGGAAGGAGATCGCCGCACTGGGGCAGCCATCCGTTGTGGTGACCTGAACCTCCTGCAATCATGGTTAGCATAAGCCTGCTCCTGAGGAATTAGCGGTACCCGGTAGTTGTCGAGGCTCCCATGGGGCTCCTGAAAGAGCTCAGCTTTTGGCGCCTCTTCCTCCCAGCCTGACCCGAGGAACTACTCGTGGTCTTCCTCCAGCGTGTACCCTCGATCCACCATGTGGGGCACATAGGCCTCCGGGGCCACCACCCCAAAGGCCTAACCGTGGTGCTCCACAAGCCATGCAGCTCGACTTGAAGCTCCATCTTGGGGACGGTAAGGTGGCGGCCCGCTGGGACCAAAGGCAGTGATGCGCATGCCCTCGCTTACCAAGGGCGGTGCCGGCGCAGCCTGCTGCTCAGCGCTGATGGCCAGGCCGGTGTTGATGAAGCCTTGAGGCGCGCCCGAGGGCGCGCGGGCGCGGATCGGCCCGCCTTGCGATCTTCCCAGGGCCTAAGGTGGAAGCTGGACGCAAAACGGGGGAGCCCCTGATGCAGCGGCATCCAGGAGCTCGGCGACGCGTTCTAGCATCACGTCGCGGCCGCTTTCTTGCAGTCTGCACCGCGGCAGCTCTCACGCGACTGTGACCGCGGCCTTCATGTTTGCCTGCTCCCGTCGGGTGTGCGGCGCCGTGGCCGCAGCGTGGCTTGAGGCCCTTGCTACCGATCGTACTTGCCGTGGAGTGAGGGCAGAGGACGCCTGACCGCGTCGCTCGCGTCTTTTAGCGTTCTGCGGGGCGCGGGCTGCCTGAGGTGCGGGGTTGAGGTCACCTTGGGCAGGCGGCACAGCATGGGCAGGCCATGCCGCCCAGCGGTTGGAGTTGGCCGTCGGGTCACCGGACGTGGAGGCGGTGATGCGGCGGAACGTAGGATGGAGGAAAGAAGATCCCGGCGCACCCCTACCTGGCGCGCCAAATGTTGGATGTGGGGTTCCGGCAGACCCTTAAGGTTCGAACTCTGGGGTGCGCACAAAGATCTCTCCCCTACCGATCTACGTCCGATCGCCTCGTGAGATCTAAGCTGAAAATGATGAACAACACGAGGGACACAAGATTTATACTGGTTTAGGCCACCGTTGCGGTGTAATACCCTACTCCTGTGTGTGGTGTGGTGGATTGCCTCTGGGGCTGATGATGAACAGTACAAGGTAAGAACAACCTCGCAAGGGGTGTTCTTGAGCTGGTGCGATGAACTGCCTGGGTGAGTTCGATCGCCTCTCTCACTAATGAGCACTCGATCTGTTCTGAACTAGCTGCTCTCTATTGTGGTGGCTAGTCCTATTTATAGAGGCCTTCGTCCTCTTCCCAAATATTGAGCGGGAAGGGCGCCAACAACGGCCATTTTGAAGGGGAACATCTAGTACAAGCTATCCTGACAAAAGTTGGTCTTCGGCTGCCAAAAGCACTGGCGATGACGCCGTCTTGGGCTCCACGGTGACCTCCATCCTGCCGCTCCGCTGGTCTTGGTCTCGTTGCACTAAAATGGCAACCTTTGCCTGATGCCTCGGTACTCCGCGCCTGTGCTTGCCCCTTTTGCACCAAAGAGGAAACAAGGACACTGCGTAGGCCAGCGCCTGCCTGGTGCCCGCCTGGTCTCGATCGTCATGGCTTGCGTCACGGGCACCTTGCGAGGTAACCTGCTTTGATCTCTCTGCCTCCTCGCGAGCCTGCCTCGTGAGGCCGTCCCCGAGGAAGCCTTGCGTCGTCCGCCCCGCAAGGCTTGGCCCCTCGGGAGGGTCTTGAGTCTTGTGCTGATGAAGATGGACCGTACTGGGCCACCACTTGAGCCACGCCGCAGGCCGCGGGCAGGCAAGTCTGGGGACCCCCGTTCCCAGAATACCGACAGTCATCTCCTAGATTGATGTTGGTGAGTGTAGGAAATTTTTTGTTTCCCATGCAACGTTCCCCAACAGTGTTGTGGGTCAACTGGGTCAGCGAGATATGAAGTCAGAGTAGGCCTCTGAGGGTATGTCTTGGTGGACCACAGGGAATCATGGCCTCCAACTAAGTTGGGTATCCGAACCCTGATGGTCGCCCAAAATCATCATACCTTTGTTGTTGGCTCACCCTTTAACGATCATGATTTTCTTTGCCAGGATACCTTACTGAAATAGCCTGGCCACAAATGTCATTGAGCCTTTGTACGACCATGGATGTGGTGAGTGCAATATTTTTGGCACTATTCCTTGTGCCTACTATTTGGCCGGGGTTCACACATATATGACATATACTAGGGGGCTTGTAGCTGTACAGAGCTCATTGTTGAGGACATTTATCCAAAATGGTGACAAGGGTTCAGGATATCACCTTGTCGGGTGTGGGAATATTAGCCTTGGTAACCATTGTCAAGACTGTTGATTTTTCATTGTCTGCTTCACAACTTGTCGATACTTGCATTACTTGAGATGTATCTCTGCTTATCTTCCTTTGGCATGACTCATGAGGTTATGGGATCCTTACCTTTCTTAGGTATATTTGCTTGATCATCGTCGTATCTCGTATGAGGGACTTGTATGACCGGGGATGCATGCCCACCATATATAAGAAGAATCATATGCAACCGAACACTCGATGCTTGAGGTAGGCATATGTCCTGACTGATTTGTGCTTCTGACAAAATGTGGCGGATCTGATCCTCAAGTTGCACTGTCATATACAACCAGCTTGCTGTGTCATACATGTCGATGGTGCATAGTATTGTACTGACGTAGGCTAGGTGTCTTATGTGGGAAGCCATCTGAGTAGCTTGTTGAAGAAGACTTGATATCTTATGCTCGAAGCTTTTCCCGTAGTGACGTGCAGGAGAAGTCTGGGTTCCATACCTGAGAAGCTTCTCCTCTGGTTGCTCGTTGAGAAAGATTCAATTTCTTACGTCAGAAGCCTTTACCGAGGTATCTTGTTGTGGAAGACGGGGCATCTTGGACCGGAATCTGCCCATATATTGTACCGAGAAAAACGATGGGGCCTTGCATCATAAGCTTCTTCCGATAGCATGTGAAGGAAGACTGAGTTTCTTATATCCAAAGCTTCATATTGTGTTATGCATACTGAAAGCCATACATGCACTCATAATATTTTGCAGCCAATTACTTGCATGAGAAAAATTATTTTGACTGTCTTCCTTGATCATAGCACATTATGGCTTTCTTTCGGAATATAACATATTTCAAGTATCATTCGTTGTTGAGCCAAAACTTTTTATATGATCCATACCTTTGACTGAAAATATACCGTTGATCTTGCACCCGACTTGTCTTCCTGCTGGCTTGACCATTACTGTGTGAGAATTAAGTACTGATGTAGACTTGATGTGTTTAGCTGAGCTTCTTCCAAATATTTGAAATCCTTATTGCATCTTTGAGTCCGGTGTCGGATGATGAGCAACTTCCATAAGGTGAAAATTGGGTAACACCAAGGACTCAAAAAGAAAGGAGCAAAATAAAACTCAAGTAAACAAAAGCACACAAAACAATCCACACACACACACACCAACAAAGGCACATATTACTGCTATCCACACAATATGCATGCCTACTTAACCACACAAATCTGACAGAATCTCCAGTACTACGATCTAACATGTTGTGACGGTGTGCACGAAGATGGATCATCGTGTGGAAAAGTTGGTGTAAACATAGCTACAACAAGGGGTGGCTTAGCCAGGTAGCAACCTGGACTAACTCGGAGGTGAGGACGTACTTGGTAACCATGTAACAAGACATGAGGGTCACCACCACCACATCATCATCAAGCGGACGGAAGGGATTCTGTACTCATCCAAGGAAGAGGATAGCGGGGAATACTGAGTCCGCTAGCATTGCCCGTTTCCGATAGTTAAGTCCATTAAGGGTTGCCAGCACGACAAGATAAAAGGCACGATCCGGGGTAGAAACATGTCTACCACCTATCGTGGGAACGAGTCTGACAGTAGAAGTAGGGGGTACATAGGACAGGGAAGTGTCCTAGCTACGACAAGGTTCTACACATAGATTTACGAGTTTAGGCCCCTCTCGGAGGAGGTATCAGCCTACGTCTCGGTGCCGTGGAGGCTTGTCGATTGGAGTGTGGAATAGTTACAGGGGGTGCGAGCCCTTGTGCCAGAGGGGAAGGGTGGCTTATATTGAGTGCGCCGGCCCCTCGCAGCCCTCAGTTACACAGGGGTTCAAAGAGAGTCAAGTCCTGAAGGTTACTGGTAACGCCCGTATTAAATAGTCTTTATGGCGATGGAGTGAATACCTGACCATTGCCATCCTAGGGTGACTCTAGGTATTCTGTACTCCGGGTGGATTCTTGTACGTTCGAATGGAATTGGGATATCTGAGTGGAATCTTCTGTCGAGTGGATTGTACTTCATGAAGATTTCAGTCGGTATCTTCTGTTGAACCTTATAGGCCTTGGACTCTTGTGTAGTGTCCTTGGGTAGGGCGTCTAGGTCAGGCCTAAGACCCTACCCTAGGTACATGTCATCATCATTAGCCCCCGAATGGATTGAGGATCGAATGAAGAAGGGTTGAAGTTGATTCTGACCCAATTGAATGTCTCGGAGACATTTCCTCACGGCCTTGACAGCATGCTGGCATTTTACCCCTTCTTCAGTCACCTTGATCGATTCTGGCTCCTGGAATTCCCGAGTGAATTATGTTGTATGTCTGTGAGTAGATTGGATTTGGATATCTCTGGGGTAATCGACTGCCTTGCGGTGTCCGAATTTCACGGGATTCAAAATTTGGAGAAGCGCACGAGACGGGGCATGGCACGGTAAGTGGGGCAGGTGGATAGGGACTCCTCGATCCTCGTGCTGCCTTTTTCGCCACGTATCGGGTCGGCGCCGGTTGCGGGATGCGCTAGGATTCCACGGGCCCATGGGGCAGTCACTCGGATGTGTGGCCATAAAAGGCACTGTTGCCAATGTGTGGTACTGTGCTCTCCATTCGCCTCTTTCCTCTCTGCTTCTCCACCTTGTCTTCCCCCAGTAGCATGCGCTTCAACCAACTCCTCACGAGCTCCACATCAATGGCAAAGACAAGACTGCGGCTCTAGAGCATGCAAAGAAGACAACGACTAAGGGCAAGAAGGCGGCGAAGGGGTCGGCCTCGCGGTCTGCTCTTCTGCCTGGTTGGATCCAGGGGGATTGGATGCCCTCCACCGTCACGAAGGAGGATCTGGTAAATCTCTCCACCGACGGCCTAATTGCGGAGGGGTCTTGGAGGTTTCCAGAGGGGGAGATCGAGCCTGCGCCACGCGAGGGAGAACGCGTTCTCCTCATGACACACGTCGATCGAGGTTTCTATTTGCCTCCTCACCCATTCTTCCGAGGATTCTTGAACTTCTTTGGTGCTCAGATCCACAATTTTCCTCCCAACACCATCTCTTATCTTGCTGCATTCGTTTTGATGTGTGAGAATTTCTTGGGTTGTCAGCCACACTGGGGATTTTTCAAGCATATTTTCACTTGTCGACCTCAGTCGGTGAAGAAAGCTAATCCGACTGACGAGAGGACGCACGTGATCCAAATGTGTGGGGGTTAGGAATCCAAATGAGGGGTAGGAGATCTTTTCCTCCTATGACCTTTCCTGAATCTGTTAGAGGGTGGCAGTCAACCTAGTTCTATTGTAAGGATGACCCAACTCCTGGTCAGTCGACTGGTATTCCGCCTTTCTCTCTAGAGAGGCTCCACGCCCCTCGCTCATTGACTGTAGAAAGACATGAGAATGGTGAGGTGGCCATCCTAGTCGAAGTGGTCGTGGCGCTGATCTAGGGCGGAGTGACTGGCATGGATTTGCTGGAGGTGTTTCTCAGTCGAGCATCCAACCCTTGCAAGCTCGCGACCACCCCATGTGGATGTACTCAGGCCCTGCAGACACTGCTCGGACCCACCCGGAAGTGGTCGGAGAGGAGATAGTGGCGCAGTTGCCTTGAAGAATCACTGGGAACAAGGACAACCCACGCGGAGCAAAACGGATCTTGACATTTGACACTAAACATCCTCCTGGAGAGGTCTGGCCTGACTTGTCGAGTGTTTTTTCCTTTTGCCTTTCAATATGTAACTGTACAGGAATCCGACTGAACTGTGCAATCTGTGTCTTGTGGGCATTCACAAATATGTACTTGCCTGTGCCAAATGGAGAGCCGCACCTCGGAGGAGCAGAGAGCGAGGGCAGCGGCGATATTGAATATGCAGATGACAGCGAAGACGAGAGTGACGACTCTGATGATAGTGAAGAAGTCGACTCACCGCCACGCTCCGAGCATCATTCCAAACAGTCACAAGACCCTGCGGCCGATCATGGCAAGGCCGGGGCATCGAGTGTGAAGACCCAGAAGCGCACTCAGACGACCACTCCTAAGCCGAGTGAGAAAGTTGTCAAGCAGGCAAAGGTCATTCCTCCTAAACCTCGGAAGGCTCTTCCCCAAGATCAAATTTGTCGTGCATGTTGCTTCAGTGTAAGTATTTCTTTCTTTTCTTCATTGTTGTTGTGGACCTTCTTGTTTGTGTTTGACTGAATGGGATCTTGAACCTCTAGGGCCGCTACTTCTGGGACATCCCACATGGAGATTGACGACGAGCAAGCGGATGCAGATACTGCAGACATGGCCACTTCTCGAGCAGGTATGACATTGCAAATATGCTTATGCCTTGTTAACTGTCTTGGTGGTCGACTGGAATCTCATTGTCGAGTGACTTCAGTGCCGGCAGATGTTATTCAGCTCTAGAATGATGACAAGGAGGAGCCTCCAAAGAACACACAAGGAAGAGGCAGGGGCTCGACAACTTCGCAGAACCTTGCCAGGAGAGTGCCTTCAAGCCGTACGTCTCACCCGTCGACTGAACCCGTGGTCTAGGAATTTGGTGGTTCATCATGAACTGTCGTTACTTTTGCTATCTTTGTTGACTGTCCAGCCTCCAGTGTTGACTGTTCAAACTTCTGACCCGACTGGTTCGTCACCGGCTCTAGCGTCGACTGAGTTCACTCTACATCATGTCCCGGAGGACCAAACATGAGCTGCTAAGGAAGTAATGATCCAAGATGGCCTGATGATGGAGCGACTGAAGGTGGTGTACTAGTCTAGCAAGGTTGCATACGACGCTAGTTCTGTTCTACAGGCCTGAGGGAGTCCTGGATTAGGGGGTATCCGGACAGCCGGACTATATACTTTGGCCGGACTGTTGGACCGTGAAGATACGAGACTCAAGACTTCGTCCCGTGTCCGGATGGGACTCTCCTTTGCGTGGAAGACAAGCTTGGCGATCCGGATATTAGATTTCCTTCTTTTTAACCGACTTTGTGTAAACCCTAGCCCCCTCCAGTGTTTATGTAAACCGGAGGGTTTAGTCCGTAGAGGGACAATCATAATCATCATAGACTAGCTACTAGGGTTTAGCCTCTACGATCTCGTGGTAGATCTACTCTTGTAATACTCATATAATCAAGATCAATCAAGCAGGAAGTAGGGTTTTACCTCCATCGAGAGGGCCCGAACTTGGGTAAAACATCGTGTCCCTGGCCTCCTGTTACCATTAGCCTTAGACACCTGATTGGGACCCCTACCGAGATCCGCCGGTTTGACACCCGACATTGGTGCTTTCATTGACAGTTCCTCGTGGTCGTCGCTGCAAGGCTCGATGGCTCGTCTCGTTGTCAAGGACAACATCACCTCTGGGAGCACCGGCGATACACCAAACTCTCGACTAGGTAAGCCGTCATGGCGCCCGATCGGTCGTCGGCAGCCGGCGATGACCTCTCGGGTCATCAAAAACAGCCTCCACATCAATTCGGAACTCGCCGAACAGATGGATCCAATGGAGCTCTCCTCCCTTAATGAGCTCTTGGATTGCATCGCCGCTTTGGGAGTCGCTACAGACTATGATTGGATTGGGCTTAAACCCGACCAAAGGGATATTAAGTCCCCACCGGTCACCCACGAGATAGCGGTAGTGGAAGAGCCACACATGGATTATCCCTCTACTTAGAGGAAGAACTATGTCCGGATTACCGAACTCTCTGAGCCGGATACCCGTTCGCGGGAGGACACGACCCAGACCCCGAACTTAGAATCGGGCAACGGGCCGGAAAAATCGGCGACATCCGAGTCAAGAGTTGCCAAGCCGGAGCTCCTCTGCCCTGGGTGTTAGATCGGATCGGAATCCAGATTTAACTCGCCCACCCACCTGCATTTAAGCCATCTCTCCCATATCAGATAAGAGCCCCAAGAGACAGTACATCGCTACTGGGCCAGATTCCTCCTTGTGATAAACAAGGTCAAGGACTGTCGCGAGGAAGACGCAATCTCACTTTTCTGGAAAAATTGCACGAACAAAGGGATCCTTAATGCTATAAGTCGCCGTGACATAGTACAGTTTGCCGACTTAGCAGCCATAGTATAGAAGTACTGTGCGATGGAAAGCGCCTGGAAAACCCAAACAGACTTTTGGGATAATCCGACTCTCACTAAACCCTTCGTCCGAGATAAAAGGGCAAACTCTCCTAAGTTACCCGATCCAATTCCCAAAAAACCAAAGCCCACTCTAGGGTGTGGAACCGTATTGGAAGAATGGCTCAATGGGCCATGCAAAATTCATAGCACACCGGATACTACGCCAACGCATAGCCTTAGAGCATGTTGGATACTCCGGCAGGTAGCAAAAAGCAGCGAGGATCTTCTTGCAAACCATAAAGCAGAGCAACATCCCGCCAAAGAAAACAATGCGGTACTGACAGTCTTCGAGACTTTCGCCTCAAATAATAGGCGCAAGCGAGCTCATCGAAATTTCACTGAACTCTGCCACGTGGCAAAAATAAATCCGTGGAATGACACTGCTATAACCTTCAGTGCCAGTGACGAACCTCAATTCCAGATAGTCCGGGCACCAGCCGCTTTGGTCCTTATGCCAATCGTGGATGGCTTTCGGTTCACTAAAGTACTCATGGACGGCGGAAGCGGATTAAACTTGATCTATGAAGAAACACTCAACAAGATGGAAATTGACAAAAGCCGCATTGAGCAAAGCGGCTCGACCTTCAGGGGAATCATCCCTAGTCGAGAGGCACGGTGTGTAGGAAAAATCACACTCGATGTGGTATTCGGCACCCTGGAGAATTATAGGTCCGAAGAAATCACATTCCAAGTGGCTCCTTTCAGCAGCGGATACCACGCCCTTTTAGGGCGGGATGCATTCACGAGCTTTCAAGCTATACCCCATTACGCGTACATGAAGGTTAAAAATGCCCGGACCCAATGGAATCATCACTCTAGCTAGTGATCCGGACGTCGCACTCCGCGCCGAAAATAAAACTGCAGCACTAGCCCTGGAAGCATTATCCGAAGCCCTAGCGGCTGAAGAACTAACAACGCCGCGCGCCACAGTGGACAGGGACGACGTGATACTCGACAAACGACCCAAGTCCACCTCATTCAAGCCCGCAGACGAGATAGTCAAATTCCAGGTCCATCCAACGGACCCCACAAAGACAGCTTCCATCGGGACACAGTTGAGCCCCACAATGGACGTCGTACTACGAGACTTCCTCGTGAGAATTGGGACATTTTGCTGGCATCGCTTCGGACATGCGGGCATCCCTACACAAGCTGGCGAACACGACCTCAATATCTTTGAAAGGATACAAGCCAGTCAAATAGACTCTTAGGCGCTTCTCAGAGCCAAAACAGAAAGCCATGGGAGAAGAGCTAGCCAAGCTACTTGAGGCCGGATTCATCAGAGATATAAAGCACCCGGATTAGCTGGCAAATCTGGTAATGGTACCAAAAAAGGACAAATCCTGGCGCCTATGCTTTGATTTCAAAGACCTCAACAAGGCTTGCCGCAAGAATCCCTTCCCCTCCCTCGCATCGACCAAATCATCGACGCTACCGCAGGACACGACCCACTATGATTCCTCGACACATACTCCGGATACCATCAAATAAAGATGGCAGAGTCCAACCAAGCATAGCGGCCTTCATAACGCATATATGGTCATACTGCTTCAACACTATGCCTTTCGGGCTTAAAAATGCCGGCGCAACCTATTAATGCATGATTCAAACATGCCTGGTGTCGGGTGGTAGGTGCAGCATATGCCAACGGATGGCTTATCATTGTGGGAGCCAGTAAGACATTACCGGTGCCTGGAAGCGGGATGAGGCGAAGACATGCACGCTAGCGAATCTTACCCAGCTTCGGGGCTCTCCATGGAGATAACACCCCTATTGCTTCTCTGTGGGGTCTCTGCATGATCACTAGATCAACAAGTAGCTACAAGAGGCTCCTTGAGCTGTTCAGTGGTAGGAGGTAGAAGGGCAAGGCTAGCTCTCTCCTCTCCCGATGGTAGTGTCTAAAACTCCGTGAGATCAACCCTTTGCATGGGTGTCCCGGAGGGTTTATATAAACTACCCCGGAAGTACAATGGTAATCCGGTGAGTGCGGGCCCGAACCCGTCGGTGTCTCGACCGCCGTCTTCTCCGCCCGGCCACGGGGCCCGCCGGTGGTGGGTCCCATGGTGTCGACATTGAATGACGAGGCCCATTACTGAGGGTTTTGTCGGGGCTGATTCTTTGTTGCCTTGCCTCACGATGATGAGGGCTTTGTCGAGGTAAGCATAGCTCTGATGTCGCATATGCAGACTCCCCTATGTACCGTGTCTCATGCAGCAATGGTCTGCTTGGCGCCCCAAGAGAACAAGCCGACTATTGAAGCGGCCCGGCCTTGGCCAGGCTGCGGAGACCGGAGCAGCGTTTGGATGTCTCTCGACCCGAAGGCACGCCGCTGCGAACCATCTTGAGCAACTTTGTCGTGGATGGCGTCATGATTCGCGAACAACGATTGCCAGCGGACGAGGATAGCTGCCCCATCTGACGTCTTGTGTGTACGCATATCTAAGGGACCGGGGTGCGAGGTTATAGTATACGCCCGATCCGTCACGTTATGGGCGATGGTCTTTAGGATCAGCGTTGACGCTTGCTTCTTGAGTCGACCGCCGTGGGCGCCTCACGGGTTGGTCCTTCACGGGCCGGCTTCTTGGAGTCGGTCCTTCACGGGCCGGCTTCTTGGAGTCGGCTCGATCGTGGCGTCCTCCAAAGGTCGTTTCTGGCCGGGCGCCTTCGCCTTGACCGGCCTAGGTGATAGCGGCGGAGGAAAGCGGCCCCATGTCTTCGTGCTTGAGTCCGTCGGCCCGTTGTTTTCGAGGGCCAAAGGGCGGTTAGGCCACCGTGGTCATTTACTCAAACGATGATCCCGAAGCTGGTTGGGCTTCCGCGGTGAAGAAATCGAAGCTCAGCCAGACTTCCTATCGAGGGTGACGGCTAGAATTCGGCCTTTATTGCGCATGCCTTCTCGTGAAACCTCCTCGAAATCGGCGGGAACCGGTGGCGCGCAGCAAAGCAGCGTAGGCGGACCGCCCGCCTTCAGCGTCGCGTGGCACCATTCGGCTAGAAGGGCTGCCAGCCACAGCGCGCCAGCGGGGCGTCGTTGCAGGCGAGGCCCGCCACTCCCGATGCCTCGGCCCGTCTTGTGAATCTTCTGGCCCAAACCAACGCCCGTCTTCGGCGGCGGTTCCCCTTCGCCATCAAGCGCGATAATCCGCAGGCGTGGGGAGTGGCGCGATTAATCCCGCCCCGGTGCCTCGCCTCCTCGGCCGCCAGGGCAAAGGCTATCGTAGAAGCGCGGAGGAAGCAGCGATCATTCGCGCGCTTCGCCCTCGCCCTGCCTCCGTCTTCTTCTGCATCGCTGCGGTAGCTCCTCGCCGTGCTCCCGCCTCGCCATCCATTCTTCCTCGGTGTGCGCAAACTTGCTGCCTCGCGCGGCGCTTGCGTCGTCGTGATACGCGCCATGGCTCGAAACGCCGAGCTCTTGGGGCGGCTCCACCATCACAGCGACCATATTGAGTTTCTCCGCCAAGGCGGCGGCTGCCGGCGAGGATCTCGTGCATATCCGCCTCGCGCTAGCAAGGAGATCTCACGGTCTTGGGAGGAAAGCGGCGAGTGATCTTCTACTTTCGCCTTGCATGCTGTTGTCGGCCTCCCGCGGATGGCTTCTTCTGCGTGTTCGCCCGGCTTCTACCAACTCCAGCCACACCACCTCACCCCAACACGGTGGTGCTCTTTGGTCGACCGTCTCTTTGTGCGAAGGCTTCCTCGCGTCCTCCCACCGCCGAGCCCTAGGGGGGTTTTTCAATCAACCTCGGCACGGTGCGTGGCGGCGTGCGGCTCCGTCTGGCGCCTTATCGCCATGAGGAGGTCCACCGCGAACCCCTTCCTTCAATCGTCGCTGATCCGATCGGTAAAAGCTCTAGCAGATCACACTTTTATGTAAACGTTGCCACGAAGGCGATTATGTCAACCTGCGGCTTACGTAGCGGCCCGGCCCGTGGGAGGCCGTCTTCATGAGTCCTCTTGGGCGGTCGGCGGCGCTTGGGCCGGGCCGAACCGTCGTAACCGAGTGCTCATCTAGTCGGACCGTCTGACCGGGCCCGACTTGATCGCCGCCATCGTCGAGCACCGGGTCCTTCCGCTCCAAGGCCGCCTTCATCTGATCTGTCGGATGGCGGCCTTTCGACAAAGATTTCGGCACGAGGAGATGCCCCACGAGGTGTCTTACATGGTGAACTACATTGCCAGCTGCAAGCTCAAGCCGGACTGGCAGTATGGCATGGCGCCATTCTCTCGCGCCAATCCGCCACCTACGGTAAGTTTTCTTTCTTTATTTGTTGCCGAGTCCTTTCCGGGCCGACTTTTGACAAGCCGGTCTATCCTCATTCAGAACCCCCTTCTTCATCCTCCGGCGGGACATGCGGGCGGGCCTTGAAATTCGCCCGACGCCGAGGCGATCCAACGACACCGACTTGGGGGCGGCTGCCTGAGACGGCAACGCCCGTGGGGGGCGGCGGCAAACAATGACTCAGGCAGCCGGCGGCGGTAGGCCGATGATGCCTGGCCGACCCTACTCCCGCCGCCGGCGTCAGAGCCCCAAAGCGTCGGCCCATCAGATGGGCGGCCGCTGAGTGGCGTCTTGAAGCGCCCGGCGGCACCGACTCCCTTGAAGGCCGGCCGAAGAGGCCTAAGGTGCCATGGCGGCAACCAAGCGGCGAAGCTGACGCGAGGCGGCCCTTCCGCAAGTGGTAAAGCAACCCTGGTGAGTCTGGCGTAAGTTACGGTCTTTCGCCTTTATTTCTTTTCTTTGTTTGATTTTCTCCTAAGCCTTTTCTCTGTTTTGTCAACCAGGGCCCCGCTCTCCCTTGAGCGGACTACCGCCGCCTCCATAGTCGGTGGAGCGGGAGGGTCTGCAGGTTCCCGTCGCATAGATCCCCGCGTCGAGCTTGAGGCGGCGGCCAGGCGGAATCTTGGCAGGAGAAGCCTTGGGAGGAAGGCGAGGCGGAGGAGAGAAAGGCAGCGCCGAGCTGGCCACAGAACACAGCGGTAGTCGGCGGCCTTGCAGCAGCCAGCGGCGGCGGCGGCGAGAAACCCGAGCGGAGAAAGGCGGCGGAGGCCCTGCGAGCCAGCCTCCAGCGGCTCATCATCCCCTACATTCCGTGCCCCGAGCGTCCCCAGCCCCGCCGGAGAGATCAGCGCGACCCGCGGTGATGGAGAGGAGGAAAGCGTGGTCGTCCTAGAGGAGAGTGGTGCTTGCCGCCGTCGGCCGGGACGGCCAAAGCGGCCAACCAGTGCCATGTGAGCAGCAAACTGCGCTGTGAGCGAGATCTTGTAGTCTGTCGCCCGGCTCGCGGCGTGTGGTGGCGGCGGAGCCAGATCCGCGAGGTGGCCACCTCTAGCTCATTGTCGCGCAGGCTGGAGTCGATCGCGCTTGCTTCGCCGAAGTGGATGCAGAGGCGGTGGGGCGGCCGCAGCGAACTTAGCGGCACAAGGCGTCCGCTTGGCCGGCTTGAGGCCCAAGCCACCACGCTGCTGAGCAATGTGCGGTAATTTCTCGCGACGGGCGGTCGTTCGGGTGAGTTCTCTTGTTCTTGATTTCTTTCCGTGGGGAGTGCGTGGCACCTGCTGGAGTCTCAATCCCGAGTTCGAGCAGGTCTTTGGCAGGTGGCTTGGAACTTCTCGAACTTGTTTCTTGACTTGCTCTTGCTTGCTTCTTCATCCTGTTTGCGGGATTACCTAACCTCCGCGCTGCTACCTTCAACTCCAGAGTCAGGAGGCGGACTGAGAGGGCCGCCGATCGGCGGAGGCCGGGCGTGAGTGTTTTATCTTTTCATCTCATGTGGGGCGGCGTCAGTGCCACCCATGGTGTCAATCCCGAGATTCAGACGTGGCTGCGATCGAGGTCGGATCTTTCTTGCCGACTTCTTTCTTAACTTTTTCTTTCCATCTTTGGTAGGAGCCAATGCCGACTTGAGGCAGCAGCTGGGTGTCGCCTGAGACCGCCCTTCCGCACCAAGGAGGCGAGCTCAATGCCTTAGCTCGGGGCGTGACCTTTGGCCAAGAGGCTGGCCGACCAGGGAGAAAGCCACCAGCAGTCTGGCGGCCCTAAGGCCAATGAGCCGCCCTCAAAGCCGAATTCGAGACCGATGCGGTGGGCTAGGCCGAGGCAAGGCAAGCTCTGAGCAAAGGCTACGACCGTGTCGAGGACTTGGTTGGCGGTAGGCCGCCTTCTCCTTCATTCTTTGCTTGTTCTTGCAAGTCGGTTTATCTCCTGACTTGCTCTGTTTCTTCTTCTTTGTGAAGAGTACTTTCCTGGCCACTCTATCGCCGCCAACCAAGCCATCGAAGCCCACCGTGAAGCCCGGCGTCAGGCTGGGGTTAGGATCGCGCCGGATGCCAACCGGTCGCTTGAGGGCAACCGGCGATCGAGGCCCGCCTCAAGCCCGGCCTCGCATGCTCCGCTGGCTTCAAATCTTAGGGCGCAGTCTTTGGCCGCCCTTTGGCTGGCGGGTAATCCTCGCACCCCCGGCCGTCTGCCGGTGGCTGGAGGTAGCCGTCGGCGCCTTGAGGCTGGAAAGCCAGCGACTCGATCCGGCGCTCGGGCGCTGAGAGTTGTCTGGGCTTGGTACCTGGAGGCTGAACTTGGATCATGCGCTTTTGGCGGCGAGGCCAAGGAGGAGGCTGGGGCGGTCGCGGCGGCTATCATCCGGCATGCTTCGGCGATCGCCCGACCTAGGCACACGGCGCCTTTGCTCCTGAGGTGAGCGAGGGCGGCGTCGTGCAGCGGAGGACTAGTTTGGGCTGAATCCGGCCGGCGGTGAGGACTCGGCCGGAGAGATTGACTCCAGCGGCGAGGCGAGGAGGAGGAGGGAAGATGGCGAAGATGCTAAGCCGGATGTCGGGCAGCCGGCCAGCCTCAACTGGCCGTGCCTCTAACAGCGAGGCAGCGTGAATGCTCCGATTGCCACGGCGACAACCGAGCGAGACTTCGCCCGGCCACTCCTCCAGCTAACACCGCCCGTCTCCACCGTTCTTCCCACCAGCTCAGGCGCTTGGCAGCAGTTATCATTTACTTCCCTGCTAGTTACTCCTTGAAAAAATTGTTATTTTGTGCAATTCCACCCACTGGGGGTGTATTCAAACTTCGTTGAATGCCGGCCTTTCGAAGGCTTTGGGTGTAAATATTATTATGCATGTGTTTGGCTTCCATTCCGACTTGCTTTTTATCTTTCAACTTTCTTCCTTTGCCGCCTTCCTTGGTTGCCGCCTTCAATGGACAATATTTGCTCTGCAATCTGTGACCTGAGTATGAATTCGACCGTCTCGAGAAGGCAAGGACTCAAACTTTCTTAGATTATGGCGAGTAGGAAAGGAAGCTGACCATTCATCGCTTGACGATCGGTTGGTATGGAGGATGAACCCGGCTTGTGTTATGAGAGTTCATTAGTCCTTAGCCGTTTTTCATGTGGGCATCCTTTCCGCCTTTAGCTCTTGCTAGTCGGGCAGCCGATTCTTCGAGCTGTGACTCTTCGCAAGAGAGGGCTTGGGTGCCGGCACATTACTTGTCTGACTGCAGGTAGAACTTGGACATAACTCAAGGCGGCAAGTCCCCGGGCCGACTAGTCGAACCCGGTGCCGGACGGAGAAAGTAAATGCAGTAGGGTAACCATGGGTGTTATACCCGGCATTCATAGATAAAATAGGGTAGTCCCCAAGAACTCCTCGGGGGCCCGTTGTCTCATACTTAATACAAAAGGTAGCGTGATACATACTGCATTTCAACTGTAAAATCTTCGAAGAAGATTGGCGTTCCATGGGCTCTGCGACTCCTTGCCGGAGTCGTCTCTCTTGCGTGCCTTCGGATTCTGTGTGTCGATTAGGTAATAGGAGTCGTTTCCCAGAGCCTGGCTGATGACGAAGGGGCCTTCCCAAGGGGCCGAGAGCTTTTGCTAGCCGGCTGTTCGCTGTATCAGCCGGAGCACAAGGTCTCTGTCACTCCCAATATGCGACCCTATCCAAGAGGAACTCGAAGGTCCCACCAAGGATAGACCCGCATATTGAAACGCTTTCGCAAGGTGGATATCATTACATCAACATTACATAATAGGTAGGGATACATACATAAGGCATACAATGCCACACGAATACAACAATACAACATACAAGAACAACATCCGACTACGGATGAATCATAAACAGGAACTCAAACAATATCCACCCTGCTAGCCCAGGCTGCCGACCTGGAACCTATCCCCTGATCGAAGCAGAAGAAGAACTCCAAACAAGCAAACATCGCTCTCGCGTCAAGATCATCGCATAACCTGTACCTGCAACTGTTGTTGTAGTAATCTGTGAGCCACGAGGACTCAGCAATCCCATTACCATGGGTATCAAGACTAGCAAAGCTTAATGGGAAAGGAAGAGGGTAAAGTGGTGAGGTTGCAGCAGCAACTAAGCATATATGGTGGCTAACATACGCAAATGAGAGCGAGAAGAGAAACAAAGGAGCGGTCGTGAAACTAGCAATGATCAAGAGGTGATCTGAACACCTACTTACGTCAAACATAACCCGAAACCGTGTTCACTTCCGGACTCCGAGAAGAGACCATCACGGCTACACACGCGGTTGATGCGTTTTAATTCGGATCTGGTGTCAAGTTATCTACAACCGGACATTAACAAATTCCCATCTGCCACATAACCGCAGGCACGGCTCTCGAAAGTTTATACCCTGCAGGGGTGTCCCAACTTAGCCCATGATAAGCTCTCGCGATCAACGAAGGATATTCCTTCTCCCAGGAAGACCCGATCAGTCTCGGAATCCCGGTTTACAAGACATTTCGACAATGGTAAAACAAGACCAGCAAAGCCGCCCGATGCGCCGACAATCCCGATAGGAGCTGCACATATCTTGTTCTCAGGGCAACACCGGATGAGACTAGCTACGAGTAAAACCAGACTTCGAGTTTCCCCGAGGTGGCCCCGCAGGCAGCTCAGTTCGGACCAACACTTAGACAAGCACTGGCCGGGGGCTAAAATAAAGATGACCCTTGGGTTGGCCGACCCAAGGGAAGGGTATAGGTGGTGGTGAGGCAAATGGTAAAACCAAGGTTGGGCCTTGCTGGACAAGTTTTATTCAAAGCGAACTGTCAGGGGGGTCCCATAAATCACCACCACGTTAGGAACGCAAAATCCGGGAACATAACACGGTATGACGGAAACTAGGGCGGCAAGAGTGGAACAAAACACCAGGCATAAGGCCGAGCCTTCCACCCTTTACCAAATATATAGATGCATTAATAATATAAGAGATATTGTGATATCCCAACATAACCCTGTCCACCATGGAGCAATCTTCAACTTCACCTGCAACTAGCAACGCTATAAGAGGGCTGAGCAAAGCGGTAACATAGCCAAGCAATGGTTTGCTAGGAATGGTGTCAAAGGTTAGAGGTTCATGGCAATTTGGGAGGCTTGAAGAGCAAATGATAGGTAGCGCAGCATAGCGATAGAACGAAGCAACTAGCATAGCAATGATAGTAGTGAGATCCAGGGTAGCGGTCATCTTGCCTGAAATCCCGCTAGGAAGAAGAACGAGTCCATGAAGAAGATGAAGCCACGAAGACGAACCACACGTGAGCGAACGCATCCTCACGATCGCATAGCAAGCAGGAACTATCGAGAAGAAGCACACAACATGGTAAACACACCACACATGAACAAGACATGATGCACAATAAGCATGATGCATGACAAAGCTACATGAAGCTACTCATGACAAGAGATGATGCAAACAAGAACAACACATCAAGGCAAGTTTAAATGAGGCCGGGAACAATATATAACAATTCCGGTAAGTCCTCGTATGCATATTTCGAAATTGGTCCAGATCTGAACAAACCTTATGTTCAAGTTGTTAAACAGCAAGTTAAAGAGCACCAAGAGGGTCTACACGAAATTCTAGTCAAGTTACATATAAAGTTCATTAGATTCGGAGCTACGGCCTAGAAGATATGAGCAAAACAAGTTAAACATGGCATTGATGCAAAATGCATACAAACATCAAGCAAACACACCAAAACAAGGATGCAACATGATAATATGAAACTACATGCAAAACTAAGCAAGTTTCATATAGAGCACACTCAAAACGGAGCAACGGTTCAACACATACACTCTATACAAGTCATAACAACAATCTGTCCATAACAGCAACTAGGCATATTGCAAGCATCAAAACAATATGCTACAGCACCCCAACATAATAACAAAAGGCATGAGCATGAAGTACTGGTAAAGCATGACAAAACATGAACACTGAGCTATCTCCAGAAATCACTAGAACATGCTCAAACACACATGGTAAGATTGCAAATAATAACAGTTTCAGACTTTACCAGAAATAACATCAGGTTGCAATGTTTAGAGCTATCAAACAACATGTTACAGGAACTTATCATGGCAAACAAAGGCATGGCATGCATCTACTAATTGCATAGATCAAAAGTCCCTTACTGACCATGAGCCAAAAAGGCATAGAAAATATGATGGCCCCCATGTAAATATGGCAAGTTATATTACAGATTCATACATGGCAGGAACAACAATAAGTAGGCATGTTGGCGAGCTTGAACCACTCACCACAGAGCAATACATGGCATGTCAAGGCAACCAACAGTAAGAAGACATGTTTATGAAGCTAAGCATGGCAAGAGCAAGTTCATAGGGTGCATGGATCAGTAGCAAACAATCATGGAAACATTGAACTTAATGTTAATAGGCTGACAGCAACATTATCAAGCAACTTTGGAGCAAGATATGAACATGCTACAACAGGCTATAATTGCAACCAAGTGCATGAATGGATAGAGCAAGACATGTATAACAACTCGTCCTTAGTGAACATCTCCAGAATAATGCACGAAAAGACTTGTAGCAGCAGGTTTACATAGCAACAAAATATAACAGAATCTGTCAGGAAAACAGCAACAGCAAGTACCCTCCTTAACAAGCTCGATGCACTCAGCACACAACTTACAAAAATACATGGTTGGCACCACTGGAAAGATGGCATATCATAGATCAAAACACATGTAGACATCAACCTCATAGGATGCACACATCAATCATGGCAAAAATGACAAATGAGCAAGTAATAACAGTTTCAGCAGATTAACATCAACATGCACTCTTCCAACAGCATTTCGGGCATCAAGATGAGCTCAAATGAACATGATGCAATGGAATGAAATGAAGTACTCGTCGAGACGAACAATTTGACATATTACACGCACAAAACGGAGCTACGGATGCAGAGATACAATGCGATGAACATGGCATGATTATGCAAAATATTCGGGACAGCCAAAATTCCAGATCTGAAAACTGAGCGTAGAATAGCTAAAAGACGCTTGGGCGGGGAATAGGGCATCGCTCCCCGTGGGCTTCGGCCCAGAGTGAAGGGAGAGGCCTGGCAGGCCGGTTGGTGCAAGTGGGCAGCGAGCGAGGGGCCGGCCCACGTGGCCGGGTCAACGCAGCCCCGATCGAGCGGGACGGCAGCAGAGGGCGCGCGGCCGGAGGCAGGTGGCGTTCCGGTGGCTCTCCGGATCTGGTCGGAGACGACCGTCAACGGGAGGCGAAGCTGGTGCGCGTAGACGGCGAGGTGGGCGGGCGCTTTCGGGAGGAGCCGGGCGCGCGGTGGAAAGACGTAGCGGCGCTGGCGATGGCGCTGGTGCATGGGCGGCCGGGCGGCGACGGCGGCGGCGGCGGAAGTCCGGCGGTTCCAGCGAACCCGGCGGCGATGGCAGATGGTCGGTAGCGAAGCGAGGCGCGATGGTGGCGGCGGCGTCTGCGGGTTGAAGGCCTGGCCGGAGGCAGAGCGGCGGGGCGCTGGCGGCGGGCCCACGTGGCGGCGGAGGGAGGGCGCACGCAGCACCGGGTGGCGTGGCTAATTCTCATTGGCGGGCGGCGTGTCCGGCGGACATGTCCGCGCGGATGGACATGTCCGGCGTATGAGGAGGAAGACTGCTAGGGTTGGATTGCGGGATTTGAGGAGGAGGCATTTATATAGGTAGAGGGAGCTAGGAGAGTCCAAATGAGGAGCGGTTTTCGCCCCCACGATCGTGATCGAACGACCGAGAGCATGGAGGAGAGTTAGATGGGTTTTGGGCCAGGTTGGAAGGGGTGTTGGGCTGCAAAGAGAAAGGGGCTTTTGCGGTTACCCGGTTAACCGTTGGAGTATCAAACGACCTCCAAAGGCACGAAACTTGACAGGCGGTCTACCGGTGCTATACCAAGGCCGCTTGGCTAACCTCGGGCCATTCCGAGAAAGTTTAACACCCGCACATGAGAAGAGGTAAAAGGGGGCGCCGGATGACATAGGAGTGCCAGATTGCAAAACGGACAATGGGGAAAATGCTCGGATGCATGAGATGAACACGTTTGCAAAATGAAATGCACATGATGACATGATATGAAATGCATATGATGACATGGCAAAGTGCAACACGCAAGCAAATGACATGGCAACAACGGCGAATAACTGGCAGACACCTGGCGCATCGAATCCGGGGCGTTACAGTCTCCCTCTTGGAAGGTTCTCGGCTTTACCCTCCGATGTGGTAACGGCGTAGCCCTTGCTGGTAGATGGCGGATCGGCTGAGGGCTAACAGCCGACTTTCTTCGAGCAAGTCGATGCCATCTTCTCTTGCTTCCTTGGCCTCCGCCTCCGTGTACATGGTGACTCGAGGTGAGTCGAACTCGATGTCAGTTGGGATGACAACCTCAGCACCATATACAAGGAAGAAGGGGGTGAAGCCGGTCGACTTGTTTGGATTAGTGCGCAGACTCTAGAGGACGGCCGGTAGCTCTTCGAGCCAGCAGCCGGCCGAACGTTCCAGTGGCACGACCAGTCGAGGCTTGATGCCGGAGAGGATGAGGCCGTTTGCTTGCTCGACTTGGCCGTTTGACTACGGGTGGGCAACGGATGCTAAGTCCAGTCGGATGCCCTGTGTCGCGCAGAAACATGCTAAAGCTCCCTTGGCGAAATTCGTGTCGTTGTCGGTGATGATGCTGTGTGGTATGCCGTACCGGGTTGTGATGTCGGCAATGAATGTCACGGTAGTCGGCCCATTCAGTTTTTTGATCGGCTTTGCTTCAATCCACTTGGTAAATTTGTCTACGGCGACAAGCAGATGTGTCATGCCGCCGCGCGCCGTCTTGAATGGTCCGACCATGTCCAGTCCCCAGACAGCAAAGGGCCAAGTGATGGGATGGTTTTGAGTGCAGAAGCCGGCAGGTGCTGCTTGGAGCCGAAGACTTGGCACCCTTTGTAGTGTTTGACTAGTTCCTTGGCATCCTCCAATGCAGTCGGCCAGAAGAATCCATGGCGGAAGGCCTTGGCAACGAGCGCCCTGGAGGCGCCATGGTGGCCGCATTCACCTTGGTGGATGTCTTTGAGGATTGCTATGCCCTTCTCTTGCTCGACGCAGTGCTGGAAGACTCCGGTAGCGCTGCGCCTAACTAGATCTTGATTCATTATTGTGTAGGCTCCGACTCGGCGTTGGACTTGTATGGCTGAGATCTCGTTAGTCGGTAGTTCTCCATTCACCAGAAACCGGAGGATGGGCTGAGCCCATGATGGAGCTGTGATTTCTTCGACTACCAAGATGGCTGCTGCAACCAGGGTGGGCGGGCTGGGTTGCGAGGAGTTGGAGTCGACCTCCGCCTGCTGTGCCACTGCAGTCCCTGGGCCGGGTTCGACTATGGCAGTCCCCGGGCCGGGTTTGACTATGGAAGTCCCCGAGCCGGCTGCCGAAGTCCCCGGGCCGCCTGCCTGGTCCCCAAAGTCGGATCCGACTGCGTCGGGGTCAGGCGGCACGAAGATGGAACTGGATTCCGGAGACGGCTTGACAGATGGCTTGAAGAGGCGTTGGAGGGCGACGCCGCTTGGTATAGCTTGCCGAGTGGAGCCTATTCGTGCCAGGGCATCTACTTGCTCATTATCAGCCCGAGGCACGTGAAGGAACTTGCACCCCTCGAAATATCCGCTGAGCTGCTGGACAAGGAAACGGTAGCTCGCCATGTTTGCGCCCTGGCATCCCGCACGGATGATTGCCGAACCACTAAGTCCGAAGTCGCCATAACACGAGATCCGCGGATGCCGAGTTCCTTGGCTAGCCGGAGCCCGTGTATGAGCGCCAGACGGGCCACATTGTTGGAGGCGCAAAGTGGATTTGCAACGTGTATCTGAGTTTATCGCCTTGGGAGAGGTGAGGACGATGCGGCTCCAAGCCGTGCGCATCTTGGATCCGTCGAAGGCATCCGCCAATGAGTGGAGTCCGGAGGCCGTGGCAGTATCGGGTCTCGCCCGGTCGATGAGGAAGTCGGCCAGTGCTTGGGACTTGATGGCGGTGCGGGGCTGGTAGTAAATTGTGCACGGAGACCAGCAAGAATAGCCCATTTCGCCACTCGGCCGATGCATCCCGGCTGCCTATGATCTCGGCAAGCGGGCAAAGGTATACGACCGTGATGGGATGCTCTTGAAAGTAGGGCTTGAGTTTCTTGGAAGCGAAGTACACACCATAGCACATTTTCTGATAGTGCGGGTAGTTCTGTGTGGAGGTGGACAATACTTCTCTCAAATAATATACCGGCCTCTGGACTAGCTGAGCTCGGCCCTTTTATGGGCGCTGAACCACAATGACCGTGCTGACCACCCGCTGGTGGCGGCGATGTAGAGGAGCATGGGCTCCTTCTCAGTTGGGGCCGCCAAGACAGGCGGTGTGGACAGCATCTTCTTCAACTCGTGGAAAGCTTGATCCGCGTGGTCATTCCACTCAAAGTGAGCGGACTTCTTCATAAGTCGGTAGAGGGGGAGAACCTTCCCTCCGAGCCGGCTCATGAAGCGGTTCATAGACGCCAGGCATCCGGTGAACTTTTGGACGTCTCGCAGCTTGGTAGGGACCTTCATTCTCTCTATGGCCTTGATCTTCACTGGGTTGCACTCGATGCCGTGTTCGGAGACCAGAAAGACCAGAAGTTGGCTGGCTGGTACTCCAAACACACATTTCTCTGGGTTGAGCTTGATCTGAAACCGGCGCAAGTTCTCAAAGGTTTCCTTGAGGTTTTCCAGCAGGGTGCCGTGTTTCTCCGTCTTCACCACAACATCGTCTACATAGACGTGGGCATTTCTGCCGAGTTGCTTGAGGAGGCATTTCTGCATGCAACGCTGAAAAGTGGCACCGGTATTTCTCAAGCCGAATGTCATAGTCGGGTAACAGAAAGCTCTGAATGGGGTGATGAAGGCGGTCTTCAAGCGATCAGCCGGGTTCAGCTTTATCTGGTGGTAGCCAGAATAAGCATCCAAGAAACTCAACAGCTCACATCCGGCTGTGGAGTCTATCACTTGGTCAATCCTGGGCAGGGCGAACGGATCTTTGGGGCAGGCTTTGTTGAGACTGGTGTAATCGATACACGTGCGGCACTGCTTGTTCTTTTTCAGCATGAGGACCGGGTTGGCAAGCCATTCTAGAAAGAACACTTCCATAATGAAGCCGGCTGCCAGAAGCCATGCTATTTCTTCTTCGACTACTCTTTCTTCTCTTCTTCGACAGCGGCGAAGGGCTGCTCGACCGCTTTGCGCCACATCGACATGTAGCTTGTGCTCGGCGAAATCTGGCGGGACACCATTATGTCTTTGGGAGACCATGCGAAGATGTCCCGATTCTCACGGAGGAAATCGATGAGCTCGCCTTCCTATTCTTTGTCAAGGCCAGTGCCTATGACAGCAAGGCTCTCCTGGGTGCTCCGGTCCAGGGTATCTTCTTTGTCTCCTTGGCGGTGGAAAGAACCTTGAGCTTCACATTCTTTGGGGTCGGGGGACAAGGCCGGCTGCTTTCCAGCCAAGGCCACAACTCGGTCCAAAGATCTTCTTCTTCGTGATCACGAGGGACTCGCCACCGACTCATCGGCTGCTACACACTCGTAAGACTTCTTGTAGTCTCCGGGTTATGGTGATAATGCCTTTGAGCTCCGGCATCTTCATCTTGAGGTAGGCATAGTGGGGCACAGCCATAAACTTGGCCAACGCTGGTCGGCCAAGCAGTGCGTGGTACGGGCTCTCCAAATCCACTACCTCAAACCATATTGCCTCTCGGCAGAAATGATCCTTGTCTCCAAAGAGGACATCCATATTGATCTTGCCGATTGGTGAGCAGGACAGGCCGGGTACGATGCCATGGAACACAATCCGGCTAGGCATGAGTTGCTTCGGCTTGATGTTGAGCTTCTCCATTGTATCTCGGTACAGAATTTTGATAATGCTCCCGCCGTCTATCAGCACGCGAGAGAAACGGGCGGCGCTTCTCTCTGCTGCCAGGGTAGCATCTAGCACAAGGGCATAGGAGCCAGGAGACGGCATCACCTCTGGGTGGTCGTCCCGGCTCCAGCTGATGGGCTTCTCCGACCAGTGCATAAACTCAGGGTTACTGGAGGCGACCGCGTTGACTTCCTGGTGTTGTCGGCGCCGACTTTTCTGATCGTCTAGTTGGCTCGTGAAGACGACGTAGGCAGCATGCTCGTCAGGGAACTCGTCATGGACGGCTCCGACTACTGGCCGAGCGGCCGGCTGCTGGGGGGCAGGAGGTGGCTGGCCCACAGGCGGAGGCGGCAGCAGCCCCTCGCCCTTGGAGATCGGGGTGAGCCAATGGCACTTCCGGGTCGTATGGTTGGACGGCTTCGCGCCGCCGTGGAACATGCAGGGGGCGTCGAGGGTCTGCCAGAAGAAGGCCGCCGCTGCCGCCTCGCCGCTTCTTCGCTTAGAGCCGCCGTCCCTCGTGCCGCTCGTCTTCGACAAGAGCCACCGCCGACCGTGGAAGGCGGCATTGGAGCCTTTGCGCTTGTTGCTGCTTCGACACGGGCGCCGGGTGGACTCTCCAGCCGGCGTCTTGGGAGCCGGAGCAAGCACTTTCCCAGAGGCGTCGACTCGGAGCTCGGCCTTCATGGAGGAGTCGGCCGTGGCATATTTGTCCGCGATGATCAGCAGCTCGTCAAGGGTAGTCGGCTCGTCGTAGAGGAGTCGGTGCTTGAGGAGGGTGCCTTCTCGGCATCCAGCCATGAAGTACTTGATTGCCTGAACCTCGTGCACCCCTTCGCAGGAGTTTCGGAGCTCGGCCCAACGCGTGAGGTAGTCACGAGTCGACTCATTGGGTCCTTGCACGCACAAGGAGAGCTGTCGGGGCTTGGGAGCCCACTTGTAGGTGATGGTGAAGTTGCGGATGAAGGCTTCCGTGAAGTCGAGCCAGTTGTTGATGCTGTAAGGCTTGAGGCTATTGAGCCAGGTACGGGCCGTGCCTTGGAGCATCAGGGGGACATACTTCACGACAACGCGTCTGTTGCTGTTAGCTATGCGAACCGCGGTGGAGTAGTCGATCAACCAGTCCTCCGGCTTCACGGAGCCGTTATACTTGGGCGTGTCTCTTGGAAGCAAGAACCCTTTGGGAAAGGGCTCGTCGCGGATGCGGGGGTCGAAACAAGGCGGGCCGACATCATCTTCTTCTTCTAGAGCCAGGGATCGCGCAAGGCGGTCGATCCGATGGCGGGCATCGTTCTCGCCGACTCCTTTGCGGGGACCAAGTCGGCCGCTGAGAGTCGGATGCTTGATAGGCGGCGGGGTGGGATATCTCTCCCCGCGAGGCGGAGGAGGGGGCAAGTCGCCTCGTCTCTCCACGCCTCGGGGACGGCCCTCCGCGTCGCGCTCGATGGTGATTCATGTCCGCCGCGCTAGCAGCGGCCTTTCTTGTTCGCACGGGCGCCACTGCAATCGGCGTCATGCGAGGTCGCGCCGTGCTTTCGGCGCGGGGGGCTTCAGCCCGGACGCCTGCCGTGCCGTGCCGCGCCGCATCGATCAGCTACCGGATGCGTCCCGTCATGTAAGGGAGTTGCGGCCCTCACCGCTGAGCTCGTCAACGATCGATCGGGCGGCGCCAGATTCTCGAGGGTGTGGCGAGACCGGCGTTCGCACTCAAAGATGTCTGGCGGCGGCCACGCTGCGCTTTCTTGATGGCGCCGACCTAGCTTGGCCCTTCGAGGCGGCGCGTCAAGGCGGCGCTTGGTCGACTTCAGTGAGTGAGCTTCGGAGGCGCCTCATGGTGTTTATCTTCCGCCCTCCGCGACGAGGGCAAGGCGGCGAGCCTCCGGTGCCTCGGCGGCCGCCGGCCGAGATGGGGACGGACAAGTCCTGCAGCACCGCTTGCGAGCGTCAGGTGTTCTCGCCGGGCGGCTCCGGGTCGATGACCAGACCTCGGTGACGGTGCACGCCACCGCCACCACGGAAGAGGGTCGTCGAAAATGATCACGTCGGTAGGGAAGGCGTCGAGCGATGACGTGTCGGAGTCGACAAGCATCGGGTCGGTGTAGCCGACCGACTCCAAGTCTGCGGTAGGCTCGCCGGAGACGTGGTGTTGGTCGAGGAGGCTGACGAGGCATCTTTCGAGGCAGCCAGTGCCCGCGTCGGATGCGGGCTCGTCGGAGATGCAAACCTCGCCAAGGAGATCGGCGAGGCAGCTCGCCAAGGCAGCAGCGTCGCCGACGCTTGCGCCGCTGTCGAGGGCAAGCGCCCTCTGGCGCGGGCTGGCTATGCTCGCCGGGAGGAAAAGGGTTCCCGTCCAGAGAAGGTCTCCGGACGACGGTGCACCTGGCCCCAAGGTGGGCGCCAAATGTCGGGTGGTAGGTGCGACATATGCCAACGGATGGCTTATCATTGTGGGAGCTAGTAAGACATCGCCGGTGCCTGGAAGCTGGATGAGGCGAAGACATGCACGCCGGCGAATCTTACCCAGCTTCGGGCTCCGTGGAGATAACACCCTATCGCTGCTCATGGGTCTCCGTGATGATCACTAGATCAACAAGTAGCTACAAGAGGCTCCTTGAGCTGTTCGGCCGGTAGGAGGTACAAGGGCAAGGCTAGCTCTCTCCTCTCCGATGGTAGTGTCTAAAACTCAGGAGATCAACCCATTGCACGGTGTCCTGTGGGGTTTATATGGGCCTACTTCGGGGTACAATGGTAATCCGGCCGGGTGCGGGCCCAGCCGTCATGTCACGACCGCCGCCTTCTCCGCCTGCCAGGGCCCGCCGATCGTGGGTCCCCGCTGTCGGCGCCGCCGATCGACAAAGCCGCCCCACCGCCTGGGGTCTTGTCAGGGGCTGGTCACTGTTGCCTTGCCTCTGATGACGAGGGCTTTGTCGAGGTAAGCATGGCTACAGTTCCGCCGCCTTGCGGGCTCCCACTGTAGCCTTACCGTGTCTCATCCGCTTAATGGTGTGCGCGCCCCGAGGGGGGAGCAAGCCGGCTATTGGAAGCCGGCCCAGCCTTGGGCCGGCTGGGGGAGGCCGGGCCGCTTTGTATGTCTCTCTGACCGAAGGGGCCTGCCGCCTACGGGCCATACTGGCAACCCGTCGTGGATGGCGTCATGATTCGCATGGCAACAGTGCCACGCCGGACGGTGGATGGCTGCCCCGTACGGCATACTGTAGCCACGCATATACCAGGATTCGGGGGTGGTAGGGTTCGCTATAGCCACGCCCCGTCCCGTCACCGTTATTGGCGATGGTCTTTAAGACGCGGCGTTCGACCGCCTGCTTCTTGGAGTCGGCCCTTCGTGGGCCGCCTCCTGGGGTCGGTCCTTCACGGGCCGGCTTCTTGGAGTCGGTCCTTCACGGGCCGTCTTCTTGGAGTCGGCTCGATCGTGGCGTCCTCCAAAGGTCGTTTTACGTCCGGGCCGCCTTTTGCCAGCCGGCCTAGGTGATAGCCGGCGGAGGAAGGCGGCCCCATGTCTTACGTGCTTCGAGGTCCGATCGGCCCGTTGTTTTTTCTGAGGGCCAAAGGGAGCCGGTTAGGCCACCCGTGGTCATTTACTCCGACACCTGGAGAAGCAAATTGGCAAAGCAGTGGAGGCATATGTGGATGACATAATCATAAAAACAGGACACGTCGAAACCTTAATAGATGACTTGAGACTTACGTTCGACAACCTCCGAACATACGACATCAAGCTCAACCCGGAAAAATGTGTTTTTGGCGTACCCTCCGGGAAGTTACTCGGCTTCATCGTTTCAAATAGAGGAATCGAAGCAAACCCGGCAAAAATCCAAGCTCTGTCGCAGTTGGCTATCCCAACAGACCTCAAGCATTTTCAGAAACTAGCTAGATGCGTGGCTGCCTTAAGCCGCTTTATCTCCCGATTAGGAGAAAAGGCACTACCTCTTTATCGCCTTCTTCGACGCACCGAACACTTCATGTGGACGGATGCAGCCACGGCCGGACTGGATGAAATAAAGACCCTATTGGCTAGTAATCCAGTCCTGACAGCGCCAAATATTGGCGAACCTATGCTATTGTACATAGCTGCAACACATCAAGTTGTAAGCGCAATGCTCGTCATCGAACGAGAAGCAGACAGATACAAGTTCCCGCTCCAAAAGCCGGTATATTACGTGTCCACTGTCCACACCCGATGCAAATCCCGATACCCACACTATCAAAAGATAGCATACGCGGTCTTCATGGCATCCCGGAAGCTACGACACTACTTTCAAGAGTGTTCGATTATGGTGGCCTCCGAAGTACCACTCAACGACATAATAAACAACCGCGACGCCACGGGACGGATTGCTAAATGGGCCATCGAGCTCCTTCCGTTCGACATAACATACAAACTACAACGGGCCATTAAGTTGCAAGTATAGGCTGACTTCGTCGCCGAATGGACAGAAGCCGAACTCCCTAAATAGTATGGTGCGTACTCCAATTGGATCATGCACTTCGACGGCTCTAAAATGCTGGCCGGATTGGGAGCGGGTGTAGTCCTGACATCCCCCACCGGAGACACGGTCCAATACGTACTCCAAATATTATACACAGACTCCAACAACGCAGCCGAATACGAAGCCTTGTTGCATGGTCTTTGGATCGCAGTCTCTATGGGCATTCAACGCCTAGAAGTGCGTGGGGACTTGAACATCGCATTATCACAAATAAACGGAGATTTTGATGCCAAGGATCCGCAAAATGGCGGCCTACCGTAACACCGTCATCAAAATGTCAGCTCGGTTTGAGGGATTCGAATTCCACCATGTGGCCCGAGAAAACAATCAAGCGGCGGATATCCTCGCCCGCATCGGCGCTAAACACGACCCCGTCCCACCTAATATATTCTTGGAAAGGTTGTTCAAGCCATCCATGGTATGGGAAGGGGAGTCCGGCAACACCCGTCCAGCTCCGAATACAACCCCAGATGCCGAACCATTTGATGTAATCGGGGGCTCCGCCACCGAAATAACACCTTCGGCCCACGAAATCATGGCTGTAATCGCTCCGTGGACCGAGCCTTTCTTGGCCTACCTAAATAGGCAGGAGCTCCCTCAGGACCAAAATGAAGCACGTTGTATTGTGCGGCGTTCCAAGGCCTACAAAGTCCATGAGGGAGAACTCTATAAGAAAAGTACCAACAGAGTGCTCCAAAGATGCATCTCCGAAGAGGAAGGGCGACAGCTCTTGGCTGAAATCCATGCCGGACTCAGCGGGCACCATGCTGCGGCTCGGGCACTTGTACAGGTTTTTATTGGCCGACAGCCCGGGCAGATGCACAGGACCTTGTCCAACACTGCGTCGGTTGCCAGCTCTTTGCCAATCAAAGCCATATGCCCCCTACTGCTCTCCAAACAATCCCCATAACCCGCCCTTCGCGTCCGGGGCTGGATATGGTCGGACCTCTTAAAGGGGGAAGCCATAAGAAAAAATACTTATTGGTCATGGTGGACAAGTTCACCAAATGGATAGAAGCCAAACTAGTTAAAACGGCCGAATCCGGACCAGTGATAGACTTCATATCAGTGGTTGTACACTGTTACGGTGTCCCCCACAGCATCATCACTGACAATGGCTCAAACTTCACAGCCGATGAAGTGAAGAATTGGTGCGGCAACATGGGCATTAAACTCGATTACGCCTCCGTCTACCATCCCCAAACAAACGGACAGGTCGAACGTGCAAATGGTCTCATCATGAGTGGCATCAAACCCAGACTAGTGTGATCCTTGACATAATCGGACACGCACTGGGTCGAGGAGCTCAACTCCGTACTCTGGGGGCTGTGGACCACGCCGAATCGCACCACCTGATACACACCATTTTTTATGGTGTACTGCGCAGAAGCAGTACTACCGTGCGACATAATCCACGACTCACCTCAGGTGCACATGTACGAAGAGAAGGAAGCCGAGTTAGATTGGCAGGACAACTTAGATGCCCTGGAGGAGGAGCGCGACGTCGCAAAAGCCCGTTCCGCATTCTACCAGCAGCAGGCTCGAAGGTATCAAAGCAGAGAAGTGCGGGCCAAAACTTATAATGTTGGCGAACTCGTTCTACGCCTACCGGAGAAGAAGAAGGACAAGCTCAATCCTAAGTGGGAGGGTCCCTTCATTATTGATAAAATTCTCACCGGAGGAGCGTACCGCCTGCGTAATGCATGCGATAACAGACTCGAGCCGAACCCATGGAACGCGGCCAGACTCCGGAGATTCTACGCCTAGTGCCGAACTCAGTGTTCGTCTCCTTACCCCCGCTCTTTTATTTATGTTCCCCCCTTTTTTCCTTTCTCGCTCGTTTTCCCTTCTTCACACAAAGTATTCAATACAATGCGGATGCTCGGATCACTCCGGCCACACTATGTGTGTTCACCATGCCTGGGAGCTTCCTATACGGAAGCTAAATATAATTACTATTATGGCTTCCTGCCTATCACATATGCGTTCTTTTTCCATATGTGCCTTTTCTTCACCATTATATGCATCGATATGACTTAAGATGTGGCCATGCTGGGTTGCCTAGCTCTTGTGTTTATGCTCTACGTTCCCGTTAATTCGGCTAGGGCATAAGGGGAGCACCTCTGCGATTGTTACTGCTGGTTCAGCCAGATGTGTACCTCAGACTGGATGAAGCCGAAAGCTAGCGTTCTTAAGGGAATATTCGGTCGGTGAACAAAAGATGTTTCTTTCATTTATTACAACGTGAATCCCCAGATGTTTTGTATCCTGTGTTTTTGTTCGCAGATCGGACATGTACATCGACGCATGCGTACCCAGGGAAAGGAACCCCTAACGGAACTATTCTCCCTGGAAGATGTTTCTTACTACCCATGTAATATAACATTACTAGTTGGGTACTTGTCTGTTCAAGCACTTATGACCCCTACGCCTAGTTTCCACGCATACCCCGGTTTTGCATAACTGAGCGAGTATTTGGATACACCCCGGACTATCGGATCTGGGGGCTGAAGCAAAAAGGTCCGCCATGACAAAAGATTTTTAATCCGGCTAGGGACTACATATGTCCATTGAATTACATAGTCACTTGGACTGGCTATATACTTCCTCTATACCATCCAACAGGCTATCTAGCTTGCATCCTGTTGGGAATACTTTGCGGCTAATGCTACCTGGTCATACACTAGACTCACGTGAATCTCTTGCCCATCTGGCCCCGCTGGTCCGACTTCGGCCATATGGTTCGGGTCAAGCTTGGTGTAGCGCGTCTTCACCATGGCCCAGGCTTCCCTTGCACCTTGTCGGCAGGCTGATACCTTCCACAACCGGAAGCGCCACCGTGCTCCTTGGAGCATATCCACGAGCTCCCCCATGCCTCTTGGCAGGGAGGTGGATGGCCACAAGGCCTGGGCAATACCCTGCATCACTTGCCAAACTCGTTCGTGCAGCTGTTAGAGATCTTGCAGTAAATCGCCCACGGACCCGGGCATCTCCTCTTCAGGACGGCCCGTCAGCATACCTACAGATATAAACTCTTTTAAAATGCTTCCTCGCCGAACTGTACTGCAATTCGTTTGGGCACTTACCATAAATGCCGCGACGAAGCCTCCTGTTCTCCTTCACGAGTCCTTGGTGAGCTTGAACATACGCTAATTCGACGCCCACCGGACGCTGGCATCTTGGAGATTGTTTTTCTCCTGCCTAACCTGCGTAAGCACACGCTCGCCAGCCTTTAGCTGTCTTTGGAGATGTGACTCGCTATCTCTTACGATCTCCGGATTCTTCCCGGGATTGCCTGTAGAATTTTCTATTAGACTATAAAGGAAGCCAATTACTAACTGGTATATTCCCTTAAAATTTCTCTATTGTGACAAATGTTACCATATGAGGCCTTCTGGGATTCCTCTAGTTTGGCAACCGCGGCCCTCAGCTGGGTCTTGCACTCCTCCAGCTCTTGAGACAAATGGGTATTCTTCTCTACAAGAAACTGTGCATAAAATGATCCTTAAATCGGTTGTTCCAACCATTTCAAGTCTCAGGGGCTACTGTTATACATGCTTATCAATTTTTCTTACCTGTATATCTTTCGCATACTGGTCTGTCGCTCGGGCAAGCCCGCCTTGAGCAGCTTGGATGTATGTGTCTCCCGAATTGAAAGCATTGAATGCCTCTTCAGAAAAGATGCCATTGCGAAGTACGGCCCGTTGGCGCCAGTGATTCATGGCACTCTCTACTTCGGAATTTGTGGCGGAGAGCATATCCGCATCCTCTGTCGAAGGACAATTGGGCATCGGCCCCGCATTGGCCTCCTCTCTCGAAGCCGATTCTGGAATCCGGCTGGTAGAGGCGTGACCGGCAGGATCTCCGGATATAGTCCGGCGATTCCTCTTTCTACCAGGACACGAAGGACACTGTTACATTTCAAATACGATAATCACAGAGCAGGTTTTAACTATACCTCTGTAATGGCGTTTCGGCCCTAACCGCCTTCATCTTAAGCCTGCCTGGCCCGGACGCCCTTTGCCGACGAGCCCCCAGGGGCTCGGCGCCGCGTTCCGATGGTCGTCTCAATAAAAATACGATATTTTGTGCATAAGGCATGGTATAAGAAAGGAGTCCTCTTCAGAGGATAAGGCTTCGGCTTTGCTTACACACGACTCAGGTAGCAGTCCGGGATGGTCGGTGATAATAGCCACCAGGGCGCCATCGCAGCTGGCCTGATAAAATGATCCGTCGACAAGCTCCACAGATATATCCGGATCTTCTTTAAGTCCTGGATCGAAGGCCCTCCCAGGGTCCTCTGGCTGCTGGGAGGGGCTGTTGAATCCTTTCACGGCCCTCCTCAGTTCCTGCTCAGAAATATCAAGGTAAATGATTGTGATGAAGGGCGCCAAAATGGATAGAGTGGGGTAAAAGAGTTATGACTTACCCAGCTTGGGGGGTTGTACATGGAAAATCCATCCCGCGGTTTAAAACAAGGGAATTCTTCTTCTTCTCCTTTATACAAATCGGATAGTATTCTCGCCAGAGCAGTGGCGGAGTCCGGACCTTTACGACCACAGCGAGTGGCGTCGTCTTCCCCGTTGAAGTGCCACATGGGCTTCCCCCGATATTTAAGTGGCTGCACACACCCCGCATTATGCATATTGATACAAGCTCGACTATTGTCAGTCCTGATTTGGCCAGTGTCTTTATCCTGCTCATCAGGAAGTGGACTTCTCTGGTATCTTCCTCTTGGGGGCTTCGAGGGCGCCAACTTCGGAGTTTCTTCAGCGGAGCGTTATTAAACTCAGGGAGGCCCGTCCGGATTAGATCCGGAAGGGGAACGCCATCAACATAAAACCACTCCGAGGGCCAGTTTTCAGATGCCTTCTTGGGAGTACCGGACAGGTATCCGGTTTCGGCAACGCGCCATATTTCGGCTCCGCCCACTTGACATATAGATTCACCCTGATTGCGAGGGACGAGGCAGAATAACTTCTTCCATAACTCGAAGTGAGCCTCGCAGCCCAGAAATAATTCACAAAGGGCAACGTATCCTACGATGTGCAACACAGAGGTAGGGGTGAAGTTGTGCAACTGGAGGCCATAGAACTCCAGGAGCCCGCGAAGGAATGGGTGGATTGGAAACCCGGGGCCTCTTAGCAAATATGGGATGAGGCATGCTTGCTCCCCCTGAGATGGGTTAGGAGATCTCTCCGCTTGCTCCCCGCCATTATCGGTGGCTAGTCCGGCTCGGACGGGGACCATGAACGCTGGTGGAAGAAACCCTTGGGTCTTCAACTCTACTAAATGGATGTGGGGAACGGAACACTCTTCCCAATCACCTGGCTTAGAGCTAAGGAAGCAAGAAGAAGAGCTGCGGCGACCAGCCATGTTGGAATGGTTTTTTCCGGATGCGCTCTGTTGGATGCTTGCTCAAGGCAAGAAGGTGAGATTTGAATCTGAGGATCCCCGTCTCTTCAAATAGATGGTTTGCCTGCATGGCCGGGGTGGCAAATGTAAAAATGCTCTGGCTCCTCGTATTCGCTCAAAACGTGGAGATGGCCATTATTGAAGCACAAAAGCTGAGGAGTACAACATTGATGGGAAGTCGGACACTGTTCGTTACAACAGGTACTTTGGAGTATTCGGAGATGGAACCCGCCTTGCAATGCCGAAGACAATCTGCGCGCCGGACTCATCGTCATTGAAGCCTGGTTCAAGGGCTACTGAGGGAGTCCTGGATTAGGGGGTATCCGGACAGCCGGACTATATACTTTGGCCGGACTGTTGGACCGTGAAGATACGAGACTCAAGACTTCGTCCCGTGTCCGGATGGGACTCTCCTTTGCGTGGAAGACAAGCTTGGCGATCCGGATATTAGATCTCCTTCTTTGTAACTGACTCTGTGTAAACCCTAGCCCCCTCCGGTGTCTATATAAACCGGAGGGTTTAGTCCGTAGAGGGACAATCATAATCATCATAGGCTAGCTTCTAGGTTTTAGCCTCTACGTTCTCGTGGTAGATCTACTCTTGTAATACTCATATCATCAAGATCAATCAAGCAGGAAGTAGGGTTTTACCTCCATTGAGAGGGACCGAACCTGGGTAAAACATCGTGTCCCTTGCCTCCTGTTACCATTAGCCTTAGACGGACAGATCGAGACCCGCTACCCGAGATCCGCCGGTTTTGACACAGACAAGGCCAATGTCCGAGTAATTACGATTGTAATCTGATTTCCGATTGGTTTGTCTTCGTCTTGAACCTTGCTCTGTTAGGATATGCTATCTGGAACTACTAATTTATTACTTGCAAGATGTCCGTAGATGAGCGTTTTGGAACCTTTAATGTGCATCTGTCATGGGTCTATGCCTTAAATTTGTACACCCACTGGGTGTTTTCATTTGCTATGTAGTTTTTCCTCCACTCATGTTGGTCAGGCCGTGTCGAGTGGGGTTTTGGGTTCAGTGGGGGCACGCTGAGTGCACCCACTAGGGGTAGTCTCCAAGACCTGTGTCGAATGGTTGATTCGACGGGGGTCTTAGAATATGTTTGTTTGCCGCTCTTCACTCGGTCCAGTCTGGCCATGCCGAGTGGGTAACTGAACTAGTGGAGGCACGCTAAGTGCACCCACTGGGTTTTGTCCCCGAGACCACTGTCGACTGCGGGCAATCGGCGGGGGTCTGAGAACAAGGAGAGTTTTTTTTAACTTTTGCACTCGGTTCGGTCGGGTCGTACCAAGTGCTCAATCGGTCCAGTGGGGGCATGCTGAGTGCACCCACTGGGTGTAGTCCCCGAGACCGCTGTCAACTACGGGAAGTTGGCGGGGGGTCTGAGAATAATCTGGGCTTGATCCTCTCCACTCGGAAGTGAAGGGTCTTTGTTCTTGTTGACTGAATTCCCTTTTTCTTGATTTCAGAAATCTTGTGAACTTGGAACCCAATATGCCTCCTTGGAGAAGGAAAAGATCCAACTTCAGCTCGAACTGGAACATGCCAAGAAGAACCTAAAGGATGCACAGGCTGAGGTGGAGACCATGGGAGGTAATATTTTCCTGACTGGAAGCTTTGCAATTTCTTCCTTTCCATCCTTTGAAATGAGTGATTTCACTCGAAAAGATGTGTGTAGTGAAAACCGTCAACTCCAAGCATGACTGAAGAATGTTATTTCTTTAGACACCATAAAGCAGGTGCTGGAGAGGAAAGACACCAAACTTGCGGGAGCGCAAAAGCTGGCGCGAGAGAAAACTGACGCAATTGAGAAGAAGCTTGCTTCAGTAAGCAAACTGAAAAGGAGAATGAGGCTCTGAAAGCTGTTGTTGAGGAGGTGAAGGAGGCCGCTCAGCTGAAGGAGGAGAAGGTCATCTTGACGGACAAGGTGGACCAGCTCGCTCGAAAGAGGGACGAGCTGGAGGCTTACTTGGGAGGTCTTGCAAAGAAAATGTACATCATGATCGAAGGTAACCTTTCTCGTTCGAGTGAATCCTGTTATACCGCCGACTCATACAATATTGTTGCTGACTCATACGATATTGTTGCTGACTCATACTTTCCCTTCTTGCGAAGAATTCTATCAGAATTTTGAGCAAGAGACCGACCGGATTGAACCAGGCCTGGACCCTACAAAGTCACTCGTCAAGGATAAAGCTGCCATGAACGTACTGCGACTCGAAGCTCGTCTGAACATCGTCTTGGAATATATTGCTCGACTGAAGGTGGCAGTGACAAGGATATACTAAGAGTTGTAGCCAGAGGACAAACTTCAGAATGACCTCGAGTCGCTGATGACTCGACTCAATGACGTCCCGAGTCGAGTGCAGGCGTGGAAGAAAGCAGCTGATCGTTGTGGAGCTAACGTGGCCCTCTCACTCGTCAGAGTCCATTGCAAGGATGCCAAAGAAGAGAAACTGAAGGCTCTCCAAGTGGCAAATACGAAGAAACTCCAATTCAAATCCTTCATGGAGACTTTCATTGAAGCGGCAACTCGCATAGCTGACGGCTTTGATCTGGACACTTTCGTCGAGCCTGCGAGCCCTCCTCCTGCCGAGTGAACAAAAAACACTTAAAAGTTTGAATTCATTTACCTCGGGATGCCGAGTGATTTTGTAATCATTAAACTGTTTCGGGCTTGACATCTGAATACTTTTGGTTGTGGTTTCGAACTTGGTGGATTTATCCGAATATTGCTTTTCTGCTTACAGAATGCTTTATGTGACGATTTTTAAGTTAGGCAAAACTGATTTGCAGCTAAGCCCGCGAGTGAGAGGACTGCTCTCACTCGGAGTAGATTTTTAACTTAGGCGAAACTGTTCGCGGCTAAGCCCCCGAGTGGGAGAATTGCTCTCCACTCGGAGTCGTTTTTTAACTTAGGCAAAACTAGTTCGCGGCTAAGCCCCCGAGTGGGAGGATTGATCTCAACTCGGAGTTGTTTTTTACGTTAGGCGAAACTGGTTCGCGGCTAAGCCCCTGAGTGGGAGGATTGCTCTCCACTCGGAGTCGTTTTTTAACTTAGGTGAAACTGGTTCGCGGCTAAGCCCCCCAGTGGGAGATTGTTCTCCACTCGGAGTCGTTTTTAACTTAGGCGAAACTGGTTCGCAGCTAAGCCCCGAGTGGGAGGATTGCTCCCCACTCGGAGTCCTATTTTAAATTAGGCGAAACTAGTTTGCGGCTAAGCCCCCGAGTGGAAGGATTGCTCCCACTCGGTGTAGTTTTCTAACTTAGGCGAAACTGGTTCACAGCTAAGCCCCCGAGTGGGAGGATTGCTCTCCACTCGGAGTTGTTTTCTAACTTAGGCGAAATTGGTTCGCGGCTAAGCCCCCGAGTGGAAGGATTGCTCCCACTTGTAGTAGTTTTTTAACTTAGGCGAAACTGATTCGCAGCTAATCCCCCGAGTGGAAGGATTGCTCCCACTCGGAGTAGTTCTTTAATTTAGGCGAAACTGGTTCGCGGCTAAGCCCCCGAGTGGAAGGACTGCTCCCACTCGGTGTAGTTTTTTAACTTAGACAAAACTAGTTCACGGCTAAGCCCCTGAGTGGGAGGATTGCTCTCCACTCGCAGTTGTTTTTTTAACTTAGGTGAAACTGGTTCGCGGCTAAGCCCCCGAGTGGGAGATTGTTCTCCACTCGGAGTAGTTTTTAACTTAGGAGAAACTGGTTCGCAGCTAAGCCTCGAGTGGGAGGATTGCTCCCCACTCGGAGTCCTATTTTAACTTAGGCGAAACTAGTTTGCGGCTAAGCTCCCGAGTGGATGGATTGCTCCCACTCGGGTAGTTTTTTAACTTAGGTGAAACTGGTTCACAGCTAAGCCCCCGAGTGGGAGGATTGCTCTTCACTCGGAGTTGTTTTCTAACTTAGGCGAAATTGGTTCGCGGCTAAGCCCCCGAGTGGAGGGATTGCTCCCACTCGGAGTAGTTTTTTAACTTAGGCGAAACTGGTTTGCAGCTAAGCCCCTGAGTGGAAGGATTGCTCCCACTCGGAGTAGTTCTTTAACTTAGGCGAAACTGATTCGCGGCTAAGCCCCCGAGTGGAAGGATTGCTCCCACTCGGTGTAGTTTTTTAGCTTAGGCGAAACTGGTTCGCGGCTAAGCCCCTGAGTGGAAGGATTGCTCCCACCCAGAGTAGTTTTTTAACTTAGGAGAAACTGGTTCGCGGCTAAGCCCTCGAGTGGAAGGATTGCTCCCACTCGGAGTAGTTCTTTAACTTAGGTGAAACTGGTTCGCGGCTATGCCCCCGAATGGAAGGATTGCTCCCACTCGGAGTGGTTTTTTAACTTAGGCAAAACTGGTTCGCGGCTAAGCCCCTGAGTGGGAGGATTGCTCCCACTCGGAGTGGTTTTTTAACTTAGGCGAAACTGGGTCACGGCTAAGCCCCTGAGTGGGAGGACTGCTCCCACTCGGAGTGGTTTTTTAACTTCGGCGAAATCAGGTTCCACAGCTAAGTCACTAACACGTCTCCAACGTATCTATAATTTATGAAGTATTCATGTTGTTATATTATCATTCTTGGATGGTTTACAATCATTTTGATAGCAACTTCATATCATTTTTGGGGGGCTAACCTATTGACCTAGTGCCCAGTGCCAGTTGCTATTTTTTTTGCTTGTTTTTTACATCGCAGGAAATCAATATCAAACGGAGTCCAAATCCCGCGAAACTTTTTGTGGATTTTTTATGGACCAGAAGGCATCCAATGGGCCAGCGCACCACCTCGGGGTGCCCCGAGTGGGGCACAACCTACCAGGGCGCCCCTCAGGCGCGCCCCCGTGGGTTGTGCCCTCCTCGGTGGCCTCCCACACCCCCTCTTTGCCCTATAAATTGTCAAATATTCCAAAAACCCTCACGGGGACCCTATATCAGAAGTTCCACCGCCGTAAGCCTCTGTAGCAATGAGAAACCAATCTAAACCCCGTTCCGGCACCCTGCCAGATGAGGGAATCATCACCTGCGGCCATCTTCATCATCCCGGTGGCCACCATGATGAGGAAGGAGTAGTCCACCCTCGGGGTTGAGGGTTTGTACCATTAGCTATGTGTTTAATCTCTCTCTCTCTCTCTCTCGTGTTCTTGAGATGTCAAGATCTTGATGTATCTGGGGCTTTGTTAATATAGTTGGATCATATGGAGTTTTCCCCTCTTTATCTTGTTGTGATGAATTGAGTTTTCCCTTTGAGATTTTGTTTTATTGGATTGAATACTTTTATGGATTTGAGGACACTTGATATATGTCTTGCATATGAATACCCGTGGTGACAATGGGTTATTATTTTGATTCACTTGATATATGATTTGGCACTCAACTCACGGATTCCTGAGGTGACATTGGGGTTATCTACTGAAAGTGCAACTAATCCCCGGGTGGTTTTGGTAATTAATAACAACATATATATCATTGAACTAATTATTTCTTGTGAATATTTCAGAAAGTTCAGTGATATGGGTATGGCAATGACTGATGATGTGGACCCCTCAAAATGCTAAGGAAAACATTGGCAAAAGCTCAAGACTCCATTTTTGGTTTAGTGATCCAAGATCACATTGAGTCCATAGGAAAGCCAATACTATTAAAAGGGGATGAGGTTATGATGATGATCTGGTTGCTCAAAGTGCTTAGTGATTTATCTCTCAAACTATCAGCAATCTTTCATTCCAACATAAACCCATAAGTAATCTCGGTCCCACCGATTCCATAAACTCACCACACCGAGATGAACCACCTCACCATATACCCAAACCCTAAGAATCTCGGATTTTCCGATTCCAAACTCGGTCATTCGAAATTGGTGTTGCCAACCTTCAGAACCTTACGACTCAAATCGGTGTCACCGAGATGAGAAAGTCGGTCCCACCGAGATTGGCAAACCCTAGACTTTGGAAGAATCGGACTAACCGAGATTGTATTTTCGGTCCCACTGAAAATCCCACCGCTCACAAGATTTGAACTTTCGGTCTCACCGAGTTGTCAACTTCGGTCCGACCGAGATTGGTCAAATGTGTGTAACAGTTGGATTTTATGTGGAGGCTATAAATACCCTCCACCTCCTCTTCATTCGTGGAGAGAGCCATCGAAAGAACTACCACTCCTACCTTACATTTCGAGAAGAAAACTACCTACCCTTGTGTTGAGATCAAGTTGCTTCACTCCTACCATATGAAACTTGATTTCTAGCCTTCCCAAGTTGCTTTCCACTCAATCCCTTCCTCCACCACAGCCAAATCAGTGAGGAGAGTTGAGTGTTGGGGAGATTATCATTTGAAGCACAAGAGCAAGGAGTTCATCATCACCAACACCATCTATTACCTTTTGGAGGTGGTGCCTCCTAGATTGGTTAGGTGTCGCTTGGGAGCCTCCATCAAGATGTGGAGTTGAACCAAGAAGTTTGTAAGGGCAAGGAGATCGCCTACTTTGTGAAGATCTACCCGAGTAAGGCTAGTCCTCCGTGGACGAGGCCATGATGGCATAGACAAGGTTGCTTCTTCGTGGACCCTTCGTGGGTGGAGCCCTCCGTGGACTCTCGCAGTTACCCTCTCCGTGGGTTGAAGTCTCCATCAACGTGGATTGACGATAGCACCACCTATCGGAACCACGAGAAAAATCTCCATGTCTACAACTTGCGTTTGCTCTTCTCCACCTCTTATTTACTACATGTGCAATTTACTTTCCGCTGCCATAACTCTAGAATTGCATGTGTAGGGTGATACTTGACTTGCTCATCATTGTGAACTTGCTAAAAACTTGTTCTAATCAAAAGGCTAAACTTTTAAGTTGTCAAGTAGTCTAATCACCCCCTCTAGACATACTTCCGATCCTACAAGTGGTATCGAGCTTTGGTCTCCATTGGATTGGTTTTCATTGCATTGGATTCCATAAGCTTGGTTTCACAACCTAGGAGAGTATGGCGTCTAGTGAGGGTAATTTTCAGAGAGGTCCTTACTTTGATGGTTCAAACTTTGCTAGTTGGAAGCACAAAATGAAAATGCATATTCTTGGACATAACCCCGCCGCATGGGGCATTATTTGTGTTGGCTTGCAAGGTGAGTTCTTCGAGGAAGGAAAAGTTCCGGATCGCTGGGTGAAGCTACTGGCGATGAGTTGCGGATGTTCTGAACAATGCTCAAGCTTGTGACATTCTCTTCAATGCTTTGTGTCCCGAGGAGTTCAACAAGATCAGCCGTCTTGAGAATGCAAAAGAGATTTGGGATACTTTGGTCGAAATGCACGAAGGTACCGAGTCCGTGAAGGAATCAAAGCTAGATGTTCTTCAAGGTCGACTTGACAAGTTCAAGATGAAGGAAGGTGAAGGAGTCGCTGAAATGTACTCTAGGCTTGCTCTCATCACCAATGAGATGGCAGGCTTAGGAAGCGAAGAAATGACCGATCGATTCATCATCAAGAAGATCCTCGAGCTTTGGATGGAAAGTATGACACCGTGTGCACTTTGATCCAAATGATGCCAAACTACAAAGATCTCAAGCCTACCAAGTCATTGGAAGAATTGTTGCTCATGAGATGACACTTAAAGATAAGGAAGAGCTTCACAACAAGTCAAGTGGTGCTTACAAAGCTACAGTTGAAGCTCCCACATCCTCAAGTGACAAGCTAGTTTCCAATGAAGAGATAAGCCTAATGGTGAAGAACTTCAACAAGTTCTACAAGAGTAGAAGCAAGGAAAGAAGCTGAAAGTCTAGATCATATGATGAAAAGAGATCTTCTAGTCGTGATCGAACTGCTACAATTGTGGAAGACCGGACACTACTCAAATGAGTGTTCGACTCCCCACAAGAGAAGAGAAGAATCTCCAAGAAGAAGAAGCTCAAGGAAGAGTCACCTCGAAAAGAGAGAAGGAGTAGAGATGATCGTTATGAACGAAGATCCTCTCGGAGAAGCAAGGATTCGGAAAGGAAAGACAAGTCATCAAGGAGCTACACAAGAAGAAAACATCAAGCTCATGTTGGTGAATGGGTTTCCGGCCCGACTTCGACAATCACTCGAAAGAAGCTATCACTCCAACTCCGAATATAGTTAAGATGAAGGTGTTGCGGTCTTGCTCTCGTGTCCTCCAACTCCAACTCCTATGACATATTTGATTCACCAAATGAGGGAATTGGAAGATGCTTCATGGCAAAAGGCCCCAAGGTATCACATCCTGAGTTTATTGACTTTGATAGTGATGAGGATGACTTGCTTGGTGAAGATGAGCTTTTACATGATAAATCTAGTGAGCTTAGTAATGATGAACATGCTAATAGTCTTTATAGTCGAGAAGAGTCGAATGACAATGCTATGAAGGAGATTGAGCGTCTAACTAAAGAACTAAACACTCTTAAGTTAGCTCATGAAACAACTCAAGAAGATCATAGAGAGCTCCTAAGATCTCATGAGAAGCTACGCTCGAGAAGCTCAATCTAGAGCAAGAACATGAGTTTCTAAAAGCTATCAATGACGATCTTGAAAGAAGAGTTCTTCATATCTTGCCAAACGACTTCTCTTGTCTAATTTCTTGCCACCTATTAAAACTAAGCATGACAAGCATAAGAAAAATTCTTCATCTAGTAGTAACAATAATCATGCTAAATCAAATGTTGTTACTTCTAGTAATTCTCTTGATTCCACTAACAATGTTTCAAGCCAAGTTTTACTTGAGCAAGAAAATAGTTTATTGAAAGGGATTATAGAGAAAGGTGTCTACAAGAGTCTTGCCGAAGCAAGAGCTTTGAGGAAATTGTTCGCAAACAAGGAAGACACGGAAGAATCAAGGAATTGGTTTTGAGCGAAAGTTCAACGCCGAGGGTGTTGAATGGGAAGAAGGTCAATATCCCACTCCAAAGTTTGTTTCTCAAGAAGAGAAGTATGACCCTACTTCTTCCAATGAGGAACAAGCTCAAGACGACCTTCCACCACAAGACCACAAGCTAAAAGGCAAGGACAAGCTTCAAGAGGAGATTGATGCATTCATTGAAGCACCCAAGGCCATGGTCAAGTGGGTTCCCAAGGCAACTTCAAGTTCTACTTCGACAAGCTCAACTACTACCCCAAGGATTCCCATCAAGATGATGTGGATCCCGAAGAAGAAGAACTAGAGAGTTCTTGAGGGTGACTCCGCCAACATACTTCACTCACATTCATTTTGGCAAAGAACTTGTGCAATCAACTTCCACATCTTGCACTAGTTCATGGAGTCACAAACCCTCTTGTTGGTAAGTCAAGGGACAAGGTAATCATTGCTTTCATGGACATCATCTAATGTGTACTTCAATCTATGTCCATGGAAATCCTTGTTTGTTCCTTGTGGGACTAACCCATGTAGGTATTGAAAGTGCCCGAATCCAAAGGATTGCTCCCAACTCTTGATGATCTACATCAACATTGAGCATCCACATCTTCAACATCTACATGAAGTCTTCAACGACAACCCAAGGTTAGTTTGACCCTTTAAAAGGGGTTCTCACATCAAGGGGGAGCTTTGCTCTAAAGAATTGAGCTAAAGCATCTTCTAATGATGTGAACACATTAATGCTTTATGGAAAAGTGGTAACCCCACTTGTGCTTAAACGATGAGTATGACCTATGATCAAATGTTCTCATTTGACTCCTAAGTCAATATACTCATATATAGATGACCTAGTCATCGCCAAATTGTGTGCTAGTTGCTAGAGTTTTGTTTGTGCATGTTTGACACATATTTCATTTGCTATCTTATTGTGTGAGCATGTTGGATGCATGATTTAATCCATTCAAGGACATCCATTTGTTGCTTTGGTCTTATGGATTTTTCTTTTTGACCAAATGGATGGACAAGAATGCCTAAGGTCCTCCCCTAGCTATCTATGCTTTCTTGTCTCAAACTCTATTCATGCTTATATCACAAACTTTGAACAAGACTTTTTCGGACAGACCGAGTGAGGAGCACTCGGAGCCACCGATCCGTCAAAAGCCTAAATTCCAAAACCTTCTAAGTAATTTCGGTCAAACCAATATACTCAAATCGGACAGACCGAAATGACTTGGATTGATCTAGGTTTTCACCTCGGTGAAACCGAAGTTGTAAATTCGGCGTGACGGTGTGTAATCGCACGCATTAGCCATCTCGGTCCAACCGAAGTTTTCCATCTCGGTCCCACCGACACCGAAGGGTATATATACCCGAGGACAGCGCGTTGATTACTTCTTCAAAACGCCTCGCCCTCAAACCCTTATTTGCCGCCGCCGTGGTCTTGGATCGTCTCCGCCGTCGCCTGTGCGCCCTCGCCGCGGGTCTCCATCGTCGTCAACGGTCAATCTCATCGCACCGTTGCCGCCGTAGTGAAGCTCCACCAGATTGGGTGAGTTTCATCCCTCTCGTGCTTCTACCGCTGATTCTATGCACGATAGGTCTTGCCTAGCTTCTTGCCAAGATTGAAATCTTCCTATCCAGCAAATTAGGTCTTAGAACAAAATTCGAGTGAAAATTTTAGGGTTAGGTTTCCGCCGAACACATCTCGGTGTGACCGATTCTACATTCTCGGACTGACCGATTTGGCCTCTGGCCATTGCACTGCACTTTTCGGTTAAATCGAGTTGTGCAAATCGGTAAGACCGAAGTGAAGATTCAGTGAAACCCTAGTGCTCTCGGCTAGACCGAAACCCATTTCGGTCCAACCGAAAGTGGTGTGTACGGTTAGGTTTAGACACTTGGATTCACGAATTTATAGACTCGGTCGACCGAAATGTATTCTCGTGAAAACCTAAAACTAATGTTTGAACTCATTCTTTTGCAAAATCCTCCGCAGATTTGTGATAACTCTTCTATTACGCCTATACCTATTCCATTCACAAAGTTGTCGGTCATGTCCGATGCAAGTGACAGCGAACAGGTCCGAGTCACCGATTAAGATTCCAGAGGCGGTGACAAGTCCCAAGCAAGCAGTTCTTCAGATGATGGAGAGAGGAGCACTCCAAGTGGATTACCTCCACCGCCACTGGGCGTGAAGAAGAGGAATTCGATGAGGAAGACTCGACTTTGTTGCAGATGAGGAAATTACTTCCAAGCCAAAAGGCAAGTGGTTGCCAAGGGCTATCAAGGGCAACAACAAAGAAAGGCACCAGCAAGGTGAAGAAGTCCACGATTGCAAAGAAGCTGAGCATGGAAGAAGAAACCTCCAAGAAGATCAAGAAAACTTCCAAGAGGAAGAGGCTAGTTCATGATGAAGTCGATGATGATGATTCGATGAGGAAGCACCTCGGCCTCCTCGAAGCGAAGTTGATGGGAGATGCCATCGTAAGGGAGCACCCACAAAAGCTAAGCCATCAGCTCCAGCAAAGGCAGCCCAAGCCAAACCTGCCGCCAAGCCAAAGAAGACTGTGAGAAATATTCACGCTTCAGAGAAGAAGAAGGACAATGTGCCACCGCTGAATCGAAGAAGAGGCACATGTTTTGTCAAGCTCGCATGAAATTGCCGATTCATAATGATGCTCATCCTCGAGCTGAAAATATGAAGGAAAGGAAGGACAAAGGTCTCGAGCTATGGAGGCAAGTTGATCCATACGCCACCGGAGAAGGACATTTGTTGACTCAAGGTTCCACACCGAGAGCAACAAGATTTCTATGAGGCAGTTCTTATGGATAAGAAGCCAATTATTGTCGACACGGTATGTTGACTGGAAATACATCGACAGTGAAGAGCACAGAGACTATTTCCCACATGTGCATGAGAGCTTCACTGCTGTGGAGTTGCTGAGTTTGTTGGTCAGAAGTTGACTGCTTGGAATGATGAGATGATCATGCAGTTCTATGCCACCGCACATTTCTATCCAGATGGCAGAATTGTATGGATGACAGAAGGACAGAGATTCCATTCAACTGTTGAAGAATGGAGAGCGTTGCTGAATGCACCAGTATCAAGGGACGATGATGTTGATGTCTATGGCATTCAAGAAAAATCATGAGTCGATGAGGAACATGTACTATGAGGTACCGACAAGGATGTTGAGATATGGAAGCTTGGATCGGTCTACCATCTTGAGTGCAGGTCTCCCAACCACCAACACCATTACGAGGCATACTTTGATGCCAAAGTCGAGACCACCGCATGATAAGAGGCTACTCTATCAACATGCTGCACATTCGGATCGAAGACACCTTTTAAGGTGATGGACACGATAGTAGAGACTATCAAGAGGACAGCAGCAGACTGTAAGAGGTCGTGTGGGTTTGCTCCGCATATTCAGATGCTCATTAATGCCAAGTTTGGCACGGACACCTACCGTTGGATAGACCCCACTTGCCATTGCAGCTGAACATGAAGACAACGGTTGTGATGATCGAGGATGCTCCACATCGTGGAAGGACATGCTAAGACTGAAGCTGCCAAACAAGCCAAAGCTGAGAAGGAAGCAGCAACAAAGCCCAAGAGCGTTGGAGAACAACTTCTTGAAGCCACTCAGAGAATTGAGCTACGCTGGCCAGCATAGTGCGTCTCGGGAGAGCCTTGAGAGGATAGTTGAAGATAAGTTCCATGCTCGACGTCAAAGTCGATGAAGTGCAGGTCACCGCCAACAAGCTTGAGGCGACATTGAGGAAGCCAAGAGGGAGAAGGCAGAGCTCATGAAGGAGATGGAAGATGATCTAGTCCAGATGACTATGAGCAGCCTGCTGCAGTGCCCACAAAGCCCAGATCAGCTGCTATTCCAAAGGATGACCCAGTGGCTACTACATCAAGCACCTCCTACAGCTCCATCAGGCCCAAAGCACCAGCTCCGGTGTCTACTCCTCCAGCTCCACAGACTTCAGCGAAGCTTTGCAGATGCAGCTATCTCCACTCCATCGACGCAGACAGAGCCGCCAGCAGAGTCCCTAGTGACGATTAGCTCTATACCTTGAACTTTTGGTAACTTGTTGCCAAAGGGGGAGAAATTGTATAGATCATAGGACTTCGAGAGAGAGAGTGCTCGTTTTTGCTCTTTCGTTTGCGGTTTTCCTTGAGATACTTTTGAGTTCTTCGAGACATTTCGTGTGTTTGATACTACGTTTGCTCTATCTTTGATGAGTGCTTGATCATACTATGCTTGATGTGTGCTTGATGCTTATCATATTCTATCTATACCTTGTATGATCATTTACTCATGTCTTGGTGATTGGGTGCATGTTATTCATTCTTATCATTTTGTGCGCTCCACCAAGATGTATGTGACATGGAAGAGTAACCCATGATCCTAATCGATTGTGCATTTGCATTCAAACGCAAATCTTAAATAATGCACAAATTTAGGGGGAGCTCTTGCTTATCACATACTTCTCAAAGCGACGATGTTATTCATTGATTATATCATTTGTCGAAGCTTTGATCTATATGTTGTCATCAATTACCAAAAAGGGGGAGATTGAAAGTGCAACTAATCCCCGGGTGGTTTTGGTAATTAATAACAACATATATATCATTGAACTAATTATTTCTTGAGAATATTTCGAAAGTTCATTGATATGGGTATGGCAATGACTGATGATGTGGACCCCTCAAAATGCTAAGGAAAACATTGGCAAAAGCTCAAGACTCCATTTTGGTTTAGTGATCCAAGATCACATTGAGTCCATAGGAAAGCCAATACTATTAAAAGGGGATGAGGTTATGATGATGATCTGGTTGCTCAAAGTGCTTAGTGATTTATCTCTCAAACTATCGCAATCTTTCATTCCAACATAAACCCATAAGTAATCTCGGTCCCACCGATTCCATAAACTCACCACACCGAGATGAACCACCTCACCATATACCCAAACCCAAAGAATCTCGGATTTTCCGATTCCAAACTCGGTCATTCGAAATTGGTGTTGCCAACCTTCAGAACCTTACGGACTCAAATCGGTGTCACCGAGATGAGAAAGTCGGTCCCACCGAGATTGGCAAACCCTAGACTTTGGAAGAATCGGACTAACCGAGATTGTATTTTCGGTCCCACGAAAATCCCAACGCTCACAAGATTTGAACTTTCGGTCTCACCGAGTTGTCAACTTCGGTCCGACCGAGATTGGTCAAATGTGTGTAACGGTTGGATTTTGTGTGGAGGCTATAAATACCCTCCACCTCCTCTTCATTCGTGGAGAGAGCCATCGAAAGAACTACCACTCCTACCTTACATTTTCGAGAAGAAAACTACCTACCCTTGTGTTGAGATCAAGTTGCTTCACTCCTACCATATGAAACTTGATTTCTAGCCTTCCCAAGTTGCTTTCCACTCAATCCCTTCCTCCACCACAGCCAAATCAGTGAGGAGAGTTGAGTGTTGGGGAGATTATCATTTGAAGCACAAGAGCAAGGAGTTCATCATCACCAACACCATCTATTACCTTTTGGAGGGTGGTGCCTCCTAGATTGGTTAGGTGTCGCTTGGGAGCCTCCGTCAAGATGTGGAGTTGAACCAAGAAGTTTGTAAGGGCAAGAAGATCGCCTACTTCGTGAAGATCTACCCCGAGTAAGGCTAGTCCTCCGTGGACGTAGGCCATGATGGCATAGACAAGGTTGCTTCTTCGTGGACCCTTCGTGGGTGGAGCCCTCCGTGGACTCTCGCAGCCGTTACCCTCCGTGGGTTGAAGTCTCCATCAACGTGGATTGACGATAGCACCACCTATCGGAACCATGAGAAAAATCTCCGTGTCTACAACTTGCGTTTGCTCTTCTCCACCTCTTATTTACTACATGTGCAATTTACTTTCCGCTGCCATAACTCTAGAATTGCATGTGTAGGGTGATACTTGACTTGCTCATCATTGTGAACTTGCTAAAAACTTGTTCTAATCAAAAGGCTAAACTTTTAAGTTGTCAAGTAGTCTAATCACCCCCCCTCTAGACATACTTCCGATCCTACATCTACGCATAGGGGTTGATGCGCGTTCTTGTCTTTATTTCTCCGGTAGAAATCTTGGGGCACTCTTTGAGGTTCTTTGTGTTGGATTGAGTATTATGAATCTGAAATTATTTGGTTTTATTTTAGTACAAACACTTGGATAGATCGATCTGAAAGAATAGCTTCGAGGTGGTTTAGTACCCTACAAATGATTTCTTCTTATGTTCTTTGCTAGATAGGAACTTTGGAGTGATTCTTCATCACAAGTTGAGGGATGGTTATGTGATCCAATTATATTAGCATTGTTGAGAGATTGCACTAGCGAAAGTACGGACCCTAGGCCTCATTTTCAAGCATTGCAATACCGTTTGTGCTCACTTTTGTTACTTGCTACCTTGCTGTTTTTATTTATTCAGATTATAAAAAAAATATTTCTACCATCCATATTACACTTTTATCACCATCTTCGCCGAACTAGTGCACCTATACAATTTTCCATTGTACTGGGTGTGATGGGGACACAAGAGATTTCTTGTATTTGGTTACAGGGTCATTTGAGAGAGACTATCTTCATCCTACACCTCCCACAGATTGATAAACCTTAGGTCATCCACTTGAGGGAAAATTGCTACTGTCCTACAAAAGTCTGCGCTTGGAGGCTCAACACGTGTCTACAATAATAAAGTTGCGTAGTAGACATCAAGCTCTTTTCTAGCGCCGTTGCCAGGGAGGTGAGTGCATGAAGGTATATCTTTAGATCTTACAATTGAATCTTTTAGTTTCTTGTTTAATCACTAATTTGGTTTATAAAAGAAAACTACAAAAAATGGAATTGAGGTTGGCTTATATTTATCCGTCTTTACAATGTCTTTTGTGAAAATGATGGATTGGAAAATTGTGCTCAATTTATAGCAGAACAATTCAATAAAATGTTTGACATAAAATCTTTGACTGATGATCTAGATTGCAATGTTGTTTCTATGAATTCTTTGAATATCCATGATGCTAATGATATGCAAAGCCATAAGCTTGGGGGTATATTTGATGAAGATGATATTTTTAGTCTCCCAAGTTTTGATGAGAAAATTTATTATGATGATTGCATGCCTCCTATTTATGATGATTATATTGATGAAAGTGGATTTGGAGAGGTCACTTTATTTAGTGATGAATCCACTATTTTGGAAGAGGTTACAATTGATTATGACAACAAAGTTGCTATTTATGATGATTATGGTGATGACATGTATGCTATAAATAATAATGATAACCATGAAACCTGTCATCCTCATTTTAATTTTCAATACCATCATAGTTATTTCGTTGAGTTTGCTCCCACTACTATTCATGAGAATAAATTTGCTTATGTGGAGAGTAATAAAATTTCTATGCTTGTGAATCATGAAAAGAATGCTTTATGTGATAGCTATATTGTTGAATTCATTCATGAAGCTACTAAAAATTATTATGAGAGAAACTTATGCTTTTACATATTGCAACAATATCAAGTGCATTATGGGCCTATAGAACTGCGTACAAAAATCCTATGGGTATATCTCCGTATAAAATGGTTTATGGAAAAGCATGTCATTTACCTCTTGAATTAGAACATAAGGCATATTGGGCTATCAAAGAGCTCAATTATGACTTCAAACTTGCCGGTGAGAAGAGGTTGTTTGATATTGGCTCACTTGATGAATGGAGAACCCAAGCTTATGAAAATGCCAAGCTGTTTAAAGAAAAAGTTAAAAGGTGGCATGATAAAAGGATACAAAAGCGTGAGTTTAATGTAGGTGACTATGTATTGCTATACAACTCTCGTTTAAGATTTTTTGCAGGAAAACTTCTCTCCAAATGGGAAGGTCCTTACGTTATTGAGGAGGTCTATCGTTCCGGTGCCATAAAAATAAACAACTTCGCAGGCACAAATCCGAAGGTGGTAAACGGTCAAAGAATCAAACATTATATCTCACGTAATCCCATAAATGTTGAAACCAATATTATTGAAACTGTAACCCCGGAGGAATACATAAGGGACACTTTCCAGAACGTTCCAGACTCTGAAAAGGAATAGGTATGTGGTACGGTAAGTAAACCGACCCCAAAACAATTTTTAAAGCAATATTTCTCTGTTTTGGAATATTTAGAAAAATAGAAAAATAAGTAGCAGTACGGGGAGGACACGAGGCCTCCACGAGGGTGGAGGGCACACCCTACCCCCTTGGGCGCGCCCCCTACCTCGTGAGCACCCTGTGTGCCCTCCGGACTCCGTTTTCTTGCACGATATGTATTTTGGTCGGTAAAAATTCATTATATATTCTCCCGAAGGTTTTGACGACCGTATCACGCAAATATCCTCTGTTTTCGTTTCGAACTGTTTCCGTTGCAGATTTGAGGATTCCGGAGACTCGATCATCCTTCTATGAGGGTGAGCCTATGCCATGGAAGGTGGACGAAAAGCTTCCGTCATCAACAACACCTCCACCGCCAACAACAAAGGAGATATAATCACATGGGTATGGGCACTCCCCTTGGCAACTGCCAAGCTTGGGGGAGGTGCCCCGGTATCGTATCACCAACACAACTCCTATCTTTACCGTTTTTCTTAGTTCGATCCTATTAGTAGTATCTTGATTTAGTAGAATAAAGTCATGGCACGATCTAGTTTTGAGTTTTGCTTTATGATCCCTCTATGCAATCGTGTCCGTGAGCTATATAATAAAGATTAGTGTTGAGTCAAGGGCTTGATTACTTTGCCATGATCTTGGGTGAATAAAGAAAAGAATAAAAAGAAACAAAGAGTTTATATTGATCTTAGTGAAAGTAATGACTCCACATAGAAAGAGTATGATGATTAAAAGTTGTTGGGAGTTGGCAAATATAGCTTTGGTCATCGTTGCAACTAATAGGAAGTAATAAGGAGAGAGAGGTTTCACATATAGATATATTATCATTGACATCTCTTATGATTGGGAGCACTCATTAAAATATGACATGCTAAAGAGTTGATATTGGAGAAGGAAGACAATATAATGAGTTATGTTTTCTTACATCTGAGATAAAGTATGTTGTCATGGTTCCTTTACCGTGTTGAGCTTTCCTTCCCCCCTCATGCTAGCCAAATTCTCAGCACTAAGTAGAAATACTACTTGTGCTTCCAAATACCCTTAAACCAGTTTAGCCATGAGAGTCCACCATATCTACCTCTGGATTGAGTAAGATCCTTCAAGTAAGTTGTCATCGGTGCAAGCAATAAAAATTGCTCTTTAAATATGCATGACTTATTAGTGCAGAGAAATAAGCTTTGTACGAACTTGTTGTGGACGCAATAAAAGCGACGGACTGCATAATAAAGGTTCACATACAAGGGGCAATATAAAGTGACGTTCTTTTGCATTAAGATTTTGTGCATCCAACCCTAAAAGCGCATGGCAACCTATGCTTCCCTCTGCGAAGGGCCTATCTTTTATTATTATCCTCTACTTTATGCAAGAGTCACGGTGATCTTCACCTTTCCTTTTTCATTTTATCCTTTGGCAAGTTCAGCATGTTGGAAAGAACATGATATATATATCTAATTGGATGTGGGGGAGCATGAATTATTATTGTTGACATTACCCTTGAGGTAAAAGGTTGTGAGGCAAAACTACAAGCCCCTATCTTTCTATGTGTCCGATTAAAACTCCATAACCACAAGTACCGCGTGAGTGTTAGCAATTATGAAGGACTAAGTGATAGTTGAGTATGTGGGCTTGCTTTTAAGCTCTGACATAGACTCTTTCCGATGTTATGATAAATTGCAATTGCTTCAATGACTGAGATTATAATTGTTGGTGCCCAATAAGGTTTCTGATTCATACTTTGGCTTTGTGAAAAGATCATCACTTGAACATAAGTAATCATATGACAAATCTATATATGTTGCTGTTATGAAAATAATCATGATGCCTTCATGTCCGTATTTTATTTTTATCAACGCCTCTACTTCTAAACATGAGGACATATTTATTGTTATCCGCTTTTCGCTTGAGGACAAGCGAGGTCTAAGCTTGGGGGAGTTGATACGTCCATTTTGCATCATGCTTTTATATCGATATTTATCGCATTATGGGCTGTTATTTCACGATATATCACAATACTTATGGCTATTCTCTCTTATTGTATAAGGCTTACCATGAAGAGGGGAATGCTGGCAATGGAATCTGGCTGGAAAAGGAGCAAATATTGGAGACCTATTCTCAAGAACTCCAAAAGTCCTGAAACTCCATGGAATATCTTAAAAGAAATAAAGAAAAATCGTCGCCAAAGATGTAGGCCAGGGGGCCCACACGAGGGTGGGGGGCGCGCCCCTCCCCCCTGGGAGCGCCCCCTACCTCATGGGCCCCCGGTGGCTCTCGACGCCCATCTTCTCCTATATGAAGTCTTTTGATGAGAAAAAATAAGAAGAAACCTTTGGGACGAGACTCCGCCACGAGGCGGAACCTTGCGAGAACCAATCTAGGGCTCGGCAGAGCTGCTCGCCGGGGACACTTCCCGGAGGGGGAAATCATCACCATCATCATCACCAACGCTCCTCTCATCGGGAGAGGGCAATCTCTGTCAACATCTTCACCAAGCACCATCTCATCTCCAAACCCTAGTTCATCTCTTGTATCCAATTCTTGTCTCCAAGTCCGGATTGGTGCTAGTAGGTTGCTAGTAGTGTTGATTACTCCTTGTAGTTGATGCTAGTTGGTTTATTTGGTGGAAGATCATATGTTCAGATCCTTTATGCACATTATATCCCCTCTTATTATGAACATGAATATGCTTTGTGAGTGTTACGTTTGTTTCTGAGGACAAGGGAGAAGTCTTGCTATTAGTAGTCATGTGAATTTGGTATTCGTTTGATATTTTGATAAGATGTATGTTGTCTAACCTCTAGTGGTGTTATGTGAACGTCGACTGCATAACACTTCACCATTATTTGGGCCTAGAGGAAGGCATTGGGAAGTAATAAGTAGATGATGGGTTGCTAGAGTGACAGAAGCTTAAACCCTAGTTTTTGTGTTGCTTCGTAAGGGGCTGATTTGGATCCACATGTTTCATGCTATGGTTAGGTTTACCTTAATACTTTTGTTGTAGTTGCGGATGCTTGCAATAGAGGTTAATCATAAGTGGGATGCTTGTCCAAGTAAGGGCAGTACCCAAGCACCGGTCCACCCGCATATCAAATTATCAAAGTACCGAACGCGAATCATATGAGCGTGATGAAAACTAGCTTGACGATATTCCCATGTGTCCTCGGGAGCGCTTTTCCTATTATAAGAGTTTTGTCCAGGCTTGTCCTTTGCTACAAAAAGGATTGGACCACCTTGATGCACTTTATTTACTTTTGTTATTTGTTGCTCGTTACCATTTATCTTATCACAAAACTATCTGTTACCACTTATTTCAGTACTTGCACAGAATACCTTGCTGAAAACCGCTTATCATTTCCTTCTGCTCCTCGTTGGGTTCGACACTCTTACTTATCGAAAGGACTATGATAGATCCCCTATACTTGTGGGTCATCACCCATCCCTTCGAGGGTCTCTGCATACATAATTTTCAAACCACTGCCACCATCCATGAGAACTTTGTGCAGTCGAGTACCTCCAACGACTGGGTCAACCACCAAAGCTTGTCGCCTGGGGGTAGCAACGTGAGCTGGGTGATCTGATTGGTTGAAGGTGATAGGAGTCTTTGACCACTTGAGGTATGTCGTAGTTGCCGGAGCAACCATGTTCACCTCTCTCTTGATGACTTTCAGTCGACTTTTGCTCTCAACATCAGCAAAAATCATCAAAGTTGCATTGACTTTCGGGTAAACATCTGCCTTTTCTTCATCTTCATCTTCATCCTTATCAGAGCCTTTGTCACTCTACTGTCCTTCACAGAACTGCTGAATGAGAAATCTACACTGTCGAGTGGTGTGTTTAGGCACAATCAGGTTGCCTTCCTCATCCTTCTTCGTGTGAATGGGACACGGTAAATCCAGGACATCCTCGCCTGACTGGTCCTTTATCTTCTTGGGTACCCATGGTCCTTTGTGCTTTCCCTTGAACTTTCCTTGTGAATTGATCACTGCAGCTTCAGACTGGCCTGAGGCTTCAGCCTTGCGTTTTTGTTTCCGACTGGGATTTCCGCCCCCCGGTCTTAGGGTTGACTGTTTTCCCTTTATCATTGCGGAGTCGGTCCTCTTCCTCACCATTCGCATATCGAGTGGCGATTTCCATCATCCGATTCAAAGTCATGGCCCCAGAGTGACCAAATTTCAACGTGAGCTCTCTGTACGCACACCTTCCTTGAAAGAGCAGGCGACCTAATGCTTTGAAACGGTCTCCACCAGATGGTGAAGGGTAGTCCACCGCTGGATGTAATCCCTCAAAGTTTCATTCGGCTTTTCTACACAGTGCTGCAGCTTAGATAGCCTGCAGGACACTTGCAAGTGCCTTCAAATGTCTTGATAAACACTCGGGCCAAATTCTCCAAATAGAAAATGCTAACAGGAGCCAACTGATTCAACCAAGCTCTCGCCGACCCCTCAAGCATCAGGGGCAGGTGCTTCATGGCTACCTCATCATTTCCCCCACCGATCAGCACAACCACTCGGTAATCCTCTAACCATGTATCTGGCTTTGACTCGCTGGTAAACTTGCTAACTCCTGCAGCCAACCTGAAATTGGGAGGAAACTCAGCAACACGGATGGCTCTGGTGAGACACTCGGGTCCAGAGACGAACGCTCTATTCCCACTCGGCTGATCTCTGTACAAACCATCTCGGTCAGCCCTGCCTCTGTCAACCAGGCCCTGCACAAAAACTGACCTTGCATCAAAACGAGGCTCTCGGGGGTCGACTGGGAGCCTCCGCTCGTCGTCGTACGGGCGCCTCATCAACCTGCCAGGGAGCATACGATCCACCCCTCGGAGGGGGTGTACGCACTCGATGGCAGACATCACGGTGATATCGAGGGTCAAACTGCCTGTGGCCTCGATCCAGGTACTGGTCCTGGTGATAACCATGATCCTCATGCCTCATGGGCGATCTTGGGATTTGTGCGAACTGAATTGTATCTGCCACAACTGACCTTTTGTGAATCCTATTGCGCGATTGAGAAACAGCTGAGTTCTGTTCCCCAGCCGCTCTGAGCAGTGCTCGAATCTGCCGTAAGCCTCTACCAGCCTCGGAATGGCACGGCTGGATCGAATCTGCAATACATGCAGCTGCTGCAACGTTCTAGACCGGAGTACGAATACCTGACAGTCATCCTGAGGTCCAATCGGAAACAGTTGTTGATGCCGTCGACTGGAACTTGGAATATGCCTGCGGGCATGGTCGTCGAGTGCTTGTTGAAGATTCTCCAGGTGCACACACTCAGCCAGTGTGGCTACACGCACAGCCTCCAAGGGCCGAGCCTCGGGGGTCTCCCCGATGATGGGGGTCTAGAGAGCTTCCAAAGCTTGATCTTGCCTACGCTGTAACTCCTCCCTCTGCTCCGCAGTGAGAGCTTCGGGATAATATTCGTCATTGTCGCGCGCCGGACCGCTGCTGCCACCCGCGCCATGGGAAATCCTAGTGGGCTACGCTGGGAACAGACCATGAGAACATCCATCGCAGGGTCATTGCTTTCACACTCGGAGAGAGTATCTGAATGGCCACCCGACAGGTCGAACAACCCATAGAGAGATTCATCGGGCAAGATTGCCATGATTTGAGGAGCGACCGACTGACGGGCCACCACGTGCTTCACCCACCACTGGAGCCACGAGCGACCGGATCACTTGCGGCGACGGGCCACGGGAAGCAAAGATGCCACGGGATACGATCGATACTGAATCAATGGTTGTCGCAGGCACTTGCGCGGAAGTTCGCTGCCCCGCGGATGGGGAGTGCCTCGACATCGAGGGGGGCCTCCTGAAGCTAGGCCAAATCATCGGCGATGAAAGTGAGCACGCCGAGACAGATCTCGCGGCCCAAGGAAAATCCACCATCGGAAACCATGTTGACGAAGATTGAAGATTGCAACCTCAACGGAAGTCACTAAGACGCCTACCCCATAGTGGGAGCCAACTGTCGTGGGAACGAGTCTGACAGTAGAAGTACGGGGTATGTAGGAGAGGGTAGTGTCCTAGCTACGGCAAGGTTGTACACACCGATTTACGAGTTCAGGCCCCTCTCGGAGGAGGTAACAACCCTACGTCTTGGTGTCGCGGAGGCTTGTCGATCGGAGTGTTGAATAGTTATAGGGGTACGAACACTTGTTCCAGAGGGGAAGGGTAGCTTATATAGAGTGCACCGGCCCCTCGCAGCCCTCTGTTACACAGGGGTTCAATGATAATTAAGTCCTGAACATTACTGGTAATGCCCGTATTAAATGGTCGTTATGACGACGGAGTGAATGCCTGACTGTTGCCATCCTGGGTGACTCTAGGTATTCTGTACTCTGAGTGGATTCTTGTATGGTCGAATGGAATTGGGATATCTGGGTGGAATCTTTTGTCGAGTGGATTGTACTTCATGAAGATTTCAGTCAGTATCTTTTGTTGAACCTTATAGGCCTTGGACTCTTCTATAGTGTCCTTGGGTAGGGCATTTAGGTAAAGCCTAAGATCCTACCCTAGGTACATGTCATCGTCACCACCAAAACGATAGGTGGCGAATGAAGAAAAGAAACTGGTGCGATACCTGGGCACCATCCTGCAAACGGTGTCAAGAACACTTGGCATCACTCCGCTGGGACAGAAATGATGCCAAACACCGAAGAACAGGCCCAAAGGAAACTGGAGGGATGCAGGGGTTGAGCTGTAGTGGATCCATACCGATGCCAGCTACTCACAAGATAAACCGTTAGCAACAAATAATAAGACTATATGCACGCTATGCAACAAACAAATGCAGCAACCAATGCAACAAACAAGCCAGACTCTGTACTACCGCTTTCTACCGCATGTGCTGACTAGGGCATCCTACAGCCAGACCTACTCTAATGCCAATCTCTATGGCACCTCGGCTCAAACAAACCAGAACACCCCATATTCTAGCCCAGAGATGAAGTCTTGTGGAATACGACACTGCTCATCATAGAACAAATCATCTCTTATTACAAAGGATAATGGTACAAGGGTCTGATGTTACAAAGGATCACATCAGCACGGCGACACTACGTCTACTAAGGTAGCTCTATGCTAGCAGTGAAACAACTCGTAGCAGCGAAACAACGATGACAGTGGTGAACTCCACTCCACAACTCTGGCTGGGACATGGTCTAGCTCGCATGACCGGTAACCTCGACAAACAATCAATCAATCACAGCATCACCTGCAAATTTGGCATGACACGCCAGGTCAGTACATTGAATGTAGTAGCAAGCTCACAACTACCAAAAGCATCAAGGAAAAACAATAACATAGCATTAACAGGTTAATTTATTAACAACTACTATGAGGTGAAAGCAACTATTAAGCATGATATGGTACTACTAGAATTACTGCTGAACCAACATCTCGGATCACATGAACCATCTCACTCTTGGCTATCCGGCCAAGCAATATATCACCTCGAGCACCTCATGATCAATACTTCCATGTGATCATCACGTGACCACATCACAAACTGAATGATCATCCTCAAGATCATCCCAACATCGTCATCGACATCCTGCCAAACTATTACTGCTCACATATAAATATTCAAGTCATCTATAAACCCATTCCTTCATGTGAGTGTTGATCGAACAGTGTGACGAACTGTGCCCATGACCGAGGAGGTGGCTATCGATAAATTAAACACACTCTACAGAGGTTAGCACACTATACCCACATCACAGAACCCATGGCCTCGTGCTCCCATTCGGGTGGACCAAGGACGTTTCGACAAAACCAATCTACTGCCATGCCACTCTCCCGGCCACTCCGACCAACTCCCTTTTTGGGCTCAGTCCTAGGTGGCCCCGATGTCACCTCATGACACCCAACGGCCACCGTCGTGGAAACAACAAAAAAGCTCCCAAATGGGGACAAAGGGCCCTACAACTACGGGCACCGAAGGTTATCACCGCCTACCGGGCCAGGGTGGCGCGAGGGCATAACCTTCCCTAGTTGTAGGCATCAGCAAGAGGCATGAAAATAGACCGCAGTAGGGCCTTCCCATAAAGGCAAATGTGGTTGCACTGGAAAAGCCTGGTTCGGTGGCACCTGACCAACGAAATGACGGAATTTGTCCCCAAAATATATCTACGATAACTGATACTCCGATATCATCAATCAACCTATGATCCAAGTCATAGCAATATCCAACAAGTAATCCAGAGAATAATATAGTCATAACCTAATACTCCGAGGGTAGCATAATAACCAAGATCATGATGAATCCAAGTACCAAAATGATAATAATCCAATAGCAAGAACAAGATAGCTAACCATAGATCAACATGATAGCATCATATCCAAAGTAATACTCAAGCATAATATCAAACACTATCATGAAGATAATCATAATAGCCACTAATAATCCAATGGAAACATGTCATTCTCATTATCTGCAAAATATTAGTCCTAGTAATCCAAACAACATCATGGCAATAGCAAGATCGAAAAACTCCAAGAAATGCCATGAACAAATCATACGTAGCTAATACAATATTTTAAATAAGTTCAGATAAATAAACCCTGATATTGCATTGCAGTCATGCAAATGGAGGGTGTGGCTAGCCTGGGGGGATGGATTCAACGGGAAGAAGTGCGAGAAGCTCGCGAAAAGAATCGCCAAAAACCTTTCTCTCTCGGAGGGGCTGAATAAGGGCAAGGGCAAAATGGTCATTTTCAGAATGTTACATCATCGTGAAAATGATACCAACGGAATGGGCTCGACGAGACGAGGAAGTGGGCTTTTGAATCACCTCATTTGGAGTAGGGAGTGAAAAGGTATGACCAGAGGAGTGCCAGGGACCAATCTATAAAATATATCCACAAATAGGCCCCTGAGTGTTAAACTGAAAACGCACTTTCAGAAAATACGCCTTCAGACTAGAGAAACGTATTTGTGCCCGAAGCAGCAGTTCAACACCCTTTCGGTAGATGGAAACACATTACCTGGAATGCGTCTCCACTTAAATGACATGTCAAGGCGAGGTCAACGGTGGAGTCACTGATGAGTGGGGTCCACGCTGAGGTGGGGTGAGGGATCGAAGAAGGTGAGAGTGTCTAGAGGGGGGGTGATTAGACTACTCGACAAGATAAAATTCTGCCTTTTGACAAAGGACAGATTTTGTCAGATTTTGCATAACACACAAGTCAAGTAGCACACTACACATGCAATTCTAGAGTATGGGCAGCGGAAAGTAAATTGCACAAGTAGTAAAGAGAAGTGGAGAAGATCAAACGTAATTTGGAGACGCGGTGATTTTTCTCGTGGTTCCGATAGGTGGTGCTATCGCACTTCCACGTTGATGGAGACTTCAACCCACGGAGGGTAACGGCGAGAGTCCACGGAGGGCTCCACCCACGAAGGGTCCACGAAGAAGCAACCTTGTCTATTCCATCATGGCCTCACGCCCACGGAGGGCTAGCCTTACTCGGGTAGATCTTCACGAAGTAGGCGATCTCCTTGCCCTTACAAACTTCTTGGTTCAACTCCACATCTCGACGGAGGCTCAAGGCGACACCTAACCAATCTAGGCGGCACCACCCTCCAAAAGGTAATAGATGGTGTAGATGATGATGAACTCCTTGCTCTTGTGCTTCAAATGATAATCTCCCCAACACTCAACTCTCCTCACCGATTTGGCTGTGGTGGAAGAAAGGATTGAGTGGAAAGCAACTTGGGAAGGTTAGAGATCAAGCTTCATATGGTGGGAGTGGAGCAACTTGATCTCAACACAAGGGTAGGTAGTTCTCTTCTCGAAATGTAAGGTAGGAGTGGTAGTTCTTTCGATGGCTCTCTCCACGAATGAAGAGGGGTGGAGGGTATTTATAGCCTCCACACAAAATCCAACCGTTACACACATTTGAGCAATCTTGGTGGGACCGAAGTTGACAACTCGGTGAGACCGAAAGTTCAAATAATGTGAGCGTTGGGATTTTCGGTGGGACCGAAAATACAATCTCGGTTAGACCGATTAGTGCAATGACAAGAGCAAGCCGGTTTGGTGGGACCGACTTCATCATCTCGGTGACACCGATTTGATGATGAAGGATTCTGAAGCTTGGCAACTCATGTTTCGTGAGACCGAGTTCGAATCGGAAAATCCGAGTTTGCTAGGGTTTGGCTTATGGTGAGGTGGTTCATCTCGGTGTGACTGAAGTTTGGAAAATCGGTGGGACCGAGACTACTTATGAGTGTATATGGCGGTGAAAGTTGCCGATAGTTTAGGAGATGTATCACTAAGCACTTGAGCAACCAGATCATCATCATAACCTCATCCCTTTTAATAGTATTGGCTTTCCTATGGACTCAATGTGATCTTGGATCACTAAACCAAAAATGGAGTCTTGAGCTTTTGCCAATGCTTGCCTTAGCATTTTGAGGGGTCCACCTCTTCAGTCCTTTTGCCATGCCAATGTGATTGAATTTCCTGAAACATACTTGATAAAAGCATTAGTCCAACCACAAAGTATGTTGTCATTAATTACCAAAACCACCCAGGGAGCAAATGTGCTTTCATGGGGCCCGCCTGGCCGGTCATCGTCTTCTACCTCCATTGATCGCGCCTGGCTAGGGGCAGGGCCGGCCTCGACAGCACTCGCCGGCGGCACGGGGCACCGCAGGTGGCGTTCAACCTACTCACTGATGCAGGGCAATGAGGCGGAGGCGGCCCTAGGCATAGCAGTCGAGGAGAGCTCAGGAACCGCTGGAAAGTTGGCCGTGTCAGACGGTGTCGTCGGGTGTGGTGGGCACGGCGCTCCGGTGCGCCGGAGGAGAGTATGAAGAGTGGAGGAGGGTCGCCGGACTCAGGGTGGAGCTATGGGGGTGAAGGAATGGAGGGAGGGGCTCGGCTCCGGGCGAATTTGAGATGGCCGAGGCGGCGGCCATGGTGGCATTGGGCGGCGAGGAGGAGCTCCGGTGATGGATTGAGAGGTCGAGGAGGACTGAGGGAGTGAGAGAGGCCAAATGGCGAGGAGTGACGGGGCCAGGGACATCTTATATAGGCGAGGGGAGGAAGATGCCGAGCTAGGGTGCCGCCATGGCGTACGGGCCGGCTCTGGCGATGGACAGACGCATCACGGGGAACTGGAAGGGACGGGAGAGGGCAGAGGAGGTCACGGGGCAATGCAAGATGCCAAGGGCACGAGGGGGGGAAATCGAGCGCGGGAACAAAGCCGGTTGGGCACAGTGTGCCCGGGGGTGCGCGGCCGCTAGCGCCGGCGATGTGCTACAGGAGGGGGAAGGGGTCAGAGAGCGACGGGAGAGGAAGGGGAAGTCAGCTTGGCACCTCCAGATGTGCGGACACCACCGGGGCGAGGCAGCACGACGTGACCCGACACGCAGAGCGCGTGACCCGATATGCCAGAGGCATAGTAACCACGCTACATGGCATGGAGAGGACAAGAGAGGCTGGGAAACTGTGTCTAGAGCGTGTAGTACTTGCATCAGATGGACTGTGGGAGGTGAAAGATAAGCAGAAGGAGCCATGGATAGATGGGATTCATCAAGAGAAGTTTGCTGTAGAAAACTTGGTTGGACACCTGTGATCAACAGAGAACAGGAAAGAGGCAAACTTGATGTTTGGAGTCTTTAGGTTAAGAAGGACTATGATCCTGTGCAATTAGAGAATAAATGGACCACAACTTAACATAGTTGCTTTGCATTATGGTCCAGGAACTAGATTAAGAAGGGGCACTCACATGGAGTTTGGAAGTGGGATGAAACTTGGGAAAGCCTAATGATATGGACATGTCAAGATATTGTAAAAATTTCATACCAAATGGACTTGCCAAAATGATACTTCCTTCACAGACATCCTCTCTGTCCATAAACTTGTGATAATATTGGAGATAAATTGGCTTAATAAAATGATCCCAAATTTGGTGGAGGGACGTTATATGGGTAGGAGCATGATCTGATAATTTCTCATAATTAATGAAGCAATATAAAATATACTTGCTTCACAACCTGAAAATAGTGCCAGAATCAAAGATTTGAAGGTGTTCTCACATAGATGATTGTATGGAGATGATAATTGGTGGAGTGTGATAATAAGAGCACATGAAGAGGCTTGCAAAATGTCAACTCATTTGGATAACCCTAGCTAGTACTTCCTTCACAAAGCTTCCATTTGGACAGAAACTTTGAAACATCACTGAGGAAGATTAACTAGGTAAATGGAGTTGAATTTTGTCATGAGGCAACTATTTGGATGAGAGATGATGCCCAAAAGTTTTGGGAGCAAAAAATAAAGCATAGGTGGCACTTCCTTCACAAAGTGCCACTCTGGACAGAATTGAAGAATGAATATTGGGGAATTATTTTTGAACTGGACAAGGAAAAGTTTGGGCATATTTGAGCAATATATGACCCAAAGAAATTATGAGAATTATTTGTGAATTTTATGGATGACAGAAATATAGGTTGCTTCACAACCTAGGTCAAATAGGGTTATTCCTTTAATAGAAAAAGGAATATTCCAAGAAAAAGAATTTTGGGGTTGAGCTAGAATGGAAATTACATGACCTAGGGAGAGTTTTGATGATGATGAACCACTTGAGAGAATTAATGATGATGATCTCCCAGGTTTCAAGTCCACAGAACCACTCCAAAAAGAAAGTCAGAGCAAAAACCAAATAAATTAAAAAGAAAAAGAAAGGGCCAAAAATCAGGGTGTTACAACTACAAACCCGACCGTGTGGATTGAAGGTTTTCTTCTCCACATTTATATGGCCCACGGAGACGATCCCACACCATAAAATACATGCCTTTAAAGCTCAAACGACCGGCCATGCATTGGCTGAACAACGTCCCCAAGAACTCCATAGGGAGCTGGGAAGAACTTGAGGATGCCTTCCGAGCTAACTTTCAAGGCACCTATGTCCAGCCTCCGGATGTCGATCACCTGAGCCATGTGGTCCAACTGCCCGGTGAGTCAGCCCGGCAATTTTGGAATCAGTTTTTGACCAAAAAAACGAGATCGTCGACTGTCCAAACGACAAAGTCATAGCCGCATTCAATCATAGTATCCAGGACGAATTGCTCTCGTGCTAGCTTGGCCAAGATAAGCCAAGGATGATGTCAGCACTTACCTCTCTTATTACCCGCTTTTGCGTGGGGGAAGATAGCTGGTTGGCTCGTAGAAGAACCAACCTAGAGGACCCTGGCACCTCGGAAGTCCAGGACGGAAACGACAAACCATGGTGCAACAGAAATAAGCGCAGCCACAACGACAGTGAAGCCAAAGACACGACAGTGAATGCCGGATTTTGCAACTCCAAATCCAGGTTGAGGAAAAAACCATTCAAAGGGAACCAGGACGGACCCACCAAATCGGACCTAATTTTGGATAGGCCCTGCCAAATCCAGGGCACCTCCGACATGCCCGCCAACCACAGCTGAAATAAGCACTGCCACAACGACAGTGAAGGCAAAGACATGACAGTGAATGCCGGATTTCACAACTCCAAATCCAGATTGAGGAAAAAACCCTTCAAAGGGAACCAGGACGAACCCACCAAATCGGACCTAATTTTGGATAGGCCCTGCCAAATCTAGGGCGCCTCCGACAAGCCCGCCAACCACACCAACCATAACTGTTGGGTGATAAAACAGGCCGGCAAACTCACAGCCGAGGATATAGACAAAATCCCTCGTAGCGAGGACGATGAAGAACCTCGCAGGCCGAACAATGGAGGCCATAAGCAATTCCCTCCCAAAGTAAAAATGGTGAATATGATTTACGTCACACATATACCGAAGAAGGAGAGGAAACGTGCAATTCGAGATGTCTACGCCATAGAGCCCGTAGCCCCAAAATTTACCCCGTGGTCGGCCTGCGCGATCACCTTCGACCGTAGGGACCACCCGACCAGTACCCGTCATGGAGGGTCAGCAGCCCTGGTTCTCGACCCCATCATTGAGGGGTACCACCTCACCAGAGTCCTCATGGACAGGGGTAGTAGCCTCAATCTGACTTACTCAGATACGGTGAAGAAAATGGGTATTGATCCGTCCAGGATCAAACCCAGTAACACTACCTTTAAAGGGGTAATCCCAGGCGTGGAGGCTTGCTGCTCGGGCACCCTAACCTGGAAGTAGTGTTCGGCTCGCCGGACAACTTCCACAGCGAAGACTTGATCTTCGACATTGTCCCTTTTCGCAGCGGCTATCATGCACTGCTGGGCCGAACAACGTTTGCTCGCTTCAATGTTGTCCCCCACTAGGCATACCTAAAGTTAAAGATACCCAGGCCCAAGGGCGTCATCACGGTCAACGGCAATACGGAGCGCTCACTCCGGACCGAGGAACGTACCGCAACTCTAGCAGCCGAAGACCAAACAGGTGTTGAAGGGCCGAAGTACCAGCCCGCCATCAAGGCACAAGAGGCAAGTAAACGAGCCCGAGCCCTGTCTCCATTGAGGGAGCCTCCCTACGCTCGACATAAATAGGGATACTCCCCCCACAGCACGCCGACCCTAGTCGCACACTACGTGTCTCGTCAGCATAACTTTGCACTAAAAATACAATGGGCGGTTGTGGGGCCTAACTAAACCAAAACACCAAGTGTTTGGTTTGATCGAACTATGGTCACATACGTCTTCAGACTTCGAACAAGTACCATTCCGGACCCATCCGACACTAAGCCACGATGCTCTCAAGGCTCCTTGTCAAGGTCCCGTCGGCCAATTATTAACCCCTCCACGGAGCTCTTCTTCCCAGCAAAAGCAAAGGCGCATACGTGCAACAGGGCACGGTAGGGACATCGACCCACGCATAAGGCCCTGCGTAAACCTTTCATCTGTAACACTCTTTCCCTCTCTCTTGTAAAGTACCTGTAATAGACGCTTCGGCAGTTTGAATTGTATGGCTAGACGTCATGATCTCATCAGAAATAAAACCAACCTTTTACAGTCCTCTCGCAGTCATTGATATTGCACCCATTATTTTTTTTCATGCTTTCCGACGCCGTGATAAAACATTTCGGCACACACTTGCCCTAATATGCAATCAGCTAATAAACCGGGGGCTCAATCATAATAATTTCCGTATGCATTATGTCTGGCACTATTTTTATGTGTTTGGCATCTCGGATATTACATTATATTAATCGGTTTCGAGTTATGACTTGGGTCAATAGTTGGGTTGCCCTGCTCTTGTGCTTACCTTCTTACGTTCCGCATGTTCGTCTAAAAAGGTAAAGGGAGAACCACTGCGATTGTGCTTCCGGCTAGCCTGGTTAAGTACCTCAGTGGAGGAAGCCGAAAACTGACTGTCATAATACGCGAGAACCGGTCGGCGTCCGATGACGTGTCAAAATAAAAATTGATGGTGATTACCCCATGTTATACGAAGGGTTTGTCTTTGCACAAACCACGTGATAAAGGTATTTACCTCGGCTCCACCGGACATCATAAAACACCGGGGGCTAGTCACTAGCCCCCGCAGTCAAGCTCCTATGGCTAAGTGAAGGAAATAAAACCGCATAGTCTGATTGCCTTATTTCCCTCATGCACTACCGCCTTCGGGCACCGAGACGTCGGCTAAGGGTGACAATGCAGAGGACGAAACACCCCTCGTAGCATCTACGCGGGGGCTGAAGCCGGCGACTGGTAACTTTCAGATTACAAACAACCGCACAGGAGTCAAAACAAATACAAGTATGATAAACCGTACATAATAGTTGCGTTTTAAGCAAAACGTCCAACTGTCACTTAACACATGATATTACGCTCACTCCAGGATTACATCTTTTGGACATTGGTCCTCTATCGCCCGAGCACCATCCATCACGATGGGGAAATACTGCTCGGGACGACGGTGCTCCTTTCTCGCGGGCAGGGGACTGGTGGCCATCTCGACTGGCTTGATCTTGGGCCGGTGCACCATGGTCTTAACGAAGGCCAGCTGAGCTCCCTCAATACAGGCGGAGCACTTCACAACGTCAACCTGGGAGGCCGCGTCATGCAGCTTCTGCACCAGGCCAAAGTAGCTGCTCGGTATGGGCTCCGCAGGCCACAGCCGGACACAGAGGTCCTTCATGGCTGGCTCAGCCATACGATGCAACTCCCTTAGCTGCTTCATCTGGTTGCTTAGGAGGGGAGGGTGTTCGGGCGCCTGGAACTGCGCACAGAGCAGCCTATGTTTGGTATCACCCTCCTGAGCCGCATAGTGCCTTGTCGCATCGGCCGCACTCCTCAGAAGCTCCGCAAATGCGCTTCATGAACGCCACACTCGTGTGAGCAACGCGAACCTGTGGCCGCTAAAAACACTCTGCAGCAAATACGCTTACCATCCGCGATCTGCTTTACTTGGCGGAGTTCTTCCCGGGTGCCCCGTGTCTCCGTCCTCGCCTCTTGGATCTCTTTCCTCATCTTGGACAGCTCGGTGGCTTGACCATTATTTTTCTGCTCAAGGTCCTCTTATGGCATCCTTGAGCTCCTGCTGCACTTCGGCCACTCTGGCCTCGTGCTTCTCGTTGACGGTTTTCAGCGACGTGAGTTCGGTAGCCGCTTGCTTGGCCGCCGCCTTCTGCTCGGCCTGCTCTTCCTTGGCCTTCTTCGGACCGTCGGTGACCACCACTCCTGCGCCAACACCGACGCCGGGCCGAGCACTGAAGTTGTGCCCACGCTGACACCGAGCCTGAGCAGTGAAGCTGCGCCCACGCCGACGCCGAGCCTGAGCACTGAAGCTATGGCCAGGCCGACGTCGACCTGTGGCATGATCGCCTAACCGTGTAATTTTTTTAGCGGAAAATTGTACTTTGAATTTTATATGTGTTTTGGGAGCCGAAACCTGGGGCGTGACTGGAAACTTGATCGCCCTTAGGCCGGAAAAAGCGCCGACGCAAACGCCAGCCGGAGGGGGTTGCAAACGGCTGGACATGCTCTGATCCTGAACCAGCGGAGGGTGGGGGATCCTCAGTTTGCCACCACGCATGCTATGCGTCCTCCGATGCATGAGTGCGTGGCTCGTTCAGGTGCCCCGGAAAGTGACCGGCGTAGCATCGTCGAGCGCTATCTGTGTGCTGCGGTCACCTGCTTCGGGTCGTCTTCGCGCGCGTGATCGTGCACGCAACCTTTTTTTCCTCTTGGTTGATTGAGCAAGCTTCATGCACGCAACTTTAGTTCTTATCTAGCTCTAGCGTAATTAATCACCAGAAGTGTACTTGCAGACGGCCTAATGCACCACCGGCTGTGCATATGCGTACTACTCCCTCCGTCCGAAAAAACTTGTCATTAAAATGGACAAAAAGGAGTGTCTAGAACTAAAATACATCTAGATACATCCCCTTTTATTCATTTTAATGACAAGTATTTTCGGACGGAGGGAGTACTAGTATACACGATGTCCATTAATCACAGGACCACGGTAGATAGATACTGCTAGTATGTGCGTAGACGTGTTCTGCAGTTGGAGCAATCGCTTGGCTTGTGCACCACCGGCTGTGCCTCCTGCAGCGCGCGCCAATAATGAGTTCATGACGCGTTTGGTTGCCCCGCATTTTGACCAATCAGGCCTACGCGGGATTGAATCGGCTTTGGTTGGCCCGTATATACTGTTCGGCCTGCACGGCACGAACTTTAAAGCACTCCCAACTAGGCCCGCGACCTACGCCCAGATCGGCCGTTTTTTCAAATTCAGGCTCAGGCAGGGCAGGGGAACACGGCGCGCAGCTCGTGCGAGCAGGGAGATGGCGCGAGCTCGCACGCGTCTTCGAGAAATCGGTGGAAGGATTTCGGCTCACCTCCCGCCGATTCGGTCGCCCTATTTAGCCCCCATCCTCTCACCGCCCAAAGCCCCGCCACCCTTCTTCCCTCTTTCGATCTTTCCCGCCGACGCGCATCGGCACCGACGAGCAGGTAAGCGGAGCTCCTTCACCGGCCGGCGGTCGACGGTGGCGGCGACTCTTGTCCTCAACTTCTCAACCCTTCCTCTTCCTCCTCCTCCCCTCCTCCCCCCCCCCCAATCCCCGAGCTGCAGCCATGGCCTTTGTGAGTTCAATGACCTCTTTCTCTGTGTTCGTTCAAGCTAGATGAGAGGATGTGGTCGCGGGGTTAGATGTGCAAGCATGTGGTAGGGTTCATTCGTGCATTGATCTTTGAGCAGATGCTAGATTTTGATGCAGTGGTATCTATTTGTGCTGGATCTGTGTAGATTAAGTAGTATGATAATGATGAACACTATGGATTCATAGGTAGTTTTGTAAGATTTGTAGCATGCTAGCGTAGCTATTTGTGATGAACACAATGGTTGCATAGCTAGTTCTGATGTTGTGGTAGCTATTGGTGATGGATTCATATCTAGTTGGCATGTATGCTCCTACTTTCATAGATCATCCGGTTTCTATGTTGTGGCATCATGTGTTTTATGCTTACTATGTATGCGTGACACGATTGTAGGACATGACCTCGCAGACGCAAGATCTTAGTCAGAGACTTGTCCTGTCGGACAACCAATTTGCTGCCTCCTATGTCGAGGACTCGCAGCCCCTCCTTGATCAGAACATGACTGCTGATTTAGAGGTATTCGAGGTTACACCTGGTGCTTCTTGCTTTGTGTCAGTTGTGCTCGTTGAGCCAACTGTGAACTCTGTTGCAGCTACACTGAAGGCCAAGAAGGATGGTAGGGGGAACAACATGAAGTGGCATCCGTTCATGTCCACGTCCGTTTTGGACAAGACATGTGAGAGCTCATTTCTAGGACTGACAAGGGCTTCAAGGAGGTGCACTTGAACACCGTTGCGAAGCCGGTACTCGAGTTCTGTGGCCAGGAGGTGACCACCATCCAGGTGTACAACCACCTGAGGAAGTGGAGAGCTCGATGGATCCAAGTGTCCAAGCTTAGAGACCTTAGCAGCGCCTCCTGGGATCAGAGCACTTGCACTATCGTTCTGGAGGCAGAGCACTACATAGGCCATGTCGGGGTTAGCTCACTGTCCCCTTGTTTTGCACACTGGCATTTCCTTGTAGCAACTAACAACCCTTGTGCTTTTATCTTAGGACCACCCCAAGGACGCTGAGTTCCTCAACACACGCATTCAGAACTACAACCAGATGCAACCCATCTTCTCCGTTAGCCTGGCAACAGGCAAGCATGCTATGGGCTTCGGTGAGCCTCTCGGTCCTCCCATGCCGGAGTTTTCAGGCACCCCGGACGTAGAGGCAGCCCTTGATGGCCCTGACAAGACATTTGAGTTTGTCCTTGTGCTCAATAGTAAGAGGAAGAGGGGTGGACCGGTGGAGGAGGAGATCAGTGTCTTCACCAGCATGACTGAGGCAGTGAAGGAGGTGGCATCTGCCATTAGGGAGAGCAAGGCCGTCGACGTCCACCCTGGCCTGTACAACGCCGTCATGGAGTGGGTGGCTTCAGCGATGAGGCTCTCATGGCAGCTCTGAGCCACCTGCTAGACAACAAGGTCCAGAGTGTTGGGTTTGTTGCCATGGCAGACGCCCACATGGTGCTCGGGCTCAGGAGCTGGCTAGGCAAGCACTACTACTAGAGCTTGCTGCTGGTTACCGCGTGCATATGATCCTCGACGGTGATGGCGATGGCAACAAGGACGATGATGACGACGTATATTTTGTGTATTTAAGGCTTGAAAACAATTTGATGGTCTGTATATTTTGGTGAGGTGGTATATACTAACCCCTCACGATGATCACGAACTTGCGGTGGTAGGATGACACCCTCTTTTGGATGTGGTGATGGTAGGATGACACCATAGTAGTTCTAGGTTAGAATTGCTATGCCATATGATCATGCATGCTTACTACATCCTCCATTTCAAAATATAGTGCGCTCGCGCTTTTCAAGGTCCAACTTTAACCATTAATTTAACCAACGAGGCCGACTGCGGCGGGAGAAAAAAAATTATATAATTGAAAACTTCTTTTGAATACGAATTCACCAGTACAACCATTGCTCCGGCAGCAGTCGTTGGTTAAATTGATAGTCAAAGTCAAAGCATGAAAATAGAGGAGGCACCGTATTTTGGAACGGAGGGAGTACTTCTGCTCCATTGCTTGTGCCGGCACAGTGATCTAGGTCCGCTGCTAGTGTCTGTCAGCAGGGTTCGATTCGGGACTGCAGGGGTACTCTGCCTACAGTTTAGTTACTGCTACTGTTAGGTACTCTTCTCCAGTATAGTGTTGGTGCAACATTCTTTCATAACGGCCTCACTCGCTGATCAATCAAACTTTGTTGATCACCGTCCACGGTTCAGATCGAACCCACACAAACTATATAGCAGAACCTGGATCGAGTCGACTTACCTGTCCTATCGAGTAGGAGTAGTACTTAGGCTAACTCCACCGCGCGATCCCAAACGTCCGTTTTGCTCGGATTCTGTCCCTTTGGGTAGGACGATGGGGTTGTGTTCGAACCTGTCCTGGGATGCGGTGGCCGTGTGCCCAGCACGCGACCGCATCCATTTGCCCCATCCCGTCCGCCGGGGCTTAAAATGCCCATATTTTCATATGAAAACAAGTTTGCACGTTCAAATATTAATTGCACGGGCAAAGTGTCGAACACCTTGCGGTCGTGATGGCAAAGTGGCCGGGATGATCACCTTGACGCAGGTGTGGTCGGCAGCCGTCTACTGACCGCTCTGGAGCACTCGTCGGAAGCTGCCGTGGCCGCCGTGGTACGTCGCCTGCGGTCGTATCTCCTCTGCCGCCGGCTACGACGTCGACGGCCAAACCTCCTCCGATCGACGGCCTAAACTACGGCGAAAGCGCACGCGTGATGGCGGCCATGTCGAGGCGTGGTTGCCTATGGACGTCCGGGGGCTGCGTGGAGAAGGCGGCCGAAGAATAGCGGCGGCGCCGTCGGCGGGGCGGGGCGGGGAAGGGGCGTGGAGGCGTTGGAATCGAATGAAACTACTTGTGTCCCCGACAGGCGGGCCACGGGGGAACAAGGGCGTGAGGCGAGCCCGTCCGCGCGATGGCCGTTTCACCCCAAACTCGGCGCAAGTTTGGGTCGGGGATGGATCGAAAACGGACGGATTCCGGACATTTGTCCGTTTGGGGCCGCGCGTTGGGCCGCGCTATTCGTCCGTTCTACCCCAAAACGACGGGGCCGGACATGATGGAGTCGCGCGGTGGAGTTGGCCTTATCAAATATGCTGCTGTGCTGGCCAACTGATTCGGGGGGACTTCCTTCTCCATGCATCGATCGAGCTTAAGCTCAGCTTTCACGGGCCATCTCTTCTTAACACATGCATGATCGCCACACCTCATAATAGTGCTGACCCCCCGCATGCAGGATCATGCACGCGACGCCAACACGCATGATACTACCCAAGTGGCCGCCAGGGAGCAACGAGCAAGGCAAGAAATCATGGCGAACCAGCCGGCCGGCCATGGCCCCCGGGGCCGTGAGCGATCGACCGACGGCCAGACGAGCCATCATCACCGGCCAAATGCAGCAAAATCAACCATCCTCACCGGTTCTTCCAGATAAAAAACAAGAAGAAAAAACGATCCCCGGCCAGCCTCTGACCATATCAGGCGCCGGCGCCGGACCTGAATCATGGATGCCGGGCCCCCAGCCCCAGCGCCCACCGGCGACCGGCGAGTACGATCAGATTCTTCGGTATCCCCACCACACCCCACACACAAGCTCCGAGATCGAGATGGACTAAAATAAGATATCACCAGGCACCGCCGGTCCGTGCCCCCACCAGCTGCCTGCCTATCTCGTCTGCGCCCATGCATGCCGTTCCATGCAGGCCTACCCCGAGCCGGCCAGCCGTAGCTAGCACTAGGCCTCACAGCACAGGCGACCTGGCCATATTTATGCATGCAAAGCCTACAACTTTAAGTGCGCGGTTGCTGCATGCGCAGCGACAGCGGCCTCTCCAGTCTTGACCTCAACAGGCTGGTCTTGCATGGCGCATTGTTGTCAAGTTCTTCTTAACATTATACCAGGTGTAGCTAGGTGCCAAGTTTACACCCCCAGACTATTGTTAGGTTTCTCCCACAACAACAACAACGAAAAACTTATATATACAGTTCCAGGTTACTCCACCTAGAGAAAAACTTGGGTGGAGGAGTACCAATCAGAAATGGAGATGTCCTGTTATGGAAGAAGCTTGATCTTTCGAAATGGAGATGTCCTTGAATGAAGTTCACAGAACTCCTGTTTGAAGCTCTTGATGGTTCGTCGGTGACCTTCCACCCCAAGACGTTAGATCTGCACTCCTGTGATCCTGTCTTCTGTGCTAAATGGGATGGGCACTGTGTCCTGGGTCCTGCCATCCATACAGGCCACCTGCACACAAACAATAATACGGCTAATCATTCAACTGAGTAGAGGGGTGCAGCAACATGAAATCTTAGAGTGGGGTTCCTGAGCAAGACATATATACATATTTGCAATGGGTGGAAATTTCTCTGACTGGTAAAAAAAGTGGTATCTATAGACAAAAGCAACTTGACAGCCAAAACAATAGCCAACAGGTAGTATTGATGTGTCTCAACATATATTGAGATCTACTGCTCCAGTACTTGTCCAAACTATCTACATTAACTTATAAATTTATCCTGGGAAAGATTTTTTCTGTAAACACTATATTATATATATACTGCTTGCGACATATAGCACAAACCATCCACACTGTTCCCTTTTCTTCGAAAAGAAAGAACCTTTTTACTCTTTGCAATTTATTTTTTTGAGAAACTGAACTACTACTCTTTGCAGAAATCTGCCAGTTCTGTACTTCTCAAAACTATATTAACTTGCCAATTTATCCAAGGAAGAATTCTCTATGAACTCGAGACATATAACACAAACCAACAAACTATTCCCTGTCCTACTGGAAAACAAAGCTACTCTTTGCAATATATTAGCTTGGAGCATACCCTACACTTAATTTCTGATTTCTGGAATGTATAATAGATCGAGGCATACTTCACACAAAGAATTAAACATTTTTTTTACTTATGACAACTAGACCAACAGAAACATACTTCATCCAGACAAATAAACCATTTTACTTATGACAATTAAACCAACAGAAGCATACTTCATACTGCATACATACAGTTAAACAGTTTTACTTATGACCATTAAGCCAACAGAAGCATACTTCATACTTCATACATACAATTAAACAGTTTTACTTATGACAATTAAACCAACAGAAGCATACTTCATACATACAATTAAACAGTTTTACTTATGACAATTAAACCAACACAAGCATACTTCATACTTCATGTATACAATTAAAAAGTTTTACTTATGACAAATAAACCAACAGAAGCATATTTCATACATACAATATAATAGTTTTACTTATGACAATTAAACCACCATAAGACAATACCACTTAATTAGCGGGCAGTGGTAATGGATGGATATATGTAGCAAAAAATGGTTAATGTGGAGAGGGATATATGTACTCCAGTATATCTAAATTAAGCCACGCCGCTGTAAGTGCACATAATAATAAAAAAGAGCAAAGAAAAATCGCTGACCCTAAAAGTGGAACCCGTGTATGCAATGAACTTTGAAAAACTGTTGTTATTTTAAAGAGGTCTAAAAAATCAAAGAAAATCATAGATGTGCATGCACCTGCGAAGTTTATACAAAGAGGTGAAATCATTTATGAAACCTGAAAATTACACCTAATTGCAATTGGCAATATCAATTTTTTACACAATTCACAGATGATAAGGTTTCCTTATAGATATTTACAAGCACACGGACTGTAACATATGTTGTACATCCATGCATATAATTTATATATTTTTTTTAAATCTGGAGATTTTCAGTGGTTGCAGTTTTTTGCCAATAGCTTACCAAGCTGGCCACTTGGTTGAATCTAGAGATTTTAGGCAGATCCTTATGCTTTAATATTCTTTGGGTTTTTTAACTCAATATTCAATTCCAAATTTCCACTAGCTAACTTCCTTCAACCTTTATATCCTAAACAGTCAAAATGATCCTTGTTCCACTGAAAATCAATGTGAATGACAATGACATTGTCTATTAATGAAATAAAGTTTGATTCTTAGTTTTATTGTAAGTATACATATTTACATATGTTATGAGTAAACATCTCATTAAATTATATCGAGAAGAAAAAAATTTGGGTGAAATCTAGAGGGGGTAAAGACCACTTAGTGCATACATATAAAGCTTTGGGCTTAGCATCTATCTTTGATCATTCGCACTTGTTAACTAATTTCTATCAACTTAACCTACACTCTAACTCCGAGTGGCTCAAAGAGGCCAACAAGGGTTCACACCCACATATGTGGGAACTCACATACATTATTTTCCTTTATCGTGTAAAAAGGTTAACTCAAAACTGCTGTAATGGGTGAGGACAATGTTACTATGTGCAAGTGTGACTCAAGGTATGCTTTGAATTATTATGGTACTAATTAAAGAAAAGTGCATTATGTCATCAACAACATAGAGAGGCAGGCCCACTTCTAAAGGTGAGCCACGCGTTTCACGTCAAACTAAACGAAAAAAATCCGCAGTGTGTGCAACTCCGACAGCCTCTAAGGTGGACCCCGCTAAAATTTTAAAAGAAGGTGTGCCACATTTACTCACTAACCGTTCTGGTCATGGCCTTTATTCTATCTTCCTCTTGTTTTCATGGTGGAACAATTTCATTTCTTTAGTTGTTGGAGGCATCCTCTAAGAGCATCAGCGGTATGTGGTTCTTGCTGATTCTAAACTCCCCCCCCCCCCTCTTCTCAGTGGCAGCCTCCATAAATGGCATGCTCCGACCCCTAATCCTAGAACATTAGCATCACCACTTAGCTTGGAGGCAGCCTCTGAGGAAGCGACCCCAACTGTCAAGTCTAGATTATCTTACCGGAGAAGGTTGGAGATGTACATTGTTTTACCATTTGGTAGGGTTCATCTAAGAGGCCGTGTGTGTTTTCACAAATCTTAGAGGCAATAGTGGGGCTAGCATAGAGCCAATTCTCACCTAGTGGATATTACGCCGAACCCTTGGACCTCTATGGTGTGACTCCACCCAAGGAGGGATTGTCACTCGAGAGAACAACGGAAGATGTATCGAGAGGGGTGGGTGCTAATTGATTGTTTATTAATTGTTTGGTCTGGCTAGGAGGTAGGCATTATAAAGCTTGTACAAAAGATTTGAGGCCTAAGGATAGGATCCAAACAAACTTGGAAAGGACTAGCAAACTTGGAAACAGTCTCTATAAATAAGATTCTACCAAACCAAAAATACATATTGATTTCCTAATATGATCTATTGCTGGTAGCACCAGCTAAGACCCCATGTGACATTTCTTCCCTCCTTGAGCCATCTCGACCATGGGTTGAGAAGATTGATACGGCTTCTGGACATCAGCCATTGGCGATTGCATTGTTTCCATCGAGGAGCGGATCAACCTTCATGGTATACAACTTTTGCAATGGTGACGGGGAGAAAAGCAGTCTTCAGAATTGAAATACAAGCCTTGGGATCGACATGCTACCATCTCCGCCTGAGACTGTATGGTGTTGGCGCCTAGCTCAAGTGACCACCACTCCTCCAGGTGGTAGGAGATTTGGAGCAGGGAGGATGTCATGGCCTTGAAGCGAAGCATTAGATGCTCTCTTGGCTGGGTTTGAAGCTTGTAGTGCCCAATTTGCATGACGTTCAAAAATGCATGCCCAACTCATCACCTCCATGAGAGAAGTCCGACACCACACTTGCACATCGAGTGTGAGAGTCTCTTGGATATTAGTGGTGTAAATCATCACCTGTTGGTCGGCTCGTAGGCATGGGGCACAACCAAGTAGGGAATTGAATTGCATGTTTAAGTCTGCCGCCATGCTCGTGCACTTGAGGGAGATGAGCTCACTGAGAGCGTTGATCCTAGATGGTGGACCAAATTGGGTGTTAACCAACTCGGTGGACGAATGCCATGACGGAGGGCCATAGTCATCCTTGTACTAGCCATACCACATCGCTCACCAGATGGAAGGAGGCAATGCTCACCTTCTTAGCTTCCAATGTATGTTGCATGACGAAGAAGAGAGAGCGTCATGTTAGCCAGGACAACCGGTCGACCTCGCCATCGTAGGTGAGAATTCCATCTTGAAGTGACATAGTGGTATGCCTTTTGCATGTTGTTGGAGAATAGCAGTCAATCGGTGGATGGCTAATGTCATCTTTGCCAATGGTACAACCACTCGGAGGATGTTCCCCTTCTCCCGTCTGAGGGTTGCCAAGTTGTGTCTTCATGTCTGTTGATCGATGTCGTGCACGGTCCTAGAGAGGTTGTCCACTTTGGCATCTTTCTGGCCATATATTCGACGACAAGTTTCTGCTAGTCGTTTGCGGAATCTTGGACATCTGTGTTGTGACTCCAGCCATAGAGGGGTTGTCACACGAATGAGGCAAGGGAAGAAGTGTTGAGGGGGAGAGTAATTTATTCTTTCTGCCTGATCTGACTAGGATGTGGGCACTATATATATAAAGCAAGTATACAAGACTTGAGTCCTGAGGGTAGGGTCCTAACAAACTTGGAAATGACTAACAAACTAGGAAACACTCTCTAGTGATAAGCTCCTACCAAACTTAAAGATACATATTGATTTGTTGGCAGTTGCACCAGTTAAACCCTCATGTGACAACAATGATGCCTCTAAAACATTATGGGTGCCCTAAGGCTAGTGGCGACGCAAATCTTAGAGGCGGCGATGATGAAATTTGAATGTATGGAGGCAACCTATAAGAGTTTAGAGATAGCCTTAGAGGCTGAAAAATTATTACAATATTGATGCTCTTAGCATGGCCCATCGTACTACTCCTAAGCTTAGCGCAAAAAGGCTATAGTGTGTAGTTCGACTAGCCTCTAATGTGAACTTTAACATAATATAAAATAGTCTCTTTTATCAGCGAACCTCATTGTTAGTTTCTATGTGTAGACGCACGCATAGGGCCACCGAATTACTTTTGTCAAAGAAAATTGTTAGAGGGCCCTTCTTAGACCGGAGAAGACGCCAAGCGATTTTGTTGTAGACAAACATCTACGGTGTATAGTGTTCATCTCCATAATCTTAGATGCAACTTTAGAGGCAGCACACAACAATGTGGGCGCTTACAAGGCAACAAGCACATGCAACTATGCAAGACTTAATGCTTTGGTGCCATCTTCAACAGTTAGTGACCTAAAAAAGCTAATTGACAAGTCCATAATGACGCAGACACACATGCATATCAGCTCACTTACACTTTCATTGTGCTTTGTTAACCCGAAATTGCCACACAAGAATTATATGTAAGTGTAAAATGAGGTAAACAGGCAACCACTCCGTCTTGTAGGGTTTTTACGCCCATACACACATAGCCATGCGTGCTGATGCAAGTTTAACCCATAATAAACTACTCTCTCTGTCTCTGATAGCAGTACCGTACAACTAACTCATTTGTTGTTCATGCATAAACTTGTTAAAGTTTGGTACCACCTTTCACCTTTTAGTAGGAGAGGAAACAAAACAGCTAACAATACGCTCTAGTAGCAGTTGGCATGTACTCCAATGTTAACAATTTTTAAAGTACAGGACATATAGTTATGCCAAGGGATTTTTATTGTGTGATATGTTCTACAATAAAATAATATTGTTCTGCTAAAAATCCCTTGGCATATATATTCCTGTTAACAATGTTTAATGTACATACAGGACATATCACACAATAAAAGGAGGAATATCCTAGAGATATAGCAAACAGATCCTAGTATCGTATGACCATTATGTTTGGAACACAGCAAAGAAAAAAATGAAAAAGATAATGCATGTAGAGTATAGAACACATACACGTATTTTTTGTTGAAATGATGAACCATTTGTGGTGTACACTTACAATGTGTTTCTATAGCTTACTGTAGCTTGGCCGGTACACTGTAACTTATTTTATTTATTTTTACTCAGATCAAATATTTCATATTTGCCTACCGAATTTCACTTATGTATTTATCTATTCACATCCATGTTTATTTTCATAATTTTCTGAAACATGTAGTTATGATTTTTCACCAAGTCACTATATCATGACCATATGAGCCTATATGATCAGAAAAAATGTTTGTATATCACACAGAAAAAGCAGGGATATGACATAATGCTTTGTTGAAAATCCAACGCTAAAACCAAGCAAATTCCTAACCTACTACTAGAGACTTTCTTAGGGCAACCTACTAGTTTTTTTTCTTTTTGAGACAATAGGGCAACCTACTAATGAATAGACGTGTCATAAACAGAATGAAAGAACGAGCCTCCTTCACAAGGCTCTGGCCTACTTCAGCACGGGCTGAACAGGCCGGCAAAGCTTGGACCGAACACATACTACAGAAGATGGGCTGGGCTGACATTCCTACTCTGGAGACTGAGACCGAGAAACTGTCCTCGTTGGGGGAATATTAATCGAGCATTAGCTTCTACTTTCACGGTGTGAGGTCACGCAAATTGGCGTTAAATACTTTTCAGCAAGAACTTTTGAGGGAAAACAGTACTGCTCAACATGTTCAGTACTTCACCAACTTTTTAGACCTAACTCTGTACAGGGTGAGAGAGAAAAGACTAGTGCAACACATTTTCTCGATTTGTCTTCTTTCTCCCAATACAGAGTCAGATCATTAATTTCGGTGAAATCCCAAGCAAGTTAAATAACACTGTTTTCCCACTCTTAGTTACTCCTTCCGTCCCATAATATAAAAGTGTTTTTGACACTATTTAGTGTTAAAAAGTGTCAAAAACATTTTTATATTATGGGACGGAGGGAGTTGAAACAAAATCAGAAGTGATCCGCGCGATCTTACACGATAGGACCATCTACAATGCAAGACGTTCTACAGCAGCGGGGTCAGATAGGCCGGCAGCACGAAGGGCGGAGACGACAGAGAGGAGGTAGAACGCTGCGGAGCGGCAGGACACGTTGGCAGAGCTACCGGCGGCGCGGGCCCGGCTGCTTGTATGAACTGCCCTTCTATTAATTGCAATGGCATGTTCATACAGGATAAATGCTCGATCTTTATCTACAGCCCAAGCCCTCTGTACCAACAAAAATGCTTGGCCCATTCGGCCTGCTACTTAAAATGCCCCTGGCCCTCTCCAGGGCCATGATCAACCTCCCCTACCATCCGACGGTTACGCTGTCCTGTTAAATTACAGCTACTGCTACTGCTAATACTACGCCTACTTCTGCTGCTACTGTCACTACTACTACTACTATCCGGGTATTTACCTTGGTCAACATAGAAGAAGGATGGGGTCTCACAACCCTCATCCCAAACCCCTTTGCTTGCCTGATGCTTGAGCTGGTGCAGCCTATCAACCTCACCTTGATCAGCATATTGGGTTGAAGAGCTAGGGTTCAAGCTGGACATCTGCCACGAATGTTCCTCGGGCATCACCACTGTGCTTACTGGGTGCATTTGGTCCGAGCTTCCTGGGTTCTTTGTGCTGTCAGTGTTATCGCTGCTTAAATTGCCGCTTGACCCTACATCAGAACTGCTGAACAGCGAAGAATCCTCGCTTGTACTTGTGGGCTCTAATACTGGATTTGATGAGCCATCGGATGTAACCCGGCGTGACTGCGATTGCGTACCTTGGTGCCTGCTAAAATGACTCCGGCCTTCCAAACAAGTTGATTCTGGACCTGCTGTCTGCCTAGCTTTTCTTGTGTGTGATAGGCCTTGAGCAATAATCAATTTCCTTAAAGACCTTGGAGCCCGTGGTGAACACCTGATGTGTTTAATGTGGCATAATTTAGGATAGAAAAATACATATCAGAAAGCGACACACGGTATAACAGTGGTCTACTTACCTTGCATAAAGCAGCATATACGCACGCTCCGACCGGACATTTTTCAGAGAAACAGGTTTCACCTGTAGACAACGCTCAAGACTGTTTAGCAGAGAAGATTGATTGACATGGGTACATGGATAATAATTCTTATGGTATGAATATATGTTTGTGGGCTAGACACTTTTTGTTTAAACGAAAACAAATCATCATCTACTAACTGTTTCCAACAAGAGAGCTACTCTTTTATACTATTCAAAACGAAATCCAGATATAAGCAACACATGAATCAGCTGATCTTTCAATATGCAAAAAGGGTGCACTAAGCAGATGAGGGTGTTACACTACCTGGCTATCATCCATTTCGTACCATTTCCCCTGTGAGTCCTTGACATAACATATATAATGACCAGAAACGGATGAGTTCATAACATCACGGTGGACAACCACCGCATAGAGCCTGTACACAGGGGAACAATCATCTGTTGTACTCATGTAGCTAGACAAATTCAAGTATTCCGGGAACCTGATGGCCTTGTTAATCTTGCCAAACATACCAGACTGTCAAAAGAAAAAAGGGTTCTAATTAACATAAACAGAACAAAGAAAATTTGGTAAACAAGATACAAAGCCAACACAGAAAATATAGCAACCTAGCATAATTTGATGTGACAATTCATTGAGTCCATGAAGATTTTGTGGTGAAAACAACCTAAGATTCTTAATGATACCTGATATCTTTTCAGTGCAATAGTCAGGATATTTGGTGCTTCTGATATTGTCAACTTCTTTTTGCCACGTTCATATGACTTGCATCTGATGACATAAAATAAGTTAAGACGCAATAGTGTTCGAGAAAAAACATGGTCAGCCCGTCAGGTACCATTAATCTAGAAGATTAGGCCGGAGGAAAATGCACTCATTTATTGTCAACCTCAACTTTACAATTAGTGAATTAGCTAAAAGCCCAAAAGTGCTATATTGCTACTATAAACCGATCAAGCGATCACAGCTTTGTGTTATTAACATTTGCTAACTTGCGACAATATAACTGTCAATTAATCTAAAGTTTCATTGGGGATGCAAAGTGATAAATGCGAACAATGTAATAAATATAGAAAGTCACATCATGAAGTGATCTGTACCAACCTGGTACAATGGTATCTGTTATCGCCATCTAAGACTTCTGAAGATGTAAATCGATGAAGTGCTTCTTCAAGAGTACTGATATCCCCATCTATTTCCACATTAAGATCCATTATACGTTCGCAATGTTCTGAACTGACCCCACACTTTGTGCATTTTATCTAGGAAAGAATATTAAACTCTTTAAAAAAATGCAAGATGTTGTTACACTAAATATGCAACAGTGGCACTCAGAAAATATAGAATTGGAAAGGTTGAGTACTATTTGTGAAGAAAAGTAGAAAACCTTAGATCGTAGATAGCCCCCGAACATTAGCTGAATCAGTGTCGTTTCTTCAGCTAACTTATGGGCACCATTTGCATTGGCTTCCTTCATGCTAGCAGATTGCATAGTATCAATTGCGTACCTGTTAAACTTATCATTAGTGCAGTTCAATGGAAAAGTCTTATGGTGAGAATATATGGCTTGTAATAGGTTAAATGCTAATGCTAATACTGAATAACCACCTCTACAAACATCAACTAGCATAGCACTAATAATACCAACATCAGCACTAGTCCAAATATCAGAAAATGGTTTACCCTGTTATTAGAACGGAATTTACAGTACTGTTTTTCAATTATTCAAAAATAACAATACATCTAGTTATGTAGAAAATGGTTTACCCACACACACACGCACGCATCCTATTTAGCATGAGTGCACGACAATTTTTTTTTTGAGAGATAGTAGGTGTACTGTTATCAACATTATCCAAAGAGAAAATAAGCCCATTATTGATCATAACTTGATCCAGCCATCGCTACATACATGAACTTTTTGGATTCTGCCATCTATCATTTCAGCTTCAAAGTTTACCATTTTATGCATACACAATATTTTTGGCCAGGGAAAGGTATAGAATTTTAACCAAAGAGAATGAGGAATCAAAAATCTCACCTGAGAAACTCATGAGCATCTTCCTCTTCACCCGGGCCAAAGCTACTTCCGATGTCAGACAAATGTGAGAGTATTCCAGTAGGTGATAATGGAGAATGTCCTTGCTTACCCTCCACAATGAGTTTTTGAAACTCGCACAAAAAGCACCATTCCTTTTGGGAACCTAGAAAATACAGTAGTAATATACTGTAACTCAAGGGAATGTGCTGACTAACATAAGAAAGAGTTTAGCATTAACTTACAGTTTTTTGAATGAAGCCCCTCGAGGAAGTATGCTGTAAGTGGTCGGGTAAAGGCCAAACACTGAAGCACGACGTTTGCATAGCAACTGTAAACAGAAACAAAAGAAGGTTAGGCAAAAACAACAACATTGAAGCGCTAAACTCAGATTCAATAAATTGTTTACGCTATAAACCAAAGTGCCCTAATATGTTTAATTTTCAATAAGTTTTAGGCATGAGTTTGATTTGTGAATCCCCAGATACTGCTACTGGACTCTTATCTAGTTAAAGGAAACAATTTTGAAAGTAACATGCTATAACAATCTCAAAATGATAACTTATAGGATACACATAAATGTTCAGCACACTTAGTTCCAAAATAGTTGTTATACAGTTCAGTTAATTGTTTACCTGTTCCCAAGGTTACAAAGACCAAAAGGACGCAATTCCACCTTGTCAGAGTTGTAGAGCTTAACGAAGCGTTCATACGGAAAAAGTGTCTGACACATTTAGATAACCATTAGGTTCAGCATACAAAAGTATATGTTAACGATTAAATGTGTCATCCAGTTTTACTTACCGATTCCGATGAGTAATGCCTCACAATTGTTGGAGCAGTTTGTTGCCTGACCAAACTTTTCGTTGGCAAATCATCTGGCACCACAACTCTGATCTCTGATTTAGCAGAGAATTCAGGACGATCATCTGCCTTTTCAGATGGATCACACGCCACCAGAATCTGAGTGTGAGAGCCATTTTCACTAACGGAAGCGCCCTCGACTTTGCACGGTTTACCAAAAGTTGGAGAACTCGAACAGTCAGCAGATTCAGCATGTCCTGTAACCTGAGGAAATGTGAACTCTTTGCTATCTTGTTGAGAAGCCTCTGACGTATTGGACGCCTTCTCAAGGGGCATCTCCTTGCTTTCAACTGCTTGCTCGACTCCAGTCACCACACTTTCTTCATCTGAGCTAGTGCGTTCAATTTTTTTCGTGGAAGAAGCTTTTGTTGTGGTGTCTTCTCTAGCATCAGCACTTACTGGATGGCATTCATCTTTGTGGCCTTGTCTCCAGTGAGCTATCTGACATTTGACGGCACTGCAATCAATAAAAGGGAAGTTATGGAAGTAACACTTCATGCAGTATGATAATTCTGAAGATGCTTTTAAGGATAAATGTAGTCAAATACTTGGTGATGGCCGTCAAAACATTATTGTGAAACATGGATAAAAGCAAAATTTAAGGATGCACATAACTAATATACGGGACAGTACCCACATACAGAAATAGACTATCAAAAAACTAACTTGATACCAATGCTACATTTTATATACATGTGCTCTGCTGGACAAAAATGTGGATAAAACACTTTCTGTACAAAATGTTGAACACATAATTGCAATCAATCCCATAATTTAAAAACATTGATCAGTGCCAGCATTGACATAAAAGGCAGTATTAAGTTCCGGTCACAGCATCTGGTTTTCAACAAAACAGAGTAACTAGTCATCACTGTACGAAATTGGTGAACTGTCAAACTGAACAGTACATAAATGGGCTCAATGATTTGAACAATTGAACCCAATGTGAGCGCGCCACATGCTGGCTTCTATGCCATATTCTGAAAGCAGCACCCACTCTCAGAATAAACTGGGACTAACTAAGTTGATCATGTGAAAATTCTAGTTAGATGATGCAGGCAATGCAGGCGTCTTCCCTGAGCAAATAGCAGGGAAAACACACTGTCTCCACATAACGCGCAATGTGTGTAAGCCACTAGCCTATCATGACAAACCCTCCACATAAAGGGCAGTTATGTGTAAGCCACTTAGCCTATCATGCTCTGGGCAGCAAGCAAATAACTGGGAACGCTGGCTTTTCACGAAAGACCAACCAAAACGGATTCTTTTTTATGCCAGTCAACATACGCATTGTCGCAGCATAATCGAACATGAATTGCATATACTAGTAAATAAATAAAATAAATAAAAGTGGGACTGGAGTGCCGTTACCAATACTTGACGCCCTTGCAGCGCTTGCACCGGAACGTCGTCGGCTTGCGGCACACCGCGCACGGCCCCTTCTTCCCCGCCGCTGCCGCTAGCGTAGGCTCCGTCGCCGCCTCCTGTTCGAGCCGCGGCGCGGCCACATGTTCGTCCCGCGGCCAGGCCACCTCCGGCGCCGCCACCTGATCGACCGGCGGCCAAGCCACATGCGGCGCCGCCACCTGATCGACCGGCGGCCAGGCCACCTCCGGCGCCGCCACCTTCACCGCCGGCGGCCAGGCCACCGGCAGCGCCGCCACCTTCTCGACCGGCGGCCAGGCCACCGGCGTTGCCGCCACCTGCTCGACCGCCGGCCAGGCCACCGGCGTTGCCGCCACCTGCTCGACCGCCGGCCAGGACACCGGCGTTGTCGCCATATGTTCGACCGGCGGCCAGGCCACCTGCTCCACCGGCGTCCAGGCCACCTGCTCGACCGGAGTCCAGGCCAGCGGCGGCGCGGCCACCTGCGGCGCCGTCCACTGAGTCGTGTCCGGGGCCGTCCAGTGAGGCGCGGCGTGGTGATCGTAGTAGTAGAACGCGTCGCCCTCCGCGAACTGGGCCTGCTCCGCCGCGAGCCAGGCCGCCCGCCGCACGTCCTCCTTCCTCGCGGCCGCGCGCCGCATCACCGCCACCAGCGCCACGACCACGATTGCCACCAGCGCGGCGACGAACGACGCCATCGCTTCCTCCCCCGGCTCCGCCCGCGCGCACAGATCTCACGACCGCCGCCCGAAGCACTCTCGCGCGCGCTCGCTCGCTCGCTCGCACTGGACCCGAACGCACTGGACAATGAAACAAGGCACCCGCACGCCGAATTGCTGCGCCTCGCCCGCGGGGATATATGGCCGGGGCACGCGCTCGCCCGCTTTTGTCCCGGTCCGCGAGCGGTAACGGCAGCCGCGGAAGGCTCCGGAATGCGGGCGCGGCGGGGCGTCCGATTGCGCCGAAACGAGGCGAGCGCGCGGGGGTGGGCTGCGCCTGCGCGGTGCGCGAATGGAAAACGTGAGGGCGGGCGGGGCGGGGCGGGGCGGGGGTGTGGAGGCGGCCAGGCGCGCTCCCTGGTAACGGCTGTATTTTTCACTCCTTTCCTTTTCTGTCCTCCCGGCGGCGGGTAAGCGCGAGGGGGGCTCGCGCGGCGGCGGCGGCGCGCGCCGGTCGCTTGTGGGCCGTCCGATGCGGGCGGGAGGCTCGGACAGGGATCGCGGGAAACTGCGGACGCGGTTGGTTGCGCCTTTTGCAGTCTGCACCCCGGGTTAACGGGGAAATGCTGGGTTTTAACCGCGTTGAAAAGCTGTGAACACATCGCATACATTATTGATTATTTATAAGATTTTTATTTTGGCAAGGGTTTTATACGTTGTAAGATGTGATAAATCGTTCTCTCAGGTTTCGACAGGCCAGAATCGACACGTTATTTTCATCAAACAAAAAAGAACTGTTGGGTTTGAATCTGCCTGCCACGCGATTGTTCAGCAGTTTGCATCATCTTTTCTGTTGTACTACGACCGTAGACCCAAAGCGTTTCCCGTTTCTATATTGGCATTATGACCCAGTTCACGTCAGTGCTGCGATGCATGAGGTCAACACAACACAGCGATGTCATCCCTATTTCCGGCGGGTAAAAAAATGGGCGTACACGACCTTATTAGGACGTCAAGGGGCGAAGTGTCATTTTCACACAGGCCCCACTTGGACGACCTTTCTCTCTCGTGGAGATCGGAGAGCAACATGAGATGGCGACGACGACTCTAGCCTGACCGACGTGGCTGGAAGTCAGACGCGCGGACAAGTGTCCACACGGTACGTCAGGGAATTTTTGACACAGCCGGCCGCGACCATCTCCAGAAACACACGCGACCATGACATGTGGCACCCACACTATTGGTGGCCCGCGTGTCACTGGGGCTTTTCGGTGGGTGGCGCTTTTTGACGAAGCCACAGCCTGGTTCTCGCGCGGGTGTGACGGACGGAGGCGTCGTCAGCCGAGCGTTTTGGATGTCTTTGGTCGTTGACGCTTTTTGGATGAGGCGCGCCCGAAAGTCGTATTTCCATGCTGGCGTGTGATGGGCGCGGGTATATCTCGGCATTAATGTTTCCCCTGAAATAATCTCTGGGATATATTGATTGCCAATAGTGCAATGCAGAGGCAAAAACAAATCTATGCCATTAAATACTGCCAATCCAATTATTTAGATTACACATTTGTAGAGCACCCGATATGTTTAGCGCGCAATTAATATCATAGCACCCGATAAGTTTAGCGTGCATTTAATGTCATAGCTTGCATCGTAATTTATGGGATTAATGTCCTGCCTTTTTTTTGAAAAAAGTAATGCCTACCTGATATCAGCGTGCAATGCAGTTACTAGTTATCAATGTACAATGCAGTTACTAGTTGAAGGTAACCCCTAAAGAGGAAATTGAGGAGAAAGAGTCGCATTCATCTGCTTGAGCATAACACGGTTCCGTTGAGTCACCGACCATGTCCAAAAGGTAAATTCTAGAATGAAGAGACTCAATTAGGATAGACTCGGTTTTGAAAACTAGGACTTGCATGGCCTTGATGGTCTCTTCACCAAGAAGGATGTGAGAAATGACATCAACCAAATGACGAGCGGCAAAGCACCCGACCTGGAACGTTTCACCAGACCCTTCTTCAAAAATTGTTGGGGCACTATTAAAGGTGATATCATGAGTGACCTACCTTTTAAACGAAAAGTGGTTTTCCCCCATTTTATATTATAAAGCAACCATCACATACATCGAAGCAACCGATACAAATGCACGACACACACACCCAAGGCAAGATACATGAATGTCACGCACTGACACACAACCTCAACGACTAGCAAGCACCTATAAGATGTGCAAAAAAAACGGATCCGCTTAGATCCGACGAAGACGACCACCACGAGGAGCGATCATCCGAGAAGATGTGCAACGGATACGCCGGACCGAGGACTCGAAGACGATGCCTTAAGGAATGGCACGACCACGAAGATCAAGTTTTCGCCCGGAGTAAGACGAAATGAGTGGGATGATACGTCTCCAACGTATCTATAAGTTTTGCTTATTCCATGCTGTTATATTATCATTCTTGCATGTTTTACAATCATTTTATAGCAAATTTATATCATTTTTTGGGACTAATCTATTGACATAGTGTCCAGTGCCAGTTGCTGTTTTTTGCTTGTTTTTTACTTACAGCATATCGGTACCAAATGGAGTCCAAATGCAGCAAAACTTTTTGGAGAATTTTTTTGGACCAGAAGACACGAGATGGGCCAAAGAAGTACCAAAGGGGAGGCCCAGGAGCCCACGCGCACCCCGGTGGGTTGTGCCCACCTCAGTGACCCCCCGCACCGCCTCATCACCCTATAAATACCCAAATATTTCAGAAACTCTGGGGGAGTTGACGAAACACAATTCCAGCCGCCGCAAGTTTCAGAACCATGAGATCCAATCTAGACACCATCATGGAGGGGTTCATCATCCTCATTGGTGCCTCTCCGAGATGCGTAATTAGTTCATCATAGACCTACGGACCCGTAGGCAGTAGCTAGATGGCTTCTTCTCTCTTTTTGATTCTCAATACAATGGTCTCTTGGAGGTCTATTCGATGTAACTCTTTTTGCGGTGTGTTTGTTGGGATCCGATGAACTTTGAGTTTATAATTAGATCTATATCCATGAAATTTATTTGAGTCTTCTTTGATCTCTTATATGCATGATTACTTATAGCCTCATATTCTCCTTCGAATCTTTGCTTTAGTTAGGCCAACTAGATCGATTTTTCTTGCCATGGGAAGAGGTGCTTTGTGATGGGTTCGATCGTGCGATGTTCTTTCCCAGTGACAAAAGGGGCAACAAGACACGCATGTATCATTTCTATTAAGGATAACAAGATGGGGGCTGTTCCTACATGAATAGATCTCGTCTACATCATGTCATCGTTCTTATTGCATTACTCCGTTTCTCCATGAACTTAACACACTAGATGCATGCTGGATAGCAGTCGATGTGTGGAGTAATATTAGTAGATACAGGCGGGAGTCGGTCTAATAATCTTGGACATGATGCCTATATAATGATCATTGCCTGGATATCGTCATAATTATTCAATGTTCTATCAATTGCCCAACAATAATTTGTTTACCCACCGTATGCTATTTTCTCGAGAGAAGCCACCAGTGAGATCTACGGCCCCCGAGTCTATTCTTTATCATATTTGCTTTGAGATCTATTTTAATTCACTTTTATTTTTAGATCCATTATTCCAAAAATCAAAAAATACCTTACTGCACTTTTTTGTTATTTATTTTATTTCACGTTTTTATCGAGATCTATTTATCCAATCTACCACAAAACAATCTATCTTTTTACCGTGGAGGGATTGACAACCCCTCTTACGCGTTGGGTTGCAAGTATTTGTTCTTTGTGTACATGTACCGTTTACATAGCGTTGCTTGGTTCTCATACTGGATTGTGAATAAAATATGCCCTAGAGGCAATAATAAAGTTATTATTTTATATTTCCTTATATCATGATAAATGTTTATTATTCATGCTAGAATTGTATTAACCGGAAACTTGATACATGTGTGAATACATAGACAAAACACTGTGTAGCTCGTTGATCGAAGATGGTTAAGTTTCCAAGCCATAGACATGTGTTGTCATTTGATGAACATGATCACATCATTAGGAGAATGATGTGATGGACAAGACCCATCCGCTAGCTTAGCATTATGATCGTTCAGTTTTATTGCTACTGCTTTCTTCGTGTCAAATATATATTCCTCCAACTATGAGATTATGCAACTCCCGGACACTGGAGGAATACCTTGTGTGCTATCGAACGTCACAACGTAACGGTGTGATTATAAAGATGCTCTACAGGTATCTCCGAAGGTGTTTGTTGGGTTGGCATAGATCGAGATTAGGATGTGTCACTTCGAGTATCGGAGAGGTATCTCTGGGCCCTCTCGGTAATGCACATCATATGAAGCCTTGCAAGCAATGTGACTAATGAGTTAGTTACGGGATGATGCACTACGGAACGAGTAAAGAGACTTGCCGGTAACGAGATTGAACTAGGTATGAAGATACCGATGATCCAATCTCGGGCAAGTAACATACCAATGACAAAGGGAACGTATGTTGACATTGCGGTCCGACCGATAAAGATCTTCGTAGAATATGTGGGAACCAACATGAGCATCCAGGTTCTGCTACTGGTTATTGACCGGAGAAGTGTCTCGGTCATGTCTACATAGTTCTCGAACCCGTAGGGTTTGCATGCTTAACGTTCGATGACGATATGTATTATATGAGTTATGTGTTTTGGTGACCGTAGGTTGTTCAGAGTCACCGGTGAGATCACGGACATGACGAGGAGTCTTGAAATGGTCGAGAAGTAAAGATTGATATATTGGAAGGTTACATTCGGATACGATAATGGTTTCAGGAAGTTTCGGATAAGTTTTGGAGTACCGAGAGGTTACAGGAACCCCCCCGGGAGAGTAATGGGCCAACATGGGCCGAGTGGAGGAGAGAGTGCCGGCCATAGGAGGTGGCATGTGCCCCTCCCCCTCCCCCCTTGCCAATCCGAATTGGACAAGGGGTGGGGGCGGCGCCCCCCCCCCCTTCCTTCTCCTACTCCCTCTCCTTTCCCCCTTTTGCTACTCTGAAAAAAGGGAAAAGTGGGGGGCCGAATCCTACTAGGAGTGGAGTCCTAGTAGGACCCCCCCTCCATGGCGTGCCCCCTGGTGGCCGGTCTCCTCCCCCCTCCTTTATATACGGGGGCAGGGGCACCCCAAAGGCACAACATTGTCTTAGCCGTGTGCGGTGCCCCCCTCCACCGTTTACTCCTCCGATAGTATCATTGTAGTGCTTAGGCGAAGCACTGTGTGGATCACATCATCAACACCGTCATCATGCCGTCGTGCTGATGAAACCCTCCCTGGACCCTCTGCTAGATCAAGAGTTCGAGGGATGTCATCAAGCTGAACGTGTGCTGAACTTGGAGGTGCCGTAAGTTTGGTGCTAGATTGTTTGGATCGTGAAGACTTATGACCCACAAGTGTAGGGGATCTATCGTAGTCCTTTCGATAACTAAGAGTGTCGAACCCAACAAGGAGCAGAAGGAAATGACAAGCGGTTTTCAGTAAGGTGTTCTCTGCAAGCACTGAAATTATCGGTAACAGATAGTTTTGTGATAAGGTAATTCGTAACGGGTAACAAGTAACAAAAGTAAATAAGGTGCAGCAAGGTGGCCCAACCCTTTTTGTAGCAAAGGACAAGCCTGGACAAACTCTTATATAAAGGACAATGCTCCCGAGGACACATGGGAATTATCGTCAAGCTAGTTTTCATCACGCTCATATGATTCACGTTCGTTACTTTGATAATCTGATATGTGGGTGGACCGGTGCTTGGGTGCTGCCCTTCCTTGGACAAGCATCCCACTTATGATTAACTACTCTCGCAAGCATCCGCAACTACGAAAGAAGAATTAAGGTAAACCTAACCATAGCATGAAACATATGGGTCCAAATCAGCCCCTTACGAAGCAACGCATAAACTAGGGTTTAGGCTTCTGTCACTCTAGCAACCCATCATCTACTTATTACTTCCCAATGCCTTCCTCTAGGCCCAAACAATGGTGAAGTGTCATGTAGTCGACGTTCTCATAACACCACTAGAGGAAAGACAACATACATCTCATCAAAATATCAAACGAATACCAAATTCACATGACTACTTATAGCAAGACTTCTCCCATGTCCTCAGGAACAAACGTAACTACTCACAAATCATATGCATGTTCATAATCAGAGGGGTATTAATATGCATATAGGATCTGAACATATGATCTTCCACCGAATAAACCAACTAGCATCAACTACAAGGAGTAATCAACAGTACCAGCAACCCACAGGTACCAATCTGAGGCTTTGAGACAAAGATCGGATACAAGGGATGAACTAGGGTTTGAGAGGAGATGGTGCTGGTGAAGATGTTGATGGAGATTGACCCCCTCCCGATGAGAGGATCGATGGTGATGACGATGGTGACGATTTCCCCCTCCCGGAGGAATGTTTCCCCGGCAGAACAGCTCAGCCGGAGCTCTAGATTGGTTCCACCAAGGTTCCGCCTCGTGGCGGCGGTGCTTCGTCCCGAAAGCTTCCTCCTTATTTTTTCTAGGGCAAAAGAGTTCATATAGCCAAAGATGGGCACCAGAGGCCTGCCAGGTGGCCCACGAGGCAGGGGGCGCGCCTAGTGAGGTAGGGCACGCCCCCACCCTCATGGACGGTGGGTGGCCCCCCTCTGGTATTTTCTTCACTCAGTATTTTTTATTAATTCCAGAAATAACTTTTGTGGAGTTTTAGGACTTTTGGAGTTGTGCAGAATAGGTCTCTAATATTTTCTCCTTTTCCAACCCAGAATTCCAGCTGCCGGCATTCTCCCTCTTTGTGTAAAACTTGTAAAATAAGAGAGAAAAGGGCATAAGTATTGTGACATAATGAGTAATAACAGCCCATAATGCAATAAATATCAATATCAAAGCATGATGCAAAATGGACGTATCAAAGACGTTCAACTACATCAACCGTGTTAACCTAGCGCTTCCGCTTTCGGTCTATGAGGGTACATGGACACACTCTCCCCCTCTCATTGCTATGCATCTCCTAGATAGATCTTGCGTGATCGTAGGAAATTATTTGAAATTGCATGCTACGTTCCCCAATAGTGGCATCCGAGCCAGGTCTATGCGTAGATGATATGCACGAGTAGAACTCAAAGAGTTATGGGGCAGTGATCGACATACTGCTTACCACCAATATCTTATTTTGATTCGGCGGTATTGTTGGATGAAGCGGCCCGGACAAACCTTACATGACCATGTTCATGATAATGGTTCTACCGATAAACATGCAACTAGTTTTGCATAAAGGTGGATGGCGGGTGTCTGTTTCTCCAACTTTAGTTGAATCGAGTTTGATTGCGGCCGGTCCTTGTGAAGGTTAAAATAGCAAACTTGATAAATCACCGTTGTGGTTTTTGTGCCGTAGGTATGTACGTTTCTTGCTAGCAGCCTGTAGCAGCCATGTAAAACTTGCAACAACAAAGTAGAGGACGTCTAACTTGTTTTTGCAGGGCATGTTGTGATGTAATATGGTCAAGACATGATGTGATATAAATTGTTGTATGAGATGATCATGTTTTGTAACAAAGTTATCGGCAACTGGCAGGAGCCATATGGTTGCCGCTTTATTGTATGAAATGCAATAGCCATGTAATTGCTTTACTTTATCACTAAGCGGTAGCGATAGTCGTAGAAGCAATAGTTGGCGAGGCGACAATGATTATACGAAGGAGATCAAGGTGTCAAGCCGGTGACAATGGAGATCATGACGGTGCTTTGGAGATGAAGATCAAAGGCACAAGATGATGATGGCCATATCATGTCACATATTTTGATTCCATGTGATGTTCATCTTTTATGCATCTTATTTTGCTTAGTACGGCGGTAGCATTATAAGATGATCCCTCACTAAATTTCAAGGTATAAGTGTTCTCCCTGAGTATGCACCGTTGCGAAAGTTCTTCGTGCTGAGACACCACATGATGATCGGGTGTGATAAGCTCTAGGTTCAAATACAACGGGTGCAAGCTAGATTTGCACACGTGGAATACAGGGTTAAACTTGACGAGACTAGCATGTACAGACATGGCCTCGGAACACTGGAGACCGAAAGGTCGAACGTGAATCATATAGTAGATATGATCAACATAGAGATGTTCACCATTGATGACTACTTCATCTCACGTGATGATCGGACATGGTTTAGTTGATTTGGATCACGTATCATTTAGATAACTTGAGGGATGTTAATCTAAGTGGGAGTTCTTAAGTAATGTGATTAATTGAACTTTAATTTATCATGAACTTAGTCCTGATAGTATTTGCAAATTATGTTGTAGATCAATAGCTCGCGTTGTAGCTTCCCTATATTTTTTATATGTTGCTAGAGAAAACTAAGTTGAAAGATGATAGTAGCAATGATGCAGACGGGGTCCGTGATCTGAGGTTTATCATCATTGCTGCACAGAAGAATTATGTCCTTGATGCACCGTTAGGTGACAGACCTATTGCAGGAGCAGATGCAGATGTTATGAACGTTTGGCTAGCTCAATTTGATGACTACTTGATGGTTCAGTGCACCATGCTTTACGGCTTAGAACCGGGACTTCAAAAACGTTTTGAATGCCACAGAGCATATGATATGTTCCAATAACTTAAATTGGTATTTCAGACTCATGCCCGTGACGATAGGTATGAGACCTCTGACAAGTACTTCACCTAAAAGATGGAGGAGAATAGCTCAACTAGTGAGCATGTGCTCAGAATGTCTAGGTACTAAAATCGCTTGAATCAAGTGGGAGTTAATCTTCCAGATAAGATAGTGATTGATAGAGTTCTCTAGTCACCATCACCAAGTTACTGGAACTTTGTGAAGAACTATAATATGCAAGGGATAACGAAAGCGATTCCCGAGCTCTTCATGATGCTAAAATCGACGAAGGTGGAAATCAAGAAAAGCATCAAGTGTTGATGATTAAACAAGACCACTAGTTTCAAGAAAAGGGCAAAGGGAAAGAAAGGGAACTACAAGAAGAATGGCAAGCAAGTTGTCACTCCCGTGAAGAAGCCCAAAGCTGGACCTAAGCCTGAAACTGAGTGCTTCTACTACAAAGGAAATGGTCATTGGAAGCAAAACTACTCCAAACATTTGGCGGTTAAGAAGGATGGCAAAGTAAACAAAGGTATATTTGATATACATGTTATTGATTTGTACCTTACTAGTGCTCGTAGTAGCCCCTGGGTATTTGATACATGTTCGTTTGCTAAGATGAGTAACTTGAAATAGGAGTTGCAGAATAAATAGAGACTAGTTGAGGGTGAAGTGACGAAGTGTGTTGGAAGTGGTTCCAAGATTGATATGATCATCATCGCACACTCCCTATACTTTTAGGGTTAGTGTTGAACCTAAATAAATGTTATTTAGTGTTTGCGCTGAGCATGAATATGATTAGATCATGTTTATTGCAATACAGTTATTCATTTAAGACAGAGAATAATTGTTATTCTATTTACATGAATAAAACCTTCTATGGTCATACACCCAATGTTAATGGTTTATTGAATCTCGATCGTAGTGATACACATATTCATAATATTGATGCCAAAAGATGCAAAATTGATAATGATAGTGCAACATAATTGTGGCACTGCCGTTTGAGTCATATTGGTGTAAAGTGCATGAAGAAACTCCTTAAAGATGGGCTTTTGGAATCACTTGATTATGAATCATCTAATACTTGCAAACTGTGCCTTATGGGCAAGATGACTAAAACTCCATTCTCCGAAACAATGGAACGAGCTAGTGACTTATTGGAAATAATACATACCGATGTCTGCGGTCCAATGACTGTTGATGCTCGTGGCGGGTATCGTTATTTTCTGACCTTCATAGATGATTCGAGAAGATATGGGTATATCTGTTGGAAATATGCGCTAGAGGCAATAATAAAATGGGTGTCGGTGTCAAAACCGGCGGATCTCGGGTAGGGGGTCCCAAACTGTGCGTCTAGGCGGATGGTAACAGGAGACGAGGAACACGATGTTTTACCCAGGTTCGGGCCCTCTCGATGGAGGTAAAACCCTACGTCCTGCTTGATTAATATTGATGATATGGGTAGTACAAGAGTAGATCTACCACGAGATCAAGGAGGCTAAACCCTAGAAGCTAGCCTATGGTATGATTGTTGTAATGCATGTTGTCCTATGGACTAAAGCCTTCCGATTTATATAGACACCGGGGAAGGCTAGGGTTACACAGAGTCGGTTACAATGGTAGGAGATCTACATATCCGTATCGCCAAGCTTGCCTTCCACGCCAAGGAAAGTCCCATCTGGACACGGGACGGAGTCTTCAATCTTGTATCTTCGTAGTCTTGGAGTCCGGCGGACGATGATAGTCCAGCTGTCCGGACACCCCCTAGTCCAGACTCCTCAAGAACCCCGAACCAGGCTTCAATGACGATAAGTCCGGCGCGCATAATGTTCAGCATTGCAAGGCGGGTTCCTCCCTTGAATAATCCAGAGAAGATCATGAACACCAGGATAGTGTCTGGCTCTGCAAAATAAATTCCACATTCCACCGTAGAGAGAATAAAATGTACACCAGTCCAATCTGCTGACGTATTACGCGGCATGACATCACACCGCTACCAAGCCTTTACTTGAATCATTTTTTATTATACCACCTCAGCACGTTTAGCGAAGCGGTTTCCTTGGCACGACTTGTCGAAGCAGAGATCGTGTTCCCCTTATTCCGGGATTCTAATCAATACGGACGTGGGTAACCCGACCGTGCCATTGATGGTGGCGCTTGGGAGATAAGCGAGTTTTATCAGGCCGGTGGGGACGCATAGTTTTCGTCCGCCTATATATAAGGGATAAGGATTTACCTTCTCACCTACGCCTTCTTCCTCCTTTGCTTATCCATCTCCGCGTACTCAAGCTCCAACGCCTAAGTCGCAAGATCTCGCTCGACCTTCTCCGAATATGTCCGGAGCGGGAGGCAAATGGTTGGCCTCCACCGTTAAGGAGGAGCACATCACCAAACTGCGCAGCGCCAGATACCTTTCCGGCGATATCGCGCATCGGCTACCCGACGAGGGGCAGCTCATCCCTACCCCTGGGCCCCATGAGAGGGTCGTCTTCCTTCCCCATTTCCTCCGCGGACTGGGCTTTCCACTGCACCCATTTGTCCGGGGGATCATGTTTTACAACGGCCTGGATTTCCACGATCTGGCGCCGAACTTCATGTTGACGAGTGCGGCACGAAGTGCTTGAGCGGACTCTTTTGAACCACGAAGTGCTTGAGCGGACTCTTTTGAACCACGAAGTGCTTGAGCGGCCTCTTTTGAAAAGAAGAGTTCGGCGAGGAAGTAAATTGACATATTATGTCTTGTAGGTATACTCACAGGTCGCCCTGCGGAGGAGATGCCCATATCAATGGGTGATCAACTTCTTGAGCTGTTACAACTGCTCGAACGAGTTCGGCAGGCAATGAGCGGCGTCGTTCAGGATTTATGGCCAGCCCTCTCCCTACCCGAGGGCCTTGGGGAGCTTGCGGAGAAGCTTCAGGGAGTGCGGCAATGCTTCCGTTTGTGGAAGATTTCGGCTTGCCGTCAAGGTGCCAGGGAGGCTTGGGCCATGGTGAAGACGCGTTACAAGAAGGCGGATCCCAACAACATGGCCGAGGTTGGACCGGTGGGGCCCGATGGGAAGGAGATCCCTGTGAGTTTAGTATACAGCCAAGTAGAGTTGGCTGCTAAATTTTCCCAACGGGACTGTAAGTTAGACAGCCTGTTAGACGGGATTGAGGAGGAATACAATCATTAAATTTGACAATATATGTTTTCCTTTAAAGTGACATGTGAAATGCCTTCTAGCCGGATTGTAGATCGTTTGTCTTTGCCGACTTTTTCGCTTCAACCTCGGGACCCTAGAGTTCGAAGTGTGTCCGAATACCTTTTTGGTTAAGAAACAACCGTGGTATGCATGGAGACCAGGCGTAGGGGTCATTAGTGCTTTATCAGACAAGTGCCCAACTAGTTATGTTATATTACATGGTTAGTAAGAAACATCTTCCGGAGAGAATAGTTCCGTTAAGGGTTCCTTTCTCGGGAGGCATGCCCTAAAGTGCATGTCCGGACTGCTAAAAAGCGAGAAAAACATCCGGGGCGGATAAATAAGTAGGTAAAAATCATCTTTTAAGTCACCGATCGAATATTCCCTTAAGAACGCTAGCTTTGGCTTCACCCGGTACCGAGGTACACATCCGGTGACCCGGCAAGAATAATCGCAGAGGTGCTCCTTTACCTCCTAGCCGAACAATCGGGAACGAGGGGTAAGCACAGAGCCGAGCAACCCAGCTTGGCCAAAACTTAAGTCATATCGATGCATATAATGGTGAGTAAAAGGTACATGTGGAAGCTTGACACATGTTCGGGCATGAAACCCTTATAATTGAGCTTCGTAAAAGAAGCCTGTGTATAATGAGTGCGGATGGCACATCAAGTGTATGCTAAAATGCAAAAGTAGGCCCTTAGGGGCTTTTTAATAAAAAGGTTATGAAAAGAGAAACAAAAGACAGCCGAAGTATAAAAATTTGGACGGAGGAAGGGGACGAACTCTTAGTCCGGCGCTAGGCATAGAGTCTTCGGAGGCGGGCTGCGTTCCATGGGTTCGGCTCGAGTCGGTTATCCGACGCATTTCATAGACGGTATGCTCCGCCGGTCAGGACTTGATCGATAATGGAAGGGCCCTCCCATTTGGGCTTGAGCTTGTCCTTTTTCTTGTCCGGCAGGCGTAGAACTAGTTCACTAACGTTGTAAGTCTTGACCCGTACTTCTCTGCTTTGATATCTTCGGGCCTGCTGCTGATAGAATGCGGAACGAGCCTTAGCGACGTCGCGTTCTTCCTCCAATGTGTCCAAGCTGTCTTGCCGATCAAGCTCGGCCTCTCTTTACTCGTACATGCGCACTCGAGGTGAGTCATTAATAATGTCGCAGGGCAAGACTGCCTCTGCGCCGTATACCATAAAAAATGGTGTGAATCCGGTAGTACGGTTAGGCGTTGTCCGCAGCCCCCAGAGTAAGGAGTCGAGCTCCTCGACCCAGTGCGTGTCAGATTTAGTAAGTGATCGCACTAGTCTGGGTTTAATGCCGCTCATTATTAGACCATTTGCTCGTTCCACTTGACCATTGGTTTGAGGGTGATAGACTGAAGCGTAGTCGAGCTTGATGCCCATATTCTTGCACCATGACTTAACCTCGTCGGTGTGAAGTTCATGCCGTTGTCGGTGATGATGCTGTGGGGGACTCCGTAACGGTGTACTACCCCGGATATAAAGTCTATCACTAGTCCGGACTCTGCCGTTTTGACCGGTTTGGCCTCTATCCATTTGGTGAATTTATCCACCATGACCAATAGGTATCTTTGCTTGTGGGTTCCCCTTTAAGGGTCCAACCATATCAAGCCCCGCACCGCGAACGGCGGGTAATGGGTATGGTTTTGAGGCGGTGGGCGGCATATGGCTCGATTAGCAAAGAGCCGACAACCAACGATCTCGGACTAAGTCCGGGCATCTGCCGGGCCGTCGGCCAATAAAATCCTGACGGAATGCCTTTCCTACAAGGGCCCGGGCTGCTGCGTGGTGTCCGCCTAGTCCGGCATGAATTTCAGCCAGGAGGTTTCGCCCTTCCTCTTCGGAGATACACCTTTGAAGGACTCCGGTTGTACTTTTCTTGTAAAGTTCTCCCTCATGGACCTTGTAGGCTTTCGATCGCCGGACTATGCAGCGGGCCTCGTTTTGGTCTTCGGGGAGTTCCTTCCTAAGCAAGTAGGCTAGGAATGGTTTACATGCGGGCGATTACGCCATTATGACGTAATGAAGGTGTTATGTCATCGGCTGGATCAACGATTGGCGCGGTTTTTTCCGGTTTGTCACTTCCGGGCTCCTCTTCCCATAGTACGGATGGCTTGAAGAGCCGTTTCAGGAAGATATTTGGAGGGACAGCATCACGTTTGGCACCGATGCGGGCCAGTACGTCAGCCGCTTGGTTATTATCTCGGGCTATGTGATGAAATTCGAGTCCTTCAAACCGGTGACATTTTAGGACAGCGTTTCGATATGCTGCCATTTTTGGATCCTTGGCGTCAAAGTCTCCATTTATTTGGGATATTGCAAGGTTTGAATCCCCGTGCACCTTTAGGCGTTGAATGCCCATGGAGACTGCCATCCGGAGACCATGTAACAGGGCCTCGTATTCGGCTGCATTGTTGGAGTCCGTGTACATTATTTGAAGTACGTACTGGACTATGTCTCCGGTTGGGGACGTCAATACGACGCCAGCCCCCAGTCCAGCCAACATTTTAGAGCCATCGAAATGCATAGTCCAATTGGAGTATGCGCCGTACTCTTTAGGGAGTTCGACTTCGGTCCATTCGGCGACAAAGTCAGCCAAAATTTGTGACTTTATAGCTTGCCGAGGTTTGTAAGTTATATCGAACGGTAAGAGCTCAATGGCCCATTTTGCAATCCTGCCCGTTGCGTCGCGGTTATTTATAATGTCATTAAGTGGTACTTCAGAGGCCACTGTTATCGAACACTCTTGAAAATAGTGTCGGAGCTTCCGGGACGCCATGAACACCACATATGCTATCTTCTAATAGTGCGGGTAACGGGACTTGCAGGGGGTTAACACAGTGGATACATAATACACTGGTTTTTGAAGAGGGAATTTGTGCCCTTCTGCCTCTCGTTCGACGACGAGGACCGCGCTTACAACTTGATGCGTTGCTGCGATGTATAACAACATTGGTTCGCCCAGATTGGGCGCAGCCAGGACCGGATTTGTTGTCAATATGGCCTTTATTTCTTCGAGTCCAGCAGTGGCAGCATCCGTCCACTCAAAGTGTTCGGTGCGCCTGAGGTGGCGATAGAGGGGCAACGCCTTTTCTCCTAGACGGGAGATAAAGCGGCTTAGAGCTGCTACGCATCCTGTTAATTTTTGTATTTGTTTGAGGTCTTTTGGAGTGTCCAACTGTGACAGAGCTCGGATTTTAGCCGGGTTTGCCTTGATTCCTCTACCGGACACGATGAAGCCCAACAGTTTTCCGGCTGGTACACCGAAAACGCATTTTTCCGGATTCAGCTTGATGTCATATGCTCTGAGGTTGTCGAACGTGAGCCTCAAGTCGTCTACTAGAGTTTCGACGTGTTTTGTTTTGACGACTATGTCGCCTCACGATGCCTCGATTGTTTTGCCGATCTGGGTAGCCGACATGTTTGAATCATGCGCTGATATGTTGCGCCGGCGTTTTTAAGTCCGAAGGGCATCGTGTCGAAGCAGAATGGTCCGTAAGGGGTGATGAATGCCGTGGCGGCTTGGTCTGCTTCCGCCATCTTGATTTGATGGTAGCCAGAGTATGCGTCGAGGAAGCACAATGAATCGTGTCCTGCGGTAGCATCGATGATTTGGTTGATGCGGGGGAGAGGGAAGGGTTCCTTTGGGCAAGCCTTATTGAGGTCTTTAAAATCGACACAAAGGCGCCAGGATTTGTCCTTCTTTGGTACCATTACCAGATTTGCTAGCCAATCCGGATGTTTGATATCTCGATGAATCCGCTTCCAATAGTTTGGCTAGCTCTTCTCCCATTGCCTGTCTTTTAGGTTCGGAAAATCGTCGAGAGCCTGTTTGGTGGCTTGAATCCTTTAGGATATTTAGGCTGTGTTCGCCAATCGTGGGATTCGGGCATATCCGAAGGATGCCGAGCAAAATGTCCCAATTTTCCGAAGGAATTCGCGCAGCTGGCGCCTACTTGGGTTCAATTGTGCCCCAATGGAGGCCGTCTTTGTTGGGTCCGTTGGATGGACCTGGAATTTTGTTATTTCATCTGCTGGTTTGAAGGAGGTGGACTTGGATCTTTTATCGAGTATCACATCGTCCCTGTTCACCGTAGAGCGCAGCGCGGTGAGTTCTTCTGCCGCTAAGGCTTCAGATAGTGCCTCAAGGGCTAGTGCGGCTGTCTTGTTTTTGGCGCGGAGTGCTATGTCCGGATCACTAACGAGAGTGATTACTCCGCTGGGCCCAGGCATTTTGAGCTTCATGTACTCGTAATGAGGTACTGCTTGAAAAATTGTGAATGCCTCTCGTCCTAATATAGCGTGATATCCGCCGCTGAACGGGGCCACTTGGAACGTGACTTCTTCGGATCTGTAATTGTCCGGCAAGCCAAACACCACATCGAGTGTTATTTTCCCGGTGCAGCGCGCTTCCTGGCTAGGGATTATTCCTCTGAAGGTTGTGCTGCTTCGCTCAATACGGCTCCAATTGATTTCCATTTTCCGTAGAGTTTCCTCGTAATGAGGTTTAATCCGCTGCCGCCATCCATGAGGACTTTTGTCAGTCGAAAGCCGTCCACTATGGGACTAAGCACCAGTGCGGCTGGCGCTCTGGCTGTTCCGAATTTAGGCTCGTCGCTGGCGCTGAAGGTGATAGTTGTGTCACTCCATGTATTTGCTGTTGCTATTTGGTAGACTTCGGCGAATCCGCGGATTGTTCGCTTTCGCATATTGTTTGATGCGAAAGTCTCGAAGACTGTTGATATCGTACCGGTATTGTTGGAGTGGTTTTGCGGGGCTAGAAGCTCCTCGCCACTTTTGGCCACCTGCCGTAATATCCAACATGCTCGAAGGCTATGTGTTGGGACTGCTCCCTCTGTATTATGCAGCTTACAGGGTCCATTGAGCCATCCCTCCAGTACGGTTCCGTTTCCCTTATTGGGTTTTTGTTTTTTCGTTTTTGTATCTGGGGCCTGAGTGTAAGGCACCCTTTTGCTGCGGACTGGGTTTGGGGCCGGATTATCCCAAAATTGATTTTTGGTTTTCCAGAAGCTCTCCACCGCGCAGTACTTTCGTACTATGGACGCCAGATCGGTGAAGCATGTAATTTTGCGACGATCAATGGCGTTTAATATTCCCTTGTCTGTGCAATTATTGCGGAAGATTGAGATTGCGTTTTCCTCTCGACAGTCCTTTATCCTGTTCATAACCAGGAGGAATCTAGCCTAGTAGTGGTGTACTGTTTCAGCGGGCTCTTGCCGTATTAGAGATAGATCGCATATGTCTGGGCGGGTGGGTGGACTAAAGTCCGGATCCCTGCCCATCTTGGGGCTCGAAGGCCGAGGAGTTTTCGAATTTGGAAGCTTGGGTTGCTGGACGCGATCCAGCGAGTCCGGAGCGATGCATGGTTTTAAGTTCAACGCTCGATCGAAGTCTGTTCCTCCGCGGGAATCCGGCATGGAGGGTTCGGGAGTCCGGACATGAATAGTTTTCAATACAGGCGGAGAGTTGCCGTATTGCTCCTCTACCACTGCGATGTGGTGGGTGGCCTGGGGAGAGTTATTCTCTCTCAGATCGGTTTTAAGCCCAATCTGGTTGTAGTCCGTAGCGACTCCCGAGTGCGGCGCGCGATCCAAGAGCTTGTTAATGAGCGAGAGCTCTATTGATCCAACTGCTCGGCAGCTTTCGAAATGACGCAAAGATTGCTTCGACGACTTGAGAGGTCATTGTCGAGCGGCGGCCGGACAGGCGGTCATAAGAAAACCACCTAGCCGGATAGTTTGACCGGCGGCCAAGGCCCCTTCGGCGAAAACACCGTCTTTAAAGACGGGTGGAGGCATCCTCCCTATCGGCGACGACACAGAGGAACTCTCAATGAAAGCACCAATGTCGGTGTCAAAACCGGCGGATCTCGGGTAGGGGGTCCCGAACTGTGCGTCTAGGCGGATGGTAACAGAGACGCGAGGACACGATGTTTTACCTGGTTGGGCCCTCTCGATGGAGGTAAAACCCTCACGCCCCGCTTGATTAATATTGATGATATGGGTAGTACAAGAGTAGATCTACCACGAGATCAAGGAGGCTAAACCCTAGAAGCTAGCCTATGGTATGATTGTTGTAATGTATGTTTTCCACGGACTAAATCCTCGGTTTATATAGACACCGGGAGGCTAGGGTTACACAGAGTCGGTTACAATGGTAGGAGATCTACATATCCGTATCGCCAAGCTTGCCTTCCACGCCAAGGAAACTCCCATCCGGACACGGGACGGAGTCTTCAATCTTGTATCTTCGTAGTCTTGGAGTCCGGTGGACGATGATAGTCCGGCTGTCCGGACACCCCCTAGTCCAGGACTCCCTCAGTTATTATTATATTTCCTTGTTCATGATAATTGTCTATTGTTCATGCTATAATTGTATTGATTGGAAACCGTAATACATGTGTGAATACATAGACCACACCACGTCCCTAGTGAGCCTCTAGTTGACTAGCTCGTTGATCAACAGATGGTCATGGTTTCCAGATTATGGACATTGGATGTCATTGATAACGGGATCACATCATTAGGAGAATGATGTGATGGACAAGACCCAATCCTAAGCATAGCACAAGATCGTGTAGTTCGTTTGCTAGAGCTTCTCTAATGTCAAGTATCATTTCCTTAGACCATGAGATTGTGTAACTCCCGGATACCGTAGGAGTGCTTTGGGTGTACCAAACGTCACAACGTAACTGGGTGACTATAAAGGTGCTCTACGGGTATATCTGAAAGTGTCTGTTGGGTTGGCAGGAATCGAGACTGGGATTTGTCACTCCGCATGACGGAGAGGTATCTTTGGGCCCACTCGGTAATGCATCATCATAATGAGCTCAAAGTGACCAAGTGGTTGGTCACGGGATCATGCACTATGGATCGAGTAAAGTGACTTGCCGGTAACGAGATTGAACAAGGTATTGGGATACCGACGATCGAATCTCGGGCAAGTAACATACCGATTGACAAAGGGAATTGTATACGGGATTGCTTGAATCCTCGACATCGTGGTTCATCCGATAAGATCGTCGTGGAACATGTGGGAGCCAACATGGGTATCCAGATCCCGCTATTGGTTATTGGCCGGAGAGATGTCTCAGTCATGTCTGCGTGATTCCCGAACCCGTAGGGTCTACACACTTAAGGTTCGATGACACTAGGGTTATTAGGAAGATCTGTATGTGATTACCGATGTTGTTTGGAGTCCCGGACGTCACGAGGAGTTCCGGAATGGTCCGGAGGTGAAGATTTATATATGAGAAGTTGTCATACGGTCATCAGAAATATTCGAGGGCATACCGGTATTGTACCGGGGCCACCGGAGGGCCTCATGGGCTATAGAGGGAAGGGAACCAGCCCCTTGGAGGGCTGGGCGCCACCCCCCTTGGGCCCATGCGCCTAGGGTTGGGCGGAAAACCCTAAAGGGGGCGCCCCCATTGCTTGGGGGGCAAGCCCCCTCCCCTTGGCCGCCCCCCCTCTAGATCTCATCTAGAGGGGGCCGGCCCTCTTCCCCCTTCTCCCTATAAATAGAGGGGCGAGGGGAGGGCCGCCACGACACATCCAAGGTGCAGCCCCTCCCCTCCCCAACACCTCTCCTCCTCCGCAAGAGCTTGGCGAAGCCCTGCCGGAGAACTGCCACTCCATCACCACCACGCTGTCGTGCTGCTGCTGGAGCCCTCTTCCTCAACCTCTCCCTCCTCCTTGCTGGATCAAGGCGCGGGAGACGTCATCGGGCTGCACGTGTGTTGAACGCGGAGGTGCCGTTGTTCGGCACTTAGATCAGAGTTCACCGCGATCTGAATCGCTTCAAGTACGACTCCTTCATCCATGTTCTGGCAACACTTACGACTCGCGATCTTCAAGGGTATGAAGATGCACTCCCCTCTCTCTCGTTGCTAGTAACTCCATATATTGATCTTGGTGATGCACAATTTTTTTTAATTTCTGCAACGATCCCCAACAGTGGCATCATGAGCTAGTTCTATGCGTAGTTTCTATGCACGAGTAGTATACAAGTTTGTTGTGGGCGTCGATATTGTCAATTTACTTGCCACTACTAGTCTTATCTTGTTTCGGCGGCATCGTGGGATGGAGTGGCCCGGACCGACCTTACACGTACGCTTACGTGAGACAGGTTCCATCAACTAACATGCACTAGTTGCATAAGGTGGATAGCGGGTGTCTCTCTCTCCCACTTTAGTCGGATCGGATTTGATGAAAAGGGTCCTTATGAAGGGTAAATAGAAATTGGCATATCACGTTGTGATTTTGGCATAGGTAAGAAACGTTCTTGCTAGAAACCTATAGCAGCCACGTAAAAAACTTGCAACCACAATTAGAGGACGTCTAACTTGTTTTTGCAGCATATGTCGTGTGATGTGATATGGCCAAAAGGATGTGATGAATGATATATATGTGATGTATGAGATTGATCATGTTCTTTTAATAGGAATCACGACTTGCATGTCGAAGTGTATGACAACCGGCAGGAGCCATAGGAGTTGTCTTAATTTATTGTATGACCTGCGTGTCAATGAATAACGCCATGTAATTACTTTACTTTATTGCTAAACCATTAGCCGTAGTAGTAGAAGTAATAGTTGGCGAGACAACTTCACGAAGACACGATGATGGAGATCATGATGATGGAGATCATGGTGTCGTGCCGGTGACGATGATGATCATGACGCCCCGAAGATGGAGATCAAAAGGAGCAAAATGATATTGGCCATATCATGTCACTATTTGATTGCATGTGATGTTTATCATGTTTTACATCTTATTTGCTTAGAACGACGGTAGCATAAATAAGATGATCCCTCATAAAATTTCAAGAAAGAGTTCCTCCTAATTGTGCACCGTTGCGAAGGTTCGTTGCTTCGAAGCACCATGTGATGATCGGGTGTGATAGATTCTAACATTCGAATACAATGGGTGTAAGCCAGATTTACACAAGCAAAACACTTAGGTTGACTTGACGAGCCTAGCATGTACAGACATGGCCTCAGAATGCAAGAGACCGAAAGGTCGAACATGAGTCGTATAGAAGATACGATCAACATGAAGATGTTCACAGATGATGACTAGTCCGTCTCACGTGATGATCGGACACGACCTAGTTGACTCGGATCATGTATCACTTAGATGACTAGAGGGATGTCTATCTGAGTGGGAGTTCATTAAATAATTTGATTAGATGAACTTAATTGTCGTGAACTTAGTCTAAAAATCTTTACAATATGTCTTGTAGATCAAATGGCCCACGCGAATGTTGTCCTCAACTTCAACGCGTTCCTAGAGAAAACCAAGCTGAAAGACGATGGTAGCAACTATACGGACTGGGTCCGGAACTTGAGTATCATCCTAATAGCTGCCAAGAAAGCATATGTCCTTGAAGCACCTCTAGGTGAAGCACCTGTCCCAGCGAACAAAGACGTTATGAACGCTTGGCGGTCGCGTGTTGATGATTACTCCCTGGTTCAGTGCGGCATGCTTTACAGCTTAGAACCGGGGCCCCAAAAGCGTTTCGAGCAGCACAGAGCATATGAGATGTTTCAAGAGCTGAGAATGGTTTTCCAAGCTCATGCCCGGGTTGAGAGATATGAAGTCTTCGACAAGTTTTATAGTTGTAAGATGGAGGAAAATAGTTCCGTCAGCGAGCACATACTCAAAATATCTGGGTTGCACAACCGCTTGTCTCAGCTGGGAGTTAATCTCCCGGATGACGCGGTCGTTGACAGAATCCTTCAGTCGCTTCCACCGAGCTACAAGAGCTTTGTGATGAACTTCAATATGCAGGGGATGGAGAAAACAATTCCTGAAGTATATTCAATGCTGAAATCAGCAGAGGTGGAAATCAAAAAGGAACATCAAGTGTTGATGGTGAATAAAACCACTAAGTTTAAGAAGGGCAAGGGCAAAAAGGTTTCAAGAAAGACGGCAAGGGAGGTGCCGCGCCCGGCAAGCAAGCTGCCGGGAAGAAGCCAAAGAATGGACCCAAGCCTGAGACTGAGTGTTTTTATTGCAAGGGAAGTGGTCACTGGAAGCGGAACTGGCCCAAGTACATAGCGGACAAGAAGGCCGGCAACACCAAAGGTATATGTGATATACATGTTATTGATGTGTACCTTACCAGTACTCGTAGTAGCTCATGGGTATTTGATAGCGGTGCGGTTGCTCATATTTGTAGCTCAAAACAGGAGCTGCGGAATAAGCAAGGACTAGCAAAGGGCGAGGTGACAATGTGCGTCGGGAATGGTTCCAAGGTCGATGCGATCGCCGTCGGCATGCTACCTCTACATTTACCTACGTGATTAGTTTTAAACCTCAATAATTGTTATTTAGTGCCAGCTTTGAGCATGAACATTGTATCTGGATCTCGTTTAATACGAGATGGCTACTCATTTAAATCCGAGAATAAGGGTTGTTCTATTTATATGAGAGATATATTTTATGGTCATGCCCCGCTGGTCAATGGTTTATTCTTAATGAATCTTGAACGTGATGTTACACATATTCATAGTGTGAATACCAAAAGATGTAAGGTTGATAATGATAGTCCCACATACTTGTGGCACTACCGCCTTGGTCACATTGGTGTCAAACGCATGAAGAAGCTCCATGCAGATGGACTTTTGGAGTCTCTTGATTACGAATCATTTGACACGTGTGAACCATGCCTCATGGGCAAAATGACCAAGACTCCGTTCTCTGGAACAATGGAGCGAGCAACCAACTTATTAGAAATCATACATACTGATGTGTGCGGTCCAATGAGCGTTGAGGCACGCGATGGCTATCGTTATGTTCTCACCCTCACTGATGACTTAAGTAGATATGGGTATGTCTACTTAATGAAACACAAGCCTGAGACCTTTGAAAAGTTCAAGGAATTTCAGAGTGAGGTTGAAAATCAACGTGACAGAAAAATAAAGTTCTTACGATCAGATCGTGGAGGGGAATATTTAAGTCACAAATTTGGCACACACTTAAGGAAATGTGGAATCGTTTCACAACTCACGCCGCCTGGAACACCTCAACGTAATGGTGTGTCCAAACGTCGTAATCGCACTCTATTGGATATGGTGTGATCTATGATGTCTCTTACCGATCTACCGCTCTCATTTTGGGGCTATGCTTTAGAGACTACTGCATTCACTTTAAATAGGGATCCGTCGAAATCCGTTGAGATGACACCGTATGAATTATGGTTTCGGAAGAACCCTAAGCTGTCGTTTCTAAAAGTTTGGGGATGTGATGCTTATGTCAAGAAACTTCAACCTGAAAAGCTCGAACCCAAGTCGGAAAAATGCGTCTTCATAGGTTACCCTAAGGAAACCATTGGGTATAGCTTCTACCTCAGATCTGATGGCAAGATCTTCGTTGCCAAGAACGGGTCCTTTTTGGAGAAAGAGTTTCTCTCGAAAGAAGTACGTGGGAGGAAAGTAGAACTTGATGAAGCACTGCCTCTTGAAGCGGAAAGTAGCGCAGCTTAGGAAGATGTTTCCGTTGTGCATGCACCGGCTAGAGAAGAGGTTAATGATGATGATCAAGGTACTTCTGATCAAGTTACTACTGAACTTCGTAGGTCCACAAGGATACGTTCCACACCAGAATGGTATGGCAACCCCGTCTTGGAAATCATGTTGTTAGACAATGGTGAACCTTCGAACTATGAAGAAGCGATGGTGGGCCCAGATTCCAACAAATGGCTTGAAGCCATGCAATCCGAGATAGGATCCATGTATGAAAACAAAGTGTGGACTTTGACAGACTTGCCCGATGATCGACGAGCGATAGAAAACAAATGGATCTTTAAGAAGAAGACGGACGCGGATGGTAATGTTACCATCTATAAAGCTCAACTTGTTGCTAAGGGTTATCGACAAGTTCAAGGGGTTGACTATGATGAGACCTCCTCACCCGTAGCGAAGCTTAAGTCCGTCCGAATCATGTTAGCAATTGCCGCATTCTGCGATTATGAGATATGGCAAATGGACGCCAAAACGGCATTCCTTAACGGCTTTCTTAAGGAAGAATTGTATATGATGCAACCGGAAGGTTTTGTCGATCCTAAGAATGCTAACAAGGTATGCAAGCTCCAGCACTCCATCTATGGGTTGGTGCAAGCATCTCGGAGTTGGAACATTCGCTTTGATAAAATGGTCAAAGCGTTTGGGTTTATGCAGACTTATGGAGAAGCCTGCGTTTACAAGAAAGTGAGTGGGAGCTCTGTAGCATTTCTCATATTATTTGTAGATGACATACTATTGATGGGAAATGATATAGAACTCTAGGAGAGCATAAAAGCCTACTTGAATAAGTTTTTTTCAATGAAGGACCTTGGAGAAGCTGCTTACATATTAGGCATCAAGATCTATAGAGATAGATCAAGACGCCTCATAGGTATTTCACAAAGCACATACCTTGATAAGATATTGAAGAAGTTCAATATGGATCAGTCCAAGAAAGGGTTCTTGCCTGTATTGCAAGTGTGAAATTGAGCTCAGCTCAAAGCCCGACCACGGCAGAAGATAGAGAAAAGATGAGTGTCATCCCCTATGCCTCAGCCATAGGGTCTATTATGTATGCCATGCTGTGTACCAGACCTGATGTAAACCTTGCCGTAAGTTTGGTAGGAAGGTACCAAAGTAATCCCGACATGGAACACTAGACAACGGTCAAGAATATCCTGAAGTACCTGAAAAGGACTAAGGATATGTTTCTCGTTTATGGAGGTGACGAAGAGCTCATCGTAAAGGGTTACGTCGATGCTAGCTTCGACACAGATCTGGATGACTCCAAGTCACAAACCAGATACGTGTATATTTTGAATGGTGGGGTAGTAAGCTGGTGCAGTTGTAAGCAAGGCGTTGTGGCGGGATCTACATGTGAAGCGGAGTACATGGCAGCCTCGAAGGCAGCACATGAAGCAATCTGGATAAAGGAGTTCACTACCGACCTAGGAGTTATTCCCAATGCGTCGGGCCCGATGACTCTCTTCTGTGACAACACTTGAGCTATTGCCCTTGCCAAGGAGCCCAGGTTTCACAAGAAGACCAGACACATCAAGCGCCGCTTCAACTCCATTCATGAAAAGGTTCAAGATGGAGACATAGATATTTGTAAAGTGCATACAGATCTGAATGTCGCAGATCCGTTGACGAAACCTCTTCCGCGAGCAAAACATGATCAACACCAGAACTCTATGGGTGTTCGATTCATCACAATGTAACTAGATTATTGACTCTAGTGCAAGTGGGAGACTGTTGGAAATATTCCCTAGAGGCAATAATAAAATGGTTATTATTATATTTCCTTGTTCATGATAATTGTCTATTGTTCATGCTATAATTGTATTGATCGGAAACCGTAATACATGTGTGAATACATCGACCACACCATGTCCCTAGTGAGCCTCTAGTTGACTAGCTCGTTGATCAACAGATGGTCATGGTTTCCTGACTATGGACATTGGATGTCATTGATAACGGGATCACATCATTAGGAGAATGATGTGATGGACAAGACCCAATCCTAAGCATAGCACAAGATCATGTAGTTCGCTTGCTAGAGCTTCTCTAATGTCAAGTATCATTTCCTTAGACCATGATATTGTGTAACTCCCAGATACTGTAGGAGTGCTTTGGGTGTACCAAATGTCACAATGTAACTGGGTGACTATAAACGTGCTCTACGGGTATCTCCGAAAGTGTATGTTGGGTTGGCACGAATCGAGACTGGGATTTGTCACTCCGTATGACGGAGAGGTATCTTTGGGCCCACTCGGTAATGCATCATCATAATGAGCTCAAAGTGACAAAGTGGTTGGTCATGGGATCATGCATTACAGATCGAGTAAAGTGACTTGCCGGTAACGAGATTGAACGAGGCATTGGGATACCAATGATCGAATCTCGGGCAAGTAACGTACCGATTGACAAAGGGAATTGTATACGGGATTGCTTGAATCCTCAACATCGTGTTTCATCCGATAAGATCATCGTGGAACATGTGGGAGCCAACATGGGTATCCAGATCCCGCTGTTGGTTATTGGCCGGAGAGCTATCTCGGTCATGTCTGCGTGATTCCCGCACCTGTAGGGTCTACACACTTAAGGTTCGATGACGCTAGGGTTATTAGGAAGATTTGTATGTGATTACCGAATGTTGTTCGGAGTCCCGGATGAGATCCCCGCATCACGAGGAGTTCCAGAATGGTCCGAAGGTGAAGATTTATATATGGAAAGTTGTCATACGGTCACCGGAAATATTCGGGGGCATACCGGTATTGTACTGGGGCCACCGGAGGGGTTTCGGGGGTCCACCGGGAGGGGCCACCTGTCCCGGAGGGCCTTATGGGCTGTAGAGGGAAGGGAACCAGCCCCTTGGAGAGCTGGGCGCCACCCTTCCCCTTGGGCCCATGCGCCTAGGGTTGGGGGGAAACCCTAAAGGGGGCGCCCCCTTGCTTGGGGGGCAAGCCCCCTTCCCTTGGCCGCCGCCCCCCTCTAGATCTCATCTAGAGGGGGTCGCCCCCCTTCCCCCTTCTCCCTATAAATAGAGGGGCGAGGGGAGGGCTGCCACGACACATCCAAGGCGCAGCCCCTCCCCTCCCCAACACCTCTCCTCCTCCGCAAGAGCTTGGCGAAGCCCTGCCGGAGAACTGCCACTCCATCACCACCACGCCGTCGTGCTGCTGCTGGAGCCCTCTTCCTCAACCTGTCCCTCCTCCTTGCTGGATCAAGGCGCGGGAGACGTCACCGGGCTGCACGTGTGTTGAACGCGGAGGTGTCGTTGTTCGACACTTAGATCGGAGTTCACCGCGATCTGAATCGCTTCGAGTATGACTCCTTCATCCACGTTCTTGCAATGCTTCCGACTCGCGATCTTCAAGGGTATGAAGATGCACTCCCCTCTCTCTCGTTGCTAGTTACTCCATAGATTGATCTTGGTGTTGCATAGAAATTTTTTAATTTCTGCAACGATCCCCAACAATATCTACGTAATGAAACACAAGTCTGAAACGTTTGAAAAGTTCAAAGAATTTGAGAGTGAAGTGGAGAATCATCATAACAAGAAAATAAATTTTCTATGATCTGATCGTGGAGGAGAATATTTGAGTTACGAGTTTGGCCTTGATTTAAAACAATGTGGAATAGTTTCGCAACTCACGCCACCTGGAACACCACAGCGTAATGGTGTGTCCGAACGTCGTAACCGCACTTTATTGGATATGGTGCGATCTATGATGTCTCTTACCGATTTACCACTATCGTTTTGGGGTTATGCATTAGAGACAACTGCATTCATTTTAAATAGGTCACTGTCAAAGGCCGTTGCGACGACACTGTATGAACTATGGTTTGGTGACGAACCTAAGTTGTCGTTTCTTAAAGTTTGTGGATGTGATGCTTATATCAAAAGGCTTCAACCCAATAAGCTCAAACTCAAATCGGAGAAGTGCGTGTTCATAGGATACCCTAAGGAAACAATTGGGTACACCTTCTACCACAAGTCCGAAGGCAAGATTTTTGTTGCTAAGATTTTTGTGGATGTAGAATTATTCTGCAAAGCATAAAGGAGTGTTTGAAAGGAGTTTTTTCAAAGAAAGACCTCGGTGAAGCTGCTTACATATTGGGCATCAAGATCTATAGAGATAGATCAAGACGCTTGACAAGATTTTTCAATGAGTACATACCTTGACAAAATTTTGAAAGAGTTCAAAATGGATCAGTCAAAGAAGGAGTTCTTGCCTGAATTACAAGGTGTAAAAATTGAGTAAGACTCAAAGCCCGGCCACAGCAGAAGATAGAGAGAGAATGAAAGTCATTTCCTATGCCTCAGTCATAGGTTCTATAAAGCATGCCATGCTGTGTACCAGATCTGCTGTGTGCCTTGCCAATGAGTTTGGCAAGGGGGTACAATAGTGATCCAGGAGTAGATCACTAGACAACGGTCAAAATTATCCTTATAGGACTAAGGAAATATTTCTCGGTTATGGAGGTGATAAACAGTTTGTCATAAAGAGTTACGTCGATACAAGCTTTTACACCGATCCAGATGACTCTGAGTCTCAATCTGGATACATATTGTAAGTGGGAGAAATTAGCTAAAATACATATGGGTATGAATGTAACAGACCAGTTGACTAAACTTATCTCACGAGCAAAACATGATCCCACCTTAGTACTCTTTGGGTGCTAATCACATAGCGATGTGAACTAGATTATTGACTCTAGTAAACCCTTTGGGTGTTGGTCACATGGTGATGTGAACTATGGGTGTTAATCATATATAGATGTGATCTATTGGTGTTAAATCACATGATGATGAGACCTAGATTATTGACTCTAGCCCCAGTGGGAGACTGAAGGAAATATGCCCTAGAGGCAATAATAAAGTTGGTTATTTTATATTTCCTTATATCATGATAAATGTTTATTATTCATGCTAGAATTGTATTAACCGGAAACTTGATACATGTGTGAATACATAGACAAAACACCGTGTCCCTAGTATGCCTCTACTTGACTAGCTCGTTGATCAAAGATGGTTAAGTTTCCAAGCCATGGACATGTGTTGTCATTTGATGAACATGATCACATCATTAGGAGAATGATGTGATGGAAAAGACCCATCCGTTATCTTAGCATTATGATCGTTTAGTTTTATTACTACTGCTTTCTTCGTGTCAAATATATATTCCTCCGACTATGAGATTATGCAACTCCCGGACACTGTAGGAATACCTTGTGTGCTATCAAATGTCACAACATAACTGGGTGATTATAAAGATGCTCTACAGGTATCTCCGAAGGTGTTTGTTGGGTTGGCATAGATTGAGATTAGGATTGGTCACTCCGAGTATCGGAGAGGTATCTCTGGGCCCTCTTGGTAATGCACATCATATGAAGCCTTGCAAGCAATGTGACTAATGAGTTAGTTACGGGATGATGCACTATGGAATGAGTAAAGAGACTTCTGGTAATGAGATTGAACTAGGTATGTAGATACCGACGACTGAATCTCGGGCAAGTAACATACCAATGACAAAGGGAATAACGTATGTTGACATTGTGGTTCGACCGATAAAGATCTTCGTAGGATATGTGGGAAGTAATATGAGCATCTAGATTCCGCTATTTGTTATTGACCGGAGAGGTGTCTCGGTCATGTCTACATAGTTCTCGAACCCGTAGGGTCCGCACGCGTAACGTTCAATGACGATATGTATTATATGAGTTATGTGTTTTGGTGACCGTAGGTTGTTCGGAGTCCCGTATGAGATCACGGACATGACGATGAGTCTCGAAACGGTCGAGAGGTAAAGATTGATATATTGGAAGGTTACATTTGGACACCAGAATGGTTTCAGGAAGTTTCAGATAAGTTTCGGAGTACCGGGAGGTTACTGGACCCCCCCGGGAGAGTAATGGGCCAACATGGGACTTAGTGGAGGAGAGAGGGACGGCCATAGGAGGTGGCGTGCACCCCCCTTGCCAATCCGAATTGGACAAGGGGTGGGGCTGGCGCCCCCCTTTCCTTCTCCTACTCCCTCTCCCTTCCCCCTTTTGCTACTCCGGAGAAAGGGAAAAAGTGTGGGGGGGGGGGCAATCCTACTAGGAGTGGAGTCCTAGTAGGACTCCCCCCTCCATGGCGTGCCCCCTGGTGGCTGGCCTCCTCCTCCCTCCTTTATATACGGGGGCAGGGGACACCCCAAAGGCACAACATTGTCTTAGCCGTGTGCGGTGCCCCCCTCCATCGTTTACTCCTACGATAGTATCATCATAGTGCTTAGGCGAAGCCCTATGTGGATCACATCATCAACACCTTCATTGCGCCGTCGTGCTGATAAAACTGTCCCTCGAGCCTCTGCTGGATCAAGAGTTCGAGGGACATCATCGAGCTGAACGTGTGATGAACTTGGAGGTGTCGTACGTTCGGTGCTCGATTGGTTGGATCGTGAAGACTTTCGACTACATCAACCGCGTTAACCTAATGCTTCCGCTTTCGGTCTACGAGGGTACGTGGACACACTCTCCCACTCTCGTTGCTATGCATCTCCTAGGTAGATTTTTGCGTGATCGAGGAATTTTTTTGAAATTGCATGCTACGTTCCCCAACAGATTGATACCTTGCTTTCATAACTGAGGGAAATACCTAGCGTAGTTGTGCTGCATCATCCCTTCCTCTTTGGGGAAATACCAATGTAGTTCAAGCGACATCACGCCACTAGGCTACAACCATCTTCATGAGAATTTTCCTCGAGGTAGTTGCATGATGTGTGCTATCGTTGTGCCCATGTCACTCATCACCATTGTGAGAATACCAAGGCCACCACAACCATCTCCACCCAGAGTTGCCACCCCGACCTCCAAATTTGTCCACCTAAGGTGGAGCGACGAGGGCCTCACCGCTACCTTCATCTATGTCAGATGACTCACTGGTGAGTGCCTCTGGCAATGACGAGGGGTGAAGATAGGGGAATGGGAGGGTGGCGGCTAGCCTCTAGTGGTGGCGAGGGGAGCAAAACATTTACCTGTTGTATATATTAAAATACGTGACATGGTAACAAAACACTAGAAAAAAAAGAACAAAAAGGCTTGTTGGTTTAGTGCATCCAATAGATCTTACAAGTACCTTTTTGTAGCAAAAAATTAAAGGAATTACCCACCCATGCCACCACCTAGAACCATATCATCTATCTTTTTTCAGTCTAAATATGCTTTGCTTTATTAAGTAATCAGGTTCCTGGAGATACAAAGTTTGTCTGGCGGGTTGATGAGCCATACATGGCGCCCGACATCCAGACCAAAAGCATGTTTAGCGAGGCTATGTGCCTCGAAATATGATTCTCTTCCTTCAAAAAATGAAGGTACAAAGATGAAAATTCCTAGAAGTTTCCTCAATCTCCTTGACGATGCTTGGCACCCACACTATTGGTGGCCCACGTGTCACTGGAGCTTTTCGGAGGGTGACACTATTTGACAAAGCCACAGCCTGGTTCTCGCGCGGGTGTGACAAACAGAGGCGTCGTCAGCCGAGCGTTTGGATGTCTTTGGTCGTTGACGCTTTTTGGATGAGACGCGCCCGAAAGTCGTATTTCCATGCTGGCGTGTGATGGGCGCGGGTATATCTTGGCATTAATGTTTCTCCTAAAATAATCTCGGGATATAGTGCAATGTAGAGGCAAAAACAAATCTATGCCAGTAAATACTGCAAATCCAATTATTTAGATTACTCCAATGTAGAGCACCTGATATGTTTAGCGTGCAATTAATATCATGGCATCTGATATGTTTAGCGCGCATTTAATATCATAGCTTGCATCGTAATTTATGGGTAATTAATGTCCTACCTCTTTTTTGAAGAAAAAATTAATGCCCTACCTGATATCAGCGTGCAATGTAGTTACTAGTTATCAATGTGCAATGCAGTTACTAGTTGAAGGTAGCCCCTAGAGAGAAAATTGAGGAGAGAGAGCCGCATTCATCTTCTTGAGCATAACACGGTTCGGTTGAGTCACCGACCATGACCAAAAGGTAAATACTAGAATGAAGAGCTTCATTTAGAATAGACTCGGTTTTGGAAACTAGGACTTGCATGGCCTTGATGGTCTCTTCCCCAAGAAGGATGTGAGAATTGACATCAACCAAATGACGAGTGGCAAAGCACCTGACCTGGACCGTTTCACCAGACCCTTCTTCAAAAAATGCTGGAGCACTATTAAAGATGATATCATGAGTGACCTACCTTTTAAACGAAAAATGGTTTCCCCCCGTTTTATATTGTAAAGCAGCCATCACATACATCGAAGCAACAGATACAAATGCACGCCACACACACCCAAGGCAAGATACATGAATGTCAGGCACCGACACACGACCTCAATGACTAGCAAGCACCTATAAGATATGCAAAAAAAGGGATCCGCTTAGAGCCAGCGGATACCGCCACCACGAGGAGCGATCATCTTGGAGGATGTGCGACGGATACACCGGACCGAGGACTCCAAGACGATGCCTTCAGGAAGGGCACGACCACGAAGATCAAGTTTTCACCCAGAGTAAGACGGAATGATTGGGATGATACGTCTCCAGCGTATCTATAAGTTTTGCTTGTTCCATGCTGTTATATTCTCATTCTTGCATGTTCTACAATCATTTTAAAGCAACTTTATATCATTTTTTGGGACTAACCTATTGACATAGTGCCCAGTGCCAGTTGCTGTTTTTGCTTGTTTTTTACTTCATAGAATATCAGTACCAAACGGAGTCCAAACGCAGCGGAACCATTTGGAGAATATTTTTGGACCAGAAGACACAAGATGGGCCAAAGAAGTACCAGAGGGGAGGCCCGAGGGGAGCACAACCAGCAAGGGTGCGCCAAGGAGCCAAGACGCATCCTGGTGGGTTGTGACCACCTCGGTGACCCCCCGCACCGCCTCTTCGCCCTATTAATACCCAAATATTCCAGAAACCCTGGGGGAGTCGACGAAACACGATTCCAGCCGCCGCAAGTTCCAGAACCACGAGATCCATTCTAGACACCATCACAGAGGGGTTCATTATCATCATTGGTGCCTCTTCAATGATGCGCGAGTAGTTCATCATAGACCTACTAGCCCGTAGGCAGTAGCTAGATGGCTTCTTCTCTCTTTTTGATTCTCAATACAATGGTCTCTTGGAGATCTATTTGGTGTAACTCTTTTTGTGGTGTGTTTGTTGGGATCCGGTGAACTTTGAGTTTATAATTATATCTATATCCATGAAATTTATTTGAGTCTTCTTTGATCTCTTATATGCATGATTACTTATAGCCTCGTATTTCTTCTTTGAATCTTTGGTTTAGTTAGGCCAACTAGATCAATTTTTCCTGCCATGGGAAGTGGTGCTTTGTGATGGGTTCGATCATGCGGTGTTCTTTCCCAGTGAGAGAAGGGGCAGCAAGACACACATGTATTGTTGCTATTAAGGATAACAAGATGGGGGCTATTCCTACATGAATAGATCTCGTCTAAATCATCTCATCATTCTTATTGCATTACTCCATTTCTCCATGAACTTAACACACTAGATGCATGCTGGATAGCAGTCGATGTGTGGAGTAATAGTAGTAGATACAGGCAGGAGTCGGTCTAATAATCTTGGACGTGATGCCTATATAATGATCTTTGCCTGGATATCGTCATAATTATTCGACGTTCTATCAATTGCCCAACAGTAATTTGTTTACCCACCATATGTTATTTTCTCGAGAGAAGCCACTAGTGAAATCTACGGCCCTCGGCTCTATTCTTTATCATATTTGCTTTAAGATCAATTTTTATTCACTTCTATTTTCAGATCTATTATTCCAAAAACACAAAAATACCTTGCTGCAACTTTTTGTTATTTATTTTATTTCATGTTTTTATCGAGATCTATTTATCCAATCTACCACAAAACAATCTATCTTTTTACCATGGAGGGATTGACAACCCCTCCTACGCGTCGGGTTGCAAGTATTTGTTCTTTGTGTACAGGTACCATTTACATAGTGTTGCTTGGTTCTCCTATTGGATTGATACCTTGCTTTCATAACTGAGGGAAATACCTACCATAGCTGTGCTGCATCATCCCTTCCGCTTTGGAGAAATACCGACGTAGTTCAAGCGACATCACGCCTCTAGGCTACAACCATCTTCATGAGCATTGTGCTCGAGGTAGTTGCATCATGCGTGTTGTTGTTGCGCCCATGTCACTCATTGCCATTGTGAGAATACCAAGGCCACCACAACCATCTCCACCCAGAGTCGCCACCCCGACCTCCAAATTTGTCCACCTGTGGGGAACGACAAGGGCCTCCCCGCTACCTTCATCTATGTCACACGACTCAGTTGTGAGTGCCTATGGCAATGATGAGGGGAGAAGATAGGGGAATGGGAGGGTGGCGGCTAGCCTCTAGTGGCGGCGAGGGGAGCAAAACATTTATCTGTTGTATATATTAAAATACGTGACGTAGTAGAAAAAAAGAACAAAAAGGCTCGTTGGTTTAGTACATACAATAGATCTTACAAGTACCTTTTTGTAGCAAAAAATTAAAGGAATTACCCACCCATGCCACCACCTAGAACCATATCATCTATCTTTTTTCAGTCTAAATATGCTTTGCTTTATTAAGTAATCGGGTTCCTGGGGATACAATGTTTGTCTGGCGGGTTGATGAGCCACACATGGCGCCTGACATCTAGACCAAAAGCATGTTTAGCAAGGCTATGTGCCTCGAAATATGATTCTCTCCCTTCGAAGATGAAGGTACAAAGATGAAAATTCCTAGAAGTTTACACAATCTCCTTGATGGTGCTAGCATATGCACCTCCAGTATTGTTCTTGATGTCATGAACTACTCCTTGGCAGGACGATGCCACTAACACATGCAATAACACAAGATCTGTGGCTAGCGGCAAGGATTCACGACAAGCAAGTGCCTCCAAAGTTGTTGGGTCAGTAATTCCCCTACACCGTATAACCGATGCTCCAAGGTATGTACCAGATGATCCCTGCAAACCACAATAAACGTACCTTCATTTAGGGTTTTGGTGACTGCCCCATCCACTCTAATTTTTGCTATTCTAGGCTGTGGCGATACCCACCTCAGCTGCACATGTGGCCTCGGTTCAGTTGCACACCCGGATTGCACCGGCTTGCAGTCCTTTAGCTCCCTCAGATATTTCATGAGGAAATTATGCATTTCTAGTGGGCTCTAGAAAACATGTTCATGTAGAGCCTGCCTTTTTGCATACCAGATAGATCACGTCATCACTAGAACTTGGGTAAATTCATCAGGAGACAACATTTCTATAAGAGAAAAAATACATCTCTTCGCATCTAGATCTGTGGTATTGTTCAAAGCTTCTACCAGGTTAGGATCTTGGTGTGCCCAAACACATCCTGCTACCGTGCAATGAAGTAGGGAGTGCTGCCAAGAATCCTCAGCACCGCACAGCCCTCAACTTGTCGTCGTCGCCATGTTGTGATCATGCAACAAATCTATCTAAGTCCAACTAATCTCTCTCGTGCCCGTGACCTCAAAAGTTACGTAAATGTAGCCCGACAACCCAAAGATTGTCATCATTAGGACCCATGCGGTTTTGGCATCATGAGCATTTTTTCCATTTTCTAGTGCCACATAATTTTTATTCAAAGAAACTTTTCAGTTGTTGTCATGTTGTAACTACTAACTACACACATACACACACATAAATTGCCTTCACATCTTTAGCTTGAATAACGAAACATACATCTTATTGTTCCAATGAGCACAGAGTAATATTATAATATTCGTCACATTTCGTCAATATATCACAAGACATATAATGTGTTAAAGTGGTGTTTCGTAGGCAAAGTAAAGACCCAACCAAAATATCAAACATGGTAAATGAACCCGAAAAAATGCCAAATTTGAACACGATGATTTGCAGGGTGTGTGTTCATCATAGAAAAAACTCATGGACAAAGGACAATGGAAATTTGGATTCCCCTTCAATCTTGGTTATTTCCCCCTCGAAACCATGAAACTTCCTCGATGATGGTTCAATTTATGAAAGTTGTGCATGACGACATAAGGCAAACATTCTCAAATTTTTATCAAGGCACGGTGAGGCCATACCATGGCACCATGCCAAGCGTCATGTTTTCCAAGCATGTATTTCATTTTTCTATAGTTGTTAACCCAGTAAATGACGCATTTGTGGTTGACTATTACCACACATTTCCTTAAAATCTGTGCCCACTCCTTGTAAAAGGCATGAGAATGTACTAAATAGCACGAGCATGGTTTTCCAGAACGTTCTCGTGCACCTTTTCATGCACCGATTGTTTAAATTTGAATTATGTGCAATAATGGCTAGAAAAAATGCACATAATCCCCTAAATATGGTAAATGAACCTAGAAAAGTGCCATATTTGAAGACGGTGATTTGCAGGGTTTATGTTCATCATAGAAAAAAAACTCATGGGCAAAGGACAAAGGAAATTTGGGTTCCCCTTCAATATCAATGATTTACTATCGCACACGATTCATCTCCGTCGCCTCTGTGAACTGTGTGTGTTCACCCACACATGCAAAAGGAAAAATAAAATCCCCGCCCACTTCGTCCCCACCCACTCGCCGCGGACTCCTCTGCAACTCTACACCTCATCAACTTCTATCACAGTGGCCACCCTCATCTCAACGGCTGTCAGCGGCGGGCGGCAGTCGCGTTCCAAACGGTAGAGGATTTCACCCCTACCGCTTGCCGCAGCCTATCTGCACTGACTTGCACCGACATTCTAGACTCTGGTCAATTGGGGTTTTCTGCGGGATTGGGCACCGGATTTTTCTCATGGAGAAGGTAATCAATTTAGAGAAATATCCACTCATCTCTTATCGTAGTCCATCCGTCGCTGTTAATCAACCAGCAAAAATCGCTGTGGATTCATTTTTCTTCTAGCTGATTTGAGGGTTTTCAATCATGTGTCCATAGTGCAAGCACAAATCGGGCAAGTGTGGTCGCGGCCAGTCGGAAATGAAGTTCTATCTCACCATTCCGTATGACTTCAGGGAGCGCTTGGTATGTTCAATCTCACCCTACCACAGTCGGCATGGCCTAAGTTTGTGCGTCTATTGCTACATTTGGATAAACGGTACGGTGCCACGTGCAACCTAGATGTAGAAGCTGATTTTGCCCTATATTGAGCAAATTTACGATGTTGTTCATTTAGTTACTCTCATATTTGCATCAAAATTTTGTTACATTATTTATTTTTAATTATATATTTTTGTACTTTGCTTTTAGCTATATATTGATCTATTCTATCAGTAACTCCTATATTTGCATCTTGCTCTGTTATTTCAATATATCTAATTTACGATCTTAATTTTCATTTCAAGCAGTACATCCCTTGCTTTGCAAGAATATGAGTATAAGCAAATCTTGGGCTTTACTTTGTTGATGACTCCATGGATCTCATATTGACAACGTAGCATGGATTTACAATGACAGTCAGCGTAAAACTTGATAAAGATGGTCACTCCTATTTTGATGCGAACCTTTGGAGAAAATGTCTAAATGTTATAAACTCAAAGCTGGCAATAAAGTTCTAGTGCATGCACCACAGTCTGTTCTAATTAACATGGATGTTTACTTCCCCAACGCCATCAGTCGATCAAAGTCTGATCGAGGTTAGTGTCCTTTCAACTTCCTCCATGCTGGCATATTACTTAGCAAAATTGGGGTATTTGTTCTGACTAGTTGTTCACTATTTAAGCATCCAATTGTGATTTCATTTTCTGACTCTGTTCCGAGGCAGTAACAAATTCTATTTACCAATTTATGAAGGAAATATGCCCTTGAGGCAATAATAAAGTTGTTACATTATATTTCCTTATATCATGATAAATATTTATCATTCATGCTAGAATTGTATTAACCGGAAACTTGATACATGTGTGAATACATAGACAAAACACCATGTCCCTAGTAAGCCTCTACTAGACTAGCTCGTTAATCAAAGATGGTTAAGTTTCCTAACCATAGACATGTGTTGTCATTTGATGAACAGGATCACATCATTAGGAGAATGATGTGATGGACAAGACCCATCCGTTAGCTTAGCATGTTGATCGTTCAGTTTTATTGCTATTGCTTTCTTCATGTCAAATACATATTCCTTCAACTATGAGATTATGTAACTCCCGAATACTAGAGGAATACCTTGCGTGCTATCAAACTTCACAATGTAACTGGGTGATTATAAAGATGCTCTATAGGTATCTCCGAAGGTGTTTGTTCGGTTGGCTTAGATCGAGATTAGGATTTGTCACTCCGAGTATCAGAGAGGTATCTTTGGTCCTCTCGGTAATGCACATCATAAGAAACCTTGCAAGCAATGTGACTAATGAGTTAGTTGCGGGGTGATGTATTACGGAACAAGTAAAGAGACTTGCCGGTAACGAGATTGAACTAGGTATGAAGATACCGACGATCGAATATTGGGCAAGTAACATACCGATGACAAAGGGAATAACGTATGTTGTCATTACGGTACGACCGATAAAGATATTTGTTGAATATGTGGGAACCAATATGAGCATCCAGGTTCCACCATTGGATATTGTCCAGAGAGGTGTCTCGGTCATGTCTACATAGCTCTCGAACCTGTAGGGTCCGCACGCTTAACGTTTGATGACGATTTTGCATTATATGAGTTATGTGATTTCGTGACCGAATGTTGTTTGGAGTCTCGTATGAGATCACGGACATGACGAGGAGTCTCAAAATGGTCGATAGGAAAATATTCATATATTGGATGATGATATTCGGATACCAGAAGTGTTCCGAGGGTACCGGGTACATATTGGGTCACCGGAAGGGGTTCCGGGCATCCCCCTGGCAACTACATGGGCCTAATGGGCCAAGAAGGGGACAGACCAGCCCCTAGGGGGATGGTGCGCCCCATGTAGGCCGAAATAAGGGGGAAAGGAAAGAGGGGAAGAGAGAAAGGAAGGGGAGCAATTCGGCCTCCCCCTTCCTTCTCTCCTCCCTCCTCCTTCCTTCCCCCTCCGGATGAATATGGAAGGGGGGAGGCCGAATTGGGAGACGCCCAAGTAGGATTCCTACTACATGGGGCGCCCCCTTGGCTGCCTCTACTCCCCTCCAACCTATATATATATATGGAGGGGGCACCGCTAGAACACACAACAACGATTGTTAGCCGTATGCGGCGCCCCCCTCCACAGTTTACGCCTCCGGTCATATTGTCATAGTGCTTAGGCGAAGCCCTGCGCGGATCACTTCACCATCACTGTCACCACTCCATCATGCTGACGAAACTCTCCCTCGACACTTTGCTGGATCAAGAGTCCGAGGAACGTCATCGAGCTGAACGTGTGTAGAACTCAGAGGTACCGTACGTTCGATGCTTGCTCGGTCAGAATAAGAAGAAGTTCGGCTACATCAACCGCATTGTTAAACGCTTCCTCTTCCGCTCTACGAGGGTACGTGGACCTATTCTCTCCCTCTCGTTTCTATGCATATCCTAGATAGATCTTGCGTGAGCATAGGATTTTTTTTTGAAATTGCATGGTACATTTCCCATGAGTGGCATCCGAGACAGGTCTATGCATAAATGGTATGCACGAGTAGAACACAGAAGAGTTGTGGGCGGTGATCGTCATACTGCTAACCACCAATGTATTATTTTGATTCGGAGGTATTGTTGGATGAAGCGGCCCAGACCAACCTTACATGACCACGTTCATGAGACCGGTTCCACCGACAGACATGCAACTAGTTTTGCATAAAGGTGGTTGGCGGGTGTCTGTTTCTCCAACTTTAGTTGAATCGAATTTGACTGCGGCCGGTCCTTGTTGAAGGTTAAAACAGCAAACTTGATAAATCACCGTTGTGATTTTGATGTGTAGGTAAGAACATTTCTTGCTAGAAGCCCGTAGCAGCCAGATAAAACTTGCAACAACAAAGTAGAGGACGTCTAACTTGTTTTTGCATGGCATGTTGTGATGTGATATGGTCAAGACATGATGTGAAATACATTATTGTATGAGATGATCATGTTTTGTATAAGTTATCGGCAACTGGCAGGAGCCTTATGGTTGTCACTTTATTGTATGAAATGCAAACGCCGTGTAATTCCTTTACTTTATCACTATGCGTTAGCGATAGTTGTAGAAGCAATAAATGGCGAGACAATCACGATGCTACGATGGAGATCAAGGCGTCAAGCCGGTGACAATGGAGATCATGATGGTGCTTTGGAGATGGAGATCAAAGGCACAAGATGATGATGGCCATATCATGTCACATATTTTGATTGCATGTGATGTTTATCTTTTATGCATCTTATTTTGCTTAGTACGGCGGTAGCATTATAAGATGATCCCTCACTAAATTTCAAGGTATAATTGTTCTTCCTGAGTATGCACCGTTGCGAAAGTTCTTCGTGCTGAGACACCACGTGATAATCAGGTGTGATAGGCTCTACGTTCACGTACAATGGGTGCAAGACAGTTTTGCACATGCGGAATACTCGGGTTAAACTTGATGAGCATAGCATGTACAGACATGGCCTCGGAACACTGTAGGCCGAAAGGTCGAACGTGAATCATATAGTAGATATGGTCAACATAGAGATGTTCACCATTGAAGACTAATCCATCTCACTTGATGATCGGACATGGTTTAGTTGATTCGGATCATGTATCATTTATATGACTTGAGGAATGTCTATCTAAGTGGGAGTTTTTAAGTAATTTGATTAATTGAACTTTAATTTATCATATACTTAGTCCTATTAGTATTTGCAAATTATGTTGTAGATACTTAGCTCGCGATGTAGCTCCCCTATATTTTTATATGTTCCTAGAGAAAAATAAGTTGAAAGATGATAGTAGCAATGATGCGGACTGGGTCCGTGATCTAGGGATTATCCTCATTGCTGCACAGAAGAATTATGTCCTTGATGCACCGCTAGATGACAAGCCTATTGCAGAAGCAGATGTAGACATTATCAACGTTTGACAAGCTCGGTATGATGACTACTTGATAGTTTAGTGCGCCATGCTTTACGGCTTAGAACCGGGACTTCAAAAACATTTTGAACGCCATGGAGCATATCAGATGTTCCAAGAGTTGAAATTAGTATTTCAAACTCATGCCCGTGTCGAGAGGTATGAGGACCTCTGACAAGTACTTTGCCTACAAGATGGAGGAGAATAGCTCAGCAAGTGAGCATGTGCTCAGAATGTCTGGGTACTACAATCGCTTGAATCAAGTGGGAGTTAATCTTCCAGATAAGATAGTGATTGACAGAGTTCTCTAGTCACTATCACCAAGTTACTAGAACTTCGTGATGAACTATAATATGCACTGGATGACGAAAACATTTCCCAAGCTCTTCGCGATGCTGAAATCGGTGAAGGTAGAAATAAAGAAAGAACATCAAGTGCTGATGATTAACAAGACCACTAGTTTCAAGAAAAAGGTCAAGGAAAAGAAAGGGAACTTCAAGAAGAATGGCAAGCAAGTTGTCACTCTCAGGAAGAAGCCCAAAGCTGAACCCAAGCCTGAAACTGAGTGCTTCTACTGCAAAGGAAATGTTCACTGGAAGCGGAACTGCCCCAAATAATTGGCGGATAAGAAGGATGACAAAGTGAACAAAGGTGTATATTTGATATACATGTTATTGATGTGTACTTTACTAGTATTCATAGTAGCCCCTGGGTATTTGATACTGGTTCAGTTGCTAAGATTAGTAACTCGAAATAGGAGTTACGAAATGAACAGAGACTAGCTGAGTGCGAAGTGACTATGTGTGTTGGAAGAGATTCCAAGGTTGATAAGATCACCATCGCATACTCCCTCTACCTTCGGGATTAGTGTTGAACCTAAATAAATTTTATTTGGTGTCTGCGTTGAGCATGAATATGATTGGATCATGTTTATTGCAATACGGTTATTCATTTAAATCAGAGAATAATTGTTGTTCTATTTACATGAATAAAACCTTCTATGGTCAGACACCCAATGCAAATGGTTTATTGAATCTCGATCGTAGTAATACACATATTCATAATATTGATGCCAAAAGATGCAAAGTTGGTAATGATAGTGCAACATATTTGTGGCACTGCCGTTTAGATCATACTGGTGTCAAACGCATGAAGAAAGTCCATGCGGATGGACTTTTGGAATCAAATGATTATGAATCATTTGTTGCTTGCGAACCATGCCTCATAGGCAAGATGACTAAAACTCTGTTCTCCGGAACAATGGAGCGAGCCACTAACTTATTGGAAATAATTCATACCGATGTATGCGGTCTGATGAGTGTTGAGGCTCGCGGCGGGTATCGTCATTTTCTGACCTTCACAAATGATTTGAGCAGATATGAGTATATCTACTTGATGAAACACACGTCTGAAACATTTGAAAAGTTCAAAGAATTTCAGAGTGAAGTGGAGAATCATCGTAACAAGAAAATAAAGTTCCTACGATCTGATGCCGGAGGCGAATATTTGAGTTACAAGTTTTGGCCTTCATTTAAAAACAATGTGGAATAGTTTCACAACTCACGCCACCTGGAACACCACAGCGTAATGGTGTGTCCGACCGTCGTAACCGTACTTAATTTGATATGGTGTGATCTATGATGTCTCTTACTGATTTACCACTATCATTTTGGGGTTATGCATTAGAGACAGCTGCATTCACGTTAAATAGGGCACCATCTAAATCCGTTGAGACAACACCATATGAACTGTGGTTTGGCAAGAAACCTAAGTTGTCATTTCTTAAAGTTTGTGGTTGTGATGCTTATGTGAAAAAGCTTCAGCCTGATAAGCTCGAACCCAAATCGGAGAAGTGCAACACCATATGAACTGTGGTTTGGCAAGAAACCTAAGTTGTCATTTCTTAAAGTTTGTGGTTGTGATGCTTATGTGAAAAAGCTTCAGCCTGATAAGCTCGAACCCAAATCGGAGAAGTGCGTCTTCATAGGATACCCAAAATAAACCGTTGGGTGCACCTTCTATCACAGATCCGAAGGCTAGATCTTTGTTGCTAAGAATGGATCCTTTCTTGAGAAGGAGTTTCTCTCGAAAGAAGTGAGTGGGAGGAAAGTAAAACTTGATGAGGTAATTGTACCTTCTCTTGAATTTGAAAGTAGCACATTAGTGAATACCGTGATGAGTACACCAACTAGAGAGGAAGCTAATGATGATGATCATGAAACTTCGGATCAATTTACTACTAGACCTTGTAGGTCGAACAGAGCATGTTCCGCACCAGAGTGGTACGGTAATCCTGTCGTGGAAGTCATTTTTTTAGATCTTGGTGAACCTACGAACTATGAAGAAGCTATGATGAGCCCAGATTCCGATAGATGGCTTGAGGCCATGAAATCTAAGATAGGATCAATGTATGAGAACAAAGTGTGGACTTTGCTGGACTTGCCCAATGATCGGAAAACCATTGAGAATAAATGGATCTTCAAGAGGATGACGGACACTGATGGTATTGTTACTATCTGCAAAGTTTGACTTGTTGCAAAAGGTTTTCGACAAGTTCAAGGTGTTGACTATGATGAGATTTTCTCACTCGTTGCGATGCTTAAGTCTGTCCAAGTCATGTTAGCAATTGCCGCAATTTATGAAATCTGGCAAATGGATGTCAAAACTATATCCCTTAATGGATTTCTTAAAGAAAAGTTGTATATGATGAAAGGTTTTGTCGATCCTAAAGGTGCTAACAAAGTATGCAAACTCCAACGATCCATCTATGGCCTGGTGCAAGCATGTCGGATTTGAAATATACACTTTGATAAGGTGATCAAAGCATATGGTTTTATACAGACTTATGATAAGTGAGTGGGAGCTCTATAGCATTTCTAATATTATATGTAGATGACATATTGTTGATTGGAATGATATAGAATTTCTGGATAGCATAAAATGATACTTGAATAAGAATTTTTGAATGAAAGACCTCGGTGAAGCTGCTTACATATTGGGCATCAAGATCTATAGAGATAGATCAAGACGCTTGATAAGATTTTTCAATGAGTACATACCTTGACAAGATTTTGAAGTAGTTCAAAATGGAACAGTCAAAGAAGGAGTTCTTACCTGTGTTGCAAGGTGTGAAGTTTTGTAAGACTCAAAACCCGACCACGGCAGAAAATAGAAAGAGAATGAAATTCATTCCCTATGCCTCAGCCATAGGTTCTATAAAGTATGCTATGTTGTGTACCAGAAAAATTGTGTACCTTGCCATGAGTTTGGCAAGGGGGTACGATAGTGATCCAGGAGTGGATCACTCGACAGTGGTCAAAGTTATCCTTAGTTACCTAAGAGGACTAAGGAAATATTTCTCGGTTATGGAGGTGATAAAGAGTTATGTCAATGCAAGCTTTTACACCGATCGAGATGACTGTGAGTCTCAATCTGGATACATATTAAAAGTGGGAGCAATTAGCTAGAGTAGCTCCATGAAGAGCATTGTAGACATAGAAATTTGCAAAATACATACGGATCTGAATATGGCTGACCCATTGACTAAACCTCTCCCGCAAGCAAAATATGATCACACCTTAGTACTCTTTGGGTGATAATCACATAGCGATGTGAACTAGATTATTGACTGTAGTAAACCCTTTGGGTGTTGGTCACATGGTGATGTGAACTATGGGTGTTAATCACATAAATATGTGAACTATTGGTGTTAAATCACATGGTGATATGAACTAGATTATTGACTCTAGTGCAAGTGGGAGACTGAAGGAAATATAGCCTTGATACGTCTCCAACGTATTTACTTTTGCGAACACTTTTGCCCTTGTTTTGGACTCTAACTTGCATGATTTAAATGAAACTAACCCGGACTGACGCTGTTTTCAGCAGAACTGCCATGATGTTGTTTTATGTGTAGAAAAGAAAAGTTCTCGGAATGTCTTGAAAATCCACGGAGGCACTTTTTGGAATTAATAAGAATTTCTAGGCGAAAGAAATACACCAGCGGGCCCACGGCCTGTCCACGAGACAGGGGGCGCCCCCCTGTAGGGCGCGCCCCCTATCTCGTGGGCCCTCTGGACCTCCACCGACCTCAACTCCAACTCCATATATTCACGTTCGGGGAGAAAAAAATCAGAGAGAAAGTTTCATCGCGTTTTACGACACGGAGCCGCCGCCAAGCCCTAATCTCTCGGGAGGCTGATCTCGAGTCCGTTCGGGGCTCCGGAGAGGGGGATTCGTCGCCGTTGTCATCATCAACCATCCTCCATCACCAATTTCATGATGCTCACCGCCGTGCGTGAGTAATTCCATCATAGGCTTGCTGGACGGTGATGGGTTGGATGAGATTTACCATGTAATCAAGTTAGTTTTCTTAGGGTTTGATCCCTAGTATCCACTATGTTCTGAGATTGATGTTGCTATGACTTTGCTATGCTTAATGCTTGTCACTAGGGCCCGAGTGCCATGATTTCAGATCTGAACCTATTATGTTTTCATGAATATATGTGTGTTCTTGATCCTATCTTGCAAGTCTATAGTCACCTATTATGTGTTATGATCCGACAACCCCAAAGTGACAATAATCGGGATACTTCTCGGTGATGACCGTAGTTTGAGGAGTTCATGTATTCACTATGTGTTAATGCTTTGTTCGGTTCTCTATTAAAAGGAGGCCTTAATATCCCTTAGTTTCGCTAGGACCCGCTGCCACGGGAGGGTAGGACAAAAGATGTCATGCAAGTTCTTTTCCATAAGCACGTATGACTATTTACGGAATACATGCCTACATTACATTGATGAACTGGAGCTAGTTCTGTGTCACCCTATGTTATATCTATTACATGAGGAATCGCATCCGGCATAATTATCCATCACTGATCCATTGCCTACGAGATTTTCACATATTGTTCTTCACTTATTTACTTTTCCGTTGCTACTGTTACAACTACTACAAAAATCCCCAAAACAATTATCTTTACTTTTGCCACTGTTACCTTTATTATCATACCACTTTTGCTACTAAATACTTTGCTGCAGATACTAAGTTATCCAGGTGTGGTTGAATTGACAACTCAACTGCTAATACTCAAGAATATTCTTTGGCTCCCCTTGTGTCGAATCAATAAATTTGGGTTGAATACTTTACCCTCGAAAGCTGTTGCGATCCCCTAAACTTGTGGGTTATCAAGACTAATTTCTGGCGCCATTGCCGGGGAGCATAGCTCTATTCTCTGAGTCACTTGGGATTTATATCTGTTGATCACTATGAAGAACTTGAAAGACGACATAACTATGATTTTGCCCTCAACTACGAGGGGAGGTAAGGAACTGCCATCTAGCTCTACACTAGATTCTCCCTCCGTTATTAGTAAGCTTGCGACACCTAAACCTGCTACTCCTATGAATTCTGATATGTCGCATGTTATTGATGATTCCACTTCTGCTATGCATGATGAAACTACTTCTGTGCTTGATACTACTTTGCCATTAGGTGAATTTCTTGACGAACAACTTGCTAGAGTTAGGTGGAATGAAATTATTGAAGATGCTATTATTGATGATAGTGATGATGAAGGTTCCTCCAATGATTATGTATTTCCTGTTGTTCCTAAGGGTTATGTTATGAATGAAGAAGCTGCTAGAGAAATCTTTGCTTGCAATGATAGATATGATCTTAAGAAATTATTAGCTAAATGGAAGCAGCAGTCTCTTAATGCTAAAATGAGACCTGACCCTGCTTTTGCTACTTCACCTATCTGTTTTACTGAAAGGATTATGAATTCTCTGTTGATCCTGAGATTATTACTTTAGTTGAATCTGATCCTTTTTATGGCCTTGTCTGAAACTGTTGTGGCACATCTTACCAAGTTGAATGATATAGCCAGCCTATTTACTAATGATGGGAAGTCTTGCTATTATTATATCCTTAAGATATTTCCATTCTAATTAAAGGGTGATGCTAAGACTTGGTATAATTCTCTTGCTCCTGGTTGTGTGCGTAGTCCCCAGGATATGATTTATTACTTCTCTACTAAATATTTCCCTGCTAATAAGAAAAAAGCCGCCTTGCGGGAAATATATAATTTTGTGCAAATCAAAGAAGAGAGTCTCCCACAAGCTTGGGGGAGGCTTCTCCAGTTACTTAATGCTTGGCTGATCATCCTCTCAAGAAAAATGAAATACTTGATATCTTTTATAATGGACTAACCGATGCTTCCAAGGACTACTTGGATAGTTGTGTTGGTTGTGTTTTCAGGGAAAGAACAATCGACGAAGCTGAAATACTATTGAATAATATGTTGACTAATTTAAATAATTGGACTCTTCCCGAGCCAATTCCTGAACCAATTGAGCCAACTCCTGAGCCTATTCCTAAACCCACTCCGAAGAAGAGAGGTATTTTATTTCTCAGTCCTGAAGATATGCAAGAGGCAAAGAAATCAATGAAAGAAAAAGGTATTAAAGCTAAAGATGTTAAGAATTTACCTCCTATTGAAGAAATACATGGTCTTAATATACCGCCTGTTGAAGAACCACATTGTCTTGATAACCCGACACAGGTAGTAAAGGTAAATTCTCTCTATAGATATGATAAAGTTGAAATCGCCTCTACTAAATTTCATAGCCCATGCTTAGATGAATTTGATGACTTTATGGCTAGACAAGAAAGTTTTAATGCTTATGTTGGTAGAGAGTTAAAGAATAATTCTTTCGAGATAGGACGAGTAAGCGATAATCTGGCTAGAGTTAAAGATGAACTCAAACTCATTAGCAAATATGCTTCTATGGTTGCTACTCAAGCTATGCAAGTACTTAAAGCTCAAAATGATTTGCTTGATGAATTAAATAATAAAAATGACTTTGGTGTTAGAGTGGCTACTAGAACTGGTAGAATGACGGAGGAACCTTTGTATCCTGAAGGCCACCCTAAGAGAATCAAGCAAGATTCTTAGAGAAATAATTTAGAGGCACCTAGTTCTTCTAAAAAGAAGAAGAAGAAAAACGATAGAACTTTGCATGCTTCTAGTGAATCTACTGTAGACACACCTGAGAATCCCAATGATATTTCTATTTCTGATGCTGAAACACAATCAGGTGATGAAAATGAACCTAGTGATAATGTTAATGATAATGTTCATGTTGATGCTCAACCTAGCAAAAACAATGATGTAGAGATTGAACCTGCGGTTGATCTTGATAGCCCACAATCAAAGAATCAACGTTATGATAAGAGAGATTTTGTTGCTAGGAAGCACGATAAAGAAAGAGAACCATGGGTTCAGAAACCCATGCCCTTTCCTCCTAAACCATCCAAGACAAAGGATGATGAGGGTTTTGAGCGGTTTGCTGAAATGATTAGACCTATTTTCTTACTTATGCGCTTAACTGATATGCTGAAAGTAAATCCTTATGCTAAGTATATGAAGGATATCATTACAAACGAAAGAAAGATACCGGAAGCTGAAATTTCCACCATGCTTGCTAATTACACTTTTAAGGGTGGAGTACCAAAGAAACTTGGAGATCCCGGGGAACCAACTATACCATGCTCCATTAAAAGAAATTATGTTAGAACTGCTTTATGTGATCTTGGAGCCGGTGTTAGTGTTATGCCTCTCTCTTTATATCGGAGACTTGAATTGAATAAGTTGACACCTACTGATATATCTTTGCAAATGGCTGATAAATCAGCTGCTATACCTTTCGGTATTTGTGATGATGTGCCTGTTGTGGTTGCAAATGTCACTATCTTAACGAACTTTGTTATTCTTGATATTCCCGAGGACGATAGTATGTCTATTATTCTTGGTAGACCTTTTCTTAATACCGCAGGGGCTGTTATTGATTGCAACAAAGGCAATGTCACTTTTCATGTTAATGGTAATGAGCATACTGTACACTTTCCGAGGAAACAATCTCAAGTTCATAGCATCAATTCTATTGGAAAAATTACAACTATTATTATTGGAGGTTTTGAATTTCCTCTCCCTACTGTCAAGAAAAAGTATGATATTCTTGTTGTTGGGGATTTTCATATCCCCGTTGAGGTAACTTAGTGTTATTCGAAATTTCTCCGGTTCCGTGTTATTTGGAATGAGTTTGTTAACAAGACTTGATCAACCTTGATAGTGGATTCATTTTGATGATCACGAGATGGATGAAACTAGAAGGCACAACCTTCTGTACCCTCTTTTTACTTTCTGTTATTTAGAAAAATAAAGCAAAATAGTATTTTCTGCCTGTTTTCTGAATTATCTGTGCAATAAAAAATATCCCAAAAATAAACGTGCTCCAAATGCCCTGAAAATTTAGTATGATTTTTTATGGAATATTTGAGGATTTTAGGCACTGAAAACACTGCAGTAGGGGCAAGCACCAGGCCACGAGAGTGGAGGGCGCCCCCCTATAGGGCGCACCCCCTGTCTCGTGGGCCCCTGGTGGTCCCCCTCTACTTATGCCAGCACCCACACACTTCATTTTCTGCACACAAAAATCCCCATCCAGCTCAAGCACGAGTTCTAGCTCATTTTGCTACGATTTTCGATCTCCTTGCTCAAAGCTCCATTCACAAAACTGCTTTGGGAGATTGTTGCTTGGTATGTGACTCCTCCATTGGTCCAATTAGTTTTTGTTCTAGTGCTTTATTCTTTGCAAATTTTTGCTGCATAGGTGACCATGTTCTTGAGCTTGCATGTTAAATTTTTGAGGTCCCAAGAAATTCCAATGCATGATATAGGCTCTAGGCACTTGTAGGAGTAGTTTCTACCAATCTTGTTTAGTTTTATTCACTTTTATTTTGAAGTTACTAAAATTTCAGAAATTTTCAGAAAATGTTAAGGAGATTTTTGAAGGGCTCTTCTAGCCAAAGCTCTCAGGAAAAACAAGCCAAAGAGAAGGAAAAAGCCAAGTATAATCTTCCTCGCTTAGCGGAAGTACGGTCGCGTGAATGGCCATGTGAGGATTTCTTGAAAGAAGCTGGAATTCATGAAGACTTTTATTCTTTGATCGAGACTGCAGGCCTCACCGGTTTCATCAACGACCGGATCGATCAGTATGTCTTACTCACCAATACTTTCGTGCAAAACTTTTATTATTATCCTAAGAAGTCACCGCCTGCAGTATCATTTCATTTATATGATGAATTCAAAGAAATGTCTTTACGTAATTTTTGCATGGTGTTTAGGATACCTTATGAGGGAGAATTAGAGGAACCCCATCGTGAAGATGTGGGTGGCTTTGTTAATACTATAGCTGTAGAAGAGCCAAAGAAGGGCTATGAGGCAAAAGTCTCTAGCATACACTTTCCTGTTTTATGCTACTTTGCCATATTTGCTAGTAGATGCTTGATTGGTCGTGGAAATAGTGGAAACTTGAGCGTTCCTGATATTATCATTCTTCAACATGCCTTTCTTGGAGACAATACTTTTAGTATGGGCGCCGTCGTTGCTAAAGGCTAGCTCTGAATCGTACAAAAGGCCCCATATTTGGAGGTATCTATGTTGCACGCCTTGCTAGACATTTTCAGATACCCATTAGGCACCATGAGAAAGGGGAGATAAAATTGCCTCCTCACATTTTAGATTACAAGAGCATGGTAGCACACAAGTTTATTGTTGACAACGAAGATAAGATGCTCTTGTATAAACTTAGATTTAATAAGAAACACTTTGAAATTATTATTTTGCCTGCGCCTCTGTTGTTTGATTTGCTTACAGAAAAATTTCTTGTCACTCCGGAAGCGGTGAACAATCATCGAGCCCAAGCTTTTACTCCAGAACCTGAACCTGAGTCGGAACCTGAGCTGGACCCTTATCGTGCATCATCTGTCCAGTGGGATCCGGAGATGACCAGCCAGTGTTATCCTGATTACACCTCCCAGTACACCGGGGAGAGTAGCAGCGGTCCTTGGTATTAAACCAACTTAGGCCAAAAGCCTAAGCTTGGGGGAGTACGTATTTCTCACCGACTTTACATTCATGTTCACACACTAGTTGTCGGTGCTCATACTCTTTCATTGTATTATCCATTTTAGTTTAATTTTCTTTTTCTAGTTTTCTTCTTGTGTGTTTGATAAACTTTAAGAAAAACTAAAAGAAATTAGTTAGTTTAATTTCCATGCTGGTAGTAGAAATTAAAATGAAAACCCAAAAAAGATTTCTCGTTCTTCTTTTACTTGTTGGGAGCTTTCCCGTGTAAATAGTTTTATTTTCTTTTCTTTCTTTTGGGGGTCGAGAAGACTATATTGAAAATGCTTAGTGGCTCTTATATGCATGATTGTTTATTTAACTTAGACCCATATGACTTGTCTTCTCTCTTGAGTTGAATGCTTGCAGATTCCAGCTTAGTCCAATGCATGTGCACTCTTATTATTATACACATCGTTCGGTCGTGCAAGTGAAAGGCAATAACGACGATATATGATGGACTTATTGGGATGAGAAAAGCTGGTATGAACTCGACCTCTTTTGTTTTTGTAAATATGATGAGTTCATTGTTTCTGAGTCAGCTTATTATGAGGTAAACATATTTGCAATGACATTTAGAGATTATAGTTGCTTGTGCCATGCTTGATTAGCTATGAGTTATAATGGTTTACCTTGCGTGCCAACATGCTATTAGAATGATTATGATGTGGTATGATGGGATGGTATCCTCCTTTGAATGAATTGAGTGACTCGACTTGGCACATGTTCACGCATGTAGTTGAATCAAATCAACATAGCCTTCATGATATTTATGTTCATGGTGGATTATATCCTACTCATGCTTATATTCGGTGTAAATTAATTTTAATGCATGTTTATGACTGTTGTCGCTCTCTTAGTTGGTCGCTTCCCAGTCTTTTGCTAGCCTTCACCTGTACTAAGCAGGAATACTGCTTGTGCATCCAAACTCCTTAAACCCCAAAGTTGTTCCATATGAGTCCACTATACCTTCCTATATGCGGTATTTACCTGCCGTTCCAAGTAAATTTGTATGTGCCAAACTCCAAACCTTCAAATGAAATTCTGTTTTGTATGCTTGAGTAGCTCATGTTTCAACTAGGGTTGTCTATATCTTCCATGCTAGGTGGGTTATTCTCAAGAGGAGTGGACTCCGCTCCTCATTCACGAGAAAGGGCCGGTAACCGGGATGCCCAGTCCCATGATCCAAAAAGATCAAAGCAAATCAAAATAATTAAACAAAACTCCCTCAGGGCTGTTGTTAGTTGGAGGCACTCGTTGTTTCGAGCAAGCCATGGATTGCTGCTTGTTGGTGGTTGGGGGAGTATAAACCTTTACCATTCTGTTTGGGAACTGCCTATAATGCATGTAGTATGGAAGATACAACCATCTCATAGTTGTTGCGTTGACAGTGAAAGTATGCCGCTCAAAATGTTATTCAATCTCTATTTCAAAATCGAGCTCTGGCACCTCTACAAATCCCTGCTTCCCTCTGCGAAGGGCCTATCTATTTACTTTTGTGTTGAGTCATCACCATTCTTATTAAAAGCACCCGTTGGAGAGCACACTGTCATTTGCATTCATTATTATTGGTTTATATTGGGTATGACTTGACAGGATCTATTTTACCATGAATTACAATGTTTAGTCAGTCCTTGATCTTTAAAGGTGCTCTAAATTTATGTTTTGCGGTCTCAGAAAGGGCTAGTGAGATACCATTTTGTTATATCATGTTATGATTATTTTGAGAAAGTGTTGTCATCCGAGTTTTATTATTATGGCTCGCTAGCTGATTATGCTATTGATATGAGTAATTGTGAGACCTAAGTGTTATTGTGAGTATGGTTAGTTCATAATATTTGCTGAAACTTGAATGTTGGCTTTTCATGTTTACAAAAAGAGCAAATAGAGTTTGTAAAAGTTTTTCTTTATCACTTTTAGTTTATCAACTGAATTGCTTGAGGACAAGCAAAGGTTTAAGCTTGGGGAGTTGATACATCTCCAACATATCTACTTTTCCAAACACTTTTGCCCTTGTTTTGGACTCTAACTTGCATGATTTGAATGAAACTAACCCGGACTGACGCTGTTTTCAGCAGAACTGCCATGATGTTGTTTTATGTGTAGAAAAGAAAAGTTCTCGGAATGTCCTGGAAATCCACGGAGGCACTTTTTGGAATTAATAAGCATTTCTGGGTGAAAGAAATACACCAGGGGGCCCACGGCCTGTCCACGAGACAGGGGGTGCCCACCTGTAGTGCGCGCCCCCTTCTCGTGGCCCCCCTGGACCTCCACCGACCTCAACTCCAACTCCATATATTCACGTTCAGGGAGAAAAAAAATCAGAGAGAAAGTTTCATCGCATTTTACGACACGGAGCGACCGCCAAGCCCTAATCTCTCTCGGGAGGGCTGATCTCGAGTCTGTTCGGGGCTCCGGAGAGGGGGATTCGTCGCTGTCGTCATCATCAACCATCCTCCATCACCAATTTCATGATGCTCACCGCCGTGCGTGAGTAATTCCATCGTAGACTTGCTGGACGGTGATGGGTTGGATGAGATTTACCATGTAATCAAGTTAGTTTTGTTAGGGTTTGATCCCTAGTATCCACTATGTTCTGAGATTGATGTTGCTATGACTTTGCTATGCTTAATGCTTGTCACTAGGGCCCGAGTGCCATGATTTTAGATCTGAACCTATTATGTTTTCGTGAATATATGTGTGTTCTTGATCCTATCTTGCAAATCTATAGTCACCTATTATGTGTTATGATCCGACAACCCCGAAGTGACAATAATCGGGATACTTCTCGGTGATGACCGTAGTTTGAGGAGTTCATGTATTCACTATGTGTTAATGCTTTGTTCCGGTTCTCTATTAAAAGGAGGCCTTAATATCCCTTAGTTTCTACTAGGACCCCGCTGCCACGGGAGGGTAGGACAAAAGATGTCATGCAAGTTCTTTTCCATAAGCACGTATGACTATTTACGGAATACATGCCTACATTACATTGATGAACTGGAGCTAGTTCTATGTCACCCTATGTTATAGCTATTACATGAGGAATCGCATCCGACATAATTATCCATCACTGATCCATTGCCTGCGAGTTTTTCATATATTGTTCTTCGCTTATTTACTTTTCCGTTGCTACTGTTACAACTACTACAAAAACCCAAAAACAATTATCTTTACTTTTGCCACTTTACCTTTATTATCATACCACTTTTGCTACTAAATACTTTGCTGCAGATACTAAGTTATCCAGGTGTGGTTGAATTGACAACTCAACTGCTAATACTCAAGAATATTCTTTGGCTCCCCTTGTGTCGAATCAATAAATTTGGGTTGAATACTTTACCCTCGAAAGCTGTAGTGATCCCCAACACTTGTGGGTTATCAAGCCTAGAGGAAATAATAAAGTTGTTACTTTATATTTCCTTATATCATGATAAATGTTTATTATTCATGCTAGAATTGTATTAGCCGGAAACATGATACATGTGTGAATACATAGACAAAACACCGTGTCTCTAGTAAGCCTCTACTAGACTAGCTCGTTAATCAAATATGGTTAAGTTTCCTAACCATAGACATGTGTTGTCATTTGATGAACGGGATCACATCATTAGGAGAATGATGTGATGGATAATACCCATCTGTTAGCTTAGCATTATGATCGTTCAGTTTTATTGCTATTGCTTTCTTCATGTCAAATACATATTCCTTTGACTATGAGATTATGCAACTCCCGAATACCGGAGGAATACCTTGTGTGATATCAAACGTCACAACGTAACTAGGTGATTATAAAGATGCTCTACAGGTATATTTGAAGGTGTTTGTGGGTTGGTATATCAAACGTCACAACGTAACTTGGAGTATCGGAGAGGTATCTCTGGGACCTCTCGGTAATGCACATCATAATAAGCCTTGCAAGCAATGTGACTAATGAGTTAGTTGCAGGATTATGCATTACGGAACAAGTAAAGAGACTTGTCGGTAACGAGATTGAACTAGGTATGAAGATACCAACGATCGAATCTCGGGCAAGTAACATACCGATGACAAAGGGAATAACGTATGTTGTCATTACGGTACGATCGATAAAGATCTTCATAGATTATGTGGGAACCAATATGAGCATCGAGGTTCTGCTGTTGGTTATTGTTCGGAGAGGTGTCTCGGTCATGTCTACATAGTTCTCGAACCCGTAGGGTTTGTACACTTAATGTTCGATGATGGTTTTGTATTATATGAGTTATGTGATTTGGTGACCGAATGTTGTTTGGAGTCCCGGATGAGATCACGGACATGACGAGGAGTATCGAAATGGTCGATAGGTAAAGTTTCCTATATTGGACGATGATATTCAGACACCGGAAGTGTTCCGGGAGTACCGGGTACATATCGGGTCACCGGAAGGGTTCCGGGCATCCCCCCGGTAACTACTGTTGGGGAACGTAGCAGAAATTCAAAATTTTCTACGCATCACCAAGATCAATCTACGGAGTAACTGGCAACGAGAGAGAGGGGAGTGCATCTACATACCCTTGTAGATCGCTAAGCGGAAGTGTTCAAGTGAACGGGGTTGATGGAGTCGTACTCGTCTTGATCCAAATCACCGATGATCCTAGTGCCGAACGGACGGCACCTCCGCGTTCAACACACAAGCAGCCCGGTGGCGTCTCCCATGCCTTGATCCAGCAAGGAGAGAGGAGAGGTTGCGGAAGACTCCGTCCAGCAGCAGCAGACGACGGCGTGGTGGTGGTGGAGGGCGTGGCAATCTTGCAGGCTTCGCCAAGCACCGCAAGAGGCGAGGAGGAGAGGGTAGGGATGCGCCAAGAGGGAGAGAAACTCATGTGTTGGGCAGCCCCTAGACCTCAACTATATATAGGGGGAGGGGAGGGGGCTGCGCCCCCTCTAGGGTTCCCACCCCAAGGGGTGCGGCGGCCCCAGATCCCATCTAGGGTGGCGGCCAAAGGGGGGGAGAGGGGGAGGCGCACCTGGGGTGGGCCTTAGGGCCCATCTGCCCTAGGGTTTGCGCCCTCCCACTCTTCCCTACGCCTTGGGCCTTGGTGGGGGGTGCACCAGCCCACCTGAGGCTGGTCCCCTCCCACACTTGGCCCACGCAGCCTTCTGGGGCTGGTGGTCCCACCTGGTGGACCCCCGGGACCCTCCCGGTGGTCCCGGTACATTACCGATATCACCCGAAACATTTCCGGTGACCAAAGCAGGACTTCCCATATATAAATCTTTACCTCCGGACCATTCCGGAACTCCTCGTGATGTCCGGGATCTCATATGGGACTCCAAACAACATTCGGTAACCACGTACATCTATTCCCTATAACCCTAGCGTCATCGAACCTTAAGTGTGTAGACCCTACGGGTTCGGGAGACACGTAGACATGACCGAGACAACTCTCCGGCCAATAACCAACAGCGGGATCTGGATACCCATGTTGGCTCCCAGATTTTCCACGATGATCTCATCGGATGAACCACGATGTCGAGGATTCAATCAATCCCGTATTCAATTCCCTTTGTCTAGCGGTATAGTACTTGCCCGAGATTCGATCGTCGGTATCCCGATACCTTGTTCAATGTCGTTACCGGCAAGTCTCTTTACTCGTTCCGTAATAGATCATCCTGTGATCAACCCCTTGGTCACATTGTGCACATTATGATGATGTCCTACCGAGTGGGCCCAGAGATACCTCTCCTTCACACAGAGTGACAAATCCCAGTCTCGATTCGTGCCAACCCAACAGACACTTTCGGAGATACCCGTAGTGCACCTTTATAGCCACCCAGTTACTTTGTGACGTTTGGTACACCCAAAGCATTCCTATGGTATCCAGGAGTTGCACAATCTCATGGTCTAAGGAAATGATACTTGACATTAGAAAAGCTTTAGCATACGAACTACACGATCTTTTTGCTAGGCTTAGGATTGGGTCTTGTCCATCACATCATTCTCCTAATGATGTGATCTCATTATCAACGACATCCAATGTCCATGGTCAGGAAACCATAACCATCTATTGATCAACGAGCTAGTCAACTAGAGGCTTACTAGGGACATGGTGTTGTCTATGTATCCACACAAGTATCTGAGTTTCCTATCAATACAATTATAGCATGGACAATAAAAGATTATCATGAACAAGGAAATATAATAATAACTAATTTATTATTGCCTCTAGGGCATATTTCCAACATTCTCCCACTTGCACTAGAGTCAATAATCTAGTTCACATCGCCATGTGTTTAACACTCACAGGTCACATCGCCATGTGACCAACATCCAAAGAGTTTACTAGTGTCAATAAACTAGTTCACATCATCATGTGATTAAGACTCAATGAGTTCTGGGGTTTGATCATGTTTTGTTTGTGAGAGAGGTTTTAGTCAATGGGTCTACAACATTCAGATCCGTATGTACTTCGCAAATCTCTAGGTCATATTGTAAATGCTGCTTCCACGCTCCACTTGGAGCTATTCCAACTGGTTGCTCCACTATACGTATCCGGTTTGCTACTCAGAGTCATTCGGATAGGTGTTAAAGCTTTGCATCGACGTAACCCTTTACGCCGAACTCTTTATCACCTCCATAATTGAGAAACATGTTGATACATCTCCAACGTATCTATGATTTTTGATTGCTCCATGCTACTTTATCTACTGTTTTGGACTATATTGGGCTTTATTTTCCACTTTTATTATTTTTGGGACTAACCTATTAACCTGAAGCCCAGCCAAGAATTGCTGTTTTTTGCCTATTTCAGTGTTTCGAGGAAACGGAATATCAAACGGAGTCCAAACGAAATGAAACCTTCGGGAACGTGATTTTCTCACCGAACGTCATCCAGGAGACTTGGACCCTACTCCAAGAAGCTTCCGAGGAGGTCACGAGGGGAGGCGCGCCCCCAGGCGCGCCCTACCTGTGGGCCCCTCGAGCTCCACCGACGTACTCCTTCCTCCTATATATACCTACGTATCCCCAATAGACCAGACACGGAGCCAAAAACCTAATTCCACTGCCGCAACCTTTATCCACGAGATCCCATCTTAGGGCCTGTTCCGGAGCTCCGCCAGAGAGGGCATCCACCACGGAGGGCTTCTACATCATCACCATAGCCCCTCCGATGAAGTGTGAGTAGTTTACTTCAGACCTTCGGGTACATAGTTAGTAGTTAGATGGCTTCTTCTTTCTTTTTGGATCTCAATACAATGTTCTCCCCCTCTCTCGTGGAGATCTATTCGATGTAATCTTCTTTTTGCTGTGTGTTTGTTGAGACCGATGAATTGTGGGTTTATGATCCAACTTATCTATGAATAATATTTGAATATTCTCTGAATTCTTTTATGTATGATTGAGTTATCTTTGCAAGTCTCTTTGAATTATCCGTTTGGTTTGGCCAACTAGATTGGTAGTTCTTGCAATGAGAGAAGTGCATGGCTTTGGGTTCAATCTTGCGGTGTCCTTACTCAGTGACAGAAAGAGTTGCAAGGAACATATTGTATTGTTGCCATCGAGGATAACAAGATGGGGTATTTATCATATTGCATGAATTTATTCATCTACATCATGTCATCTTGCTTAAGGCGTTACTCTGTTTTTAACTTAATACTCTAGATGCATGCTGGATAGCGGTCGATGAGTGGAGTAATAGTAGTAGATGCAGACTCGTTTCGATCTACTTGTCTCGGACGTGATGCCTATATACATGATCATACCTAGATAACCTCATAACTATGCTCAATTCTATCAATTGCTCAACAGTAATTTGTTCACCCACCGTAGAATACTTATGCTCTTGAGAGAAGCCACTAGTGAAACCTATGGCCCCTGGGTCTATTCTCATCATATCAATCTCCATCACTTTATTTACTTGCTTTGCCTTTTACTTTTTACTTTGCATCTTTATACCAAAAACACCAAAAATATTATCTCTATCAGATCTCACTCTCGTAAGTGACTGTGAAGGGATTGACAACCCCTAAGTGTTGGTTGCGAGTTGCTATCATTTTGTGCAGGTACGAGGGACTTGCGCGTGACCTCCTACTAGATTGATACCTTGGTTCTCAAAAACTGAGGGAAATACTTATGCTACTGTGCTGCATCACCCCCTCCTCTTCGGGGAAAACCAACGCAAGCTCGAGACGTAGCAAGAAGGATTTCTGGCGCCGTTGTCGGGGAGGCTTACGCAAAAGTCAACATACCAAGTACCCATCGCAATCCCTATCTCTCGCATTACATTATTTGCCATTTGCCTCTCATTTTCCTCTCCCCCACTTCACCCTTGCCGTTTTATTTGCCCTCTCTTTCCCAATCTCCTCCTCTATTTCCCTTTGCCTTCCTGTTTGCTTGTGTGTTGGATTGCTTGTTGCCATGGCGCAAGATAATACCAAATTGTGTGATTTCTCGAATACCAATAATAATGATTTCCTTAGTACTCCGATTGCTCCTCTTAATAATGATGAGTCTTGTGAAATCAATACCGCTTTGCTGAATCTTGTTATGAAAGATCAATTCGCCGGCCTTCCTAGTGAAGATGCCGTTACTCATCTAAACAATTTTGTTGATTTGTGTGATATGCAAAAGAAAAAAGATACGGATAAAAATATTGTCAAATTGAAGTTATTTCCGTTTTCACTTAGAGATCGTGCTAAAATTTGGTTTTCGTCTTTGCCTAAAAATAGTATCGATTCTTGGAACAAGTGCAAAGATGCTTTTATCTCTAAGTATTTTCCTCCCGCTAAGATTATCACTCTTAGGAACGATATCATGAATTTTAAACAACTTGATCATGAGCATGTTGCCCAATCTTGGGAAAGAATGAAATTAATGCTTCGCAATTGCCCTACTCATGGTTTGAATTTATGGATGATCATACAAAAATTTTATGCCGGATTGAATTTTGCTTCTAGAAATCTTTTAGATTCGGCCGCGGGAGGCACTTTTATGGAAATTACGTTAGGGGATGCTACCAAATTGTTTGATAATATTATGGCTAATTATTCTCAATGGCACACCGAAAGATCTTCTAGTAAAAAAGTGCATGCTATAGAAGAAATCAGTGTTTTGAGTGAAAAGATGGATGAACTTATGAAGATGTTTGCTCCTAAAAATACTCCTCTTGATCCTAATGATATGCCTTTATCTACTTTGTTTGAGAATAATAATGAATCTATGGATGTGAATTTTGTTGGTAGGAATAGTTTTGGTAACAACGCTTATAGAGGGAATTTTAATCCTAGGCCTTTTCCTAGCAATCATTCTAACAATTATGGAAATTCCTACAACAACTCTTATGGAAATTTCAATAAGATGCCCTCTGATTTTGAGAGTAGTGTTAAAGAGTTCATGAATTCACAAAAGAATTTTAATGCTTTGCTTGAAGAGAAATTGCTTAAAGTTGATGATTTGGCTAGGAACATTGATAGAATTTCTCTTGAAATTGATTCTTTAAAGCTTAGATCTATTCCTCCTAAGCATGATATCAATGAGTCTCTCAAAGCTATGAAAATTTCCATTGACGAGTGCAAAGAAAGAACCGCTAGGATGCGTGCTTCCAAAGATGCCTTTATTAAAGCGTGTTCTTCTAATCCCTATGAAAATCAAGATGAAGATCTAAAAGTTATTGATGTGTCCGCCATTAAATCTTTGTTTTGCAATATGAATCTTGATGAATCTGAATATGATCTTCCCTTACCTAGAAGGTGTTCTAAGAATTCTGAGTTTTTGGATCTTGATGATGAAATTGATAAAAGTGGGATTGAAAGAAATAAAAATCTAGATATTGCTAAACCCACTATTTTGGATCTCAAGGAATTTAATTATGAAAATTGCACTTTGATTGATAGTATTTCCTTGATGCAATCCGTGTTAAATTCTCCTCATGCTTATAGTCAAAATAAGGCCTTTACCGAACACATTGTTGATGCCTTGATGCAATCCTATGAAGAAAAGCTTGAGTTGAAAGTTTCCATCCCTAGAAAACTCCATGATGAGTGGGAACCTACCATTAAAATTAAAATTAAAGATTATGAGTTTCATGCTTTGTGTGATTTGGGTGCTAGTGTCTCTACTATCCCCAAAGCTTTGTGTGATTTGCTAGATTTCTGTGACTTTGATGATTGCTCTCTAAACTTGCATCTTGAGGATTCCACTATTAAAAAACCTATGGGAAATTAATGATGTTCTTATTGTTGCAAATAGGAATTATGTTCCCGTAGATTTATTGTTCTTGATATAGATTGCAATCCTTCATGTCCTATTATTCTTGGTAGACCTTTCCTTAGAACGATTGGTGCAATTATTGATATGAAGGAAGGGAATATTAGATTCCAATTTCCCTTAAAGAAGGGCATGGAACACTTTCCTAGAAATAAAATAAAATTAGCATATGAATCTATCATGAGATCCACTTAATGATTGCCTACCAAAGATGGCAATACCTAGATCTATACTTGCTTTTATGCCTAGCTAGGGGCGTTAAACGATAGCGCTTGTTGGGAGGCAACCCAATTTTATTTTGTGTTTTTTGTTTTTTATTATGTTTAGGAATAAATAATCCATCTACCTTATGTTTGGATGTGGTTTTATGTTTTAATTAGTGTTTGTGCCAAGTAAGACCTACAGGATAACCTACGATGATAGTTGATTTGATTCTGCTGAAAAACAGAAACCTTAGCGCTCACGAGATTAGTTGTCATTCTTTACTGGAGAGTGATTTTGCGTTGATTCTTTTTGCTGCTGATCAATAAACAAATTTTCCAGGACTTACTATTTTGGTAGAATTTTCAGAGTTCCAAAAGTTTGCGGTAGTTACAGATTACTACAGACTGTTCTGTTTTTGACAGATTCTGTTTTTCATGTGTTGTTTGCTTATTTTGATGAATCTATGGATAGTAAATTAGTTTATAAACCATAGAGAAGTTAGAATACAGTAGGTTTAATACAAATATAAATAAAGAATGAGTTCATTACAGTACCTTGAAGTAGTCTTTTGTTTTCTTTCTCTAACGGAGCTCACGAGATTTCTGTTGAGTTTTGTGTTGTGAAGTTTTCAAGTTTTGGGTGAATTCTTTTGATGGATTATGAAACAAGGAGTGGCAAGAGCCTAAGCTTGGTGATACCCATGGCACCCCCAAGATAATCCAAGGACACCAAAAAGTCAAAGCTTGGGGATTCCCCGGAAGGCATCCCCTCTTTCGTCCACTTCCATCGGTAATTTACTTGGAGCTATATTTTTATTCACCAACATGATATGTGTTTTGCTTGGAGCGTCTTGTATTATTTGTGTCTTTGCTTGTTAGTCTACCACAATCATCCTTGCTGTACACACCTTTTGAGAGAGCCATACATGATTTGGAATTTGTTAGAATACTCTATGTGCTTCACTTATATCTTTTGAGCTTGATAGTTTTGCTCATAGTGCTTCACTTATATCTTTTGAGCTTGATAGTTTTGCTCATAGTGCTTCACTTATATCTTTTGAGCTTGATAGTTTTGCTCATAGTGCTTCACTTATATCTTTTTGAGCGTGATAAATTTTTGCTCTAGTGCTTCACTTAGATCGTTTAGAGCACGGTGGTGGATTAGTTTTAAAGAAACTTGATCTCTCATACTTCACTTAGATTATTTTGAGAGTCATTAATAGCATGGTAATTTGCTTAATGTTAATATACTTAGTGTTCGAGATATGTTAAACTTTCTTTTGAGTGAATTGAATACTAAGATAAATCTAATGCTTAATAATTGTTTTAAGATATGGAGGTAATGATATCAAAGTCGTGCTAGTTGAGTAGTTGTGAATTTGAGAAATACTTGTGTTGAAGTTTGTAAGTCCCGAAGCTAAAGTTGTGTAACAAATTTGAAGCATGAAGTGTACCTGGCTTGTGCATCCTTATGAGTGGCGGTCGGGGACGAGCGATGGTCTTTTCCTACCAATCTATCCCCCTAGGGGAATGCGTAGTAGTACTTTGCTTCGAGGGCTAATAAACTTTTGCAATAAGTATATGAGTTCTTTATGACTAATGTGAGTCCATGGATTATACGCACTCTCTCCTTTCCGCCTTTGCTAGCCTCTTCGGTACCGTGCATTGCCCTTTCTCACATTGAGAGTTGGTGCAAACTTCGCCGGTACATCCAAACCCCGTGATATGATACGCTCTTTCACACATAAACCTCCTTATATCTTCCTCAAAACAGCCACCATACCTACCTATTATGGCATTTCCATATCCATTCTGAGATATATTGCCATGCAACTTTCCACCGTTCCGTTCATCATGACATACTTTACTTTTGTCATATTGCCATTGCATGATCATGTAGTTGACATCGTATTTGTGGCAAAGCCTCCACGCATTATTTTTCATACATATCACTCTTGATTCATTGCACCATCCCGGTACACCGCCGGAGGCATTCATATAGAGTCATATCTTGTTCTAGTTTTGAGTTGTAATATCAAGTTGTTGTAATGAAAGTGTGATGATCATCATTATTAGAGCATTGCTCCAGTGAGGAAAAGGATGATGGAGACTATGATTCCCCCACAAGTCAGGATGAGACGCCGGACGAAAAAAAAGAAAAGAAAAAAAAGAGGCCATAAAAAAAGGAGAAAAGGCCCAAATAAAAAAATGAGAGAAAAAGAGAGAAGGGGCAATGTTACTATCCTTTTACCACACTTGTGCTTCAAAGTAGCACCTTATTCTTCATGTAGTGAGTCTCATATATTTGTGCTTCAAAGTAGCACCATGTTTTTCATATAGTGAGTCTCATAAATTATCTTGTTCATACTAGTGGGAATTTTTCATTATAGAACTTGGCTTGTATTTTCCAATGATGGGCTTCCTCAAAATGCCCTAGGTCTTCATGAGCAAGCAAGTTGGATGCACACCCACTAGTTTTCTTTTGTTGAGCATTCATAGATCTAGTGCATCCGTTGCATGGCAATCCCTACCCCTCATGTTGACATCAATTGATGGGCATCTCCATAGCCCATTGATTATCCTCGTCAATATGAGACTTTCTCCTTTTTTGTCTTCCCCACACAATCCCATCATCATATTCTATTCCACCTATAGTGCTATATCCATGGCTTGCGCTCATATATTGCGTGAGGGTTGAAAAAGCTGAAGCGCGTTAAAAAGTATGAAACAATTGCTTGGCTTGTCATCGGGGGTATAGAAGTTGGGAACATCTTTGTGTGACGAAAATGAAGCATAGCCTAACTATATGATTTTGTAGGGATGAACTTTCTTTGGCCATGTTATTTTGAGATGACATAATTGCTTGATTAGTATGCTTGAAGTATTATTATTTTTATGTCAATATGAACTTTTATCTTGAATCTTTCGGATCTGAATATTCATACCATGATTAAGAAGATTTACATTGAAATTATGCCAAAGTATCACTCCGCATCAAAAATTCTTCTTTATCATTTACCTACTCGAGGACGAGTAGGAATTAAGCTTGGGGATGCCTGATACGTCTCCAACGTATCTATAATTTTTGATTGCTCCATGCTACTTTATCTACTGTTTTGGACTATATTGGGCTTTATTTTCCACTTCTATATTATTTTTGGGACTAACCTATTAACCGGAGGCCCGGCCCAGAATTGTTGTTTTCGCCTATTTCAGTGTTTTGAGGAAACGGAATATCAAACGGAGTCCAAATGGAATGAAACCTTCGGGAACGTGATTTTCTCACCGAACGTGATCCAGGAGACTTGGACCCTACTCCAAGAAGCTTCCGAGGAGGTCACGAGGTGGAGGCGCCCTGGCGCGCCCCTACCTCGTGGGCCCCTCGGAGCTCCACCGACGTACTCCTTCCTCCTATATATACCTACGTATCCCCAATAGACCAGACACGGAGCCAAAAACCTAATTCCACCGCCGCAACCTTCTGTATCCACGAGATCCCATCTTGGGGCCTGTTCCGGAGCTCCGCCGGTGAGGGCATCCACCACGGAGGGCTTCTACATCATCACCATAGCCCCTCCAATGAAGTGTGAGTAGTTTACTTCAAACCTTCGGGTCCATAGTTAGTAGCTAGATGGCTTCTTCTCACTTTTTAGATCTCAATACAATGTTCTCCCCCTCTCTCGTGGAGATCTAGTCGATGTAATCTTCTTTTTGCGGTGTGTTTGTTGAGACCGATGAATTGTGGGTTTATGACCCAACTTATCTATGAATAATATTTGAATCTTCTATGAATTCTTTTATGTATGATTGAGTTATCTTTGCAAGTCTCTTTGAATTATCCGTTTGGTTTGGCCAACTAGATTGGTAGTTCTTGCAATGGGAGAAGTGCATGGCTTTGGGTTCAATCTTGCGGTGTCCTTACTCAATGACAAAAAGAGTTGCAAGGCACATATTGTATTGTTGCCATCGAGGATAATAAGATTGGGTCTTTATCATATTGCATGAATTTATTCCTCTACATCATGTCATCTTGCTTAAGGCATTACTCTGTTTTTAACTTAATACTCTAGATGCATACTGGATAGCGGTCGATGAGTGGAGTAATAGTAGTAGATGCAGACTCGTTTCGATCTACTTGTCTCGGACGTGATGCCTATATACATGATCATACCTAGATAACCTCATAACTATGCTCAATTCTATCAATTGCTCAACAGTAATTTGTTCACCCACCGTAGAATACTTATGCTCTCGAGAGAAGCCACTAGTGAAAACTATGGCCCCCGGGTCTATTCTCATCATATCAATCTCCATCACTTTATTTACTTGCTTTGCCTTTTACTTTTTACTTTGCATCTTTATACCAAAAACACCAAAAATATTATCTCTATCAGATCTCACTCTCGTAAGTGACCGTGAAGGGATTGACAACCCCTAAGCGTTGGTTGCAAGTTGCTATCATTTTGTGCAGGTATGAGGGACTTGCGCGTGACCTCCTACTGGATTGATACCTTGGTTCTCAAAAACTAAGGGAAATACTTACGCTACTGTGCTGCATCACCCCCTCCTCTTCGGGGAAAACCAACGCAAGCTCGAGACATAGCACATGTCCTTATTAATCCAAGGACAATATTGACCGCTGTCTAATGATCCATTCCTGGATCACTCTTGTACCCCCTTGCCAAAGACGTGGCAAGGCACACATCAGGTGCGGTACTCAGCATAGCATATGTAGAGCCTACGTCTAAAGCATAGGGGACGACCTTCGTCCTTTCTCTCTCTTCTCGCGTGGTCGAGCTTTAACTTCATGCCTTACAACTCAGGCAAGAACTCCTTCTTTGACTGATCCATCTTGAACACCTTCAAGATCATGTCAAGGTATGTGCTCATTTGAAAGTACTATTAAGCATTTTGATCTATGTCATAGATCTTGATGCTTATTGTTCAAGTAGCCTAATCCAGGTTTTCCATTGAAAAACACTTTTCAAATAACCCTATATGCTTTCTAGAAATTCTACAACATTTCTGATCAACAATATGTTAGCAACATATACTCATCAGAAATTCTATAGTGCTCCCACTCACTTCTTTGGAAATACAAGTTTCTCATAAACTTTGTACAAACCCAAAATCTTTGATCATTCCATCAAAGCGCACATTCTGACTCCGAGATGCTTGCTCTAGTCCATGGAAGGATCGCTGGAGCTAGCATACCTTTTAGCATCCTTAGGATCGACAAAACCTTTCTGATTGTATCACATACAACCTTTCCTTACAAAAACTGGTAAGGAAACTCGTTTTGACATCTATCGGCCAGATTTCATAAATGCAGCTAATGCTAACATGATTCTGACGGACTCAAGCATCGCTACGGATGAGAAAATCTCATCGTAGTCAACTCCTTGAACTTGTGAAAATTTCTTTGCCACAAGTCGAGCTTCATAGACGGTGACATTACCGTCCACGTCCGTCTTCTTCTTAAAGATCCATTTATCTCAATAGCTTGCCGATCATCGGGCAAGTCCACCAAAGTCCATGCTTTGTTCTGATACATGGATCCTATCTCGGATTTCATGGCTTCTAACCATTTGTCGGAATATGGGCCCACCATCGCTTCTCCATAGCTCGTAGGTTCATTGTTGTCTAGCAACATGACCTTCAAGACATGATTACTGTACCACTCTGAAGTAGTACGCATCCTTGTCACCCTACGAGGTATGGTAGTGACTTGATCCGAAACTTCATGATCACTATCATAAGCTTCTACTTCAATTGGTGTGGGCGCCACAGGAACAACTTCTTGTGCCCTGCTACACACTAGTTGAAGTGGCGGTTCAATAACCTCATCAAGTCTCCACCATGCTCCCACTCAACTTTCCGAGACAAACTTTTCCTCAAGAAAGGACCCGATTCAAGAAACAATCCCTATTGCTTTCGGATCTAAATTAGGAGGTATACCCAACTGTTTTGGATGTCCTATGAAGATGCATTTTATCCGCTTTGGGTTCGAGCTTATCAACCTGAAACTTTTTCACATAAGCGTCGCAGCCCCAAATTTTTAAGAAACGACAACTTAGGTTTCTCCAAACCATAGTTCAAACGGTGTCGTTTCAACGGAATTACGTGGTGCCCTATTAAAGTGAGTGTGGTTGTCTCTAATGCCTAACCCATGAACGATAGTGGTAATTCGATAAGATACATCATGGTACGCACCATATCCAATAGGGTGCAACTATGATGTTCGGACACACCTTCACACTATGGTGTTCCAAGCGGTATTAATTGTGAAACAATTTCCACAATGTCTTAATTGTGTGCCAAAGTTCGTAAGTCAGATACTCATCTCTATGATCATATCATAGACATTTTATCCTCTTGTCACGATGATCTTCAACTTCACTCTGAAATTACTTGAACCATTCAATAATTCAGACTTGTGTTTCATCAAGTAAATATACTTAGTATCTACTCAAATCATCCGTGAAGTAAGAACATAACGATATCCACTGCGTGCCTCAGCACTCATTGGACTGCACACATCAAAATGCATTACTTCCAACAAGTTGCTTTCTTGTTCCATTTTACTGAAAACGAGGCTTTCAGTCATCTTACCCATGTGGTATGATTTGCATGTCTCAAGTGATTCAAAATCAAGTGAGTCCAAACAGTCCATTTGCATGGAGTTTCTTCATGCATATACACCAATAGACATGGTTCGCATGTCTCAAACTTTTCAAAAACGAGTGAGTCCAAAGATCCATCAACATGGAGCTTCTTCATGCGTATTATACCAATATGACTTACATGGCAGTGCCACAAGTATGTGGTACTATCATTACTATCTTATATCTTTTGGCATGAAAATGTGTATCACTACGATCGAGATTCAATAAACCATTCATTTTAGGTGCAAGACCATTGAAGGTATTATTCAAATAAACAGAGTAACCATTATTCTCCTTAAATGAATAAGCGTATTGCGATAGACATAATCCAATCATATCTATGCTCAACTCAAACACCAAATAACAATTATTTAGGTTTAACACCAATCTCGATGGTAGAGGGAGCGTGCGATGCTTGATCACATCAAGCTTGGAAAAACTTCCAACACATATCGCCAGCTCACCTTTAGCTAGTCTCTGTTTACTCCGCAGCCTTTTATTTCAAGTTACTAACACTTAGCAACCGAACCGGTGTCTAATACCCTCGTGCTACTAGGAGTACTAGTAAAGTACACATTAACATAATGTATATCCAATATACTTCTATCGACCTTGCCAGCCATCTCATCTACCAAGTATCTAGGGTAATTCTGCTCCAGTGGCTGTTCCCCTTATTACAGAAGCACTTAGTCTCAGGTTTGGGTTCAACCTTGGGTTTCTTCACTAGAGCAGCAGCTGATTTGCCGTTTCATGAAGTATCCCTTCTTGCCCTTGCCCTTCTTGAAACTAGTGGTTTCACCAACCATCAACAATTGATGCTCCTTTTTGATTTCTACTTTCGCGATGTCAAACATCGCGAACATCTCAAGGATCATCATATCTATCCCTGATATGTTATAGTTCATCACGAAGCTCTAGCAGCTTGGTGGCAATGACTTTGGAGAAACATCACTATCTTATCTAGAAGATCAACTCCCACTCGATTCAAGTGATTGTTGTACTCGGACAATCGAGCACAAGCTCAATGATTGAGCTTTTCTCCCTTAGTTTGCAGGCTAAGAAAATCGCGGAGGTCTTATACCTCTTGGCGTGAGCACGAGCCTGAAATCCCAATTTCAGTCCTCGAAACATCTCATATGTTCCGCGACGTTTTGAAATTGTCTTTGGTGCCTCAACTCTAAACCGTTTAACTGAACTATGACGTAGTTATCAAAACGTGTATGTCAGATGTTCGCAACATCCACAGACGACGTTCGAGGTTCAGCACACTGAGCGGTGCATTAAGGACATAAGCCTTCTACGAAGCAACAAGGACAATCCTCAGTTTACGGACCTAGTCCGCATAATCTCTACTATCAACTTTCAACTAAATTTTCTCTAGGAACATATCTAAACAGTAGAACTAAAGCACGAGATTACGACATAATTTGCAAAGATCTTTTGACTATGTTCAGGATAATTAAGTTCATCTTACGAACTCCCACTCAGATAGACATCCCTCTAGTCATCTAAGGGATTACATGATCCGAGTCAACTAGGCCGTGTCCGATCATCACGTGAGACGGACTAGTCAACATCGGTGAACATCTTCATGTTGATCGTATCTTCTATACGACTCATGCTCGACCTTTTGGTCTTCCGTGTTTCGAGGACATGTCTGTACATGCTAGGCTGGTCAAGTCAACCTAAGTGTATTGCGTGTGTCAATCTGGCTTACACCCGTTGTATTCGAACGTTAGGATCTATCACAACCGATCATCACGTGGTGCTTCGAAACAACGAACCTTCGCAACGATGTACAGTTAGGGAGAACACTTTCTTGAAATTATTGCAAGGGATCATCTTATTTAAGCTACCGTCGTTCTAAGCAAATAAGATGTAAAACATGATAAACATCACATGCAATCAAATAGTGACATGATATGGCCAATATCATATTGCTCCTTTGATCTCCATCTTCGGGGCTCCATGATCATCATCGTCACCGGCATGGCACCATGATCTCCATCATCATGATCTCCATCATCGTGTCTCCATGAAGTTGTCTCGCCAACTATTACTTCTACTACTATGGCTAACGGCTTAGCAATAAAGTAAAGTAATTACATGGCGTTGTTCAATGACACGCAGGTCATACAATAAATTAAGACAACTCCTATGGCTCCTGTCAGTTGTCATACTCATCGACATGCAAGTCGTGATTCCTATTACAAGAACATGATCAATCTCATACATCACATATATCATTCATCACATACTTTTGGCCATATCACATCACATAGCATACCCTGCAAAAACAAGTTAGACGTCCTCTAATTGTTGTTTGCATGTTTTACGTGGCTGCTATGGGTTTCTAGCAAGAACGTTTCTTACCTACGCAAAAACCACAACATGATATGTCAATTGCTATTTACCCTTCATAAGGACCCTTTTCATCGAATCCGATCCGATTAAAGTGGGAGAGACTGGCACCCGCTAGCCACCTTATGCACCAAGTTCATGTTAGTCGGTGGAACCTGTCTCACGTAAGTGTACGTGTAAGGTCGGTCCGGGCCGCTTCATCCCACAATACTGTCGAAACAAGATTGGACTAGTAACGGTAAGAATATTGAACAAAATCAACGCCCGCAACAACTTGTGTTCTACTCGAGCACAAAAACTACGCATAGACCTAGCTCATGATGCCACTGTTGGGGAACGTAGCAGAAATTCAAAATTTTCTACACATCACCAAGATCAATCTACGGAGTAACTAGAAACGAGAGAGAGGGGATTGCATCTACATACCCTTGTAGATCGCTAAGCGGAAGCGTTCAAGTGAACGGGGTTGATGGAGTCGTACTCGTCTTGATCCAAATCACCGATGATCCTAGTGCCGAATGGACGGCACCTCCGCGTTCAAAACACATGCAGCCCGGTGACATCTCCCATGCCTTGATCCAGCAAGGAGAGAGGGAGAGGTTGGGGAAGACTCCGTCCAGCAGTAGCACGACGGCGTGGTGGTGGTGGAGGAGCGTGGCAATCCTGCAGGGCTTCGCCAAGCACCGCAAGAGACGAGGAGGGAGAGGGGTAGGGCTGCGCCAAGAGGGAGAGAAACTCATGTGTTGGGCAGCCCCTAGACCTCAACTATATATAGGGGGAGAGGGGGAGGCGCACCTGGGGTGGGCCTTAGGGCCCATCTGCCCTAGGGTTTGCCCCCTCCCACTCTTCCCTGCGCCTTGGGCCTTGTTGGGCGCACCAGCCCACAGGGCTGGTCCCTCCACACTTGGCCCACGCAGCCTTCTGGGGCTGGTGGTCCCACCTGGTGGACCCCCGGGACCCTCCCGGTGGTCCCGGTACATTACCGATATCACCCGAAACTTTTCCGGTGACCAAAGCAGGACTTCCCATATATAAAACTTTACCTCTGGACCATTCCGGAACTCCTCGTGACGTCCGGGGTCTTATCCGGGACTCCGAACAACTTTTGGTAACCACGTACATCTATTCCCTATAACCCTGGCGTCATCGAAACTTAAGTGTGTAGACCCTACGTGTTCGGGAGACACGTAGACATGACCGAGACAACTCTCTGGCCAATAACCAATAGCAGGATCTGGATACCCATGTTGGCTCCCACATGTTCCACGATGATCTCATCGGATGAACCACGATGTCGAGGATTCAATCAATCCCGTATTAAATTCCCTTTGTCTAGTGGTATGGTACTTGCCCGAGATTCGATTGTCGGTATCCCGATACCTTGTTCAATGTTGTTACCGGCAAGTCTCTTTACTTGTTCCGTAACACATCATCCCGTGATCAACCCCTTGGTCACATTGTGCACATTATGATGATGTCCTACCGAGTGGGCGGAGATACCTCTCCGTCTGCGGAGTGACAAATCGATCTCGATTCGTGCCAACCGCAGACACTTTCGGAGATACCGTAGTGCACCTTTATAGCCACCCGATTCGTTGTGACGTTTGGTACACCAAAGCATTCCTCGGTGTCGGGAGTTGCACAATCTCATGGTCTAAGGAAATGATACTTGACACTAGAAAAGCTTTAGCATACGAACTACATGATCTTTGTGCTAGGCTTAGGATTGGGTCTTGTCCATCACATCATTCTCCTAATGATGTGATCTCGTTATCAACGACATCCAATGTCCATGGTCAGGAAACCGTAACCATCTATTGATCAACGATCTAGTCAACTAGAGGCTTACTAGGGACATGGTGTTGTCTATGTATCCACACAAGTATCTGAGTTTCCTATCAATACAATTATAGCATGGACAATAAACGATTATCATGAACAAGGAAATATAATAATAACTAGTTTATTATTGCCTCTAGGGCATATTTCCAACAACTACATGGGCCTAATGGGCCAAGAAGGGGACAGACCAGCCCCTAGAGGGCTGGTGTGCCCCACGTAGGCCCAAATAAGGGGGGAAGGAAAGAGGGGAAGAGAGAAAGGAAGGGGAGCAATTCGGCCTCCCCCTTCCTTCTCTCCTCCCTCCTACTTTCTTTCCCCTCCAAATGAATATGGAAGGGGGAGGCCGAATTGGGAGGAGCCCAAGTAGGATTCCTCCTACATGGGGCGCCCACTTGGGTGCCTCTCCTTCCCCTCCAACCTATATATATATATATATATATATATATATATATATATATATATATATTATTTCGGCCTACATGGGGCACACCAGCCCTCTAGGGGCTGGTCTGTCCCCTTCTTGGCCCATTAGGCCCATGTAGTTGTTGGAAATATGCCCTAGAGGCAATAATAAACTAGTTATTATTATATTTCCTTGTTCATGATAATCGTTTATTGTCCATGCTATAATTGTATTGATAGGAAACTCAGATACTTGTGTGGATACATAGACAACACCATGTCCCTAGTAAGCCTCTAGTTGACTAGATCGTTGATCAATAGATGGTTACGGTTTCGACCATGGACATTGGATGTCGTTGATAACGGATCACATCATTAGGAGAATGATGTGATGGACAAGACCCAATCCTAAGCCTAGCACAAAGATTGTGTAGTTCAGATGCTAAAGCTTTTCTAGTGTCAAGTATCATTTCCTTAGACCATGAGATTGTGCAACTCTGATACCGTAGGAATGCTTTGGTGTACCAAACGCCACAACGAATCGGGTGGCTATAAAGGTGCACTACGGTATCTCCGAAAGTGTCTGCTGGTTGGCAACGAATCGAGATCGATTTGTCACCCGTGACGGAGAGGTACACAACAATGACTGTTAGCCGTGTGCAGCGCCCCCTCCACAGTTTACGCCTCCGGTCATATTGTCGTAGTGCTTAGGCGAAGCCCTGCGGATCACTTCACCATCATCGTCACCACGCCATCGTGCTGACGAAACTCTCCCTCGACACTTTGCTGGATCAAGAGTTCGAGGGACATCATCGAGCTGAATGTGTGTAGAACTCGGAGGTGTCATACATTCGGTGCTTGATCGGTCAGAACAAGAAGAAGTTCGACTACATCAACCGCTTTGTTAAACGCTTCCGCTTTCGGTCTATGAGGGTATGTGGACATACTCTCCCATCTCGTTGCTATGCATCTCCTAGATAGATCTTTCGTGAGCGTAGGATTTTTTGTTAAAATTGTGTGCTACGTTTCCCAATAATTTATGCGCACTATATATTCTTTTGCCATGTTCTGAATAAATAATACTTTTTCACCTTTTAAGCAGGATATGTTGGATGCATAGTTAATGATCTGTATGTTACTAAGCATACCAAATTTCACTGGAAGGACTTGAAAAATGTCATAAAATTTGTTGATAATCTGACAGAGATATCACAGCGTATGAACGCTAGATTTTGGGTGGGATTAATTATACCTATGGTGCACAGGTTGAACAAGATCAATTGTGTGCACAAAATGCTGGTACAAAGTCTTATTTTTATGTTTATGCCCATAAACTCTATATATCTTCGATGATATATTACAATAGGTTTTTATTCTATATTTCAACAGAAATTGCCCGTTGTAACTGTTCCTGGATCGATATGCCGGCATGGTCGAATTATACTTGTGATTGCAAGGTACTGCATTTCCCGCAGAAATGAAACCATTCAAATTAACAAGTTCTAGCTTGTCGTGGCAATGCATCCATATTGGAAAATTGGAGACACTGTTCTACTCATGCTCTACCAAGGCACAGGAGGGTTCTTCCTTTTCATTGACGAGAAGTCGAGTCGCCGTGATCAAGCTACTTCATGTGGATAGTTGTGGTTGTTGGCCCGCAGCGTCTTGAAATGTGCTAGTTGTTACTATGTTAAGTATGTAGATATGGACCATATGGTTGTTGGCCCTAAACCTCTTAAAATGGGATAGTTGTTACTATGTTAAGTATGTAGATATGAACCATATGGTTGTCAAAACCGTGTTACAAAGATCCTCTTTCTGTCGAATAATGTAACCACTATATTATATTATATATATATATATATATATATATATATGTGTGTGTGTGTGTGTGTGTGTGTGTGTGTGTGTGTGTGTGTGTGTGTGTGTGTGTGTGTTACTCAAATGTTGTTAGCCAAGTTCTTAAATTTCAACGAAAACTATTAGTATCGTACACAGTTCATTGAGTTTAAATGTGTTCCCCGTGGAGCGGTAGACTAGAGGACGTCCATGTTTTGGACGTGGCGATCAACACCGATGTCCAGAAGGCATTTGCATATTAATTGTCTATATTGCAAATTCACAAACGTGTTAACATAAGAAAATGTATGTGTAACTTATTAATCATCGCACATGAGTACTCGCACACACACATCGTGTGCGATACTCCTAGCCACTGCAAGGAACCAGTTTGCATTTTTAAATTTTTTATACACATAGAATCGCACACGAATTAACTGTAGTAACCAGTTGTGTTATAATTTCTCATCTCAATAACAGTTCACCCGAGTGGGTTGTTTACCGCGTATCACACGCATCTTGTTTACAAAAATTATTTGTGTTATTTTTGCTCATTGCAAACAGTTCATCTATGTGAACTGTATGCGGCATATCACACACATCTTGTTAAGTTGAACCATTTCTGTTGTGTTGCCTAATCGAAAACAGTTCGTCCGAGTGAACCCTATGCCATATATCACACACACCTTGATCTGACTAACCGTTTCTGTTGCATTCCCTAATAGCAAACAGTTCATCTGAGCTAACTGTATGTCGTATATCGCACACATCTTGGTATGGCTGCCTGTTTCTATTGTTTTGTCTCATCGCAAATAGTTCATATGGATCAACCGTATGTCCTACATCGCACACGCAACTAAAATTTGAACCGTGTTTGATGTCTCCGCCATCACAAATGTTTTGCATCTTTTTGACATTTTTTTACATCACCGTTTGCGATTAATGCATCGCACACAGTTTTGTTAAAGGGTCTCTGGTCGTAGTATCGCGTTAGCAACATCCTGAAGTAGTGTGAGCTAGAGGGTGTACAAATTTTGAGAGTCAATGTGCCTCTGATGGATGCTAGAGTGTTGTGTTTGATTTGGACTCTAGATCAAGGACTTCAATTGGATGTTACACATCGTGGATCTAATCATTAAACTATGTGAGTCATGTGCGCTAGTCGAATATGCCTCTTTAACATATTTTGCTAATTGCGCATAGTTTTATAGTTGCAGAACTGTGGTGTGCTAAAAATACTCTTGGTTTTTTAATCATACTTCATAACACTAGAGGTGGCCTTAGGGACTTCAGTTTTATATCAAGCGGATAAATGACCGCATTTTCCACGTGGTATTAGGGAGAAATTTTAACTTAGGTTATTCACATGACAAGCATTTTGGAAAATGGAGATGAATCAAGTAACCATGTAAATATTTGAAATATGTGTGATATTTGTCCCAAGCCCTTTATCTTAATTGTTGCTTAATTGAGATATTCCATGAAGCATATGCCAAACATTGTAGTGACATATAACCGTGTACATCAAGACAACAACAACAACAAAGCCTTTAGTCCCAAACAAGTTGGGGTAGGTTAGAGCTGAAACCCATAAGATCTCGGAACCAACTCTTGGTTCTGATAAGTCGATATCTAACTTTCACACACCCCTGTCCATGGCTAGTTCTTTGGTGATATTCTAGTCCTTCATATCTCTCTTTAGGGACTTCGCCCAAGTCAAGTTTGGTCTACCCCGGCCCCTCTTGACATTATCAACACGCTTTAGTCGCTTGCTATGCACTGTAGCTTTTGGAGGCCTGCGGAGAATATGCTCAAACCATCTTAGACGATGTTGGACAAGCTTCTCTTCAACCGATGCTACCCCAACTCTATCAGGTATATCATCATTCTGGACCCGATCCTTTCTAACCATGTACGTCAAGGCCGCATAGAATGGTTCTATCTTAGCATTTCATCTACAAAGTTTTCTTTTAACTATAGAATGGTCGTTGTTGTAGAACGAAGAGAGAAAAATCATTTGCTTTTTTAGGAAAGAGATGCTATTTTAAAACGAAAGGTATGATCTACCATCTTTTCTTCTCACCTTATATTAACTTCTTAATTAATTTTAATCATCACATATTTATATGCATGAGAGTATTGATTGCAGGAGATGAGAAACAAGGATACATTTTACTGTATAATATTTTGTGTCTTCTTTAAGTGGTGTTGAATGCATAAGAGAAGATCATCTGATCAACCATTGTATAGTTTGTCCACGGGTACTTGAGGAGGCCAAGACCCTGCAAGAGAGCAAATCGTCTAGTTCGTCCACCGTATCCTACAAGTTGTCTATAAACTCGTCGAGTTCATATTGTAGCCATAATTATACCTCGTCTTGATATAAAATATAGGCAACGCAGGAGTAGGGCTATTACATGGGGCTAGACCTCGGTAAATCATTGCTCGGTGGTGCTTGGCAACCCGGTCGTAGCTCCATGACCAAGCAAATCGCATAGAAATACCATACTGCGAGGAGGCACCGACGAAATTACCATCAACAGATAACTAGATCATTGTTCTAAATTTGTAGGCGCTAATTAATATTGTGTAAGAAGGGTCATTGTATTAGCTTGTGCCTTATGTCAATAAGGTATTATTCAACTACTAGCTAATATACTTATATACTTAATAGTAGGCGAGCCCTAAGTTAGCCGTCTCACTTAAGAAACGGTGGTGATGGATTGATGAGTAATTTTTGTAGTAGAAAGTGTACATTATTCTTGATAATGTTTTTGCTAACTCTCATGTGCCTATTTTTTAAAATCCCGCTACATCATAATTTCTCACTATTAGGCATAAATGCTTTCTTGGAAGGTGTGAACTTTATTAAATTTTTACTTCAATGATGTTGATCCAAATGCCTAAAAATATGGGATCTTGCGAATATTAACGATGTAATGTATGAGGAGTAACTCAAGCTACTACAAGTTGGCCCACCTGGTCGAGAATCGGTCCAGGCCCACTACCCGGCAGGCGGCCTCCTGAGGGTGCATCTTCAACATGTACTATAAGATATGTACTTAGGCAGATCTACTTGAGGTACAAGCCGTGTAAAACGACCCGGGTCCATGCATGTAACCCTACCCCTCGTCCACCTATATAAGGGGAGGTAGGGGCCTCCAGATTCCGCATCATCTAGATCCCAACACACCTCAAACTCTCCAACGTACCTGAATACGCATCTCTCACGAGACACCATCAATACAATTAGACAGGCATGAGTAGGGTATTACTTCATCTCCAGGGCTTGAACCTAGGTAAATCATTGTATCGTGTGCACCCAATCTGATCATCTATATGTGTCGCCCCATGATTATTATGTACCAGAGTATGGACTGACAAATATCCACAACCCCTTCCAATAATAACATACCAAAATCATGGTCCTATGGTTCCGTCTATTTCAAATTCCTACAAGTTTTTCACCAAGACATTTATGTAATAGTACTTTAGTTTTGGGTAATTCATATATACTGAACATCATTTTCTGGGTCAATAGGTAGGATCTCGACATCTTCATGAAGTAGAAAAGGAATATTAAATGATCCAAAATAGACATGGCCTCATTGGTTCTCTAGGAAAACTAGACATGAAGTTCACACAAGAGTGGCAAACATGTTGAAATGCAAACAAACAACATGAATGCACTATAGTTGTATTGATTTAGAAAAGTGTATCTTATGCATTATAGCATCAAGTAGCAACCAAAATTGATATTATCATTGACGTAATTCATTTTATGCAATTGTGCAGCTTATTCACGGAATAAATACATGTTTCTTAGTGCTTGAGCTTGGTTCTTATCCGGTGGCTTGATTTTACTTTTTGGCGTAACAGGTTGTATGCTTCATGCGTCCAACAACTAGAGTAAAAGTGTTGTAATGGGTGGTATGTTTTATAAAATCATATGCGGTCTATGTGCTCTTCAGTTATTATTGGACGAGTCTTTATGCTATGTAGAATAGACATATTCTCTCTTTGGTGGGAGCATCAAAAGATGTTCATGGAATTGTGGTGATGCTACATTATTTCTCACAAAGGTTTGCAACAAAATATAAAATGGTTTAACATATCATCTGTAGATAGTACTCTCTATTCGAGCCAAGAGAGAGGAATTTTTATTTTACGATATCAATGTTAGTTTAGTTTGTGTTTCTATTACAAGGTTTGGATTTCATCTTTGAATATTTTTCACAACGGATGCTAAAAGTACCCATTGTGTGGCACTGTACATACGAAATAAGAATAAACATACTCTTATAATTTAAAAATTCCCAACAAAATATCAAAAGAAGTATACATAGTTGTTTTTCATTTTTGTCTATCGTATACATTAAAAACAAACATGTCATTTGTAGAAATGAAAAATGGTAACATTGCGTATTTAATTAAATATTTAAAACCATACATACAAAATAAAGTTTGTTTATAGTACTTGAGCGTTTATTCCAATAGGTAGAAATCCTAGAGAATAAAAACAATTTGGTCCAGTGTTTTTATAAAGGGACTTTTACATTTGTGTCCCTAACTCGAACCCACTACTCAGATTTACCCATAATTTTTAAGTGTGCTCAAATTTGCCCCTCTGTCGTCAGGTGCCCTTATAGAAATGCCCTTCCGTGACGTTACCGTCTGGTCAAAGGGTTTTGACCATCTATGGGGCGTTTGATGGACATCTTGCCCCTGTCCACATGTGTCACTTATAGGTGTGCCTTGTTATCCATAGATATTTTTTAAAGGAAACAAATCTCTCCCCTCTCACTTTCATTTATGGGTGGGCCTCTCATCCATAAGGAAAAAGAAAAAAAAAGTTCAAAAAACATAGCCATGGTGTGTGACCAGTGGGCCAACAGGGGATTAGGCCCACTTGTCATAGGTTATTTAATTTTAGATTAACCATATATCTAAATCTAAGTCAACTAAAATAACTATACCTAATCTAAATGATTAATTAACTTTAGTCCAATTAGCTGACACCCTACGCTCAGGCGTCTATGACCCAGGCAACGTTTGAAATGGCGGCGCTCTCCGGTGACCAAAGCCACGACGGCGTCGGCTGGAATCGCAACTCCGACAACCATTTGGTTGGCGGAAAGTATAGGTCGGAAGAGCGCGATGAGGCGCATGCAATGGTACCAACGGAGCATGCAGGCGTGGGTGGAATCAACCGCAACGACAAGCTAGGCGGCGACCAACGGCGGTCCTCGACGGATTCGAGCAGGCGAGCATGGACTAAGTGGTTTAGGGGGTTGGGCGACATCTTAGGGTCACTATGAGCACGATGGCGACATTGATTTGTGGTTTAGCAGCTCAGGGGCGACGAATTGATGATGACGCTCTGGTGGCCGCAGACAAGGAAGACGGTCGATTCGGTCATGTTGGGGAGGTCGTGCTTGAGCTGCTCGTGGGAGGAGACATATTCGAGGTGTGCGCGTCTCTTGGACAGATTTTCAGCCATCTGTGAGGATGATGGATGCGACGACAGTGAAGGCCATGGCGACGACTATTCTCCAATGCGGATGAGGGGAGGAGAGCGGGGAAGGGAGGGAAAGCTAGTTAGGGTTCTCTAGGGGGGATGTGGGCATCGCGAAGTAGCCCTACTCGAGCTACTGTGGCGTCAGCTATCGAACAGAGGCCGATAGTGGCATTCACCGGCGCGTGCGTAGTCGACGAGCTGGGCAGGATGATTACTGGGGAAGATGGGATGGGCTTGGCGCTATGCACTTGGTCCAAAAGGTAAGCTCTCTCTCTCTCTCTCTCCTCTTCTCTTTTAATTTCTATTTTACTTTTTCCAGGGGCAAAAATGTCCAGCAAATGCCCCATAGACGGTCAAAGCCCTTTGACCAAATGGTAACAACACGGAAGGGCATTTCTATAAGGGCACCTAATGGCGGAGGGCAAATTTGAGCACACTTCAAAATTAGGGGTAAATCTGAGTAGTGGGTTCATATTAGGGACACAAATGTAAAAGACCCTTTTATAGAACTTAAGAACACTTGTTATTACTAATGAACCAACATACACATGTTTTATCATATGTCCCCTGATATATTATTAACAAACCATAATAGATGTAATTTATAGATGTACAAGTCATATATACAAGTGATCAATAATTGCATGTACCACACTCAATTGTTTCTTCATATTCTTGTATAATATCAAGTAGTAAAAATGTTGTGAGTGACCTAATATCCAGACTAAACTTAACCTTATCACTTACAAATCAATGTATTGATAATTGACACAGCAAGATCGGTCGGCTTGATATGGTATGCTCGATACTCCCTTGCTTCTAGACATATGTGGTGAATAAAATGAATGTATGTGGTGTTATTATCTATAGGAAAGAACATATTGTATACAAGGTGTGCTTTTAGTTATCCGCCCTAACATCCTATATGACTTCTATTTAGTTGTTTCCCTCACAACTACATGAGCCACAATGTTAGTTGCATAAAATATGAAACAACATAGATCCAAGAAGTTTCGTATTAATTCCAACATGTTCCTAGATTTCACAAAAGGAAACATCTCATAGCTTGCATGGACATTCTTACTATCCAAGCTCATGCAAGATTCACATAAAGAACTTCTGTAGCAAACAATCCAACTTTGCTGATAAATTTAATAAAATACATTAGATCGAATAAATACAAATGACAAACAGTTGTGATGAAACATAACGTAATCAAAGCCCTTCAAAGTCGTTGGACCTAGCTCAATCTTTTGTATCTTGATTCATATTTTTACTTTTGGTGGAAAATTGACGAGAGTGGATCTGTACAAACTGAGGTATCACAAGGTTTCAGAGAGCCGAATGACCCTCTCACCCTACTAGGTAAGAACGCATGGTCTATACATGACCATGGACATAGACACACCCTTCACAAAGTAGGTTGCCAAACTACTACTTCATCATCATACGACGGGGAGCATGGGAGCACAAAAATGAAACAAGAGACCCGCTAATAAAAGCATTCTTCACTCCATCATCATCATCATCATCATTGTCACCACCAAGACATCTAGAGAATCAGATGACAATCTGCGAAAGTGGGAGTCATTGATCAGTATGACCAAAACACCATAGGCTCCCCAGTTTCGACTGTGTCAGCCACAACGGCCCCGACAATATGGGGATAGAGTCGTGGGACTTTTATTTCATGCAACATTACCTCCACCATGTGATAGGAAGGGCACTGAAATCTAACATAGACAAAAATCAATGTGCACTCTCAACATTGATCGATGCCCCCTTCTTTCTGCATACCAGAGCTGACTATACCATAACAAACAAGGGGATCTTGCCAAGCCACACCACTGGCCACATCATCTAGGTATTGTTCCCATCCGCCACTAGTCCAATCCTATCATATTCAGATCTACCGCATTTTTGTAGCAAAGAGAAGAACACTCGAAGCATCTAGAGAGTTGTATTTGCATATCCAAGCCATGGAATGTATTATTTTTAGAAGCCAACTCATGACATATCAATTATACATTTTAACTAATCCAATATTTTTAGAGACCCACATTCCAAACAAACCTGCCAAATGATACTCAAGATAGAATTGTGTCTTCTCTAGTTCCTGACAAAGGCTTAATCTTTCTCATTGTTCCTACTTTTTGTAGACAAAGGAAAAGCTATGTGTATCATCACACTTCATTTGGAGCGTTTCAACATGTAACCGATCTACCATTTTATTATAGTAATGATATATGTCGGGGGCATGTATTCAGGGTGATAGGAGGAGAAACTAGGAAGCGAGGTATTATTGGACACCAAACCAAAAATATAGCTCCACTTTTTCCGCCCTTCTTATTTGCTGATTCATTGTCGTTGCAAAGTCAATAAGAACTTATCATGACATGTGTGAGCCTTATTTGACTAGTAGTTCACAGCCCTAGGATGAGGAATAAGGTTCAAGCGGTGGCTCCGCCAAAGTGAGTAGTGGATGTTGGGAGGGGGTGTAGATAAGAGGAGTAACATTGGAGTATGAGGGGGGAGGGTAGAAAGAATCACCCAACTATCTGGATTACAATAACGCAATATTTTTTCGGTGCCAACTGACTTGAGGTTTTTAGATCAAAAATAACTTACATAATCACCCCCCCCCCAAAAAATCCCCTCCTGTCAGTTCCCCACCATTAAGTTGTCCAATACATTAACCTTCGTGGAAATCCAGTGTAATCTTTTATAATCATCATCTTCCGTTTAGGCTTAATCTCTGCCCACTTCGTATCAAAAACATGACTATGTGAGATCATCATGTCTATAGGTGAAAAATGGAGTCTATAATATGGACGGGTATCGTGTGTTATACATCCTAGACCACATTTGATCTTGGAGCATGACGATGATAATGCTTGATATGAATATGAGTGATGATAGCTATTGATCATGAATATGGATAGAATAAAGAGATAGTCGAATACGAACAACCTTGGTTATGGATATCTAGCTTGGTTACTGTGGGGAAGAAACCACAATATATAATATTCCCAAAATGCAACTATATTGGCTGCTCCACATGTAAAACCCATATATACGATTTTCACTGTATATCTAAACACTCATAAATGTGGAATTTCACTGGATAACATGTAAATCATATATTTACAAATCAGAAGAAGACATGAAGTTCTTACTAAGTGAAAATAATTGTTTAGGACAAATACAGAGAAGTCCAATCGGTAGGGTGGACACGAAGAGACGGACATGAGAATGTGTTGAGATATATAGAGTGAGTAAGCTAGCTTATGTTGGATATATATCTAGATTAAATTATCTAGAAAGCTCCATTAAATGCCCAAAATGGTTCTATGCAGTTGGATATCGCACATCTCTTATTCTATCTCCTATCCTATTTATTGGAATCGGACATGGATGGTACCAGATATCCATTTGTCTGAACCATCAACCATGTCAACTCCAAAAGCTTCTGGTCGGTCGGAAAGTGTATCCACTTTCTTTTCACCCTTATCCCACGGCCAAACATCATAAAGTCACTAGTTACCTGTGGAATCTAAAATTTTAAGATTAGGCAACAATTGGGCTTAATTAGGTTGAAAGGCAGGGGCTCAATTTTCTGTTTAGGCACTCTATCTATGTTGCCATTTTGTTGAATTCAAGAGTGATTTGGCGGGTTCGATTGTGGTGTACAAGCGTCAGGAGTTACGTTTGTAGTATGTTGGGAGGGTTTGGCGGGTTGCAGGTGTACTCATGGGGTCTCATGATTGCTGAGTAGTCCAATTATGATATGATTGTATTGGTTTTAGCCCGGTTTTCCCTAAATTAACTGGGCAATTCTCTTCTTCTTAATTAATCGATGAGGCAATTCTTTTGCCTCCGTTTCGAAAAAAAAGAGTGATTTCACAGAAGAATAAAATGATTGAATCCTTGCAAAAAAAGGATAAAATTACAGGTGTCTCTCTTTAAGCAAGTTTATTAGTGTTATAAGTAGGTGTAACGATGCAATGGCTTTTGCCAAACCGATGGGACTTTACCTGCGAACATTCTCTTCTCTGTCGTCCTTATGTTGGCGAGTCGACAGAACAAATTAAAATGATTGGTGAGTTTAAGCAAGTTTAAATGTGTGTGATGGGGTGATAAGTAGGTGTAATGCTACCATGGCTTCTACAAAGCTGATGGGACTTTACCTGCGAAAGGTCACTGGCCTTTTCCTCATACATTTATCTGAGTATTATGTTCCTTTCCGTTGAGAGCGATCGGACGATCCGTTTGCATTGCTATGGCCGCAAAAGTTGGCATCCCTTTCCATCGCCATCTAGCAAACCCAAAAAAAAAAGGTGAAAACCATTAGAGTCCTGTAGTGCCCCTCGTGTTCTTTGCTTTTCTACAGCCAAATTTCTATTCGGCGGCACCGATAGAATCCGATGTGGTTGGGCTTGACATTGTTGACTGGTTGTTGTCATGTAATACTTAAATATTCTTTCCTATCAGTGTGGTTGACAACATCATTATTAGAATCTAAATTAGATGCATTATACGTTTGGCCGGTGCATTTGACGATGAAAAGTAGCCCATATTTTTGTCTCATTTTTATATGAGTGGTGCTATTTATATTGAACTGCAAAAACCTTTTTATATTAAGAGACATGATAGTTGAAATTGATGGCTGTTATTTCCACATTTTGATCTAGACAGTTACTCCTTCTCTCACAGTATGTAATTCTTTTTTTGTAGGAGCGCCACCTAGGAATAGGATTTCTGTTTATATACTGCATAATAATAATAATATCTGCTCCATTTTTTTGTTGGAAGAACACTTAAGTTACTTCACAAATAATAACCCGGAAACACCAAGTTCAAATACAGAGATGCACAAACACCATCACGTGCACTCACACAAACAGATCTTCAAGAGTAACACGAAGCAGAGCAAGCAGGCGCGACTTGGTGAGCCCTTCTAGGCGTCGGTGGGCTCCGCTAGCCCCCGAATTGTTAGTAGTTCAAGCCAGCGGCACGTCAGCTCGCCGGTTCCAGCAACCCTCCGCGCGCGGGCAGGCTAGACCACGGACCACGCCGTGCACCAAAGGTCTTTGAATACTCGGAGCAGGAGCACACCGGAGGAAGGCAACAAGTGCAAGGTGACAAGCTAGGGGGGACGACGGATTGCCGGCTGGGGGAGTGGGATTCACGCCGCCCGAGCGCGCGCATGTGCGGGTGGTTGGGGTTCGCGGTGGTGGTGGGGGTGTCATTCTGGCATGGCGCCATGCAACAGTGAGCGAGCTCGGACGTTCGCCCGGATGCTGTCGTGAGGATCTAGTGTCAGCATCAGTAGGGTCAACACGAGCGTGTTTGTGCGTGTCATGTGAGTGTGATTCGCTGCTGGGGGCTAGGTTTCGCGGTGTATTCTAGTGGGTTTGAGGTTTGTTGTTTATGTGGGGTGGGGAGGGGGTGCTCACCCGTTGGAGCATCCCGTTGTTTGCTAGTGTGGTTTGTGCTGGGGTGAACATTCTCCAGGTGGTGTAGGGCAGGCTGCTGCGAGGAGACCAGTGGAGAGGTCACGTCGGTCTAGGGACCAGTTGGAGTAGAACGTTGGCTGCTACTCCGAATTACTTGTCTTAAAATGGATGCATCTAGAACTAAAATACGTCTAGATACATCCATTTCCGTGACAAGTAATTCCGAACGGAGGGAGTAGATCGTTGTTTGGTGAAGAGAACTGTCCGGAAAGGGTGGGCTAGCTGATCATTCTCTCTAGAGTTTCCTTTTGTTGGCGGCTTGATCATTCTTTCTCTGGTTTGTGACATATGGCTGCGCTTGGATGAAGGGTGGTTCTGCAAGTAGCATTAACCATTGAATTATTTAACACCACCAGTACTGTACAGTTTGATTCCGGGGATGCTTCATCTGCGTGTGGCGCGGTTAGTTCAAATTTGAATTGCTACTGTTGCTAATAATTGACCATGATGCATAGGAGTAGTAGTTAAAATCACACTTCTATCTCATAGATGAAATGTTAGTTTCATATGGCCTTTCATTGAGCCATATGAAACTAACATTTCATCTATGAGATAGAAGTCCAAGATCCGATGCGGATCGGGCGTCGGCAGCGCCCTGTGCACCGTAACCTTCCTGGAGGCGACGCCAAGGACATTGGGATTCGGATGGAAGGGTCTGCAGGTGAGGGGTTGGGGTGTGATGCCTCCCTTCGGTGGGCGGTGTTTCTTTCTACATATTCTTGGCGGAGGCTCTTGGCGGCATGGAGCGGCGGAGGCTTGGCGTCGGATGTGTGGTGACGGACACGCGCAGGAGGTCGACGCTGGCGTCGTGGTGGCGTCGGCGGGGCGAGACCGGGCAAGGCCGCAACAAGACAACTCGAAGATGGATATGTGGTAGGTGGTTGTGGCGGCCTCATACCCGGCAGGTGGCCTGGTTGAGGAGCACGCCGGACTGGTGGGTGCCCATACCCGGTAGGCGTCCAGGTTGGGACCTCAAGTCTTAGATGTTAGGTTTGGCTACGAGGGCTGTTTGGTATTAGGCCCGCACCATCGCTGCCCTTCATCGGTTAGATAGGAGTAGCGACAGAGGTTGCGAAGATGGTGGCTTTGGTCTTACTGTTGTACGACTTTGTAAGGTTTTGTGCTCATAATTAATAAATTGGCCGTATGCATCGACCAGATGCAGAGGCCGGGGGTATTCCTCCTTTTCAAAAAAAAAAGGTGACATACAACAATTTATTTGATTTAAACAATCCATATGCTAAGTGTTTGTAACTTTCTAGGGTGCTGTTCTGGTCCAGCAATAGTTACCACAAAAAAAAAGGTTCAGCCTACGAGTGGGTAGAACCTCTGCAACAACTAAAAAAGAGCATGCTCATTCCCTCATGTTACGTAGCTGAAAAGATGAGCTATTTCACGTCGACGTTATTTGAAAATCATGCTTGTGCAAGGTCACTAACTTGCAACTCTGAGACGTTCCAAGTGCATAGAAAAAAGTTGAACAGCTCGACAATAATACTCAGATAGGTTGTTGCTTTCCCTTTTTGGACCTTTGTTTGGCTCCAAGAGACTGTCATCTGCTTTGGGGAATTTAGTAGATTACCTACTAGAAGAAAAAACCTAAAGAACCTGAAACATGCAAAGTGAAAGCACCTGTTTTAAAAGTTAAAATAAAAGGTCAAGCTCATTGCACCCTGAACATTTTTCAAATTACATGAACATCTGTTACAAATGTGTCAAGCCACTTTTTATTTTCGGAAAGGGACACTTTATTATTTAAAAGGTTTAAGCATTACACCCGGCCTCTGCATAACTAAGAAGCACACAACCAAACAAAGTCCTCTCGAACGAACAAAAAATTAAAAGGCGAAATACAAAGAAACATGTAGAGTCCGTATAATGCCTAAAGCAGAGGTGGGCCAATCCTAAGATCATGTTGCCACCCATGTTGGGTAAAAGTATCCCTCACCGTATCCTTCAACCGTGTACACACCTCCATAGAACAGAGGTGAGCCACTTTTTTTTATTACATGAACATCTTTAATAATGTATTGAACACTTCTTCTAGTTACATCAACATTCTTAATGTATGAAAAATTCCTAATTACATGAACATTTTTGTTAAAATGCAATGAACACTTTTTTAATTACATGAAGATTTTTAAAAAAAATGTGTCAAACATATTTATAATTACATGGATATTTTTAATAGGCAGTCGTTTTTATAATGAATGATCGTTTTTATAGTGAATGGTCATTTGTCCACTCTGTGCGACGGATCGGGAGGATACCTTCCACGTCGTCTTCTGTAGATGTCCACGAGCGACTGCGCTTTGGCATGCTATGGAGGAACACTGGAGGTTGCCGGACATCAGGAGGGTGATGAACACGGGGCCGGAATGGCTATTTACATTATTGCAGGACCTTGATGAAGCTCAACGAATGCGGGTGCTAATGGTGATGTGGCGCTGTTGGCATGTCCGGAACAAACTCGTCCACAACAAGCCAGCACCGCCGGTTGAAGCTTCACGGCTGTAACTCCTCAGCTACGTGGAGTCCCTCATTGGCATCAAGCAATTCCCGACCGGCGACTTTGCGAAGGGCATCACTGACGACGGCCGGCCAGCACCGTTATCACATGCTTCAGCTATGAGCCTATGACCCATCCGGTGCATTGGTCCCCGTCTACCGCCGGCCGTGTGAAGCTCAATGTCGACGGTTCATTTGTCGAGGCTACGGGCGCTGCGGGGGCTGGAATGATACTACGTAATGCATCCGGGGCCATTGTCTTCTCGGCTTGCCGTGACATTTGGCACTGTACGGACGCCCTGCATGCAGAGCTTGCTGCGTTCAACGAAGGGCTGGGGTTTAAAAAATAAAATGAGACCAACCCAAATGCTAACCCTCGATGGCCGAAACTCCGCGAGCACCATGCATCCAAGCTGAGGCTCGAACTCGGGTGGGCTGGCAGCTAGCCAACAGGTCGACGCCCCGTCCTCAAAGAAGGGCTGGGGTTTGCACACAAATGGTCGTCCCTGCCGTTAGACATCAAGATTCAAGACCGATTGCACCGAAGCCGTGAACCTGCTCCAATTTGTTGGGTAGGATAGATCACCACACATGATGTCAGTACAAGAAATTAAGAGACTATTAGGAGAGAGGGAGGCTACTATTGCTCACATAAGTAGGTCTCAGAATACGGTTAGCCATTATCTAGCTGCTTAGAGCATCTCTAGCAGATCCCGTATACCGCCGTCCTAAAAATTTCGTTTACAGCCTCCCGCAAACAGAATTTGCGGGGCGGCGAACGGATGGGTAGAACAGATTCCTTTAAACATCGCCAGATTCCTACTCGATTTGAGACATCTAGTTCGTGCATAGATCATCATACAACTAAAACTATATAGTTCCGCACATAGCGCACTCGATAGTTCAAACTTAAACTACTAAAACTAGATAATTCCTACTAGCATCTACTCCTCGCCGGAGTCGCCGCCCTCGCTGGAGTCGTCGGAGTCGCTGTCGGCAGGCGGGGGCTCGTTGCCGTTGAGGGTGTGGTAGATGAGCATGCCGAAGAGGGTCGAGGCGAGTCGGTACTCCTCCTGGAATGTCGGCTTGCGGGCGGCCGCAGCTGCATCTCCGGCGGCGGCGGCGGCGGCCTCCTTCGCCTCCCACCATGCGCGCTCGGCCACCCGGAGGCGCTGGATGGACAGATCAAAGAGCCTCCCAAGGCGTCGAAAGTCGCCCACGCCCGCGAGCCGGCACTGTGGGACTTTGCGTCATGGTGTGCGCCTGCTTCCTATGCTTCTCCGACACGGGAGGGCGGAGGGAAGAGCTGTCGGCCTCGTCATTGTTGTGCCGCATGCGGCCGCCGAACCCCCAGCGGCACCGAACCCACAACGCCCGCCTAACCCCTCGTTGCCGCCACGCCCTGCACCCGCGGACGCCATCGCCGCCAAGATCCGGTGGTCAAATGAGTCGGAAATCGCTGCCGGAGGGGTAGAGATTTCTCGTCAGAGTTTTGATTTTGCGGCGGAGATGGATGAGGGGAATGACGGACAGGAACCCTAAAATGACCGGCGCCCGCATATATACCGGAATGCCGGCCGGTTTACGGGTCGCCTGTAAAAAAATTACGGGTCGGGCCCTTTTTTGCGGACATGCTCAGGCCGTATTTTTGGCCCGTCCTGTAAACCGGCCAAAAAAACGCAGTTTGCCGGACTTCTTTGGGATCTGCTAGGCCGCTCTGAGGCACGCACGGCCATATGGCTGCGGTCTGGCCCACTGGATATCCCTATGTTATGTAAGGCAGACTTTGTACCACCTTGAGCAATGATAAAATCCCCTTTTACCTCACAAAAAAGTTACAATTGCATGCAGTTGCGATAGACGGCTACACGGTTTTCCTCTCTTTCCTGACGGCTTAAAACCCTAGCCACCACCAGCAAGATGCTGGCCTTCCGCACCGTTCTCCGATGGCTTCCCTCCGCCGGTGAGCTCTCAGTCGTCGGTGGTGAGGGGGGTCACCGGATCCCGCATGTGCGGATCATTTTAGCTTTAGGTTCTATGGCCCTAGTAGCTTAGGTTTTTGGATCGTTCGACATCTTGGCTTCGGCGGCGGCGACGGCGATGCTGAATAAAGAAGCTCTCGATTCTTCTTCGGCGAGGCATTGTCTCTATGGTCGGTGATGGATTCGGCAACAAGTTTGTTCAAGCGGGATGTTGTGGAGGCGGAGGCATCCTTGTGGTGGACTTGTGTCCTCGGGCTCCGCCATTGCAACGGCGTCTGCTCCGGCGTCGGCGCAGAGCTTGGGAGGTAGTCCAGGAGCGGATGCACATTGTTGCCTGCATCGACGACATCTGGAAGACCAAACGTGTGTTGGGTTCGTGGTTGATGGATGGCAGGTATGGTTTCCGCCTTCGGCGTCTTAGTCGTGGTAGGGTGCCAGACCTGGAGTTCGATGGCGTTTCAGAGTGTTGCTCGGTCTGATTTGTTCAACGGCAATGGCTTCATCTTTGATGAGTCACTTGGAGGTCCGCAAAGCTGCATATCAGCGATGGAGCCGCGTCGAGCTCAGGTGAGGAAGTGATCCGCCTTTTTTTTGGTGGCTACTGTGGTGGTGCCGGAGGCAAGTGACAGACGTTGGTGTCAAGTTTAAAGATGTTCTGCTGTCTTTTGAGTTTTGTCATGTCGGTCTTTACATGACTTGTATTTTGATCTTTATGGTATGAATGAGACATGTGTTATCATGCAAAAAAATATTTGATCATTTTTAAAAATGTGTCGAACACCTTTGGAAGTATATAAACACTTTTTAAAATGTGTCGAAATTTTCTTTATTACATTAATATTTTTTAAAAGACAAAAACAAATATGGGAACATTTATGAAAGTACACAAGTTTTTTTAAGATGCTATGATTATTTTCTAAATACACTATTAATACTTTTCAAACACATAATGGACATTTATGGAATAAACCATTAACAGTTTCTTAAATCTTCCTGGTGCTAAAACACATTTGAGTCAGACTAATAATTTCCGGAAGAAAGACCTTCAAACGAGTAGCCATGTTTTTTTTCTTTTGCAATAATCTTGTAGACCACATTACTTACACAAGCTAGTAGGTCTAAATTGATTATCTTGTCCGGACAGTTAACCTTCAGAATCATTACAATAGCAGTGTCATTCCATCCTGTAGGAATAATACACGTGACCACTTGCAAAACCTCCTCAATCAAATGCCCCCCTAACATGACGAGCTCCTACCAGGGTCATCAGGGTCATCAGGTGTCCATTCTATATCTCGACTACTGCGAGGCATAGCTCTTTTTTTTTTTTTTGAGAAACTGCGAGGCATAGCTGTTGCCCAACTATAAAGGCTCTAGCACGGGTCAGCCCAGTATCCCCAGACTGAAACGGTTCCTAGCAGTTTTGTTCCTAGTTTTTCCATATTTTCTACTTTGTGAGCACTCCAGCGATTTCACTTTTTGTTTTTTATCTGGCGTTTGTATGGTAGCTCCAGTTTTTTTTTAGTTATATGGTTTCCTCTTTTTTTTGTTCTTACTTTTTTTTCAATTTTTTTTCATTTTTTCACTTTACTTTACTTCAGTAAAAAATATTTTTTTACATGTTAATTACTTCCCACTTGTTTCTTCTTCTTATGTTTCCCTTAAAAAAATAACTATAAATAATATTTTAAAAATTGCCCATTTAAGGCTACATGAAATTTTCCTATAAAAGGCTTGAACACTTCTTTCAAATCACATGGTCATTTCAATACTTGAAATTTTCCCAATTACATGAACATTTGTCTAAAGTGCAGCAAACCCTTCTTTAGTTACATGGTTTTTAATGTGTCACTTTTAGTTTTTTCAATGTGTCAAACATTTTTCTAATACATGAATATTTAAATGATTAACATTCCCCTAGTTACATGAATATTTTGTAAATGCATCAAACAGTTTCTTTATAATAAAATTATTCAGAAGAAAAAAAACTCGTGGACATTTTTTAAAAAGGACATAAACATTTTTAATTATGCCCTAACTAAATGTGTGATTAATACTTTTAAAACACATGATGAAAAATATTTCAAACACACAGTGAACACTTGTGAAATGCACTTTTAACATTTTTTAATGCATGTTTAATATATATTTTTATATATAATTAGTAAATTAAAAATATATACTCCGACAATTCAAATGTGTATTTAAAAAAGTAGAGGTAAAAAGAGAAAGTATGAAAAGAAAAAAAGAGGACAAAAGTGTGCATATGTGTGCTCCTTTGTGTCTGGCTGGGAGGGGTAGCTACTGCACGCATCCGGCCTACCCTATACACAAGGGTGTTGTGAGTGATGCTGCCCTCACGCTCGCTACAAGCGAGGCATAGCTGCACTCTCCGGCGGAGGGGTGGTGTGAGTGAGTGGCTGCATATGATCATTATCTTCTCCCTTCCTCTGCCCCAGCCGCCCGACAGTCAAGTCAAACCCTAGCCATTGTTGTCGCCCAACATGTCGTCGAAGTGGACGCCCAAAGTGCACAAGAACAAAGCCGAGTCCTCCTCGGGGCGGCGTCGCGCGGCAACCTTCACTCTGATAGGGCTATGCTGCTGGCACGCGACCACGTGTATGTGCCCCTCCGCCGGTGCCAGGACTACTAGGAGCACGCCATCCCCGTGCCCTACCGGGACGTGCACTTGTCCGTGGTGAAGGAGGAGGAAGAGGAGGCCCTCAAGCACTCCGAGCTGGCCGACCCCCTCCCCTCCCCCTCCCCCGATCGTCACAGCGGGAGTCGTGGTCAATGGCAAGGCTAGTGGCCCATGTGTGAGCGTGGATGTTCATGATCCCTGGTACGCCGGAGCTACAGGAGGCACCTGCCATGCCATCGCGTGCGTCGGTGGCAGGACCAGCACCGTGGTCATATCCATGGCCGGCACCGATCTACATCGACCTGGTTGACGAGGACGAGTAGATCTATGGTTTAGTTTTTTTTTACTTATGTTTCTTTAGTGTAATCGACGTACTTTTAGTATCTAACAAATATATTTTAAATGGAAATCCGAAAAAAAAGTTGAAATGTGTCCCACGCATTGGATGCACCTATGGACAAGCAGACACGGACAATTTTTATGTCCGTTTGGATCGGCCCATTGGAGTTGCCCTAAAAGGAACTTTTGAAAAAACTGAATATATACAAATAAAAGCACCAATTTAAACATTAGTATAACAATGAACAAACATTTTTAAATTGCATGTTTAAAATTACATGAAGATTTTCTTTAAATGGCTTGAACACTTGTTTTATACCAATTTGACATTTTTAATACGCGCACATTTTTCTAATTACATGAAGGTCTGTTAGAAATGTGCCGAGCAACTTTTTTGTTACATGACCATTGCTTATAATGTGTTGAACGTTTTTTCTATTTACATGAACGTTGTTATACATGAAATATTTTCCTAATTACATGAACATTTTCGTTAAAGTGCATTGAACATTTTTTAATTACATTAGGTTTTTTTTAAATGTGTTAAACACACTTATTATTACATGGATATTTTTAAAAGGTGGTCATTTTTATAATGACATAAGCATTTTTCAAAATGCGTTGAACACCTTTTAAATGACATAATCACTTCTTAAAATTGTCAATTGTTTTTAATTACATGACATTTTTAAGAAGACAAAAGTAAATATGGGAACATCTTATAAAAGTACATGAGTTTTTTGAAGTACGCTACGAATAAATTTCTGGGAGAAAGACCTTAAATCGAGTAGCCATGTTTTTTGCAATAATCTATACACAGGCTAATAGGCCTAAATTGGTTATCTTTTCCGGAGAGTTAACCTTCATAATCATCACCATAGCAGTGTTATTCCATCCTGTAGGGATAATACATGTGACCACTTGCAAAACCTCCTCGATCAAATGGTCCCCTAAGAGCAACTCCAGCAGACCCCGCAAAAGTCGCAAACCCGCAAAAATCCGGCAAGCCCGGCCCAATTTTCTGGCCAGAACAGAGCCGTATACTCGCCCGGCCCATAAAAGAAATTACCGCGGCCCGCAAACCGCCCCCCCCCCCCCCAAGCAGTGTATCTACGGGTTCGCGGCGCATTTGTGGGTCGAAAACCTATCCCCCCGCCGCTGCGTCTCTCCGCAATTCCCCACTCCCCTCCTCACATTTCTCGCCGCCGGTGAGCCCCTTCCGCCTCCAACCGCCATGTGGTGCCGCATGTGCAGCTTCTGCCGCGGCTCTGGGAGCAGCTCCGGCGGGGGCGACGACCCCGAGCGCGAGCGGTGTCTGCTCGGTGGGCGCGAGGAAGCGCAGGGCGAGGAAGTGGAACGAACAGGGCCCTCTCGCCGCCGCCAAGCTTCCTCGTCCGCGAGACGGAGGAATACGACCGTCGGCACGGGCGTACGCCCTCCTCAGCCGTGGGCTCGTCCTCCGCCGCGAGATCTTCCCACGCCGCGAGATCTTCCTCTTCCGGCGTGAGGCTTCTTCCCGTGAAGAGGGAGTGGTCAGAGGAGCCGGAGGAGATCGAGGTTGTCGCCGTCAAGCAGGAGCCGGAGGAGATCGAACGCCGAGGTGTCGTCGGGCCCGAAGATTTCATGGCCGACTTCAATGCGGTCGCGGCCGCCATAGCCGAGCGGAGCTTGCGCGAGGAGGTGGAGCGTCGGCGCCACGACGACGAGGTTGAGGACCTCATCCTCCAGCAGGCGGTCGCGGCCAACCTTGCCGCGAAGGAGAAGGACGACGAGTGGCGGTGCATCCGCGAGGAGCAGAGGTCGAAGCTTATCGATCTTGTCAGCTCCGACGAGGACTGAGCTCCTCCACCGCGACGTCCTCGGCCGCGAGCTCGACCATTTTTGTATATCGACCTCGGCCTCACCGCCGCGAGATCCCCACCCCCCTCTAGTAGTAGTGGTAGAATGTAGTATGTATGATCATGTAGTATGTGATGAACTAGTGTATGATCATGTAGTATGAGATGAACTAGTGTGGTTGCAATTTCTCTCGTGAAACTTTTTTTCAAATTGTGCAGTTTCATATACGGTGTTTCTGTTCGACCGCGCACGTTTTCGACCCGCAAACGAGATCTTCGTCGAACTGCAAATGCGTTTTACGGGTCGGAATTTTGCGGGGTCTGCTAGAGATGCTCTAACATGACAGGCTCCTAGCATAGTCCTCTTGGACGCCTGGGTAATTGAGGTGTACATGCTATATTACGTGCGAGGCATAGTTATTCGTCAACTAAAATCGTTCTAACACGATTCAGCCCAGTAGCCCCAGACTGAAACAGTTCTTAGCAGTTTTGTTCCTAGTTTTTCCATATTTTTCTAGTTTGTGTGCACTCCAGCAATTTCCCTTTTTATTTTTTATCTGGACTTTGTGTGGTAGCTTCATTTTTGTATAGTTTTATATTCTCTCTGTTTTTTCTTCTTACTTTTTTTTCTTTCTTTTTGTTATTGTTTTCTCTTTCCTTTTCCTTAAATAAAAAATATTTTATATATTTTAAACACTTTCCCCTTGTTTTTCCTTCTTCTTTGTTTCCCTTAAGAAATTAACTATAAAGGATGCTTTAAAAAATTTTCGTTTAAGGTTACATGAACATTTCCTATAAAAGGCATGAATGCTTGTTTTATATCACATGGTCATTTTTCAATACTTGAAATTTTCCCAAATCCATGAACATTTGTTTAAAGTGGATCAAACCCTTTTTACTAATTACATGGTTTCTTAGTGCTACACTTTAAAAAAATGTTAAAACCCTTTTTAATTACATGAATATTTAATAAATGAACATTTCTCTGGTCACATGCATATTTTTGTAAATGCTTCAAACAACTTCTTTAGAATTGAATAATTTAAAATAAAAAAACATGTGAACATTTCTTTAAAGGACATCAAAAAAATAATTACCCCTGACTATTTTTCTAAATATGTGATCAATACTTTTTAAACACGTGATGACCATTTTTCAAACACACAATGAACACTTATGGAATACACTTTTAACAAAAAAATTGTTTGTTATTTTTTATATAAAAATACTAAATTAAAAATATTTACTACAATAATTTAAATGTGTATTTCTAAAAGTAGAGGCAAAAAATGTGCACGTGTGTGCTCCTTTGTGCGTGGTAGGGAGGAGGGGTGGCTACGTCGCTCATTCGGCCTATCCCATGTACAGGGGGTTGTGAGTGATGCTCTCCTCTCGCTCGCTACAGGCGAGGCATAGCCGCGCCCTTTGGGGCAAGAGGGTGAGAGTGTGCAGCCGCATATGATCATTATCTTCTCCCTCCCTTTGCTCCCCAGCTGCTCAACAGTTAACTTAAACACGAGACATTATTGCCGCCCACAGTGTCGTGGAAGTGAACGTCTGGAGGACACGAACACGAGACCGGCTCCTCCACGGGGCGGCCGTGTGTGCAGGCCCGTCCATTGGTGCTAGCACTAGTGGGAGCACGCCACCCCGTGCCTTGACCGTACGTGCACCAACCAAATGGCTGACATTTGAACCCGGACAGGGTTCCAGTGCCAGTGGTTCCGGCCTCTGCGCACGCGTGGGAGGTGGAGATCTGTTGCCGTCGTGCTCAGCTGCCCAATGAGCTCTGCCGTGACCAGGCGTTCGTGTTGGATTCGACACACTGAGACACTTGGTTCATGGACGAGCACGATCAGTGTCGTCGGTCGTGCTTCGCCGCTCGTGCACCAGTGCCCCCACGTATGCGCGCTCCAACGCCATAGCCCGCAGTGAAGGAGGAGGAGGAGGGTGAGGCCCTTAAGAAGGCCATCGAGGACTCCAAGTTGGCCGAGCTTGCCTAGTGGCCTGACCTGCAACTCGTGAAATCCCTCTATCGTCGCAGCCGGAGTCGTGGTCACTGGCAAGGCTAGTGGGCCACATGTGGGCGTTGACGTCCATGGCCCTGGTATGCCGAAGTGGTGGAGGCGCCTGCGACGCCAGCGTGTCGGTGTCAAGACTAGCACCATGGCCATATCCATGGTTGGCTCCGGTCTACTTCAACCTGGTGGACGAGAACGATGACGAGAACAAGTAGATCTAAGGTTTAGTTTGTTTTTTACTTAACATTGCTTTGTATAATTAATGTAATTGATGAAGTTTTGGCAGCTAATATATGTATTTTAAATGGAAATATGGAAACTAAGTTGAAATGCGTCACACAAGCCTACGGGTAGATGGATACGAGCAGACTTTCGGTATCAGCTTGGCCACGCAAACGGACAAAAGAGACAATTTTTCTATCCGTTTAGGTTAGTCCGTTGGAGTTGCCCTAAACGAAACTTAAAACTCTGAAAACAAACACATAGAAGCACCTATTTAAACATTATTCTAACAATGAAGGAACATTTTATAATTTCTTGTTTGAAATTACATCAACTTTTTATTTAAATGGCTCGAACACTTGTTTTAAGTTGATTACACATTTTTAATACGTGAACAATTTTCTAATTACATGAACATCCGTTAGAAATGCGTCGAGCGACTTTTTTATTAAATGAACATTTTTTAATAATGTGTCGAACACATTACTAGTTACATGGACATTTTTAATACATGAAAAAATTCCTAATTACATGAACACTTTTGTTAAACTGCACTGAACACCTTTTTATATACATGAAAATTTCCATAAAAATCTATTAAACACATTTATAATTACATTGATGTTTTAATAGGTGATCATTTTTATAATCACATGAGCATTTTTTTAAATGTGTCAAACACCTTTTAAATTACATAACCACTTTTTTAAAAAAAGTGTCCAATCTTTTTTTTTATTACATGATTTAAAAAAATTACAAATGTACACGAGTTTTTTTAAGTATGCTACAAATATTTTCTAAATACACTATTAATACTTTTCAAACACACAATGGACATTTGTGGAATAAACCATGAACAATTTCTTAAATCTTCCTGGTTCGAAAATAATTTTGAGTCAGACTAATAATTTGTGGGAGGAAGTCCTTCAAACAAGTAGCCACCATTTTTTGCAATAGTCTTGTAGACCACATTACACAAGCTAATCAACAAAAATTTGTTATCTTTTCTAGAGAGTTAAGCTTCAGAATCATCACAATAGGAATAATACACGTAACCGCTTGCGAAACCTCCTCGGTCGAATCTTTCCCTAACACGGACCAAAATCTCTTGAAAAAGCATGGAGTCCATCTGACCTTGGGGCTTTTAAATCAATAATATAAAAAAGAGCCTTCCAAACATCTTCCCTCCCTCTCTCGGGCAACATATATGTATAGCGACTTGAGTCTCCTTTGGTTCATAGGATTGGATGACCATAGGATTAGGAAACTAATAGGAAATGAGATGACATGTATCTCATATCCTATTGTTGGATTAGGAAAAGTCTTGTCATTTGTTTCACATCATAGGAATTTTTGAGTCTAGACTTATGTTTATTTTCTTTGAAATGTGGAGGATAGGAACCAACCCTATGTAGGAATAGGAATTTATTCTTTTGAACCAAAGGGATCTAAAGAAAAATTCATGAAAAAACCCCATCCTATAGAATCCCTCTAGTTTGGAGGCCCTAGAGCATCTCTAGCGGATCCCGTAAAAGATAGTTGAGGCTTATTTTTCCGGCGGTTTTACGGGACGCGTGAAATTGATGACCCGAACAGGTCCCCTAAAAACGGCCCGGCCCGTAAACCGCCCTCCATTCCGCTATATATGCCGATGCCGGGGATATTTAGGTTATTGATACGTCTCCAACATATCTATAATTTATGAAGTATTCATGTCATGTTTACAACAATTTTATATGGTTTTGGTATGATTTGAATGGAACTAACCCGGACTAACGATGTTTTCAGCAGAACTACAGTGGTGCTGTTTTTGTGCAGAAATAAAAGTTTTCCAAATGCAATGAAACTTTTTGACGATTTTTTTGGAACAAAAGAGGCACTACAAGCTTCGTGGGAGGAACAGAAGGTGAAGAAGGTGGCTGCTACCCACCAGGGCGCGCCAGAGGCCTTGTCGTGTGGTGGTGGGTAGTGGGCCCCTTGAAGCCCATCCCAGCGTGAGACTGACGCCAAAAATCCCTATAAATGCAGAAACCCCCAGAAATAACCCTAGATCAAAAGTTTCGCTGTCGCAAGCCTCTGTAGCCACGAAAGAACAATTTGGACCCTATTCTGGCACCCTGCCGGAGGGGGAAATCATCACCGGAGGCCATCTACGTCATCCCGGCGGCCACCATGATGAGGTAGTAGTCCACCCTCGCAGCTGATGGTTGTACTAGTAGCTATGTGTTTGATCTCTCTCTCTCTCTCTCTCGTGTTCTTGATTTGGCATGATCTTGATGTATCGCGAGCTTTGTTAATATAGTTGGATCATATGGTGTTTCTCCCTCTCTGTCTTGTTGTGATGAATTGAGTTTTCCCTTTGAATTTTTTTATTATCGGATTGTATACTTTTATGGATTTGAGAGCACTTGATGTATGTCTTGCTATGAATACCCGTGGTGACAATGGGGTATCATATTGATTCACTTGATATATGTTTTGTCACTCAACTTGTGGATTCCCGAGGTGACATTGGTGTAATCTATGCATAGGGGTTGATGCATGTTTTCGTCCTTGTTTCTCCGGTAGAAATCTTGGGGCACTCTTTGAGATTATTTGTGTTGGATTGAGTATTATGAATCTGAAATTGTTTGATGCATATCGTACAATCAACTCAGGGATATTCGTGGTGACATTGGAGTATCAAGGTGACATTAGAGTTGGTTGATGTGTATCATATGGTGTTATTTTAGTACGAACTTTAGGGCTATTTGTGACACTTATAGGAATAGCTCGATAGATTGATCGGAAAGGATAACTTTGAGGTGGTTTCGTACCCTACAAACAATTTCATCTTATGTTCTCCGCTAGATAAGAACTTTGGAGTGATTCTTCATCGCACGTTGAGGGATGGTTATATGATCCAATTATATTAGCATTGTTGAGAGATTGCACTAGTGAAAGTATGAACCCTAGGCCTCATTTTCAAGCATTGCAATACCATTTGTGCTCACTTTTGTTACTTTACCTTGCTGTTTTTTATTGTTCCTATTACAAAAATCAATATCTACTATCATTGCTACACTTGTATCACTATCTCTTCGTCGAACTAGTGCACCTATACAATTTACCATTGTATTTGGTGTGTTGGGGACACAAGAGACTCTTTGTTATTTGGTTGTAGGGTTGTTTGAGAGAGACCATCTTCATCCTACACCTCCCACAGATTGATAAACCATAGGTCATCCACTTGAGGGAAATTTGTTACTGTCCTAGAAAACTCTGTGCTTGGAGGCCCAACACGAGTCTACAAGAACAAGTTGTGTAGTAGACATCATGTATCCGTCTGCCTTTTCCCCCATCCCTCTCCACCGCTTTCCTTCAACTTCAGCGAGAAATAGATCGAGATCCGACGGTGTTTTGCAGCGAGGTTTTCCATCGAAAGCGAGCGGAGATGTCGCCGACGGGTGCGAGTCGGGGTGGCCAAGGGGGACTCAGCGGATGCGGCGGGAGCGGTGACCTGCCCCACAAGCGCCACAATGATGCGGAGGCCGGGAGCTCCTCCCTGTTATAAGTATGCCTTAGAGACAATAATATTGCATTATTATATTTCTGTGTTCATAATTTAGAGTTTATATTTATGTTATAACTGCTATGATCGTGGAATATGTGATTCAGTGGAAAACTCATATGCACGTGTAGAATGATAAACGGTAAAATAAGGTTCATGGTCTCGCCTCTAAGAATATATCAAGTGTTGTTGGTGATCACGTTTTCCGGATCTTGAGATATCGTTAACTATAACGATAGTCTCAAAACAACAATGGGAGTATGACGTTAGAAGAATGGTGAAAGGATCGATATGGTTGACTAGAGGGGGGTGAATATGCAACTACCAATTTTTATCTTTTCTAGACAAATTAGGTTTAGCAATAAATACGTTGTCTAGATATGCAACTAGGTGAACAACCTATTTGATGCTAGCAGCAATAACAACAACAACAAAAAGCAAGCAAGAGATACAACACAAGTAAAGCTTGCACAAAGTAAAGGTAAGAAGTAACCACAAGTGGAGCCGGTGAAGACGAGGGTGTGTTACAGAAGTTGCTTCCCTTTGAGGGGAAGTACGTCTCTGTTGGAGCGGTGTGGAGGCACAATGCTCCCCAAGAAGCCACTAGGGCCACCTATTCTCCTCACGCCCTCGCACAATGCAAGATGTCGTGATTCCACTAGTGGTGCCCTTGAAGGCGGCGATCGAACCTTTACAAACAAGGTTGGGTCAATCTCCACAACCAAATTGGAGGCTCCCAACACCACCACAAAGCTTCACCACAATGGATTGTGGCTCCGAGGTGACCTCTTCCATCTAGGGTGCTCAAACACCCAAGAGTAACAAGATCTGCTAGGGATTAGTTGGGGGAATCAAATATCCCTTGATGGAAGTGTGGATCGGGGCCCTCTCAAGCAAACCCTAGAAAATCAACAAGAGTTGTTGGCTAGGGAGAGAGATCGGGCGGGAATGGAGCTTGAGCAATAATGGAGCTTTTTGGAGCAAAATAGGTGGGTCCACTTGGGGAAGAAGACTCACTTATATAGTGGGGGAATGAATCCAACCCTTATGCACTGCCAACCCATGCATAAGTGGTAGTACCGCTCGGTACTTTCGCTGGAATGGAAGTTCCAGACTACATTCGCAACTGAACAAGTCAGAGAGGCGGTAGTGTCGCCGGAGCGGTACTACCGTGTAGTGTTGAGCGAACAGCAGAAACTGTGGTAGTAGAGAAGGACAACACGGTAGTGCCGGACAGAGCGATACTACCGCTCTACTTTCGCTCGAAAGACAGAGCAATCCAGAGGGCTAAAAATAAGCAGCAGAAGAACAGCGGCAACTCCACCGGGGCGGTACTACCGCTCCGCAGGAGTAGTACTTCTGTTGTACTGTTAGAGGCCTAGTAGATTTGCGATAGTAGGGTGCTAGTCAGCGCCAGAATACCGCAGAGCGGTACTAATGCGCTGAACTACCGCCCAACTACCACTCATTTATAGAGCACTAAAAATAGGTGGAAGTGTTGGTAGCACCGAACTACGGCAGTACTGGTGTGACGCCGCTGATTCAATCGTACACTAATCATACACGCAAATGTGTACGATCAAGATCAGGGACTCACGGGAAGATATCACAACACAACTTTAGACACAAATCAAAATGATACATGCTTTATATTACAAGCCATGGGCCTCAAGGGCTCGAATACATAGCTCGATACACAAGAGTCAGCAGAAGCAACAACATCTGAGTACAGACATATGGTTAAACAAGACTGCCTTAAGAACGCAAGCACAAAAGTAATAACAATCGAAAAGGCAAGGCCTCCTGCCTGGGACCTCCTAACTACTCATGGTCGTCAGCGGTCTCCACGTAGTAGTAGGCACCCTCGGGGTAGTAGCAGTAGTCGGCGAGGGTGGCATCTGGCTCCTGGACTCCGCCATCTGATCGCAGCAGCCGGGTATAGGGGAAAAAGAGGTAGCAAAGCAACCGTGAGTACTAATCCAAAGTACTCGCAAGACTTACATCAGAACTATGCTAAGTATGCATCAGTATCAAAGGAATGAGCTGTATCTATGGACTGAACTGCAAAATGTAAGACGAGAAGGGAAAGCCTAGCCTATCGAATACTGGCATCTTCAAGCATCTTGTAGCATTCAGAAGAGTATAGAATATCATTTTGTATTAACAAGCATGTTGTAGTGTTAATACCCAGAGATCCTTCCTCGACTCCCTGCAAGAAAGCAATCCCAGAGCCAACATATCCATAACATATCTCAAGTATCTATTTCTAGTTGTAACAGATCGGGATACAACTCCGAGTGCCTGTTATCATGGACACAGCTATTCAAATAGACTACTTCCCTGCAGGGGTGCACAATACGTCTGCAACGTATCTATAATTTTTTATTGTTCCATGCAATTATAGTATCTATTTTAGATGTTTTATATGCTATTTATATTATTTTTGGGACTAAGTTATTGACCTACAGCCCAGTGCCAATTTCTATTTTTTTCCTTGTTTTTGAGTTTTACAGAGAAAGAATATCAAACGGAATAAAACTTCCACTATGATTTTTCTTGGACCAGAAGACATCCAAAGGACTTGGAGTCCAAGTTAGAAGATCCCCGAGAAGGCGACAAGCCACAGGGGCGCGCCCCTGGGCTTGTGACCCCCTCGAGGACCCCCTGACCCCATTCCTTGGCCTATAAATTCACAAATATTCCCAAACAAACAGAGGCGTCCACCAAAATATTTTTCCGCCGCCGCAAGTCTCTGACCTCGTGAGATCCCATCTTGGGACCTTTTTCGGCACCCGTCGGAGGGGGATTCAATCACGGAGGGCTTCTACATCAACTCTATTGCCCTTCCGATGATGCATGAGTAGTTTACCACAGACCTACGGGTCCATAGCTAGTAGCTAGATGGCTTCTTCTCTCATTTTGATCTTCAATACAATGTTCTCCTCAATGTTCTTGGATATCTATCCGATGTAATGTTCTTTTGCGGTGTGTTTGTCGAGATCCAATGAATTGTGGATTTATGATCAGATTATCTATGAATATTATTTGAATCTCCTCTGAATTCTTATGTGCATGATTTGATATCTTTGTATTTCTCTTCGAATTATCAGTTTGGTTTGGCCAACTAGATTGGTTCTTCTTGCAATGGGAGATGTGCTTAGTTTTGGGTTCAATCTTGCGGTGTCCTCACCCAGTGACAAAGTAGGGGTAGCGAGGCACATATTGTATTGTTTCCATCAAGGGTACAAAGATGGGGTTTTCATCATATTGCTTGAGTTTATCCCTCTACATCATGTCATCTTACTTAAAGTGTTACTCTGTTCTCTTGAACTTAATACTCTAGATGCGGGTTGGAGTCGGTTGATGTGTGGAGTAATAGTAGTAGATGCAGGCAGGAGTCGGTCTACTTGACGCGGACGTGATGCCTATATGCATAATCATTGCCTTGGATATCGTCATAACTTCGCGCTTTTCTATCAATTGTTCGATAGTAATTTGTTCACCTACCGTATTATTTTCTTTCAAGAGAGAAGCCTCTAGTGAAACTTATGCCCCCTCGATCTATTTTCCATCATATATTTTCATATCTATGAACCAAAAAACTCAAAAATACCTCGCTGAGTTTTGTTTACTTTTATTTTGTTTTATGTTTTAGTAATCTTTTATATCTATCTCTATCAGATCTCATCCTTGAAAGTGACCGTGAAGGGATTGACAACCCCTTTATTGCGTTGGGTGCAAGTGTTTGATTGTTTGTGCAGGTGCATAGATTGGAAACTTGCGCGTACCTCCTACTGGATTGATACCTTGGTTCTCAAACTAAGGGAAATACTTATCTCTACTTTGTTGCATCACCATTTCCTCTTCAAGGGAAAACCAACACAAACTCAAGAAGTACCAGTGCACCACATTACCCAACACGCTTGATTACTCTGATCGGACACACTTTCATGGGTCATGCCCGGCCTCGGAAGATCAACACGTCGTAGGCCTACCTAGGCTCCGTAGAGAGGTCCCCTCCGGTCTACATCCTAAGCACTCCGGGGTATTGGGACCATCGCCCATTGCACTCTGGGTCGTTGCGAGCAGGGTGGATACCAGCGCCACCCGTGTGGTGGATGGCACGATCCGACCATGCCACAATGCTGAACTGGACGTCTGACAGAGCTTTCGGAAGAAACGTATGACATCGATTGCCCATATATGTTCTCGCATGGTGGTTAGTGTGTATAGTACAGTGGCCAACTTAGATCAAATACCCAAACCCTTCGTGTATTGGGAGCTCGCGGAGATGAGCAGATACTCACGATCATGTGACCCCACCGCCCCGTCTCGAGGAAATATGGCAAGGGCCAGGCCCAGACCTCTCTCTCTCTCGCTAGGGCAGTCTACCTACCGGTCATGCCTCATAATTATCTCGTGGGTACCCTCCATGTCAACCCGACTAACCAGAGACTATTGGGAACTCGGTTCCACCTCTACCAGGCTGGTACCACCTATCCCTTTAGTCCCGTAGTAACAGTACACGAGGGCTAGAGGTAAAGATAACTGTGTGTCCGTGTCATCAAGGGGGAAATCCGAGGAATCACCCTCGATTGATTCCCACTCTAAGTAACCATCAAGGTGAACATATGAGGAATCACCCTCGAGGTTCACACTTGAGGGGTTGCACGACAGAGTCGTAACGGGAGTGGTGAAGGAGGAATCACCCTCTGTAGACCACGACTGACTAGCTACACTACAGAGATCTCATCAGAAGTGCTATACGAGGTATCACCCTCGGCACTCGATAGTAGCTCTGCAGAGTCGTACAACTAAAGGGGAGTGAAGTGATGTGTGGGGCTTAGGACATTGATCACGTTGATCGAGTCATCGATCATCAAGCCGGGGCAACAAGGACAAGGTGAGGGGCCACTGATGGATCACTAACCAACCTATACTAAGTAGTTTAGGATAAGCAGGTAAGGTACAAGAGCAGGTTACAAAAGCAGGCTATGCATCAGAATAGGAGCAATCATCACGGTAGCAAAATCAAATTCAAGCATGAGAGAGAATGGATGGGGCGATATCGGAATGATCAAGGGGGGTTTGCTTCCCTGCAAGCTCTGCTGAAAAGCGAGAAGGCTCATCGGTGACGTAGTCGATCATAGTGGCATCGGCAGCGGTCTCGAGGCCTACTAGAGAGAAGAGGGGGGAAGAAATAGTAAATATAAAGCACACATGTGTAACACAGATGCACGAGATGATAACAAGCAGAGCTAGGGGTGACCTACCACGGTGCTACACAATAGCGCCGAAGGGGGGAAAACATCCAGAATTTTCTTCTTCTGAAGTTTGCATTTTTGGACACATGAAACGGATGGGGATGGTTCCATGTTCACTATGCTAGGGGCATGTGAAAAACGTATGGAAGGCATCTTCAGAATCATCTCATTTTCCTAAGCAGCTTTCATATATAAATTATTTTCAACCGAGTTACGATTAATTTTATATTAATTTTCAAAGTTTTAATCATATTCTGGAATTGTTATTATTTAATTTAATTTAATTCATAAAATAGAATTATTGCTCAGCATGACATCAACAGTCAATAGGGTGTTGACTGGTCAAACTGACGTCTGGACCCACCTATCATTGAGAGAGGAGTTAACCAGTGGCTTAAAATTAAATAAACTAACTAATTAAGTAGTAGGGTCCACCAGTCAGTGACTATTTAGGTTAATTAAATTAGTCCAACTAATTCTATTAATTAGTGGGGGTGGGCCCCATCTGTTAGTGGTCGGGATTTGTCCAGTCGGCGTTAACCGAAGTTAACGCGGTCAAAGGAGGTCAGTGGGGCCCCTCGGGCCACCGGGCAATGACCCACGGGTTGGCCCCAGGGCGGCCACGTCGGGGCGGCCGGCGATGAGGCTCCGACAAGCCTCAAGAACAGCGGCGGGCATGGGCTAGCGGCGGGAATCGCCCTCCTATGACCTTTTGGCGCGCAGAGGGGCCCGTTCGAACGAGTTGAGCGAGTCGCGTCGAACGGCACCGGTGGGGGCATGGGAGGTAGTCGGATGTGTCCTCGGCGACGAGTGGAGGCGAAGGCGGCATTCGGGCACTCGACGGAGATGGTGCTTCGGGGCACGATTCGTGAAGGAAATATGCCCTAGAGGAAATAATAAAGTTGTTGTTTTATATTTCGTTATTTCATGATAAGAGTTTATTATTCATGCTAGAATTGTATTAAGCGGAAACTTGATACATGTGTGAATACATAGACAAAACACTGTGTCCCTAGAATGCCTCTACTTGACTAACTCGTTAATCAAAGATGGTTATGTTTCCTAACCATAGACATGTGTTGTCATTTGATGAACGGGAGAATGCTGTGATGGACAAGACCCATCCGTTAGCTTAGCATTATGATCGTTACGGTTTTATTGCTACTACTTTCTTCATGACTTATACATGTTCCTCAGACTATGAGATTATGCAACTCCAGAATACCGGAGGAACACCTTGTGTTCTATCAAACGTCACAACGTAACTGGGTGATTATAAATATGCTCTATAGGTGTCTCCGAAGGTGTTTGTTGGGTTGGCATAGATCAAGATTAGGATTTGTCACTCCGTGTTTCGGAGAGGTATCTCTGGGCCCTCTCGGTAATGCTCATCACTATAAGCCTTGCAAGCAATGTGACTAATGAGTTAGTTGCGGGATGGAGCATTACAAAACGAGTAAAGAGACTTGCCGGTAACGATATTGAACTAGGTATGATGATACCGACGATCGAATCTCGGGCAAGTAACATATCAATGACAAAGGGAACAACGTATGTTGTTGTGCGGTTTGACCGATAAAGATCTTCGTAGAATATGTGGGAGACAATATGAGCATCCAGGTTCCGCTATTGGTTATTGATCGGAGATATGTCTCGATCATGTCTACATAGTTCTCGAACCCGTAGGGTCCGCACGCTTAACGTTCGATGACGATTTGTATTATAAGTTATGTGATTTGATGACCAAAGTTTGTTCAGAGTCCCGGATGAGATCACGAACATGACGAGGAGTCTCTAAATCATCGAGACATAAAGATTGATATATTGGAAGGTTATATTTGGACACCGGAATGGTTCCGGAGTGATTCGGGTATTTTTTTGGAGTACCGGGAGGTTACCGGAACCCCCCGGAGAGTATTGGGCCTTCATGGGCCTTAGTGGGAAGATGAGGCAGGCAGCCAAGAGGTGGCTCCCCCCCTAGCCAAACCGAATTGGACAAGGGGAGGGGGCGCGGCCCCCCCTTTCCTTCAGCCTCTCTCTTTCCCTTCCCCCGCCTCCTACTCCGAAAAGGAAGGGGGACTCCTACTAGGACTGGGGGTCCTAGTAGGACTCCCCCCTTTGGCGCGCCCCTTTAGGCCGGACGCCTCCTCCCTCCCTCCTTTATATACGAGGGCAGGGGCACCCCAAAGCACAACATACAATCTCTCAGCCGTGTGCGCTGCCCCCTCCACAGTTTAACACCTCGGTCGTATGGTCATAGTGCTTAGGCAAAGCCCTGTGCCGGTAATTTCATCATCACCGTCGCCGTGCCGTCGTGCTGACGGAACTCTCCCTCGTCCTCAACTGGATCAAGAGCACGAGGGACGTCATCGTGCTGAACGTGTGCTGATCACGGAGGTGCCGTACGTTCGGTACTTGGATCGGTTGGATTGTGAAGACGTTCGACTACATCAACCGTGTTACTAAACGTTTCTGCTTTCGGTCTATGAGGGTACATGGACACACTCTCACGTCTCGTTGCTATGCATCTCCTAGATAGATCTTGTGTGATCGTAGGATTTTTTTGAATTACTACGTTCCCCAATAGTGGCATCCGAGCCAGGTCTACGCGTAGATGATATATGCACGAGTAGAACACAAAGGGTTGTGGGCGATAATAGTCATACTGCTTACCACCAACGTCTTACTTTGATTCGGCGGTATTGTTGGATGAAGCGGCCCGGACCAACATTACATGACCGCATGCATGAGACTGGTTCTACCGACGTGCTTTGCACATAGGTGGCTGGCGGGTGTTTGTTTCTCCAACTTTAGTTGAATCAAGTTTGATTATGGCCGGTCCTTGTTGAAGGTTAAAATAACGCACTTAACGAAAAATCGTTGTGGTTTTGATGCGTAGGTAAGAATGGTTCTTGCTAGAAGCCCGTAGCAGCCACGTAAAACTTGCAACTATAAAGTAGAGGTTGTCTAACTTGTTTTTGCTGGGCTTGTTGTGATGTGATATAAATTGCTGTATGAGATGATCATGTTTTGTAACAGAGTTATCGGCAACTGGCAGGAGCCATATGGTTGTCGCTTTATTGTATGAAATGCAATTGCTATGTAATTGCTTTACTTTATCACTAAGCGGTGTTAATCAAGAAGAGAGAGACTAGTTTGGTGACCCAAGGAAGAAACGATGTTAAGCGCGTGTACCTAGGTGAAAAGACAATTTTGAGTCTATAGCTAATTAAATGAAGCAAACTTAGCAACACCATTTCATTGGAAGAGGTCACTCCTTGGCAAATGCAACAAATACTAGTACTCCCCGTGTCCCATTATATAAGAACATTTTTGACACTACACTAGCTAGTGTCAAAAACGTTCTTATATTATGGGACGAAGGGAGTACGAAAAAAGAGATAGAGAGGAGTAAAAAATACACTTATAGCCAACCTTGTTGTAGTATGAGTGACTAAGTGATGACTATGTATGACATGCCAACATCAGATAGCCTAATGCACCGTGTTAAATCTCCAAGGGCGCGACCACGCGAGCGACGCGACGGTCATGGTAGGCGCGACCATGATACGAGCTGCTGGCAGCCCTTGGATCTGAGATCAAACGGTCGCATACTAAGTTGTTGAAAATTTGCAGAATAACCCTCCAGGATAGGATATTCACCCATAGGTCTAGAATCACGCCATGCAACCGTTCAATCTCAGATCCAAGGGCTCTCGGAAGCCCGTATCATGGGAGAATGGAAAGCCACTACCCTGCCGTTCGCACGCTGGCAGTTCGGTCCTACTCGTCCCCACACGTCCTTTAATACTACGGCGGTTCGCTCCTAGTTGTCCCGTCCATTCACATTAGTACATTATGGCAGTTCCACTAATCCTAACCCTCCTCCCAAATCCATGGCGTCCCAAATCTCCCCGATCGGCGGTGAGTACAAGGTTAGAACCATCACCGGCGATGAGTTCGACGTCATCTACACCTGTACTTCAGCGACGGTGAAAGGATGCCTTTCTCGCTTCAGACGCATGTTCGAAAACTCGGATGATGGGTGGGTCGCTGGGCTAGATGTTGAGTACACCACAGTCGTGGGACGAGAGAAGGATCTAAAGGATCAAGAGAGGAAGAAGCCCGCCGTGATCCAGGTTTGCATACATAATGTTTGCTTGGTCTACCACATATGCCATGCTGACGTTGAGTGCCAGGATTTTAAGAACTTCCTCGAGGACAAAACAGTAAAATTTGTTACTGTAGACTTTAAGAACGACAAAGAAGTCCTGCGTCGGATAGGCCTTGTTGTAGGCAACCCCTTTGACCTCCAGAAGAATCGGCTGGTGCCCTCTCGTCAGCCCTCAATGCTGACCCTGGCAGGAGCCATGGTTCATCCTTCGTACCGTAAACTGGAGAAACCTCATTACACGTTTCATCGTCATGCATGGCAGCGGAATGTACTAGATATAGACCACATCCACTACGCTGCAATGGATGGCTACCTTTGTTTCAATATCTACAAGGGTTGGATGAAGAGCAACTGCCAAGTTGGCAGTTCAAGCAAAGAAGTATCGGCCAAGAGGAAGAGGGACAAGGACGAAGTCGAGGACATGGACGAGGACTCCGAGTAAGGTGGCAGTGTTGTTGCTCATGGCGGTTCTAAACTTCTAATGCAGTGTCTACCGGATTAGTTGCATAGTTTAATTTCAGGTGTGCTTAGTTTAATTTGAGGGGTGTGTTGTGCTGAGCCCCCAGCAGAACTATGTTATGTTTCTTCTCGTTACTTTAACTCTTCAGTATGTACATACTAGTACTAGTATTTCTTTAATAGAATTTAGCACCCCAATTAAGCACGTACTAGCTTTTTTAATAGTACTATATGCATAATTTGGCGACGAGCGCTCTCTATATGTACCACCTTTTTTTAAAATTTCAATTTTTGCTCCATGGAGCGATCCATCGATAGTACTACTGTACAAAAGTATACATTTTTAAAAGGCTAGCATACTGTTCATCACATATATATATATATAGCCAATTAAATTCTCAACCTAGGACGACGTGCATGCCATGTAGTAAACCGATCCGGAGGAAGTATAGTAAAAATGAGGTGATTTTATCGAGCGATCGGCGGGGGAGCATGGCATGTCATGCGGTCCCATGTGTCATGATGTACCAAGGCGATGCGTGTGTCCCTCTTGATGCAGAAGCAATACTAGTACATGGTTTGAAATGATGTCGAACCGAAGTGTGAAATAATGGTTGCCTCGTCCGTCTGGGAAGGTGCGGCATTGATTTGACGTCTCATTGCTCATAACTACTACTGGCCCGGTACGAGTGGGGTGCGTCCCCCTGCTGTTCTGCACTGTTATTTGGTGCTTGACACGTCGACCCGGTTGCTATATGTCCCACATGTCGGCAACAGGAAGTACAGAATTCATGAAAGGGAGCGTCGACGGAGGAGTATACTGCAGAATTCATGAAAGGGAGCGACTTAGTTTTGGAAAAATCTGTTTTTACGGAGTACGTACCCACTAGGGTTTATAGGGCTCATCAAAAAAACATTCATTTCTCCGTTTGATAAGTCTCAATTCTACTATACTAGTAGTAGTACCATTACATGTTGGATTTCAAGGTGCGTTAGATCACCCGACGCAAGTAGTGTTGAAAGATCGTGGATGTCGCCTAGAGGGGGGGGGGTGAATAGGCGCTTTAAAATAATTACGGTTTAGGCTTGAACAAATGCGGAATAAACCTAGCGGTTAATTTGACAAGCACAAAACCTACAACAACTAGGCTCACCTCTGTGCACCAACAACTTATGCTAAGCAAGATAAACAACTAAGTGATAGCAAGATATATGACAAGAAACAATATGGCTATCACAAAGTAAAGTGCATAAGTAAAGGGCTCGAGTAAGAGATAACCGAGGCGCGCGGAGATGACGATGTATCCCGAAGTTCACACCCTTGTGGATGCTAATCTCCGTTTGGAGCGGTGTGAAGGCACAATGCTCCCCAAGAAGCCACTAGGGCCACCATAATCTCCTCACGCCCTCGCACAATGCAAGATGCCGTGATTCCACTAAGGGACCCTTGAGGGCGGTCACCGAACCCGTACAAATGGCAACCCTTGCGGGCGGTCACCGAACCCGTACCTTGGCAACCCTTGGGCGGTCACCGGAACCCGTCAAATTGCTCGGGGCGATCTCCACAACCTAATTGGAGACCCCGACGCTTGCCCGGAGCTTTACACCACAATGATTGAGCTCCGAACACCACCAACCGTCTAGGGCGCCCAAGCACCCAAGAGGAACAAGCTCAAGGGCACCAAGCACCCAAGAGTAATAAGCTTCTCAACTTGTAACTTCCACGTGTCACGGTGGAGAACTCAAACCGATGCACCAAATGCAAAGGCAAGGGCACACGGAGTGCCCAAGTCCTTCTCTCTCAAATCCCACCGAAGCAACTAATGCTAGGGAGGAAGATGAGAGGAAGAACAAGAAGGAGAACACCAAGAACTCCAAGATCTAGATCCAATGGGTTCCCCTCACATAGAGGAGAAAGTGATTGGTGGAAATGTGGATCTAGATCTCCTCTCTCTTTTCCCTCAAAAACTAGCAAGAATCCATGGAGGGATTGAGAGTTAGCAAGCTCGAAGAAGGTCAACAATGGGGGAAGAACACGAGCTCAAAGGATAAGGTTCTATGGGGAAGAAGACCCCCTTTTATAGGTGGGGGAAAATCCAACCGTTATGCTCACAACCCGCATAGAGCGGTACTACCGCTCGTCCTTACGGTACTACCGCTAGGGATCGCGGTACTACTGCTTGCGGTACAAAAAAAATACTTCCGTACCTACCTCCGCAGGACTTGGGACGAGTTTTTTGGTCTGGAGTGGTACTACCGCTGTAGGAGCCGCGGTAGTACCGCTCTGGAGCGGTAGTAATAAATTACATCTGCTCCAATTCGCGGTAGTACCACTGCAGCCTTTTTAGAACACCAAAACTGCCACAACTTTTGCAAACGGACTCCGAATTCGATGAAACCAAATTTGTTGGAAAGCTAGCGACAAGGGCCAACACAATCTTGAAAGAAATAACAATACAAAGCAAAATATAAAAGTCCCATAAGAAAAAGGTGAGAACCCTTCCTTGGATAAGACCGGTAAAACCTCCAACACCGAAAACATCATAGAAGACGCATGCGAACTCCGTTTTCGATGAACTCAAGCTTGTCATCAAGATGACCATAAGCTCTAAGACTCACAAAGAGAACTAAACAAGAACCAAGAAACATGATGCAAGGATGCAATGGTTTGAGCTCTCTACTAACGATACGATCAAGCCGCCAACTTGAGAGCCCCCCTTGATAGTACAACAAACGATCCTATAGCCCGGTCTCCCAACTACCACCACGAGACCGGTAAAATAGAAAAACTATCAAGGGCAAAACCTTTGCCTTGCACATGGTCCACTTGAGCTAGATGATGACGATCTTGACTCCCTCAAGTTGGACCACCTTTCTTGATTGCGTTGGCTCGATGAAGACTAGATGATTGCTCCCCCATAGTCCACTATGGGTGAGCCACTCTTCGACACATCTTCACAAGTCCATTGACACCACAATGGATGGCAAGATTCAAGCACTTGATCTCTTCGTGATGCTCCACTTGCACTTGCACACGGCAATCTTGATGACGATCACCACTTGATGTCATCCTTTCCATGGGTTGTATGATATCTTCCTCTTGACGCAAGCCCATGGACATGTACCTAACCCCACATGGAACTCTCACATAGACCATGGGTTAGTACACAAAGTGCAATGGACAATGCTTACCATACCATGGGATCACTTGATCCCTCTCGGTACATCTTCTACGCTTTGTGAGTTGATCAACTTGATTCACTCTTGACTTAGTCTTGATCAACCTTGAATCTTTCCAACTCTCTTAATTTGGATGATGTCTTGAAGGTAAACATGAATGATCACACAATCTTCTTCTTCAAGACATGCTTGCAATACGCTCAACACTCACATGACCAATCTTTGGATAATTCCTAGCACCTTGGTTAACTCATAAACTCCTTGAAACCAACACATGGACTTCAAGAAAAGCCTATGGACAAAACCTTCAAATATAACTCAAGGCAACCATTAGTCCATAGAGATTGTCATCAATTACCAAAACCAAACATGGGGGCACCGCATGTTCTTTCAATCTCCCCCATTTTGGTAATTGATGACAATCACTTTCAAGAGAGTTTATACAAGGAGTTATGCATCACAATGCAATGCAACAACCAATGATGCAGGAGAATGAGATGCAAATGCTTAGGACCAAAACCAAAGCAAGGAGAAAACTCTGAAGACTTCTCCACAAATCTCTCTGAAACTCCTCCCCCATTGGCATCGATTGCCAAAATGGGTGAAAAGCTTAGAAGGCCAATATAAAGAGTGTTCCTCTATAAATTGTGAATCTCTCAAAAAAAGAGTGGAATGCAATACACATATCCAATGGTAAATACTTGGAGGAAGACAAACTATATTGAGGCCCAAAGATTGCAAAAGAATGATATGCCACAAAGACATAACAAAGAGAGAAACAAGAAATCGAGCAATCAAAAGATACCAATTGAAGCAAGCAATCAAAGGATATCAATTGAACCAACTAGACCAAAGATCCTATGAGCCACATGAATGAAGGATAATATGGTATGAGAGAAGGAGTGTTCTAAAGAAACTAGAGAAGCTCCCCATGATTTGTGCACAGATAAGAATTTTTGTATTTGAATACAAAGTGCACAAAATAGGATCATAGCTCCCCCAAAATCAATAGAAACATACAACAAGTGCAAGTGAGCATAAAGGAACTAAGCCTAGCACTTGCAACAAACACATGGTTGAGCAACATGTAAAAGAGGCAACTTAAGAATAGGCTCAACCAAAATGATGTGTGTGAGTCATGGCGAAGCACTTGAGAAGACTAAAATTAGGATGAGCATTAAGCATCAACATAGTCTTGAAAGAATGAGGCACACGGTGCAAAGCCTTTCATTCTCACACACAACTAAGCAAATGGGTTCACAAGAACACTAAATATGCAAAATGAATAACCAACACTTGTGACAACCCAAGGTGAAGATAGAAAACATAAGCATCATCAAGACAGGGGATACTAATTAAGATGGCAAAAGCCTCGTCAAGACAAGCATGAGGAAAATAATGTTCACCACACAAGAGTGCATCAAGATGCAACGAGATAAGACACGCACTCAAGGCAAAAGCTTTCACAGAGCCACCAAAGAAATAACATAAGAAAGACAAGGTGGACGTGAAAGAAAGGAAATCATCTAGAGATGTAATTTCTCTCAAGTGTATAAGGGTCTAGGTAGACGAAATCATGAGGATATATATCTACAAAGAAGAATGTACACCCGAAATAGTTACAACACGAAGGAACAAGATATCCAAAAGGAAGTCATACTTATACCAATAAGATATGTGCTTGGAAGCATAGCCCAAGGTTAGATATGGTCTTATTGTATATAAATGAATTCCTACCACACAACCATCAAAGACATCACAACTAGCAACAAGAGATCATTGTTGGGATGCTTTGAGAAAGGAAACAAGTACCACAAGAAAGAAAGAATAACATGCCATGATACAATCTACACACGATTGATGCAATAATGTGTGCATGTAGTAGATAATGATACTTGTTACCGAGATAGCATTGGAAGGATGTAGTAGATACCAATTGAAGGTAAAAAGTAGTTCATTGATCATCCTAGCTTGACTCCAATATGCACATGGTGACAACACCTTCCTTGTGAGTGAGCCGAGCATCCAATGCATCTCCAAATGTTCCTAGTAGAACAACACAAACTAAACGGTACCCAAACTTATCGGGACCAAATAGTTAGAAACACCAATACATAGGACAAACTCCATATATATATATATGTGCATATAGATATGAAAATGAATTTCATGCACATTTCATCCAAATTGAGACTAGGTGGAGTTTCCCCTATATATTGAGTTAAAGAAAGAAAGCAAGCCAAATAAAATACATGAAGTAAACATGCATGCTCAAGACTTTCAAAACCCGAAACCAAAAGACAAAGAAATGCCAAGTGAAAAGGATACCAAATGGAGAAATCATCACTTGGAAGATATCATTAAAGATACATCAAGGAATGAGATATCCATTGATACACACTAAATTAAAGATGTTAAACTCCCAAAGAGAGGATGGTTCCAAACAAACCAAGTTCTCAACAAAGTTTCATGATGGCACAAGGTACCAAAGGAAAACGGCTTGCCTTCCACCAACACACACACTTGATAAGGATCACAAGAAAAGTGTTCTAAAGAAAATAGGATAGCTCCCCCACGAGTTGTGCATTATAGAGAATTTGCTTTTGAATACAAAATGCACAAGGTGGATCACCACTTTCACTATACATAGAAAACACTAGACAAGAACAAGAAATTAACAAGATCCACAAGTGGTATGGAAGACAACGGGAGTTGACACAAATCTTGGCAAGAGAAAAGGCAAATAAAAACAAAAGCCAATGTAAAGATGATCAATAAATTCTACCACACATAAGTAACTACCAATTGTCAAAAGACAATAAGTATTTGGAAATAATTCCTGGTGGTAGATAACAAGGATATCCAACATCATCTTCACAACACACACAAGGAAATTGCCACTTGTAGAGCTAACATGCCACCTAGGAACAAGATAATTTACAATATCAATTCTAGGTGACAATATCTCAAATGTACACATTTTCTAGGCCTGTAATATGCACATAACATATTACTCCCCCATAATGTGATACCAAAAATAACTTTAACAAGAGGCAATAAGAGGAACCAACAAGAGATAATCAATGAAATTTTTAGAATTTGAATTTCTCATGAGAGATATACCACCAAGCGACTAGATAATCTTGTAATATCAATACTAGATGGTATTCCTCATGTACACACATTTATAGGATTGTGAGGTGCACAAAGCACATCACTCCCCCAAAATGGGATGTTCCATTAATCTCTCACATGATCCAACTAGGATACAAACAAGAACCAAAAAAGGCTCAACGCACGACGCACATGTACATGATGTGCAAACCAACACACACATACTTGATTGCTCAAGATAAGCAAGTTGGAAGCACAACATATACAAACACATGCAAGGAACAAAACCAAAACATGCAAAGGGGCAAGTAACTTTCAATGTAAACAATTTAAGTACAAGTTACCGCAAGGAGGCACATTGGATATAAGATAGAAACTTGACAACCCAATTGACTTGGCTTGAGACAACAAGAAAGATGAAGTCCCCTTAATTCTTCATAATGTAGCCAAGTCTCCAATGACCTCCAAAAACTCCTATTGATCAAGTTTGAGCTTGTTGGTCCCCGACCAAGTTGGGTCCTAAGAGGTTAGTCACAATAGGCTTGGCTACCCAAATGGTTCTTTTCTTGACACCACTTTGAGTACCAACAAACTTGGCAAACACATTGCCAACCTTATCCTTCCCAAGAGAATAGATATCATCAATAATAATTGGGTTGGATAAGTTACCACTAGTGCATGAAGAAGCGACGCGACCTTTCTCACGTCATAAGTAGCAACATCTACTCTTCACTTTCTTCTCACTTGATTTCTCAACTTGAGAAGCATTAGCTTGAGTCTTCTTGGGAAGAGGCCTTTCTTCAACTTGAGGTTGAGCATGAGAATGCACTTGTAGACGCTTCCCTTGTTGCTTGTCACTAATAGCCTTCTTCTTCAATGGGCAAGATCTAACATGATGCCCTTCAATTTTGCACTTGAAGCAAATAATCTTGGCCGAATTCTTGAATTGTTTTTGGCCCTTCTTCTTGTTGATCTTGGACTTATTCTTCTTGTTGGAGTTGAATCCAAGTCCACCTTTGTCATTGGGGGATTTTTGCACACTCAAGATATTGTTGAGTGTGAATTTTCCTTCATGACACTTTTCCAAGTCTTTCTTCAAAGAAGTGACTTGGGCCTTGAGCTCTTTGATTTCCTCTACATGGTTAGTCTCAACACAAGTACTATAGGAAGTATAAGCTTCATCGTTAGAGCAACAAGGCAAGGAAAGCAATTCATCACAAGATGTACCAACATTGTGAGTAGATGAATTACAAGGACTAGCACATGGCAATATACTATTTTGACTAGAAGTAGTGCTAGTATCCACATGAGGCTCACTAGATGTTACCTTAGCAATCATGGCCTCATGAGCTATCTTTAGCACACTATAGGATACTAGAAGATCATCATGAGAGCTTCAGAGCTTTTCATGACTTTCTTCCAATTTCCCATAATTGCTAGATAGCACCTCAAGTTGAGCCCGTAGCTCAACATTCTCCTTCAAAATGGATGCTTCACAAGTAATAGAGTTAGTAGCACAAGCATCATCATTTACAACAATAGGAGAGGACAACTTGTCAAGCTCTTTTAAATAAGAAGCTTCAAGTTGGGCATGAGACTCGGTGAGTTTGATGAGCTCACCCTTGATGACCCTTGAGCCATTTTCGAGGTGCTCAAAATCCTCAAGGAGTATAGCATGAGAAACTTCAAGCTTAGCACTTTTAGTTTTGAAATCATTGGCCACCTCAAGAGCTCTATCATGAGATTCCCTCACTCTAGATAATTCTAGAGCAAAAGTCTCCTCAAGAGATTCGGAGGTGGTTTGTTCATGTTCAAGAGCTTGAGATAGCTCCGCGATCTCATTTGCGTAATCATGCCCATGAGCTTCCATTTTCTCAATGGTGGCCTCATGCTCCTCTAGATGAGATTCCAACTCCTCAATGTATTTCTTGCCATCAATGGCAATGGACATTATTTCCATGAAGTTGGAATGAGCAATTTTATTTTTATGAAGGCTTTAAAAATCATTTCCCCCTTAGTTTTTAAGGAGGCAACATTATCATTCTCTTCATCATTATCCTCATCATCATTAGCATCAACATCATCATCAAGAGACATATTGGGGTACAAAGTAGGAGATACCTTTGATGCCTTAGCCATAAGGCAAAAAGCAATAGATGATGATGTAGGATCCCTTGAGGCACCATTAAACACCACATCTTGTTCCATGGAGTGTTCGGTTTCCTCTACATTGTTAGCACAACAATTCGAGGAAATAGATGCATTTTTATCATGGCAAAAAGACATAGCAAGCATATCATCATGAGATTTAGTCAAGTAATTTCTACATGATATGCAAGGACTATCAACACAAGCATGTGAAACATTTGGAGCGCTCGAAGTGTTAAAGCCCAAAGAGGGAGCATTGCAATAAGATAATGATGAAGGATCATCCATAATAAGCATACTACCATCATTGCAATGACCAACACTACTCACCATATCATTACCTTGTGGCAAACCACATGTAGGTGAAGTAGAAGAAGTTGAGAAGACTATACGACTAGAGGTGGAGGGAGAACAATCATCCCCACAAACATTGGACACACCATATTTAACTTGAAGCTTTGTCCACAACTCATGAGCATCCCGGAACAGCATGAGTTGAAAAATAACTACATTGCTCAAAGCATCAAAAAGCACATTAGAAGCTTGAGAATTGAGATAAGAGTTTTTCTCATCCTCTAAAGATAATCTTTGGGGATCCTTTGGAGGATAAAAACCCATATCTACAATTCGCTCTAAATTTGGGTCCATGACCCTAAAGAGATTAAGCATGCGAATTACCCAAACATCAAAATTTGTGCCATCGGAACTAAGAGTGTCAGAGAATCCTAATCCCCTAGTCGACATCTTTACTCTCTAGGCGGTTAAGCCCAAAAAAGAGAGACGAGGCTCTGATACCAATTGAAAGATCGTGGATGTCGCCTAGAGGGGGGTGAATAGGCGCTTTAAAAAAATTACGGTTTAGGCTTGAACAAATGCGGAATAAACCTAGCGGTTAATTTGACAAGCACAAAACCTACAACAACTAGGCTCACCTCTGTGCACCAACAACTTATGCTAAGCAAGATAAACAACTAAGTGATAGCAAGATATATGACAAGAAACAATATGGCTATCGCAAAGTAAAGTGCATTAGTAAAGGGCTCGAGTAAGAGATAACCGAGGCACGCGGAGACGACAATGTATCCCGAAGTTCACACCCTTGCGGATGCTAATCTCCGTTTGGAGCGGTGTGGAGGCACAATGCTCCCCAAGAAGCCACTAGGGCCACCGTAATCTCCTCACGCCCTCACACAATGCAAGACGCCGTGATTCCACTAAGGGACCCTTGAGGGCGGTCATCGAACCCGTACAAATGGCAACCCTTGGGGGCGGTCACCGAACCCGTACCTTGGCAACCCTTGGGGGCGGTCACGGAACCCGTCAAATTGCTCGGGGCGATCTCCACAACCTAATTGGAGACCTCGACGCTTGCCCGGAGCTTTACACCACAATGATTGAGCTCCGAACACCACCAACCGTCTAGGGCGCCCAAGCACCCAAGAGGAACAAGCTCAAGGGCACCAAGCACCCAAGAGTAATAAGCTTCTCAACTTGTAACTTCCACGTGTCACGGTGAAGAACTCAAACTGATGCACCAAATGCAATGGCAAGGGCACACGGAGTGCCCAAGTCCTTCTCTCTCAAATCCCACCGAAGCAACTAATGCTAGGGAGGAAGATGAGAGGAAGAACAAGAAGGAGAACACCAAGAACTCCAAGATCTAGATCCAATGGGTTCCCCTCACATAGAGGAGAAAGTGATTGGTGGAAATGTGGATCTAGATCTCCTCTCTCTTTTCCCTCAAAAACTAGCAAGAATCCATGGAGGGATTGAGAGTTAGCAAGCTCGAAGAAGGTCAACAATGGGGGAAGAACACGAGCTCAAAGGATAAGGTTCTATGGGGAAGAAGACCCCCTTTTATAGGTGGGGGAAAATCCAACCGTTATGCTCACAACCCGCATAGAGCGGTACTACCGCTCGTCCTCACGGTACTACCGCTAGGGATCGCGGTACTACTGCTTGCGGTACAAAAAAAATACTTCCATACCTACCTCCACAGGACTTGGGACGAGTTTTTTGGTCCGGAGCGGTACTACCGCTGTAGGAGCCGCGGTAGTACCACTCTGGAGCGGTAGTAAAAAATTTACATCCGCTCCAATTCACGGTAGTACCGATGCAGCCATTTCAGAACACCAAAACTGCCACAACTTTTGCAAACGGACTCCGAATTCGATGAAACCAAGTTTGTTGGAAAGCTAGCGACAATGGCTAAGACAATCTTGAAAGAAATATCAATAGGAAGCAAAATAGAAAAGGCCCATAAGAAAAAGGTGAGAACCCTTTCTTGGATAAGACCGGTAAAACCTCCAACACCGAAAACATCATAGAAGACGCATGCGAACTCCGTTTTTGATGAACTCAAGCTTGTCATCAAGATGACCATAATCTCTAAGAATCACAAAGAGACCTAAACAAGAACCCAGAAACGTGATGCAAGGATGCAATGGTTTGAGCTCTCTACTAAAGATACGATCAAGCCACCAACTTGAGAGCCCCCCTTGATAGTACGGCAAACGATCCTATAGCCCGGTCTCCCAACTACCGCCACGAGACCGGTAAAATAGAAAAATATCAAGGGCAAAACCTTTGCCTTGCACATGGTCCACTTGAGCTAGATGATGACGATCTTGACTCCCTCAAGTGGGACCACCTTTCTTGATTGCGTTGGCTCGATGAAGACTAGATGATTGCTCCCCCATAGTCCACTACGGGTGAGCCACTCTTAGACACATCTTCACAAGTCCATTGACACCACAATGGATGGCAAGATTCAAGCACTTGATCTCTTCATGATGCTCCACTTGAACTTGCACACAACAATCTTGATGACGATCACCACTTGATGTCATCCTTTCCATGGGTTGTATGATATCTTCCTCTTGACGCAAGCCCATGAACACGTACCTAACCCCACATGGAACTCTCACATAGACCATGGGTTAGTACACAAAGTGCAATGGACAATGCTTACCATACCATGGGATCACTTGATCCCTCTCGGTACATCTTCTACGCTTTGTGAGTTGATCAACTTGATTCACTCTTGACTTAGTCTTGATCAACCTTGAATCTTTCCAAGTCTCTTAATTTGGATGATGTCTTGAAGGTAAACATGAATGATCACACAATCTTCTTCTTCAAGACATGCTTGCAATACGCTCAACACTCACATGACCAATCTTTGGATAATTCCTTAATAGCACCTTGGTTAACTCATAAACTCCTTGAAACCAACACATGGACTTGAAGAAAAGCCTATGGACAAAACCTTCAAATATACTCAAGGCAACCATTAGTCCATAGAGATTGTCATTAATTACCAAAACCAAACATGGGGGCATCGCATGTTCTTTCAAGTGTCAAGAGGAAACTAACCAATGCATGTACAAGTTCATGGAAATTTAGTGGTCATTCATGCATTCGTTCTAATTAATGCCTCGGTAAACATAACTTCTTGATAAAAACGAGCGTACTGTGCAAACTACGAAATTAATTTGACCACTCACCGTCTACCTTGGTTGGAGAGATTTTGAAATTGAGCCATAAACTGGAAAGGCTCGATTACTATTTGTGTCCTTGTATAGATGCAAAATGTATTTTTTATAGTGGCCTTGTATAAGTAAATGGAGGGGTACTAACCAAAGTACGTACGTAGTAGGGAGGAGGTGTAAACGGAGGGAGTAGTAAAATTTTCTCCTAAGTGATGACTAACCTTATAGCTAACCTTGTCGTAGTATGAGTGACTAAGTGATGACTATGTATGACATGCCAACATCAGATAGCCTAACGCACCGTGCTAAATCTCCAAGGGCACGACCGCGCGAGCGACGCGACGGTCGTGGTAGGCGCGACCATGATACGGGCAGCTGGCAGCCCTTCGATCTGAGATCAAACGGTCGCATGCCAAGTTGCTGAAAATTTGCAGAATAACCCTCCCGCGGCAACCGGCAAATTTCTTCCCTCCCGCGGGCCGGAGTAGGTTTCTCGGTTTGCATGCGGGTTTAATGGAGGCGAGGAGGCGTGTTCAGCCGGGCGTGCAGTGGACGGTGCAGTACTATTTGATTTGACAACTACAACTAGTATATTATAAAAAACAAAGAAGAGTAGTAGAGATAGAGATAAGAATAGAGACTAGGGAGGAGCACCGTCTACTGCTTCGTGGGCTACTCCTGCACTCCATTCGGCGGCCGCAACGTCCCCTACAGCCACTCCGTCCCGCGCTCCATTCGGCGGGCGCTGTTGACATTTGGGGAGCGCACTCTCGCGACTGCTAGCAGCCACGACTTCACCGACAACGACTTCTTCCTCGACCTCGGCAACCTCTTCCTCAACGACATGGGCGACAACCTCAACGCCAATGGTGATGCTCCCGTTGCACTGTATGTGTTTCTGTCCTTCCTGTTCGAAATCATGGTAGAATTCATGTTTCTAGTCTGTGTCCTAGACTCGATCTGTTCATCTACTATGCTAGTCCGCATGATTAGTTTAATCTCTGTTATAGCCGTCATGATTTATTTTGTAGTAAATCTCGTAGTAACTTGCTCATATATTCAACTGGCGGAACGTCCCCTACAGCCACTCCCGTTTCATGGACGGCCTGGTCGATGCCTCCAAGGAGCCCTTCGTCTACTGCTATGAGTGCCCGGTGCCGTTTTGGGGCTCGCCGGCGGACATCGTGCATCACCTGACGCAGGCGTGCGGCAATCACTACTGGCCCTTGGCGAAGAACATCAAGTACGAGACGTGCTACCGTTCACCGTGCCGGAGTCGCTGGAGGATCAGCGCCGCCTGCTAGTCTTGGAGGAGGACGACAGCGTCTTCCTCTTGATCGTGGCCACCGGCGAGGCCCGCACAGGCCGCCGCCACATCTCTGTAGTGTGCGTCAGGGGTGATGCTGCTAATGCTGACACTGACACGAGGCTGATGTATGGGTGCATGCTCACTATTACTACCCCTCGGAGGTCCGTGGGCGGCGACACTGGCTACGTCAAGCTGACTTGGACTCTGCCGAGCTGGGACCTTCCCGCCGATGTGGACATGGAAGACGCATGGTATTATTTGACCCCCAACAATGTGCATGGGGACTCCAAGGAGGTTCACCTGGACATATGCATTACTAAGTTAAATGTTGATCATTAGTCTTCGTTCAATGTAATCTGCTGTCTAAGCATGTGGAGACTTCCATGCATGATCTTGCTATATAGGAGTATCGCGCATGAATAAAAGTGTATCCATTTATGGTTTAGTCTAGAATCTTCCATGTATGAATTTTTACTACAGTACCGGTGAAAGACTTATGATGAACCATTTCCTGCAAAGCACAATAAGAGTTATTTCTTCACAAGTTTTGGATGCAGGTTGAACAGTTGAACGCTTTTGTTTGCAAAAGATACTTTTTTATCTATTTCACCCGGATGTTTCTGAGCTCTAGAGATGAAATAATATCCGAAGAAACCTATCGATACCTGTTACACATGAGATGACCCCCACATCCTTTGTCAAAATAAACAACACCCCGATCAATGCATTTCACTCTTCCGTGCAACGGACGGGCACCTTACTTGCTCCTACAGGTGCTTAAGCTTGCCACATAGGCATAAAGTCTGATGTGGCAAGTTAATCAAGAAGAGAGAGACTAGTTTGGTTACCCAAGGAAGAAAGCGGTGCTAAAGCGTGTACCTAGGTGAAAAGAAAATTTTGAGTCTATAGCTAATTAAATGAAGCAAACTTAGCAACACCATTTCATTGGAAGAGGTCACTCCTTGGCAAATGCAATAAATACTAGTACTCCTGTGTCCCATAATATAAGAACGTTTTGGCACTACACTAGTGTCAAAAACGTTCTTATATTATGGGATGGAAAATCTGAAGAAAAGATAGAGAGGAGTAGAAAAATACACTTATAGCCAACCTTATAGCCAACCTTGTTGTAGTATGAGTGACTAAGTGATGACTATGTATGACATGCCAAAATCAGATAGCCTAACGCACCGTGTTCAATCTCCAAGGGCGCGACCGTGCGAGCGACGCGACGGTCGTGGTAGGCACGACCATGATACGGGCTGCTGGCAGCCCTTGGATCTGAGATCAAACGGTCGCATGCTAAGTTCCTGAAAATTTGCAGAATAACCCTCCAGGATAGGATATTCACCCATAGGTCTAGAATCATGCCATGCAACCGTTTGATCTCCGATCCAAGGGCTCTCGGAAGCCCGTATCATGGGAGAATGGAAAGCCACTACCCTGCCGTTCGCACGCAGGTAGTTCGCTCCTACTCATCCCTACACGTCCTTTAATACTATGGCAGTTCGCTCCTAGTCGTCCCGTCCATTCACATTAGTACATTACGGTAGTTCCACTAATCCTAACCCTCCTCCCAAATCCATGGTGTCCCAAATCTCCCCGGTCGGCGGTGAGTACAAGGTTAGAACCATCACCGGCGATGAGTTCGACGTCATCTACACCCGTTCTTCCGCGACGGTGAAAGGATGCCTTTCTCACTTCAGACGGATGTTCGATGACTCAGATGATGTGTGGGTCGCTGGGATAGATGTTGAGTACACCACAGTCGTGGGACGAGAGAAGGATCTAAAGGACGAAGAGAGGAAGAAGCCCGCCGTGATCCAGGTTTGCGTGCATGACTTATGCTTGGTCTACCACATATGCCATGCTGACGTTGAGTGCCAGGATTTAAAGGACTTCCTCGAGAGCAACCTAGTCAAATTCGTTACTGTAGACTTTGGTAACGACAAAGAAGTCCTGCGTCGGATAGGCCTCATTGTAGGCAACACCTTCGACCTCCAAAAGAATCGACTGGTGTCCTCTCGTCAGCCTTCAATGCTGACCCTGGCAGGAGCCATGGTTCATCTTTCGTACGGTAAACTGGAGAAACCTCCATACACGTTTCATTGTCATGCATGGCAGCGGAATGTACTAGATATAGACCACATCCAGTATGCTGCAATGGATGGCTACCTTTGTTTCAATATCTACAAGGGTTGGATGAAGAGCAACAGCCAAGTTGGCGGTTCAAGCAAAGAAGTATCGGCCAAGAGGAAGAGGGACAAGGACGAAGTCGAGGACGTGGACGAGGACTCCGAGTAAGGCGGCAGTGTTGTTGCTCATGGTGGTTCTAATGCAATGTCTACCGGAATAGTTGCAAAGTTTAATTTCAGGTGTGCTTAATTTAATTTGAGGGGTGTGTTGTGCTGATCCCCCCAGCAAAACTATGTTATGTTTCTTCTTGTTACTTTAACTCTTCAGTAAGTACATACTAGTATTTCTTACATTTTATCTTTTAGTTGGTATAGTACTACCACTCGTTTCTTCACATTATATACGTACAATATATATGGCCAACATCATATAGCCAGCAGTTTAGTTGTCAAAGAATTTCAGGGTGCTTAGTTTTGTCAAAGAATTCCAGGGTGCTTAGTTTTATTTGAGGGGTGGGTTGTGCTGGACACCATTATTGTGACTAGCCTTTTTAATAGTACTATATGCATAATTTGGCGACGAGCGCTCTCTATATGTACCACCTTTTTTTTAATTTCAAGTTTTGCTCCATGGCGCAATCCATCGATACTACTGTTGTACAAAAGTATACATTTTTTAAAAGGCTAGAGGGCGGGGCAGTCTAGCTTGGTCGGTTTCATGAGAGGCGAGGGCCTTTGTGATTTGACGACTCATTACTACTGGAAGGCGGGGCCTTGTGATTTGACTGCTCGTATAAATGCACCGATGACCTGATCGAGGAGGAGCAAAGAACCGTGCAGTATACTCAAGTTTTCCGCTGGAGTAGTGCCATATGGCGATAAAAAGTGATCTTATTTGCTAGTCATCTCATTGTTAGCATTGTTCTATTCATTCCCTCAAAAAAGAAAAACCATTGTTCTATTCATGCCTCGCAGAGAACGTGACACGTGCGGCGAAACACCCGAAGCACAAGATGAAACACAGCAGCAAAAGAAGAAGGAAGATTATCACCCCAAATGATCTAATTCACCGCGGAGTCGTAACTGCTTCTTCATCGCCTCCACGACCTCCATCTCCTTGCGCGTCTCCTCCGCCATCTTCTTCATTCTGTCCATGATGTGGGACTTCTCGACGCGAGCCTTCATCATCTGTTCCATGGCTGCATTACATACCATGACAGCAGTCGGGTGCTCGTTGTGGAGCTTCGCCAACTCCTCCTTCTGTTCCATGACGAGGGCCTGCAGCATCTTCATCGAGGAACTACTATTCTCATGCAGGTTCTTCCAGCCGGCGTTCTTCTCCTTCAACAGGTTGATCTCGTGGCAGAGCCTCGCCTTGTCCTCCTGAAGTCGTAGGATTTCGCCGGTCGCCTTCTTCTCGGAGGCAATGCTCTTCTTCAGCAGCATCACCAAGCCGGCGGTCAACTCCCCCTGCTGATTGAGCTCAGCGGGCATGTCGTCGAGGCTCTCCTTCATCAAATCCGTCAAGCCTTGGATGAACTCCTTCTGCTTATTGAGGTGCTTATTGAGCCGATCGGGCATGCTGTCGAGGGATAACGACTCCAGCTCCGCCGGCTCGGCATGTTCGCCTCCGCGGCTAGGGCGCTCCTGTGAGCCATCGCCTGCCCGTGAGAGATCTTTCGAGGTCTCTGCGTGGCGGCGAGCCCTCTTTTTTTTCTGCAGCCTTGGTTGCCGCTCCCTTGTTATGAGTAGTTCTCGACCTAGAGCTCTGCTCACCGGCCATGGCAACGACGGACGAAGAAGAAGCACTTAGGAGGAGGAAAGGTAGAGTAATTTTCGGTTAGGTAGTTCCCCTTTTTATAACCTAAGTACTAGCACTAGTAGTACTAATACCTGCATAGTGGGAACACATTCAGGTTTGGTACGTACTAGTAGGTGTGAGCAGGCTTTCGAATGTGATGGGAACAAGGTAAAGATTAATTGATGGTTTTGGTTACGAGGCCCAAAACGGCTCCCGATGAGTTTAGCGGAACATAAATTTCAAGTACTACACTGCTCAAATGCGTAAATATTATGTTACTGTCAAAAATTGGCACAAAATACGAAGGGGACCAATGGAAGTACTACTAGCAACCCATGATTTAACTACTCGCATGCGCGCAGTGGAGTAATAATGTCTTTCTTCCGCCCTCACGTCCACTCAATTTGCATGCGCTGTATTAATTGACCATCAATGAAGTGAACGACTTTACACGCATCAAATTATCACATGGGGTGGATCTTGGTACAAAATTGCGTCCTCCCGTGTACCCGTGTGTGCGTGCGAGGGAATGAGTGCGTGTGTGGCATGCGTGCACATCTTCGCTTCGTGCATGTACCGCCAGTATGGCTCAGGGAGGACGAGTACATTCTTCTGGAACCAGCAGCACGTCACTGTGATCAATCCACGCAAGGAGGTCGCGACAACGCCTCCACATGTGCCACGTGGCTTCATGAACTGTAAGAGAGACACTGTGTAGCGTGCCATTGGTATTCTAATTTACGTGTTTTGCACATACTCGAAGTACTAGTAAGGTACACGTGCATTGCACGCATCAGATTTTGCAACCAAATTATGAATAAATACCACACTATAGCATGTAAGCTCTGAGTCATATATGCGTGATGTAGCCCTTCGTTTAATTCTTATAGTTCATCTCATTCAAAATCAATTAGTTTTTATAAAAAGCTAAGAACGCGTGAATAGGAAAAACATGGGATTATAGTGGAATGTCGTCTTGAATCCTACAGGATTGTATGATTGTTTGATTGTGCATAGAAGAAACGTAGAATTCTTTCAAAGAGGTTTGAGTGGATGGGATGTTTCCTATGAAATCTAATGCAAATGAATCATATGGAAAAATTCCTATGGTTTACAATCCTACAAATCAAACAACCAAGATAGGAAAAATTCCTAATGATTAGAATCCTCCAAAATTCCTTTGAGAATCCTTTGAATCAAAGAAGCCCTTAATATATTTTATGATTCATGGAATTGTGCATTGTAAAGCATAAAGTAAAAACAAATAATGGCAATTCAACTATAAAAAAAGTTTGGGCAGTTATGATACGGAAGATTCTAGAACAAAAGAGAACCACTGTTGTTTTGAGGTTTGTGCATTATGCTTAAGTTCAACCATGGAGTCTGCTAGATTGTACATGTGGCAAAATCCGGTGGGGGACTAGAAGATGGTGCGAGGGGCCGAGTGGAGGGAGACTATGAAGGAATGCACAAGTGTGAGGTCGATATTTAGAGAGAGGGGGCAAACACGTGCGCTGTTGCACGCAGTGGCGGAGCCATGAAAAATAAATGAGCTAGGGGGCCAAGCATTGCTAATCCTTTACGAGGAGGGTCAATTCATGAAATTAAACCTTTTTAGCAGCAATTGTCTAATGATCACATTCATATTAGCCTCGATATATAGTGATGTTAGGGGGGCAGGGCCCTTACTGCCCCCTGTCTTCGCCATTGTGCACGCGTCTGAGAGATGAAGCGGAAGGCATGGATGATGAGAGGGGGACGTTGGATATATAATTAATGTGGGTGTATTAGCTATTTATGTTAATCCTATATAGAGAGGTATAGATTGATCGATGTGGACGTGGGAAAGAGGGTGAGACCTCACTGGATATATCGATTGATCGGTTTGTGTGGAAAACTATGAAAGACCTAGCTATATACACACATACATAGAGGAACATCGATCATTGCGCATGCACGCGTGAGAGATAAAGAATGCCCGGTATGATGGAGAGGGGGATGTGTGTGGGTGTGTGCCTTCATGGGAGACCGACCTGAAGAAAAAGATTGCATGCGTGCGATAGATAATGCCGACTGGTAGTGTGTATGCATGCATGCACGAGAGAAAGTTAGTGGCACAATTATAAAGAGAAGACTACTGTGTGGGTGTAAAAGAATAGGTGAGGTCATAATCAATGTAAAGTTGAATTCAAATATTTGAATAAGGGATCCTGATGTTTGAAACCCATGCATGCATGAATATAACGGAGATCTGCGCGGTGTGGTTTGGAAACGAGCATGTTGTAATGTATACACATTGAACAAGGTCAGACTGATTTGAATTTGAGATACCGATGGCAGACATCATTTGCCCATGTCGCATCCGTGCATGGACACACTATTCTAATTGGAGATGATGGTCGGCTTTCGCATCACATATCTATATCTATAGCCCTATATATATATATATATTATATTATATGTTTTTTATATTGTGGGCGGGTAACTTTAACTTTGAAAGATGGTCGTTGGATGAGGCGAATCCGATGGTCCAAAGATGGCAAATTTGAGCACTATTGGCCATTGGATATCATCTAGATTCCACCAGATTTCGCCACATGTATAATCTAGAAGACTCCATGGTTGAACTTAAGCATAATGCACAAACATCAAAACACAAGCACTTCTTATTTGTTCTAGAATCTTCCGTATTAGAATTGCCCAAATGTTTTTCTACATGATTTGCCATTATTTGTTTTTACTTTATGTCTTACAATGCACAATTCCATGAATCTTGAAATAGATTAGCTTTCTTATAAAAACTAGATAATTTTGAATGAAATGAACTATAAGAATTAAATGAACATCTACATCATGCATATATGACTCAAATCTTGCATGCTATAATGTGGTATTTATTCATAATTTGGTTGCCAAATCTCATGCGTGCAATGCACGTGTACCTTACTCTAGTCTAAATGGTGTTTGTGTGTGTTGTGCGTGTTGAGGTGCAAATTGTCTTTTTTCGGGTACACGTTAAGCTTGTTCTTCCGAAATTTCAAGTTGCGCCTTATTATGCCGAAAATGAAGCTAGCGTCTCTGTCTATCGTGCTGCGAAACTCCCGCCTCTTCAACCCGCGCCTTGTTAGCCCGAAATATTTAAGATATATCTTTGTCTCGTTGTGCTCCGACAACTCCCTCCATCTCAACCCGCGCCTTGCTATTTCGAAATTACAACGCGTGCAGAAACTCCCACCTCCTGTGAAATCCCGACCTTGAAATGCCCGTGGTACCCTGAACCGAAAGAACCGCCTCAAATCGGTGGGGGGTACTTTCGTAAATTAACCCCACATTTCGGACAAGCGCGTCTCTAAGCCATGGTTCCCCACTGCCATCCCATCCGCCCACCCATTCGTACACAGAGGCCGCGAAAACCTGCGACGAAACCCCACACCCTACTCCGTCCGCCACCCAGCCGGAGCCTCTTCCCCGACGACGTCGTCCACAACAACACCTCGACGTCCCTCATCCACCGTACCGGATGAGGATCCGTCGTCGATCTCATCGTCCCGCCGGTTCAGCCACCCCATCCTCCACCTCCAAGGAGCTGCCCCAACATTCCCCTAGTCTTTCGTGCCCCCTCCATTCCCACACCGCCGTCTTCACCTGCACCATCGGAAGAGCATCATCATCACTGTCGGTGTCAAAACCGGCGGATCTCGGGTAGGGGGTCCCGAACTGTGCGTCTAGGCGGATGGTAACATGAGACAAGGGACACGATGTTTTTACCCAGGTTCGGGCCCTCTCGATGGAGGTAAAACCCTACTCCTGCTTGATTGATATTGATGATATGGGTAGTAGAAGAGTGGATCTACCACGAGATCAAGGAGGCTAAACCCTAGAAGCTAGCCTATGGTATGATTGTTGTAATGGTTGTTAGTCCCCACGGACTAAAACCCTCCGGTTTATATAGACACCGGAGAGGGCTAGGGTTACACAGAGTCGGTTACAATGGTAGGAGATCTACATATCCGTATTGCCAAGCTTGCCTTCCACACCAAGGAATGTCCCATCCGGACACGGGACGAAGTCTTCAATCTTGTATCTTCATAGTCTTGGAGTCCGGCCGATGATGATAGTCCGGCTATCCGGACACCCCCTAGTCCAGGACTCCCTCAGTAGCCCCTGAACCAGGCTTCAATGACGATGAGTCCGGCGCGCATATTGTTCGGCATTGCAAGGCGGGTTCCTCCTCCGAATAATTCATAGAAGATTGTGAACACTAGGATAGTGTCCGGCTCTGCAAAATAAATTGCACATACCACCGTAGAGAGAATAATATGTGCACAAGTTCAATCTGCTGACGTATTTTGTGGCACGACATCACACCACCACCAAGCCTTTACTTGAATCGTTTTTATTACACCACCTTAGCGCGTTTAGCGAAGCAGTTTCCGTGGCACGTCTTGTCGAAGCAGAGATCGTGTTCCCCTTATTCCGGGATTCTCATCAATACGGACATGGGTAACCCAACCGCGCCCGTTGCCACGCCCCCTCTATTGAAGGCGAGTCCCAAACGGTCACGGGGACGGCTCTTGGTATTCTCCCTCTTTATAATGAGACCAAGGCTCGTTCCTTTTCTTCAATCCTCAATCGAATCTGCCCCTCGCCCCGAGTTCCAACACCCAGAGCCTCAGATTCGAGCGCCTCGGACCTTCAATGATGTACGGCCTCAACCAACAGGGCCGGTGGATGCCCTCCTCCGTTACGGAAGAGGATGTGCAAAAGCTGAGAGAAGCCAAGTACCTGACTTACGAGATTTCGCATAGGTTGCCCGCCAAAGGGCAAGTCATTCCCACTCCCGAGCCTGGCGAAAGCGTCGTGTTTGTGTCCCACCTCCGTCGGGGTTTAGGCTTCCCGATGGATCCTTTTGTGAGAGGGCTTATGTTTTACTATGGGTTGGAATTCCACGACTTGGCTCCAGAGTCCATCCTCCACATCTCATCATTCATTGTCATCTGCGAGGCCATCCTCTGCACTACCCCCCACTTCGGTTTGTGGCTCAAAACCTTCAACGTGGAGCCGAAGATGATCGAGGGGCGTCAAGCAGAGTGTGGCGGGGCGGTTGTAAGCAGGAGGGCCGATGCTCCATGGCCCGAGGGCTCTTTCAGGAGGAGCTCGACTTGTGGCAATAGGATTGGTTCTATATAACCGCTCCCAGGGGCAGCAGGCAGAAGCCGCTGCCCATATTTCGCTCGGGCCCTCCACAGCGGCTGATGTCATGGGTCAAACAAGGGCTCAACTGGGGGCCGTCAAAGGACGTACCCCTATTGCAGGGCCAGATTTGAGACCTCCAAGAAAGGGAGATCAATCTGGTCGTAGTGATGCAGGTTATGTTGATTCGGCGTCTCCTGCCCTGCAAGCGTCGCCCCCTCCATCTGTGAGAGTTCAATCCAGAGGGGCCACGATCTCTTCAACACTTTATGGGTACGACACCCGTGGAGATGTATAAATCATTCTTCGGATCACAAGAAGTGTGTCCGGAATTGACCGAGGACGCCGGTCTAAGCTGCAATCGCCCGGATCCTCAGGTAAGTAGCCCTGTGTCCGGACACACCGTTCGTTTGCGCCTTCTTGAATTTGCTTTTTAACCAATCATCCCTTGAATAGGAGTGGATAAGCAATAAACCGATCTGATGTCCGCCCCGGAGACCGCGCGGATCCGTGCTGGTTAGGATCTTTGGAGGTTGCGCCTTCAAAGGAAGGCGAAGGGGAAAATAGAGGAACTACCGCCTCTACCAAGGAGGCTTTTGAGAAAGGGGGATCGAGAATCCCTCCTTCCAAGGGGAGAAGAGGACCGCTTCCGAAAACCCGGAGGCCAAGGCCTCGAAGCGGGGGAAGAGATCTTCACCAGAGGGTCCTGTGTCTGGGGAGGCCCCGGCCGCACTATCTCCCCTAAGGAATCAGCCCTCCAGCGAGCCGTACGTAGAAAAGGGGGAGTTTTGTAATAAGGGACATCCCTATTTGTGCTTCTGAGGATAACCTAAGTTTTTTACCTTGTAGTTCGGATCCCCTTCCTTCTCAGATGAGCTCGTCTTCGGGGGACCTTCGTCTGGAGATGATGGAGAGCGAGACGCCTCCGTCTGCCGCACCGTCAGGTGGGGCGGACGACCCTGAGGTGTCATCACGGAGGGTATCCCCAAGTCCGGCAGGGCCGAAGAGTTCGGCACCAACTGGTGTACGGCCGGGGGGCTGAAGGATCTGCTTGAGAGGGCGTCTATCTCAGAAGGTCACCGTACATTGATGAGTATGGTGATTGGAAGAATTTCATCCGCCGAAGGCGGGTTGCATGATGCCGTCAGAAGTTTGCTGGCGGGGTTTGAGGTACGTAAAAATGACATACCTTTTGACAGTTTTGCACATAAAGCGCGCCCTGTATAGATAGTAGCCCCTGAGACTCGGTATGTTGTCGAAAGCGACAGCGTGCCGAGGATCATAATCTCAGGTATTAATTCTCGCCTTTCCTACACAGGTGGCGGATAGTCCGGTGGCCAGCCGGACTGATGGAGTTGCCGAACTAAGGCGACAACTCGACGTTGCGGATGCGGACATCACGCTGGCCAATAAGCGACTTGACGAGTCGCAAGGTAGGTTGTTTCTCCGTGGTCACCTAGTAAGGGAGCCGAAGCTCACTTCTTACAATATGTGTGTTTGATTCAGATGGTGCCGCTGCTGTGGAGGACCTTCGAGCAGAGCTTGCTCGAGCCAAGGAGCAGGCCAGGAGGAGTGATGCGGCTGCCTCGAAGGCGGCCGAAGAGCTAGAAGCCGAAAGGGCTGCTCACTGCCGAAGCAGGGAGGAGATGGCCAAAATGGCCGTGAAGCTGAAAGATGTTACCGACTGCTATGAGGTTCTTGAAAAAGAACGCCGAGCGGAGCAAGAAAACCTGAAGAAGGCCACCGCCGAAGCCAAGGATGCCCGTTCTGCAATGAGGGCTATAAAGGAGGAGCTGCGCCAGGCCGGAGATATTGCGGCTGGCAAGCCTTTTCTGCTGCGCAGGAGGTTCACAGATCCGAAGTATGCTCAGCTTGGCCAGCTGTGGGGTCCGGAGGATCCTTATATGGATTTAGCGGCGAGTGCGGCAGATGCTGTTGTGCACTTCCGAAGTCAAAAGGATCACGAGACGGAAGAGCTTTTTTGGTCTCAATTCCACAGTCCGGAGCGTTCACTTCCGCTGACCGATCGGTTGGCTGAGTGGGCTGAGCTGAATAGATTGTCCGGACTTGCCATGACGGATATCGTGGCTCATGTCTGGCCGGATAGGCCCAAGCCGAAGAGTTATTTTGGCTTATTGCAGCAATTCCTTGGGGCGGTGCCGCATATCAAGGCGATGAAGCGGTCGGCCTGCATAGAGGGTGCACGGATGGCCCTCGCCCATTTGAAGACATACTGGATGGAGATGGATGCCACCGATGTTGCAACCCGGGTGAGGGAGTCCTGGACTAGGGGGTGTCCGGATAGTCGGACTATCATCATCGGCCGGACTCCAAGACTATGAAGATACAAGATTGAAGACTTCGTCCCGTGTCCGGATGGGACTTTCCTTAGCGTGGAAGGCAAGCTTGGCGATACGGATATGTAGATCTCCTACCATTGTAACCGACTCTTTGTAACCCTAGCCCTCTCCGGTGTCTATATAAACCGGAGGGTTTAGTCCGTAGGATGAACAACCATTATAACAATCATACCATAGGCTAGCTTCTAGGGTTTAGCCTCCTTGATCTCGTGGTAGATCCACTCTTGTACTACCCATATCCTCAATATCAATCAAGCAGGAGTAGGGTTTTACCTCCATCGAGAGGGCCCGAACCTGGGTAAAAACATCGTATCCCTTGTCTCCTGTTACCATCCGCCTAGACGCACAGTTCGGGACCCCCTACCCGAGATCCGCCGGTTTTGACACCGATATTGGTGCTTTCATTGAGAGTTCCTCTGTGTCGTCACCGATAGGCTTGATGGCTTCTTCAAACAACAACGCAGTCCAGCGTGAGACTTTTCTTCCCGGACAGATCTTCGTGTTCGGTGGCTTTGCACTGCGGGCCAATTCGCTTGGCCATCTGGAGGACATCGAAAGCTACGCCCCTGGCCATTAGGTCAGATTTGGAAGCCTAAACTTCACGGCTGACATCCGCGGAGACTTGATCTTCGATGGATTCGAGCCACAGCCGAGCGCGCCGCACTGTCACGATGGGCACGATTTAGCTCTGCCATCGGACAGTACCCTGGAGGCCGCACATGAGTCCGCTCTGACCCATGGTTCGGAGCCGACCGCGCAGATCGAGGACAGGTGGCTGGACACCGCCTCGGGGGCTGCAACTTCTATGACGATGGAGCCGAATACTGACCTTGTCCTTTGCAAAGCTCGTGACTCCGAGGTGCCGGACTCCTCGCCGGACTCTGAACCTCCTGCGCCCCTGCCAATCGAATCCGATTGGGCGCCGATCATGGAGTTCACCGCCGCAGACATCTTTTAGCACTCACCCTTTGGCGACATCCTGAATTCGCTAAAGTATCTCTCGTTATCAGGAGAACCCTGGCCGGACTGCGGTCAGGATGGTTGGGATGCGGACGACGAAGAAATTCAAAGCCCACCCACCACCCACTTTGTAGCCACTGTCGACGATCTAACCGACATGCTAGACTACGACTCCGAAGACATCGACGGTATGGACGATGATGCTGGAGACGACCAAGAACTAGCGCCTACGGGGCACTAGAAGACCACCTCGTCATACGACATATACATGGTGGACATCCCAAAGGATGGGAATGGCGAAGAAGCAGCGGAGGTAGATTCCTCTAAGAAACAGCCCAAGCGCCGACGTCAGCGGCGCCGCTCTAAATCCCGCCACAGCAAGAATGGAGATTCCGGCACCGGAGACAATAACACCCCAGAGAGTGCCGAAGACAAACCCCTCCAGCAAGATTCAGCACAGGAGGACGGAGAAGCCAGCCCTCAAGAGAGAGCGGCAGACGAGGAGATAGAGGATGACAATTACATGCCTCCCTCCGGAGACGAGGCAAGCCTCAACGACGATGAATTCTTCGTGCCCGAGGATCCCGTCGAACAAGAGCGTTTTAAACGCAGGCTAATGGCCACGGCGAGCAGCCTAAAGAAAAAGCAGCAACAGCTTCGAGCTGATCAAGACCTGCTGGCCGACAAATGGACCGAAGTCCTCGCGGCCGAAGGGCATGAACTTGAACGCCCCTCCAAAAGCTACCCAAAACGCAAGTTGCTCCCCCGATTAGAGGATGAGGCGTATAAACCTTCATCACCAGCGCATAATACGGCAGACCGACCACCTCGTGGCCGCGACAGAGAGGCATCTAGGCCCTCCACCAGAACCGTACCCCGGCACCGCTCGAAAAGCGCGAAGCCACGGGGGAATGCGCCGGACTTGCAAGACATATTGGAGGACAAGGCAAGACAATCAAGATCAATCTACGGATCACGTGGGTGCCCCATGATGCGCGACTACTACCGTCGCGCCGGATACAGCAACTCCGGTCGGGCCGAACACAGTAGACAAAGCGCTCTTGAGCTACATCGCGATATTGCCTAGTATAGAGGCGCCGCACACCCACTATGCTTCAGAGATGCAGTAATGGATCATCAAATCCCTAAAGGGTTTAAACCCGTGAACATTGAATCCTACGATGGCACAACAGACCCCGCGGTTTTTATCGAAGACTATCTCCTTCATATCCATATGGCCCGCGGTGACGATCTCCACGCCATCAAATATCTCCCACTCAAGCTTAAAGGACCAGCTCGGCATTGGCTTAACAGCTTGCCAGCAGAGTCAATTGGGTGTTGGGAGGACCTGGAAGCCGCATTCCTTGACAACTTCCAGGGCACATATGTGCGACCACCAGACGCCGATGACCTAAGCCACATAATTCAGCAGCCAGACGAATCGGCCAGACAATTCTGGACACGGTTCCTAACAAAGAAAAATCAAATCGTCGACTGTCCGGATGCAGAGGCCCTCACAGCCTTCAAACACAACATCCACGACGAGTGGCTGGCCCGGCACCTAGGACAGGAAAAGCCGAAATCCATGGCAGCCCTCACATCACTAATGACCCGCTTCTGTGCGGGGGAGGACAGCTGGCTAGCCCGCAGTAACAACCTCAGCAAAAATGCTGGCAGTCCGGATACTAAGGACCGCAATGGCAGGTCGTGTCGAAACAAAAACAAACGCCGCGTTAACGGCGATAACACTGAGGATACGGCAGTCAACGCCGGATTCAGAGGCTCTAAACCCGGTCAGCGGAAGAAGCCATTCAAAAGAACCACTCCGGGTTGAAAGTGCAACTAATCCCCGGGTGGTTTTGGTAATTAATAACGACATATATATCATTGAACTAATTATTTCTTGAGAATATTTCAGAAAGTTCAGTGATATGGGTATGGCAATGACTGATGATGTGGACCCCTCAAAATGCTAAGGAAAAACATTGGCAAAAGCTCAAGACTCCATTTTTGGTTTAGTGATCCAAGATCACATTGAGTCCATAGGAAAGCCAATACTATTAAAAGGGGATGAGGTTATGATGATGATCTGGTTGCTCAAAGTGCTTAGTGATTTATCTCTCAAACTATCAGCAATCTTTCATTCCAACATAAACTCATAAGTAATCTCGGTCCCACCGATTCCATAAACTCAGTCACACCGAGATGAACCACCTCAGCCATATACCCAAACCCTAGAAATTTCGGATTTTCCGATTCCAAACTCGGTCTTACCGAAATTGGTGTTGCCAACCTTCTGTAACCTTCTGTACTCAAATCGGTGTCACCGAGATGAGAAAGTCGGTCCCACCGAGATTGGCAAACCCTAGACTTTGGAAGAATCGGACTAACCGAGATTGTATTTTCGGTCCCACGAAAATCCCAACGTTCTAAGATTTGAACTTTCGGTCTCACCGAGTTGTCAACTTCGGTCGACCGAGATTGGTCAAATGTGTGTAGCAGTTGGATTTTGTGTGGAGGATATAAATACCCCTCCACCTCCTCTTCATTCGTGGAGAGAGCCATCAGAAAGAACTACCACTCCTACCTTACATTTCTGAGAAGAAAACTACCTACCCTTGTGTTGAGATCAAGTTGCTCCACTCCCACCATATGAAACTTGATTTCTAGCCTTCCCAAGTTGCTTTCCACTCAATCCCTTCCTCCACCACAGCCAAATCAGTGAGGAGAGTTGAGTGTTGGGGAGATTATCATTTGAAGCACAAGAGCAAGGAGTTCATCATCACCAACACCATCTATTACCTTTTGGAGGTGGTGCCTCCTAGATTGGTTAGGTGTCGCTTGGGAGCCTCCGTCAAGATGTGGAGTTGAACCAAGAAGTTTGTAAGGGCAAGGAGATCGCCTACTTCGTGAAGATCTACCCGAGTAAGGCTAGTCCTCCGTGGGCGTAGGCCATGATGGCATAGACAAGGTTGCTTCTTCGTGGACCCTTCGTGGGTGGAGCCCTCCGTGGACTCTCGCAGCCGTTACCCTCCGTGGGTTGAAGTCTCCATCAACGTGGATTGACGATAGCACCACCTATCGGAACCACGAGAAAAATCTCCGTGTCTCCAAATTGCGTTTGCTCTTCTCCACCTCTTATTTACTACATGTGCAATTTACTTTCCGCTGCCATTACTCTAGAATTGCATGTGTAGGGTGATACTTGACTTGCTCATCATTGTGAACTTGCTAAAAACTTGTCCTAATCAAAGGCTAAACTTTTAAGTTGTCAAGTAGTCTAATCACCCCCCCTCTAGACATACTTCCGATCCTACAAGTGGTATCAGAGCTTTGGTCTCCATTGGATTGGTTTCCATTGCATTGGACTCCATAAGCTTGGTTTCACAACCTAGGAGAGTATGGCGTCTAGTGAGGGTAATTTTCGTAGAGGTCCTTACTTTGATGGTTCAAACTTTGCTAGTTGGAAGCATAAAATGAAAATGCATATTCTTGGACATAACCCTGCCGCATGGGGCATTATTTGTGTTGGCTTGCAAGGTGAGTTCTTCGAGGAAGGAAAAGTTCCGGATCGCGAAGCTACAGCGGATGAGTTGCGGATGTTACAGAACAATGCTCAAGCTTGTGACATTCTCTTCAATGCTTTGTGTCCCGAGGAGTTCAACAAGATCAGCCGTCTTGAGAATGCAAAGGAGATTTGGGATACTTTGGTCGAAATGCACGAAGGTACCGAGTCCGTGAAGGAATCAAAGCTAGATGTTCTTCAAGGTCAACTTGACAAGTTCAAGATGAAGGAAGGTGAAGGAGTCGCTGAAATGTACTCTAGGCTTGCTCTCATCACCAATGAGATTGCCGGCTTAGGAAGCGAAGAAATGACCGACCGATTCATCATCAAGAAGATTCTCAGAGCTTTGGATGGAAAGTATGACACCGTGTGCACTTTGATCCAAATGATGCCAAACTACAAGAATCTCAAGCCTACCGAAGTCATTGGAAGAATTGTTGCTCATGAGATGACACTTAAAGATAAGGAAGAGCTTCACAACAAGTCAAGTGGTGCTTACAAAGCTACAGTTGAAGCTCCCACATCCTCAAGTGACAAGCTAGTTTCCAATGAAGAGATAAGCCTAATGGTGAAGAACTTCAACAAATTCTACAAGAGTAGAAGCAAGGAAAGAAGCTCAAAGTCTAGATCATATGATGAAAAGAGATCTTCTAGTCGTGATCGAAACTGCTACAATTGTGGAAGACCCGGACACTACTCAAATGAGTGTTCGACCCCCCACAAGAGAAGAGAAGAATCTCCAAGAAGAAGAAGCTCAAGAGAAGAGTCACCTCGAAAAGATAGAAGGAGTAGAGATGATCGTTATGAACGAAGACCCTCTCGGAGAAGCAAGGATTCGGAAAGGAAAGACAAGTCATCAAGGAGCTACACAAGAAGAAAACATCAAGCTCATGTTGGTGAATGGGTCTCCGGCTCCGACTCCGACAATCACTCCGAAAGAAGCTATCACTCCAACTCCGAATATAGTCAAGATGAAGGTGTTGCCGGTCTTGCTCTCGTGTCCTCCAACTCCAACTCCTATCACTTATTTGATTCACCAAATGAAGGAATTGGACGATGCTTCATGGCAAAAGGCCCCAAGGTATCACACCCTGAATTTATTGACTTTGATAGTGATGAAGATGACTTGCTTGGTGAAGATGAGCTTTTACATGACAAATCTAGTGAGCTTAGTAATGATGAACATGCTAATAGTCTTTATAGTCGAGAAGAGTCGAATGACAATGCTATGAAGGAGATTGAGCGTCTAACTAAAGAACTAAACACTCTTAAGTTAGCTCATGAAACAACTCAAGAAGATCATAGAGAGCTCCTAAGATCTCATGAGAAGCTACGCTCGAGAAGCTCAATCTAGAGCAAGAACATGAGTTTCTAAAAGCTATCAATGACGATCTTCGAAAGAAGAGTTCTTCATATCTTGCCAAACGACTTCTCTTGTCTAATTTCTTGCCACCTATTAAAACTAAGCATGACAAGCATAAGAAAAATTCTTCATCTAGTAGTAACAATAATCATGCTAAATCAAATATTGTTGCTTCTAGTAGTTCTCTTGATTCCACTAACAATGTTTCAAGCCAAGTTTCACTTGAGCAAGAAAATAGTTTATTGAAAGGGATTATAGAAAGGTGTCTACAAAAGTCTTGCGGAAGCAAGAGTTTTGAGAAATTGTTCGCAAGCAAGGAAGACACGGAAGAATCAAGGAATTGGTTTTGAGCGAAAGTTCAACGCCGAAGGTGTTGAATGGGAAGAAGGTCAATATCCCACTCCAAAGTTTGTTTCTCAAAAGGATAAGTATGATCCTACTTCTTCCAAAGTGGAACAAGCTCAAAATGACCTTCCACCACAAGACCACAAGCTAAAAGGCAAGGACAAGCTTCAAGAGGAGATTGATGCATTCATTGAAGCACCCAAGGCCATGGTCAAGTGGGTTCCCAAGGAAACTTCAAGTTCTACTTGACAAGCTCAACTACTACCCCAAGGATTCCCATCAAGATGATGTGGATCGAAGAAGAAGAACTAGAGAGTTCTTGAGGGTGACTCCGCCAACATACTTCACTCACATTCATTTTGGCAAGAACTTGTGCAATCAACTTCCACATCTTGCACTAGTTCATGGAGTCACAAACCCTCATGTTGGTAAGTCAAGGGACAAGGTAATCATTGCTTTCATGGACATCATCTATTGTGTACTTCAATCTATGTCCATGGATATCCTTGTTTGTTCCTTGTGGGACTAACCCATGTAGGTATTGAAAGTGCCGAATCCAAAGGATTGCTCCCAACTCTTGGTGATCTTCATCAACATTGAGCATCCACATCTTCAACATCTACATGAAGTCTTCAATGACAACCCAAGGTTAGTTTGACCCTTTAAAAGGGGTTCTCACATCAAGGGGGAGCTTTGCTCTTAAGATTTGAGCTAAAGCATCTTCTAATGATGTGAACACATTAATGCTTTATGGAAAAGTGGTAACTCCACTTGTGCTTAAACGATGAGTATGACCTATGATCAAATGTTCTCATTTGACTCCTAAGTCAATATACTCATATATAGATGACTTAGTCATCGCCAAATTGTGTGCAAATAGCTAGAGTTTTGTTTGTGCATGTTTGACACATGTTTCATTTGCTATCTTATTGTGTGAGCATGTTGGATGCATGATTTAATCCATTCGAGGACATCCATTTGTTGCTTTGGTCTTTTGGATTTTTTTTGACCAAATGGATGGACAAGAATGCCTAAGTTCCTCCCCTAGCTATCTATGCTTTCTTGTCTCAAACTCTATTCATGCTTATATCACAAACTTTGAACAAGACTTTTTCGGACAGACCGAGTGAGGAGCACTCGGAGCCACCGATCCGTCAAAAGCCTAAATTCCAAAACCTTCTAAGTATTTTCGGTCAAACCAATATACTCAAATCGGACAGACCGAAATCACTTGGATTGATCTAGGTTTTCACCTCGGTGAAACCGAGTTGCAAATTTCGGCGTGACCGAAATGAGTAACTGCTTGCAGTTAACCATCTCGGTCCCACCGAGTTTTCCAACTCGGTCCCACCGACAGCTGAAGGGTATATATACCCGAGGGCAGCGCGCGTTGATTATTCCTTCAAAACGCCTCGCCCCCAAACCCTTAGCTGCCGTCGCCGTGGTCTCCGGATCGTCTCCGCCGTCGCCTGTGCGCCCTCGCCGCGGGTCTCCATCGCCGTCAACGGTCAATCTCATCGCGCCGTTGCCGCCGTAGTGAAACTTCACCAAGTTGGGTGAGTTTCATCCCTCTCGTGCTTCAACCTCTGATTCAATGCACGATAGGTTTTGCCTAGTTTCTTGCCAAGTTTGAAATCTTCCTATCCAGCAGATTAGATCTTAGAACAAAATTCGAGTGAAAATTTTAGGGTTAGGTTTCCGCCGAACACATCTCGGTGTGACCGATTCTACATTCTCGGACTGACCGATTTGGCCTCTGGCCATTGCACTGCACTTTTCGGTGAAACCGAGTTGTGCAAATCGGTAAGACCGAAGTGAGGATTTAGTGAAACCCTAGTGTTCTCGGCTAGACCGAAACCCATTTCGGTCCAACCGAAAGTGGTGTGAATGGTCTGTTTAGACACTTCGGATTCACCGAATTTAAGACTCGGTCAGACCGAAATGCATTCTGTGAAAACCTAAAACTGAAGTTTGAACTCATTCATTTTGCAAAATCCTCTGCAGTTTGTGATAACTCTTCTATTCTGCCTATACCTATTCTATTCACAGGTTGTCAGTCATGTCTGATGCAAGTGACAGCCAGAACAGGTCTGAATCACCAGTTGAGATTCCAGAGGCAGTCACAAGTCCTGAAGCAAGCAGTTTTTCAGATGATGGAGAGAGGAGCACCCCAAGTGGTTTACCTCCAGCTGCCACCAGGGCCAGGAAGAAGAGGAATTCTGATGAGGAGGATTCTGACTTTGTTGCTGAGGAGGAGATTACATCCAAGCCTAAGAGGAAAGTGGTTGCCAAGGACTATCAAGGGCAACAGACAAAGAAAGGCACCAGCAAGGTGAAGAAGTCCACAGTTGCAAAGAAGCTGAGCATGGAAGAAGAAACCTCCAGCAAGATCAAGAAAACTTCCAAGAGGAAGAGGTTAGTTCATGATGAAGCTGATGATGATTCTGATGAGGAAGCACCTCAGCCTCCTCAGAAGCCCAAGTTGATGGGAGATGCCATCAGGGCAGGAGCACCCACTAAATCTAAGCCATCAGCTCCAGCAAAGGCAGCCCAAGCCAAACCTGCTGCCAAGCCAAAGAAAACAGTAAGAAATATTCCTGCTTCAGAGAAGAAGAAGGACAATGTGCCACCTGCTGAATCTGATGAAGAGGCACATGTATTGCTGAAGCTCAGACAGAAACTGCCAGTTCATAATGATGCTCATCCTCGAGCTGAAAATATGAAGGAAAGGAAGGACAAAGGTCTCAGGCTATGGAGGCAAGTTGATCCATATGCCACCAGGAGAAGGACAGCTGTTGACTCAAGGTTCCACACCAGAGAGCAACAAGATTTCTATGAGACAGTGCTTATGGACAAGAAGCCAATTGTTGCTGACACCAGATATGTAGACTGGAAATACATCGACAGTGAAGAGCACAGAGACTATTTCCCACATGTGCATGAGAGCTTCACTGCATGTGGAGTTGCAGAGTTCGTTGGTCAGAAGCTGACTGCTTGGAATGATGAAATGATCATGCAGTTCTATGCCACAGCACATTTCTATCCAGATGGCAGAATTGTGTGGATGACAGAAGGCCAGAGATTCTCTTCAACAGTTGAAGAGTGGGCTGAACTACTGAACGCTCCAGCATCAAGGGATGATGATGTAGATGTCTATGGAATTCCCAAGAAAAATCACGAGTCTATGAGGAACATGTACAATGAGGTACCAGACAAGGATGTTGAGATATGGAAGCTTGGATCAGTATATCATCTTCAGGCAGGTCTCCCAACCACTAACACCATTCTGAGGCATACTTTGATGCCCAAGTCAGGAGACCATCGCATGATAAGAGGCTACTCTATCAACATGCTGCATATTCTAGATCAGAAGACACCTTTTAAGGTGATGGACCTGATAGTAGAGACTATCAAGAGGACAGCAGCAGACCAGAAGAGGTCATGTGGGTTTGCCCCGCACATTCAGATGCTCATCAATGCCAAGTTTGGCACGGGCACCTACTTGTTGGATAGACCCCACTTGCCACTGCAGCCTGAACATGAAGATAATGAAGTTGTGATGACTGAGGATGCTCCCACATCTGTCGAAGGACACGCAAAGTCTGAAGCTGCCAAGCAAGCTAAAGCTGAGAAGGAAGCAGCAGCAGCAGCAGCAAAGCCCAAGAGCGTTGGAGAACAACTTCTTGAAGCCACTCAGAGAATTGAACTACGCCTGGCCAGCATAGTGCAGTCTCAGGAGAGTCTTGAGAGGATAGTTGAAGACAAGTTCCATGCTCTGGATGTCAAGCTGACTGAAGTGCAGGTCACCGTCAACAAGCTTGAGGCAGACATTGAGGAAGCCAAGAGGGAGAAGGCAGAGCTCATGAGGGAGATGGAAGATGATCTAGTCCAGGATGACTATGAGCAGCCTGCTGCAGTGCCCACAAAGCCCAGATCAGCTGCTATTCCAGTGACAGACCCCAGGGCTACAGCATCAGCACCTCCTACAGCTCCATCAGTTCCAGCTCCAGCTCCAGTGTCTACTCCTCCAGCTCCACAGACTTCAGCAGAAGCCTTTGCAGATGCAGCTATCTCCACTCCATCGACGCAGACAGGAGCCGCCAGCAGAGTCCCTAGTGACGCTTAGCTCTATACCTTTCGAACTTTTTGGTAACTTGTTGCCAAAGGGGGAGAAATTGTATAGATCATAGGACTTCGAGAGAGAGAGTGCTCGTTTTTGCTCTTTCGTTTGCGGTTTTCCTTGAGATACTTTTGAGTTTTCCGAGACATTTCGTGTGTTTGATACTACGTTTGCTCTATCTTTGATGAGTGCTTGATCATACTATGCTTAATGAGTGCTTAATGCTTATCATATTCTATCCATATCTTGTATGATCATTTACTCATGTCTTGGTGATTGGGTGCATGCTATTCATTCTTATCATTTTGTGCGCTCCACCAAGATGTATGTGACATGGAAGAGTGACCCATGATCCTAATCGATTGTGCATTTGCATTCAAGCATAAATCTTAAATAATGCACAAATTTAGGGGAGCTCTTGCTTATCACATACTTCTCAAAGCGACGATGTTATTCATTGATTATATCATTTGTCGAAGCTTTGATCTATATGTTGTCATCAATTACCAAAAAGGGGGAGATTGAAAGTGAAACTAATCCCCGGGTGGTTTTGGTAATTAATAACAACATATATATCATTGAACTAATTATTTCTTGAGAATATTTCAGAAAGTTCAGTGATATGGGTATGGCAATGACTGATGATGTGGACCCCTCAAAATGCTAAGGAAAACATTGGCAAAAGCTCAAGACTCCATTTTTGGTTTAGTGATCCAAGATCACATTGAGTCCATAGGAAAGCCAATACTATTAAAAGGGGATGAGGTTATGATGATGATCTGGTTGCTCAAAGTGCTTAGTGATTTATCTCTCAAACTATCAGCAATCTTTCATTCCAACATAAACTCATAAGTAATCTCGGTCCCACCGATTCCATAAACTCAGTCACACCGAGATGAACCACCTCAGCCATATACCCAAACCCTAGAAATTTCGGATTTTCCGATTCCAAACTCGGTCTTACCGAAATTGGTGTTGCCAACCTTCTGTAACCTTCTGTACTCAAATCGGTGTCACCGAGATGAGAAAGTCGGTCCCACCGAGATTGGCAAACCCTAGACTTTGGAAGAATCGGACTAACCGAGATTGTATTTTCGGTCCCACCGAAAATCCCAACGTTCACAAGATTTGAACTTTCGGTCTCACCGAGTTGTCAACTTCGGTCTGACCGAGATTGGTCAAATGTGTGTAACGGTTGGATTTTATGTGGAGGCTATAAATACCCCTCCACCTCCTCTTCATTCGTGGAGAGAGCCATCAGAAAGAACTACCACTCCTACCTTACATTTCTGAGAAGAAAACTACCTACCCTTGTGTTGAGATCAAGTTGCTCCACTCCCACCATATGAAACTTGATTTCTAGCCTTCCCAAGTTGCTTTCCGCTCAATCCCTTCCTCCACCACAGCTAAATCAGTGAGGAGAGTTGAGTGTTGGGGAGATTATCATTTGAAGCACAAGAGCAAGGAGTTCATCATCACCAACACCATCTATTACCTTTTGGAGGGTGGTGCCTCCTAGATTGGTTAGGTGTCGCTTGGGAGCCTCCGTCAAGATGTGGAGTTGAACCAAGAAGTTTGTAAGGGCAAGGAGATCGCCTACTTCGTGAAGATCTACCCGAGTAAGGCTAGTCCTCCGTGGGCGTAGGCCATGATGGCATAGACAAGGTTGCTTCTTCGTGGACCCTTCGTGGGTGGAGCCCTCCGTGGACTCTCGCAGCCGTTACCCTCCGTGGGTTGAAGTCTCCATCAACATGGATTGACGATAGCACCACCTATCGGAACCACGAGAAAAATCTCCGTGTCTCCAAATTGCGTTTGCTCTTCTCCACCTCTTATTTACTACATGTGCAATTTACTTTCCGCTGCCATTACTCTAGAATTGCATGTGTAGGGTGATACTTGACTTGCTCATCATTGTGAACTTGCTAAAAACTTGTCCTAATCAAAGGCTAAACTTTTAAGTTGTCAAGTAGTCTAATCACCCCCCCTCTAGACATACTTCCGATCCTACACGGGTCCGTCCAATTTGGACCGAATACTCGACCGCTCTTGCCAGATACATGGCACCCCTGAAAAGCCAGCTAATCACACTAACAGGGATTGTTGGGTATTCAAGCAGGCAGGCAAGTTAATTGCCGAAAACAATGACAAGGGGCTGCATAGCGATGACGAGGAAGAGACCCGGCCGCCGAACAGTAGAGGACAGAAGGGTTTCCCCCCACAAGTGCGGACGGTAAACATGATATACGCAACCCATATACCCAAGAGGGAGCGGAAGCGTGCACTTAGGGATGTATATGCGATGGAGCCAGTCGCCCCGAAGTTCAATCCATGGTCCTCTTGCCCGATCACTTTTGATCGAAGGGACCACCCCACCAGTATCCGCCATGGCGGATTCGCCGCATTGGTTTTAGACCCAATCGTCGATGGATTTCACCTCACCAGAGTCCTGATGGACGGCGGCAGCAGCCTGAACCTGCTTTATCAGGACACAGTGTGCAAGATGGGCATAGACCCCTCAAGGATTAAACCTACAAAGACGACCTTCAAAGGCGTCATACCAGGTGTAGAGGCCAATTGTACAGGCTCAGTTACACTGGAAGTGGTCTTCGGATCCCCGGATAACTTCTGAAGCGAGGAGTTAATCTTCGATATAGTCCCGTTCCGCAGCGGCTATCATGCTCTGCTCGGATGGACCGCGTTTGCAAAGTTCAACGTGGTGCCGCATTATGCATACCTCAAGCTCAAGATGTCAGGCCCTCGAGGAGTCATCACGGTCAACGGAAACACGGAACGCTCCCTCCGAACGGAGGAACATACAGCATCTCTCGCAGCAGAAGTACAGAGCAGCCTCTTAAGGCAATTCTCAAGTCCGGCCGTTAAGCGACCGGACATGGCCATGCACGCCCGGAGTAACGTACATCAAGACCACCTGGCACGTTCCGAGCATGCGTAGCAATGCGGCCCCAACCCCAGCCCTTGCATGATTGCAAGACTAGTCCCTCGCGTACATCATTACGCTCTGGAGATGCCATGGGCATAGGGGGAGGGGCACGACCACGACAGGCCCAGAGTGCGGCTCAACCACACCAGGGGCTCCCAAGTGTGTCGCTCTTTTTCTTTTTTTTCCATAGGACTCCGTTCACCAGAGGCCCTGTCCGGCAGTGGATCTGCCGAACTCACGATGCAGCAGCCAGGGAAGGACGAAGGCTACGACGAATAATTAGGTGGTCTCCATTATGAGCATTAAATCTGTTTAATACACCATTCCGCAGCCTACCCCTGGAGGGAGACATGTTTAATAGTCCAATCCCTTGCTTACCGCACTATTTGTATCGTTCTGCACTCATGGCAGAATTCCTTGAATAAACAATGCATCACTTTTTACTTATAATTGCATTCATTTCTTACATATATGTTCATTTATGACGTTTTGCATCCGTACACTTTGGTACGGCCGAATACACCAGGGGCTTATGTTCCCCGCATTATGGTGTGATAAGTCCGAACACTTTCACAAGTGCGGCACCCCGAACTTATAGCATTATATGCATCGGCTCCGAATCATGTCTTGGGTCAATAGTTGGTTTTGCCCGGCTCCCATGTTTTGGTACCTTACGTTCCGTTTTATCAGCTAAGGTAGCACTGGGAGAACCACTGGGATTGCGCCTCGGTTGAGCTGGGTGAGCGCCTCAGTGGAGAAAGCTAAAACTGACCATCATGATAAGGCGAGAGCTGGTCGCTATTTGAGAGGTCTTTTCGAGTCCCTAAAGACTTATGCCGCTTAGAGCGAGGAACCGGCTTTGTCCGGCCCAGGCGTGGATAGCGCCCCGAACTCGGTCTTCCGAACACTAGGGGCTTTGCCGAAATTTAAAATTATAGAATTCTATGGCTAAGTGAGAGTGTTCAAGCATTATAAGTCCAGTTGCCTTGTTCGTCATGTTGAGCGCCTCCCTAGATGGACCCAAAAATGGGAACAAGAGCGCTCAAGTTTATCCTGAACACCCCAGCACTCGTGGCATGGGGGCTGAAGCCGACGACTTGCCATCTCTCAGATTTGATAAACAGCCGCACAGAAGGTAATATTTTAAATTAATAAGCGTTGCTTAGCGCATATGAACAAAGTTTTCAGCGCACAGGATAACACATTGCGAGTCTACTCAAATATTACATCTTTGGGGCACTCATCCACAATCTTGCGGGCACCCTTCAGGACACTCTTATAATACATTTCGGGCGTGCGATACTCCTTGCCCGCCGGCGGCGCGTCCGTCAGAAGCTTCTCAGCATCCAGCCTGCCCTAGTGCACTTTTGCGCGGGCAAGGGCCCGACGGGCACCTTCAATGCAGGCGGAGCGCTTGATGACTTCCACCCAGGGACACGCATCCACCAGCCGCCGCACCAGACCGAAGTAGCTCCCAGGCATGGCCTCTTCGGGCCACAGCCGAACTATGAGGCCCTTCATGGCCTGCTCGGCTACCTTGTGGAGCTCGACCAGCTGCTTCAGCTGGTCGCTAAGGGGCACCGGATGTCCGGCCTCAGCATACTGAGACCAGAAGACCTTCTCCGTTGAGCTCCCCTCCTCGGCCCGGTAGAATGCGGCAGCATCGGACACGCTGCGAGGCAGATCTGCAAACGCTCCTGGAGAGCTCTGAATTCGGGTAAGTAATAGGTAATTCACATTCACATGCTTGCTTTGCATGAAAAATGCCTTACCCACCGCTATTTTCTTCACCGCCTCAATCTCCTGGAGGGCCTTATGGGCTTCGGCCTTCGCGCCTTTAGCACTCTCAAGAGCCGAGGCAAGCTTGGACTCTTGAGTCTTCGAGTCGCGCTCCAAACTCTCATGCTTTTCCACGAGAGCCTGGAGCTCTTGCTGCACCTCCGCCACCCGCGCCTCCTGCTTCTCTCGCTCCGCTCGTTCCGCGGCCGCATTACGCTCGGCCGCGGACACGGCCTCCTTCAGGGTCGCCACCTCGTTCGTGGCCCCTGCAGTGCCCACGTTATCCTTGTTATTTCTCTTGCAACCAAAATCCTTTTCTGTAAGGTACAAATTTAATACGGTGTTACTCACCTTCTTTGTCCTCGAGCTGCTTCTTGGCAAGGCCGAGCTCGTTCTCGGACCGCTCGAGGTTCTGCTTCAAAGCATCGACCTCCGCAGTCAGTGCGGCAGAGGTCAGCAGCGCAGCCTGCAATCCCATATTGACATAATTTTTAGAACTCCTGCGTATATCTTTTTAGATCCTCAGTCCGGCTTTTCTTTCCGAACACCGAACCGAGCATCAGGGGCTACTGTCTATGCGGTATTACATTACATATTTTAAAACTTCTTACCTCAAAGCCTGTTAGAAGGCTGCTACAGGCTTCGGTCAGCCCGCTCTTGGCGAGCTGAACCTTCTGAATCACCGCACTCATGATAGTGCGGTGTTCTTCCTTGATGGAAGCGCCATTGAGCGCCTCCAACAAGTTGTCCGGCGCCTCCGATTGGACGGAGGCTGCCGGTGCCACGGTCTTGCCCTTCTTACGAAGGGGCCGCCTGCCGGACTCCGGAACCACCGCAGGTTCCGGTGCGGAGTCCGGTGCAAAGTCCGGGAGGTTGCCTTCTGGCACCTCCTGAGCCTCCCCCTCCTGGCGGGTCCCCTCCTGGGATACCACCTCGGCGTCCTCAGCGTCACGAGGGGTGGAGGCGGTCGGAATGGAATCCACATCCGATGGAGCCAAGGACCCGCTCGAGGAAGCGGGAAGATCGTCCTCGGCCGGACTACAGGTTGTATGCGGCATTAGAAGGACACCATGTGGCAAAAAAGAGAAATTATAAATCATTCAGGAATCCGGATACTTACGATCTCGCCGGGGGCTTGGCCCTTGAGGGCCACCCCTCGTCGCCGTCGTCGGCGTTGGCGGAGCAGTCCGGAGGAAGGGTCCTTCCCTTCTTGGACCCTTCGGCCTCCCTCGTTGGGGAAGCCTTCCTCTTCCTCTCTCCCCCCTCTTGGGGAGAGTCCTCTTTCTCCTCCTCGTCTTCGGGGGAGGAGTCCGCCTCGGAGCCATCGGACGATGAGTCCGATACCACCTGGCGCCGGGAACTCCTTCGGGTTCCCGTGGCCTTCTTCTTGGCCTTCTTCTCCGGCACCACGTAAAGGGCCGGAACCAGCAGCCCCGTCAAACGGGTGTCCGCTGGGTCTTCGGGAAGGGGAGCCGGACAGTCAACCTGTCCGGACGTCCTCTGCCAGTCCTGTTAAAGGCATTGGGAGTTTTAGATCCCACATAGAGTCAAACTATGAAAGAAATAAGTGTCCCATAAAGGATAGCAAAGCTTACCTCGCCGGCCGGGCGCTTCGTGCTGAATCCGCGATCTTCAGTTGCGGATGCGGGCATGGCTGGAGAAGGTTGAGACGAGATGTGCGGACTTGGGCGCTGGAGCTCGAGGGTGCAGAGATGGATAAGCAAAGGAGGAAGAAGGCGTAGGCAAGAAAGGTGGATCCTTATCCCCTTATATATGGGCGGACGAAGACTATGCGTCCCCACCGGCCTGGTAAAACTCGCTTATCTCCCAAGCGCCACAATCAATGGCGCGGTTGGGTTACCCACATCCGTATTGATGGGAATCCCGGAATAAGGGCAACACAATCTCTGCTTCGACAAGACGTGCCAAGGAAACCGCTTCGCTAAACGCGCTGAGGTGGTATAATAAAAACAATTCAAGTAAAGGCTTGGTAGTGGCGTGATGTCATGCCACGAAATACGTCAGCAGATTGAACTTGTGTACATATTATTCTCTCTACGGTGGTATGTGGAATTTATTTTGCAGAGCCGGACACTATCCTGGTGTTCACAATCTTCTATGAATTAATTTGGAGGAGGAACCCGCCTTGCAATGCCAAACAATATGCGCGCCGGACTCATCGTCATTGAAGCCTGGTTCAGGGGCTACTGAGGGAGTCCTGGACTAGGGGGTGTCCGGATAGCCGGACTATCATCATCGGCCGGACTCCAAGACTATGAAGATACAAGATTGAAGACTTCGTCACGTGTCCGGATGGGACTTTCCTTGGTGTGGAAGGCAAGCTTGGCGATACGGATATGTAGATCTCCTACCATTGTAACCGACTCTTTGTAACCCTAGCCCTCTCCGGTGTCTATATAAACTGGAGGGTTTAGTCCGTAGGACGAACAACCATTATAACAATCATACCATAGGCTAGCTTCTAGGGTTTAGCCTCCTTGATCTCGTGGTAGATCCACTCTTGTACTACCCATATCATCAATATAAATAAAGCAGGAGTAGGGTTTTACCTCCATCGAGAGGGCCCGAACCTGGGTAAAAACATCGTGTCCCTAGTCTCCTGTTACCATCCGCCTAGACGCACAGTTCGGGACCCCCTACCCGAGATCCGCCAGTTTTGACACCGACACCGGGGTTCGGACGAGAGTCGGTTACCCGCCGAGCACTATTTTGGGGAGGTTCTGCGTGGTGCTCGTGTAATTGAGTCGCAGTGCTCAAAAAATGTCATGTTCAAATGATTTTTATGGTTTGTAAAATGATATTCATAATATAAGCGCTTTTTATACTTGTGCGTTCAAGTATTGGAATATCTCCTGTGCGGCCGTTAATGTATACTTATGTATAACCTGAAAGATGGCAGTCTTCGGCTTCAGCCCCCACGCACATAGTGCGGGGGTGTTTGCAAAGTAGCACATTTTCACACTTAATCCAACGTCTTGGTCCTGTGAAGGAGGTGGTAGCGTAGCAAACGAGGCAACCGGACTATAATGCTTTATCACTTTCACTTAGCCATAGGAATTCGAAGGTGGGGCTACGACATAGCCCCTAGGGGCACCACGCTCTCCGAATTCGGGGCGTGTATGTGCCTGACCAGGAAACGGTCCTTCGTCAAAGCGGAGGAATTCTAAACATTCCGGTAGTTGATCGAGTGGTTGACCAGTCTCTCGCTATATCATGACAGACAGTTTTCGGCTTTCTCTACTAAGGTGCTCGCCCGGCCGAACCGGGGCACAATCGCAGTAGTTCTCCTGGTGCCGCGTTAGCCGATGATACGGAACGTAAGGCAGCAAAACACAGGAGCCGGGCAAACCCAACATTTGACCAAAGACATGATTCGGAGCTGATGCATATAAGGCCTAACTCGAGACGCCGAACACTCCCTAAGGTATTCGGTCTTTATGATAACGGGCAGATCAATGCCCTAAACCCCTAGTGTCCAGGTACAGGCGAAAATTTCTGACGCGGCCGATGCCAAAACGCCAGTCTCCTCGTCGGTTATGGTGAAAAACCGGTGGATGTGAATCAACAAGAGACAGTAAGAAAGGTTTACGCAGGGTCTTAATCTGAAAAGAATCCTTGCCACGGGTCCCTGCTGCACGTCTGCGCCTGTGTCTCCGTTGTGCCGTATCCTGGACGGGTGTACACGCTGTTCATCTGTAAAAGAGAGGAACTTAGTTTGAAAAATAATCGTGCAAAAAATGTATTAAAAATCGAAGTATGAATGAATGAATAAAGCTGAGCTTTTATTGGCTCTTTATTGCTCATACGCACAGCCCCTTGTGAAGGGGTGTGCGGCTAGGGAGCCCCTAGTTTATTTATGCCGGACTTGCCTAGCCGTGTCCGGGGTCTCGAACGACCTTGAAAGGACATGCGGTGCCCCCATGTGTGGTTTTGGTAATTGATGACATTCTCTATGGACTAATGGTTGCATCGAGTTATATTTGAAGGATGTTTCCGTAGGCATTTCTTGAAATCCATGTGTTGGTTTCAAGGAGTTTATGGGTTGACGAAGGTGCTATTAAGGAATTATCCAAAGATTGGTCATGTGAGTGTTGAGCTTATTGCAAGCATGTCTTGAAGAAGAAGATTGTGTGATCATTCATTTTTACCTTCAATACATCATCCAAATGAAGAGAGTTGGAAAGATTCAAGGTTGATCAAGACTAAGTCAAGAGTGAATCAAGTTGATCAACTCACAAAGCATAGAAGATGTACCGAGTGGGACCAAGTGTTCCCTTGGTATGGTAAGCATTGTCCATTACGCCTTGTGTACTAACCCATGGTCTACGTGAGAGTTCTTTGTGGGGTTAGGTATGTTTCCATGGTCTTGCGTCAAGAGGAAGATCCCATACAACCCATGGAGGATGACATCAAGTGGTGATCGTCATCAAGTTTGCAGTGTGCAAGTTCAAGTGGAGCAATACAAAGAATGGCTCACCCATAATGGAGTATGGGGGAGCAATCAAGTTTGAAGCTTGCCATCCATTGTGGGGTCAATGGACTTGTGAAGATGTGCCGAAGAGTGGCTCACCCATAGTGGAGTATGGGGGAGCAATCATCTAGTCTCCATCGACCCAACGCAATCAAGAAAGGTGGTCCATCTTGCGGAGGACAAGATCGTCATCATCTAGCTCAAGTGGATCATGTGCAAGGCAAAGGTTTGCCCTTGATAGGTTTTCTATTTTACCGGTCTCATGGTGGTAGTTGGGAGACCGGGTTATAGGATCGATAGTCGTACTATCAAGGGGGGCTCTCAAGTGAGTAGCTTGATCGTATGGTTTTTCGAGAGCTCAAACCATTGCATCCTTGCATCATGTTTCTTGGTTCTTGTTTGGTTCTCTTCGTGAGTCTTAGAGCTTATGGTCATCTTGATGACAAGCTTGAGTTCATCGAAAACGGAGTTTGCATGCGTCTTCTATGATGTTTTCGGTGTTGGAGGTTTTACCGGTCTTATCCAAGGAAGGGTTCTCACCGTTTTCTTTTGGGCCTTTTCTCATTTGCTTATTATTGGTATTTCTATCAAGATTGTGTTAGCCCTTGTCGCTAGCTTTCCAACAAACTTGGTTTCATCGAATTCGGAGTCCGAATGCAGAAGTTGTGGTAGTTTTGGTGTTCTGAAAAGGCTGCAGCGGTACTACCGCGGGTAGGAGCGGAAGTAATTTTTTACTACCGCTCTTGGGAGCGGTACTACCGCTTGGAGCAGTACTACCGCGGCTACTTCCGTGGCTACTTCCGCTCGGGACCAAAAACTCGTCACAAGTCCAGCGGTGGTAGGCACGGATGTAATTTTTTAGTACCGCTCACAAGCAGTAGTACCGCTACCCCTAGCGGTAGTACCGTGATGTCAAGCGGTACTACCGCTTGGTGCGGGCTGTGAGCATAACGGTTGGATTTTTCCCCACCTATAAAAGGGGGTCTTCTTCCCCATTGGGATTTTATCCTTTGAGCTCGTTCTTGCCCCCATTGTTGACCTTCTCCGAGCTTGCTAACTCTCAATCCCTCCATGGATTCTTGCTAGTTTTGAGGAAAAAGAGAGAGATCTAGATCCACGTTTCCACCAATCACTTTCTCCTCTTAGTGAGGGGAACCCCTTGGATCTAGATCTTGGAGTTCTTCGTGTTCTTCTTTCGTTCTTCCTCTCATTTTCCTCCCTAGCATTAGTTGCTTTGGTGGGATTTGGGAGAGAAGGACTTGGGCACTCCGTGTGCCCTTGCCGTTGCATTTGGTGCATAGGTTTGAGTTCTCCACACGATCGTGGAAGTTACAAGTTGAGAATCTTATTACTCTTGGGTGCTTGGTGCCCTTGAGCTTGTTTATCTTGGGTGCTTGGGCCCCTAGTCGGTTGGTGGTGTTCGAGCTCAATCATTGTGGTGTAAAGCTCCGGGCAAGCATCGGGTCTCAATTAGGTTGTGGAGATCGCTTGAGCATTTTGACGGGTACCGTGACCGCCCCAAGGGTTGCCAAAGTGTCTGGGTTGGTGACCGCCCCAAGGGTCGCCATTTATGCGGGTTCGGTGACCGCCCTCAAGGGTCCCTTAGTGGAATCACGGCATCTTGCATTGTCGAGGCGTGAGGAGATTCTGGTGGCCCTAGTGGCTTCTTTGGGAGCATTGTGCCTCCACACCGCTCCAAACGAAGATTAGCATCCGCAAGGGTGTGAACTTCGGGATACATCGTCGTCTCCGCGTGCCTCGGTTATCTCCTACCCGAGCCCTTTACTTATGCACTTTACTTGTGATAGCCATATTGTTCTTTGTCATATATCTTGCTATCACATAGTTGTTTATCTTGCTTAGCATAAGTTGTTGGTGCACATAGGTGAGCCTAGTTGCTTTAGGTTTTGTGCTTGACAAATTAACCGTTAGGTTTATTCCGCATTTGTTAAGCCTAAACCATAATTATTTTGAAACGCCTATTCACCCCCCCCCCTCTAGGCGACATCCACGATCTTTCAATTGGTATCAGAGCCTCGTCTCTCTTTGTTGGGCTGAACCGCCTAGAGAGTAAAGATGTCGACTAGAGGATTAGGATTCTCTGACACTCTTAGTTTTGATGGCACAAATTTTGATGTTTGGGTAATTCGCATGCTTAATCTCTTTAGGGTCATGGACCCAAATTTAGAGCGAATTGTAGATATGGGTTTTTCTCCTCCAAAGGATCCCCAAAGATTATCTTTAGAGGATAAGAAAAACTCTTATCTCAATGCTCAAGCCTCTAATGTGCTTTTCGATGCTTTGAGCAATGTAGTTATTTTTCAACTCATGTCGTTCCGGGATGCTCATGAGTTATGGACAAAGCTTCAAGATAAATATGGTGGGTCCAAGATTTGTGGGGATGGTTGTTCTCCCTCCACCTCCGGTCATATAGTCTTCTCAACTTCTTCTACTTCACCTACATGTGGTTTGCCACAAGGTAATGATATGGTGAGTAGTGTTGGTCATTGCAATGATGATAGTATGCTTATTGTGGATGATCCTTCAACACTATATTATTGCAATGCTCCCTCTTTGGGCTTTAACACTTCGAGCACTCCAAATGTTTCACATGCTTGTGTTGATAGTCCTTGCATATCATGTAGAAATTGCTTGACTAAATATCATGATGATATGCTTGCTATGTCTTGTTGCCATGATAAAAATGCATCTATTTCCTCGAATTGTTGTGCTAACAATGTAGAGGAAACCGAACACTCCATGGAACAAGATGTGGTGTTTAATGGTGCCTCAAGGGATCCTACATCATCATCTATTGCGTTTTGCCTTATGGCTAAGGCGTCAAAGGTATCTCCTACTTTGTACCCCAATATGTCTCTTGATGATGATGTTGATGCTAACGATGATGAGGATAATGATGAAGAGAATGATAATGTTGCCTCCTTAAAAATTAAGGGGGAAATGGTTTTTAAAGCTCTTCATAAAAATAAAATTGCTCGTTCCAACTTCATGGAAATTATGTCCATTGCTATTGAGAGCAAGAAATATATTGATGAGTTGGAATCTCGTCTTGAGGAGCATGAGGTCACCATTGATAAAATGGAAGGTCATGGGCGTGAGTACGCTAATGAGATTGCGGATCTCTCTCAAGCTCTTGAACTTGAACAAACCACCAAGGAATCTCTTGAGGAGACTTTTGCTCTAGAATTGTCTAGAGTGAAGGAATCTACTGATAGAGCCCTTGAGGTGGCCAATGTTTTGAAACTAAAATGCTAAGTTTGAAGTTGCTCATGCTAGACTCCTTGAGGATTTTGAGCACCTCGAAAATGGCTCAAGGGTCATCAAGGGTGAGCTCATCAAACTCACGAGTCTCATGCTCAACTTGAAGCTTCTTATTTAAAAGAGCTTGCCAAGTTGCCTTCTCCTCTTGTTTTTAATGATGATGCTTGTGCTACTAATTCTATTACTTGTGAAGCATCCTTTTTGAAGGAGAATGTTGAGCTACGGGCTCAACTTGAGGTGCTATCTAGCAATTATGGGAAATTGGAAGAAAGTCATGAAAAGCTCTCAAGCTCTCATGATGATCTTCTAGTATCCCATAGCGTGCTAAAGATAGCTCATGAGGCCATGATTGCCAAGGTAACATCTAGTGAGCGTCATGTGGATACTAGCACTACTTCTAGTCAAAATAGTATATTGCCATGTGCTAGTCCTTGTAATTCATCTACTCACAATGTTGGTACATCTTGTGATGAATTGCTTTCCTTGCCTTGTTGCTCTAACAATGAAGCTTATACTTCCTCTAGTACTTGTGTTGAGACTAACCATCTAGAGGAAATCAAAGAGCTCAAGGCACAAGTCACTTCTTTGAAGAAAGACTTGGAAAAGAGTCATCAAGGGAAATCCACACTCAACAATATCTTGAGTGTGCAAAAATCCCCCAATGACAAAGGTGGACTTGGATTCAACTCCAATAAGAAGAAGAAGTCCAAGATGAACCAAAAGAAGGGCCAAGAACAAGTCAAGAATTCGGCCAAGATTGTTTGCTTCAAGTGCAAAGTAGAAGGGCATCATGTTAGATCTTGCCCATTGAAGAAGAAGGCCATTAGTGTCAAGCAACAAGGTAAGAGGGCACAAGTTCAATCACATGCTCAACCTCAAGTTGAAGAAAGGCCTCTTCCCAAGAATACTCAAGTTAATGCTTCTCAAGTTGAGAAATCAAGTGAGAAGAAAGTGAAGAGTAGACGTTGCTACCTATGCCGTGAGAAAGGTCACCTCGCTTCTTCATGCACTAGTGGTAACTTATCCAACCCAATTATTATTGATGATGTCTATTCTCTTGGGAAGGATAAGGTTGGCAATGTGATTGCCAAGTTTGTTGGTACTCAAAGTGGTTTGAAGCAAAGAACCATTTGGGTAGCCAAGCCTATTGTGACTAACCTCTTAGGACCCAACTTGGTTGGGGACCACCAAGCTCAAACTTGATCAATAGGTGTTGGTTGGAGGGCATTGGAGACTTGGCTACATTATGAAGAATTAAGGGGACTTCATCATTCTTTTTGTCACAAGCCAAGTCAATTGGATTATCAAGTTTCTATCTTATATCCAATGTGCCTCCTTATGTAACTTGTACTTCAATTGTTTACTTTGAAAGTTACTTGCCCCCCTTGCATGTGTTTGGTTTTGTTCCTTGCATGTGTTTGTATATGTTGTGCTTCCAACTTGCTTATCTTGAGCAATCAAGTATGTGTGTGTTTGTTTGCACATCATGTACATGTGTGTTGTACGTTGAGCCTTTTTGCTTCTTGTTTGTATCCTAGTTGGCTCATGTGAGAGATTAATGGAACATCCCATTTTGGGGGAGTGATGTGCTTTGTGCACCTCACAACCCAATAAATGGTGTACATGAGGAATACCATCTAGTATTGACATTACAAGATTATCTAGTCGCTTGGTGGTATATCTCTCATGAGAAATTCAAATTCTAAATAGTCCATTAATTATCTCTTGTGTGTTCCTCTTATTACCTCTTGTTAAGTTCTTATTGGTATCACATTATGGGGGAGTAATATGCTAAGTGCATATTACAAGCCTAGAAAATGTGTACATTTGAGATATTGTCACCTAGAATTGATATTGTAGATTATCTTGTTCCTAGGTGGCATTTTAGCTCTACAAGTTGCAATTTGCTTGTGTTTGGTGTGAAGATGATGTCGGATATGCTTGTTATCTACCACCGGGAATTATTTCCAAATACTTCTTGTCTTTGACAATTGGTAGTCTTATATATGTGTGGTAGAATTTGTTGATCATCTTTACATTGGCTTTTGTTTTACTTGCCTTTTTCTCTTGCCAAGGTTTGTGTCAACTCTCGTGTCTTCCATACCACTTGTGGATCTTGTTTATTTCTTGTTCTTGTCTAGTGTTTTCTAGATATAGTGAAAGCGGTGATCCCACCTTGTGCATTTTGTATTCAAATACAAATCATATATAATGCACAACTCGTGGGGGAGCTATTCTATTTTCTTTAGAACTCTCTTCTTGTGATCCTTATCAAGTGTGTTTTGGTGGAAGGCAAGCCATTTCCTTTTGGTACTTTGTGCCATCATGAAACTTTTCTAGAGCTTGGTTTGTTTGGAACCATCCTCTCTTTGGGAGTTTGACATCTTTAGTTTAGTGTGTATCAATGGATATCTCATTCCTTGATGTATCTTTAATGATATCTTCCAAGTGATGATTTTTCATTTGGTATCCTTTTCACTTGGCATTTCTTTGTCTTTTGGTTTCGGGTTTTGAAAGTCTTGAGCATGCATGTTTACTTCATGTATTTCATTTGGCATGCTTTCTTTCTTTGACTCAATATATAGCGGAAACTCCACCTAGTCTCAATTTAGAGATGTGCATGAAATTCATTTTCATATCTATATGCACATATTTATGTGGAGTTTGTCCTATGTATTGGTGTTTCTAACTATTTGGTCCCGATGAGTTTGGGTACCGTTTAGTTTGTGTTGTTCTTCTAGGAACATTTGGAGATGCATTGGATGCTCGGCTCACTCACAAGGAAGGTGTTGTCACCATGTGCATATTGGAGTCAAGCTAGGATGATCAATGAACTACTATCTACCTTCAATTGGTATCTACTATATCCTTCCAATAATATCTCAGTAACAAGTATCTATTCATGCTTTCCTCTCTTGCATTCAACCTTGTGTAGGCTGTATCTTGGCATGATATTCATTTCATATCTTGTGATACTTGTTTCCTTTCTCAAAGCATCCCAACGATGATCTCTGTTGCTAGTTGTGATGCCCTTGATGGATGTGTGTTTGGACTTCATTTATATACAATAAGACCATATCTAGCCAAGTGCTATGCTTTCAAGCAAATATCTTATTGGTATACTTATGACTTCCTTGTGGATATCTTGTTCCTTCGTGGTGTAACTATTTCGGGTGTACATCCTTCTTTGTAGATATATATATATATATATATATATATATATATATATATATATATATCATGATTTCATCTACATAGAACCTTATACACTTGAGAGAAATTACATCTCTAGTTGATATCCTTTCTTTCACGTCCACCTTGTCTTTCTTATGTTATTTCTTTGGCGGCTCCATGAAAGCTTTTGCCTTGAGTGTGTGTCCTCTATCGTTGCATCTTTATGCACTCTTGTGTGGTGAAGATTATTTTCCTCATGCTTATCTTTACAAGGCTTTTGGCATCCCTCGTCTTGATCAGGCTTTCATCTTCTATCTTCACCACGGGTTGTCACAAGCATAAGTTCTTTATATGCTTATTAGTAAGCTTGTGAACCCATTTGCTAGTTGTGTGTGTGAGAATGATAGGCCTTGCACCGTGTGCCTCATTATTTCAAGACTATGTTGATGCTTAATGCTCATCCTAATTTTAGTCCTCTCAAGTGCTTCGCCATGACTCACACACATCATTTTGGTTGAGCCTATTCTTAAGTCGCCTCTTTTACATGTTGCTCAACCATGTGCTTGTTGCAAGCGCTAGGCTTTGTTTCCTATATGCTCACTTGCACTGGATGTGAGTTTCTATTGATTTTGGGGGAGCTATGATCCTATTTTGTGCACTTTGTATTCAAATACAAAAATTCTTATGTGTGCACAAATCATGGGGAGCTTCTCTAGTTTCTTTAGAACACTCCTTTGCGTTTATCATAATATCTTTTTTTCTTGTGGCATGTAGGATCATTGGTCTAGTTGGTTCAATTGATATCCGTTGATTGCTTGCTTCAATTGGTATCTTCTGATTGATTGTGTCTCTCTTTGTTATGTCTTTGTGTCATATATTTTTGTTGCAATCTTTGGGCCTCAATATAGTTTGTCTTCCTCCAAGCATTGGCAGTTGGATATGTGTATTGCATTCCACTCTCTTGTTGATAAATACACAATTTATAGAGGAACACCTTTTATTTTGGCCTTCTCAGCTTTTCACCCATTTTGGCAATCGATGCCAATGGGGGAGGAGTTTCAGAGAGTTTTGTGGAGAAGTATTCTGAGTTTTCTCCTTGCTTTGGTTTTGGTCCTAAGCATTTGCATCTCATTCTCCTGCATCATTGGTTGTTGCATTGCATTGTGATGCATAATTCCTTATATAAACTCTCTAGAAAGTGATTGTCATCAATTACCAAAATGGGGGAGATTGAAAGGACATGCGGTGCCCCCATGTGTGGTTTTGGTAATTGATGACATTCTCTATGGACTAATGGTTGCATCGACTTATATTTGAAGGATGTTTCCATAGGCATTTCTTGAAGTCCATGTGTTGGTTTCAAGGAGTTTATGGGTTGTGAAGGTGCTATTAAGGAATTATCCAAAGATTGGTCATGTGAGTGTTGAGCTTATTGCAAGCATGTCTTGAAGAAGAAGATTGTGTGATCATTCATTTTTACCTTCAATACATCATCCAAATGAAGAGAGTTGGAAAGATTCAAGGTTGATCAAGACTAAGTCAAGAGTGAATCAAGTTGATCAACTCACAAAGCATAGAAGATGTGCGAGTGGGACCAAGTGTTCCCTTGGTATGGTAAGCATTGTCCATTACGCCTTGTGTACTAACCCATGGTCTACGTGAGAGTTCTTTGTGGGGTTAGGTATGTTTCCATGGTCTTGCGTCAAGAGGAAGATCCCATACAACCCAGGGAGGATGACATCAAGTGGTGATCGTCATCAAGTTTGCAGTGTGCAAGTTCAAGTGGAGCAATACAAAGAATGGCTCACCCATAATGGAGTATGGGGGAGCAATCAAGTTTGAAGCTTGCCATCCATTGTGGGGTCAATGGACTTGTGAAGATGTGCCGAAGAGTGGCTCACCCATAGTGGAGTATGGGGGAGCAATCATCTAGTCTCCATCGACCCAACGCAATCAAAAAGGTGGTCCATCTTGCGGAGGACAAGATCGTCATCATCTAGCTCAAGTGGATCATGTGCAAGGCAAAGGTTTTCCCTTGATAGGTTTTCTATTTTACCGGTCTCATGGTGGTAGTTGGGAGACCGGGTTATAGGATCGATAGCCGTACTATCAAGGGTGGCTCTCAAGTGAGTAGCTTGATCGTATGGTTCTTCGAGAGCTCAAACCATTGCATCCTTGCATCATGTTTCTTGGTTCTTGTTTGGTTCTCTTTGTGAGTCTTAGAGCTTATGGTCATCTTGATGACAAGCTTGAGTTCATCAGCGGAGTTTGCATGCGTCTTCTATGATGTTTTCGGTGTTGGAGGTTTTACCGGTCTTATCCAAGGAAGGGTTCTCACCGTTTTCTTTTGGGCCTTTTCTCATTTGCTTATTATTGGTATTTCTATCAAGATTGTGTTATCCCTTGTCGCTAGCTTTCCAACAAACTTGGTTTCGTCGAATTCGGAGTCCGAATGCAGAAGTTGTGGTAGTTTTGGTGTTCTGAAAAGGCTGCAGCGGTACTACCGCGGGTAGGAGCGGAAGTAATTTTTTACTACCGCCCTTGGGAGCGGTACTACCGCCCTTGGGAGCGGTACTACCGCTTGGAGCAGTACTACCGCGGCTACTTCCGTGGCTACTTCCGCTCGGGAGCAAAAACTCGTCACAAATCCAGCGGTGGTAGGCACGGATGTAATTTTTTAGTACCGCTCACAAGCAGTAGTACCGCTACCCTTAGGAGTAGTACCGCTACCCCTAGCGGTAGTACCGTGATGTCAAGCGGTACTACCGCTTGGTGCGGGCTGTGAGCATAACGGTTGGATTTTTCCCCACCTATAAAGGGGTCTTCTTCCCCATTGGGATTTTATCCTTTGAGCTCGTTCTTGCCCCATTGTTGACCTTCTCCGAGCTTGCTAACTCTCAATCCTCCATGGATTCTTGCTAGTTTTGAGGGAAAAGAGAGAGATCTCAGATCACGTTCCACCAATCACTTTCTCCTCTTAGTGAGGGGAACCCTTGGATCTAGATCTTGGAGTTCTTCGTGTTCTTCTTTCGTTCTTCCTCTTATTTTCCTCCCTAGCATTAGTTGCTTTGGTGGGATTTGGGAGAGAAGGACTTGGGCACTCCGTGTGCCCTTGCCGTTGCATTTGGTTCATAGGTTTGAGTTCTCCACACGATACGTGGAAGTTACAAGTTGAGAAGCTTATTACTCTTGGGTGCTTGGTGCCCTTGAGCTTGTTTATCTTGGGTGCTTGGGCCCCCTAGTCGGTTGGTGGTGTTCGGAGCTCAATCATTGTGGTGTCAAGCTCCGGGCAAGCATCGGGGTCTCCAATTAGGTTGTGGAGATCGCCCCGAGCATTTTGACGGTACCGTGACCGCCCCAAGGGTTGCCAAAGTTTACTGGTTGGTGACCGCCCCATGGGTCGCCATTTATGCGGGTTCGGTGACCGCCTCAAGGGTCCCTTAGTGGAATCACGGCATCTTGCATTGTGCGAGGGCGTGAGGAGATTACGGTGGCCCTAGTGGCTTCTTGGGGAGCATTGTGCCACCACACCGCTCCAAACGGAGATTAGCATCCGCAAGGGTGTGAACTTCGGGATACATCGTCGTCTCCGCGTGCCTCGGTTATCTCCTACCCGAGCCCTTTACTTATGCACTTTACTTGTGATAGCCATATTGTTCTTTGTCATATATCTTGCTATCACATAGTTGTTTATCTTGCTTAGCATAAGTTGTTGGTGCACATAGGTGAGCCTAGTTGCTTTAGGTTTTGTGCTTGACAAATTAACCGTTAGGTTTATTCCGCATTTGATAAGCCTAAACCGTAATTATTTTAAAACGCCTATTCACCCCCCCCCCTCTCTAGGCGACATCCACGATCTTTCAGACCTTTTAATGAGATGATGCTGCGTGGACCGGGCATTTTAAGTGTAAGAGACGCGTAGTGCGGTATTGCGTTAAAGCGGACAAAAGCTTCACGTCCCAACAGTGCTTGATGGCTACTTGTGAATGGAACGACATGAAAGATTAGCTTTTCGCGATGGAAGTTGTCGGGTGATCCGAACACAACTTCTAGTAGTACGGAGCCCGCGCACTTGGCGTAAGGGCCTGGCGTCACTCCTTTTAAGGAAGTGCGGCTATGGCGAATTTTAGTAGGGTCTATCCCCAACTTGCGGATTGTGTCCAGATATAGCAGGTTTAAATCGATGCCGCCGTCCATTAGGACTTGTGTAAATTGTAGTCCGTCGATTATGGGATCCAATATCAGAGCAGTCCATCCTGCGTTTCGAATACTTCTGGAATAGTCCAGGTGGTCGAAAGTAATTGGTTTTAACATCCAATCTCGGGGTTCCGCTGGGGTGGACCGTGCGACACGTGCTTTAGCGGGTGCCGCACTATTGTTCCGTATTATCACATGAAGTGAGTTTACTGTTTTGACTTCTTGTGGGAAAGTCTTTTGTTTTCCGGTGCTCTGCTGGTGGGGTTCGTCGTCATCCTCGCTTGGCGCGTCGAGCCCCTTGTGTTCGGCGTTGAGTCGGTCGGACTGTTTGAAGACCCAACAATCTCGGTGGGTGTGGTTTGCAGGCTTCCCGGGGGTACTGTGGATTTGACATATCCGATCCAAAATTTTGTTTAGGTTGGATAGCTCGTCACTGTTGTCCTTAAGAGGCAGTGTTTTGTTGTTCGGCCGCGAGCTTTTGAATCCAGCATTGACCGCCGTGTTCTTTGGGCTCCTTTCTTTATTTCTGCGCTGGTCCTTTCTGCACCGTGACTTTCCTTTTCCATCACTGATCTCGGATGTACTCGAGTCACTGGTGCTGCATCTTGCTAGCCAACTATCTTCCCCCGCGCAAAAGCGGGTCATGAGGCTTGTTAGCGCGGCCATTGTTCTCGGCTTCTCTTGGCCGAGGTGTCTGGCGAGCCATTCGTCTCGGACATTATGTTTAAAAGCTGCTAAGGCTTCGGCGTCCGGACAGTCGACTATTTGGTTCTTTTTGGTGAGGAACCTGTTCCAGAATTTGCGCGCTGACTCTCCGGGCTGTTGGGTTATGTGACTTAAATCGTCTGCATCCGGAGGGCGGACATAAGTCCCCTGAAAATTTGCTCTAAACGCGTCCTCGAGCTCTTCCCAACTTCCAATGGTATTTTCTGGGAGGCTTTTGAGCCAATGCCGAGCTGGCCCTTTGAGCTTGAGGGGTAGATATTTTATGGCGTGGAGATCGTCTCCTCTAGCCATGTGTATGTGCAGGATGTAATCCTCAATCCAGACTCCGGGGTCTGTTGTTCCGTCGTATGCCTCTATGTTTACGGGCTTGAATCCCGCTGGAAATTCATGATCCAGCACCTCATCGGTGAAACATAGTGGGTGTGCGGCGCCCCTGTATTTAGGTGTGCCGTTATCTTCGAACACTCGGCGTGTTGTGTTGCTTCCTGGGGCCCTCTTCTTTGGCCCATAAATGGACCTGACCGGGCCATCCGTTTTGCGAGGATCTTTATGTGTGTCATGTGCCGGCTTATGTGCGGCGCCGCTTGCCGCTCTTGGCCTGTCATCTGGTCGTCTATCCGGCCAGGCGGCCTCTTTGCTTTTTGATTGTGGGGGCTCTACGGCCTCCTCATCGAATTCGGGCAGCAGCTTGCGCTTCGGGTAGCTCTTTGTTTGGTGGCTATTGCCATATTTGTCCGCGGTCTTGAGTACTTTGCTCCACCTCATTCTGAGTATGTCTTCCGCTGTTTTGAGCTTCCGTTTCTCCTTCTTCAAACTTCTTGCAGTGGCGACAAGCCTTTTTTGAAGGTTCTTATGCTCCGGTGGTGTGTCCGGCGTGAGATCGTCTGGACTGTTGTTTTCGCCGAGGATGAGTTGATTATCCGATTCATCCTGTTCGGATGGTTGCTTGGTTGCATGTTCGTCGCCCACTGGTTTGCCCTGCTCTATGGCTGGGTCATTATGAGTGTTGTTGTTATCGAGGCGGGACTTGGGGCGGCGCTTGCGTCGCCGTTTTGGTTGTTTTTCGGGGGAATTATCCTTCGCCGCGTCCCGTTGTTCCTCGTTATCGGTCCCTTTTGGGGTGTCCACCATGTATATATCATGAATTGAGGTGGCTTTCCAGTGCCCGATAGGCGCTGGTTCTTGGTTGTTTCCGGCCTCGTCGTCCATACCGTCGACGTCTTCGGAGTCGTAGTCTAGCATGTCGGTTAGATCGTCGACAGTGGCTACAAAGTGGGTGGTGGGTGGGCTTTGAATTTCTTCGTCCTCCGCAACCCAATCATCCTGACCGCAGTCCGGCCAGGGCTCTCCTGATAACGAGAGATGTTTTAGCGAATTCAGGATGTCGCCAAAGGGTGAGTGCTGAAAGATGTCTGCGGCGGTGAACTCCATGATCGGCGCCCAATCGGATTCGATTGGTAGGGGCGCAGGAGGTTCGGAGTCCGGCAAGGAGTCCGGCACCTCAGAGTCACGAGCTTTACAAGGGACAAGGTCAGTATTCGGCTCCATCGCCGTAGAGATTGCAGCTCCCGAGGCGGTGTCCAGCCACCTGTCCTCGATCTGCGCGGTCGGCTCCGAACTAGGGGTCGGAGCGGACTCATGTGCGGCTTCAGGGCACTGTCCGGCGGCAGAGCTAAATCATGCCCATCGTGACAGTGCGGCGCGCTCGGCTGTGGCTCGAATCCATCGAAGATCAAGTCTCCGCGGATGTCGGCCGTGAAGTTTAGGCTTCCAAATCTGACCTGACGGCCAGGGGCGTAGCTTTCGATCTGCTCCAGATGGCCAAGCGAATTGGCCCGCAGTGCAAAGCCGCCGAACACGAAGATCTGTCCGGGGAGAAAAGTCTCACCCTGGACTGCATGGTTGTTGATGATCGAAGGAGCCATCAAGCCTATCAGTGACGACACAGAGGAACTCTCAATGAAAGCACCAATGTCGGTGTCAAAACCGGCGGATCTCGGGTAGGGGGTCCCGAACTGTGCGTCTAGGCGGATGGTAACAGGAGACAAGGGACACGATGTTTTTACCCAGGTTCGGGCCCTCTTGATGGAGGTAAAACCCTACTCCTGCTTGATTGATATTGACGATATGGGTAGTACAAGAGTGGATCTACCACGAGATCAAGGAGGCTAAACCCTAGAAGCTAGCCTATGGTATGATTGTTGTAATGGTTGTTCGTCCTACGGACTAAAACCCTCCGGTTTATATAGACACTGGAGAGGGATAGGGTTACACAGAGTCGGTTACAATGGTAGGAGATCTACATATCCGTATTGCCAAGCTTGCCTTCCACGCCAAGGAAAGTCCCATCCGGACACGAGACGAAGTCTTCAATCTTGTATCTTCATAGTCTTGGAGTCCGGCCGATGATGATAGTCCGGCTATCCGGACACCCCCTAGTCCAGGACTCCCTCAATCACCGTTTCCTCGGATGAAGCTGCGGCCTAATCGGCGCCACCAAAGAGGTTGTACACTAATCGCCGCATTTTCTTCTTGATTCGATCTCACGATGTTGCCGGCGCTCGATCCCGAGCCGACATGGCGCGGCTCCATCCACGGCGGCGTCGCCGGCCACTTCCTCCACGGCGTCGCTCCCTCGGCGGCGACGTCCACATCAGTAGGAGCTGCTGCTGCTTTAGGTCTCGCTCGCGCTGCTGCTCTGCTCTTGCTCTTGGTCCCCTGCCTGGTCTGCTCTTGCTATTGCTCTTGCTCGTGCTGTTGCTCTCGCTCTTGCTCTTGCTTGCGATGCTGCTCCGATTTGGCTACACTTCAGTCGACTGAATCGACTTTTGGGTCAGTCGATTTTCAAGGGGTTGGCTCGCCGGGGTGAAGGAAGAACCAGCCGCAGCGGGGAGGGGGGCTCACCGGAGAGGTACCCCACTATCTATCTTAGGGTTCAAGATGGGGGCGGTGGTCACCGGCGGTGGTGGGGCGTTGGCGGGGCGGTGGCGTCGGGATCGCCGGAGAAAAAGCTTGGTACGGGGGAGCCTAGAGGGATGGCCGAGGCGGCGGCGGACCGGCGGTGGGGAGTGTTTTCGGGGCGGGCGGGGCGGCGCACCACCGGCCATGGCGGGGGGCTGCTGTTTGGCCGGTGGTGGCTGGCGGCTCAGGGGGTGGAGGTTGAAGATGAACCGCAGGCCCTTGATTTCGTATCCAACGGCTGCAAAATCGACTGACCAGAGATGAAAAAGTCAGTCGACCGACGTGTAGCCTCACCTTGCTAGTGCGTTCAGTTTCGACAGCAAAATTCAGTTTCGACAGCAAAATTCAGTTTCGACAGTTAGGTTCAGTTTCGACAGTTAAGTTCAGTTTCGACAGTTAAGTTCAGAGATGAGCGGCTGATGTATTTTACATCTAGCACTTTGTGGTTATGTATTTTACGTCATGTATTGGAGATGCTATTAGAATTCCACTCAGGTTAACGTTGTTCGTTGTCTCTCTTGTCCTGCTTCAGCCTCGGCGTCGTACAACTCACCGGAGCTGCTCCAACGATGAAACCCTCCATCACAGCGGAGCAGTACCTCGGGCTCCATCTCCAGACGCCTAAGATCTTCTTCCCCTCCTCTGATAGCAAAGTCAGTCGGAGCATCCTCACCGGCCAACCCAATCACGCTGAGATCGACATGGCTTCGCCAAAGAGGTTGTACACTTGTTGCATCTCTTTTTTACTCTACATGTTATATATATTGTCCACTGAGCACTCGTAGTAACGGGAAATACGATTATTTTATCCTACTATATGACAAGCAGTGAGGTACCAGGCAACTTAGCTATCCGTGATGGACTCTCTTGAACGCCATCATTATTTATCTCTGCGTGTTTGAGCTGTGCATTTGTCGATGGGCCTGGGAGTTGAGCTAGTATGGCAGTGGCCTGGGTCCAAAGTAATAGAAGTAGCACAAAAACATTTTTTTAGTGTAGGATTTTCCTTGCTCAAGCCTGCCTACTAGAATCGCCAGTGCTTGAAAGGAAAAGTGAATGAAAAACATAGGAATTGGAAAGTTTCCTATGGTACTACTTTTCATGAATTTGGTGCAAAGGAATGGAGCAAAGGAAAACTGTAGGATTTGTTCCTTTAGTGTCTCCTTGAAAGAAAAACCGTAGGAATTCTAATTTCCACTTCTCCTCCTTTTCATATTCCTATTCATCAAGCACAAGACTAAGAGATAGTAGCATAATAGCATTATAACCGTACATTTTCTTGTGGTTTGACTTAATCTCACCATGCTTTTTTGCATCCTGTGATCTTCCAATTGTTGTGAATCAAACACCCAGATTGGCAGAAATCCTGTGTTTTTAAATTCTCTGTTTTGCACGTGCATTCCTATCCTATTCCTGTCTATTTCCTATCCCTGCATTGTTAGAATCCTCAAATTCAAACAAGCCCTTACTCAATTACTTCTGTTACAGATATGTGTCAAAGAAAACCTTGTGTGGTTTGTCCTGCTCCTGCGGCGCTGTGTTCCACCCCAGCTCAGCTGCTCCAACGACGGAAGGGTTCACCACAGCAGGGATCCGCTCTCCAGACTGTCTTTCGCCGCCTCAGATCTTCTTCCCCGCCGCCGGCAGCCACGACAACTGCATTACCATCATCAACTGAGCAGATGACCTTGAGGACTACACGGGTCCGCAAGAGAGGTCACACTCTTCCGTGTCTGCTTACGTTATGCGTCACTTAGTATGATGACATGCTACATTATCGTCGTGTTCACCTATTAGACTCCGAGTCAGGTCCAAACTAATGCTGAAACTTGAGTATTTAAATGGTTGTGGGGTACTTATTGAGGCAGCAATCAGTACTATCTGTCTACTATCTGGTTAATCTCCAGTGTCTACTATGAGTTTCATGTTGGGTGCAAACAAACATTAAAGGAGCCATTATCTGTATTTTTTAACTAAAGCTATTATCTGCCGGCTATCATTGGTTTTGGGTCTATCCACAGTTTGCTACCATCACTCTGGATTTGTGCATGCACTCCTTACATAATCTCACTATGTTTTATTCCTATGCATGCCAGTTATTGTACACAATGGAACTGATCATGTAGAGCAAAAGAGACGAGCCTTGCGTGGCAATAAAATTTCATGCAGACGTCATTCCATGGTGGGCGTGTCGGCGTTCTGGGAATGGGGGTCCCCAGACTTGCCTGCCTGCGGCCTGCGGCGTGGCTCAAAGGGGGGCCCAGCGCGGCCCATCTTCATCAACACAAGCTCAAGACCCTCGCGAGGGGCCAAGCCTCGCGGGGCGGACGACAAGGAGCTTCCTCAGGCACGGCCTCGTCAGGCTGGCTCACGAGGAGGCGGAGAGTTCAAGGCGGGGTACCTCGCGAGGTGCCCATGACGCAAGCCATGACGACCAAGGGCGCCAGTCGGGCGCCAGCCCGCGCAGTGTCCTCCTTTCCTCTTTGGTGCAAAGGGAGCAAGCGCAGGCGAGAGCATCAAGCAAAGGCATCCATTTCGGTGCAACAAGACCAAGACCAGCCCAACGGCCGGAAGGAAGTCATTGTGGAGCCCAAGCAGGCGTCACCACCAGAGCCTTTGACAGGCGAGGACCAACTTTAGTCAGGATAAGTGTACCCGCTGTTCCCCTTCAAAATGGCCAATTGTTGGTGCCCTTCCCGCTCAATATTTGGGAAGAGGCCCAGGGCCTTTGCCTATAAATAGGACTAGCCACCCCCAGGGTAGAGGCATCTGGACCTGACCTAGCAATCTGGATCCTCACCAAGAAACCAGTAGATAGAGCGATTGAACTCCTCCTAGCAGTTCGTCGCACCAGCCAAGAACAGACCCTCGTGAGGCTGTTCTTCCTTGTATTGTTCATCATCAGCCCAAGAGGCAATCCACCACACCACACACTGGAGTAGGGTATTACACCACAATGGTGGCCTGAACCAGTATAAATCTTGTGTCTCTTGTGTTGTTCTGTTTGGTAGTTTAGATCTTAGCAATTCGGTGAGGATCATGTAGGCAGAGGGTTAAATCTCCGCGCGCACCCCAGTGTTCGAACCTCAAGGGTCTGCCGGAACCCGAACTCCGACATTTGGAGCGCCAGGTAGGGGTGCACCGGAATTTGCCTTCCGTCGTCCCGTTCTTCTCTGACCATCGCATCCATGTCTGACGCTCGTCGGGCTCGCGCCGAGCGCCGAGCCGCCCTTGCCTCCCACGTCGCCCAGACGGCTCCCTTTGGCAGGCGCCCTCGTCGTTCCCCATCACCTGCCGTCAACGCTGCCACCGGCCCGGCGGGGAACGAACAGCAAGCATCGTCCCAGCATCCATCCATGAGGCGGGACGGCCGCACTGCCACACCCTCGCTCACCCCCGCTGGTTCTTCGTCACACGCGCCCCGAGCGACCATGGAGGCCCGAGCTGCGCTCATCGCGGCAAACGAGCTCCTGCGCTACCACCCCATCGATGACGTCTACGAAGAGTGGCTCGACCGAGTCGCCGAGCTCGTCCGCGCCGCCGGGGGCTCCCCCGCGCCGTCCTTCTCGCTGCACCGCGCCCGCCCTGCGCGGGCAATGAAGCTCCTGGGGCGCCTCAGCCGCCTCCTCCTCAAGAAGGCGCCCTGGCCCCAAGGCGCGCGGCCCCTGGCGGAACCCGCTCCGTCAGGCGCCAGCGCGGCAAGAGCAGAGCTGCCAAGAAGTCCCTCGCCCTCGAGAAGCTGCCCGAGCGCTCCCTGCTCCAGCACGTCAAGACCCTGCGCTGCCCCCAGCCGCGGCGCATGGGGACCCGCAGGACCAAGCTCTCCGTCGCCCAAGGCCCCTGTGGCCACAGCGGGCTGCCGCGCCTTCACCTCCGAGCTACGCAGCGTCGCGTGGCCCGGCAAGTTCAAGCCAGACCTGCCTCCTCGCTACGACGGCACGGCTGACCCTGCAGAGTTCCTCCAGCTCTACGAGTTGGGCATCGAGGCTGCCAACGGGACGAGAAGGTCATGGCGAACTGGTTTCCCATGGCGCTCAAGGACGGGGCCCGCACCTGGCTCCTGAACCTGGCTCCAGGCACGATCTCCTCCTGGGACGAGATGCGCACCCGCTTCATCGCCAACTTCCAGGGTACTCGCGACCGGCCACCCGCCGTGAGCGACATGCGCCGTATCAAGCAGCAACCAGGGGAAACCCTGCAGAAGTACATCCAGCGCTTCAACAACGCGCGCCTCAAGATCCCCAAGGTGACGGAGGAGGCCATCATCTCAGCCTTCTCCGACGGTGTGCGCGACGTCAAGATGAAGGAGGAGCTGGCGATGCATGAAGACCTGTGCACCTCCTTGGAGCTGTTCAACTTGGCGACCAAGTGCGCCAGGGCTGAGGAGGGACGCCTCTCCCTCCTCGAGCTGCCTGCCGCGGACCCAGAAGAGAAGAAGCCCAAGGCCAAGGACGTGAAGCGCAAGGGGGCTGCCGTGCTCGCGGCAGAGCCAGACACCAAGCGGGGCAGAGATCAGCCCGAATCCTCCAAGGGCAGTCGGTACTGCGTGTACCACGACCTCCACACCCACAACACCAATGAATGCCAAGAGCTCCGGGCCGTGCGTGAAGGAAGGGTCGGCAGACGCCCCGACCGCAGCGACCGGGGCTACGGCCGAGGAGGAGGAAGGAACGCAGGACGTTGGGAAGACCGCGGCCCACGCCAAGGGTGGCGCGACCAACCTCGCGAGGATCGCTGGCAGGACCCGCCTCGCGAGGGAGGCTGGAGGGATCAGCCTCGCGAGGATCGCCCGCAAGGGAACGGGCCTCCCTCCGCTGCCGCCGCAGCCAAGGAGAAATGAAGACCGTCATCAGGACGAGGGGGCTGGGGGCTTCCAGGAACCACGTGCAATCGCCTGCATCCTGGGTGGAGCTCAAGCCCCAGCCTCTCAACGCATCTTCAAGCAGTTCGCCCGCGAAGTGAATGCAGTCCTCCCCAAGCTCGAGGCCACGCGCCCTCTCAGGTGGTCAGCATGCGCCATCACGTTCAGCTCAGCGGATCAGCTCAAGTGCGCGGCCACAGCCGGAGTCCTCCCGATGCTTTGTTCCCCAATCATCAGCAACGTGCTGGTCACCAGGACCCTCATCGACGGTGGGGCAGGGCTCAACGTCCTGTCCGTGGAAACGTTCAACAATCTCCAAGTGCCCTACAGTCAGCTTCAGCCAACCAAGCCCTTCTCCGGAGTCACCGACGGCTCCACGGTCCCGATTTGGCAGGTCCGCCTTCCTGTCACCTTCGGGGCACGCGACAACTACCGCACCAAGCTCATCGTCTTCGACGTCGCCCACATTCGCCTGCCGTATAACGCCATCCTCGGGTACCCGACGCTGGCCAAGTTCATGGCCGTAACCCACCACAGCTACAACGTCCTCAAGATGCCAGGAAGTGGCGGGGTCATCACGGTGCCCTGCGAAGAGAGAGAGACGCAGTGTGCTCCCTGGAGCGAGCTTTTCGGGCCGCATCACTGGAAGACCCGGACCGCGGAAGCAGGAGGCCTCCCGAGGCCGCCCCCAAGAAGAAGAAGACATCATCCAGCCCGGCCCCTCAGGGCTCGCGCCTGCTCAGGGGGAACCTCCTTCCATTGCATAGGGAAGCATGCCTGGCGCCCTCCTCAGGTAGGGCTCGGGGGCTCTCCCCTGGAGGGCCGCCGACCTCACCAAGGTCACGAGGGAGGCGCTTGGGCACCACGTGGAGGCGTGTTTCGAAGCACGTTTCCCTCAAGAAGGAGCAAGGCAAGGAGGTCTCAACCCTCAGGAGTTCGTCAGCAAGGCCATTCAGAAGCTACAGGAGTCAAGGGTCATGAGAGGCAGCCGCCGCTTACCCGCTGTGGCCCCCCATCCAGGCGAAGATGGTGGGCTGCGCGTCTGCATCGACATACCGGGGCTCAACCGAGCCGCGTCTCAGGAGTGCCTCTGGCCCTCGCAAGTGGGATGCTGCGAAGGTCCGCCCCACAGCTATGTTCGCATGCCTTATGGCCTGCCGAACGCGGCTGCTGCGCATCAGCGCCTCATGGGGGCCATCCTGGAGGCTCAAGAGGTCAGGCGTTCCACAGCCCTGGTGGAGATGGAGATGGCCTGCAAGGAGCCGCTAGCGCCTCCGGAGCCTCCTGAGGCCCCTGGGCCTGGGGGCTCGTGAGGATCGGCTCCCGCAGCCCGCCGAGTTTGCTACACCAACACCCCTTCGTCCCCAACATCATCAGGTGACATCTTTCAAGTTCCGTTTCCAGCTGGGAGCGCCCTAGGGGCCGCATTATTCCCAGGCCGCGTGGGTCCGTCCCTGCGGCGTGTATCCCCTTTACTTCATGTTCTTAGCTTACCTTATTGGGGGCTCCCCTCGGGCTGCATCATCCCCAAGTCGCTCGGGCCTGACCCAGTGGCGTGTACCCCTCTTGCGTTTATCTTAGGGCTATGCTTTCAACCCATCATGCTTGTTATTTGGTGCCTTTTTCTCCTGGGTGTCGAAATCTTTGGCGTTAAAGGGGGGGTGCCTGAGCATCGCGACTTAGGGCTCCTACCGGCTCTCCAGCCCTCACCCTCTGGTCTTGTCCATGGCATCGCGACCTGGCATGCCAGCGACAGCTGAGACCAGCTCGAGAGCCGGGACCCGAGGACGTAGAGTTATCAAACCCAGCTTGCGCGTTAAAGGGGGTGCCTGAGCATCGCGACTCAGGGCTCCTACCGGCTCTCCAGCCCTCACCCTCTGGTCTTGTCCATGGCATCGCGACCTGGCATGCCAGCGACGGCTGAGACCAGCTCGAGAGCCGGGACCCGAGGACGTAGAGTTTCGACATCTAACCCAGCTTGCGCGTTAAAGGGGGGCTGAGCATCGCGACTCAGGGCTCCTACCGGCTCTCCAGCCCTCACCCTCTGGTCTTGTCCATGGCATCGCGACCTGGCATGCCAGCGACGGCTGAGACCAGCTCGAGAGCCGGGACCCGAGGACGTAGAGCACCGGCATCTGGCCAAATTTGCAGGAACACACTCCAAGATAAGGCCCAGAGCCAGGCGCAACCCGCCTTGAGGTAGGGCCCCGTGAGTCCCGCGCTGGCCCACGGGTGCCCAGATACACCTCGTCAAGCCCTACCGTGCCAGCCACGTGTCAGGGTGGGGCTGTATACGCCCCGGGGGCTCCTCCCGGAGGGGAGCCCCCTCCCACGCACCAGTGGAAGCACCATGCTCCGCGCTGGCTGACGACACTGCCGAGGAGCGGCTATGCCCGTACGCATACGGAAGCGCTATGCTCCGCGCTGGTGATAAACAACTGAGGGTGGCCCCCGGGCCGCATCAACCTCAGGGAGCCCGGAGCTCAGTGTCTGGCCTCATCGCAACGCCTCCCCTCGGGAGTGCCGCGCGAAGGGGCTGGGCACGGGGGCTGCGCCTGGGTCACGCCCAGACGCACGCCACCTGGCCAGGCCCCCGGGCCTGGTTCGTCGCACGTCCCTCCCCGAGCGGAGCCAAGGTACGAAGGCCGTTTGAGCGTCAAGGGGGACTCCTGAGCATCGCGACTCAGGAGCCTAACTGGTCACGTAGCCCCTCACTCCTTAGTTCCGAAAGGCTAACGGCGGTTGAGGTATGCGCGGGGCCGGGCTCTGCAGACGTAGAACGGCAGATCCACCCGCATCTCACCTCCCTAAGGAGTCACCCCCACATCTCACCTCCCTACTTGTTGTTCGAGCGCCAAGGGGGACTCCTGAGCATCGCGACTCAGGAGCCTAACTTGTCACGTAGCCCCTCACTCCTTGGTCCCGTCCTGGTTTCCGGTCGGGGCCAATGGCGGCTGAGGTATGCGCGGGGCCGGGCTCTGCCGGCGTAGAACATAAGCAAGTAGGAAGGAATAGTGCAAATTTCAGGGAATTCAAAAGCAAATATTACAGTCCATACTGTTATCACAGCACCAAATACAAGTTTTAACGCCTCCCCGAGGCATGGTACATGCGCAGGAATTAAAAGCAGGACGGGAGCCACGACGGAGTCACTTGCCGGCGGTGGAGCTGCGCGGAGCAGGTTCGCCTTGTGGAGCAGCAGGGCTAGCAGCGCTCCGCTTCGGCTTGGTGCTGAAGGCCCGGAACTTCCCCAGCAGAGCCTCCGCACGACCCTTCACGGCCTCAGTAGCGGCAGCGGCACGCTCGCCGCTCGCTGGCTCCAGCAGGCTGTCGAGGTCGATGTTGGGGTCACGAAGATAGATGTGGGTGAAGACCCGCGTCAGCGCTGCAGAAGACAAGACGCGTGCCTCGGCCTCAGCCGTAGGGCCAAGGCCAAGGGTGACGTCTTCAAGGGCGCGAACCAGGAAGGGAAGCAGCTTGGCGGGGCCATCCTCCTCGCCGGCCAGCGGGCTCTCAAGGCCGCTATCATAAAGCGTCTTCAATGAAGTACGAGCCTTCTCCTCCATATCCGCGAAGGCCACGCGATCTTCAGCAAGAACGTGGGCCTTGCCGTCCAGCTCAACCTTCCTCGCCTCCAGCTATTGCTCCAGTGCGCCTAGGCGACCACGGCGCCTCTTGAGCTTGGCATCCAGGTCCTTGACGGCCACCTCGCGAGCCTTCATGCTTTCCTCCTGCTCTTGGCAAAGGCGGGCCTCTTCGGCAAGCTGGTTCTGCAGGCCCTTCAGCTCGCTCTCCAGCGCCTCACAGCGACCTCGGACATTAGCCACTTCCCCCAAGGCAGCATCGCGGGCAACCTTTGCCCCGAGGACGGCCTGCTTCTCCTCGTCACAAGCCGTCGAGGCCTGGACCAGCACCGCCCGTATCGAAGCGTCGGAGCGAATCCAGCCAGAAGCTAGCTCCAAGCGCCCGGCCACTAGACGAGGGTCGACACCCAGAAGATCCTGCCACAGGCGGTCCAGTTCGGCAGCGGCGTGATCCAGAACAGTAGTCGGGGAAGCAGCAGTCAGTGGAGTGGGAGAAGGCGGCAGCATGATCACGGCATCTTGAGGCGGAACCTGCAGCGCCACGATAGTTGTGGTGGCGGCATCAGGTAAGGGCACCTCGGGAGTCGCCTGGCCAGGGGGGCTAGGATCGCCCCAGCAGGCTCAGCCAGGCCTCGCGAGTACGCCCGGGCAGGGGAGGCCCGTGCGTCACAGTCACCTTCTTTCTCGGGCAGAGGCGCTGCCACGGAAGGAACCTCAGGAGCTCCCTTCGACTTCTTTGCCGCGGGCACCGACCTAGCCGAGAGACACGAACGTCAAGCCTCAGCAACAAAACAATAAGCAAGACAGGAATCAAGCACTTACAGGTCGTCGCTTGCGGGCTCAAGTAGCCTCCGGCCGTACTTAAAGCCTGAGAGCCGGCTACAAGGGTCAGCTTCAAGGAGCTCGGGAGCAGGAGGCACGCCTGCGGATCGCCTCGGGGCTGGGGCAGACCCGCGGGGGATCAGCCCGGTCCGGTCCTTCTTCGGGATCGGAGGCAGGCTCCCGCCGCCTTGCTCATCGTCATCCTCATCGCCATCACTCAGAGGGAGGCGGAGAGCGCACGACCTGCGCCGAAGGGGGGAGCCCTTGACTCCGCCTCGGAGTCAGCCCCCTCTTCCCGCTCCCCTCCTTCCTTCTCCCCGCTGGAGTCGCCGAAGAACACGTCCACCAGGTCCTCTGGAGCCTCCACGGGCACGGGCCCATCCCCATTGAAGACGGGCATGGATCCCACTACCTGCTCCCAGTCCTCGCAGAGGAACAGGGGCGTAGGAGCGCCCTCCAGCCTCGCCACGTCGCCCCCAACCAAGGACTGGAGGACCGCAGCCAGATCCTCATCGGCCAAGACCGCGGGGCTCGGGTGGGGCCTCCACATCAGAAGTGAGTACTGACGCAACGGGGCAGCTAGTGCTCCAGGAACTCCCTCAGCAGAGATGCACCGGTCAGCTTCACCGCCGCCATGCTGGCCGGACTCAGATCCGCATCCATCTTCTCCAACACCGGCTTCGTGCGGGGATCCACAAGCTCCACTCGGGACCAGTCGTCGGAGCTCGCGGGGTGCCCCGTGGGCAGGATCAGCCGAGGGTGGATACGCCCAGCGTCCACCAAGACCCACTTGCTCCTGAAGCCCTCAATCCTTTTCCCAGGGTTCGAAATGGCGATGGAGCTGCCGTACGCGACGAAGCTCGCGCACGCAGAGACGGAACCACGGGAGGTCAGGAGGGAGAAGTAGTGGCGCAGCAAGGCCACTGAGGGCTTCACCCCTACGTGAGCCTCATAATAATTGGTGAAGATCGCCAGAAGAAGAACATAGTTGGGATGGAGGTGCAGAGCTTGAAGGTTATAGTGGCGGAGGACAGAGAAGAAGAACTCGGAAAAGGGAGGCACCAGACCGGCAACAATGGCGCTCACGAAGAGCGGATAGAAGGTGCTCCCTTGGCCTTCAGGGATGGCAGAGCCGGCCTTGAACACCTTCGCCCCGTTGATGCCCTGCGCCGCCGCCATCTGGCACACCCGGGCAAGGCTCGCCTCCGACACGTTCGACGAGTCCAGGGCGGACGAGTACCAAGCTCCGGCCGGGGCTTCGCGAGGCGCCATGTCTGGCTAAGGCACGCAGACGGAGTAGATCTGAAGATTTCAGAGGCGGGGAGGAGAGGCGCAAGAAAGGGGATCTGAGCAGCAACTGGAGAAAGCAAAGGAGGCAAGGGACGGATGTCGCTCCTTTATCAACTCGCGCAGTTGCAGAGGCGCCCACGTCCAATCAACCGCCACGCGGCGCCCAAGGCTGCAGGCTGTTAGGGCCCGTGACGCTTCGCACTTGCCCCTTCGCCTCTCTGCTCGGCCAACTCCAGGCGCGCCGTGGGCCCGGGGGCTACTGTCGGCGTTCTGGGAACGGGGGTCCCCAGACTTGCCTGCCTGCGGCCTGCGGCGTGGCTCAAAGGGGGCCCAGCGCGGCCCATCTTCATCAACACAAGCTCAAGACCCTCGCGAGGGGCCAAGCCTCGCGGGGCGGATGACAAGGAGCTTCCTCAGGCACGGCCTCGTCAGGCTGGCTCACGAGGAGGCGGAGAGTTCAAGGCGGGGTACCTCACGAGGTGCCCATGACGCAAGCCATGACGACCAAGGGCGCTAGTCGGGCGCCAACCCGCGCAGTCTCCTCCTTTCATCTTTGATGCAAAGGGAGCAAGCGCAGGCGAGAGCATCAAGCAAAGGCATCCATTTCGGTGCAACAAGACCAAGACCAGCCCAACGGCCGGAAGGAAGTCATTGTGGAGCCCAAGCAGGCATCACCACCAGAGCCTTTGACAGGCGAGGACCAACTTTAGTCAGGATAAGTGTACCCGTTGTTCCCCTTCAAAATGGCCAATTGTTGGCGCCCTTCCCGCTCAATATTTGGGAAGAGGCCCAGGGCCTTTGCCTATAAATAGGACTAGCCACCCCCAGGGTAGAGGCATCTGGACCTGACCTAGCAATCTGGATCCTCACCAAGAAACCAGTAGATAGAGCGATTGAACTCCTCCTAGCAGTTCGTCGCACCAGCCAAGAACAGACCCTCGCGAGGCTGTTCTTCCTTGTATTGTTCATCATCAGCCCAAGAGGCAATCCACCACACCACACACTGGAGTAGGGTATTACACCACAATGGTGGCCTGAACCAGTATAAATCTTGTGTCTCTTGTGTTGTTCTGTTTGGTAGTTTAGATCTTAGCGATTCGGCGAGGAGCAAGTAGGCAGAGGGTTAAATCTCCGCGCGCACCCCAGTGTTCGAACCTCAAGGGTCTGCCGGAACCCGAAATCCGACAGGGCGCAAAGGCAGCCCCCCCTCCACCCATTTCGGATCGTAATCAAGAGGAAGATAACTGTTCCGAGGGGGATTCAGAAGGAGAAGACCACTCCTATTTACCCCATGAGGTCTTCGCTCTAACTTGGCATGCTGATGTTGGTAATATCATGCATATGGTGCCTTGCATTGCTTACAGTATACATTAAAGATGTCATCTGCTTAGTTTAGACATGCTTTGTGTCAATTTCATCTGTTTAGTTTCCTTATCGTATATGTGAATCATGCAATTCCATCTTGTCTAGCCAGGCATCATATATGTGAATTTTGCAATGCCACCCTGGTTAGCCAGACATCTTATATGTGAATTATATCATGCCATCATTTTTTATTATGTGTTAAATTTTTCAACAATTTTAGTACATTCAATTACTCTTCCTGTGAATCAGCCATTCGGCATGGTCATGGAAAAATCTGGAGTGGAAACAAGGTCTTCAGAGCAGACAATGCTATCTGACGAAGCGCATGTCTTGCTGGTTACCGATAGCTCCTCAGAGGAGGATTCAGAGACAGATGACCAGTCATATTTCCCCCCTGAGGTGCATGCCCTAACTTGGCAGGGTTATGTTACTCATATCGTGCGTATGGTATCTTGCATTGCTATGTCATTTGCTTAGTTTAGACATGCTTTGTGTGAATGCCACCTGTTTAGTGTCTAATTACCATATATGTGAATTATGCAATGCCATCTTGTTGCAAGACATTATATATGTGAATTATGCAATGTTATCTTGTTGCAAGGCATTATGTATGTGAATTATGCAATGCCATGCTGTTTAGGCAAGCGTCATATATGTGAATTATATCATGTCGTCCTTTTTTTGTATTTCTCATTGCTTTTGTCGACAATGTTTGTATATTCAACTGCTCTTCCTGTGCATCAGCCATTTGAATTGGTGATGGAGAAATCTGGAGTGAAAACAAGGTCTTCAGAGCAGACAATGCTACCTGCTGAAGCAGATATCTTGCTGGTTACAGATAGCTCTTCAGAGGAGGATTCAGAGGCAGATGACCAGTCCTATTATCCCCCTGAGGTGTATGCTCAAACTTGGCAGGGTTATATTACTCATATAATGCATATGTTGTATTGCAATGCTTAGTTTTTACATCATATACACAATATTGAATGCCATCTCCTTAGTTGACACATCATATATGCAAGTGCCCTCTGCTCACTTACTTAGTATATAAATCATATATTTGAATTATGCCATGCCATGATGTTTACATAGACAGCATGTATCTGAATTATGGCATGCCAACCCATTTTCTAAAGACATAATATAGTTATATCATCTCATCATGTTTACATAGTCATCATATTTTAAATTATGTCATTCTATCCGTGAATTATATCATGCCATCATGTTTCCATCGACGGCATGTTTGTGATTTATGGCATGCCAACCACTTTAATAGACACATCGTATAGTTATATCATGTCATCCTTTTTACATAGTCATCATATTTTGAAGTATGTCATTCTAACCTGTTTAGTTTGCCATCATACATGTGAAATTGTGTCATGCTATCCTGTTTAATTAGCCATCATATATGTGAAATTATGTCCTGCTATTCTGTTTGCTTAGACAACATAAATGTGAATTATTTCATGCCCTGTTTTCTTCCCTACCATCCATTGCACCTGTCTATCTTACAATGTCTGTACATTCAATTACTTTTCTTGTTTATCAACCATTTCAATTGGAGGGAGTGATGGCAGTATCTGTGGGAGTAAAAACACGGCCTTCAGAAAAGATCGTGCTACCTGTCGATGCAGATAGAACCACGGTTGTACTTGCCCAAGAATCAGCCCCACCACACATAACCCACACTCATGCAGATTGTATCCCTACCTAGTTGGACAGAGAACCAGCTACACCCCTTCTAACCCCAACCCCAGCAGATAGACACCCAGTTCCCGTTGACACAGCACCATCACCACCACAGAGCACCCAAACACGAGCAGTTAGTAAGGCAACTGCAGTGCCCAAATCACGAGGACCACCACTCCGAACCCGAAGTCAATGCTTAAAGCAGAAGAAGAATTGTTCTCAGGTCAGGTTCCGTAGCTATGGTTCATACTACTTTGCTTTTGCATCACTGTATTTACTGATACCAACCAATTTCAAATTTGAAGGATGCAATTGAAACTCCAATGGCGCAACAGGTATGTTTTAAACCTGTTTCTTCAACGTGTTTGGCTGTTTACTATTGTAACTTGCTCTATGTTGATTTCAGTTTCAATTGAATAAACAGTTATGTTCTCATGCCATGCACATTACAAGTGTTGTTATTGCTGTGTAGTTTCCCACACTTATATTCTGTCTATGCTTCTTTGTCTTAAATAGATATGATTCGAACTGTATCTATCTTGATTTGGCAACATAAACTAGAATGATATAGACCATACAGTGACCATACTACATAGATATATGTTTGTTTCATGTTGTTATCCTGTCCACCTTACTACTGAACTAGTTTACCAAAATGAGTTTCATATACTACATTGTAAACCTGAGATGTGTTTGTTTGTTTCTCTTTTAGAACGCGGATAAAATATTGGAGAAGAGTACCCTGTTATGCAATGGTAAAGGAAGTAATGCAGATAAGGTTCAAGATAGTGAGACACTCTGTTGGTCTCCAAGAAAGCTGATAAAAACCATATTGAGGACACTGAGCCAACCCCAAAGTCCTGTCTTGATGTAGTGTTCGAGTTATTGGCTACCACTGCTGGCACCAGCTCTTTGAACTTGTTGCCTGAATCAGTTCGGCTTCTTGAGTCTCAACTTCAAGTTGAAAGACATCAATCAGATGTTATGCGACAGGAAGTCGAAGTACTGAGGATGTCCCTGCAGAATTCAGATGCATACTTTCTGGTGCAACAGCAAGCGTTGGAGGACTTAAGCGCCAAACAAGAGAAAGTTAATAAGCTTGCTAAGCATCTTGCCAGCATTATGGGTACCCAGGATATTGTTTCTTGAGCTCTTGTGAAGTGGTTTCAGTTCTGTACTTATTTTGCTGCGGTGTTTATATGCTGCTGTGTTCCCTATATTTGCACTGGTGGCGAACTTTGATGCCTAGTGGATGTAATATGTGTAATAGCCGTGATAGCCTAGTGTAAGTTGCTTGCTTATTTATTTCCTTGTTGTCTTGTTTATTTGTTTGCTTGTAGACAGTGCAGTTCTTTTTCTGCGGTTTGCTAGTGGCTGCAATAACCTATTTTTTAAAACTAGGCCACAATAACCATGGGCTAATATTTACTATAGTGACACTGGACCTACGGGCCGTAGAAACAGTGGGCCTTCTATGGGCCGTATAAACAGTGGGCCTTCTACGGGCCATATAAATAGTGGGCCTTCTACGGGCCGTAGAAACAATGGGCCTTCTACGGGTCGTATCATCAATGGGCCTTATACGGGCAATATGATCGATTTGGCCAAACATGGGCCAATAATAGGCCGCATAATGGCGATAAACGGGCTAGAGTTGGAATCGTCCGTTCATGGGCCGACCATAACGGGCCATCGTTAATAGGCCATATTTCATGACGCTATAAAAATGGCCCAACATGTTAACGGACCACAAACGGGCCGACTGTAACCACACACTGAATTTGGCCCATAAGCAGAAAATAACAGTAACGGGCCGTAAGTAAACGAATGCTGGAAATGAGCCAAAGAATAAATGGGCTCTGAGAAGGCCGCAAGATAACATGGGCTGGAAACGGCCCGATGGAATAACGGGCCCTTAATGGGTATAAAGTGATACACTGTTCGTTACGAGCCAGTTTCACCACGGGCCGTTAATGGGTGTAAAGTAATACACTGTTCATTACGGGCCAGTTTCACCACGGGCCGTTAATAGGCCAAGAGTTACATAGGGCCTCATATGGGCCGAAAGACGTCATGGGCCATACATGGGCCAGAAGTGAAAACGGGCTGGAATCATATTTGGTGGCCCAGATGACGCTATTGGGCCTAATTCAGATAGGGCGTAACGGGCCTTGGGTTAGCGGGTTGTAAATGGGCTATATGCGAACAGGCCGTTAACTAGCTTTACATGGGCCGGCTCGCCACCTTTTGACCAAGTCAAACGGGCCGGCCTTTTCACAGGAATGGGCCTCTGTTGGGCCGTGCCACGTGTCGACGTATCATAGGCGCCTTCTGTCCAATGAGTGGATGACATCTGTCCCAACGGTGAGCCGACACGTGTTTCCTCCAGCCAATGATGATTTTACATGTGGAAAATCCCCATTGGTCGGGGTTGTTAACGGGTTATCGGATCCAAAAACCGACCCGATAGCTTAACGGCGTTCCGTTATGGTGGATGCCACGTGTCGGTCACCCTTGACGAAAGCACTTCTGTGACGCGTGATTTATCGTCATGGAAGTGGACACTTCCGTGATGATAATTTTGGTAATGTCATGGAACACTTCTACGACAGCACATGTATGACTATCTTGATTCTGTCATAAATTTGTCATGGATGTACATGCATGACAAAACACATGACCTACTGTGACAAACACGTATCATCACGGAAGTGTATTTTTTTTGTAGTGAGAATCACTCTAAGAGAGCTCGCCAGCTTGTTGAGGAGACGAGCTGCAGCCTGATCGGGCGTGCATTCTCCCGTGTCTTCAGCCATCTTCACGATGGAGATCCCCACTTTGACTTCAACGCCGTCATCGCTCCGGTGCCCGTGGCCATTCGGGGCAACCTGGCGCGGTGGGTGGAGGACAACGTGGATGCAATTGTCAGGGCCTTCGCTTCTGATGATGACGGGGTGGTAGTTGCTGCAGATGAAGGTGATGTGGTGAATGGCGGCGAAGAAGGCATTGATGACGGCGATGGCGATGCCAGTGATAGTGCCAGTGATGCCTCCGGAGGCGACCAAGAGGATGTGGTGAGTGATATGTCTGACTGATCCTGTATCCCTCTGTTGTTTATCCTGCACACAAAAAGCTCAGGCGTGGCCCTGAAGGTTGTAAGAGCATTTTAGGAGGGGAAGCCCCTCACATGAGAAATATCGTTGTCCACATGCTTTTGGGAACGACACTAAATGTGCACCCGCATGACGTTACGGGCCCTGTGACGGGTTAGTTGTTGTGATTTACCTTTAGCTCGGGCGAGCCTTGAGTAAGCTTGTGAGGCTGTGCTTCCCCGAGGTCCTCCGGGGAACACGCTGACCATTTGGTGAGAGACTCGCGAGAGCGAGTGCTGGCCGCGAGATGGCATGCGTGCGCGAGCTGAGCCCAGCTCTACCCACGAGAGGCTCGCGAGGGGGAGGCAGCTGGTGCAAACTCGGAGTAAGGCAGAAACCAGAATGCAAGAGAACGCACGAATGAGACAAGACACCCCTTGTCGGTGTCAAAATCGGCGGATCTCGGGTAGGGGGTCCTGAACTGTGCGTCTAGGCGGATGGTAACGGGAGACAAGGGACACGATGTTTTTACCCAGGTTCGGGCCCTCTCGGTGGAGGTAAAACCCTACTCCTGCTTGATTAATATTGATGATATGGGTAGTACAAGAGTAGATCTACCACGAGATCAAGGAGGCTAAACCCTAGAAGCTAGTCTATGGTATGATTGTTGTTCGTCCAACGGACTAAAACCCTCCGGTTTATATAGACACCGGAGAGGGCTAGGGTTACACAGAGTCGGTTACAATGGTAGGAGATCTACATATCCAGACGCCAAGCTTGCCTTCCACGCCAAGGAAAGTCCCATCCGGACACGGGACGAAGTCTTCAATCTTGTATCTTCATAGTCTTGGAGTCCGCCAATGATGATAGTTCGCTATCCGGACACCCCTAGTCCAGACTCCTCAAGAGCCCTGAACCCAGCTTCAATGACGACGAGTCCGTGCGCATATTGTCTTCGCATTGCAAGGCGGGTTCCTCCTCCGAATAATTCACGTAAGATTTTGAACACCAGGATAGTGTCCGCTCGCAAAATAAATTCCACATACCACCGAGAGAGAGTAATATTTACACAAGTTCAATCTGCTGACGTATTTCGTGGCATGACGTCACACCACGGCCAAGCCTTTACTCGAATTGTTTTTATTGTTCCACCTCAGCGCGTTTAGCGAAGCGGTTTCCTTGGCACGTCTTGTCAAAGCAGAGATCGTGTCCCCTTATTCTGGGATTCTCATCAACATGGACGTGGGTAACCCAACTGCGCCATTAATTGCGGCGCTTGGGAGATAAGCGAGTTTTACCGGGCTGGTGGGCACGCATAGTTACGTCCGCCCATATGTAAGGGGGCAAGGATCCACCTTTTCACCTACGCCTTCTTCCTCCTTTGCTTATCCATCTCCGCGCACTCGAGCTCCAGTGCCCAAGTCCGCACATCTCACCTCAACCTTCTCCAACCATGTCCGGAGCGGGAGGCAAGTGGATGGCCTCCTCCGTCACGGAGGGGCACATCAAAAAGTTGCGCAAGGCCGGATATTTGTCCAGCAATATCGCGCATCGGCTCCCCGACAAGGGGCAGCTCATCCCCACCCCCAGGCCCCATGAGAGGGTGGTGTTCCTTCCCCATTTCCTCCGTGGACTGGGCTTCCCACTCCACCCATTTGTCCGGGGGCTCATGTTTTACTATGGCCTGGATTTCCATGATCTGGCCCCGAATTTTATCCTCAACATCTCGGTGTTTATTGTCGTGTGCGAGGCTTTCCTCTGCATCCAGCTCCACTTCGGCTTATGGCTAAAGACTTTTAATGTCAAGCCGAAGGTAGTGGGCGGCCGCCAAGCAGAGTGCAGAGGCGCCATGGTGAGCAAGATGCCCAACGTCACCTGGCTCGAGGGCACCTTCATGGAAACCATCAAAGGGTGGCAATCGGGGTGGTTCTATGTCACCGAGCCGCATGACCCTGAATGGGCAGCGGCCCCCGAATTCAGATCTGGCATCCCCACACGGCTCACCTCCTGGAAAGAGAAGGGCCTGTCGTGGGGCGATTCGGAGGAGCTGACCGGACTCCAATCCTGTCTCCAAACCCTGGTGAACAAGAAGCTCAAGCTTGTCAACGTAGTCTAGGTCATGCTCATCCGCCGGATTCTCCCGTGCCAACAGCGGGATTTCAACTTGTGGGAGTTCGATCCGGCACAGCACCAGACCTTGAGCAGGCTCTTCGACACTACGTACGAAGAGGCCTGGAGGGTGCTGTTCAAGGGCACCGAGGCTCCCGCATCCGCTACCGAAGATCGCGGATTCAGCTCGCAGCGTCAGGCTGGAGAGGTAAGCTATATTATCCTTTACGGGACACTTGCTTTCCATAGTTTGACTCTATGTGGGATCTAAACTCCCATTACCTTTAACAGGCCTGGTAGAAGACGTCCAGACAGGTTAACTGTCCGGCTCCCCTTCCAGAAGACCCAGCGGATGCCCGTCTGACAGGGCTGCTGGTCCCGGCGCCTTACGTGGTGCCGGAGAAGAAGGCCAAGAAGAAGGCCACGGGAAACCGGAGGAGTTGCCGGTGCCAGGTGTTATCGGACTCATCGTCCGATGACTCCGAGGCGGACTCCTCCCACGAAGACGAGGAGGAGAAGAAAGAGGCCTCTCCCTCAGCGGGGGGAGAGAAGAAGAGGAAGGCTTCCCCAATGGGGGAGGCCGAAGGGTCCAAGAAGGGAAAGACCCTTCCTCCGGACTGTTCCACCAATGCCGACAACGGCGAGGAGGAGTAGCCCTCGAGGGCCAAGCCCCTGGCGAGATCGTAAGTGTCCGGATTCCAGAATAACTCATGATTTTTCTTTCGTCGTATAGTGTCTTCTAACGCCGAATACAACCATGTAGTCCGCCCAAGGACGACCTCCCCGCTTCGTCGAGCGGGTCCCTGGGTTCGTCGGATGTGAATAGCGCTTCACTTCCGACCGCCTCCTCCCCCCGTGACGCAGACGACGCCGAGGTGGGGTCCCAGAAGGGGACTAGCCAGGAGGAGGAGGCCCCGGAGGTGCCGCAGGGCAACCTCCCAGACTTTGGTCCGGACACCACACCGGAACCTTTGGTGGTTCCGGAGTCCGGCGGGCGGCCCCTTCGTGAGAAGGGCGAGACAGCGACGCCGGCGGCCTCCATCCAACCAGAGGCGCCAGATAACTTGCTGGAGGCGCTCAACGCGCTTCCATCGACGAGGAGCACCGCACTGTCATGAGTGCGGTGATTCAGAAGGTTCAGTTTGCCAAGAGTGGGCTGACCGAAGCCTACACCAACCTGCTAACGGGCTTTAAGGTATGTGTTTAAGATATGTAAAAATAGTACCGCATGGACAATAGCCCCTGATGCTCGTTTCGGTGTTTGGAAAGAAAAGCCGAACTGAGGATCTAAAAAGATATACGCAGGAGTCTAACACAAATATGTCAATATGGGGATGCAGGCTGCACTGCTGACCTCTGCCGCACTGACTGCAGAGGTCAATGCCTTGAAGCAGAGCCACGAGCAGTCCGAGATCGAGCTCGGCCATGCCAAGAAGCAGCTCGAGGACAAGGAAGGTAAATAACACCTTATTAAAGTTGTACCTTATAGAAAAGGATTTTGGTTGCAAAAGATGACAGGAATAACGTGGGTACTCCAGGGGCTACGAACGAGGTGGCGACCCTGAAGGAGGCGGTGTCCGCGGCCGAATGCAATGCGGCCGCGGAGCACACCGAGCGAGAGAAGCAGGAGGCGCGGGTGGGGGAGGTACGGCAAGAGCTTCAGGCTCTCGTGGAAAAACACGAGAGTTTGGAGCGTGACTCGAAGACTCGAGAGTCTGAGCTCGCGTCGGCTCTTGAGAGTGCCAAAGCCACTAAGGCCGAAGCCCAAAAGGCCCTCCAGGAAATCGAGGCAGTAAAGAAGATAGCGGCGGGTAAGGCATTCTTCATGCAAAGCCAGCATGTGAAAGTAAATTACTTGTTACTTACCCAAATTCGGAGCTCTCCAGGAGCGTTCGCAGATCTACCCCGTAGCGTGTCCAATGCTGCCGCGTTCTACAGAGCCGAGGAGGGGAGCTCGACGGAAAAGGTGTTCTGGTCTCAGTATGCTGAGGCCGGACATTCGGTGCCCCTGAGCGACTAGCTGAAGCAGCTGGTCGAGCTCCACAAGGTGGCCGAACAGGCCATGAAAGGCCTCATAGTTCGGCTGTGGCCCAAAGAAGCCATGTCTGGGAGCTACTTTGGTCTGGTGCGGCGACTGGTGGACGCCTGTCCATGGGTTGAAGTCATCAAGCACTCCGCCTGGATTGAAGGTGCCCGTCGGGCCCTTGCCCGTGCTAAAGTGCACTGGGGCAGGATGGACGCCGAGAAGCTTGTGACGGACGCGCCACCGCCGGGCAAGGAGTATCGCACGCCTGAGATGTATTATAAGGGTGTCCTGAAGGGTGCCCGCCTTATTGCGGGTGAATGCTCCAAAGATGTAATTTTTTAGTAGACTCGCATTTTGTTATCCTGTGCGCTGAAAACTTTGTTCATATGCGCTAAGCAACGCTTGTTAATTTAAAATATTACCTTCTGTGCGGCCGTTTATTAAATCTGAGAGATGGCAAGTCGTTGGCTTCAGCCCCCATGCCACGAGTGCTGGGGTGTTCGGGATAAACTTGAGCGCTCTTGTTCCCATTTTTGGGTCCTTCTAGGGAGGCGCTCAACACAATGAACGAGGCAACCAGTCTTATAATGCTTGAACACTCTCACTTAGCCATAAAATTCTATAATTTTAAATTTTGGCGAAGCCCCTAGTGTTCGGAAGGCCGAATTCGGGGCGCTATCCACGCCTGGGGCCAGACAAAGCCGGCTCCTCGCTCTAAGCGGCATAAGTCTTTAGGGACTCGAAAAGACCTCTCGAACAGCGACCAGCTCTCGCCTTATCATGATGGTCAGTTTTAGCTTTCTCCACTGAGGTGCTCGACCCAGCTCAACTGGGGCACAATCGCAGTGGTTCTCCCAGCGCTACCTTAGCCGATATAACGGAACGTAAGGTACCAAAACATGGGAGCCGGGCAAACCCAACTATTGACCCAAGACATGATTCAGAGCCGATGCATATAATGCTATAAGTTCGGGGTGCTGCACTGGTGAAAGTGTTCGGACTTACCACACCATAATTTGGGGAACTTAAGCCCCTGGTGTATTTTGCCGTACCAAAGCGTACGGGTGCGACATGTCATAAGTGAACATATATAAAAAGGAATGTAATGATAGGCAAAAAGCGATGCATTGTTTATTCGAAAAATATTATGATGAAGGCCGAACGATACAAATAGTGCGATAAGAAAGGGATGGGACTATTTAACATGTCCCCCTCCAGGGGTAGGCTGCGGAATGGTGTGTAAAACAGGTATAATGCTCGTAATGGAGACCACCTGGATACTCGTCGTAGCTTTTCTGCTTCCCTGGCTGTTGCATCGTGAGTGCGGCAGATCTACTGCTGGACAGGGCTTCTGGAAAACGGAGTCCTGCGAATAAGAAAAAAAAGGATGACAAATTTGGGAGCCCCTGGTGTGGTTGATCCGCACTCTAGGCATGCCGTGGTCGTGCCCCTCCCCCTATGCCCATGGTATCTCCAGAGTGTGGTGATGTACGCGTGGTACTGGTCTCGCGATTTCGCGAGGGCTGGGGTTGGGGCCGCATTGCTACGCGTGCTCGGGACGTGCCAAGTGGTCTTGTTGTAGGTTACATCGGCGCGCTTGGCCGTGTCCGGTCACTTAACAGCCGGACTTGAGAATTGCCTTAAGAGGCTACTCTACACTTCCGCCGCGAGAGCCGCTGTATGCTCCTCCGTTCGGAGAGAGCGTTCAGTGTTTCCGTTGACCGTGATGACTCCTCGAGGGCCTGGCATCTTGAGCTTGAGGTATGTGTAGTGCGGCACCGCATTGAACTTTGCAAATGCGGTTCGTCCGAGCAGTGCATGATAGCCGCTGCGGAACGGGATTATGTCGAAGATTAACTCCTCGCTTCGGAAGTTATCCGGGGATCCGAAGACCACTTCGAGTGTAACTGAGCCTGTACAATTGGCCTCTACACCTAGTATGACGCCTTTGAAGGTTGTCTTTGTGGGTTTAATCCTTGAGGGGTCTATGCCCATATTGCGCACTGTATCCTGGTAAAGCAGGTTCAGGCTGCTGCCGCCGTCCATCAGGACTCTAGTGAGGTGAAATTCGTCGACGATTGGGTCTAACACCAATGCGGTGAATCCGCCATGGCGGATGCTGGTGGGGTGGTCCCTTTGATCAAAGGTGATCGGGCAGGAGGACCACGGATTGAACTTTGGGGCGACTGGCTCCATCGCGTATATGTCCCTGAGGGCACGCTTCCGCTCCCTTTTGGGTATGTGGGTTGCGTATATCATGTTCACCGTCCGCACTTGTGGGGGGAAACCCTTCTGTCCTCTATTGTTCGGCGGTCGTGTCTTCTCCTCGTCATCGCTATGCGGCCCCTTGTCGTTGCCTTTGGTGATTAGCTTGCCTGCCTGTTTGAACACACAACAATATCTGTTGGTGTGATTAGCTGGCTTTTCGGGGGTGCCGTGTATATGGCACGAGCGATCGAGTATCCGGTCCAAATTGGACGGGCCCGTAGTGGTTCTTTTGAATGGCTTTTTCCGCTGACCGGGTTTAGAGCCTCTGAATCCAGCATTGACTGCCATATCTTCAGTATTATCGCCGTTAATGCGGCGCTTGTGCTTATTGCGACGCGACCTACCATTGTTGTCTTTGGTATTCGGACTACCAGAGTTTTGTGTTAGGTTGTTACTGCGGGCTAGCCAGCTGTCTTCTCCTGCACAGAAGCGGGTCATGAGTGATGTGAGGGCTGCCATTGATTTCGGGTTTTCCTGTCCTAGGTGCCGGGCAAGCCATTCGTCGCGGATGTTATGTTTGAAGGCTGCAAGGGCCTCTACATCCGGACAGTCGACGATTTGATTTTCTTTGTTAAGAACCGTGTCCAGAATTGTCGGCCGATTAAATCGGCTGCTGAATTATGTGGCTTAGGTCATCGGCGCTCGTGGTCGCACATATGTGCCCTGGAAGTTATCAAGGAATGCCGCTTCCAGGTCCTCCCAACACCCAATTGATTCTGCTGGCAGGCTGTTGAGCCAATGCCGAGCTGGTCCTTTAAGCTTGAGTGGGAGGTATTTGATGGCGTGGAGATCATCACCGCGGGCCATGTGGATATGAAGGAGATAGTCCTTGATCCAAACCACGGGATCTGTTGTGCCGTCATAGGATTCAATGTTTACGGGTTTGAAATCTTCGGGGATTTGATGATCCATTACTTCGTCTGTGAAGCATAGTGGGTGTGCGGCGCCTCTGTATTGTGCTATATCACGACGCAGCTCAAGCGAGCTTTGTCTACTGTGTTCGACCTGGCCGGAATTGCTGTATCCGGCGTGACGGTTGTCGTCGCGTATCATGGGGCACCCACGCGATCCGTAGATCGATCTTGTTTGTCTTGCCTTATCCTCCAATATGTCTCGCAAGTCCGGCGCGTTCCCCCATGACTTTGTACTTTTCGAGCGATGCCGGTGTATGGCTTTAATGGAGGGCCTAGAGGCCTCTCTGTCGTGGCCACGAGGTGGCCGGTCGGCTGTATTGTGCACTGGTAATGTAGGTTTATGTGCTTCCTCCTCTAATCGGGGCAGCAGCTTGCGTTTGGGGTAGCTTTTGGAGGGGCGTTCGAGTTCATACTCTTCGGCCGCGAGGACTTCAGTCCATCTATCGGCTAGCAAATCTTGGTCAGCTCTAAGCTGTTGCTGCTTTTTCTTGAGGCTACTTGCCGTGGCCATAAGCCTGTGTTTAAAACGCTCTTGTTCGACGTGATCCTCAGGCACAACAAATCCGTCGTCGTCGAGGCTTGCTTCGTCTCCGGACGGAGGCATGTAATTATCGTCCTCTACCTCTTTGTCTGCCGCTCTCTCACGAGGGCTGGCTTCTTCATCCTCCTATGCTGAATCTTGCTGGAGGGGGTTGTCTTCAGCACTGTCCGGGGTGTTATTATCTCTGGTGTCAGAATCTCCATTCTTGTTGTGGCAGGATTTGGAGCGGTGCCGCTGACGCCGGCGCTTAGGCTGTTTTTTGGAGGGGCCATCCTCCGCTGTTCCATCACCATTCCCATCCTTTGGGATGTCCACCATGTATATGTCGTATGACGAGGTGGCTTTCCAGTGCCCTGTAGGCGCTGGTTCTTGGTCGTCTCTGGCATCGTTGTCCATACCGTCGATGTCTTCGGACTCGAAATCTAGCATGTTGGTTAAGTCATCGACAGTGGCTACGAAGTGGGTGGTGGGTGGGCTTTGAATTTCTTTGTCGTCCGCATCCCAACCGTCCTGGCCATAATCCGGCCAAGGCTCTCCTGATAAAGAGAGACACTTTAGTGAATTCAGGATGTCGCCGAAAGGCGAGTGCTGAAAGATGTCCGCAGTGGTGAACTCCATGATCGGCGCCCAATCGGGTTCGATTGGCAGGAGCGTGGAAGGTTCGGGGTCCAGAGAGGAGTCCGACACCTTGGAGTCACGAGCTTCACAAGGGACAGGGTCAGTATTCGGCTCCATCGCCGTAGAGGTAGAAACCCCCAAGGCGGTGTCCAGCCACCCATCCTCGGTCGAAGCAGTCGGCTCCGAGCTAAGGGTTGGAGCGGACTCTTGTGCGGCGTCCAGGGCACTGTTCGGCAGCAGAGCTAAATCATGCCCATTGTGACAGTGCGGCGCGCTCGGCTGTGGCTCGAATCCGTTGAAGATCAAGTCTCTGCGGATGTCGGCCCTATAGTTCAAACTTCCAAATCTGACCTGATGGCCAGGGGCATAGCTTTCGATCTGCTCCAGATGGCCAAGTGAATTGGCCCGCAGTGCGAATCCGCCGAATATGAAGATATGTCCAGGGAGAAAAGTCTCACCCTGGACCGCGTTGTTGTTGATGATCGAAGGAGCCATCGGACCTATAGGTGACGACACAAAGGAACTCTCAATGAAAGCACCAATGTCGGTGTCAAACCGGGCGGATCTCGGTAGGGGGTCCCGAACTGTGCGCCTAGGCGGATGGTAACAGGAGACAAGGGACACGATGTTTTTACCTGGTTCGGCCCTCTCGGTGGAGGTAAAACCCTACTCCTGCTTGATTAATATTGATGATATGGGTAGTACAAGAGTAGATCTACCACGAGATCAAGGAGGCTAAACCCTAGAAGCTAGCCTATGGTATGATTGTTGTTCGTCCTACGAACTAAAACCCTCCGGTTTATATAGACACCGGAGAGGGCTAGGGTTACACAGAGTCGGTTACAATGATAGGAGATCTACATATCCATATCGCCAAGCTTGCCTTCCACGCCAAGGAAAGTCCCATCCGGACACGGGACGAAGTCTTCAATCTTGTATCTTCATAGTCTTGGAGTCCAGCCAATGATGATAGTTCGGCTATCCGGACACCCCCTAGTCCAGGACTCCCTCACCCCTCCCCGCACACACGCAAATGCAAATTCAATTTCAACTTAGATCCGAGGCAAGGAAGCTCGACCACAAAAAGGAGGCGAAAAACAAAAGGCCGCGTCCGGCACCTAGTCTAGTCTTCGACGTCTTCTCACCAGCGCGGAGCTAAGTGCTGCCACTAGGCGTGGGAGGGAGCCCCCGAGGCCCGAGGGCGGCTCTCCGGAGACTCCGGGGCATGTACAGCCCCACTCATTATTACGTGAGAGTGTCACGGGCGGCGAGCTTCATAGGCACTGGGCCTTCTTCACAGGTACCGGCCTTGCTTCATATTGCCAGATGAGGGCCCCGCCTTGCGCCACCCTTGACCACCATCGATGGCGACCGGAAACCAAGGACGACGCCAATGGGGTAAATGGGACGCCAGCGGTTCCCCCGACGACCACGGGTCCTCTGCTGGGGGCAGGCTTTGCAGCACCTCCCCGGCAGAGGGCCTACCTCCGGGAAACGCCTTGCTCCGTGCGTCGCGGGGAGGGGCCTGGCTCCCGTCCCCTCTCCTGCAGCCCCCCCCCCCCAGTGCGCCCCTCCTGGTGGAAGGGAGGCTGCTGAGCTGGCACAGCCTTCTGCTGCAGTGACATGAACTTCCTGTGACCCATGGTTAGCGTAAGCTTGCTCCTGAGGAATTAGCAGTACCCGATAGCTGCTACCGCCAGCACGGTTGGTGAGGCTTCCTTGAGGCTCCTGAAAAGGCTTGGCTTCAGGTGTCTCTTCCTCCCAACCTGGCCCGAGGAACGAGCCATGGTCATCTTCCAGTGTGTATTCCCGATCCACCATGTGGGGTACGTAAGCCTCCAAGGTCGCCGCCCCGCAGACTTCGCCATAGTGCGCCACGCTCCATGCGGCTTGGCCTGAAGCGCCGTCTTGGGGGTGATAGGGTGGCGGTTCGCCAGGGACGTAGGCGGTGATGCGCATGCTCTCGCTCACCAGGGGTGGTGCTGGTGCAACTTGACGCCCTGTGCTGATGGTTGAGCTGGTGTTGATGAAGCCCTGGGGTACGCCCGAGGGCGCACGGGCGCGGATGGGCCCGCTGTATGATCCTCCGGGGCCTGGGGTGGAAGCTGGACGCGGAAAGGAGGCGCCCCTGAAGCTGCAGCACTAGGAGCCCGGCGACGCGCTCCAGCGGCACGTCATGGCCACTCTCCTGTAGCCTACACCATAGCAGCTCCCGTTCCACCGTGAGCGCGGCCCTCATGTTCGCTTGTTCCCGCCGGGTGTGCGGCGCTGTGGCGGCGGCGTGGTTTGAGGCCCTTGTTGTCGATCGCACCTGCCACGGAGTGAGGGCAGGCAGCACTTGACCACGTCGCCCGTGTCCCGCAGCGTTCTATGGAGCGCGGGCTGCCTGAGGCATGGGGTTGAGGTCTCCTTGGGCAGGCGGCGCGGCAAGGGCAGGCCATGCCGCCTAGCGGTCGACGTTGGCCGTCGGGTCACCGGACATGGCTGCAACGAAGCAGTGGAGTGCAGATCGGCGGAAAGGGGATTTTGGCACACCCCTACCTGGCACGCCAAATGTCGGATATCGGGTTCCGGCAAAACCCTTAAGGTTCAAACTCTGGGGTGCATGTCGGTGTCAAAACCGGCGGATCTCGGGTAGGGGGTCCCGAACTGTGCGTCTAGGCGGATGGTAACAGGAGACGTGGGACGCAATGTTTTTACCCAGGTTCGGGCCCTCTCGATGGAGGTAAAACCCTACGTCCTACTTGATTAATATTGATGATATGGGTATTACAAGAGTGGATCTACCACGAGATCAAGGAGGCTAAACCCTAAAGCTAGCCTATGGTAGGATTGTTGTAATGTATGTTGTCCTACGTTCTAAAGCCCTCCGGTTTATATAGACACCGGAGGAGGCTAGGGTTACACAGAGTCGGTTACAATGGTAGGAGATCTACATATCCGTATTGCCAAGCTTACCTTCCACGCCAAGGAAAGTCCCATCCGGACATGGGATAGAGTCTTCAATCTTGTATCTTCGTAGTCTTGGAGTCCGGCGGACGATGATAGTCCGCTGTCCGACACCCCTAGTCCAGACTCCTCAAGAGCCCCGAACCAGGCTTCAATGACGATAAGTCCGGCGCGCATAATGTTCGGCATTGCAAGGCGGGTTCCTCCCTTGAATAATCCAGAGAAGATCATGAACACAGGATAGTGTCCGCTCGCAAAATAAATTCCACATTCCACCGTCGAGAGAATAAAATGTACACCAGTCCAATCTGCTGACGTATTATGCGGCGTGACATCACTCCGCTACCAAGCCTTTGTTCGTTTTTTACTATACCACCTTAGCACGTTTAGCGAAGCGGTTTCCTTGGCATGTCTTGTCGAAGCAGAGATCGTGTTCCCCTTATTCCGGGATTCTCATCAATACGTGCGTGGGTAACCCAACGTGCGTCTGCCGCCACGCCTCCATCAAAGGTGAATCCCGAACGGTCACGGAGACGACTCTTGGTATTTTCCCCCTTTATAAGAGGACCAAGGATCATTCCTTTTCTTCAATCTCGCATCAAATCTCCTTCTCGCTCCTAGTTCCAACACCCAGAGCCCCAGATTTGAGTGCTTCGGATTCTCAACCATGTCCGGCTCCGACCTCCAAGGTCGGTGGATGCCCTCCTCCGTCACGGAGGAGGACGTGTTAAAGCTGCGTGAGGCCAAGTACCTGTCCTATGAGATTTCGCACAGGTTGCCTGCCCAAGGGCAGGCCGTGCCCGCCCCCGAGCCCGGTGAGTACGTTGTCTTCGTACCCCACCTCCGTCGGGGTTTAGGCTTCCCGACGGACCCCTTCGTGAGAGGGCTCATGTTCTACTACGGGCTGGATTTTCACGACTTGGCTCCGGAATCCATCCTCCATATCTCCGCATTCATTATCGTCTGCGAAGCCTTCCTCCGCGTCCCTCCCCACTTCGGCCTGTGGCTGAAGACCTTCAATGTGGAGCCGAAGATGATCGGGGGGCATCAAGCGGAGTGCGGTGGGGCGGCCATAAACATAAGGGCCGATGCCCCGTGGCCCGAGGGTTCCTTCCAAGAGGAACTCGGACTATGGCAGCAGGAGTGGTTCTATATCACCGCTCCGACGGGCAGCAAGCAAAAGCTGCCGCCTTCATTCCGCCCGGGACCTCCACGCCGACTGATGTCGTGGGTCAACCAAGGGCTCAATTGGGGGTCGTCCGAAGACGTGCCCTTATTGCAGGGCCGGATTCGAGACCTCCAAGCGAGGGAGATCAATCTGGTCGTGGTGATGCAGGTAATGCTAATTAGGCGTCTCCTGCCCTGCAAACGCCGTCCTCTCCGTCTATGGGAGTTCAACCCGGAGGGACCTCGAATTCTCCAACACTTCATGGGTGCGACACCCGTGGAGATGTACAAGTTGTTCTTCGACCGCGGTGGCGTGTCCGAATTGACCGAGGACGCAGGCCTAAGCCGCAATCGCCCGGATACTCAGGTAAATAGCTCAGAGTCCGGACGTTCTATTTATCTGCTTTTCTACACTTCGCCTCCTGACCCATTACTTTTCACAGGAGTGGGTAGCACGATCGAAGCTGATAAGGTGTCCGGCTCCCCTCCCAGAGACCGCACTGGAGCCCGTGCTGGTCAGAATGTTGGAGGTCGCGCCCGTAAAAGGGAGCGATGGGAAAGATAAAGGAGCTATTATTCCGCCCAAAGGGGCGTCTGAAGAGGGGGGAATCAAAAACCCCTCCTTCCAGGGGGAGAAGAGGACCGCCTCCGAAGATCCGGAGGCCAAAGCCCCTAAACGGGGGAAGAGATCTTCACCGGGGGGTCCGGCGTCCGGGGAGAATCCGGACATACAACCATCACCAAAGGATCAGCCCTCCAACGAGCCGTGAGTATGAAAAGGGGAGTTCATTAGTAAGAAAATACCTCCATTTGTGCTTATGTGGGTGACCGAAATTTTTATCTTGCAGTTCGGATTTGCAGCCTTCGCAGATGAGTTCGTCTTCGGGGGACCTTCTTCCGGAGATGATGGAGAGCGAACGCCTGTCTGCTGCTGCGCTGTCGATAGGGCGACGAGCTCAAGTATCGCCACGGAGGGTGTCCCCGAGTCCGGAGGGGCCGGAGAGTTCGGCGCCCGCTAGTGTCCGGCCGGGAGAACTGAAGAATCTGCTGGAGAGGGCGTCCATCTCAGAAGATCACCGTGCGTTGATGCGTATGCTGATTGGAAGGATTTCGTCCGCCGAGAGCGGATTGCGTGATGCCGCTACAAGTTTGCTGGCGGGATTTGAGGTACGCGAAAATGACGCACCTGTTTTTTTTGACAGTTTTGCACATAAAAGTGCGCCCTGTATAGGTAGTAGCCCCTGAGACTCGGTAGGTTGTCGAAAACGACAGCGTGCCGAGGATCAAAATCGCAAGTAATGAATGCCGTCGTTCCTATGCAGGTGGCGGATAGTCCGAGGGCTAGCCGGACTGGTGGAGTTGCCGAGTTAATGCGGCAACTTGACGCGGCGGATGCGGACATCGCACTTGTCAACCGGCGACTTGACGAGTCGCAAGGTAAATGAGTTCTCCGCAGTCGCTTTATTAAGGGGGTCAAAGCCCTCCTCTGATAAATTATATGCTATGGTACAGACGGTGCTGCTGCTGTGGAGAGCCTTCGGGCCAAACTTGCTCAAGCTAAGGAGCAAGCCCGAAGGAGTGACGCGGCTGCCTCGAGGGCGGCCAAGGAGTTGAAAGCCGAAAAGGCTGCACACTGCCTAAGCAGGGAAGAGGTGGCCGAATTGGCCGTGAAATTAAAGGATGCTGCCGACCGCAATGAGGCTCTTGAAAAGGAGCGCTTATCGGAGCGGGAAGACCTGGGGAAGGCCACCGCCGAGGCCAAGGATGCCCGTTCTGCAATGTAGGCCATGATGGAGGAGCTGCGCCAGGCCGGAGATATCGTGGCTGGCAAGCCTTTTCTGCTGCGTCGCCGGTTTATGGATCAAAAGTATGCTCAACTTGGCCAACTGTGGAGTCCGGAGGATCCGTATATGGACTTAGCGGCAAGTGCGGCTGATGCCGTTGAGCACTTCCGGAGCCAGAAGGATCACAAGACGGAAGAGCTATTTTGGTCTCAATTCAGAGTCCGGATCGCTCACTTCCGCTGACCGATCTGTTGGCGAATGGGCCGAGCTAAATAGATTGTCCGGACTTGCCATGATCGACATCGTGGCTCATGTCTCGCCGAGAGGCCCAAGGCGACGAGCTATTTCGCCATCGCAGCAATTTCTTGAGCGGTGCCGCATATCAAGGAGATGAAGCGGTCGGCCTGCATTGAAGGCGCGCGGATGGCTTTTGCCCGTGTGAAGACACATTGGGCAGAGATGGATGCCACCGCTATTGCCGCCCAGGGTTCAGATGAAAGCCGACTCCCCGCCGAGCACTATTTCGGGGAAGTTATGTGTGGTGCTCGTGTAATAGAGTCGCAGTGCTCAAAAAATGTCACGTTCAAATGAACGTTTTGGCTTGTAAAACGATGATTATGCTATAACTGCTTTTTATACTTGTGCGTCCCAAGTAGTAAAAATTCTCCTTTCTTGCCCACACGATACATTTGTATAACCTGAAAGATTGCAGTCTTCGGCTTCAGCCCCCACGCACAAGGTGCGGGGGTGTTCGCAAAAATAGCGCGTTTTCACACTTAATCCGACGTCTCGGTCCTGTTAAGGAGGTGGTAGCGTAGCGAACGAGGCAATCCGGACTATAATGCTTTATCACTTTCACTTAGTGTAGGATCGAAAGTATGTCTAGAGGGGGGGTGATTAGACTACTTGACAATATAAAAATTCAACCTTTTGACAAAGACAAGTTTTTGGCAGATTCACAATTATGATCAAGTCAAGCATCACCCTACACATGCAATTCTAGAGTATAGGCAGCGGAAAGTAAATTGCACATGTAGTAAAGAGAGGTGGAGAAGAGCAAACGCAATTTTGGAGACACGGAGATTTTTCTCGTGGTTCCGATAGGTGGTGCTATCGTACTTCCACGTTGATGGAGACTTCAACCCACGGAGGGTAACGGCTGCAAGAGTCCACGGAGGGCTCCACCCACGAAGGGTCCACGAAGAAGCAACCTTGTCTATGCCATCATGGCCTACGCCCACGGAGGGCTAGCCTTACTCGGGGTAGATCTTCACGAAGTAGGCGATCTCCTTGCCCTTACAAACTTATTGGTTCAACTCCACATCTCGACGGAGGCTCCCAAGCGACGCCTAACCAATCTAGGAGGCACCACCTCCAAAAGGTAATAGATGGTGTTGATGATGATGAACTCCTTGCTCTTGTGCTTCAAAATGATAATCTCCCCAACACTCAACTCTCCTCACTGATTTGGCTGTGGTGGAAGAAAGGATTGAGTGGAAAGCAACTTGGGAAGGCTAGAGATCAAGCTTCATATGGTGGGAGTGGAGCAACTTGATCTCAACACAAGGGTAGGTAGTTCTCTTCTCGAAATGTAAGGTAGGAGTGGTAGTTCTTTCGATGGCTCTCTCCACGAAGTGAAGAGGGGTGGAGGGTATTTATAGCCTCCACACAAAATCCAACCTGTTACACACATTTGACCAATCTCGGTGGGACCGAAGTTGACAACTCGGTGAGACCGAAAGTTCAAATCATGTGAACGTTGGGATTTTCGGTGGGACCGAAAATACAATCTCGGTTAGTCCGATTCGTGCAAAGACAAGAGCTTGCCAATCTCGGTGGGACCGACTTCATCATCTCGGTGACACCGATTTGATGACAGAAGGTTATAGAAGCTTGGCAACTCAAGTTTCGATGAGACCGAGTTCAGAATCGGAAAATCCGAAATTTCTAGGGTTTGGCTTTGTGGCTGAGGTGGTTCATCTCGGTGTGACTGGGTTTGGAAAATCGGTGGGACCGAGATTACTTATGAGTGTATATGGTAGTGAAAGTTGCTGATAGTTTAGGAGATGTATCACTAAGCACTTTGAGCAACCAGATCATCATCATAACCTCATCCCCTTTTAATAGTATTGGCTTTCCTATGGACTCAATGTGATCTTGGATCACTAAACCAAAAATGGAGTCTTGAGCTTTTGCCAATGCTTGCCTTAGCATTTTGAGGGGTCCACTTCTTCAGTCCTTGCCATACCCATATCACTGAACTTTCTGAAATGATTCTCAAGAAACTATTAGTTCAATGATATATATGTTGTTATTAATTACCAAAACCACCCGGGATTAGTTGCACTTTCAATCTCCCCTTTTGGTAATTGATGACAACATATAGATCAAAGCTTCGACAAAGGATATAATCAATGAATAATATCGTCGCTTTGAGAAGTATGTGATAAGCAAGAGCTCCCCTAAATTTGTGCATTATTTAAGATTTGCGCTTGAATGCAAATGCACAATCGATTAGGATCATGGGTCACTCTTCCATGTCACATACATCTTGGTGGAGCGCACAAAATGATAAGAATGAACAGCATGCACCCAATCACCAAGACATGAGTAAATGGTCATACAAGATAGGAATAGCATATGATAAGCATTAAGCACACATTAAAGCATAGTATGCGACCAAGCACTCATTAAGGTAGAATGAAACGAGTATCAAACACATTGAATGTCTCGAAAACCAAAAGTATCTCAAAGAAACCGCAAATGAACGAAAGAGCAAAAGCGCAAAGACAACACACTCTCTCTCGAAGTCCTATGATCTATACAATTTCTCCCCTTTGGCAACAAGTTACCAAAAGTTCGAAAAGGCATAGAGCTAAGCGCCTTTGGGGACTCTGCTGGCGGCTCTGTCTGGATTGATGTTGAGTTGAGATGGCAGCATCGGCGAAGACTTGGTGATGTCTCAGACTTTGGAGGAGTGGTCTTTGGAGCTGGAGCTGTAGCAACCGATGGAACTGTGGAGGTCTTGATGTCTTTGTAGTCCCGTGTCGATCCATCGAATAGCAGCTGATCGGGTCTTGTGGGAACCGGAGCAGTCTGTTGATAATCATCCCGACTAAGTCATCCCGCATCTCACGATAAGCTCTTCCTTCTCCTCTTTGCTTCCTCAATGTCCGCCTCAAGCTTGTTGTGATTACTTGCACTTCAGTCAGCTTCACATCCAGAGCATGGATCTTGTCTTCAACAATCCTCTCTAGGCTCTCCTGAGACTGCACAATGCTGGCCAGGCGTTGTTCAATCCTTTGGGTAGCTTCAAGGAGCTGCTCTCCAACACTCTTTTGTTTAGCTGCTGCTGCTGCTGCTTCCTTGTCAGCTTTGGCTTTCTTGGCAGCTTCAATTTTGGCTTGACCTTCAACCGATGTTGGATCCTCCTCATCCATCACAACAACATTATCCTCATGCTTAGGCTGCAGTGGTAAGTGTGCTCTATCCAACAAGTATGTGCCCATGCCAAACTTGGCATTGATAAGCATCTGAATATGCGGGGCAAATCCACATGACCTTTTCTGGTCAGCTGCAGTCCTCTTAATGGTCTCAACCATTAAGTCCATCACCTTGAAAGGTGCCTTCTCATCAAGTATATGCAGCATGTTGATAGAGTATCCTCTGATCATGCGATGATCTCCAGACTTGGGCATCAAGGTATGCCTCAGAATAGTGTTAGTGGTAGGAAGACCTGCCTGGAGATAGTACACTGAGCCGAGCTTCCAGATTCCCAAATCTTTAGCTGGGACCTCTTTGTACATATTCTTCATGGATTCATGGTTCTTCTTTGGAATACCATAAACATCAATGTCATCCTCTCTTTGCACTGGAGCATTCAGAAGTTCTGCCCATTCTTCAACAGTTGAAGAAAATCTTTGGCCTTCAGTCATCCATGTGATCTTTCCATCTGGATAGAAATGAGCTGTGGCATAGAATTGCATAATCATTTCATCATTCCAATTTGTCAACTTCTGACCTACAAAGTCTGCAACACCACATGCAGTGAAGCTTTCATGCACATGTGGAAAGAAGTCTCTGTGCTCTTCACTGTCAATATACTTCCAGTCAACATATCGTGTGTCTGCAACTATGGGCTTCTTGTCCATCAACACAGTCTCATAGAAGTCCTGCTGCTCTCTGGTGTGAAATCTTGGATCAACAGCAGTTCTTCTCCTCACGGCATATGGGTCAGATTGTCTCCATAGCCTGAGTCCTCTGTCCTTCCTTTCCTTCATGTTTTCAGCTTGAGGATGAGCATCATTATGTAGTGGCAGTTTCTGTCGAAGTTTCAGCAAGACTGGTGCTTCATCATCTGACACAGCTGGCGGCACATCATCTTTGTTCTTCTCAGATGCTGGAATGTTTCTGACTGTCTTCTTGGGCTTAGCAGCAGGCTTTGCTGGAGCTACCTTGACTGGAGCAGATTGCTTGGGCTTTGAAGTGGCTCCAGCCCTGATGGCATCACCCATGAACTTAGGCTTCTGAGGAGGCTGGGGTGCTTCCTCATCCTCATTTTCTTCTGCATCATCATGCACTAACCTCTTCCTCTTGGAAGTTTTCTTCACTTTGCTTGTAGTTTCCTCTTCCAAACTCAGCTTCTTGGCAACAGTGGACTGCTTGACTTTTCTGGTGCCCTTCTTAGTTTGCTGACCTTGAGGCTCTTTGGCAACAACTTTCCTCTTGGGCTTTGATGTGACCTCTTCCTCAACAACAAAGTCTGAGTCTTCTTCATCTGAGTTCCTCTTCTTTCTGGCTCTGGTGGCTGCAGGAGGCAAACCACTTGGTGTACTCCTCTCACCATCATCTGATGAGCTGCTGGGATCAGGACTAGTGCCTGCCTCTGGAATATCTACAATGGGTGTCTCTGACCTGTTCTGGCTGTCACTGGCATCTGACATGGCTGACAACCTATGAATAGATAAGGTATAGGCAGAGAAGAAGAGTTATCACAAACTGCAGAAGTTTTTGCAAACAAAATGAGTTCAAATTTTAGTATTAGGTTTTCACAGAAGACATTTCGGTCAGACCAAGTTTTAAAATTCGGTGAATCCGAAGTGTTCAAACAGAAGCATTCACACCACTTTCGGTTAGACCGAAGTGGGTTTCGGTCCTGCCGAAAATACTAGGGTTTCACAGAATCGCCATTTCGTCACACCGATTTGCACAACTCGGTTGGACCGAAGGTGCAAAGGTAATGGCCATAGGCCAAATCGGTCTTACCGAAAATCTAAAATCGGTCTCACCGAGATGTGTTCGCGAAACCTAACCCTAAAACTTTTACTCAATCTAGTCCAAAAGAACTAATCTGTGTACGTGAAGATTGCAATCGTGGCAAGATTCTAGGCAAACCAAACGTGCATTGAATCGGAGATGGGAGCACGTGGGATCAAACTCACCCTAACTTGGTGGAGTTTTCACGGCGGCAACGGTGCGGAGAGGATGTCCGCTGACGGCGACGGAGACCTGCGGCGGCGAGGGCGACAAAGCATTTACGGAGACGATCCGGAGACCAGGCGACGGCAAAGAAGGTGTGGGGCGAAGCGTTTGAAGTAGAAATCAACGCGCTACGCCCTCGGAGTATATATACCCCTTTGTCGGTGGGACCGAGATGTAAAACTCGGTGGCACCGAGATGGATAACTGCAGGCAGTTATGCATTTCGGTCACGCCGAAAATCACAACTCGGTTTCACCGAGGTGAACACCTAGATCAGTCTAAGTGCTTTCGGTTTGACTGAGTTTGAGTGTGTTGGTCGACCAAATCACTTAGAAGGTTTTGGAAGTTAGCCCTTGACGGATCGGTGGCTCGAGTGCTCCTCACTCGGAGGGTCCAAAATGACTTGTTCAAAGTTTGTGATGTAAGCATGAATAGAATTTGAGACAAGAAAGCATAGATAGCTAGGGAGGTACTTAGGCATTCTTGTCCATCCATTTGGTCGAAAAATCAAAACAACCAAAACAACAAATGGATGTCCTCGAATGGATAAAATCATGCATCCAACATGCTCACACAATAAGATAGCAAATGAAATATGTGTCAAACATGCACAATCAAAACTCTAGCTACTATCACACAATTTGTCGATGACTAGGTCATCTTTATATGAGTATATTGACTTAGGAGTCAAATGAGAACATTTGATCATAGGTCATACTCATCGTTTAAGCACAAGTGGGGTTACCACTTTTACATAAAGCATTGATGTGTTCACATCATTTGAAGATGCTTTAGCTCAATTCTTTAGAGCAAAGCTCCTCCTAGATGTGAGAACCCCTTTTAAAGGGTCAAACTAACCTTGGGTTGTCGTTGAAGACTTCATGTAGATGTTGAAGATGTGGATGCTCAATGTTGATGTAGATCATCAAGAGTTTGGAGCAATCCTTTGGATTCGGGCACTTTCAATACCTACATGGGTTAGTCCCACAAGGAACAAACAAGGATATCCATGGACATAGATTGAAGTTCACAATAGATGATGTCCATGAAAGCAATGATTACCTTGTCCCTTGACTTACCAACAAGAGGGTTTGTGACTCCATGAACTAGTGCATAATGTGGAAGTTGATTGCACAAGTTTTTGCCAAAATGAATGTGAGTGAAGTATGTTGGCGGAGTCACCCTCAAGAACTCTCTAGTTCTTCTTCTTCGGGATCCACATCATCTTGATGGGAATCCTTGGGGTTGTAGTTGAGCTTGACGAAGTAGAACTTGATGTTCCCTTGGGAACCCACTTGACCATGGCTTGAGGTGCTTCAACAAATGCATCAATCTCCTCTTGAAGCTTGTCCTTGCCTTTTAGCTTGTGGTCTTGTGGTGGAAGGTCATCTTGAGCTTGTTCCACATTGGAAGAAGTAGGATTGTACTTCTCCTTTTGAGGAATAAACTGTGGAGTAGGATATTGACCTTCTTCCCATTCAACACCCTCGGCGTTGAACTTTCGCTCAAAACCAATTCCTTGATTCTTCGGTGCCTTCCTTGCTTGTAACAATTTCTCAAAGTTCTTGCTTCCGCAAGGCTCTTGTAGACACCTTTCTCTATAATCCCTTTCAATAAACTATTTTCTTGCTCAAGTGTAACTTGGCTTGAAACATTGTTAGTGGAATCAAGAGAACTACTAGAAGCAACAATATTGGATTTAGCATGGTTATTGTTACTACTAGATGAAGAATTTTTCTTATGCTTGTCATGCTTAGTTTTAATGGGTGGCAAGAAATTAAATAAGAGAAGTCGTTTATGAAGAACTCTTCTTTCGAAGATCGTCATTGATTGCTTTTAGAAACTCATGTTCTTGCTCTAGAGTGAGCTTCTCGAAGCGTAGCTTCACATGAGATCTTAGGAGCTCTCTATGATCTTCTTGAGTTGTTTCATGAGCTAACTTAAGAGTGTTTAGTTCTTTAGTTAGACGCTCAATCTCCTTCATAGCATTGTCATTCGACTCTTCTCGACTATAAAGACTACTAGCATGTTCATCATTACTAGGCTCACTAGATTTATCATGTAAGAGCTCATCTTCACCAAGCAAGTCATCCTCATCACTATCAAAGTCAATGAATTCAGGGTGTGATACCTTGGGGCCTTTAGCCATGAAGCATCTTCCAATTCCCTCATTTGGTGAATCAAATAAGTCATAGGAGTTGGAGTTGGAGGATACGAGAGCAAGACCGGCAACACCTTCATCTTGACTGTAGTCGGAGTTGGAGTGATAGGTTCTTTCGGATTGATTGTCGGAGTCGGAGCCGGAGACCCATTCAACTACATGAGCTTGATGCTTTCTTCTTGTGTAGCTCCTTGATGACTTGTCTTTCCTCTCCGAATCCTTGCTTCTCCGAGAGGGTCTTCATTCATAACGATCATCTCTACTCCTTCTCTCTTTCCGAGGTGACTCATCTCTTGAGCTTCTTCTTCTTGGAGATTCTTCTCTTCTCTTGTGGGGAGCCGAACACTCATTTGAGTAGTGTCCGGGTCTTCCACAATTGTAGCAGTTTCGATCACGACTAGAAGATCTCTTTTCATCATATGATCTAGACTTTGAGCTTCTCTCTTTGCTTCTACTCTTGTAGAATTTGTTGAAGTTCTTCACCATTAGGCTTATCTCTTCATTGGAAACTAGCTTGTCACTTGAGGTTGTGGGAGCATCACTTGTAGCTTTGTAAGCACCACTTGACTTGTTGTGAAGCTCTTCCTTATCCTTAAGTGTCATCTCATGAGCAACAATTCTTCCAATGACTTGGTTGGCTTGAGATTCTTGTAGTTTGGCATCATTTGGATCAAAGTGCACACGGTGTCATACTTTCCATCCAAAGCTCGAGAATCTTCTTGATGATGAATCGTCGGTCATTTCTTCGCTTCCTAAGGCGGCAATCTCATTTGTGATGAGAGCAAGCCTAGAGTACATTTCAGCGACTCCTTCACCTTCCTTCATCTTGAACTTGTCAAGTCGACCTTGAAGAACATCTAGCTTTGATTCCTTCACGGACTCGGTACCTTCGTGCATTTCAACCAAAGTATCCCAAATCTTTTGCATTCTCAAGACGGCTGATTTTGTTGAACTCCTCGGGACACAAGGCATTGAAGAGAATGTCACAAGCTTGAGCATTGTTTTGCAACATCCGCAATTCATCCGCTAGAAGCTTCGCGATCCGAACTTTTCCTTCCTCAAGAATTCACCTTGCATACCAACACAAATAATGCCCCATGCGGCTGGGTTATGGCCAAGAATATGCATTTTCATTTTATGCTTCCAACTAGCAAAGTTTGTACCATCAAAATAAGGACCTCTACGAAAATTACCCTCACTAGACGCCATACTCTCCTAGGTTGTGAAACCAAGCTTATGGAGTCCAATGCAATGGAAACCAATACAATGGAGACCAAAGCTCTGATACCACTTGTAGGATCAAAAGTATGTCTAGAGGGGGGGTGATTAGACTACTTGACAATATAAAAATTCAGCCTTTTGACAAAGACAAGTTTTTGGCAGATTCACAATTATGATCAAGTCAAGCATCACCCTACACATGCAATTCTAGAGTATAGGCAGCGGAAAGTAAATTGCACATGTAGTAAAGAGAGGTGGAGAAGAGCAAACGCAATTTTGGAGACGCGGAGATTTTTCTCGTGGTTCCGATAGGTGGTGCTATCGCATTTCCACGCTGATGGAGACTTCAACCCACGGAGGGTAACGGCTGCGAGAGTCCACGGAGGGTTCCACCCACGAAGGGTCCACGAAGAAGCAATCTTGTCTATGTCATCATGGCTCACGCCCACGGAGGGCTAGCCTTACTCGGGTAGATCTTCATGAAGTAGGCGATCTCCTTGCCCTTACAAACTTCTTGGTTCAACTCCACATCTCGACGGAGGCTCCCAAGCGACACCTAACCAATCTAGGAGGCACCACCTCCAAAAGGTAATAGATGGTGTTGATGATGATGAACTCCTTGCTCTTGTGCTTCAAATGATAATCTCCCCAACACTCAACTCTCCTCACTGATTTGGCTGTGGTGGAAGAAAGGATTGAGTGGAAAGCAACTTGGGAAGGCTAGAGATCAAGCTTCATATGGTGGGAGTGGAGCAACTTGATCTCAACACAAGGGTAGGTAGTTCTCTTCTCGTAAATGTAAGGTAGGAGTGGTAGTTCTTTCGATGGCTCTCTCCACGAGTGAAGAGGGGTGGAGGGTATTTATAGCCTCCACACAAAATCCAACCGCTACACACATTTGACCAATCTCGGTGGGACCGGTTGACAACTCGGTGAGACCGAAAGTTCAAATCATGTGAACGTTGGGATTTTCGTGGGACCGAAAATACAATCTCGGTTAGTCCGATTCGTGTAAAGACAAGAGCTTGCCAATCTCGGTGGGACCGACTTCATCATCTCGGTGACACCGATTTGATGACGTAGGTTCTGAAGCTTGGCAACTCATGTTTCGTGAGACCGAGTTCAGAATCGGAAAATCCGAAATTTCTAGGGTTTGGCTTTGTGGCTGAGGTGGTTCATCTCGGTGTGACTGGGTTTGGAAAATTGGTGGGACCGAGATTACTTATGAGTCCCACCGAGATTACTTATGAGTGTATATGGCAGTGAAGTTGCTGATAGTTTAGGAGATGTATCACTAAGCACTTTGAGCAACCAGATCATCATCATAACCTCATCCCCTTTTAATAGTATTGGCTTTCCTATGGACTCAATGTGATCTTGGATCACTAAACCAAAAATGGAGTCTTGAGCTTTTGCCAATGCTTGCCTTAGCATTTTGAGGGGTCCACTTCTTCAGTCCTTGCCATACCCATATCACTGAACTTTCTGAAATGATTCTCAAGAAACTATTAGTTCAATGATATATATGTTGTTATTAATTACCAAAACCACCCGGGGATTAGTTGCACTTTCACTTAGCCAATGGAGTTCGAGGGTGGGGCTACGATATAGCCCCTTGGGGCACCGCACTTCTCCGAGTTCGGGGTGCGTGTGTGCCTGACCGGGAAATGGTCCTTCGTCAAAGCGGGGAATTCTAAACATTCCGGTAGTCGATCGAGTGGTTGACCAGTCTCTCGCTATATCATGACGAGCATAGCGGCTTTCATCGAGGCGCCGCCAACCGAACGGGGCACAATCGCAGTAGTTCTCCTCGTGCCGTGTTAGCCGATGATATGGAACGTAAGGCAGCAAAACACAGGAGCCGGACAAACCCAACATTTGACCAAAGACATGATTCGGAGCTGATGCATATAATGCCTAACTCGAGACGCCAAACACTCCCTAAGGTGTTCGGTCTTTATAATAATGGGCAGAACAATGCCCTAAGCCCCTAGTGTCCAGGTATGGGCATGGTCTTCTGACGCGGCCGATGCCAAAACGTCAGGCTCCGCTTTGGTTATAGGAAGAAACCATGGGAGAATGACAACAAGAGACAGTAAAAAAGGTTTACGCAGGGTCTTAATCTGAAAAGAATCCGCGAACGGGTCCTCTACCGCACGCCTCGCTGTGTCTCCGCGCAGTTGTTATCCTGGACGGGTATGCACGTTGTTCATCTGTAAAAAGAGAGGAACGCTTAGTTTGAAAACAATTCGTGCGAAAAAAGGTATGAAAGAAAAAATATAAATAAGTAAAGAAGGGTTTGAATGAACCCGTGGTTGTTTGTGCGCACAGCCCCTTGTGAAGGGGTGTGCGGCTAGGGAGCCCCTAGTCTGCTGATGCCAGACTCGTCTATCCGTGTCCGGGGTCTTTGGGTGACCCTCGCACTGAAATGATGCCACGCGGACCGGGCATCTTGAGTGTAAGAGACGCGTAATGTGGTATGGCGTTAAAACGGACAAAAGCCTTTCGTCCCAAGAGTGCTTGATATCCACTTTTAAATGGGGCGATGTGAAAGATTAGTTTTTCGCGTCTAAAGTTGTTTGGTGATCCGAACGCAACCTCTAGTAATAGGGAGCCTGTGCACTTGGCGTATGGCCCTGGCGTCACTCCTTTGAAGGAAGTGCGATTGTGTCGAATTTTAGTAGGGTCTATCCCCATCTTGCGGATTGTGTTTGAATACAGCAGGTTTAAGTCGCTGCCTCCGTCCATTAGGACTTTAGTGAATTGTAGTCCATTGATTATGGGATCCAATATCAGGGCAGTCCGTCCTGCGTTTCGAACGCTTCTGGAATAATCCAGGTGGTCGAAAGTGATTGGTTTTGATATCCAATCTCTTTGGTCTGCTGGGTTGGACCGTGCGAGGCTCTTTTTAAAAGGTGCCGCACTATTTTTCTGTATTATCACATGAAGTGAGTTTACTGCTTTGACCTCCTTTGGGAAAGTCTTTTGTTTTTCGGTGCTCTGTTGGTGGGGTTTATCGTCTTCGCTTGACGCGTCGAGCCCCTTGTGTTCGGCGTTTAGTCGGCCGGACTGTTTGAAAACCCAACAATCTCGATGGGTATGGTTTGCGTGCCTTCCGGGTCTTGTGGATTTGACATATCCGACCCGTAATCTTATTTAAGTTGGACAACTCATCACCGTCATCCTTAAGAGGCGGTGTTTTGTTGTTTGGCATGAGCTTTTGAATCCAGCGTTGATCGCCGTGCTTTTGGGCTTTTTTCTTTATTCGGCGCTGCTCTTTTTCGTGCCGTGATTTTCCATTTCCATCTCTTATCTCGGATGTACTTGGGTCGCTGGTGCTGCATCTTGCTAGCCAGCTATCCTCTCCCGCACAGAAGCGGGTCATGAGGCTTGTTAGCGCGGACATTGTCCTCGGTTTCTCTTGGCCGAGGTGTCTGGCAAGCCACTCGTCTCGGACATTGTGTTTAAAAGCTGGTAGGGCTTCAGCGTCCGGACAGTTGACTATTTGGTTCTTTTTAGTGAGGAACCTGTTCCAGAATTTGCGCGCTGACTCTCCGGGCTGTTGAGTTATATGACTTAGATCATCTGCATCCGGAGGGCGGACATAAGTCCCTTGAAAATTTGCTCTAAATGTGTCCTCGAGCTCTTCCCAACTTCCCAAAGTGTTTTCTGGGAGGCTTTTAAGCCAATGACGGGCTGGCCCTTTGAGCTTGAGGGGTAGGTATTTTATGGCATGGAGATCATCTCCTCTGGCCATGTGTATATGTAGTATATAATCTTCTATCCGCACTGTGGTCTGTTGTTCCATCGTAGGCCTCTATGTTTATTGGTTTAAATCCTGCTGGGAATTCATGGTCTAGCACCTCATTGGTGAAACATAGTGGGTGTGCGGCGCCCCTGTATTTGGGTGTGCCGCTATCTTCGGACACTTGACGTGTTTCCTTGCTTCCTGGGGCCTTCTTCTTTGGCCCGTAGATGGACCTGGCTGGGCCATCTGTCCTTCCAAGTTCATTGGTTGGTTTATGTGCGGTGCCGCTTTCAGAATTTGGCCCGTCATCCGGCCATCTATCCAACCAGGCAGCCTCTTTATTTTTTGACTGTGGGGGCTCTATGGCCTCCTCGTCGAATTCTGGTAGCAGCTTCCGCTTCGGGTAGCTCTTTGATTGGTGGCCTTTGCCGTATTTATCCGTGGTTTTGAGTACTTTGCTCCACCTCATTCTGAGTGTGTCCTCCGCTGTTTTGAGCTTCCGCTTTTCCTTCTTCAAGCTTCTTGCAGTGTTGACGAGTATTTTCCGAAGGTTTTTACCTTCCGGCGGTGTGTCCGGCGTGAGATCGTCCGGACTGTCGTTTTCGCCGGGCCTGGACTGATTATCTGACTCGTCCTGTTCGGACGGTTGCTTATCTGCATGTTCGTCGTCCACTTTTGTGCCCTGCTGTATTGCGAGGTCCTTAGGAGCGTTGTTGTTGTCGAGGCGGGACTTAGGGTGGCGTCTGCGCCGCCGTTTTGGTTGCTTGTCGGCGGGGTTATCTTCTGCCGCGGCCCGTTGGTCCTCGTTATCGCTCTCTCTTGGGGTATCCACCATATATATGTCGATGACGGGTGGTCCTCCGTGGCCTCGTAGGCGCTGGTTCTGTTCGTCTCGGCATCGCCGTCTATTCCGCCGATGTCTTCGAGTCGTAGTCTAGCATGTCGGTTAGATCGCCGATAGCCGCTATAAAGTGGGTGGTGGGTGGGCTCAATTTCTTCGTCGTCCAGATCTCAACCATCCTCGCCATAGTCCGCCAGGCTCTCCGATAACGAGAGATGCTTTAGTGAATTCAGGATGTCGCCAAAAGGCGAGTGTTGGAAGATGTCCGCGGCGGTGAATTCCATAACCGCGCCCGATCCGATTTGATTGGTAGGGCGGAGGTCCGGAGTTCGCAAGGAGTCCGCACTCGAAATCACGAAGTTTCGCGAGGGACAAGATTAGTGTTCGCCCATCGCCGTGGAAGTTGAAGCCCCAAGGCGGTGTCCATCCACCGATCCTCGATCCGGGCGATCGGCTCCGACTAATGGCGAAGCGGATTCGCAGCGGCCACCAAGGTACTCGTCCGGTGGCGAGCTAGGTCATGCCCATCGTAATAAAGGCGGGCGCTTGGCTGTGGCTCGAGCCCGTCGAAGATCAAGTCTCCGCGACGCCGCCATGAAGTTGAGACTTCGAATCGACCGACGGCCAGGGCGTAGCTTCGATCTGCTCCACATGGCTGCTTAATTAGCCCGCAGATGTGAAGCCGCCGAATCTGAAGATCTGTCCGGGAGAAAAGTCTCACCTGGACAGCATTGTTGGTTGAAGATGCCATCGAGCCTATTGGTGACGAGACAGAGGAACTCTTAATGAAAGCACCAATGTCGGTGTCAAACCGGCGGATCTCGGTAGGGGTCCCGAACTGTGCGTCTAGGCGGATGGTAACAGGAGACGGGATGCGATGTTTTACCTGTGTTCGGGCCCTCTCGATGGAGGTAAAACCCACGCCCCGCTTGATTAATATTGATGATATGGGTATTACAAGAGTGGATCTACCACGAGATCAAGGAGGCTAAACCCTAAAGCTAGCCTATGGTAGGATTGTTGTAATGTATGTTGTCCTACGGACTAAAGCCCTCCGGTTTATATAGACACCGGAGGAGTCTAGGGTTACACAGAGTCGGTTACAATGGTAGGAGATCTACATATCCGTATTGCCAAGCTTGCCTTCCACGCCAAGGAAAGTCCCATCCGGACACAGGACGGAGTCTTCAATCTTGTATCTTCGTAGTCTTGGAGTCCAGCGGACGATAATAGTCCGGCTGTCCGGACACCCCCTAGTCCAGGACTCCCTCAGTGCGCACGAAGATCTACTCCCTACCGATCCACGCCCCAAAACCTCGCCGCGAATCTAGGCTAGCACGATGAACAACACAAGGGACACGAGGTTTATACTGGTTCGGGCCACCAATGTGGTGTAATACCCTAATCCAGTGTGTGGTGTGGTGGATTGCCTCTGGGGCTGATGATGGACAGTACATAGGAAGAACAGCCTCGCGAGGGGTGTTCTTAAGCTGGTGCCATGTTCTACTTGGGAAGGATTCGGTCCCTTTCTACTGTGGTGGATATCTCTATATATAGAGGCCTTGGTCCTCATCCCAAATATTGAGCGGGAAGGGAGCCAACAACGGCCATTTTGAAGGGGGGCAGCTAGTACAAGCTATCCTAACTAAAGTTGGTCTTTGTCTGCCAAAGGCACTGGTGATGACACCGTCTTGGGCTCCATGATGATCTCCGTCCTGCCACTCTGCTGGTCTTGGTCTCACAGTAATCGATATGGAAACCTTTGCTCGATGCCTCGGTACTCGCGCCAAGGCTTGCCCCTTTGCACCAAAGAGGAACGAGACATCAAGGCTGGTGGCGCCCACTTTGGTCCTGATCGTCATGGCTTGCATCACGAGCACCACGCGAGGTACTCCTTGCCTTGATCTCTCCGCCTCCTCGCGAGCCTGCCTGGTGAGGCCGCCCCTGAGGAAGCCTTGTGTCATCCGCCCCGCGAGGCTTGGACCCTTGCGAGGATCTTGAGTATTTGTTAATGAAGACGGGCCATACTGGGCCACTGCTTGAGCCACACTGCAGGCCGCAGGCAGGCAAGTCTGGGGACCCCCGTTCCCAGAATGCCGACAACTTTGCATGCTTCTACTAAACCTGTTATTGACAGACCTGAGAATCCCAATGATATTTCTATTTCTGATGCTGAAACACAATTTGGTAATGAACATGAACCTAGGGATAATGTTAATGATGAGTTTCATGTTGATGATCGACCTAGTAATGACAATGATGTAGAGATTGAACCTGATGTTGATCTTGATAACCCACAATCAAAGAATCAACAGTGTGACAAGATAGACTTCGTTGCTAGGAAGCACGGTAAAGAAAGAGAACCATGGGTTCAGAAACCCATGCCTTTTCCTCCTAAGCCATCCAAGAAAAAGGATGATGAGGATTTTGAGCGCTTTGCTGAAATGATTAGACCTATCTTTTTGCGTATGCGTTTGACTGATATGCTTAAAATGAATCCTTATGCTAAGTATATGAAAGATATTGTTACAAATAAAAGAAAGATACCGGAAGCTGAAATTTCCACCATGCTTGCTATTTATACTTTGAAGGGTGGAGTACCAAAGAAACTAGGATATCCAGGTGTACCAACTATACCATGCTCCATTAAAAGAAACTATGTTAAAACTGCTTTATGTGATCTTGGAGCCAGTGTTAGTGTTATGCCTCTCTCTTTATATCCTAGACTTGATTTGAATAAGTTGACACCTATTGAAATCTCTTTGCAAATGGCCGATAAATCAACTGCTATACCTGTCGGTATTTTTGAGGATGTGCCTGTTGTGGTTGCAAACGTTGCTATTTTAACAGACTTTGTTATTCTTGATATTCCCGAGGACGACAGTATGTCGATCATCCTTGGTAGACCTTCTCTAAATACCGTAGGGGCTGTTATTGATTGCAACAAAGGCAATGTCACTTTTCATGTAAATGGTAATGAGCATACGGTACACTTTCCGAAGAAACAACCTCAAGTTCATAGTATCAATTCTATTGGAAAAATTTCAATGATTACTATTGGAGGTTTTGAATTCCCTCTTCCTACTGTCAAAAAGAAATATGATATTCTTATTGTTGGGGACATGCATATCCCCATTGAGGTAACCTAGTGTTATTCAAAAATTCTCCGGTCTCATGTTATTTGGAAGAAGTTTGTTAACAAGACTTGATCAACCTTGTTAGTGGATTCCTTTTGATGAGCATGAGATGGATGAAGTTAGAAAGCACAACCTTTTGTACCCTCCTTTTACTTTCTGTTATTTAGTTTAAATAAAGCAAAAATAGTATTTTCATTCTGTTTTCTGAATTATCCATGCAATAAAAAATACCCCGAAAATAAAAGTTCTCCAAATGCCCTGAAAATGGAGTATGTTTTTTTGTAGAATATTTAAGAATTTCTGGCACTTAGAACACACCAGGGGGACCCACTAGTTGGTCACGAGGGTACAGGGTGCGGCCACCCCCCTGGGGTGCGCCCCCTGCCTCGTGGGCCCCGCGTGGCCCCCCTCCACTTATTCCAGTACCCACACACTTCGTCTTCCTCTAGAAAAAAATCATCCTATAGCTCAAACTCGTGTTCTTGCTCGTTTTGCTACCATTTCCGATCTCCTTGCTCAAAGCTCCATTCACAAGACTGCTTTGGGGGATTGTTCTTCGGTATGTCTCCTCCAATGGTGCAATTAGTTTTTGTTCTAGTGCTTTATTTATTGCAATTTTTTGCTGCTGAGGTGACCCTGATCTTGAGCTTGCGTGTCAAATTTATATGGTCCAAAGTAGTTTTAATGCATGATATAGTCTCTAGGCACTTGTGGGAGTAGTTGCTATCAATCTTGTTGAGTTTGGTTCACTTTTCTTTTGAGTCACTAAAAATTTCAGAAATTTTTCATAGGAAGAAAAATGTTTAGGAAAATGTAACAAGGTGGTTCTTCAAGGAATAAAGAACCAAGGCTCGCGATACGTGAGCTGGACTCTGAACCACCAAGGGAAGCTCAAGTGCGGCCTTGTGAATGGTTGTCGGAAGAGTTTATGGTCCAAGCAGGCTTCAAGGATGAATTTGATGCGTATGTACGTAATGCTGATCTTAAGGACTTCGTATCAGATAAGTGCCGACAATACTATTACCTCACTGATTCCTTTGTGAGGAGGTTTAAATTTTCATCCACGCGCAACACTCGCACTATTTTATTTGACCTCTATGATAAATCATATACCATGGACCTTGAAGATTTTAACATTGCTTGTAAAATCTCACAATGGGGCAACTTTACTGAACCTCGCAAATCTGAATATAAAGTTTTTCTTGCTAGTATCACTGTGGGAGAAACTAGAGAGATCACACAAGCTACCATAGGGAGCATTCATTTTCCTTCGATACATTACTTTGCTCTCTTTATAGGTAGATGCATTAATGGTAAAGATGAGCTTTCTCGCATGTGCGTTCCAGATCTTAGTGTCCTCAAGAGTGCAGTATTAGGTGATAAACAATATAACTTGGGGGCCATTGTTGCACGGAGGTTACATCTTAATGGTAAAAGTGGAGATTTGTTTGGTGGAATTTATGCAACTCGTGTAGCTAATTACCTTGGTGTACCCATAAATAGAAATGATATTGAGTTGCCACCTGCTTATCTAGATTATAATGCTATGGTTCGCCATTAGTTTCTTGAGAGGAACGAACAGTTCCTCCAGTACCGACTTGAAGGAAATATGCCCTAGAGGCAATAATAAAGTTATTCTGTATTTCCTTATTTCATGATAAATGTTTATTATTCATGCTAGAACTGTATTAACCGGAAACTTAGTACATGTGTGAATACATAGACAAACGGAGTGTCACTAGTATGCCTCTACTTGACTAGCTCGTTAATCAAAGATGATTAAGTTTCCTAGCCATAGACATGAGTTTTCATTTGATGAACGGGATCACATCATTAGAGAACCATGTGATTGACTTGACCCATTCCGTTAGCTTAGCACTTGATCGTTTGGTATGTTGCTATTGCTTTCTTCATGGCTTATACATGTTCCGATGACTATGAGATTATGCAACTCCCGAATACCGGAGGAACACTTTGTGTGCACAATGTAACTGGGTGATTATAAAGGTGCTCTACATGTGTCTCTGATGGTGTTTGTTGAGTTGGCATAGATCGAGATTAGAATTTGTCACTACGATTGTTGTAGAGGTATCTATGGCCCTCTCAGTAATGCACATCACTATAAGCCTTGCAAGCAATATGACTAATGAGTTAGTTACGGGATGATGCATTACGGAATGAGTAAAGAGACTTGCCGGTAACGAGATTGAACTAGGTATTGAGATACCGACGAACGAATCTCGGGCAAGTAACATACCGATGACAAAGGGAACAACGTATGTTGTTATGCGGTTTGACCGATAAAGATCTTCATAGAATATGTGGGAGCCAATATGAGCATCCAGGTTCCGCTATTGGTTATTGGCCGGAGACATGTCTCGGTCATGTCTACATAGTTCTCGAACCCGTAGGTTCCGCACGCTTAACGTTCGGTGACGATCGGTATTATGAATTTATGTGTTTTGATGTACCGAAGGTAGTTCGGAGTCCCTGATATGATCACGGACATGATGAAGAGTCTCAAAATGGTCAAGACATAAAGATTGATATATTGGATGACTTTGTTTGGACTTCGGAAGGGTTCCGAGTGAGTTTGGACAAATACCGGAGTACCAGGGGGTTATTGGAACCCCCCCCCCCCCCCGGGGAGTGTAATGGGCCTCATGGGCCTTGGTGGAGAGAGGAAGGGCGGCCAAAGCAGGCCACATGCCCCCTCCCCCTCTAGTCCGAATTGGACAAGGAAGGGGGGGCCCTTTTTCCTTCCCCCTCTCTCCTCCTTCCTTCCCTCCTACTCCTACTCTTGGAAGGGGTGGAATCCTACTCCCGCTGGGAGTAGGACTCCCCTTGGGGCGTGCCTAGCAGTCCGGCCTCCTCCCCCTCCTCCACTCCTTTATATACGGGGGAAGGGGGCACCCCATAGACACACAAGTTGATCATTGATCTCATAGCCGTGTGTGGTGCCCCCCTCCACCATAATCAACCTCGGTCATATCGTCGTAGTGCTTAGGCGAAGCCCTGCGCCGGTGGCTTCATCATCACCATCTTCACGTTGTCGTGCTGACGAAGCTCTTCCTCGACATTGCTGCATCGTGAGTTCGTGGGACGTCACCGAGCTGAACGTGTGCAGATCGCGGAGGTGCCGTACGTTCGGTACTAGGATTGGTCAATCGGGAGGACGTACGACTACATCAACCGCATTGTCATAACGCTTCCGCTTTCGGTCTACGAGGGTATGTGGACACACTCTCCCCGCTCATTCCTATGCATCACCATGATCTTGCGTGTGCGTAGGAAATTTTTTGAAATTACTACGTTCCCGAACAGTGGTATCAAAGCCAGGTTTAATCGTAGATGTTATATGCACGAGTAGAACACAAAGTGTTGTGGGCGATAATAGTCATACTGCTTACCAGCATGTCATACTTTGATTCGGCGGTATTGTTGGATGAAGCGGCCCAGACCGACATTACGCGTATGCTTATGCGAGACTGGTTCTACCAACGTGCTTCACACATAGGTGGCTGGTGGGTGTCAGTTTCTCCAACTTTAGTTGAATCGAGTGTGGCTACGCCCGGTCCTTGTTAAAGGTTAAAACAACACATACTTGACGAAAAATCGTTGTGGTTTTGATGTGTAGGTAAGAATGGTTCTTGCTTAGCCTGTAGCAGCCACGTAAAACTTGCAACTACAAAGTAGAGGACGTCTAACTTGTTTTTGCAGGGCATGTTGTGATGTGATATGGTCAAGACATGATGCTAAATTTTATTGTATGAGATGATCATGTTTTGTAACAGAGTTATCGGCAACTAGCAGGAGCCATATGGTTGTTGCTTTATTGTATGCAATGCAATTGCCTTGTAATTGTTTTTACTTTATCACTAAGCGGTAGTGATAGTCGTAGAAAAAATAGTTGGCGAGACGACAATGATGCTACGATGGAGATCAAGGTGTCACGCCGGTGATGATGGTGATCATGACGGTGCTTTCGAGATGGAGATCAAAGGCACAAGATGATGATGGCCATATCATATCACTTATATTGATTGCATGTGATGTTTATCCTTTATGCATCTTATTTTGCTTAGTTCGACGGTAGCATTATAAGATGATCTCTCACTAAATTTCAAGGTACAAGTGTTCTCCCTGAGTATGCACCGTTGCGACAGTTCTTCGTGTTGAGACACCATGTGATGGTCGGGTGTGATAAGCTCTACGTTCACATACAAATGGGTGTAAGCCAGTTTTGCACACGCAGAATACTCGGGTTAAACTTGATGAGCCTAGCATATGCAGATATGGCCTCGGAACACTGGAGACCGAAAGGTCGAGCGTGAATCATATAGAAGATATGATCAACATAGTGATGTTCACCATTGAAAACTACTCCATCTCACGTGATGATCGGACATGGTTTAGTTGATATGGATCACGTGATCACTTAGATGATTAGAGGGATGTCTATCTAAGTGGGAGTTCTTAAGTAATATAATTAATTGAACTTTAATTTATCATGAACTTAGTCCTGCTAGTATTAGCATATCTATGTTGTAGATCAATAGCTCGCATTTAGCTCCCATGTTTTATTTTTGATATGTTCCTAGAGAAAACTAAGTTGAAAGATGTTAGTAGCAATGATGTGGATTGGATCCATGATCTGAGGATTATCCTCATTGCTGCACAGAAGAATTATGTCCGTGATGCACTGCTAGGTGACAGACCGATTGCAGGAGCAGATGCAGACATTATGAACGTTTTGGCAAGCTCGATATGATGACTACTTGATAGTTCAGTGCACCATGCTTTATGGCTTAGAATCGGGGCTTCAAAGACGTTTTTGAAACGCCACAGAGCATATGAGATGTTCCAAGAGTTGAAATTTGTATTTCAGACTCATGCCCATATCAAAAGGTATGAGACCTTTGACAAGTACTTTGCCTACAAGATGGAGGATAATAGCTCAGCTAGTGAGCATGTGCTCAGAATGTCTGAGTACTACAATCATTTGAATCAAGTGGGCGTTAATCTTCCAGACAATATAGTGATTGACAGAGTTCTCTAGTCACTATCACCAAGTTACTAGAACTTCGTGATGAACTATAATATGCAAGGGATAACGGAAACAATTCCCAAAGCTCTTCGTGATACTGAAATCAATGGAGGTAGAAATCAAGAAGAGCATCAAGTGTTGATGATTGTAAAGACCACTAGTTTCAAAAAAGGGCAAAGGGAAGAAGGGGAACTTCAAGAAGACGGCAAGCAAGTTGCTGCTCAAGTGAAGAAGCCCAAAGATGGACCAAAGCCTGAAACTGAGTGCTTCTACTGCAAAGGAAATGGTCACTGGAAGCGGAAATGCCATGAATATTTGGTGGATAAGAATTATATACATGTTATTGATGTGTACCTTACTAGTGTTTATAATATCCCCTGAGTATTTGATACTTGTTGCTAATATTAGTAACTCGAAACAGGAGTTACAGAATAAACAGAGACTAGTTGAGAGTGAAGTAACGATGTGTGTTGGAAGTGGTTCCAAGATTGATATGATCATCATCGCACACTCCCTATACTTTTGAGATTAGTGTTGAACCTAAATAAATGTTATTTGGTGTTTACGTTGAGCATAAATATGATTAGATCATGTTTATTGCGATACGATTATTCATCTAAGACAAAGAATAAATTGTTATTCTGTTTACGTGAATAAAACCTTCTATGGTCATACACCCAATGTTGATGATTTATTGAATCTTGATCGTAGTAATACACATATTCATAATATTGTTGCCAAAAGATGCAAAGTTGATAATAATAGTGCAACATATTTGTGGCACTACCGTTTGGGTCATATCGGTGTAAAGCACATGAAGAAACTCCATAAATATGGATTTTTGGAATCACTTGATTATGAATCATTTGATGCTGCGAACCATGCCTTATGGGTAAGATGACTAAAACTCTGTTCTCCGAAACAATAAACGAGCTAGTGACTTATTGGAAATAATACATACCGGTGTATGTGGTCCAATGAGTGTTGATGCTCGTGGCAGGTATCGTTATTTTCTGACCTTCACAGATGATTTGAGCAGATATGGGTATATCTAATTAATGAAACACAAGTCTGAAACATTTGAAAAGTTCAAAGAATTTCAGAGTGAAGTGGAGTATCACCGTAACAAGAAAACAAAGTTTCTACGATCTAATCATGGAAAAGAATATTTGAGTTATGAGTTTGGCCTTCATTTAAAACAATGTGGAATAGTTTCACAGCTCACGCCACATGGAACACCACAGCGTAATGGTGTGTCCGAATGTCGTAACCACACTTTATTGGATATTGTGCGATCTATGATGTCTCTTATCGGTTTACCACTATCATTTTGGGGTTATGCATTAGAGACAGTTGCATTCACTTTAAAAAGGGCACCATCAAAATCTGTTGAGACGATGCCTTATGAACTATGGTTTGGCAAGAAACCAAAGCTGTCGTTTCTTAAAATTTGGGGCTGCGATGCTTATGTGAAAAAGCTTCAACCTGATAAGCTCGAGCCCAAATCGAAGAAGTGCGTCTTCATAGGATACCCAAAGGAAAATGTTGGGTACACCTTCTATCACAGATCCGAAGGCAAAATCTTTGTTGCTAAAAATGGATCCTTTCTAGAGAAGGAGTTTCTCTCGAAAGAAGTTAGTGGGAGGAAAGTAGAACTTGATGAGGTAATTGTACCTTCTCCCGAATTGGAAAGTAGTTCATCACAGAAATGAGTTCCAGTTATTCCTACACCAATTAGTGAGGAAGCTAATGATGATGATCATGAAACTTCAGATCAAGTTACTACCCAACCTCGTAGGTCAACCAGAGTAAGATCTGCACTAGAGTGGTATGGTAATCATATTCTGGAGGTCATGTTACTTGACCATGACGAACCTACGAACTATGAGGAAGCGATGATGAGCCCAGATTCCACGAAATGGCTTGAGGCCATAAAATCTGAGATGGGATCCATGTATGAGAACAAAGTGTGGACTTTGGTGGACTTGCCCAATGATCGGCAAGCCATAGAAAAATAAATGGATCTTCAAGAGGAAGACAGACACTGATGGTAGTGTTACTATCTACAAAGCTCGACTTGTCGCAAAAGGTTTTCAACAAATTCAAGGTCTTGACTATAGTGAGATTTTCTCAACTGTAGCGATGCTTAAGTCTGTTCGAATCATGCTAGCAATTGTCGCATTTTATGATGATGAAATTTGGCAGACGGATGTCAAAACTGCATTCCTGAATGGATTTCTAGAAGAAGAGTTGTATATGATGCAACCAGAAGGTTTTGTCGATCCAAAGGGTGCTAACAAAGTGTGAAAGCTCTAGCGATCCATTTATGGACTGGTGCAAGCCTCTCGGAGTTGGAATAAACGCTTTGATAGTGTGATCAAATCATATGGTTTATACAGACTCTCGGTGAAGCCTGTATTTTCAAGAAAGTGAGTGGGAGCACTACAGCCTTTCTGATAAGTATATGTGAATGACATATTATTGATCAGAAATGATGTAGAATTTTCTGGAAAGCATAAGGAGAGTTTGAAAGGAGTTTTCAAAGAAAGACCTCGGTGAAGTTGCTTATATATTGGGCATCAACATCTATAGAGATATATCAAGACGCTTGATAAGATTTTTCAATGAAATCATACCTTGACAAGTTTTTGAAAGAGTTCAAAATGGATCAGTCAAAGAAGGAGTTCTTGTTTGTATTACAAGGTATAAAATTGAGTAAGATTCAAAGCCCGACCATGTCAAAAGATAAAAAGAGAATGAAAGCCATTCCCTATGCTTCAGTCATCGGTTCTATAAAGTATTCTATGCTATGTACCAGACCTATTGTGTACCTTGTCCTGAGTTTGTCAAGGGAGTACAATTTTGATCTAGGAGTAGATCACTGGACGGCGGTCAAGATTATCCTTAGTGAGTACTAAGGAAATATTTCTCGATTATGGAGGTGATGAAAGAGCTCATCGTAAAGAGTTATATCGATGCAATCTTTTACACCGATCCAGATGACTCTGAGTCTCAATCTAGATACATATTGAAAGTGGGAGCAATTAGCTAGAGTAGCTCTGTGCAGAGCATTGTAGACATAGAATATTTGCAATATACATATGGCTCTGAATGTGACAGACCCGTTGACTAAACTTCTCTCTTGAGCAAAACATGATCACACCTTAGTACTCTTTGGGTGTTAATCACATAGCGTTGTGAACTAGATTATTGAATCTAGTAAACCCTTTGGGTGTTAGTCACATGGAGATGTGAACTAATCACATAAAGATGTGAACTATTGGTGTTAAATCACATGACGATGTGAACTAGATTATTGACTCTAGTGCAAGTAGGAGACTGAAGGAAATGTGCCCTAGAGGCAATAATAAAGTTATTATTTATTTCCTTATTTCATGATAAATGTTTATTATTCATGCTAGAATTGTATTAACCGAAAACTTAGTACATGTGTGAATACATAGACAAACAGAGTGTCACTAGTATGCCTCTACTTGACTAGCTCGTTAATCAAAGATGGTTAAGTTTCCTAGCCATAGACATGAGTTGTCATTTGATGAACGGGATCACATCATTACAGAATGATGTGATTGACTTGACCCATTCTGTTAGCTTAGCACTTGATCGTTTAGTATGTTGCTATTGCTTTCTTCATGACTTATACATGTTCCTATGACTATGAGATTATGCAACCCCCAAATACCGGAGGAACACTTTGTGTGCTACCAAACATCACAACATAACTGGGTGATTATAAAGGTGCTCTACAGGTGTCTCTAATGGTGTTTGTTGAGTTGGCATAGATCGAGATTAGAATTTGTCACTACGATTGTCGTAGAGGTATCTCTGGGCCCTCTCGGTAATGCACATCACTATAAGCCTTGCAAGAAATATGACTAATGAGTCAGTTACGGGATGATGCATTATGGAACGAGTAAAGAGACTTGCCGGTAACGAGATTGAACTAGGTATTGAGATACCGATGATCGAATCTCGGGCAAGTAACATACCGATGACAAAGGGAACAACATATGTTGTTATGCGGTTTGACCGATAAAGATCTTCATAGAATATGTGGGAGCCAATATGAGCATCTAGGTTCCTCCATTGGTTATTGGCCGGAGACATGTCTCGGTCATGTCTACATAGTTCTCGAACCCGTAGGGTCCACACGCTTAACGTTCGGTGACGATCGGTATTATGAGTTTATGTGTTTTGATGTACCAAAGGTAGTTCGGAGTCCCGGATATGATCATGGACATGATGAAGAGTCTCAAAATGGTCGAGACATTAAGATCGATATATTGGATGACTATGTTTGGACTTCGGAAGGGTTTCGAGTGAGTTTGGACAAATATCGGAGTACCGGGGGGTTACCGGAACACCCCGGGGAGTGTAATGGGCCTCATGGGCCTTGGTGGAGAGAGGAAGGGGCGGCCAGGGCAGGCCGCACGCCCCCTCGCCCTCTAGTACGAATTGGACAAGGAGGGGGGCAGCGCCCCCCTTTTTCCTTCCCCCTCTCTCCTCCTTCCTTCCCTCCTACTCTTACTCTTGGAAGGGGTGGAATCCTACTCCCGGGGGGAGTAGGACTCCTCTTGGGGGCGCTTAGGAGGCCGGCCTCCTCCCCCTCCTCCACTCCTTTATATTCGGGGGAAGGGGGCACCCCATAGACACACAAGTTGATCATTGATCTCTTAGCCGTGTACGGTGCCCCCCTCCACCATAATCCACCTCGGTCATATCGTCATAGTGCTTAGGCGAAGCCCTCTGCTGGTGGCTTCATCATCACCGTCATCACACTGTCGTGCTGATGAATCTCTCCCTCGACACTCTGCTGGATCGTGAGTTCGTGGGACGTCATCGAGCTAAACGTGTGCATATCGCGAAGGTGTCGTACGTTCGGTACTAGGATCGGTCGATCATGAAGACGTACAACTACATCAACCGCATTGTCATAACGCTTCCGCTTTCGGTCCTCGAGGGTACGTGGACACACTCTCCCCGCTTGTTGCTATGCATCACCATGATCTTGCGTGTGCGTAGGAACATTTTTCAAATTACTATGTTCCCCAACACGACTAATCTTTGACAGACAGTGTACTGTCCATATTACTCTCCCTACTCCTACTTTCTTTAACTTTCAGGAAAACGGGAGATATTTTATAACAAGGGAGGAGGCAAATGAATATGAGAGGAGGACGGAGGCAGCTCGCCTCCATGCAGCAGCTCTTCAAGCAGTAGCTGCTGCGTCTCAGTACAACCCCAACTACGACTTTGGATATTCGCTAGGCCAGCCGTGGCAATAGACCAACTTAGGCCAAAAGCCTAAGCTTGGGGAAGTACGTATTTCTCACCGACATTAAATTCATGTTCACACACTCATTCCAGTTGTCGGTGCTCATACTTTTTCATTGCACTATCCATGCTAGTTTATTTTCTTTTCTTGCTTTCTTCTTATGTGTTTGAAAAACTTAAAAAAAAATATTAGGTGTAGCTTTTAGCTAGTTTACTTTCCATGCTTTTAGCAGTAATTAAAAAGTAAAACCCAAAAAGATTTCCCGTTCTTCTTTTGCTTGTTGGGAGCTTTCCTGTGTAAATAGTTTTAGTTATTTTCTTTTCTTTGGGGGTGAGAGGAGAAGACCATGATGAAAATGTTGAGTGTCTCTCATATGCATTATTGTTGATCTAACCAAGAGCCCATATACCTTATCTTCTCCTTTGTATTAAATGCTTGCAGATTCCAGCTTAGTCCAATGCACGTGCACTACTATTATTATCCACACCGTTCGGTCGTGCAAGTGAAAGGCAATAATGACGATATATGATGAAATGATTGAAATGAGAGGAGCTGGTATGAACTCGACCTATCTTGTTTTTGTAAATATGATTATTTCATTGTTCCTGATTCAGCCTATTATGAATGAAACATGCTTGCAATGACAATTAGAGATTATAGTTGCTCATGCCATGCTTAATTAGCTATGAGTTCATAATGGTTTACCTTGCGTGCCAACATGCTATTAAAATGGTTGTGATATGGTATGATAGGGTGGTATCCTCCTTTGAATGATTCGAGTGGCTTGACTTGGCACATGTTCACGCATGTAGTTGAAACAAAATCAACATAGCCTCCACGATATTTATGTTCATGCTGATTTATATCCTACTCATGCTTGCACTCATTGTTGGTTAAGCTTAATGCATGTTCATGATTGTAGTCGCTCTCTAGTTGGTCACTTCCCAGTCTCTTTCTAGCCTTCACTTGTACTAAGCGGGAATACTGCTTGTGCATCCACTTCCATAAACCCCAAATTTATTCCATATGAGTCCACCATACCTTTCTATATGCGGTATTTACCTGCCGTTCCAAGTAAATTTGTATGTGTCAAACTCTAAACCTTCAAATGAAATTTTGTTTTGAATGCTCGAATAGCTCATGTATCAATTAGGGTTGTCTATATCTTCCATGCTAGGTGGGTTTTATGTTGGAAATATGCCCTAGAGGCAATAATAAATTAGTTATTATTATTATATTTCCTTGTTCATGATAATCATTTATTATCCATGCTATAATTGTATTGATAGGAAACTCAGATACATGTGTGGATACATAGACAACACCATGTCCCTAGTAAGCCTCTAGTAGACTAGCTCGTTGATCAATAGATGGTTATGGTTTCCTGACCATGGACATTGGATGTCATTGATAATGGGATCACATCATTAGGAGAATGATGTGATGGACAAGACCCAATCCTAAGCCTAGCACAAAGATCGTGTAGTTCGTATGCTAAAGCTTTTCTAATGTCAAGTATCATTTCCTTAGACCATGAGATTGTGCAACTCCCAGATACCGTAGGAATGCTTTGGGTGTACCAAACATCACAACGTAACTGGGTGGCTATAAAGGTACACTACGGGTATCTCCGAAAGTGTCTGTTGGGTTGGCACGAATTGAGACTGGGATTTGTCACTCCGTGTGACGGAGAGGTATCTCTGGGCCCACTCGATAGGACATCATCATAATGTGCACAATGTGACCAAGGGGTTGATCACGGGATGATGTGTTATGGAACGAGTAAAGAGACTTGCCGGTAACGAGATTGAACAAGGTATCGAGATACCGACGATCGAATCTCGGGCAAGTACTATACCGCTAGACAAAGGGAATTGAATACGGGATTGATTGAATCCTCGACATCGTGGTTCATCTGATGAGATCATCGTGTAACAAGTGGGAGCCAACATGGGTATCCAGATCCCGCTGTTGGTTATTGGCCCGAGAGTTGTCTCGGTCATGTCTACGTGTCTCCCAAACCCGTAGGGTCTACACACTTAAGGTTCGATGACGCTAGGGTTATAGGGAATAGATGTACGTGGTTACCGAATGTTGTTCGGAGTCCCGAATGAGATCCTGGACATCACGAGGAGTTCCGGAATGGTCCAAAGGTAAAGATTTATATATGGGAAGTCCTGTTTTGGTCACCGGAAAAGTTTCGGGTGCTATCGGTAATGTACCGGGACCACCGGGAGGGTCCCGGGGATCCACCAATTGGGGCCACTGGCCCCAGAGGGCTGCATGGGCCAAGTGTGGGAGGGGACCAGCCCCAGGTGGGCTAGTGCGCCCCCCACCAGGGCCCAAGGCGCCTAGGGTTTGGGGAGGGGACGCCTCCACCTTACTTGGGGGGCAAGTTTCCCCCTCTCCCCTCCTTGGCCGCCACCCTAGATGGGTTTTGGGGCTGCCGCACCCCTTGGGGTGGGAACCCTAGAGGGGGCGCAGCCCCCTCCCTCTCCCCTATATATAGCTAAGGTCTTTGGGGCTGCAAACACAAGAGTTTTGACCTCTTCCTGGCGCAGCCCTACCTCTCTCCCTCCTCCTCTCCCGCGGTGCTTGGCAAAGCCCTGCAGGATTGCCACGCTCCTCCACCACCACCACACTGTCGTGCTGCTGCTGGACGGAGTCTTCCCCAACCTCTCCCTCTCTTCTTGCTGGATCAAGGCATGGGAGACGTCACCGGGCTGCATGTGTATTGAACGCGGAGGTGCCGTCCGTTCGCCACTAGGATCATCGGTGATTTGGATCACGACGAGTACGACTCCATCAACCCCGTTCACTTGAACGCTTCCGCTTAGCGATCTACAAGGGTATGTAGATGCACTCTCCTTTTCCTCGTTGCTAGATTACTCCATATATTGCTCTTGGTGCTGCGTACAAAATTTTGAATTTCTGCTACGTTCCCCAAGAGTGGCATCATGAGCTAGGTCTATGCGTAGTTCCTATGCACGAGTAGAACACAAGTTGTTGTGGGCATTGATTTTGTTCAATATGCTTACCGTTACTAGTCCAATCTTGTTTCGACGGTATTGTGGGATGAAGCGGCCCGGACCGACCTTACACGTACACTTACGTGAGACAGGTTCCACCGACTGACATGCACTTATTGCATAAGGTGGCTAGCGAGTGCCAGTCTCTCCCACTTTAGTCGGATCGGATTCGATGAAAAGGGTCCTTATGAAGGGTAAATAGCAATTGGCATATCACGTTGTGGTTTTTGCGTAGGTAAGAAACGTTCTTGCTAGAAACCCATAGCAGCCACGTAAAACATGCAAACAACAATTAGAGGATGTCTAACTTGTTTTTGCAGGGTATGCTATGTGATGTGATATGGCCAAAAAGAATGTGATGGATGATATGTGATGTATGAGATTGATCATGTTCTTGTAATAGGAATCACGACTTGCATGTCGATGAGTATGACAACCGGCAGGAGCCATATGAGTTGTCTTAATTTATTGTATGACCTACGTGTCAATGAACAATGCCATGCAATTACTTTACTTTATTGCTAAACCGTTAGCCATAGTAGTAGAAGTAATAGTTGGCGAGACAACTTCATGGAGACACGATGATGGAGATCATGATGATGGAGATCATGGTGTCATGCCGGTGTCGATGATGATCATGGAGCCCCGAAGATGGAGATCAAAAGGAGCAAAATGATATTGGCCATATCATGTCATTTTTGATTGCATGTGATGTTTATCATGTTTATGCATCTTATTTGCTTAGAACGACGGTAGTGAATAAGATGATCCCTCATTAAAATTTCAAGAAAGTGTTCCCCCTAACTATGCACCGTTGCGAAAGTTCGTTGTTTCGAAGCACCACATGGTGATCGGGTGTGATAGATTCTAACGTTCACATACAACGGGTGTAAGCCAGATTTACACACGCGAAACACTTAGGTTAACTTGACAAGCCTAGCATGTACAGACATGGCCTCGGAACACAAGAGACTAGAAGGTCGAGCATGAGTCGTATGGTAGATACGATCAGCATGAAGATGTTCACCGATGATGACTAGTCTGTCTCACGTGATGATCGGACACGGCCTAGTTGACTCGGATCATGTAATCACTTAGATGACTAGAGGGATGTCTATCTGAGTGGGAGTTCATAAGATGAACCTAATTATCCTGAACATAGTCAAAAGATCTTTGCAAATTATGTCGTAAGCTCGCGCTTTAGTTCTACTGTTTATATATGTTCCTAGAGAAAAATTCAGTTGAAAGTTGATAGTAGCGATTATGCGGACTAGGTCCGTAAACTGAGGATTGTCCTCGTTGCTTCGAAGAAGGCTTATGTCCTTAATGCACCGCTCAGTGTGCTGAACCTCGAACGTCGTCTGTGGATGTTGCGAACATCTGACATGCATGTTTTGATAACTACGTGATAGTTCAGTAATGTTAAACGGTTTAGAGTCGAGGCACCGAAGACGATTTTGAAATGCGCGAAACATATGAGATGTTTCGAGGGCTGAAATTGGGATTTCAGGCTCGTGCCCACGTCAAGAGGTATAAGACCTCCGACGAGTTTCTTAGTCTGCAACTAAGGTAGAAAAGCTCAATCATTGAGCTTGTGCTCAGATTGTCTGAGTACAACAATCACTTGAGTCAAAGAAGGAGTTGATCTTCCAGATGAGATAGTGATGTTTCTCCAAAGTCATTGCCACCAAGCTGCTAAAGCTCCGTGATGAACTATAACATATCAAGGATAGAAATGATGATCCTTGAAATATTTGCGATGTTTGACACCGTGAAAGTAGAAATCAAGAAGGAGCATCAATTGTTGATGGTTAGTGAAACCACTAGTTTCAAGAAGGGCAAGGGCAAGAAGGGATACTTCATGAAACGGAAAATCAGCTGCTGCTCTAGTGGAGAAATCCGAGGTTGAACCCAAACCTCAGACTAAGTGCTTCTCTAATAAGGGGAACAACCACTGGAGCAGAATTACCCTAGATACTTGGTAGATGAGAAGGCTCGCTAGGTCGATAGAAGTATATTGGATATACATTATTTTAATGTGTACTTTACTAGTACTCCTAGTAGCACCAGGGTATTAGATACCGGGTCGGTTGCTAAGTGTCAGTAACTCGAAATAAAAGGCTATGGAATAAACGGAGACTAGCTAAAGGTGAGCTGACGATATGTGTTGGAAGTGTTTTCCAATCTTGATGTGATCAAGCATCACACGCTCCCTCTACCATCGAGATTGGTGTTAAACCTAAATAATTGTTATTTGGTGTTTGCGTTGAGCATAGACATGATTGGATTATGTCTATCGCAATACGGTTATTCATTTAAGGAGAATAATGGTTACTCTATTTATTTGAGTAATACCTTCAATGGTCTTGCACCTAAAATGAATGGTTTATTGAATCTTGATCGTAGTGATACACATGTTCATGCCAAAAGATATAAGATAGTAATGATAGTACCACCTACTTGTGGCACTGCCATGTAAGTCATATTGGTATAAAACGCATGAAGAAGCTCCATGTTGATGGATCTTTGGACTCACTCGTTTTTGAAAAAGTTTGAGACATGCGAACCATGTCTATTGGTGTATATGCATGAAGAAACTTCATACAAATGGATCGTTTGGACTCACTTGATTTTGAATCACTTGAGACATGTAAATCATACCACATGGGCAAGATGACTTAAAAGCCTCGATTTCAGTAAGATGGAACAAGAAAGCAACTTGTTGGAAGTAATACATTTTGATGTGTGCAGTCTAATGAGTGTTGAGGCGTGCAGTGGATATCGTTATGTTCTTACTTCACAAATGATTTGAGTAGATTCTGAGTATGTTTACTTGATGAAACACAAATCTGAATTGTTGAAAGGTTCAAGTAATTTCAGAGTGAAGTTGAAGATTGTCGTGACAAGAGGATAAAATGTCTATGATATGATCATAGAGATGAGTATCTGAGTTATGAGTTTGGTATGCAATTGAGACATTGTGGAAATCGTTTCACAACTAATACCGCCTGGAACACCATAGTGTGATGGTGTGTCCGAACATCATAGATGCACCCTATTGGATATGCGGCATACCATGATGTCTCTTATCAAATTACCACTATCGTTCATGGGTTAGGCATTAGAGACAACCGCATTCACTTTAAATAGGGCACCATGTAATTCCGTTGAGATGACACGTATGAACTATGGTTTAGAGAAACCTAAGTTGTCGTTTCTTGAAAGTTTGGGGCTGCGACGCTTATGTGAAAAAGTTTCAGGCTGATAAGCTCGAACCCAAAGCGGATAAATGCATCTTCATAGGACACCCAAAATAAGTTGGGTATACCTCCGGTCTAGTTCCGGAAGCAAAAGGGATTGTTTCTAGAATTAGGTCCTTTCTCGAGGAAAAGTTTCTCTCGAAAGAATTGAGTGGGAGGATGGTGGCGATGTGACCTGTGAGTGTTAATCACATGGCGATGTGAACTAGATTATTGACTCTAGTGCAAGTGGGAGACTGTTGGAAATATGCCCTAGAGGCAATAATAAATTAGTTATTATTATTATATTTCCTTGTTCATGATAATCATTTATTATCCATGCTATAATTGTATTGATAAGAAACTCAGATACATGTGTGGATACATAGACAACACCATGTCCCTAGTAAGCCTCTAGTAGACTAGCTCGTTGATCAATAGATGGTTACGGTTTCCTGACCATGGACATTGGATGTCGTTGATAATGGGATCACGTCATTAGGAGAATGATGTGGTGGACAAGAACCAATCCTAAGCCTAGCACAAAGATCGTGTAGTTCGTATGCTAAAGCTTTTCTAATGTCAAGTATCATTTCCTTAGACCATGAGATTGTGCAACTCCCGGATACCGTAGGAATGCTTTGGGTGTACCAAACGTCACAACGAATCGGGTGGCTATAAAGGTACGCCACGGGTATCTCCGAAAGTGTCATTGGTTGGCACGAATCGAGACTGGATTTGTCACTCCGTGTGACGGAGAGGTATCTCTGGGCCCACTCGGTAGGACATCATCATAATGTGCACAATGTGACCAAGGGGTTGATCACGGGTTGATGTGTTACGGAACGAGTAAAGAGACTTGCCGGTAACGAGATTGAACAAGGTATCGGGATACCGACGATCGAATCTCGGGCAAGTACTATACCGCTAGACAAAGGGAATTGAATACGGGATTGATTGAATCCTCGACATCATGGTTCATCCGATGAGATCATCGTGGAACACGTGGGAGCCAACATGGGTATCCAGATCACGCTGTTGGTTATTGGCCGGAGAGTTGTCTCGGTCATGTCTACGTGTCTCCCGAACCCGTAGGGTCTACACACTTAAGGTTCGATGACGCTAGGGTTATAGGGAATAGATGTACGTGGTTACCAAATGTTGTTCGGAGTCTCGGACATCACGAGGAGTTCTGAAATGGTCCGGAGATAAAGATTTATATATGGGAAGTCCTGTTTTGGTCACCGAAAAAGTTTCGGGTGCTATCGGTAATGTACCGGGACCACCGAGAGGGTCTCGGGGGTCCACCAAGTGGGGCCACTGGCCCCAGAGGGCTGCATGGGCCAAGTGTGGGAGGGGACCAGCCCCAGGTGGGCTGGTGCGCCCCCCACCAGGGCCCAAGGCGCCTAGGGTTTGGGGAGGGGGCGCCTCCACCTTACTTGGGGGCAAGTTTCCCCCTCTCCCCCCCTTGGCCGCCACCCTAGATGGGTTTTGGGGCTGCCGCACCCCTTGGGGTGGGAACCCTAGAGGGGCACAGCCCTCCCTCTCCCCTATATACAGTTGAGGTCTTTGGGCTGCAAACACAAGAGTTTTGACCTCTCCCTGGTGCAGCCCTACCTCTCTCCCTCCTTCTCTCCCGCGGTGCTTGACGAAGCCCTGCAGGATTGCCACGCTCCTCCACCACCACCATGCCGTCGTGCTGCTGCTGGACGGAGTCTTCCCCAACCTCTCCCTCTCTCCTTACTGGATCAAAGCATGGGAGACGTCACCGGGCCGCATGTGTGTTGAACGCAGAGGGGCCGTCAGTTCGGCACTAGGATCATCGGTGATTTGGATCACGACGAGTACGACTCCATCAACCCCGTTCACTTGAACGCTTCCGCTTAGCGATCTACAAGGGTATGTAGATGCACTCTCCTTTCCCTCATTGCTAGATTACTCCATAGATTGATCTTGGTGTTGTGTAGAAAATTTTGAATTTCTGCTACGTTCCCCAACATTTTATTCTCATGATGAGTGGACTCCGCTCATCATTCATGAGAAAATGGCCGGTAACCGGGATGCCCAGTCCCATGCTCAAATCAAATCAAAATAATTGCAAACAAAACTCTCCCAGGATTGTTGTTAGTTGGATGGTACCCATTGTTTCGGGCCAGCGATGGATTGATGCTCGTTGGTGCTGGGGGAGTATAAACTTTACCATTCTGTTTGGGAACTACCTATAATGTATGTAGCATGGAAGATATCGAGATCTCTTGGTTGTTATGTTGACAATGAAAGTATGCCACTCAAAATATTATTTATCTCTGTTTCAAAACTAGAGCTCTAGCACCTCTGCAAATCCCTGCTTCCCTCTGCGAAGGGCCTATCTATTTACTTTTATGTTGAGTCATCATCCTCTTATTAAAAAGCACCAGTTGGAGACCACCGTTGTCATTTGCATGCATTGTTATTAATTTATATTGAGTATGACTGTGACTGGATCTCTTTTGCAATGAATTACAATGTTTAGTCAGTCCTTGATCTTCAGAGGTGCTCTACATTTATGTTTTGCGGTCTCTGAAACGGCCAGCGAGATACCCTCTTGTTATATCATACTATGATTGTTTTGAGAAAGTGTTGTCATCCGAGATTTATTATTATAGCTCGCTAGTTGATTATGCCATTGATATGAGTAAACATGAGACCTAAATGTTATTGTGAATGTGGTTAGTTCATAATCTATGCTGAAAACTTGAATGCTGGCTTTACATATTTGCAACAACCAGATCAAACAGAGTTTGTAAAAGTTTTTCTTTATCGCTTTCAATTTGTCAACTGAATTGCTTGAGGACAAGCAAAGGTTTAAGCTTGGGGAGTTGATACGTCTCCAACGTATCTACTTTTCCAAACACTTTTGCCCTTTTTTTGGACTCTAACTTGCATGATTTGAATGGAACTAACCCGGACTGACGCTGTTTTAAGCAGAATTGCCATAGTGTTATTTTTGTGTAGAAATAAAAGTTCTTGGAATGACCTGAAACTCCACGGAGATACATTTTGGAATTAATAAAAAATGTTGGAGAAAAAATCAACGTAAGGGGGTCCACACCCTGTCCACGAGGGTGCAGGGCGCGCCTACCCCCCTAGGGCACGACCCCTGCCTTGTGGGCCCCCTGGACCTCCACCGACCTCAACTCCAACTCTATATATTCATGTTCGGGGAGAAAAAATCAGAGAGAAGGGTTCGTCGCGTTTTATGACACGAAGCCGCTGCCAAGCCCTAATCTTCCTCGGGAGGGCCGATCTGGAGTCCGTTCGGGGCTCCGGAGAGGGGAATCCGTCGCCATCGTCATCATCAACCATCCTCCATCACCAAATTGATGATGCTCACCGCCATGCGTGAGTAATCCCATCGAAGGCTTGCTAGACGGTGATGGGTTGGATGAGATTTACCATGTAATCGAGTTAGTTTTGTTAGGGTTTGATCCCTAGTATCCATTATGTTCTAAGCTTAATGTTGCTATGACTTTGCCATGCTTAATGCTTGTCACTAGGGCCCGAGTGCCATGATTTCAGATCTGAACCTATTATGTTTTCATGAATATATGTGAGTTCTTGATCCTATCTTGCAAGTCAATAGTCACCTATTACGTGTTTATGATCCGGCAACCCCGAAGTGACAATAATCGGGGACCACTCCCGGTGATGGTCGTAGTTTGAGAAGTTCATGTATTCACTAAGTGCTAATGCTTTGGTCCGGTACTCTATTAAAAGGAGGCCTTAATATCCCTTAGTTTCCAATAGGACCCCGCTGCCACAGGATGGTAGGACAAAGATGTCATGCAAGTTCTTTTCCATAAGCACGTATGAATATATTTGGAATACGTGCCTACATTACATTGATGAACTGGAGCTAGTTCTGTGTCACCCTATGCTATAACTATTGCATGATGAATTGCATCTGACATAATCATCCATCATTGATCCATTGCCTATGAGCTTTTCACATACTGAACTTTGCCTAGTTACTTCTCCGTTGCCACTGTTACGATTGCTACAAAATTGCTACTGTTACTTTTGCCGCTGTTACCGTTACTTCCATACTACTTTGCTACTAAATACTTTGTTGTAGATGTTGAGTCTTCAAGGTGTGGTTGAATTGACAACTCACCAGCTAATACTTGAGAATATTCTTTGGTTGTAGGATCGAAAGTATGTCTAGAGGGGGGGGGGATTAGACTACTTGACCAAATAAAAACTTAACCTTTTCCCAATTTTAGTTCTTGTCAGATTTTAGCAACTTAGCACAAGTCAAGCAATCACAATATAATTCAAGCAAGCATGCAAAGAGTATATGAGCAGCGGAAAGTAAAGCATGCAACTTGCAAGAAAGTAAAGGGATGGGATTGGAATGTGCAAACACAATTGGAGACACGGATGTTTTTGGCGTGGTTCCGATAGGTGGTTCTATCATACATCCACGTTGATGGACACTCCAACCCACGGAGGGTAATGGTTGCGCGAGTCCACGGAGGGCTCCACCCACGAAGGGTCCATGAAGAAGCAATCTTGTCTATCCCATCATGGCCATCGCCCACGAAGGACTTGCCTCACTAGGGTAGATCTTCACAAAGTAGGCGATCTCCTTGCCTTACAAACTCCTTGGTTCAACTCCACAATCTTGACGGAGGCTCCCAAGTGACACCTAACCAATCTAGGAGACACCACTCTCCAAAAGGTAATAGATGGTGTGTTGTTGATGAACTCCTTGCTCTTGTGATTCAAATGATAATCTCCCCAACACTCAATTCTCTCTCAGATTTGGCTATGGTCGAAAGATGATTTAAGTGGAAAGCAACTTGGGGAAGGCTAGAGATCAAGATTCATATGGTAGGATTGGAATATCTTGGCCTCAACACATGAGTAGGTGGTTTTCTCTCAGAAAATGAGTAAGTGTAGTTTTTTTCCGATGGCTCTCTCCACAAATGAAGAGTGGGTGGAGGGGTATATATAGCCTCCACACAAAATCTAACCATTACACACAGATTCCCAAACTCGGTGGGACCGAATCATCAAACGTGGTCAGACCGATTTAGTTCAAAATGTGAACATTAGGATTTTTGGTGGGACTGATATAGTCATCTCGGTGGGACCGATATGCTAGGGTTAGGGCATAATGTAATCTCAGTGTGACTGATTGTATGAACTCGGTGGGACCGATTTCAGCAAATAGGTACACAGAGGGTTGGTCAGGCAAACTCGGTGGGACCGATTTCAGCAAATAGGTACACAGAGGGTTGGTCAGGCAAACTCGGTGGGACCGATTCACTCACTTTGGTGGGACCGAAGTGTTACAAAAAGGAAACATGGAGTTTGCAGTGCAGACTTGGTGGGACCGATTTGCTTTTTCGGTGAGACTGAAAAGTTACAAAAAGGAAACAGAGAGTTTGCAATCCCATCTCGGTGAGACCGAGATCCCTATCGGTGAGACCGAAGTAACTAGGGTTTGTGGCAGTGGCTATGTCAAGTGAAGCTCGGTGGCGCCGGATAGATCAAATCGGTGGGGCCGAGTTTGACATTTAGGTTTAGGACATATGTGGATGTGAGAAAGTGGTTGGGGGTTTTGTAGCATATCACAAAGCATTTTGAGTAATAAACCCATTAAGAAACACCTCATTCCCTTTTAGCATTGGCTTTCCTATGGACTCAATGTGATCTTGAATCACTAAAATGAAAATGTAGAGTCTTGAGCTTGTTGCCAATATATGTCGTTTGCATTTTGAGGGGTCCACATCTACAATCCATGCCATGCCAAACATTGGACTTTCTAAAATGATTATCTTGAAATAGCATTAGTTCAATGAGCTATATGTTGTTAAGAATTACCAAAACCACCCATGGATTAGTTGCACTTTCATTGGCTCCCCTTGTGTCGAATCAAAACAATTGGGTTGAATACTCTACCCTCGAAAACTGTTGCGATCCCCTATACTTGTGGGTTATCACAATGCTGTGTACTAGACCTGATGTGTGCTGAGGGAGTCCTGGACTAGGGGGTGTCCGGATAGCCGGACTATCATCGTCAACCGGACTCCAAGACTATGAAGATACAAGATTGAAGACTTCGTCCCGTGTCCGGATGGGACTTTCCTTGGCGTGGAAGGCAAGCTTGGCGATACGGATATGTAGATCTCCTACCATTGTAACCGACTCTGTGTAACCCTAGCCCTCTCCGGTGTCTATATAAACCGGAGGGTTTTAGTCCGTGAGGACAACAACCATTACAACAATCATACCATAGGCTAGCTTCTAGGGTTTAGCCTCCTTGATCTCGTGGTAGATCCACTCTTGTACTACCCATATCATCAATATCAATCAAGCAGAGTAGGGTTTTACCTCCATCAAGAGGGCCCGAACCTGGGTAAAAACATCGTGTCCCTTGTCTCCTGTTACCATCCGCCTAGACGCACAGTTCGGGACCCCCTACCCGAGATCCGCCGGTTTTGACACCGACATGTGCCTTACTATAAGTATAGCAGGGGGTACCAAAGTAATCCAGGAGTGGAGCATTGTACAGCGGTCAAGAACATCCTGAAATACCTGAAAAGGACTAAGGATATGTTTCTCGTTTATGGGGGTGACAAAGAGCTCGTTGTAAATGGTTACGTTGATGCAAGCTTTGACACTGATCCGGACGACTCTAAGTCGCAATCCGGATATGTATTTTTATTGAATGGTGGAGCTGTTAGTTGGTGTAGTTCCAAGCAAAGCGTCGTGGCGGGATCTACGTGTGAAGCGGAGTACATAGCTGCTCCAGAAGCAGCAAATGAAGGAGTCTGGATGAAGGAGTTCGTATCCGATCTAGGTGTCATACCTAGTGCATCGGGTCCAATGAAAATCTTTTGTGACAATATTGGTGCAATTGCCTTGGCAAAGGAATCCAAATTTCACAAGAGAACCAAGCAAATCAAGAGACGCTTTAATTCCATCCGTCATCAAGTGTCAGAGGGAGACATAGAGATTTGCAAAATACATATGGATCTGAATGTTGCAGACCCGTTGACTAAGCCTCTTCCACGAGCAAAACATGATCAGCACCAAGACTCCATGGGTGTTAGAATCATTACTATGTAATCTAGATTATTGACTCTAGTGCAAGTGGGAGACTGAAGGAAATATGCCTTAGAGTCAATAATAAAGTTGTTATTTATATTTCCTTATATCATGATAAATGTTTATTATTCATGCTAGAATTGTATTAACTTGAAACTTAGTACATGTGTGAATACATAGACAAAACATAGTGTCCCTAGTATGCCTCTACTAGACTAGCTCGTTAATCAAAGATGGTTATGTTTCCTAACCATAGACATGTGTTGTCATTTGATGAACGGGATCACATCATTAGGAGAATGATGTGATGGACAAGACCCATCCGTTAGCTTAGCATTATGATCATTACAGTTTCATTGCTACTGCTTTCTTCATGACTTATACATGTTCCTCAGACTATGAGATTGTGCAACTCCCGAATACCGGAGGAACACCTTGTGTGCTATCAAACAGGGTGATTATAAAGATGCTCTACAGGTGTCTCCGAATGTGTTTGTTGGGTTGGCATAGATCGAGATTAGGATTTGTGACTCCGTGTTTCAGAGAGGTATCTATGGGCCCTCTCGGTAATGCTCACCACTATAAGCCTTGCAAGCAATGTGACTAAAGAGTTAGTTGCGGGATGAAGCATTATGAAACAAGTAAAGAGACTTGCCGGTAATGATATTGAACTAGGTATGATGATACCGACGATCGAATCTCGGGCAAGTAACATACCGATGACAAAGGGAACAACGTATGTTGTTATGCGGTTTGACCGATAAATATCTTCGTAGAATATGTAGGAGCCAATATGAGCATCCAGGTTCCGCTATTGGTTATTGATCGGAGATGTGTCTCGATCATGTCTACATAGTTCGATGATGATTTGTATTATGAGTTATGTGTTTTTGATGACCGAAGTTTGTTCAGAGTCCAGGATGAGATCACGAACGTGACGAGGAGTCTCGAAATGGTCGAGACATAAAGATTGATATATTGAACGACATTATTTGGACACGGGAAGAGTTTCGAGTGGTTTCAGGTAAAAACGGAGTGCCGGAGGGGTTACCGGAACCCCCCGGGGAAGCAATGGGCCAACATGGTCCATATGGGACAGAGAGGACAACCCACATTGGGGAGGCGCGTGCCCTCCCCCATGGGGAGTCCTAATAGGACAAGGGAAGGGGGCGCGGCCCTCCTTTCCCTCCCCCTCCCTCTCCCTTCCTTCCCCTCTTCCACTAGGTGGAATCCTACTAGGACTTGGAGTCCTAGTAGGACTCCCTTCTCCTGGAGCGCCCTACAAGGACTGGCCCGCCTCCCCTCTCCTCCTTTACATACGAGGACAGGGGGCACCCCAAAGCACATCAAGTTCTCTTAACCATGTGCGGTGCCCCCCCTCCACAGTTACACATCTCGGTCGTATCGTCGTAGTGCTTAGGCGAAGCCCTGCGCCGGTAACATCATCAACACCGTCGCCACGCCGTCATGCTGACGGAAATCTCCCTCGTCCTCAACTGGATCAAGAGCTCAAGGGACGTCATCAGGCTGAACGTGTGCTGAACATGGAGGTGCCGTACGTTCGGTGCTTGGATCGGTTGGATCATGAAGACGTTTGACTACATCAACCACGTTAACTAAACGCTTCCGCTTTTGGTCTACGAGGGTACATGGACACACTCTCCCCTCTCGTTGCTATGCATCTCCTAGATAGATCTTGCGTGATCGTAGGTTTTTTTTGAAATTACCACATTCCCCAATAGATTCCTCCTTCTCCTGTTGGCCGGTGCAAGGGGAGGGAGATCCTCCCCCCTTATGGTGCCTCTCCAACCTATATATACTTGAAGTATTGAGCTATTTTGACATAAGTTTTAGGCGTCTCATTTAGCCCAATACTACTATTTCTAATTGAGATAATTATAACTAGTTATAGTTCCTCTAATACTCATAATTAGAAGCCCTGAGTGTTTGTAATCTTCTCCTCTAATTCTTTGGTTCTGGACGGTGAAGCGCTGCTTGATCGTGAAGATCATACGCTTGCAAACTGTAGAGAGGCCGTGCTTTCGGTCTTCAGTTTGAGGGATCGTTCGAGGGCGGTTCGCAGGATCGTTCATCGGTGGTTTGAGAGACTCCAGGTACGATTTACACGGACTCGTCTGCTTCCGCCACATACTCGAAGTTGGTAATGATCATGATCCAATCCCCTAATACACCTTTATATTGTTCCTATGTGTTCGTAGGCTATTTTTTTACTATGTTTCCCAACACTTCCTCCGCTAGCCGATGGACGAACGATGAAGGGAGCAGGCGTGGATCCGTGGCGCCCGCTCCCACAGCGTCAGCTCAAGGGCGTGGGCGAACTTCTGCCGCCTCGATCGCATCTTCTCTCTGCCGCTCAAGCATTGTCGGGAGGCGGAGAAGGCGTGGTGGGAGGCCAAGGAGGCCGCCGCCGGAGATGCAGCTGCGACCGCGTGCGTCCCGACGCTCTTCGAGGAGTACCAGCTTGCGTAGGTCCTCTCCAACACCCTCATGTACCACCATCTCCACAGCAACCCGCCCTGCGATGACGACGGTGGCAAGTAGATCTAGTATGCTTTTCCGTTTAGTAGAACTGTTTAATTTCGGTTTTTATTAAGTATGAACTCCGGTATGGCATGTAGCACCTCCGTCCTGGTTTATTAGGACCCCTCTCATTTGGGCTAAAGTTTGGCCAACAAATTTAACTAATCTTTTCCTAATAATAAAGCACGGGTTGACTCTGTGGGTTCGCCGTCACAATATGCTTTCTTCTCATGTCATAATACGCTTCTTCCTGTCCGTTTTTTTTTATTTTGATATATTTTACTTAATATCCGAGGTGGTACTATCTATTTCTTCAATGTCATTATTGTTTTTTTTACTTCGTCGCTAGCCTATAGGAGCCATCGAGGTGAGCCGAATAAGTAGGCCCCGCATTGTTACGAAAAGAAGGAGGTGTCACAATACGCTTTCTTCTCATGTCATAATACGCTTCTTCCTGACCGTTTTTTCTTGATTTTGATAGTTTTCTTAATATCCGAGGTGGTACTATCTATTTCTTCAATGCCATTATTGTTTTTTTACTTCGTCGTTAGCCTATATGAGCCATTGAGGTGAGCCGAATAAGCAGGTCCGACATTGTTACTAAAAAAAAGGAGGTGTTCTTGCACAGATAAACTAACGAGTTCAAAAAAGTGTGCCGACAGAGTCACTACCTCCAATATGCACATCCCAACCAATGCCACCACGCCAAGACCCTTCGTCTGTCCCCTACCTGGCCTGCAACACCCCTTATTCTTATGTCAAATATGGAGCAGCCAAAATTTTTAATTGTGTGTGAGATCGAACTCAAGACCTCACCTATTGTTTGAGCTGTTCAACCAACTAGGCTTCTGTACGAATGTTGAATAGTACCACCTCGCTACCTTGGTGTTATTTCTACACGTTTATATACTTTAGCAAGTTGAGAACAAACAAAGAGGCTGATTACATGAGAAATAAAGAAGGAAACAGAGGCTAATTACACGAGAGGAAAAAGAAGGAAAGAGAGTCAACATGTAGATGAAAAATACATCAAAGCCCCACTCTAAAACTAACAAAATTGTCCATCAGATATTTCTTTTTGGGAATTGATCTCTCCTTTAGTTATTAGATTTTTTTAAATACAATTATTAGATGAAAAATTCCATGAAAAATACATTAGGGAGTCCTCCCCCATTGTCCGACATGCATAACGCGCACTATAGCCTAGGCCCGAAGAGCTGGCAAAATAAAATAAAATTATCGATGGGAGGGTTCGATCCCATGACCTGCCAACCAGTCACACACAGTTTGTCGGCGCACTGTGGCCCAGGCTCGGAGAGCTAGCACAAAAATAAATTTGCCGATGGGAGGGTTCGATCCTATGACCTGCCAACTGGTCACACACAACCTTTTCAATTGACCCGACTCACAGATGTGATAGAACCTAGCGGTGCACTGTGGCCTAGGCCCGGAGAGCTAGCAAAAAATAAAATTGCCGATGGGAGGGTTCAATCCCATGACCTACCAACCGGTCACGTCCAACTGGCCCAGCTCACAATTGTGATGGAAAGAGAAGTTTCATTACCCTTATTTAAAAAAAAATCATGTATTCAAAAATTTAAGTTTAGATAATGTTACAACTTAATAAAAAACTTCAAATTATGAAAAGTTTGTTTTTTTAAAGTGGAGAAATATTCATGTTTTCCCGAAAGCAAAAAATAATCGATTTGTCAGCGAGAATTCGTTTCTCCTGTTGCAACGGACGGGCGTATTTCCTTGATAAACGTGTCAACTGATGCTAGAATTGTTAAATTGTAAGGTATTTTTCTCCTCTCTCGTTGCAACACCCGAGCATGTTTGCTATATTATAAAAACATGTTTGCAAAATCAAGAGTTTTGACTAATTTTTACTCAAATATTTATAATGAATTATTCAATAATAAGTCATTGTTTCAAAACTAATTTACAAAGTAGAGATATGTAAGGGTTGCTTTTTTCTTCCGCTGCAACGCACAGGCCTTTTTGCTAGTAAAATATAAACTATATGTCACAAAAATTATATCTTTGAAAATCTCCTTCAAATACAAATCCAACAATGTACTTTTTGTAGCACATATCCTATCTTTTATTAGTCATATGAATGATCAAGGTTAGCTCAAAATACTAGGGGGCTTACTAAACCCAGACGGAGGTAGTAGTATGAACTCCTCCATGCTATGTTTGAACTCCAGTGATTTATGATTACACGCAAATTACAGATTTGAATATGCGGTATCCATACGAAGGATTTATTCTGATTAAGCGTTCGACATCCTGCAAAAATCGTTTTCGAGATACCGAAAATGAGTTTTGCGGGACGGCCGGTTGCGGATCTGCCATAGATGCTATTAGCAAATACTAGCAAGTAGTACTACTACACCGAGTCCCTAAAAAAACGAGTACGCCCACTACCACGCGCCCACGCCGCGAAACTCACCGCTTTGGTCTCCCCCTTTCCCCAGATCTCACCCCCTGTAGGCGGGAAAAAAGAGGCGCCAAATTCGCGGCCTCCGAAATCTCCTCGCATCTGATTGGTCCAACCGAGCCTCCCACGGATCGTCCTCCCCAAACCACATCGTGTCCGTCCAACCCCCTCCAGATCCCACCGCCGAACGCCCACGCCCCGCGGATCGACGGGCCCACCACGCGCCATCTGAAGCTCTAAATACCCGCGCCCCCTCCACGGCACTCCACACCACAGCTCTCCGGCAGTCTGGCTCTCTCCATCCCAATCCCGACCTACCGCCCGCTCTCGCACGCCATGGACGCCACGGCCACCGGCGCCAAGGGGAAGAAGGGCGCGGCCGGGCGCAAGGCCGGCGGCCCCAGGAAGAAGTCGGTGACCCGCTCCGTGAAGGCCGGGCTCCAGTTCCCCGTCGGCCGCATCGGGCGCTACCTCAAGAAGGGCCGCTACGCCCAGCGCGTCGGCACCGGCGCCCCCGTCTACCTCGCCGCCGTCCTCGAGTACCTCGCCGCCGAGCTGCTGGAGCTCGCCGGGAACGCCGCCAAGGACAACAAGAAGAGCCGCATCATCCCCCGCCACCTGCTGCTCGCCGTCAGGAACGACGAGGAGCTCGGCAAGCTGTTGGCCGGCGTCACCATCGCGCACGGCGGCGTGATCCCCAATATCAACCCGGTGCTTCTCCCCAAGAAGACGGCAGAGAAGGAGGGCAAGGCGCCCAAGTCCCCCAAGAAGGCCGCCAAATCCCCGAAGAAGGTCGCCACCCCGAAGAAGGCTTAAGAGAGATGCGTTATGTGTCGTTTAGGCTGTGTGCTGTGTAGTGTTCATCTGAATAGCAGAGTGAAGGTGTGTTCTGTCTAGCTGTTGATGTACCTCGTGTTGTTCATGTTCATGGAAGAAATTCAGAAATCTCTCTGAATTTCCAAATATGCTGCTGTGGCTTCGCCTTGTTGCACTGGAGATTTGAATCACTGTAGCGCGAATTGTTGCCTGTGCCGCTAAAATTGGCAAACGATCTTTTACAGACGGCAGTTGTTCGGCTCATGTTTATGGATTCAGTTTACTGTTCAGTCATTTTCTCTGAGAAAGTACTAATAGAGCAGTAAATTAGTATGCACAAAACCGGACAGTGAGCTGAATTTGGATCTAAATTGTAAAAAGAACTTTCGATGAAATTCTGTTGGAGGGAATTGAATGACCTGTCAATACTCATCGTGACCTGTCAATTCTGTTGGAGGGAACGAACGGTTCACGCCACAGAAGTCGCCTTGTCTCAGCTGGATCCTGTGATTCCTGAAGTTTCCACGGAGGCAGATGAATCCAGGCTTTACTTGTGCTAGCGGCGTCGCCGTAGAGGCTGTCCATCGGCTGGGTGCAGGTGTAGCATGCCCTTCACTACCGGGGGTAAATTTCCGAACAGCAGGGATGGATGGAGAGAGTTGTCCTAGCAAATCTCTGTAAATTATTAGCTCCGTTCGGAAATAAGTGCGCTGTCAGTGACGTCAAAATGCTCAACCCCGTTGTGAACAGCAACTTTTATCTTGTCTTTTCTGGCCTGATGGTTGGCAGGAGCATGTAAAAACAGGCTGTTTCATCTCCTGCAACACATCATCTGATATTTGCTCTTCTTCGCCACATTGCAGTCTGCCACACAATCAGCTTCTCAGCCTTTGCCGAAGCAAACTTACTGAAGGTTAACTCCAGCATAGAGAAAGACCTCCTTTCTTCTACTGCATTGAGATGATCAACAACCAGTTTGTTATTGTCAATTGGGACGCGCGGGCTAGCCTTTTGACGGCTCCAATTCCCGAGAGCAGCCCTGACGCGCCGCAATTTGAAGCTGATTAGTGAGGCTGACGAGCTGATGTGCCTGGTGCCCCTAGTCCACCCTTCCTGTATAATGTTTCTGGTTTCCTCCATGTCCACCCAGTGGTTTTCAAACCGAAATAATCTGCATTTTTGTGTGTCTTTGTTAAACTCCACCAGGATGGGTGTGTGATCCGATGTAATAGCAGTCTCAACCCTAGCAGAAGTTTGGAGGAAGCATAAATTCCAATCCGCATTGACAAGCACCCTGTCTAGACCAGAGTAGGATTCCTTCTCTTATTTGACCAGGTAAAAATTTCTACTAGGGTTGGAATTTTTACCTGGTCAAATAAGAGGGTGTACCGAAGGGGGTGTACAGAACTTCTAAGGGGGTGTACTGAAATTTCATAGTATTAAGCTGGAACGAAGCAGAGGATGATGATTGTAGAGAGCAGTGTAAACAAGGTATCAAAAGGCAACAATTTCATTCTCAGATGGACTAACAGAGTACAAAGTCGAAACGATGATGCCGTACAGGCTCTGAAGGAGCAACACACTGAAGGACACAAGCAAAAGATAACTGCTATCTGCTCGACAATCCATGGGAGCCGAAGCAAACTCAATGAGACTTGAACTGAAAAGGAAGGCACATGACACTGACGAAGCAGAGGTACCTCTGACGAGCACATGTATCCACATGTTTTTTTTGAGACATATGTATCCACATGTATGGGCGCACCGATGCCTTCGCTTATAGCAAGACATAGGTTGCGGTCGCGTCAGGCTTCTCACTAAACGGGCCGGCCCAGCGCGGGAGGCCACTGGCTTGTTTTTTTTGTTTTCTTTATTTTTAAAACTTTCAAATATTTAAAAAATACATTACAGAACACTTTACATAAAGAATTTTATAGAAAATGTTAATTAAGCATTTAAAAATGTTAAATGTGTATGAAGAAAATGTTTCTCATATATACAAAAAATATACAATGTGTATGAAAAATGTTGATCACGAATTTAAAACATGTTTATCAAACATTTGAAAAAAAATTAATCATGTATTTGAAAAATAATAATCAAGCTTTTGAAAAATGTTAAATGTGTATATAAAAATGTTTTGCATGTATACAAAAACTATATATAAAACAAAAGAGTGTGTACGAAAAATGCTGATCATGTGGTTAGAAAATGTTAAATGTGTATAGAGATAATGTTTCTCACATATATGAAAAATTGTATACAACAATATGTATGAAAATGTTGATCAATTTTTTTAAAATGTTAATCCATCATTTGAAGAAAATGACAATCAAGTATTTAAAAATATATTATTCAAGCATTTGAAAAATGCTAAATGTGTATTAAAAAAGGTTTGTCATGCATACGAGAATATGTACAAAACAAATACAATGTGTATGAAAATGGTTGATCATGGTTTCAAAAATATATTAATTGTGTATGTAAAACATGTACTCGAAGTATACAAAAAATGTATACTGTGTGTGGAAAACTGTTTATTGCCATTAAAAAAATTTCCCCGCATATTGAAAAATGTAGACCATGTGTTAGAAAACATGTTAATCTTGTATGTGCAAGATGTTAAACGTGTATATAAAAATGTATTAGATATATAATATAAAAGTACAATATGTATGACAAATATTAATAATAAAAAATATTAGTGATGAAAAACTGTTGATAATATATTTTAGTAATGTTAAACATGTATATAAATATGTTTCTGATGTATACAAAAAATGTAGAATGTGTACAGAAAAATGTTCGCATTTGTTGAAAAAAAGAAATCAATGAAAATCGACAAGAGAAACAAAAAAACCCAATAAAAACAAAACAAACCAAAAAATGAAAGAAAAACCAATGCAAAAGAATGGATGCAATGAAAACCAAGAAAGAAACAAGAAAAAAACCCGAAGAAAGCCGATGAAAACCAGGAAAGAAATAAAGAAAACCAAAGTAAAATAAAAAATAGGAAATGAAAGAAAAACCCAATGAAAATGAAGAAAGAACAAAATAAAACCCAAAAAATAAAATAAAAAAGAATAAAAGACAGGAACAGAACAAAGAAAAAAAAAGCATGATAGAAACGAAAAGATCAGATATATACAAAGCCCGTTTCACATAAAGGAATCAAAGGTTGTACCAGTGATTTAATATATACAAAGCCTGTTTCACATAAATTTTGAATTCTTGTGAAAGCATGATAGATGCATAAATATACAAGTAATACACACGGATATGAAGCTGTCAAGATCTGATAGGATGAAGGATATACCAGAAGCCAAGAATGGACAAACACCGGATTGCCATTGGTGTAAAAGAAAATGTGCTAACTAGATTACTGACTTTAGTGCAATTGGAAGACTGTTGGAAATATGCCCGAGAGACAATAACATTGTATTATTATATTTCCGTGTTCATAATTTAGAGTTTATATTTCATGATATAACTGCTATGATTCTGGAATATGCAATTAAGTGGAAAAATCATGTGCACGTGTGGAATGATAAACGGTAAAGAATAGGTTCCTAGTCCTGCCTCTAAGACTAGCTCAAGTGTTGTTGGTGATCATGTTTTCCGGATCTTAGGATATTTTTAAGTGTAACGACAATCCTAAAACAACATTGAGAGTATGACGTTAGAAGAACGATCATAGTGAATTGACCCAAACTTGTTTGTTATACTTGAGATAATATCGTCTGAAATCAGTTGTTATAAGACGGAGTATTAGCATGTGTTTTTAGTTCCTCAGACCATGAGGATATCGTAGTCACTTCCTACTGTAAGCTGGACTTTGGGGTTGCTCAAACGCCATCAGTAACACGGTGATCATAATGACAACTTACGGGTTCATCGAAAAGTTTGACAAGCGACTAGATAGCTCGAGAGTGGGATTTACTCCTCCAACGATGGAGAGATATTCTTAAGGCCCTCTCAGTGTGAAGGTATCCATCATCGCTTGGCCAGACATAGGTGACTATGTCACGGGGATGCTGAAACATTTCAACGAGAAAGAAGAACAAACCCGGCAACGAGATCGTTGTATGGTGAGCATGTGCATGACTCAGGAGGATACCGATGCATCCTGGCTATTGTAAAGTATCACGAAGCAAAGGGAACATTACATGATAACCAGAGGTTCACTCGAATGTCATTCATATACCGATAGGGATCGATATGGACGTCCATGGTTCTGTTGTCGGTCATTGAACGAAGGAGTTCCATTCATGTTTATGATTTACCGAACCTACTGGCTCACAAGCTTAAGATAATCACGATCTGATGAGTGTTAGTAGGACGAGAGTATAGATGATTTATTTCTAGAATTGTTTCATTAACATTCGGAATAGTTTCGAGAGGAACCAGAAGCTTTTCACGGTCACCAGAAGGGGTTCAGAGTTTATCGGGCAATATCGTGTATTACCAATAAATAATATATAGGTGGAAAATGTTTATGGAGATGTTAAATTATATATAAGTAGTAATTATTAGAGGGCTTTTATATTTAATTTAATATCAACGGGCCTTAAAAGGCCAAACAGTGGAGAGAGAATTGGGCCACAAGGGCCCATGTAGGGGAGGCGCCCCTTTCCCCCTTGAGGGAGGCCGAATTGGGGTGGAGGAAGGACTCCTCCTTCCCCCTTTTGGCTGGCGCAAGGAGGACAGTCCTACCCCTCCTTGTGGCACCCCTCCCTCTCCCGTCAACCTATATATACTAGAGGTCCAAGGCACTTTGAAGACACAAGTTTTGGAGCCTCCTCCAGTTCCTCTAGTTCTAATACTAGTTGATCCTAGTTGATCAATTAGAGCTTGACCTAGATCCCGTAATCCTCATAATTAGAAGTCTAGTGTGGTTCAAATATCCTCCTCTAGTTCTCCGGCAACGATTAGCTCTGGACGGCGAAGCGCTGTTGGATCGTGAAGACCGTACGCTTGCAACCAAGTAGAGAGGCCGTGCTTTCGGTCTTCCCTTCGAGGGATCGTCCGAGGGCGGTTTGCGGGATCATCATCAACGGTTTGAGGGACTCCAAGTACGATCAACACCGACTCACTTCTTCCCTACAACTCCGGAGTCAATAACGATCGTCGATCCAAACCCTATATGCATCTTCATATTGTTCCTAGGTGGTTGTAGGGTGATTTTTTTTTGTTTTCTACCATGTTTCCCAATAGGGAGCCCCGCCTCCAAGCCAGGGCGCATGACTGCAAGAAAAGCTCGAGGCTCGTGAGCCGCTCGAGATCGACTTGTTTTTTGACTTGACTCGAGATCAACTCGAAAAGAAACGAGCTGAGTTTGAACACTTTATATAGCTCGACCGAGAAACGAGCCGATCTTGAGCCAATGTTGGCTCGCTCGATTTTAGATCGATAGCTCAACATAATATCATTATGTTAAATGATCATGCCATATATTAAATGGAAATAAGATAATTTATTACCATATATGTTGTCCATAATTTTTGTCCATTTTATTTACCAACGAACATGGAAACTTAATTAAGTGCAGACAAGATTTAGGCCTAATTATGGCACGTGGTTGACTATGTGTTAAATATACTATATTTTTGGCAAAGGTTCCCAGCATATTCACCTTATTTTTTTTGTTTTTCATCCATAGATTTATAATTTTTACCATCTCATTTAGCTCAAAACTAGCTCGAGATCGACTCAAGATCGTTACAAGCTGGGCACGAGTCATGTTCTACAGCTCGATCACGAGCTTCACTCAGTTTGAGCTCGCTCGAATTTTCATATGAGTTGAGCTGTGCCAACTCCAACTCGCTCGAGCTCGACTCGTTTGCAGCTCTGTGCATCCCTCCATCATATATAAACCCACAAGGGGTGCCTCTTCTTTGTATGCAATTACCCCATTGAGGTTCGGGCTCGCCTCTCTCTCTCTAGTTCTCCACTATTGTCCTCCCTGAAGGGATGCTCCACCCTCTAGTTCTTATCCGGCACGGCATAGCTCTGGATGGCGAAGCCATGCTGGATCAAAGGATTCGTACATGTGCATTTTGATAGAATTACCGTACGTTCGGTTCTAGTTTGAGGGGTCGGTACGAGGGACGCCGAGAATGCGATCTTCACCAAATCTTCTTCCGCTGCAACTCATTTGGTTGTGAGATCAGATCTAACCTTGAATGTACATCTTCATAGTGATCTTGGGAATTAGATTCGTAGGCCTATTTTTGTTTTTGTTTTCTACAATGTTTCTCAACAAAAGTTGCACGCATGGAGTTATTAAGGCCTAAACACATTACAAGTTTCTGAATCTTGACGCAATCATGCGGCCTTGAATTTGCATTCTCCCGCCCCGTGTGTGCTATAAATCCTCCCCCCCTCCCCCCATGTTGTTCGTTCTCGTCATGGAACCATTGAACGCGCCATTCCGCTCAGCGCGGCCGATATGTCCATAGTATGTTGTGTTGGAAATACGCCCTAGAGGCAATAATAAAAGATTATTATTATATTTCCTTGTTCATAATAATTGTCTTTATTCATGCTATAACTGTATTATCAGGAAATCGTAATACATGTGTGAATACACAGACCATATTATGTCCCTAGTAAGCCTCTAGTTGACTAGCTCGTTGATCAACATATAGTCATGGTTTCCTGACTATGGACATTAGATGTCGTTGATAACGGGATCACATCATTAGGAGAATGATGTGATGGACAAGACCCAATCCTAAGCATAGCACAAGATCGTGTAGTTCGTTTTGCTAGAGCTTTTCCAATGTCAAGTATCTTTTCCTTAGACCATGAGATCGTGTAACTCCCGGATGCCGTAGGAGTGCTTTGGGTGTACCAAACGTCACAACGAATCGGGTGACTATAAAGGTGCACTACGGTATCTCCGAAAGTGTCATTGGGTTGACACGGATCGAGATCGATTTGTCACTCCGTATGACGGAGAGGTATCTCTGGGCCCACTCGGTAATGCATCATCATAATGAGCTCAAAGTGACCAAGTGTTTGGTCGGGATCACGCATTGCGGTATTGAGTAAAGTGACTTGCGTAACGAGACCGAACGAGGTATTGGGATACCGACGATCGAGTCTCGGGCAAGTAACGCATCAATCGACAAAGGAATTGTATACGGGTTGATTGAATCCTCGACATCGTGGTTCATCCGATGAAATCATCGTGGAACATGTGGGAGCCAACATGGGTATCCAGATCCCGCTGTTGGTTATTGGCGGAGAGCTGTCTCGGTCATGTTCAAGATGATTCCCGAACCCGTAGGGTCTACACACTTAAGGTTCGGTGACGCTAGGGTTATTAGGAAGACTTGTATGTGATTACCGAATGTTTTTTGTTGTCCCGGATGAGATCCCGGATGTCACGAGGAGTTCCAGAATAGTCCGGATGTGAAGATTTATATATAGGAAGTGTTGTTTCGGCCATCGGGAAAGTTTCGGGGTCACCCGGTATTGTACCGGGACCACCGGAAGGGTCCTGGGGGTCCACCAGGTGGGGCCACCTATCCCTGAGGGCCCCGTGGGCTGAAGTGGGAGGGGAACCAGCCTCTAGTGGGCTGGTGCGCCCCCCCTTGGGCCCCCCCTGCGCCTAGGGTTGGAAACCCTAGGGTGGGGGGGGGGGCGCACCACTTGCCTTGGGGGGCACTCCACCCCCCTGGCCACCGCCCCCTTGGGAGATTCCCATCTCGGGGCGGGCCCCCAGGGGCCTATATAAGGAGGGGGTAGGGAGGCAGCCGCACTGAGTCTTAGCGCCTCCTCCCCTGCTACACCTCTTCCTCCTCCCATGGTTGCTTGGCGAAGCCTCGCCGAGTATCTTGATCTCCACCACCACCACGCCGTCGTCTTTGCTGCTGGAGCCTTCTTCCTCAACCTATCCTTCCCCTTGCTGGATCAAGAAGGAGGAGACGTCATCCGCTCTCAGACGTGTGTTGAACGCGGAGGTGCTGTCCGTTCAAAGACTTGGTCATCGGTGATTTGGATCACGGCGAGTACGACTCCATCATCCCCGTTCTCTTGAATGCTTCCGCTCGCGATCTACAAGGGTATGTAGATGCACTCCTATCACTCGTTGCTTAGATGAAATCATAGATGGATCTTGGTGAAACCGTAGGAATTTTTTTAATTTTCTGCAATGTTCCCCAACAGTGGCATCATGAGCTAGGTCTATGCGTAGTTCTCTATTGCACGAGTAGAACACAAATTTGTTGTGGGCGTAGATGTTGTCAACTTTCTTGCCGCTACTAGTCTTATCTTGCTTCAGCGGTATTGTGGGATGAAGCGGCCGGACCGACCTTACACCGTACGCTTACGTGAGACAGGGTTCCACTGAAGGAAATATGCCCTAGAGGCAATAATAAAGTTATTATTTATTTCCTTATTTCATGATAAATGTCTATTATTCATGCTAGAATTGTATTAACCGGAAACATAATACATGTGTGAATATATAGACAAACAGAGTGTCACTAGTATGCCTCTACTTGACTAGCTTGTTAATCAAAGATGGTTATGTTTCCTAACCATGAACAAAGAGTTGTTATTTGATTAACAGGATCACATCATTAGTTGAATGATCTGATTGACATGACCCATTCCATTAGCTTAGCACACGATCGTTTAGTATGTTGCTACTGCTTTTATCCATGACTTATACATGTTCCTGTAACTATGAGATTATGCAACTCCGTTTACGGAGGAACACTTTGGTGCTACCAAACGTCACAACGAATCGGGTGATTATAAAGGAGTACTACAGGTGTCTCCAAAGGCGATGTTGGGTTGGCGATTCGAGATTAGGTTTTGTCACTCCGATTGTCGGAGAGGTATCTCTGGGCCCTCTCGGTAATGCACATCATGAAGCCTTGCAAGCACTACAACTAAAGAGTTAGTTGTGAGATGATGTATTACTGAGCGAGTAAAGAGACTTGCCGTAACGAGATTGAACTAGGTATTGGATACCGACGATCGAATCTTGGGCAAGTAACATACCGATGACAAAGGAACAACGTATGTTGTTATGCGGTCGACCGATAAAGATCTTCGTAGAATATGTGGGAGCCAATATGGGCATCCAGGTCCCGCTATTGGTTATTGACCGAAACGTGTCTCGGTCATGTCTACATAGTTCTCGAACCCGTAGGGTCCGCACGCTTAACGTTTCGATTGACGATATAGTATTATATGAGTTATGCATGTTGGTAACCGAATGTTGTTCGAGTCCGGATGAGATCATGGACATGACGAGGAACTCCGGAATGGTCCGGAGATAAAGTTTGATATATGGGATAATAGTGTTTGATCTCGGAAGGGTTCCGAATTCACGGAAGGGGTTCCGGATGTTTCCGAAATGTTTGGGTACGAGAACACGTTATTTGGGCTAAAGGGAAAGCCCACGAGGCTTATGGAAAGTGCAAAAGGAAGTTTTATGGAGACAGAGGCTAGACGCCAGAACCTGGCGTCTAGGGTAGACGCCGAACCCCGGCGTCTAGCCCCGAGTCCGAGAAGGACTCTTGCCTTTCGGGTGAAACCGACTTTGTGGAGGCTTTACTCCAAGTTTCACCCCAAGGCTCAACATATAAATAGAGGGTAGGGCTAGCACCAAAGACACATCAAGAAACACCAAGCCGTGTGCCGCAACCCCGCCCCTCTAGTTTATCCTCCGTCATAGTTTTCGTAGTGCTTAGGCGAAGCCTGCGGAAATTGTTCTTCACCAACACCGCTACCACGCCGCCGTGCTGCGGAACTCATCTACTACTACCGTCTTCTTTGGATCGAGAAGGCGAGGACGCCATCGAGCTGAACGTGTGCGAACTCGGAGGTGCCGTGCGTTCGGTACTTGGATCGGTCGGATCGTGAAGACGTCACGACTACATCAACGCGTTGATAAACGCTTCGCTTAGCGATCTTCAAGGGTATGAAGATACACTCCCCTCTCGTTGCTATACATCAACATGATCTTGCGTGTGCGTGGGAAATTTTTGAAATTACTGCGTTCCCCAACAAATGGCATCCGAGCCTAGGTTTTTATGGTTTGATGTTTTGCACGAGTAGAACACAAGTGAGTTGTGGGCGATACAAGTCATACTACCTACCAACATGTCATACTTTGGTTCAGCGGTATTGTGAGATGAAGCGGCCGGACCGACATTACGCCAGACGCTTACGCGAGACTGGTTTCACCGCCACGAGCACTCGTTGCTTAAAGGTGACTGGTGGGTGTCTGTCTCTCTCACTTTAGTTGAACCGAGTGTGACTACGCCCGGTCCTTGAGAAGGTTAAAACGGAGTCTATTTGACGAAGTATCGTTGTGGTTTTGATGCGAGGTGAGACTGGTTCTTGCTTAAGCCCGTAGCAGCCACGTAAAATTTGCAACAACAAAGTAGAGGACGTCTAACTTGTTTTTGCAGGGCATGTTGTGATGTGATATGGTCAAGACGTGATGCTATATTTTATTGTATGAGATGATCATGTTTTGTAACCGGTTATCGGCAATCGGCTGGAGCCATATGGTTGTCGCTTTATTGTATGCAATGCAATCGCATACTGTAATGCTTTACTTTATCACTAAGCGGTAGCGATAGTCGAGAAGCATAAGATTGGCGAGACGACAACGATGCTACGATGGAGATCAAGGTGTCGCGCCGGTGGCGATGGTGATCATGGTGGTGCTGCGGAGATGAAGATCACGAAGCACAAGATGATGATGACCATATCATATCACTTATATTGATTTGCATGTGATGTTTATCCTTTATGCATCTTATCTTGCTTTGATTGACGGTAGCATTATAAGATGATCTCTCACTAAATTATCAAGAAGTGTTCTCCCGAGTATGCACCGTTGCCAAAGTTCGTCGTGCCCGGACACCACGTGATGATCGGTGTGATAAGCTCTCGTCCATCTACAACGGGTGCAAGCCAGTTTTGCACACGCAGAATACTCGGGTTATACTTGACGAGCCTAGCATATGCAGATATGGCCTCGGAACACGGAGACCGAAAGGTCGAGCGTGAATCATATAGTAGATATGATCAGCATAAGATGTTCACCATTGAAAACTACTCCATTTCACGTGATGATCGGTTATGGTTTAGTTGATTTGGATCACGTGATCACTTAGATGACTAGAGGGATGTCTGTCTAAGTGGGAGTTCTTAAGTAATATGATTAATTGAACTTAAATTTATCATGAACTTAGTCCTGGTAGTATTTTGCAAATTATGTTGTAAGATCAATAGCTCGCGAAGTTGCTTTCATATGTTTGTTTTGATATGTACCTAGAGAAACTGTGTTGAAAGATGTTAGTAGCAATGATGCGGATAGGATCCGTGATCGAGGTTTATCCTCATTGCTGCTGAGAAGAATTATGTCCTTGATGCACCGCTAGGTGACAAACCTATTGCAGAGCGGATGCGGGACGTTATGAACGTTTGGCTAGCTCAATATGATGACTACTTGATAGTTTTGTGCACCATGCTTTATGGCTTAGAATCGGGACTTCAAAGATGTTTTGAACATCATGGACCATATGAGATGTTCCAGGAATTGAAGTTAATATTTCAAGCAAATACCCGAGTTGAGAGATATGAAGTCTCCAACAAGTTCTATAGCTAAAAGATGGAGGAGAATCGCTCAACTAGTGAGCATGTACTCAGATTGTCCAGGTACTACAATCGCTTGAATCAAGTGGGAGTTAATCTTCCGGATAAGATAGTGATTGATGAATTCTCTAGTCACCATCACCAAGTTAGTAGAACTTCGTGATGAAATATAGTATGCAAGGGATGATGAAAATGATTCCCGAGTTTTTCATGATGATGAAATCGATGAAGGTAGAAATCAAGAAAGAGCATCAAGTGTTGATGGTTGACAAGATAACTAGTTTCAAGAAAAGGGCAAAGGGAAAGAAAGGGGAACTTCAAGTAGATTGACAAGCAAGTTGTCACTCCCACAAAGAAACCCAAAGCTGAACCAAAGCACTGGCGAGTGCTTTAATCGCAAAGGAAATGGTCCTTGGAAGCGGAACTGCCCTAAATATTTGGTGGATAAGAAGGATGGCAAAGTGAAAAGGGTATATTTGATATACTGGTGTTTTATGTGTGCTTTACTAGTGTTTATAGCAACCCCTCGGTATTTGGTACTGGTTCGGTTGCTAAGAGTAGTAACTCAAACGGAGTTGCGAATAAGAGAAACTAGTTAAGGGTGAAGTGACGATGTGTGTTGAAAGTAGTTTCAAGATTGATATGATCATCATCGCACACTCCATATACTTTCGGGATTAGTGTTGAACCTAAATAAATGTTATTTGGTGTTTACGTTGAGCATGAATATGATTTGATCGTGTTTATTGCAATACGGTTATTCATTTAAGTAAGAGAATAAACTGTTGTTCTGTTTACATGAATAAAACCTTATATGGTTACACACCCAATGAAAATGGTTCATTGGATCTTGATCGTAGTGGTACACATATTCATAATATTGAAACCAAAAATACAAAGTTAATAATGATAGTGCAACTTATTTGTGGCACTGCCGTTTAGGTCATATTGGTGTAAAGCGCATGAAGAAACTCCATCTTGATGGGATTTTGGAATCACTTGATTATGAATCACTTGATGCTTGCGAACCGTGCCTTTTGGGCAAGATGACTAAAACTCCGTTCTCGGAACAATGGAACAAGCTCTTGACTTATTGGAAATAATACATACCGATGTATGCGATCCAATGAGTGTTGATGCTCGTTGCAAGTATCGTTATTTTCGACCTTCACAAGATGATTTGAGCAGATATGGGTATATCTACTTGATGAAACATAAGTCCGAAATAGCTGAAAGGTTCAAAGAATTTCAGAGTGAAGTGGAAAAATCATCGTAACAAGAAAATAAAGTTTCGTGATCGATCACGGAGACGAATATTTGAGTTACAAGTTTGGTCTTCAATTAAAACAATGTGGAATAGTTTCACAGCTCACGCCACCGAACACCACAATGTTATGGTGTGTCCAAACATCGTAATCGCACTTTATTGGATATAGTGCAATCTATGATGTTTCTTCTGATTTACCAATATCATTTTGGGATCATGCATTAGAGACAGCTGCATTCACGTTAAATAGGGCACCATCTAAATCCATTGAGACGACACTATATGAACTGTGGTTTAGCAAGAAACCAAAGTTGTCGTTTCTTAATGTTTGGGGCTGCGATACTTATGTGAAAAATTTCATCTGATAAGCTCGAACCCAAATCGGAGAAGTGCGTCTTCATAGAATACCCAAAGGAAATTGTTGGGTACACCTTCTATCACAGATCCGAAGGCAAGATATTCGTTGCTTAAGATGGATCCTTTCTAGAGGAGTTTCTCTCGAAAGAAGTGAGTGGGAGGAAAGTAGAACTTGATGAGGTAATCGTACTGTTTCCTTATTGGAAAGTAGTTCATCACGTAAATCTGTTCTTGTGACTACTATACCAATTAGTGAGGAAGCTAATGATGATGATCATGTAAACTTCAGATCAAGTTACTACCGAACCTCGAGGTAAAGCAGTGAGATCCGCACTGAGAGTGGTGCGGTAATCCTGTTCGGAGGTCGTGTTACTTGACCATGACAAACCTACGAACTATGAGGAAGCGATGATGAGCCCAGATTCCGCAAAATGGTTTGAGGCCATGAAATCGAGATATGATCCATGTATGAGAACAAAGTATGGACTTTGATGGATTTGCCCGATGATCGGCAAACCATAGAAAATAAATGGATCTTCAAGAGGAAGACGGACGTTGATAGTAGTGTTACTATCTACAAAGCTCGACTTGTTGCAAAAGGTTTTCGACAAAGTTCAAGATGTTGACTACAATGAGATTTTCTCAACTGTAGTGATGCTTAAGTCTGTCCGAATCATGTTAGCAATTGCCACAATTTATGAAATTTGGCAAATGGATGTAAAACTGCATTCTGAATGGTTTTACGGAGGAAGAGTTGTATATGATGCAACCGAAGGTTTTTTCGATCCAAAGGAGCTAACGAAGTGTGCAAACTCCAGCGATCCATCTATGGACTGGTGCAAGCATCTCGAGTTGGAATATACGCTTTGATGAGTTGATCAAAGCATATAGTTTTGCACAGACTTATGGTGAAGCTGTGTTTACTAAAAAGTGAGTGGGAGCACTACAACATTTCGATAAGTATATGTGAATGACATATTGTAGATCGGAAATAATGTAGAATTATTCGCAAAGCATAAAGGAGTGTTTGAAAGAAGTTTTTCAAAGAAAGACCTCGGTGAAGCTGCTTACATATTGAGCATCAAGATCTATAGAGATAGATCAAGATGCTTGATAAGTTTTTCAATGAGTACATACCTTGACAAGATTTTGAAGTAGTTCAAAATGAAACAATCAAAGAAAGAGTTCTTGCTGTGTTACAAGGTGTGAAATTGAGTAAGACTCAAAACCCGACCACGGCGAGAAGATAGAAAGAGAATGAAAGTCATTCCTATGCCTTGGCCATAGGTTCTATAAAGTATGCCATGTTGTGTACCAGATCTATTGTATACCCTGACCGAGTTTGGCAAGGAGTACAATAGTAATCTAGGAGTAGATCATGGACAGCGGTCAAAATTATCCTTAGTGGAATAAGGATATGTTTCTCGATTATGGAAGTGACAAAAGGTAAACGCAAAGGGTTACGTCGATGCAAGTTTTGACACCGATCCGATGACTCTAAGTCTCGATCTAGATACATATTGAAAGTGGGAGCAATTAGCTAGATTAGCTCCGTGCGAGCATTGTAGACATAGAAAAATTGCAAAATACATACGGCTCGAATGTGACAGATCCGTTGACTAAACTTCTCTCACGAGCAAAACATGATCATACCTTTGTACTCTTTGGGTGTTAATCACATAGCGATGTGAACTAGATTATTGACTCTAGTAAACCCTTTGGGTGTTGGTCACATGACGATGTGAACTATGGGTGTTAATCATATAGATATGATTATTGGTGTTCAATCACATGGCGATGTGAACTAGATTATTGACTCTAGTGCAAGTGGGAGACTGAAGGAAATATGCCCTAGAGGCAATAATAAAGTTATTATTTATTTCCTTATTTCATGATAAATGTCTATTATTCATGCTAGAATTGTATTAACCGGAAACATAATACATGTGTGAATATATAGACAAACAGAGTGTCACTAGTATGCCTCTACTTGACTAGCTTGTTAATCAAAGATGGTTATGTTTCCTAACCATGAACAAAGAGTTGTTATTTGATTAACGGGATCACATCATTAGTTGAATGATCTGATTGACATGACCCATTCCATTAGCTTAGCACACGATCGTTTAGTATGTTGCTACTGCTTTTATCCATGACTTATACATGTTCCTGTAACTATGAGATTATGCAACTCCCGTTTACCGGAGGAACACTTTGGGTGCTACCAAACGTCACAACGAATCGGGTGATTATAAAGGAGTACTACAGTGTCTCCAAAGGCAGATGTTGGGTTGGCGTATTTGAGATTAGGTTTTGTCACTCCGATTGTCGGAGAGGTATCTCTGGGCCCTCTCGGTAATGCACATCATGAAGCCTTGCAAGCACTACAACTAAAGAGTTAGTTGTGAGATGATGTATTCTGAGCGAGTAAAGAGACTTGCGTAACGAGATTGAACTAGGTATTGGATACCGACGATCGATTCTCGGGCAAGTAACATACCGATGACAAAGGGAACAACGTATGTTGTTATGCGTTTTGACCGATAAAGATCTTCGTAGAATATGTGGGAGCCAATATGGGCATCCAGGTCCCGCTATTGGTTATTGACCAGAAACGTGTCTCGGTTATGTCTACATAGTTCTCGAACCCGTAGCGTCCGCACGCTTAACGTTTCGTTGACGATATAGTATTATATGAGTTATGCATGTTGGTAACCGAATGTTGTTTGGAGTCTCGGATGAGATCATGGACATGACGAGGAACTCCGGAATGGTCCGGAGATAAAGTTTGATATATGGGATAATAGTGTTTGATCTCGGAAGGGTTCCGAATTCACCGAAGGGGTTCGGATGTTTCCCAAATGTTTGGGTACGAGAACACGTTATTTGGGCTAAAGGGAAAGCCCACGAGGCTTATGGAAAGTGCAAAGGAAGTTTTGCGGAGACAGAGGCTAGACGCCAGAACCCTGGCGTCTAGGGGTAGACGGGAACCCTGGCGTCTAGCCCCGAGTCCGAGAAGGACTCTTGCCTTTCGGGTGAAACCGACTTTGTGGAGGCTTTTACTCCAAGTTTCACCCCAAGGCTCAACATATAAATAGAGGGTAGGGCTAGCACCAAAGACACATCAAGAAACACCAAGCCGTGTGCCGCAACCCGTCCCCTCTAGTTTATCCTCCGTCATAGTTTTCGTAGTGCTTAAGCGAAGCCTGCGGAAATTGTTCTTCACCAACACCGCCACCACGCCGTCGTGCTGCGGAACTCATCTACTACTTCGCTGTCTTGCTGGATCGAGAAGGCGAGGACGCCATCGAGCTGAACGTGTGCGTAACTCGGAGGTGCCGTGCGTTCGGTACTTGGATCGGTCGGATCGTGAAGACGTACGACTACATCAACCGCGTTGATAAACGCTTCCGCTTAGCGATCTTCAAGGGTATGAAGATACACTCCCCCTCTCGTTGCTATACATCAACATGATCTTGCGTGTGCGTAGGAATTTTTTTGAAATTACTGCGTTCCCCAACACCACCGACTGACATGCACTAGTTGCATAAGGTGGCTAGCGGGTGTCTGTCTCTCCCACTTCAGTTGGAGTGGATTCGATGAAAAGGGTCCTTATGAAGGGTAAATAGAAGTTGACAAATCACGTTGTGGCTTTTTCGTAGGTAAGAAAATGTTCTTGCTAGAACCCTATTGCAGCCACGTAAAAGATGCAACAACAATTAGAGGACGTCTAACTTGTTTTTGCAGCAATTGCCTTGTGATGTGATATGGCCAAAAGTTGTGATGAATGATGAATGATATATTGTGATGTATGAGATCATGTTCTTGTAATAGGAATCACGACTTGCATGTCGATGAGTATGACAACCGGCAGGAGCCATAGGAGTTGTCTTTAATTTTTGTATGACCTGCGTGTCATTGAACAACGCCATCTAAATTACTTTACTTTATTGCTAAACGCGTTAGCCATAGAAGTAGAAGTAGTCGTTGGCGTGACAACTTCATGAAGACACGATGATGGAGATCATGGTGTCATGCCGGTGACGAAGATGATCATGGAGCCCTGAAGATGGAGATCAAAGGAGCTATATGATATTGGCCATATCATGTCACTACTATATAATTGCATGTGATGTTTGTTATGTTTATGCATCTTGTTTACTTAGAACGACGGTAGTAAATAAGATGATCCCTTATAACAATTTCAAGAAGTGTTCTCCCCTAACTGTGCGCCGTTGCTAAAGTTCGTCGTTTCGAAGCACCACGTGATGATCGGGTGTGATAGATTCTTACGTTCACATACAACGGGTGTAAGACAGTTTTACACATGCAAAAACACTTAGGGTTAACTTGACGAGCCTAGCATGTACAGACATGGCCTCGGAACACAGAGACCGAAAGGTCGAACATGAGTCATATGGAAGATACGATCAACATGGAGATGTTCACCGATGATGACTAGTCCGTCTCACGTGATGATCGGACACGGCCTAGTCGACTCGGATCATGTAACACTTAGATGAGTAGAGGGATGTCTAATATGAGTGGGAGTTCATTGAAATAATTTGATTAGATGAACTTAATTATCATGAACTTAGTCTAAAACCTTTGCAAATATGTCTTGTAGATCAAATGGCCAACGCTCATGTCAACATGAAATTCAACGCATTCCTAGAGAAAACCAAGCTGAAAGATGATGGCAGCAACTATACGGACTGGGTCCAGAACCTGAGGATCATCCTCATAGCTGCCAAGAAAGTATATGTCCTAGATGGACCGCTAGCTAAAGCACCCATCCCAGAGAACCAAGACGTTATGAACGCTTGGCAGTCACGTGCTGATGATTACTCCCTCGTTCAGTGCGGCATGCTTTACAGCCTAGAACCGGGGCTCCAAAAGTGTTTTGAGCAACACGGAGCATATGAGATGTTCGAGGAGCTTAAAATGGTTTCCCAAGCTCATGCCCGGGTCGAGAGATATGAAGTCTCCGACAAGTTCTATAGTTGTAAGATGGAGGAAAATAGTTCATCGGTGAGCACATACTCAAAATGTCAGGGTTGCACAACCGCCGTCCCACTGGACATTAACCTCCGGACGAGGCGGTCATTGACAGAATCCTTGATCGCCCCACCGAGCTACAAGAGCTTTGTGATGAACTACAATATGCGGGGATGGTGAAAACTATTCCTGAAGTATTTTCAATGCTGAAGTCGGCAGAGGTAGAAATCAAGAAAGAACATCAAGTGTTGGTGGTCAATAAAACCACCAAGCTCAAGAAGGGCAAGGGTAAGAAGAACTTCAAGAAGGACGGCAAAGATGTTGCCGCGCCCGGTAAACCAGTTGTCGGGAAGAAGTCAAAGAATGGACCCAAGTCTGAGACTGAGTGCTTTTATTGCAAGGGGAAGGGTCACTGGAAGCGGAACTGCCCCAAATACTTAGCAGACAAGAAGGCCGGCAACACTAAAGGTATATTTGATATACATGTAATTGATGTGTTCCTTACCAGTACTCGTAGTAACTCCTGGGTATTTGATACCGGTGCCGTTGCTCATATTTGTAACTCACAGCAGCAGCTGCGGAATAAGCGGAGACTGGCGAAGGACGAGGTGACGATGCACGTCGGGAATGGTTCCAAGGTCGATGTGATCGCCGTCGGCACGCTACCTCTACATTTACCTACGGGATTAGTTTTAAACCTCAATAATTGTTATTTAGTGCCAAGTTTGAGCATGAACATTGTATCTGGATCTCGTTTGATACGAGATGGCTACTCATTTAAATCCGAGAATAATGGTTGTTCTATTTATATGAGAGATATGTTTTATGGTCATGCCCCGATGGTCAATGGTTTATTCTTAATGAATCTCTAACGTAATGTTACACATATTCATAGTGTGAATACCAAAAGATGTAAAGTTGATAACGATAGTCCCACATACTTGTGGCACTGCCGCCTTGGTCACATTGGTGTCAAGCGCATGAAGAAGCTCCATGCTGATGGACTTTTAGAGTCTCTAGATTATGAATCATTTGACACATGCGAACCATGCCTCATGGGAAAAATGACCAAGACTCCGTTCTCCGGAACAATGGAGCGAGCAACCAACTTATTGGAAATCATACATACCGATGTGTGCGGTCCAATGAGCGTTGAGGCTCGCGGAGGATATCGTTATGTTCTCACTCTCGCTGATGACTTGAGTAGATATGGGTATGTCTACTTAATGAAACACAAGTCTGAGACCTTTGAAAAGTTCAAGGAATTTCAGAATGAGGTAGAGAATCAACGTGACTGAAAGATAAAGTTCCTACGATCAGATCGTGGAGGAGAATATTTAAGTCACGAATTTGGTACGCACTTAAGGAAATGTGGAATCGTTTCACATCTCATGCCGCCTGGAACACCTCAGCATAACGGTGTGTCCGAACGTCGTAATCGCACTCTATTGGATATGGTGCGGTCTATGATGTCTCTTACCGATTTACCGCTATCATTTTGGGGATACGCTCTAGAGACAACTACATTCACTTTAAATAGGGCACCGTCTAAATCCGTTGAGACGACACCGTATGAATTATGGTTTGGGAAGAAAACTAAGCTGTCGTTTCTAAAAGTTTGGGGATGCGATGCTTATGTCAAGAAACTTGAACCTGAAAAGCTCGAACCCAAGTCGGAAAAATGCGTCTTCATAGGATACCCTAAGGAAACCATTGGGGATACCTTCTACTTAAGATCCAAGGGCAAGATCTTTGTTGCCAAGAACGGATCCTTTACGGAAAAGAGTTTCTCTCGAAAGAAGTAAGTGGGAGGAAAGTAGAACTCGATGAAGTACTACCTCTTGAACAGAAAGTAGTGCAGCTCAGAAAATGTTCTGTGGTGCCTACACCAACCGGAGAGAAAATAATGATGATGATCAAGTTACTTCGGATCAAGTTGCTCTTGAACTCAGAGGGTCTACAAGGACACGTTCCGCACTAGAGTGGTATGGCAACCCTGTCTTGGAAATCATGTTGTTAGACAACGGTGAACCTTCGAACTATGAAGAAGCGATGGCGGGCCCAGATTCCAAAAAATGGCTTGAAGCCATGCAATCTGAGATAGAATCCATGTATGAAAAACAAAGTATGGACTTTGACAAACTTGCCCGATGATCGACGAGCGATAGAAAACAAATGGATCTTTAAGAAGAAGACGGACGCGGATGGTAATGTTACCATCTATAAAGCTCGACTTGTCGCTAAGGGTTATCGGCAAGTTCAAGGGGTTGACTACGATGAGACATTCTCTCCCGTAGCAAAGCTGAAGTCCGTCCGAATCATGTTAGCAATTGCCGCATACTATGATTATGAGATATGGCAGATGGACGTCAAAACGACATTCCTTAATGGACATCTTAAGGAAGAACTGTATATGATGCAGCCGAAAGGTTTTGTCGATCCTAAGAATGCTAACAAAGTATGCAAGCTCCAGCGATCCATTTATGGGCTGGTGCAAGCATCTCGGAGTTGGAACATTCGCTTTGATGAGATGATCAAAGCGTTTGGGTTTATGCAGACTTATGGAGAAGCCTGCGTTTACAAGAAAGTGAGTGGGAGCTCTGTAGCATTTCTCATATTATATGTAGATGACATACTCTTGATGAGAAATGATATAGAACTTTTGGACAGCATTAAGGCCTAGTTGAATAAGTGTTTTTCAATGAAGGACCTTGGAGAAGCTGCTTACATATTAGGCATCAAGATCTATAGGGATAGATCGAGATGCCTCATAGGTCTTTCACAAAGCACATACCTTGATAAGATTTTGAAGAAGTTCAAAATGGATCAGTCCAAGAAAGGGTTCTTGCTCAGATTGCAAGGTGTGAGATTGAGCTCGGCTCAATGCCCGACCACGGCAAAAGATAAAGAAGAGATGAGTGTCATCCCTATGCTTCACCATAGGATCTATTATGTATGCCATGTTGTGTACGGACTGATGCAAACCTTGCCGTAAGTTTGGTAGGAAGGTACCAAAGTAATCCCGCAAGGAACACCGGACAACGGTCAAGAATATCTGAAGTACCGAAAAGGACAAAGGACATGTTTTCGTTTATGGAGGTGACGAAGAGCTCGTCAGAAGGGTTACGCCGACGCTAGCTTCGACACGATCTGATGACTCTAAGTCACAAACCGGATACGTGTATATGTTGAATGGTGGAGCAGTAAGCTGGTGCAGCTGCAAGTAGAGCGTCGTGGCGGGATCTACATGTGAAGCGGAGTACATGGCAGCCTCAGAGGCAGCACATGAAGCAATTTTGGTGAAGGAGTTCATCACCGACCTAGGAGTCATACCCAATGCGTCGGGGCCGATCAAACTCTTCTATGACAACACTGGAGCTATTGCCCTTGCCAAGGAGCCCAGGTTTCACAAGAAGACCAGGCACATCAAGCGTTGTTTCAACTCCATCCGTGAAAATGTTCAAGATGGAGACATAGATATTTGCAAAGTACATACGGATCTGAATGTCGCAGATCCGCTGACTAAACCTCTTCATGAAAGCAAAACATGATCAACACCGAACTCTATGGGTGTTCGATTCATCACAATGTAAGTAGATTATTGACTCTAGTGCAAGTGGGAGACTGTTGGAAATATGCCCTAGAGGCAATAATAAAAGATTATTATTATATTTCCTTGTTCATGATAATTGTCTTTATTCATGCAATAACTGTATTATCAGGAAATCGTAATACACGTGTGAACACATAGACCATATTATGTCCCTAGTAAGCCTCTAGTTGACTAGCTCGTTGATCAACAGATAGTCATGGTTTCCTGACTATGGACATTAGATGTCGTTGATAACGGGATCACATCATTAGGAGAATGATGTGATGGACAAGATCCAATCCTAAGCATAGCACAAGATCGTGTAGTTCATTTTGCTAGAGCTTTTCCAATGTCAAGTATCTTTTCCTTAGACCATGAGATCGTGTAACTCCCGGATGCCGTAGGAGTGCTTTGGGTGTACCAAACGTCACAACGTAACTGGGTGACTATAAAGGTGCACTCTGGTATCTCCGAAAGTGTCATTGGGTTGACACGGATTGAGGCTGGATTTGTCACTCCGTATGACGGAGAGGTATCTCTGGGCCCACTCGGTAATGCATCATCATAATGAGCTCAAAGTGACCAAGTGTTTGGTCACGGATCATGCATTACTGACGAGTAAAGTGACTTGTCGAACGAGACTGAACGAGGTATTGGGATACCGACGATCGAAGTCTCGGGCAAGTTACGCATCAATCGACAAAGGGAATTGTATCTGTGGTTGATTGAATCCTCGACATCGTGGTTCATCCGATGAAACCATCGTGGAACATGTGGGAGCCAACATGGGTATCCAGATCCCGCTGTTGGTTATTGGCCGAGAGCTGTCTCGGTCATGTTCAGATGATTCCCGAACCCGCAGGTCTACACACTTAAGGTTCAAATGACGCTAGGGTTATTAGGAAGACTTGTATGTGATTACCGAATGTTGTTCGAGTCCGGATGAGATCCCGGACGTCAAGAGGAGTTCCGAATAGTCCGGAGGTGAAGATTTATATATAGGAAGTGCTGTTTCGGCCATCGGGAAAGTTTCGGGGTCACCCGGTATTGTACCGGGACCACCGGAAGGGTCCCGGGGGTCCACCGGATGGGGCCACCTACCCCGGAGGGCCCCGTGGGCTGAAGTGGGTGGGGAACCAGCCCCTAGTGGGCTGGTGCGCCCCCCTTGGGCCCCCCTTGCGCCTAGGGTTGGAAACCCTAGGGTGGGGGGGGGGGGCGCACCACTTGCCTTGGGGGGCACTCCACCCCCAATGGCCGCCGCCCCCTTGGGAGATTCCCATCTCTAGGGCCGGCGCCCTCCTGGGGGCCTATATAAAGGAGGGGGGAGGGAGGGCAGCCGCACCCTGAGTCTTGGCGCCTCCCTCCCCCTGCTACACCTCTTCCTCCTCCCGCGGTTGCTTGGCGAAGCCCTGCCGGAGTACTGCATCTCCACCACCACCACGCTGTCGTGCTGCTGCTGGAGCCTTCTTCCTCAACCTCTCCTTCCCCCTTGCTTGATCAAGAAGGAGGAGACGTCATCCGCTCCGTACGTGTGTTGAACGCGGAGGTGCTGTCCGTTCAGCACTTGGTCATCGGTGATTTGGATCACGGCGAGTACGACTCCATCATCCTCGTTCTCTTGAACGCTTCCGCTCGCGATCTACACGGGTATGTAGATGCACTCCTATCACTCGTTGCTTAGATGAACTCATAGATGGATCTTGGTGAAACCGTAGGAATTTTTTTAATTTTCTGCAACGTTCCCAACATGTTGCAACCAATTCCTCGTCGGAGGATTGGGCGCCATTTCCTGTTACCCATGGAGTGTGACATGTCTGTGTGCTGTTTGACTACTTTGGTGGTTCTAATGGACGCATTACCAATGTGAGAAGTGCTATGATGCCCCAAGAGTAAAATGCATCGGTGGTTATTGTACTTGTGTCAAAAGTTCACTTTAGTCACTGTACTAAAGAATACGGTCAATACGGTCATTAAATATGACTTGAGGTGATTATACGGTCACTGTCACACCGTATAGCTTCGTATTTGTTTACTTTAACCGGTCGAACTGCAAATAATGCAGCCCAGTCAGCCAACATTCTCTCTACTTTATATGGGTCCCATTTGTCAGTGGATTGAATGAAAAAATTAATCGGAATGCAACCGTGGGAATTCGAACCAGGGACTTGACGCCACCGCCTAAACGAGCTAGCAAACTGAACCAGCAGCTAGTTGCATATACTAAATACTTAGAGTGTGACCATATTATTAGAACACACAACACACATGCACACACACGCGCACAACACGCATGCAGACACTCGCTCACAACACGCAGCATGCACACATGACACAGTGGAGGTCGTCGGATCGTGCTCCGGCAGCCACACCGCCATGGTGCGCGCGCACGGCGAGAGCGACCGGTGTGGATGTCGCCCCTGTCGTTCATGTGTCTATTGCATGCAAATAGAGAGTTGGTATGTGTTGCACCGCCTCGTCTCGCAGCTCTTGTACATCTGCCAGCATAGATCAGTATTGCGACCCGGCGAGCGCTCGTGAGACCCTGTCCCGGATGACCGGCAGCACGACGTGCACCCGGGCACCGTCCACTCCCGCTAGCCATTTCAGGCGGCGGCTGCTTGTTGTGCATGCGTATAGAGCTGTGTTTGTGTTTCCTTGTGTGCGTACATGCATGTTGTGAATGGGAGAAGCTGCACGAGTGCGCCCAAGCTGCGTGCTAATCAGACGCTGAAGGCCGGGACCCGGGAGATGCATGGTCGCGGTGACCACGTGGAAGACTTGGCGCGAAGGCTCAGACCTCAAAGACGGCAAACGCGTTGGGAGGCAGTACTCCACGGGCTGCATGGCGAGGTAGTGGTGGGACTTGGGCGTGTAAACGACTGCAATCGTAGGTGTTGCGTGCACCCATGTGTAGTGTGAGCGTGCGTAAGTGCTGCGTGTTTCTGTATAAAAATCACTATGCACATGAACACTAAAATGTTTTCATTAAGATGGCCGGCGCGCGGAGATGCCACCATGAGATCTCAGGTTCAATCCTCACCGCTGCGTTTTAATTTCCTTATTTATTTCCCGTCTAGTGATAGATGGGACCCACATAAGGTAGAGAGAGAATGTTGGCTGACTAGGCTGCATAGGCAGTTTGACCAGTCAAAGTAGGCAAAATACGAAGCTACACAGTGAGCAGTGACCGTATAATCACCTCAAGTCATATTTAGTGACTGTATTGACTGTATTCTTAAGTACAGTGACTAAAGTGTGTTTTCGACACAAGTACAGTGACCACTGCTGCATTTTACTCATGCCCCAATGCAGTGCATGCCTCCGCACCTGGCAACTATTGCCTCGTAATTTCCATGCGGTGTTATCAATTTTCCTCGCAGACACATTGGGCTCTATTGTCCTACAAGAGGGTTTCCAAGGCTACACTGCAATTTTGTGTCGAAATGATTTATTTTGGCCAATGACATCGTGGAAAGCTAACCTTCTTACCCTAGAAGGACGCTTGGTGCTCATCAAGCCTGTATTGTATTCTACTTTGGTTTGGCATTCCATTGACATGGATCTCCTATGTGATTGATAACCGAGCTGGATAAGCATACTAGGGTATGTTTGTGGAAAGGCATTGAGTCGGTTCATAGAGGTAATTGTCCCGTCGGCTGTGACCGTGTGTGCGCCAGTTGAATACCACAATCGTAGACCTCTCGCAATGGTAGTATCATAACTAGTATTACTAATCTATGACACTACACCCCAACTGATAGTATGATACACTGCTGTCATATGCCACTTTATTTACTTACTTGTGTATAACCCCAACACATAGTTATGGCTAGGATTCATTTCTTATTAATTTTTCTCGATTGACGTGCTATGATTCCATGTCATATTATCGTTTTGCTTAAAAGACATGCATGATACTCATCTGATGCTCACCTTGTGAGAGGTCGTACCATCATGAATCTTCGTGTGTTTGGCTCTGCCTCTCGCACGAAGTGCTTATGGAAGCGACATTGGCATGGACTACGCCTAGGTGTAACAACCCTACTTAATGGTAATGTATATTAGAGTTAACAGATAAGCATTGCACTTCATCACGTCTACTTCCCTTTAATGTGAAATTGAGGATAATTCAGAACATCTTGTTTAAAGGGCTTGAACCCCACCACCTTTGCAATGTACCCAAAATGCCATTCATAATCACAAAGCGTTCTTGTTTTAGATTCATACAAAAATATATGGACACTCGCTAAACCCTCAAAATTTGGAATGACTTAAATATTTGAAACCCTGATTAAAACCTACAACCTTTTAAATTGGCAGATCTTGGATCTATTTAAAAAGTGGGGTTCTTCTTTGCAAAATCTCTTGAAAATTGGTATTTAGTCTTCCAATAATATTAGGAAGCTACAATAAAAATTCCATAATTTTTGGAATTAAAAATCATACACTTGCAGTTCAAATCCCAACTTAAATCAAATCTAAATAAAATTATAAACTATAAGTAACTAGAATTTTTTATTTAAATTTTGAATAATTTCATGAAGCCATGTAAAAGTTTTCAGAAGATTTGGACCTCATTTGAATCTTCAAACAATTTTTTTTGAAAGAAAGAAAACAAAAAGAATAAAATGAGAAACCATAACTTAACTTTTTTGGGCCGAGCCCAGCTACCAACCAGTTGCTTCTCCCACTTCCAAGGCCCAACAACAGCCCAGCCCAGTCCACGGTCAAACCATTTTCAACCTTCAGTCAGTAGGACAAGGCGCATTGTGAGCGCGCGCGCCACCTGCTTGTCATCTTCGTTAATGTTTTGGATGCCTCGTAGCCCCGATGTGATCACCACTCCATGCATGCAGATGTCATCGTGCCCTCGGCACCGTCATACATGCATCGACTACGTCGGTTTCGACTCTGTGCCACATCTCAATTTTCTCTCGTGAACCGCCTCCTGGGGAGCATAGCTAAACCCAACCTTGTACTTGCAGTAAGAGCTTTCTCTCGCAGCCCTGTGTCCATTCTGGCACATCACATGCTCCCTATATTCTTCCTTCTCCTTCGCAAGCACGTGAACCAGAACGTGCCTCGCCATGGTCGTCACAGTCATACCCCGAGCCTTCTCCTCAACATAAAACCTTCTCGAATAGCTCTGCCTCGACCCCTTCTTCCTCTCAAATGAAGGAATCATCGGGGGGATTACCTTTGCAATCGCCATCGACTCCATGTCCTATGACATCGATGCCGGATGCCATCGCCCAATTTGCCGCCGTCATAGCCTCCCTGGCCCTACTGAGCTGCCTAATAGCCTCATACTAAGCTCATGAGTGTTTCCTATCTTCTCCCGTTGTCAATTACGAGCTCTAGGTAGCCCGACGTTGAGGTTCGTGAGCTCAACTTCGCCACTGTCAAGCTCGACATCACTAGCTCCACCCCCAGCCCAATCGAGCATGATCTCGAGCTCCTAGAGCTCCCAGGGTGCCTTCTGTTCCATTAGTTTGCGTGCATGTGGCCCGTAGTGTACACCTGTGGTGATCCAGTGTTCTAGCGTCCGGTAGACGTCGTCGCTGTTGCCGGTTCTAGTGCCTTTGTGTCTCTCACGAGTACTAGTCATCATAAAATGATCCTAGATATAGGGGCATGTTTTCTAGGCTTGCCATATATACCCTCTAACATTCTGGTGGAGGGTTGACTACCTCATTTGAACAAACCCTAGAGCACACAAGTGTTCCTTCATTCTCTCTTGCACCAAATCTTAGACTCCGGAGACATTCTTGAAAGTGCTTGAGAGACATCCCACCAAGTGATAGATCTACTCCTTCCCCATCTCTTGACCAAAGGAATTCGTGATTTGAGCAAGTCTTGAGCTTTTCCCCATTGATCATGTTACTCTTAGAGGTTGGAGACTCCTAGGCGGTTGGAGTTCTTCAGAGAGGTTGTTGTGATTCACCTCGAAAAGTTTTGTGAAGGTTTGGAGACCACCTCAAGGTCTACCACTAGTGGTTGATAATCGCATTCGTTGTGATATCTCAAGGAGAATATGGCGAGCCTTCATGGTGTTGGTGTGCCTTTGAGGTAACACACATACCTCCAATGGTGACTAGTTTCCCTTCAAGGAAGTGAACATCAGGATACAACCTCGTCTCCGGAGTTTCGGTTATCCATAACGCTACTCCTTACTTGTGGTTCATTTGTCTCATTGTCCTTTAGTTGTTATATCATATTGTTGTTCATTATATTGATATCATTAGAATCACATTTGCAATTGTTAGGCCCACTTCATATTCCGCATATTGCCTAGTAATTAAAATTTGTAATTGTACCTATTCACCCCTCCCCCTCTGGTCCATCTTGATCCTTTCAATAAACCAAGAATGGGATCTGGCAATAAGAGATGGTCAACACGTGTGGGTAAAGTTGTACACCCATGCATGATTTAATCTATTCTACTAGACGTGTCCACGTTTATGTGACTACTTGGTGATCTAAGCCTAATCATAGAGAACTTCAATAGTTACTCTAAATTGCCAGGATAAGTGTGATTGCTTTGAATTACTTCATCGGGATTTGACGAGGAGGAATTCATGGTTGTGTATTGTTTGGTGAATAAGATAGATGGACTCGAGTTTAGAACGCCTTCTTATCCCCGTTACAACTACTTGGTAGTTGTGTAGTCTTTAATACTCTTCCAAGTGTAAATAATGCTTCCGCAAACAAGTCCACACAATCCCCCTTTGATAATGGCTCATGTGTAGATAGTTTTGATGTAAGTCTTGTAAAGTACAATTGTACTTACCTTTGCCTCCTTAATAATTGTTGCAAAGGAGGCCATTGATCCACTGGTGGCTTCAACATGGAGATCGACGTCAATGAGTAGCTTGGAGGTCCTAGATAACGGTTTGGTACCTTGGGAGGGCCGTCGTATTTTCTATTACAACCTCCTAGGCTTTCATTAAACTTAGTCTGTGTCAAATAATAATTTGCTTCCGTTGATACTTGTAATGTGCTGGGTCATGTGACCTCTGCTTGTATGTTTGCTCTTTAGAGCCTTTGAAACATATATGTTTGAGTCTTAGAATTTGTGTTGTGATACCTATTGTTTCTCAACACATGGCATACATGATGTGTGTGATCATAAAGTGCACGTTGTGTGCAGGGTTTTGGAATCTTTCTTATGTAGTTGCTAGCGATTGGTCAAATGCATGGTGAAGCTACTTATTTAACTGAGAGTTCGAGAGTCATCTCGCCCTACTCCAACCGTGTATGCCTTTTGTTGTTGTGTCTGGCTTGAGATTGATGCTCCAACTCAGTTAGATTGTGTGGGAACCGTAATTCCCCCGTCGAATGATGTTCCCCTAGGGATTGGGGAACCATTTATTCCAGGCTTTCTGCGAGGAGATGACATCCATGGGCCAGTCAGATATCGGATCACTAAGAAAGTGATGCTTCTCATGTTCCACGAAGATCTGGTGCCATAAGAGACAACCGCCACACACCTGTTCTGGAGTGAGATACGGCTGGTTGCAACATTGAGGATCTAGCGCCATCACTGTCGCTATTCTGCAATTTCATTGCTTTAGTAACAAATACGCTACATATAAAAGAGCATTGGTATGCACAAGGTTGTCAGAATCGTAACCCTGGATCATAAAAAAGTAGATTCTACTAACCAAAATCATAGAATCAGAATGGCTAGTTCGGATTGCAAGTCGTAGAATATATAATAGAATTGTGATTTTGACAACCTTGGGTAGATGTATGATTGTCCATCTGCCATCACAGACCGTTTTAAAGCCAAAATGTCGAGCCTTTGAATCAGTCGAGCTTTTAGTAATGGGACCAACAACGACTTTGTTTTAATATAAACAAGAACTCACTTTCCTCTTACTATTTTCTTGTCGACAAAGGCTTTAAAATGCCCTTCTAGAATCCACAGCAATGCAAAGCACCATTTCTTTCTCCATCTTCTTTGCTTTGGAACCGCACCAATTGGTTCCCTTTTCCCCGTGGCACGTTTTTATTCCTCCAACAACCGGTTCAAAGGACCAAACGCGTTTGGACAACTGTGTGGACACTGGATAGTCACAATATTATTCGTTGATGTCTCATGCCAGTGTCATTAGGGCGTCTCGTATGTACACAGAAAAAATTAGGCATGCGGTCTATTTGCGTGGGTCCCAGCTTATGGTCGACATAGGAAATAAACATTGGCAATGCACTTATGTGTCAGATCTTGAATGTGCATGGTCATATGCTTGTTGTCATATGGTTGTTGGGCCATCCGTCCGTTTGACTGTTCATTTATTTGTTTATTATAATTAATTCTTACCAAGATGAACATGGGAATGGGGTATCATTTGGCCTTTGTCAGCACTCAGCAGGCATGAGATCTACCGAAGTAATCACTAAACAACAGACTTCATGCGAAGTTAGAATAATCCTGGGGTGTGGTTCATCATCATGCAATGTCTTGTACTACAAGACATGGTAATTGTAACTTGGTAACTGCTGGTCCTGTACTCCTACCCCTTGTGCAAGAAAAACAACTGGTCCTATTCAAATGCTAAGCCTGCTGATTTGTCATTTCCTACCCATCTTTGTCTGTATTGGCCTATGCAAGTTTAATTCCAGCATTCTGCTTTCTGGAAGAGGTCCAAAATGAATAAGTATCAAAGAAGTGAAAATTTGTAAGCCTGAACCCAGTTCGGCTCTAGAAACCCATGAATCTTGAATCATAGTCTACTGATATGTGTTATGAGGAACTGACCAAGACAAAGTAGGTGGCACAGATCAAAATTCCCCACTAAATGATCAAAAATTAGCACACATCAAAATTTCCACCATAATTTATCAAATCCGCGCAGGCACAGACTACGGTGTGGAGCTGCAGCTTGCGATCTATGGGAGAGGAGGCGATCATAGTTTTTACCAATGGGGTACGCTACATTCCTGGGCCAGATTGGCGATGGCCATGCCGTCTTCCTGGGTCTCTCAGAAGTCGAAGTCTTTGAGCAGCTTCCGGACCTGCTCGAGCGTGACGAAGAGCACCACGGTGAAGGGTCCCTGTCGCGTCACCGTCGGGATGAAGCCCTTGTACAGCGCCAGCGCGCCCTCGGACCGCACCGTCTTGATGGCGCAGTCGATCGCGCCGGCGTACGGCGGCGGGGCGCCCGGCTCCACCTTCATGTTCATGACCCTCGTCTTGACCACGTCCACGGGGCTTGACGCCGCAGCGGCCACCAGGCCGGCCGTGAAGCTGGCCGCCACGTGCGTCGCCAGCCCGTCGCCGCCCGGGCCGCGCCGGGACAGGATCGCCTCCTTGGCCTGGTCGTAGGTGGCCAGCTGCGACGCCGTCACGATCATGGCGCGGTTGACCGTGAGCGACGACCCGCGCCAGAGACTGCGCACGCCCTCGTCGCGCGCGATCCGGCCGATGGCGTGCGCGACGCTCCGGTAGTTCCGCCGCTCGGCCGCGGGGAGCCGCCCGTCCGCCTGCATCCGCACCATGGCCACGTCGGCCGGGTTGCCCACGGTCGCGCCGACGCCGCCGGCGACGAGCCCGGCCGCGATCTTCCGGTGCAGCGGCAGCGCGGCGCCACCGGATTCCCGCTCCCACCTCCTCTTGATCGTGTCGTAGAGCCCCATGGACGTGGAGGAGTAGACCGCCTGCCGCAGCACGGTGGCCGACACCCCGGAGAGCAGCCCTGCGGGGCCCTCCGCCCGCAAGATCTGCGCGCCGATGGCGATGGGCCCGGGCCTGCGCGGTGGCTGCAGGAGGTGGTCGTGGTGGTGGTGATGCTGCACGCCGGGGGGGAAGACGAGCGCGAAGCGCATCGCCGGGGCGGGTGCCCGGGCCGCCTCGCCCTGGAGCTGCATGCGGACCTTGATGAGGTCGAGCGGGTGCGTCGAGCAGCCGGCGACGACGGAGGCGGCGCCGCCCTCGACGAACCCCTTCAGCCCCATGTCTCCGTCTCTGGTGTCTCGTCGGTGCGGAGGGTCATGTGGCTAGGAATCTGGGAGCCCCAGCGCTCGTGGGGAGGCGGAGGTGGAGGCGGAGGCGGCCGAGGTAATGGACGGCCGGGGGAGGGGAGGGGAGGGGAGGGGAGGCGGGCAGGCGGGGTGCTGGGCTGGGTCTCGCAACCTAAGACTTGTGGGCCGTCGTAGGTAGAAAGTTGGTAGAAGCTGCCAAGTGGAAACCCTAGTTGCTGGTGGCCCACGTGCGCGTGGCCAGCCCAGCGCCTTCCGCTCCATTCCTTTGGGGATTTTATACGATCTGTTGTATACTACAGTATTCTTTTGGCTATGTAGTTGGTGGTGATAGTGCGATAGCATTTTTGCGCCATGCCAATTGCCACTCCCACCACACGTTCCCGTCGACGACGAGATATCTACGGTGATTTTGTAAATTTCAAGATGATATGCCGGTTCAGCCTTTCGGAGGTGCTCACAGTGATAGGGTGTACGTGTGTGCGTTCATACGGATGAGTGTATGCGCGTGTATATGAGTGCTTGTGGTTGTACTGATGTTAAAGGAAAATTGTCGTTTCCACCTTTCATCTACTTGAAAAGCGCTCAACAACAAATGGAAACATAGATATAAGAGAGCATATTCCAAACAAAAAGATTAACTTCTTAACAATTACTCCCTCATTCCCATTATACAATGCGTGAAGGCTTTTGGCACAGAAATTAGCGCAACGCTAAATGCAAATTACTAAGCCATGGTTACAGAAAGTTTTTCTTCATGATCCACGATTAGCAATGGTTGGATTATGTTGACCGTACAAGCAAGAATATCAGGAGCTGGTTGCTAACACGCCTTAGATTTTGGGATTTTCTGAGAGCTTATGTGCCTAAGATTTTTAGGAAGGACGAACTACTATGGGCGTGTTTGGTTCCTTGCATAGCCTCATGTTGCATCGTATCCACCATCCTGACTGAGTCTAGCATGGCCAATCTAATGCAAAACTGTGTTGAGATGTATGTTTGGTTGTGTGCATGGCGTGGGGTAGGCCAATATGAGATATTGTTTGGTAGACTGTATGAGAAATCAGGCAGGTACTTTCCCAAAGCATGACAACGACGAAATTCCACGACCAGACCAAGCCGCCACCAACGTGGGCAGTCTTGCCGAGCCGTCACAGCCGGGGCCTGCGCCACCAACGCAGCTCCTGCACAGGCGCACCTCCGCCTTCCATGCAGACTCAGCCGGCGAGCGGAGGAGCACGGATGTCCAGCGGCGGGTCGCAGCGGACGACGGAGCTCCGACCGGTGGCGAAAGAGGGAGTTCAGATGGCGGGGTTGAGGCGGACATGGAAGTTCTCACCGGCTGTGGACCAAGGAGCTTCGACCGGCGGCACAAAAGGGAGCTCCGACCGCGGCGGCAGTGATTGGTTTGCATGTTCGATCCGATCTGATGCAAGAGAGGGGATAGGGAAGAGAGATACGGTTGGTTGCGGTGGAAGTTTTCATGTAATTCTGGAAAATATCAAGGTCAATCCCATGTAACGCTTCGTTTTAAGTGGAGCTGCGGGTGTAGGCGCGAGGCTGCACGAGGGAAACGCTCGATTCCTGCGTTCCTCGCAGCTTAACTGAGAGGCCTCTTTCTGCATCTGTCGGGCCAGGCCGAGGAGGCCACACAGGTAACCGAACAGGCTGGATCCTGCATGCGTGATGCGAGCCAGGTGCGAGCCACCCATCCAAACACGCCCTATATGTCCATGCTCAAAAAAAGGACTACTATATGTCTGTTACAACAATGTTATTTTTTCTCTGTCGCAAACTCTTTTGGAACCAAGTAAAATTGCAACATAACTTCTCAGGATTGCCAGAAATACTGCCTCATTATAAACTATGAAAACAATTGACTTGCTAATAAGGGAAACTGGACACTAAAGATATCGCAATATATCAATCCGCTTGGTACTATAGTTTTGGAGTCAACTTAGCTTTCCTTGCACCAAAATAATGGTAATGAAATACATAAGCTAAGATAAAATAGATGATACTGGTTTAAAGCATTTCAAATAAAAAATGACCCACTGTGAAGGCCATGCTTTCACTCATCGGAGACCGCCTAATATGTGTCATGAGATTGGAATAATCTCAGCCGTTCTTATCGGCAAGTTTTGTTACCTCCCTAGCTCAAGTTGCTTTGGTTTACTACAAACACCAATTTTTTTACAGGAATTCTACTAATATTGAAGTAGATTTTATTAACACTCTACAGACGAATACCCTCATATGTATGTATATATACCAATGTTGAGGATATCGCTTATCGTTAGCGTCTCGGCCAGCTTGGGATTAGAGATTAATCGGAAATCGACTGATTAATCGTTTTACCGGTTGACTATTAATCAGTCATTTTTTGCAAATCCAAGGTTTCCAGCACTAAAATATGCTATATTCAACACAAAAACAATATTGGGCAGAAGTGTTACCTTGATTCCTCTAGCCTTTGAATCCTCTTATAATGACAAACAAAATAAGACAATAGTACATATTGCAAAACAAGGTCCACAAAACACAAATAAACATACTTTTTGCCAACATAATTTTAGGAATAGGCCTGATTTATCAGTAGATTCCCGATAAATCGCTTGTCAGAGTGATAAACCGGCCCAAACGATAAACGGTGAAGATAAGGCACAATCGGTCACCCCAAGAGTAGAGATAAATCGGATGATAAATCGCTGAATCGGAAGATTTCTTGAACAGATCATATACTCAACCCTACGAACGCATGCACACCCTACCTCCAATGAGCACGTTTGAGAGACTGAGCCATCACATCATCTTGCGATTGACGAAATCACCACAACTGCCTCCTTAGTCGACGAAAACGTCATTTCCCATTGAACAAGCATCACCAAAAGGCCTGGAATAAATTTAGGGAAATGCAAGCACCAGTGCCAAGTCTAGGACTTGAACACCGTTGTGTTAATTTTACCACAAAAAAACTAACCATCTAAACTAGGCTCAGTTCGCAATATTGAAGTAGATAATGTGTTAAAAAATGAACATACTTTCAAGTATATGTTTTCAATTGTGCTAGGTAGCACTCTCGCCCTAGGGGAGAAGCTCGTCACTTTTGACTAATTTTCTAGAAAGTTGAGACCAAGTCAAACTTTTCTTATTTGATAATATCTGAAATTGCGACACCATTTCTGTCATGGTTTTGTCACGGCAGATGTCCTCGTGAAAGGACTAAGTATGGAGGCCATCGCAACTAGGTGGTCGCTTGAACGGGGTTGATCGGGAACGAAGGACACAAGTTTACTCAGGTTCGCCCCCTCATGGTGGAGGTAAAGACCTACTGCCTGTTTGATTGATATTGCTGGAGGTCTTGATTATAAGGATGCGGATTCGCTAACCTAGATCTTAAGAGATTGCAACTTAGTCTTTTCGTCCTAGGGGCTCCCCTTTATATAACAAGTTGAGTCCATAGGTTTACAACAGATTCAGGGTCGAAGTGACAACCTGTATCCTACTCTAACTCCTACTCATCTTGCCTTCCAAGTTAGGGAAATTCCTATACATGGGCCTTCTCCATAAGCCGGCCCGCTTGCTCCTTTATGAGTCGGCCCGTAGCGGGGTCATATAATGGGCCATCAGTCCTCTCCTTGACACGCCACTATGACTTGAGAAACAATATGACTCATAGCGTCTTTGGGCCTTTGTCAGGTCATACTCCAAGCCGGGTCTTGGTCGTGGGGAATATCCCCAACATTAACCCCCAGTTTAGCTTGGATTTATCCATGGTAAACTTTGCCCTGGAAAATAAAACAAGGAAAACAGGAAATGTGAAGGGTGAAACTCCGGGTCTTGTCTTTTGAGTCGGAACCCCTTTCATCCTTTGAATCTTTGTTTTTTCCTTGACCGAGTCAATCCTTTTGCTGGGTCGCAAAACTTCCTCCACACTTAGCATATCTTCGCCATCTCATATCATGAAATCACTCCACTAGTTTCCCGAAATCCATGCATGATGTCACAATGGATCTTTTAACTAGATATGACTTGTCTTGTTAGGCGCAAAAATCGAGGAGCCTTTTTAGCCAAAATATACTGCGTATCCCGGGGTCTCGCGCCTGCCATTTTGGGTTCTACCCCCCTTATAAATAATACAATGGACCTTGGGGATCTTTTTTACCTTCTCTGCTCTTAGCTCTTCTTCTTCCTCTCGCCTCTAATGCTCTGCGCCCCTCGAGCTTGCTGCTTTGTCAAGTCAGCGACTACGCCAGCGAGAAAACCGTTGCTGGAGCCCATCGGATACGTTGCAGCCACGCCGTCGGCCTCCAACATCTTCAAAACTCTCTTTACGGATCTTTGAGTACCTCGTTCCTCCTCCATGCCATTGTAGTTCATCCCGTGTTCATCAGAGTTCGTCTCATTCGAAGTTGTACATCTAAACCGTCACCAAACTGTCATCCGCAGGGCTTTTAACATCCACCGTGAGTGGCTGAACCTGGGTAAACTTGTGTCCTTTGTTCCCGATCAACCCCGTTCAAGCGACCACCTAGTTGCGATGGCCTCCAGACTTAGTCCTTTCATGAGGACATCTGTCATGACAAAACCATGATAGTTGGCACCCACCATGGATCTAAACCCTCCGCCGACTTAGGTTGCATCACTAAAAGCTAAGTTACTTTCATGCTTAAAATTCATATTGGTTGTACCTTGAGTTAATCTCGGGGGCTATCGTTTATTCTCAAATAATGTTGATTTGTAAGGTTGCCGAAGAGGACTAATTGCCATGATGCACAGTTCAAACATGGGTACCTTACCTATCAGCGAAATAATTTTATGTTTGTTCTTTACTAAGTCAGGTGCAACTTGTAATCGACCAAGTAGTGTGTATGATATTGTCAATCGACTCTGATGCTTATCACGGACTTTGTCGACCCTAAACATATCATTTGCATGGAAAGGTTCACGCGAAAGGCTACTTAGTCGAGTCAAATGATTAACAACTTGAACACAAGTTGACAAAGTCACCAAAATTATCATTTAATTTTATTTCATACATCATGAAATGGTGTAATGCATACACATATTTTTTCTGGTAAAAGGGCTATTGATACATCTCCAAAGTATTTACAAATTTTGATTGTTCTGCTATTATAGTATCAATCTAGGATGTTTTATATACACCTACAAGCATTTATATATTATTTTTTTGGGACTAACCTATTAATTTAGTGCCCAGTGCCAGTTGCTGTTTTTTTGCCTGTTTTTGGTTTTCAGAATATCAGTGCCAAACGAGGTCCAAATGCCATGAAACTTTTTGGAGATTTTTTTCTAGACATAAGAGACCCTGGAAAATTCGAGATGGGATGAGAAGATGGAGCAGTGGCTCATGAGGCACCCGGTAGGGCGCACCCTGGTGGCTTGTGGGTCCCACATGCCTCTGTTTGACCTAACTCTGCCTCTATAAATTCTCTAGAATCGGGAAACCAACAGGGAGTCCACAAAATACTTTTTCACCGCCGCAAGTTCCAGAACCACGAGATCCCATCTGGAGGCCTTCTCCGGTACTTTGCTGGAGGGGAATCGATCGTGGAGGGGCTATACATAAACCTTGCTGCGCTTCCGATGATGTGTGCGTAGTTTACCACAGACCTACGGGTCCATAGTTAGTAGCTAGATGACTTCTTCTCTGTATTTGATCTTCAATACAATGTTCTCCTCGATGTTCTTGGAGTTCTATCCGATGTAATCCTTTTTGCGGTGTGTTTGTTGGGATCCAATGAATTGTGAGTTTATGATCAGACTATCCATGGATATTTTTTGAGTTTTCTCTGAACTCTTTTATGCCTGATTGTTATAAATTCGTATTTCTCTCTAATCTATTGATTTTGGTTGGCCAACTAGATTGATTTATCTTACAGTGGGATAGGTGCTTTGTAATGGGTTTGATCTTGCGGTGCTTTTTATCTTACAATGGGATATGTGCTTTGTAATGGGTTCGATCTTGCGGTGCTTAATCCCAGTGACCGAAGGGACATGACATGTATTGTACCATTGCTATTAAGGGTAAAAATATGGGACTTATTCATGCGTGGTTTTACTTTATCTACATCATGTCATCTTGCTTAAGGTGTTACTCTGTTTTTATGAACTTAATAGATGCATGCTGGATAGCGGTCGATGTGTGGAGTAATAGTAGTAGATGCAGAATCATTTCGGTCTACTTGTCTCGAACGTGATGCCTATATACATGATCATTGCCTTGGATATCGTCATGCTTATTTGCTTTTCTACCAATTGCCCAACTGTATTTTGTTTACCCACCGTATGCTATTTTCAAGAGAGAAGCCTCTAGTGCAAAATATGGCCCTCGGGTCTACTTCTACCATATATTAAAAATTCTAAAAATTATTTGCTGCACTTTTACTTTATTTATTTTATTTTTTATTTTTGTTCGATCTATCTATCTATCTATCTATCTATCTATCTATCTATCTATCTATCTATCTATCTATCTATCACCATACAATTTAATCTTGCAAATAACCGCCAAGGGATTGACAACCCCTTGTTTGCGTTGGGTGTGAGGATTTGTTATTTTGTGTGCACGTGCTCCTAACGAGTTGTTGCATGATTCTCCTACTGGATTTATAACCTTGGTTTCATAACTGAGGGAAATACTTATCTCTACTGCAATGCATCATCCCCTCCTCTCCGGGGAAATCCCAACGTAACCACAAGTAGTAGGAACAATTTCTGCGCCGTTGCCGGGGAAACAACATCAACATATATCAAGTACCATTGCATAAACATTCATCTCCTTGCATTTACATCATTTGCCATTTGCCCCTCGTTTTCACCTCCCCAACTTCTAAAAGGTTTTCACAAAAACACTAAAATATTTTCCTTTTGCCTTTTTGCTTGCTTGCTTGTTTTCTTTGCCTTCTTGTGCACACTTAAAGACAGAAAATGATAGCGAAAAATTAAGATGACTATGGATCCACTTAAAGTTTTCTACTTGGATCATCTTCGATCCATATATATGTCCTCCTGCTGAAACCCGAACTAGTTTAGTTGAGGGAAAATCATTAGATGAGCATTCTCATTTTGTGTGTTACTGTTTATCTCAAAAAGGGAGACTCTTATGGAATCAAATAATTTGTTTGCTATGCTACTCTTGGAACCTATGTGAAATTTATGATTTTACTTGTTGCTCGGAGAACCCTAAAAATACCTTCCCTACCTATGTGAGTTTAATGATAATGAAATCTTATCTTCTTATGCCAAAGGTGTTTATAGTTACTATGATATCAAAAAAATCAAAGAATTTGTTGCTTTTAAGAGTGCTTATGAAGTTGCTTGTTTAATTGAAAAGTATGATATTACTCTCTACAAATATGAAAAATTTGCCATACTTAAATATTGCTATGAAAACTATGCTTCTAATGCCTATGTTAGTGAATTCATTAGGAGAATGTTTGATGCTTTGGAAGAGAATAATGATATGCATGAATCTATAGATAATTATGATTTCATTGATTTGATTGAAATATCCCCCTTGAAGAACATGATGCTTGCTATTCTTATGGCCATGATGCCAATATTAATGATGCTTATGGAGACAAACTTGCTATAGTTCCTTATGTTAAACATGAAATTATTGCTATTGCACCCACACTTGATAGCCCCTTGAATGAAAAGCATGATTGCAATGATGTTATTAGAAATTCTACTAATTACAATTGTGCTAATGATATGCAAAGCTACAAGCTTGGGGATGATAATTTTGTTATGTCTACTACTTATTGCAATGATCATGATTGGGGCGATAATGTTTCTTATGATCTTGAAAAATTATTTAAGCTTCATGATGAATATGATATTGATAATAACATTTGCAATAATATTGAAAGTGGGTTTGGAAGAGTGTCAACTTTAGGTAAAAATAATCCCACATATTCGGAGAGTGTTCAATCTTATGATTTTTTTTAAGAAAGTGGGTTTGGAGAGGTCATGGCTTTAGTTGATGTTAATCCCACTATCTTGGAAGATTATAAAACTTTTATGCATGTGGATCATGAAGAGAAAATTTTATATGATAGCTATATTGTTGAATTTGATTATGATCCTACATGTAATTATTATGAGAGAGGAAAATATGGTTGTGGAAATTTTCATGTTACTAAATTACCTCTCGTTATGTTGAGATTGCTATTGTTTCTATCTTCTTCCTTGCATATGCTAGTTTTTGCTTGCCTTGATAATTTGTTTGCTTATAAAATGCTATGCATATGAAGTATGTTAGAATTAAATGTGTTCTTCACATGCTACATGATGCTCTCTTTGTGTTTCAATTATTATCTTTCATGTGAGCATCAATAAAAACTTAAGCCTATCTTAATGGGTATAAAGAAAGAGCTTGTTGGGAGACAACCAAATAGTTATCATTTTTGTTTTTTTGTGTGTACACATAATTATGATACTGTTATGGTTGTGTTTTTTGTGTTTAAATTAGTGTTTGTGCGAAGTAAAGCCTTTGGGGTGGTTTGGGGATGATAGTTGCTTTGATTCTGTGCAAAAACAGAAACTTTTGCGTCCAGTAGCAGAATTGTTAAAAATTTCTGGAGTGTGATAAATTTCTGAATTTTCTACGCATGATTTATACAGAAATTTCCCACGCTTTACTATTTTTTTAGAATTTCTGGAGTTACATAAGTATGGTTAATGTTCAGATTGCTATAGACTGTTCTGTTTTTGACAAATTCTATTTTTGATGCATTGTTTTGCTTGTTTTGATGAAACCATGGATTGTATCGGGGGGTATAATCCATGGAGAAGTTAGAATATAATAGGCATAATGCAAAAATAAAATATGCATGGGTTTTCAACCATACTTAAGGTAGTGATCTGCTTTATTATACTAACAGATCTCATGAAGGTTTTGTTGAGATTTGTGTGATTGAAGCTTTCAAGTTTTGGGTGAGATCACGATGGATGAAGGAATATGGAGTGGAAAGAGCCTAAGCTTGGGTATGCCCAAGGCACCCCACGGTAATATTCAAGGACTCCCAAACAACTAAGCTTGGGGATGCCCCGGAAGGCATCCCCTCTTCTTCTACCAACTATCGGTAATTTTACTTGGAGCTATATTTTTATTCGTCACATAGCATGAGTTTTGCTTGGAGCGCCATGTAATATATGGGTCTTTCTTTTGTTTGCTTTTTAGTTTGTCACAATCATATTTGTTGGGCACACTTATTTGAGAGAGCCACACGTTTATCATGATTTGTTAGAATACTCTATGCGCTTCACTTAAATCTTTTGAGCTAGGCAGTTGCTCTAGTGCTTCACTTATATCTTTTTGAGCACGATGGTGATTTAATTTTGAAAAATATTTGCACTCTCATGCTTCACTTATATCTTTTCTGAGATTTAATAATATTAATTGTAATTTGTGCAAGATATGAATTTGGTCCCAAAGTGATGAATATTCAAGATGGGTATAATAAAAACTTTCATATAAATCATTGGATATGATAAGTTTGATTCCTTGCAATAGTTTTGTTATATGGAGATGATAATATGTGAGTCATGTTAGTGAGTAATTGTGGTTTAGTAAGAATATTGGTGTTAAGGTTTGTGATTCCCTATGCATGCACGTAAAGTTAATAGTTATGCAACGAAATTATATCCTACTTATGGTGCATTATACAGTGTTAGTTATGTTAAATGCATGTTTATGACCACTTTTGTTTTTGGGTTAGTTGCCTCTCAATCTATTTGTTAACCTTCATCTATACTAAGCGGTAATGCTGCTTGTGCATCCAACTCATTAAGCCCAATGTAGTGCCAAATGAGTCCACCATACCTACCTATATGTGGTATTTCCAGGTTGTTCTAAGTAAATTTGCATGTGCCAACTCAAAGTTTCAAAATAATTTTCTGTTTTGTGTGCCCGTACCGCTCATGAAGCGGAAGGGGGTGGCCAATATTTTCCATGCTAGGTATGTTATTCTCACGATGAGTGTTCATTCACTTGTCATTGCACGAGAGTGTGGAAAGGTAGTAGGGATGCCCAGTCCCGAAATAAAAAATTAATAATATGATGATAATAATAAATTCCTTTGAAAGTGTTGGTATGGAAGGCACACGTGGATACAGCTAGGCATGGATTGTGAAAGAATGGTGGAAAGGAAGTAAACTTTATTTTCTGTTCGGGAACCGCTTATAATGTGTCTAACATGGAAGATATTGGGAATTCATGATCATTTTCATTCACAGGAAAAGCATTCCTGTCGGGTGGTAGGTGAGACATATGCCAACGGGTGGCTTATCATTGTGGGAGCCAGTAAGACATCGCCGGTGCCTGGAAACGGGATAAGGCGAAGGCATGCATGCCGGTGAATCTTACCCAGGTTTGGGGCTCTCCGTGGAGATAACACCCCTAGTCCTGATCTGCGGGGTCTCCGCACGATCACTAGATCAAGATAAGTAGCTACAAGAGGCTCCTTGAGCTGTTTGGCTAGAGGAAGAAGAAGGGCAAGGCTAGCTCTCCCCTCCTCTCTATGTGGTGTCTAAAACTCTAAGAGATCAACCCTTTGCATGGGTGCACTGGGGGTTTATATAGGTCTACCCCCCAGGGGTACAATGGTAATTCGGCTGGATGTGGGTCTAGGCCGTCAGTGTCTATAATCGCCGGCTTCTCCGCCGACCATTGCGGCCCGCCGACTGGTGGGTCCCGCCGGCTGCCGGCCTCTTGGCCGACAGGATGAGCCCACTATCCGGGAGTCTTGTCGGCTGCTGGTTACTATAGCCTTACTCTTGGTGACGATGGCTTTGTCGGGGTAAGCATGAAGGAAATATGCCCTAGAGGCAATAATAAAGTTATTATTTATTTCCTTATTTCATGATAAATGTTTATTATTCATGCTAGAATTGTATTAACCGGAAACATAATACATGTGTGAATACATAGACAAACATAGTGTCACTAGTATGCCTCTACTTGACTAGCTCGTTTATCAGAGATGGTCATGTTTCCTAGCCATGGACAAAAGAGTTGTCATTTGATTAACGGATCACATCATTAGGAGAATGATGTGATTGACTTGACCCATTCCGTTAGCCTAGCACTTGATCGCTTAGTATCTGCTATTGCTTTCTTCATGACTTATACAAAGTTCCTACAACTATGAGATTGTGCAACTCCGTTTACGGAAGAACACTTTGTGTGCTACCAAACGTCACAACGTAACTGGGTGATTATAAAGGTGCTCTATAGGTGTTTCCGAAGGTACATGTTGAGTTGGCATAATTCGAGATTAGGATTTGTCACTCCGATTGTCGGAGAGGTATCTCTGGGCCCTCTCGGTAATACTCATCACCTAAGCCTTGCAAGCATGTAACTAATGAGTTAGTTATGAGATGACGTATTCTGAGCGAGTAAAGAGACTTGCCGGTAACGAGATTGAACTAGGTATTGGATACCGACGATCAAATCTCGGGCAAGTAACATACCGATGACAAAGGGAACAAAGTATGTTGTTATGCGGTTTGACCGATAAAGATCTTCGTAGAATATGTAGGAACCAATATGGGCATCCAGGTCCCGCTATTGGTTATTGACTGGAGACATGTCTCGGTCATGTCTACATTGTTCTCGAACCGTAGGGTCCGCACGCTTAAGGTTTCGATGGCAGTTTTATTATGAGTTTACGAGTTTTGATGTACCGAAGGAGGTCGGAGTCCCGGATGAGATCAGGGACATGACTAGGAGTCTCGAAATGGTCGAGACGTAAAGATCAATATATTGGACGACTATATTCGGAGTTCGGAAAGGTTCCGAGTGATTCGGGTATTTTTCGGAGTACCGGGGAGTTACGGGAATACAGGGAAGAGTATTGGGCCTTAATGGGCTTTAGTGGGAAGGAGCCAGGAGGAGGCGCGCGCCCCTCCCAAGCCCAGTCCGAATTGGACAAAGGGTTTGGGCGCGGCCCCTTCTCCTTCCTTCTCCACTTCCTTCTTTCCCCCTTGACCTAGTTGGACTAGGAAAGAAGGAATCCTACTCCCGGTGGGAGTAGGACTCCCTTGCGCGCCTCCTCCTAGGGCCGGCCTCCTCCTCCTTGCTCCTTTATATACGGGGCAGGGGGCACCCCATGACACACAAGTTGATCATTGAGATCGTTCCTTAGCCGCAGCGGTGCCCCCTCCACGATATTACACCTCGGTCATATTGTAGCGGTGCTTAGGCGAAGCCCTGCGACAGGAGAACATCAAAATCGTCACCACGCCGTCGTGCTGACGGAACTCCCCCCGCGCCTCTACTGGATTGGAGATCAGGGTGCGTCATCGAGGTGTACGTGTGTCAAGAACTCAAAGGTGCCGGAGTAACGGTGCTTGGATCGGTCGGACCGGGAGGACGTACGACTACTTCCTCTATGTTGCGTCAATGCTTCCGCTTCGGTCTACGAGGGTACGTAGACAACACTCTCCCCTCTCGTTGCTATGCATCACCATGATCTTGCGTGTGCGTAGGAAATTTTTGAAATTACTACGTTCCCCCAACAGTGGCATCCGAGCCTAGGTTTTATGCGTTGATGTTATATGCACGAGTAGAACACAAGTGAGTTGTGGACGATATAAGTCATACCGCCTACCAGCATGTCATACTTTGGTTCAGCGGTATTGTTGGATGAAGCGGCCGGACCGAATTACGCAGACGCTTACGCGAGACTGGTTTTACCGCCATGCTTTGCACACGGTGACTAGCGGGTGTCTGCTTTCTCCAAATTTAGTTGAACCGAGTGTGGCTACGCCCGTCCTTGTGAAGGTTAAACGAGTCTATTTGACAAACTATCGTTGTGGTTTTGATGCGAGGTAAGAACGGTTCTTGCTAAGCCTGTAGCAGCCACGTAAAATTTTGCAACAACAAAGTAGAGGACGCCTAACTTGGTTTTGCAGGGCATGTTGTGATGTGATATGGTCAAGACGTGATGCTATATTTTATTGTATGAGATGATCATGTTTTGTAACCGGTTATCGGCAATCGGCAGGAGCCATATGGTTGTCGCTTTATTGTATGAAATGCAAGCATACTGTAATTGCTTTACTTTATCACTAAGCGGTAGCGATAGTCGAGAAGCAATAGATGGCGAAACGACAACGATGCTACAATGGAGATCAAGGTGTCGCTACCGGTGACGATGGTGATCACGATGGTGCTTCAAGATGGAGATCACAAGCACAAGATGATGATGGCCATATCATATCACTTATATTGATTGCATGTGATGTTTATCCTTTATGCATCTTATCTTGCTTTGATTGACGGTAGCATTTTAAGATGATCTCTCACTAAAATTATCAAGAAGTGTTCTCCCTGAGTATGCACCGTTGCCAAAGTTCGTCGTGCCGAGACACCACGTGATGATCGGCTGTGATAAGCTCTACGTCCATCTACAACGGGTGCAAGCCAGTTTTGCACACGCAAAATACTCAGGTTAAACTTGACGAGCCTAGCATATGCAGATATGGCCTCGAGCACGGAGACCGAAAGGTCGAGCGTGAATCATATAGTAGATATGATCAACATAGTGATGTTCACCATTGAAAACTACTCCATCTCACGTGATGATCGGTCATGGTTTAGTTGATTTGGATCACGTGATCACTTAGATGACTAGAGAGATGTCTGTCTAAGTGGGAGTTCTTAAGTAATATGATTAATTGAACTTTAATTTATCATGAACTTAGTCCTAGTAGTATTTTGCAAATTATGTTGTAGATCAATAGCTTGCGTTGTTGCTTTCATATGTTTATTTTGATATGTTCCTAGAGAAAACTGTGTTGAAAAATGTTGGTAGCAATGTTGCGGATTTGACCCGTGATCTGAGGTTAATCCTCATTGCTGCACAGAAGAATTATGTCCTTGATGCACCGCTAGGTGACAGACCTATTGCAAGAGCAGATGTAGACGTTATGAACGTTTGGCTAGCTCAATATGATGACTACTTGATAGTTTAGTGCACCATGCTTAATGGCTTAGAATCGGGACTTCAAAGACGTTTTGAACGTCATGGACCATATGAGATGTTCCAGGAATTGAAGTTAATATTTCAAGCAAATACCCGAGTTGAGAGATATGAAGTCTCCAACAAGTTCTAAAGCTAAAAGATGGAGGAGAATCGCTCAACTAGTGAGCATGTGCTCAGATTGTCTGGGTACTTCAATCGCTTGAATCAAGTGGGAGTTAATCTTCCAGATAAGATAGTGATTGACAGAATTCTCTAGACACCGTCACTAAGTTACTAGAACTTCGTGATGAACTATAGTATGCAAGGGATGACGAAAACGATTCCCGAGCTCTTCGTGATGTTGAAATCGACGAAGGTAGAAATCAAGAAAGAGCATCAAGTGTTGATGGTTGACAAAATCACTAGTTTCAAGAAAAGGGCAAAGGGAAAGAAATGGAACTTCAAGTGAAAGACAAACAAGTTGTCACTCCTGCGAAGAAGCCCAAAGCTGGACCATAGCCTGAAACTGAGTGCTTACACTGCAAAAGAAATGATCACTGGAAGCGGAAATGCCCTGAATATTTGGTGGATAAGAAGGATGGCAAAGTGAACAAGGGTATATTTGATATACATATTATTGATGTGTGCCTTACTAGTGTTTATAGTAGCCCCTGAGTATTTGATACTTGTTCGGTTACTAAGATTAGTAACTCGAAATAGGAGTTACAGAATAAACAGAGACTAGTTGAAGGGAAAGTGACGATGAGTGTTGGAAGTAGTTCCAAGATTGATATGATCATCATCGCACACTCCTATACTTTCGGGATTCTTGTTAAAACCTAAATAAATGTTATTTAGCGCTTTGCGTTGAGCATGAATATGATTTGATCATGTTTATTGCAATACGGTTATTCATTTAAAGTCAGAGAATAATTGTTGTTCTGTTTACATGAATAAAACCTTCAATGGTCATACACCCAATGAAAATAGTTTGTTGGATCTCGATCGTAGTGATACACATATTCGTAATATTGATGCCAAAAGATGCAAAGTTAATAATGATAGTGCAACTTATTTGTGGCACTGCTGTTTGGGTCATATCGGTGTAAAGCACATGAAGAAACTCCATAAAGATGGATTTTCGGAATCACTTGGTTATGAATCATTTGATGCTTGCGAACCGTGCCTTTTGGGCAAAATGACTAAAACTCCGTTCTTCGGAACAATGGAACGAGCAACAAACTTGTTGGAAATAATACATCTTGATGTATGCGAGACCAATGAGTATTAAGGCTCGTGGCGAGTATCGTTAGTTTTCGACCTTCACAGATGATTTAAGCAGATATGGGTATATCTACTTGATGAAACATAAGTCTGAAATAGTTGAAAGGTTCAAAGAATTTCAGAGTGAAGTGGAAAAATCATCGTAACAAGAAAATAAAGTTTCTGCGATCTGATCGCGGAGACGAATATTTGAGTTACGAGTTTGGTCTTCGATTAAGACAATGTGGAACAGTTTCACAGCTCACGCCACCTGGAACACCACAACGTTATGGTGTGTCCGAATGTCATAACCGCACTTTATTGGATATAGTGCAATCTATGATGTTTCTTACCGATTTACAAATATCATTTTGGGATCATGCATTAGAGACAGCTGCATTCACGTTAAATTGGGCACCATCTAAATCCGCTGAGACGACACTATATGAACTGTGGTTTAGCAAGAAACCAAAGTTGTCGTTTCTTAAAGTTTGGGGCTGTGATGCTTATGTGAAAAAGTTTCATCCTAATAAGCTCAAACCCAAATCAGAGAAGTGCGTCTTCATAGAATACCCAAAAGTAATTGTTGGGTACACCTTCTATCACAGATCCGAAGGCAAGATATTCGTTGCTAAGATGGATCCATTCTAAGAGAAGAAGTTTCTCTCGAAAGAAGTGAGTGGGAGGAAAGTAGAGCTTGATAAGGTAATTGTACCTTCTCCCGAATTGGAAAGTAGTTCATCACAAAAATCAGTTCCAGTGATTGCTACACCAATTAGTGAGGAAGCTAATGATGATGATCATGAAACTTCAGATCAAGTTACTACAGAATCTCGTAGGTCTTCCAGAGTAAGATCCGCACCAGAATGGTGTAGTAATCATGTTCTGGAAGTCATGTTACTAGACCATGATGAACCTACGAACTATGAGGAAGCGATGATGAGCCCAGATTCGGCGAAATGGCTTGAGGCCATAAAATCTGAGATATGATCCATGTATGAGAACAAAGTATGGACTTTGATTGACTTGCTCGATGATCAGCAAGCCATGTTAAATGAATGGATCTTCAAGAGGAAGACGGACACTGATAGTAGTGTTACTATCTACCAAGCTCGACTTGTTGCGAAAGGTTTTCAACAAGTTCAAGGTGTTTAATACGATGAGATTTTCTCACTCGTATCAATGCTTAAGTCTGTCTCGAATCATGTTAGCAATTGCCACATTTTATGAAATCGGCAAATGGATGTCAAAACTGCATTCCTTAATGGATTTATTAAAGAAGAGTTGTATATGATGCAACGAGAAGATTTTGTCAATCCTAAAGGTGCTAACAAAATGTGCAAGCTCCAATGATCCATCTATGGACTGGTGCAAGCATCTCGAGTTGGAATATACGCTTTGATAAGTTGATCAAAGCATATAGTTTTATATGGACTTACGATGAAGCCTCGTATTTACAATAAAGTGAGTGGGAGCACTACAGCCTTTTCGATTAGTATATGTGAGTGACATATTGTTGATCGAAATGATGTAGAATTTTTCTCAAAGCATAAAGGAGTGTTTTAAAGGAGTTCTTTAAAAGACCTCGGTAAAAGCTACTTACATATTGAGCATCAAGATCTATTGAGATAGATCAAGACGCTTGATAAGATTTTCAATGAGTACATACCTTGGCAAGATTTTGAAATAGTTCAAAATGGAACAGTCAAAGAAAGAGTTCTTGCCTGTGTTGCAAAGGTATGAAATTGAGTAAGACTCAAATCCCGACCACAGCAGAAAATAGAAAGAGAATGAAAAGTCATTCCCTATGCCTCAGTCATAGGTTCTATAAAGTATGCTATGCTATGCACCAGAACTATTGTATACCTTTCTCTGTATTTGACAAGGGAGTACAATAGTGATCTAGGAGTAGATCACTGGACATTGGTCAAGAATATCCTTAGTGAGGACTAAGGAAATATTTCTCGATTATGGAGGTGATAAAAGAGCCCGTCGTAAAAGTTACCTCAGTGCAAGTTTTCATAGCGATCCAGATGACTCTAAGTCTCAATCTGGATACATATTGAAAGTGGGAGCAATTAGCTAGAGTAGCTCCGTGCAGAGCATTGTAGACATAGAATATTTGCAAAATGCATATCTGAATGTGACAGACCCGTTGACTAAGCTTCTCTCACGAGAAAAACATGATCACACCTTAGTACTCTTTGGGTGTTAATCACATAGCAATGTGAACTAGATTATTGACTCTAGTAAACCCTTTGGGTGTTGGTCACATGATGATGTGAACTATGAGTGTTAATCATATACAGATATGAATATTGGTGTTAAATCACATGGCGATGTGAACTACATTATTGACTCTAGTGCAAGTGGGAGACTGAAGGAAATATGCCCTAGAGGCAATAATAAAGTTATTATTTATTTCCTTATTTCATGATAAATGTTTATTATTCATGCTAGAATTGTATTAACCGGAAACATAATACATGTGTGAATACATAGACAAACATAGTGTCACTAGTATGCCTCTACTTGACTAGCTCGTTTATCAGAGATGGTTATGTTTCCTAGCCATGGACAAAAGAGTTGTCATTTGATTAATGGGATCACATCATTAGGAGAATGATGTGATTGACTTGACCCATTCCGTTAGCCTAGCACTTGATCGTTTAGTATACTGCTATTGCTTTCTTCATGACTTATACAAAGTTCCTACAACTATGAGATTGTGCAACTCCCATTTACCGGAAGAACACTTTGTGTGCTACCAAACGTCACAACGTAACTGGGTGATTATAAAGGTGCTCTATAGGTGTTTCCGAAGGTACATGTTGAGTTGGCATAATTCGAGATTAGGATTTGTCACTCCGATTGTCGGAGAGGTATCTCTGGGCCCTCTCGGTAATACTCATCACCTAAGCCTTGCAAGCATGTAACTAATGAGTTAGTTACGAGATGACGACATGAGCGAGTAAAGAGACTTGCCGGTAACGAGATTGAACTAGGTATTGGATACCGACGATCAAATCTCGGGCAAGTAACATACCAATGACAAAGGGAACAAACTATGTTGTTATGCGGTTTGACCGATAAAGATCTTCGTAGAATATGTAGGAACCAATATGGGCATCCAGGTCCCGCTATTGGTTATTGACCGGAGACATGTCTCGGTCATGTCTACATTGTTCTCGAACCGTAGGGTCCGCACGCTTAAGGTTTCGATGACAGTTTTATTATGAGTTTATGAGTTTTGATGTACCGAAGGAGTTCGGAGTCCCGGATGAGATCGGGGACATGACGAGGAGTCTCGAAATGGTCGAGACGTAAAGATCGATATATTGGACGACTATATTCGGAGTTCGGAAAGGTTCCGAGTGATTCGGGTATTTTTCGGAGTACCGGGGAGTTACGGGAATACGGGGAAGAGTATTGGGCCTTAATGGGCTTTAGTGGGAAGGAGCCAGGAGGAGGCGCGCGCCCCTCCCAAGCCCAGTCCGAATTGGACAAAGGGTTTGGGGCGCGGCCCCCCTCTCCCTTCCTTCTCCACTTCCCTTCTTTCCCCCCTTGACCTAGTTGGACTAGGAAAGAAGGAATCCTACTCCCGGTGGGAGTAGGACTCCCTTGGCGCGCCCTCCTCCTAGGGCCGGCCTCCTCCTCCCTTGCTCCTTTATATACGGGGGCAGGGGGGCACCCCATGACACACAAGTTGATCATTGAGATCGTTCCTTAGCCGTGTGCGGTGCCCCCCTCCACGATATTACACCTCGGTCATATTGTAGCGGTGCTTAGGCGAAGCCCTGCGACAGGAGAACATCAAGATCGCCACCACGTCGTCAGGCCGACGGAACTCCCCCCGCGCCTCTGCTGGATCGGAGATCAGGGTGCATCATCGAGCTGTACGTGTGTCAAGAACTCGGAGGTGCCGGAGTAACGGTGCTTGGATCGGTCGGACCGGGAGGACGTACGACTACTTCCTCTACGTTGCGTCAACGCTTCCGCTTCGGTCTACGAGGGTACGTAGACAACACTCTCCCCTCTCGTTGCTATGCATCACCATGATCTTGCGTGTGCGTAGGAATTTTTTTGAAATTACTACGTTCCCCAACAAAGCATGGATACAGTGTCGCCGCCTGGCGGGCTTTCATTGTAGCCTTACCCCGTCTTATCTTCTTAATGGTGCACAAACTTCCAGGGTGGGGGTGTGCCGACTGTTGGGAGCCGGCTTCCCCCCAAGTCGATTGGGGAAGCTTGGTCGCCTCCTGGTATCTCTCTGGCCGGAGGGGCCTGCCGCCTGCAGGCCGTACTGATGGCCTTTCATGGGTGATGTCATGGTCAACATGGCAACAGTGCCACACCGGATGGGGAGTGGCTGCCCTGTAAGGCGCACTGTGGCCACGCTTGCTCCGGGATTCGGGGGTGGCAAGTGAAAGCACATTTGCTCCCTGGGTGGTTTTGGTAATTAATGACAACATACTTTGTGGTTGGACTAATGCTTTTATCAAGTATGTTTCAGGAAGTTCAATCACATTGGCATGGCAAAAGGACTGAAGAGGTGGACCCCTCAAAATGCTAAGGCAAGCATTGGCAAAAGCTCAAGACTCTATTTTTGGTTTAGTGATCCAAGATCACATTGAGTCCAGAGGAAAGCCAATACTATTAAAAGGGGATGAGGTTATGTTGATGATCTGGTTGCTCAAAGTGCTTAGTGATACATCTCCTAAACTATCAGCAACTTTCGCTGCCATATACACTCATAAGTAATCTCGGTCCCACCGATTTTCCAAACCCAGTCACACCGAGATGAACCACCTCAGCCACAAAGCCAAACCCTAGAAATTTCGGATTTTCCGATTCTGAACTCGGTCTCACCGAAACTTGAGTTGCCAAGCTTCTGTAACCTTCTGTCATCAAATCGGTGTCACCGAGATGATGAAGTCGGTCCCACCGAGATTGGCAAGCTCTTGTCTTTGCACGAATCGGACAAACCGAGATTGTATTTTCGGTCCCACCGAAAATCCCAACGTTCACATGATTTGAACTTTCGGTCTCACCGAGTTGTCAACTTCGGTCCCACCGAGATTGGTCAAATGTGTGTAACGGTTGGATTTTTTGTGGAGGCTATAAATACCCCTCCACCCCCTCTTCACTCGTGGAGAGAGCCATCAGAAAGAACTACCACTCCTACCTTACATTTCTGAGAAGAGAACTACCTACCCTTGTGTTTTTTTTTGACCGTGAACTGTGGGGTAAAACCCCCACAGCAGTCAAAACTTTATTGAAGCCAGGCAACAGTTACAACAACATGATTACAAGAGGTAACCGAACAATAAAAACAACAAAAAGCAAAGGGCAAAATTAAGGGGGCAAGAAGGAAATCCACTTGAGTAGCTCATCCTTGTACCCAGACTTGATTCTATGCTGCATCAGAGTAATGTCATGCCTGAAAGCTCCTCTCCATTTACGGAAACTTGCACTTTCTTCTCTGAACACCTTTGCATTCCTGATGATCCAAATATTCCAGCAGGCAATAAAAACAACTTCAGTGAAAAAGGGTTTAGCAAAACTCTTCTTTGCCTGGATGACAAGGTCATACATTGAGGTTCCAGAGGACCAATCAATCTGCAAATAGTTCCAAACTCTGACACTGAAATTGCAGTTGAAGAAGAGATGGTCTCTGGTTTCTCGCACATGCAGGGGGCAAAGCTTGCAAGAAACACCATCATCCATGTGCCAGTGTCTTCTGTCAACCATATCCTTGGTGTTAAGTCTGTCCATGGTGAGCATCCATGCAAAAACCTTAATCTTGGTAGTGCAAGAAGATTTCCAGATCCAGCAGAGCAGATGGTTGAATGTTTCGGACTGAAAAACATGATTATAGAACAACTTAGGTTTGTAACCCTTGGTGGAACCCTTCCATAACCATACATCCTTACTGTTGCCAATTCTGGTATGGGAGATCATCATATTTCTTATCAAATTCAATTCATCAAAAGCTTGGGCAGATAAAGGTAGGTGAAAATGCTGATATAAATCAACTGAATTGAAGATGTCCTTAACCGAAATCCAGGGATCCTTGGCAAAAGAGAACAGTCTAGGGAATCTAGACGCAAGGTGGAAACTTCAGAGCCAAGATTCCGATTATCGGACAAAAAGAGCAAATGTCTCTGCATTGACTTGCACCCAGGAGCATTCCCTAAAATTCTGCAAAACTTTACAAATATCCTTCCACCAAAAGGAGCCACAAGCAGTTGTTCCTTGGGGTATGCCATCATGATAGTATGAATCCCAAATTAGGGACACCCAAGGTAGATCCTTCTTGTTGAGAAAATTGCTAGCATGCTTAAGTAGCAAAGCCACATTTTGAACACCCAAATTCAAAATACCAAGACCACCCTTAGTTTTTGGTCTGCAGATCAAATCCCAGGCAGCAAGAGATGGAGCAGGCTCATCCCTATTTCTTCTCCACAGACACTGCCTTTGAATCCTTTCTAGTCGCTTAGGATTCCAAAGAGCACAGCCAGCTGCCCATAAAGAAGATTGGCATGGATGACAAAGCAGAGTTAAGGAACTTTAATCTCTCACCTTGATTAAGGAAAGAAGAACTGGCAGTCATTCTTCTCTCCATACAGTCCACCAGAGGCATAAAGTCAACCATCTTGGGCCTTGTAGTACCCACAGGCAAACCAAGGTAAGTAAAAGGCATCTTTCCAATTTGGCATCCAAAAGCAGAAGCTAGCTCATTCATGACTGCATATTCAACATTAATAGGAATGATAAAGGATTTATGATAGTTGACATCAAGACCTGTGGACTGCGAGAACACCAACAGCATCTCCTTCAAAGCAACAAGTTGCTGCCTGTCAGCAGGGAGGATGATCAAGGTATCATCAGCATATTGAATGATAGGGTAGTCTTGATCATGGCAAGGTATAGGTAGACTTAGAATTCCCTTGCTGAACATATCCTTGTGTTGAGATCAAGTTGCTCCACTCCCACCATATGAAGCTTGATCTCTAGCCTTCCCAAGTTGCTTTCCACTCAATCCCTTCTTCCACCACAGCCAAATCAGTGAGGAGAGTTGAGTGTTGGGGAGATTATCATTTGAAGCACAAGAGCAAGGAGTTCATCATCACCAACACCATCTATTACCTTTTGGAGGGTGGTGCCTCCTAGATTGGTTAGGTGTCGCTTGGGAGCCTCCGTCGAGATGTGGAGTTGAACCAAGAAGTTTGTAAGGGCAAGGAGATCGCCTACTTCACGAAGATCTACCCGAGTAAGGCTAGCCCTCCGTGGGCGAGGCCATGATGGCATAGACAAGGTTGCTTCTTCGTGGACCCTTCGTGGGTGGAGCCCTCCGTGGACTCTCGCAGCTGCTACCCTCCGTGGGTTGAAGTCTCCATCAACGTGGAAGTACGATAGCACCACCTATCGGAACCACGAGAAAAATCACCGCGTCTCCAAATTGCGTTTGATCTTCTCCACCTCTCTTTACTACTTGTGCAATTTACTTTCCGCTGCCCATACTCTAGAATTGCATGTGTAGTATGCTACTTGACTTGTGTGTGTTATGCAAAATCTGCCAAAAACTTGTCTTTGTCAAAAGGCATAATTTTTATCTTGTCGAGTAGTCTATTCACCCCCCTCTAGACACTCTCACCTTCTTCGATCCTACAATTGGTATCAGAGCATTGGTTTCCATTGCTTTGGTTTACACACCATTGGAGGAAGATGGACGTGTCTACGTTTGGGAGTGTTAGCCATGGTGTGCCTATTCTTAATGGAGTGTCCTATAACTCGTGGAGGATTGAAATGCTTATTATCTTTAAGATGTATAACTTGCGCAAATATGTTGAAACACCCTATGTGCCTCCATTTGACCCCTTGCACCCTACCATGGATGAAGAGCTTGATTTGCTTCGTAACCTTAGAACTGTAAATCTTATCATTAGAGGTTTGCCCGATAACTTGCTTAAGCTCGTTACAAACTTTGAGTGTGCCTATGCTATGTGGAAGTTCTTGGAAGAACTTTATCCGGACTACTCTTTGAGAGGTCTTGATGAAATTCTATACAAGACTATTGAATTTGATATGATGCACCCCAATGATCCCAACTTTGATAAATGCTTCTTTGAGCTTCGTGATCTTATGAAAAAGAAGGGTGATCCTTGTCTTATCAATGCTGTAATTAGAAATGCTCTTGTATTGCATTCCGATGATTATTGTCACATTGACAAAACTAATGCAAGTCGTTGTCAAATTGACCTAGGTGTTGATGATGAACAATCTATGGGTCAATATGATGATGAGCATGAGCATGATGATGATTACTCCGATTCGGACACCGAGCTAGACAAGATCATGAAGAGTCTCAATCTTATGGCAAATCTGAGAGACTACATATCCGGTGGAAAAGAGTGGATTCTTGATAGTGGATGCACCGATCACATGACCGGAGACGAAGACATGTTTCGAGAGCTTGCAAAGAACGATGGTCCACGCAAGTATGTGACTTTTGGAGACAACTCCAAAGGTAAGGTACTTGGCCTTGGTAGGGTGGCCCTATCTCATGATAGCTCTATTCAAAATGTCATGCTTGTAGAATCACTTGGATACAATTTACTTTCCGTGTCTAGATTAGCTGACTTTGGATTCAATGTGCTATTCACCGAAGTAGATTGCCAAGTTTTTCGTCGTGACAATCATAACATGGCATTTACCGGTATCCGTAGAGGTGATCTATATATTGTTGATTTCACTAAGAAAGCCCAACCTAGAACTTGCTTCATTGCTAAATCCGCTAAAGGTTGGTTATGGCATAGAAGGCTTAGACATGTTGGTATGCGTAATCTAGACAAGCTAATCAAAGGTGATCATATTCTTGGCGTTAAAGATGTTCTCTTTGACAAAGATAGACTTTGTAGTGCTTGTCGAGGCAGGAAAACAAGTAGGTGGAAGTCATCCGTGAAGAACATCATGACCACAAGGAGACCGCTTGAGCTTCTTCATATGGATCTCTTCGGTCCCAATGCTTACAAAAGCCTTGGTGGTAACTCCTTTGGTCTAGTTATAGTTGATGATTATTCCAGATTTACGTGGGTATTTTTCCTTGATGACAAATCGCAGGTTCAGAGAATCTTCAAAACCTTTGCCAGAAAAGCCCAAAATCAATTTGAGGTGAAGATCAAGAAAGTTCAGAGTGACAATGGAACGGAGTTCAAGAACGCCAATGTAGACTCTTTTCTCGATGAGGAAGGAATTCTACATGAGTTCTCGGCTACGTACACTCCTCAACAAAATGGAGTTGTTGAGAGGAAGAACCGAACGCTCATAGAGATGGCGAGAACAATGCTTGATGAATACAAGACACCGAAGCACTTTTGGGGAGAAGCCGTCGAGACAGCTTGTCATGCTATCAACAGGCTTTATCTTCATAAGCTCCTCGGCAAGACTTCATACGAGCTCCTCACCGGTAACAAACCCCAAGTGGGATACTTTCGTGTCTTTGGTTCAAAATGCTATATCCTTGATAAGCATCGTCGGTCTAAATTTGCTCCTAAAACTCATGAAGGCTTTTTCCTTGGTTATGGATCAAACTCCCACACCTACCGTGTCTACAATAATTTCACCCGAAAGGTTGAAGAGACGGTAGATGTGAAGTTTGATGAATCTAATGGCTCGCAAGTAGAGCAAATGCCTATTGATGTAGGAGACAAGGACCCATCGGAAGCCATCCAAGATTTATCTATTGGAAAGATCCGTCCCATGGAAGTGAAGGAGAGTACCTCATCTACATATGTGGAGCCCCCTACCTCACGGCAAGATGAACCTCAAGGCAACATGGAGGCCTCCACAAGTGTAACTCACCAAGATGAGGAAGTGCAACAAGAAGAACCACCACAACCTCCTTCTCCACCGCCTCAAGACAACACCAACAACAATGAAGAAGAAGAGGAAGATGAGGATAATGAGGAAGCTCAGCCACAACCACAACAAAAGCTATCCCGAGTCCGAGCAAGAGTCAAGAAGAATCATCCCGTGGAACAAATGATGAACGACATCAACTCCGGGAGAATTACTCGCTCTAAAACTCGCTTAGCTAACTTTTGTGAGCATTACTCATTTATCTCTAGTATTGAACCTATGAAGGTAGAAGAAGCACTTGAAGACCCGGATTGGGTGAACGCTATGCACGAAGAGCTACACAACTTCGAGAGGAACAATGTATGGACTTTGGTAGAGAAGCCCAAGGATGATCAAAACGTCATTGGAACCAAATGGGTGTTTCGGAACAAGCAAGATGAAGATGGACAAGTCATCCGCAACAAGGCTCGTCTCGTAGCTCAAGATTACACACAAGTCAAAGGTATGGACTATGGTGAGACCTATGCCCCCGTTGCTAGACTTGAGTCCATTCGCATTCTTCTTGCTTATGCCAATCACCATGATATTACTCTCTATCAAATGGATATTAAAAGTGCTTTCCTAAACGGTGAAATTGAGGAGGAAGTATTTGTGAAACAACCTCCCGGATTTGTGAATCCTAAAAAGCCTAATCATGTTTACAAGTTGCACAAAGCTCTTTATGGTCTTAAACAAGCTCCTAGAGCTTGGTACAAATCTTGACTAGCTTTCTTCTTGAAAAAGGATTTGAGATTGGAAAAATAGACTCAACGCTATTCACGAAAAGGGTTGATGGTGAACTATTTGTGTGCCAAATATATGTTGATGATATTATCTTTGGTTCAACTAACCCTCATTTTAGCGAGAAGTTTGGAAAGCTCATGTCGGAGAAGTATGAGATGTCCATGATGAGTGAACTCAAATTCTTCCTTGGGTTGCAAATCAAGCAATCTAAGGAGGGTACCTTTGTCTCACAAACAAAGTACACCAAGGATCTCTTCAAGAAGTTCAACATGCAAGAAAGCAAAGGTATGAGAACCCCCATGCCTACAAGTGGACATAATGACTTGACAAAAGATGGAGAACCCGTTGATCAAAAGGTTTACCGATCTATGATTGGTTCTCTACTATATCTTTGTGCTTCTCGTCCTGACATAATGTTGAGTGTATGCATGTGTGCTCGATATCAAGCAGCCCCTAAAGAATGTCATCTTAAAGCTGTTAAAAGGATTGTGAGATATTTGATACACACGCCAAACTTTGGCATTTGGTATCCTAAGAGGGCCTCTTTCGATCTTGTTGGCTATTCCGACTCGGACTATGCCGGTGACAGGGTTGATAGAAAGTCAACTTCGGGTACGTGTCAATTTCTTGGTCGATCCCTTGTATCTTGGTCCTCCAAGAAACAAAATTGATATCATTATCCTTTGCGAAGCAGAATATATTGCTGCTGGTTCATGTTGTGCTCAGTTGCTATGGATGACACAAACGCTTAAGGATTATGGGATACATGTGAGACATGTTCCCTTGCTTTGTGACACTGAGAGTGCGATTAAGATTGGACATAATACCGTGCAGCACTCTCGAACGAAACATATTGAAGTTCGTCACCATTTTATTCGTGATCACATTGCCAAGGGTGACATCAATCTTAAGCATGTTCGTACTGACAAACAACTTGCTGATATCTTTACAAAACCTCTTGATGAGAAAGTGTTTTGTCGCTTAAGGAGTGAGTTGAACATCATTGATGCTTCAAACTTGGAGTGAAAACTCCATTGATGCATGCAAGGCATGAGCCTACTTGACTAATCCTTGATATTTCTATTATGATGATAATCATATGTCTTGGACACATTTGCCTCCTTGTATTGCATCTAACTCCTTGCAGGTACTTGGATGATCTACATTCCACAAGATTACCACACACTCAAACCATGAGTAATCTTGTCATTGACCAAGTATCTAGCCCTTTGGGATGTTGAGTTCAAGGAACAAAATTCCACATATCCTTTTTGACACCTTATACATCTAGTATTTCACTCTTGTCATCTTGGATATTTTTGAGTATTTCCTTGCTTGCCTAACCCATGTAGGAAGATGAACTACACAAGTGGAAATGGCGCTCCAACTTCACATTCAATGAGCACCTACATCAAGTTCACCTACATGAGCAAAGCAACAACAAGCCCAAGGTATGTTCTTCACATCTTTAAGGAGCTTTGCTCAAAGTCATGAGTACAAGCAACCTCATAAGATGTGATCACATCAATTGCTTAATCGAAAAATGGCAACCCCATTTTGAGCTTAAACGATGAGTATGACCTATGATCAAATGTTCTCATTTGACTCCTAAGTCAAAATACTCAAACATAGGTGACCTTGTCGCCGACCCCTATCTAGATGAAGTACATATGTTTTTGGAGTGTTTTGTTTTTGTTTTCTCTTATGTTCTCTCATTAAGTTTTCTTAAAAAAAAAACTTCATCTAGGAATCTTTTTCATTTCTATTCTTCTGTCTTTGTGAATATCCTTTTGGCTCTGATCAATTCCTCGAAAATCATTTACAAATTTATTGCAAATCCTTTGAAACATTCCTTGCAAAGTGAGCTGAATTATTTCTGAATTTCCTTGGAATTAAACTCAAGGCCACCGACTTAAATATTTTGTCTCGACCGAAAAGGATCTGCCCTAAGTCCCTGACTTTCGGACCCACCGATCCATCTTAATTCGGTGTCACCGATTTTTCTTTCAGGATATCATCTTCTGCAGCTCCACTCAATGATTCTCTATACGTGTTTCTTATTGCCCAGTTGTGATTCTTAAGGATCCCACTTCCCTGACCTTCCTAGTCTGCTGTCCTTTTCGGCACTTGATGTCAAAGGGGGAGAAGATTTAGGGGGAGATAGGGGGAGAAGAGATTTAGGGGGAGAAGAAGAGCAATCTTACCTTAAGGGGGAGAGAATCACATCAAAGCTTTGCCGTGTTCCACATTGGATATTACATTTGGCATCATTCTTTTGATTTTGCTCTTTCCATTAAACCCCTTGATCTGAGACAACTCAAAGGGAGAGGAACCTTCACAATTGATATCTTATGGAAAGCAAAGTCTCTTAGAGCTCATTGAAAATCCTTTTAGTTTCAGGAGACATGTTTGCTGATTCAAGCTTGTGCTCAATATGAGACACTCTTTATACATGTCATCCCTGGCTTGGTACTCTTGATGTTCTTGCTGTTGGTTGAAGAAATACTCTTGTGTTATCTAACCTTGTTTTCCCAAGCTTATTTCTTCAGGTACAATGCCAAGGAACCTCAAGGTAAGTATATGCACTTTGCAGAATGTGCATGATGGTGACTTGCTTGTGAATACTTGTTTGCAAGAAATCACCATGCACATATGCATTATCACTCACTTCTTTTCATCTGCTCCGATGCATATAGCCAAGCTGCATGTAGCACATCTTGCCTTTCTCTCTTGTGTGCTTGTGGTAGTCCAAAACCTTAATCTATGAAAATCTTGCACACTTGTAGGGGGAGCCTGTGTACTACATGTTTGTCAAAGCTTTCGTGATAATTCTGTCTTACTTTCAATAAGCTTTGATGTCTTGTTTTGTGTGTTGCCATCAATTACCAAAAAGGGGGAGATTGAAAGCACATTTGCTCCCTGGGTGGTTTTGGTAATTAATGACAACATACTTTGTGGTTGGACTAATGCTTTTATCAAGTATGTTTCAGGAAGTTCAATCACATTGGCATGGCAAAAGGACTAAAAGAGGTGGACCCCTCAAAATGCTAAGGCAAGCATTGGCAAAAGCTCAAGACTCTATTTTTGGTTTAGTGATCCAAGATCACATTGAGTCCATAGGAAAGCCAATACTATTAAAAGGGGATGAGGTTATGTTGATGATCTGGTTGCTCAAAGTGCTTAGTGATACATCTCCTAAACTATCAGCAACTTTCGCTGCCATATACACTCATAAGTAATCTCGGTCCCACCGATTTTCCAAACCTAGTCACACCGAGATGAACCACCTCAGCCACATAGCCAAACCCTAGAAATTTCGGATTTTCCGATTCGAACTCGGTCTCACGAAACTTGAGTTGCCAAGCTTCAGATACTTCATCAAATCGGTGTCACCGAGATGATGAAGTCGGTCCCACCGAGATTGGCAAGCTCTTGTCTTTACGAATCGGACAAACCGAGATTGTATTTTCGGTCCCCGAAAATCCCAACGCTCACATGATTTGAACTTTCGGTCTCACCGAGTTGTCAACTTCGGTCCCACCGAGATTGGTCAAATGTGTGTAACGATTGGATTTTGTGTGGAGGCTATAAATACCCTCCACCCCTCTTCACTCGTGGAGAGAGCCATCGAAAGAACTACCACTCCTACCTTACATTTCGAGAAGAGAACTACCTACCCTTGTGTTGAGATCAAGTTGCTCCACTCCCACCATATGAAGCTTGATCTCTAGCCTTCCCAAGTTGCTTTCCACTCAATCCCTTCTTCCACCACAGCCAAATCAGTGAGGAGAGTTGAGTGTTGGGGAGATTATCATTTGAAGCACAAGAGCAAGGAGTTCATCATCACCAACACCATCTATTACCTTTTGGAGGGTGGTGCCTCCTAGATTGGTTAGGTGTCACTTGGGAGCCTCCGTCGAGATGTGGAGTTGAACCAAGAAGTTTGTAAGGGCAAGGAGATCGCCTACTTCGTGAAGATCTACCCCGAGTAAGGCTAGCCCTCCGTGGGCGTAGGCCATGATGGCATAGACAAGGTTGCTTCTTCGTGGACCCTTCGTGGGTGGAGCCCTCCGTGGACTCTCGCAGCCGTTACCCTCCGTGGGTTGAAGTCTCCATCAACGTGGAAGTACGATAGCACCACCTATCGGAACCACGAGAAAAATCACCGCGTCTCCAAATTGCGTTTGATCTTCTCCACCTCTCTTTACTACTTGTGCAATTTACTTTCCGCTGCCCATACTCTAGAATTGCATGTGTAGTATGCTACTTGACTTGTGTGTGTTATGCAAAATCTGCCAAAAACTTGTCTTTGTCAAAAGGCATAATTTTTATCTTGTCGAGTAGTCTATTCACCCCCCTCTAGACACTCTCACCTTCTTCGATCCTACAACAGGCTTCACTGTATCCATGCCCCATCTTATCGTCGTTATGTGGGTGCAAACTTTGAGGGTGTGAGCTGGGCCGCCTGCTAGGAGCCGGCCCTCTGATGGCCGGCTGCTAGGAGTCGGCCGTTGTTGAGAGGGCTTGCAGAGCCTTGCCGCCTTCTGGCAGCTGGTGGGACAACCGGCCAGGAGAAGGTGGCCCTGCGTGTTGGATGTTGGAGGGCGCAGTCGACCCGATATTTTTTGAAGAGCCAGGGGGAGCCGGTTAGGCTACCCGTGGTCATTTACTCTGACAGTAGTCCCCGAAGCTGGCTGGGCTTCGCGACCGAAAAAGGACAACGAGAAGCCTGGGCGGCTTCCTATCTTGAAGAGCCGGCGACTAGGAGCTGGCCTCGATCAGACGTGCCGTCTAGAAAAATTTGGAGTCCGAAGGCGGGAACCAGCTGGCGCATGTGCCGGGCGGCAGGCCGGCCGCCTGTCATCCGCGTGCCACGTTGCACCCTTCAGCTAGTTCAGCCTGCCAGCCCACGTGCGTGACGAGACGTCGCTGCAGGCCTGGGCCCGCCACCACTGTGCCTCAGCCCACGCGCGAATCCCCTATGGCCGAGGCGGACGGTTTGCCTTCCAGTGGCAGTTGTCGCATGCCTTTAAGGTGCAGTAATCGCGGGTCATGGGGGAGTGGGCACAGTTAATCCCATGCCCCCCACGTCCCGCCCCCTCGGCTTCATCGCGCTGCGCCTATAAGTAGGGGGAGGAGGGGGTGCGGCAGACGCACGCGCGCTCGCCTTCCACTCCACCATTCTCTTCTTTCTTTCTTCATCTTCTCTCTGCCGCTGCTGCCGCACTGCTTCTCCGGCGACCTCGCAGCGCTGCAGCTTCGTCGTCGCAAGGGTGTGCCTTCACCGTCGCCACGCCTTCTCCGTCGAGCTCTGGCCGCCATGGCACGCGCCGGAGCCTGGGATGGCTCCAACGTACACGAAGACCACATCGACTTTCTCTACAAGACGCGGCGGCTGCCCGGCGAGGATTATGTGCGGGTACGCCTTGCGTCGGAGCAGGAGATCTCGCCGGCGCTGGAGAAGGGCGAGCGGGTCATCTTCTTCTTGCACTGCCTGCGCGGCTTCGGCCTTTCGGCAAGCGGTTTTCTCCGTTCCTTCCTCGACTTCTACAACCTCCAGCCGCACCACCTCACTCCGAACACGGTGGTGCTGCTGTCCTCCTTCGTCACTTTGTGCGAAGGCTTCCCCGGCATCCTCCCCACCATCAAGCTCTGGGGGGAGTTCTTCTACTCCATGCTCGACACCGTCGTCAAGAGCGTGCCAGCTCAGTGCAGCGCCTTCATCGTGGTGCGGAGGCCGGCGGCCGACAACCCCTTCCCGCCTATCGCGCTGATCCAGTCGGTGAAGATGTGGCAATAGTCCTACTTCTACGTGAAGAGCATCTTCCCGCACGGTGACTGGGTCAACCTACCGGCTTATGTAGCCGGCCCGCCGACTGGGAAGCGGCCCAACTGGTCCTATCGGGCCAGGCCGTTGTCGCCTTCTAGAGCCGCCGCCGTCGCGAGGCTTCGGGTGTCGATCCGGTCGAAGGGCCTGACCGGGCCCGACTTGCTCACCGCCTCCATGGCGCGCCGGGTGCTTCCGTTCCAGGGCCGGCCTCACCTGATCTGTCAAATGAGCGGGCACCTCGACCCTAGCCGGCTATGCACAAAGGAGATGCCTCAGGATGAGGTAGCTCACATGGTGAACTACCTTGCCAACTGTAAGCTTACAGAGGAGTGGCAGTTCGGCAAGGAGCCATACTCACGCGCCAACCCCCTGCCTATGGTGAGTTTACCTTTCTTATCTTTTTCCTCTGTTGCCGAGTTCTTCTTGGCCGACTTGACCAATCGGCTTACCTCAACAGAGCCCCCTCCTCCAGCCGGCGGCCGGCGCCACGGGGCCGGAGCACAAATATCTTCCCGACCGGACGGAGAGTAATGTGGAGGACCCCGACTTGGGGGAGACCGCCTTGGACGATGACACCGTGGGAGGAGGCGGCAAAGCAAGCAGCTCTGGGCTCGAAGCCGGCCTCGAAGATTGGCCGGATGACGACGAGGGGAAAGTCGCCCCGTGCCGCCAGCCGGGCGGGAGCTCAGCTGCCGTGCCAGCCGCCCGAAGCGCCGGGCCACATCGAACCTGTTCTGCAGCCAGCCAAAGAAGCCCAAGGGCTCGGCTGCGGCGACCAAGCAGGATGAAGCGGCCGCGAAGGCCACCCGCTTCCTCAAGGTGGTGAAGGAGCCGCAGATGGTTTCTGCGTAAGTGCCAACTCCCTCACGTGTCCTTTCTTTCCTCTTGTTATTTTCTTCTGATTTTTCTTGGTCTTTGCCTTGGAAACAGGGCTCCACTCTCTCTTGAGCGGACTGCTGCCGCCTCCGTGGTTGGAGTGGCAAGCGGCTCCACCAGCGCCCGCCGCGTGCACCCTCGGGCCGAGCTTCAGGCGGCGACAGAGCAGAATGCGCGGGAGGCGCGGGAGGAGAGGGAGGCGGAGCAGCAGAAGGCGGCTGCCGCCAAGGCAGTGCAGGAGGCAGCGGAGGAGACGACGAGGGCGCAGGCCGACGCGGCGGCCAAGGCCCAGGCGGATGCCGCGGCTACGGTGCAGGCACAAGAGGCTTTGCACAATCAGCTCCGCAGCTCGTGATCCCCCTCCGCTCCGTGGCGCCCGAGATCCCGGTGGTGCCGCCTGAGGGAGCCGGCAGCGACCAGCCGGCGATGGAGAGGGAGGAGGGCGACGTCATCGCCCCGGAGAAGGAGGCGGCTCCGACAGCGCCGACTGGGGAGGACCAAGGCAGCCAGCCCAGCGCGCTGCCTGTGCCGCCGGCTAGAGGCGAGCTGGCTGTGAGGGCGGACCTTGTGGTCCAGCCCTCGACGCATCAGCGCGCGCGGAAGACAACCTCGGCGCCGAACCCACAGAAGGCCACGGGCTCGAGCTCATCGGTCCAAGATCTGGAGACGGCGAGCGTCAGCTCGCCGGGGTGGACGTCAGGTGGCTGGACGACCGTGTTGAACGCAGCGGCGCAAGATGTCTGGAACCGGCTTCAGTCCCAGGCCGCCATGCTGAAGCAGTACAACCAAGAGTTCCTGCCGACGCGGTCAGCCATCCGGGTAAGCTTCTCGCTTTTTTTGCTTCTTGCTCTTGAATTCTTCCGTGGGGGCACGTCAGCGCACCCACTGGGTGTAGTCCCCGAGTTCCAAGTCGGCTGCTGAGCAGGCGGCTTGGAACTTCTTAGCAGGCTTCGGGTGCTAACTTGTTTTTGTTTGTTTGCCCGTCCCTTTTTGCAGGACTATAACAACCTCCGTGCGGCCGCCTTCAACTCCCACACCCCGGAGCTGACTCAGAAGGCGACTTGTCGGAGAGCCAGAGTAAGTGCTCCATCTTTTGTCTCTCGTGGGGGCGCGTCAGCGCACCCACTGGGTGTAGTCTCCGAGATTCGGGCCGACTGCTGACCAGTCGGGCCGGATCTTTTCTGGCGACTTCTTTCTTATTGTTTTTTCTTCTTTGCTGTTTTTGCAGAGGCCAACGCCGACCTGCGACAACAACTGGGCGAGGCCCAGACCACCCTGCGCGCCAAGGAGGTTGAGTGCAACGCTTTGGTTGAGGAGCGCGACCGCCTGACCAAGAAGTTGGCCGACCAGGAGGAGAGCCACAAGGCGGCCCTGAAGGCGGTGAAGGACAGCGAGGCCGCCCTCCAAGCCGAGTACGAGACCGAGGCGACAAACTGGGCCGAGTCGAGGCAGGCGCTGAGCGAGGGCTACGCCAGATCGAAGACCTGGTTGACGATAAGCCGCCTTCCTCTTCATCCATTTCTTGTCGCCTTCTGCTTGGTCCGACTTTTAACTTTGTGTTTTTTCTCTTTTCCTTTCTCATTTGTGTAGAGTACTCCCCCGGCTATTCTGTTGCCGCCAGCAAGGTCATCGAGGCCCATCACAACGCACAGAGGCAGGCTGGCACTGAGATTGCGCTGGATGCTCGCCGGAGGCTCGAGGAGCAGCTCCTGGCCATCCAAGCCCGTCTCCAGCCGGCTCATCGCATGCTCCGCCGCCTTCAGCACACTAGAGCCCAAGTCCTGTCAGCCCTCTGGCCCGGCAAAGTGATTCCCTGCACCCCCAGTCGGACTGCCGACTGGCTGGAGGTGGCGGTTGGCTGTTTCGAGGCCTGGAAGGCTTCTGCAGCTCGGGCAGGCACCAGGCGGGCGCTGGAGTTCGTCCGAGCATGGTATCCTGGGCTGAACTTGGCCCAGCTGGCCACGTGGCGGCAGGAGGCCAATGAGGAGCTGGAGCCGGTGCGGCCGGCTATCAACCAGCGGGCCTCGACGAGCACAGAGTACACCGACACCAGCGCCTTTGTCCCCGAGATGAGTGACAACAACGTTGCTCTACCGGAGGAGTGGTTTGGGCTGAACCCGGCAGATGGTGAAGACTTGGCGGAGGAGATCGACTCCAGCGACGAGGGCGAGGAAGAGGAGGACGAGGATGGTGGAGATGTTGCGCCGGATGGTGAAGCAGCCGACCAGCCTCAACTTGACCGTGCCTCCAGCAACAAGGCACGCGCGAGCACGCCGCATGCCGCTGGTGATGATCAAGCCGAGAACCAGCCAGCCAGTCCTCCAGCCAGGGGTGCCGCCTCCACAGACCTGCCCAGCTCGCCCATTGCGCCCTTGGCCTGAGCTGCCATCTTCATCTTTGCTTTCCTATTTGTTTACTTTTTGAACAATATTCGTTAAATTCGCACAGTTCCACCCACTAGGGGTGTATTCAGACTAAGTTGAATGCCGGCCCTTTGAAGGCCTTTTTGTGTAAATATAATCTTGTGTGCTTTCGACTTCCGACTATGCTTGCTTTTCATCTTTTTCGGCTATTTCCTTTGCCGCCCTCCCTTGGTCGCCGTCTTCCCAGCCGGGCAGCTGCTCTGTAGTCTGTGGCTGGGAAAGTACTTGGCCGTGTGGGAGCTCAAGTACTTTAGCTTTCCTAGATTGTAGCAAGGTGAGTGGGAAGCCGGCCAACCGGCTGCTTAACAGTCGGTTGGCAGGGTGGGGAGCCGGCTTGTGTTTATGTAAGCCCGTTGGTCCTTAGCCGTTTTTCATGTGGTCATCTTTTCCTGCCTTTAGCTCTTGCTAGTCGGACAGTCAATTCTGTGAGCTACACTTTTGGCAAGAGAGGGCTTAGATGCCGACACACTACTTGTCTGACTACAGGCGGAACTTACCATAATTCAAGGCGGCGAGTCCTCGGGCCGACTGGCCGAACCCGGTGCCGGACAGAAAAACAAATTTAATAGCACATTCATAGGCATGATACTCATCATATAGGTAAAAGAGGGTAGTCCCCGTGTTCTCCTCGGGGAGCCCGATGTCTTGTATTTAATACAAAAGATAGCGTGATACATACCGCATTTAAGTGTAAAATCTTTGGAGGAGATTGGCGTTCCATGGTCGTTCCGACTCCTTGCCGGAATCATCTCTCTTGCGCGCCTTGGGCTTCTGTGCGTCGATCAGGTAGTACGAGTCGTTTCCAAAGGCCTTGCTGATGACGAAGGGGCCTTCCCAAGGGGCCGAGAGCTTGTGCTGGCCGGCTGTTCGCTAGATCAGCCGAAGCACAAGATCACCCTCTTGGAAGGACCTTGGCTTGACCTTCCGGTTGTGGTAATGGCGCAAACCCTGCTGGTAGATGGCGGACCGGCTGAGTGCTAACAGCCGGCCCTCTTCCAGCAGGCCAATGCCGTCTTCTCGCACTTCCTTGGCCTCCGCTTCCGTGTACATGGTGATTCTAGGTGAGTCGAACTCGACGTCAGTTGGGATGACAGCCTCGGCACCATATACAAAGAAGAAAGGGGTGAAGCCGGTTGACTTGATCGGGATGGTGCGCAAGCTCCAGAGGACGATGGCAGTTCCTCGAGCCAGCAGTCAGCCGAGCGTTCCAGTGATACAACCAGTCGGGGCTTGATGCCGGATAGGATGAGGCCGTTTGCTTGCTTGACTTGGCCGTTTGACTGCGGGTGGGCAACGGATGCTAAGTCCAGTCGGATGCCCTGTGTCACGTAAAAACGTGCCAATGCTCCTTTGGCGAAATTCGTGCCGTTGTCGGTGATGATGCTATGTGGTATGCCATACCGGGTGGTGACGTGTGCGATGAATGTCATGGCAGTCGGCCCATTCAGCTTCTTGATTGGCTTTGCTTCAATCCACTTGGTGAACTTGTCCACAACGACAAGCAGATGTGTCATGCCGACGCGTGCCGTCTTGAATGGGCCCACCATGTCCAGCCTCCAAACGGCAAAGGGCTAGGTGAGGGGGATGGTCTTGAGGGCGGAAGCCGGCAGATGTTTCTTGGAGCCAAAAACTTGGCAACCTTTGCAGTGTTTGACCAACTCTTTACTGTCTTCCAAAGCAGTCGGCCGGAAGAAACCGTGGCGGAACGCTTTGGTGACGGGTGATCTTGAGGCGGCGTGGTGGCTGCACTCGCCTTGGTGGATATCCTTGAGGATTGCAATGCCATTCTCTGGCTTGACGAAGCGTTGGAAGACTCCAGTGACACTGCGCCTAACGAGTTTTCTGTTTACTATTGTGTATGCTCCGGCTCGGCGTTGAACTTTTCTTGCCGAGATCTCGTCAGTCGGCAGCTCTCTGTTTACTAGAAAATTGAGGATGGGCTGGTCCCATGATGGAGCTGTGACTTCTTCTATTGCCAACATGGCTACTGCGACCAGGGCGGGTGGGTTGGGTGGTGAAGAGTTGGAGTCGGCCCGTGATGTGTCGTCGTACTCCCCGGGCCAGCTGCTGCAGTCCCCGGGCCGGGTTCTGAAGTCCCCGAGCCAGGTGCGACTACAGAGTCCCCGAGCTGCCTGCCAAAGTCCCTGAGCCGCCTGCTGGGTTCCCCAAGTCAGATCCGACTGCGTCGGGGTCAGGCGGCATGAAGATGGAGTCTGATTCTGGAGACGGCTTGACAAACGGCTTGAGGAGGCACTAGAGGGAGGCGCCGGTTGGTATAGCTTGCCGGGTGGAGCCAATTCATGCCAGGGCATCTGCTTGCTCGTTGTCAGCCTGTGGCACGTGAAGAAACTCGCACCCTTCAAAGTATCTGCTGAGCTGCTGGACGAGGAAACGGTAGCTCGCCATGTTTGTGTCCTTGGTGTCCCAGTCGCCAGATGATTGCTGGATCACCAAATCCGAGTTGCCATAACATAGGATCCGGCGGATGCTGAGTTCTTTGGCCAGCCGGAGCCCATGTATGAGCGCCTCGTACTCAGCCATGTTGTTGGAGGCGGCAAAATGGATTTGCAACGTGTATCTAAGCTTGTCGCCCTTGGGAGAGGTGAGGACGATGCCGGCTCCCAAGCTGGTGCGCATCTTGGACCCGTCGAAGTGCATCCGCCAATGGGTGGAGTCGGGTGTCGGCGGCAAGTACTGGGTCTCGGCCCAGTCGACAAGGAAGTCGGCCAGCACTTGGGACTTGATGGCGGTGCGCGGGTGGTAGAAGATGGTGTAAGGAGCCAGCGCAATGGCCCACTTGGCCAACCGGCCAGACGCATCCCGGCTGCCTATGATATCGACAAGCGGGGCAGTGCAAACGATCGTGATGGGGTGCTCTTTAAAGTAGGGCTTGAGCTTCTTGGCTGGAAAGTACACGCCATAGCACATCTTCTGGTAGTGGGGGTAATTCTGCTTTGAGGTTGACAGCACTTCGCTCAAATAATACACTGACCTCTGGACCAGCTGAGCTCGGCCTTCTTCTGGGCGCTGCACCACGATGACAGTGCTGACCACCCGACTGGTTGCGGCAATGTAAAGGAGCATGGGCTCTTTCTCAGTCGGCGCCGCCAGGACAGGCAGCGTGGTCAACATCTTCTTCAACTTGTGGAAGGCTTTATCCGCCTGGTCGTTCCACTCAAAATGAGTGGATTTCCTCATGAGTTGATATAGGGGGAGTGCTTTCTCTCCCAGCCGACTGATGAAGCGGTTAAGGGAAGCCAGGCATCCGATGAACTTTTGGACATCTCGAAGCCAGGTGAGAATCTCCATCCTCTCTATGGCCTTGATCTTCATTGGGTTGCACTCAATGCCGCGTTCAGAGACCAAGAAGCCTAAGAGCTGGCTAGCTGGCACTCCGAACATGCATTTCTGAGGGTTGAGATTGATCTGAAATCGGCGCAAGTTGTCAAATGTTTCTTTGAGATCTTCTAGTAGGGTGTCGCACTTCTCCGTCTTCACCACAATATCGTCTACATAGACGTGGGCATTTCTGCCGAGTTGCTTGAGGAGGCATTTCTGCCGAGTTGCTTGAATAGGCATTTCTGCATGCAACGCTGAAAAGTGGCAGCGGCATTTCTCAAGCCGAATGTCATAGTCAGGTAACAGAAAGCTCCGAATGGTGTGATGAAGGCGGTCTTCAGGCGGTCAGATGGATCCAACTTGATATGATGATAACCTGAGTAGGCATCCAAGAAACTCAACAGCTCGCATCTGGCTGTAGAGTCTATCACTTGGTCAATCCGGGGGAAAGCAAACGGATCTTTGGGGCAAACTTTGTTGAGGCTGTTGTAGTCTATACACATGCGCCACTTCTTGTTCTTCTTCAGCACAAGTACCGGGATGGCAAGCCATTCTGGAAAGAACACTTCCATAATGAAGCCGACCGCTAGAAGCCGGGCTATCTCTTCACCAACAATTCTTCTCTTCTCCTCTGACAGTCGGCGGAGGGGTTGCTTGACTGGTTTTTGCATCTGCTCGTACTTGTAGCTTGTGCTCGGCGAAATCCGTCGGGACACCCGGCATGTCCTTGGGGGACCATGCAAATATATCCCGGTTCTCACGGAGGAAATCGACGAGCTCGCTTTCCTATTTGCTGTCCAGGTTTGCTCCTACAACAGCAAACCTCTCCGGGTGCTCTGGGTCCAGAGGTATCTTCTTTGTTTCCTTGGCCGGCTGGAAGGAGCCCTGAGCTTCCGACTCCTTGGGGTCAGGCGATGATACGTCTCAACCGTATCTATAATTTCTGATTGCTCCATGCTACTTTATCTACTGTTTTGGGTAATATTGGGTTTTATTATCCACTTTTATATTATTTTTTGGGACTAACCTATTAACCGGAGGCCCAACCCAGATTTGCTGTTTTATGCCTATTTCAGTGTTTCGAGGAAAAGGAATATCAGACGGAGTCAAAGGAACGAAATCAACTGGAGAAGTTATTTTTGGAAGGAAAGCAACCTGATAGACTTGGAGTGCACGTCACGGGAGTCCCGGGCTGCCCACGAGGGTGGGGGCGCGCCCACCCCCTGGGCGCGCCCCCTGCCTCATGAGCACCCCAGGGGTCCACCGACGTACCCCTTGCACCCATATATACCTACGTAACCTAAAACTTCCAGAACAGAAGATAGATCGGGAGTTTCGCCGCCGCAAGCCTTTGTAGCCACCAAAAACCTCTCGGGAGCCCGTTCCGGCACCCTGTCGGAGGGGGAACCCATCACCAGTGGCCATCTTCATCATTCCGGCGCTATCCATGACGAGGAGGGAGTAGTTCACCCTCGGGGCTAAGGGTATGTACCAGTAGCTATGTGTTTGATCTCTCTCTCTCTCGTGTTCTCTATCGTGTTTCCTCTATGGCACGATCTTGATGTATCCCGAGCTTTGCTATTGTAATTGGATCTTATGATGTTTCTCCCCCTCTACTCTCTTGTGATGAATTGAGTTCCCCCTTTGAAGTTATCTTATCGGATTGAGTCTTTTATGAGAACACTTGATGTATGTCTTGCCGTGATTATCTGTGGTGACAATGGGATATCATGTGCCACTTGATGTATGTTTTGGTGATCAACTTGCGGGTTTCGTGACATTGGGAACCTATGCATAGGGGTCGGCACACGTTCTTGACTCTCCGATAGAAACTTTGGGGCACTCTTTGAAGTACTTTTATGATTGGTTGGATGAATCTGAGATTGTGTGATGCATATCGTATAATCATGCCCACGGATACTTGAGGTTACAATGGAGTATCTAGGTGACATTAGGGTTTTGGTTGATTTGTATCTTAAGGTGTTATTCTAGTACGAACTCTTTTATAGATTGATCCGAAAGAATAACTTTGAGGTGGTTTCGTACCCTACCATAATCTCTATGTTTTTATATTTTCAGATTACAAAAACCTATATCTACCATCCATATTGCACCTGTATCACTATCTCTTTGCCGAACTAGTGCACCTATACAATTTACCATTGTATTGGGTGTGTTGGGGACACAAGAGACTCTTTGTTATTTGGTTGCAGGGTTGCTTGAGAGAGACCATCTTCATCCTACACTTCCTATGGATTGATAAACCTTAGGTCATCCACTTGAGGGAAATTTGCTACTGTCCTACAAATCTATGCACTTGCAGGCCCAACAACGTCTACAAGAAGAAGGTTGTGTAGTAGACATCAAGCTCTTTTCTGGCGCCATTGCCGGGGAGGCTAGGTAAAGGGCACGCACTCACACCCCGTAAACTAAGCTCTTTTCTGGCGCCGTTGCCGGGGAGGTGAGTGCTTGAAGGTATATCTTTAGATCTTGCAATCGAATCTTTTTGTTTCTTGGTTTATCACTAGTTTAGTTTATAAAATAAAACTACAAAAAATGGAGTTGAGTTTGTCTCATACGTTACGTCTTTTTAATATCTTTCGTGAGAATGATAGAAAGGAAAATTGTGCTCAAGTGCTAGAAGAAGAATTACATAGAATGCTTGGCATGAAATATGTGAATGATGAGCATGATTGCAATGTTGTTAGTATGAATTCCTTGAATATCCATGATGTTAATGATATGCAAAGCCACAAGCTTGAGGAAGCTATGTTTGATGAAGATGATATTTTTTGTCCCCCAAGTTTTGATATGCAAAGTTGTTATGATGATAGCATGCCTCCTACCAATGATGATTATATTGATGAAAGTGGGTTCAGAAGAGTGTCAACTTTAGGAAGTAGTGATCACACTATTTTGGAGGATGTTGAATTTTATTGTGATGAATATGGAAGTGGATTTGGAAGAATGTCAACTTTATTTAGTGATTCCACTATCTTGGGAGAGGTTTCAATCGATTATGATGAGAACGAAGTTGCTACTTATGATGATTATTGTGATGAAACTTATGCTATAAAAAGTAGTGATGATTATATTTACAAATCTTGTCATGATTATGATTACCCTTTTGTGAACATTACTCTTTTAATGTGGAAACAATTTTTAGTGTTCAAGTCTCTTATGATACTCCCACTATTCCGAATGAGAAGAATTTTGCTTATGTGGAGAGTAGTAAATTTTCTATGCTTGTAGATCATGAAAAGAATGCTTTAGGTGCTGGTTATATTGTTGAATTCATTCATGATACTACTGAAAATTATTATGGGGGAGGAACATATGCTTGTAGGAATTGCAATAATATCAAGTTTCCTCTCTATGTGCTTAAATTCTTGAAGCTATGCTTGTGTTTCCTTACTATGCTTGTTGATTATTGTTCCCATAAGTTGTTTGCTCACAAAATCCCTATGCATAGGAAGTGGGTTATACTTAAAATTTCTAGTCATATGCTTCATGATGCTCCCGTTATATTTCAATTCTTATCTTTTACGTGAGCATCATTGTCATCATCATGCCTAGCTAGAAAGGCATTAAAGAAAAGTGCTTGTTGGGAGACAACCCAATATTTATCCTTACTGTTTTTGTGTGTCCACATGATTATGCTACTGTAATAATCATGTTTTATAGCTTTTGTTTCAATAAAGTGCCAAGTAAGACCTTTAGGATAGCTTACCGTGATAGTTGTGCTGATTCTGCTGAAAATCAGAAACTTTTGCACCCAGTAAATTAGTTTTGTTAATTCACAGAAACGTGCTTATGATCTGATTCTTTTTGCTCTAGATTGGCACACGAATTTCTTAGGACTTCCTAATGTTGTAGGATTTTTGGAGTTCCAGAAGTATACATTTGATACATATTACTACAGACTGTACTGTTTTGGCAGATTGCTGTTATGTTTGCATTGTTTGCATATGTTTGTTTGTTTAATGATTCTATTTGAGGATAGGAGTATTAAATATGCAGAGGCATTTAGTATTCAATGTTTAATAATAATGTTAGTGATTTGTTACAGTATAAAATGATAAGGTTTTACATTGGTTTATACTAACCTATCTCACGAGTTCTTGTTGAGTTTGTTGTGAATGAAGCTTTTGATAAAAAGAGAAACCATGATATTAGAGGAATTAAGGAGACATAAAATCTCAAGCTTGGGGATGCCCAAGGCACCCCAAGATAATATTTCAAGAAGTCTCAAGCATCTAAGCTTGGGGATGCCCCGGTAGGCATCCCACCTTTCTTCTTCAACAACTATCGGTTAGTATCGGTTGAGCCTAAGTTTTTGCTTATTCACATGAGTTGTGCTATCCTTGCAATGTAGTTTTCTTTAGCTTTGCTTGCTGTTTGAATACAATACCAAGATCTGAAATTATTAAATGAGAGAGAGTCTTCACATAGTTGCATAATTATTTAGCTACTCATTGATCTTCACTTATATCTTTCGGAGTAGTTTGTTGTTGCTCTAGTGCTTCACTTATATCTTTTAGAGCATGGTGGTAGTTTTATTTTGGAGAAATAGTTGAACTCTCATGCTTCACTTAGATTATTTTGAGAGTCGTTAATAGCATGGTAATTTGCTTAATGTTAATATACTTGGTATTCAAGATATGTGAAACTTTCTTTTGAGTGCGTTGAATACTAAGATAAGTTTGATGCTTGATAATTGTTCTGAGATATGGAGGTGATAATATCAAAGTCGTGCTAGTTGAGTCATTATGAATTTGAGAAATGCTTGTGTTGAAGTTTGCAAGTCCCGTAGCATGCACGTATGGTTAAAGTTGTGTAACAAATTTGAAACATGAAGTGTACCTGGCTTGTGCATCTTTATGAGTGGCGGTCGGGGACGAGCGATGGTCTTTTCCTACCAATCTATCCCCCTAGGAGCATGCGCGTAGTGCTTGATTTTTGATGACTTTTAAATTTTTGCAATAAGTATATGAGTTCTTTTGACTAATGTTGAGTCCATGGATTATACGCACTCTCACCTTTCCGCCTTTGCTAGCCTCTTAAGTACCGTGCATTGCCCTTTCTCACCTTGAGAGTTGGTGCAAACTTCGCCGGTGCATCCAAACCCCGTGATACGTTACGCTCTATCACACATAAACCTCTTTATATCTTCCTCAAAACAGCCACCAGACCTACCTATTATGGCATTTCCATAGCCATTCCGAGATATATTGTCATGCAACTTTCCACCGTTCCGATCATCATCATGACATATATTACTTTTGTCATTTTTCCATTGCATGATCATGTAGTTGACATCGTATTTGTGGCAAAGACACCATGCATTATTTTTCATACATGTCACTCTTCATTCATTGCACCATCCCGGTACACCGCCGGAGGCATTCATATAGAGTCATATCTTGTTCTAAGTTTCGAGTTGTAATCCTTATGTTGTAATCAATAGAAGTGTGATGATCATCATTATTAGAGCATTGCCCAAAAAAAAAGAATGGCCAAAATAAAAAGAAAGGCCCAAAAAAAGAGAGGGCAATGTTACTATCTCTTTTCCACACTTGTGCTTGAAAGTAGCACCTTGTTCTTCATGTAGTGAGTCTCATATATTGTGCTTCAAAGTAGCACCTTGTTCTTCATGTAGTGAGTCTCATAAGTTGTCTTTTTATACTAGTGTGAATTTTTAATTATAGAATTTGGCTTGTATATTCCTATGATGGGCTTTCTCAAATGCGCTAGGTCTTCATGAGCAAGCAAGTTGGATGCACACCCACTAGTTTTCTTTTGTTGAGCATTCATAGCTCTAGTGCATCCGTTGCATGGCAATCCCTACTCCTCATGTTAACATCAATTGATGGGCATCTCAATAGCCCGTTGATTATCCTCGTCAATGTGAGACTTTATCCTTTTTTGTCTTCTTCACACAATCCCCATCATCATATTCTATTCCACCCATAGTGCTATATCCATGGCTCACGCTCATGTATTGCGTGAAGGTTGAAAAAGTTTGAGATTATTTAAGTATGAAACAATTGCTTGGCTTGTCATCGGGGGTATAGAAGTTGGGAACATCTTTGTGTGACGAAAATGAAGCATAGCCTAACTATATGATTTTGTAGGGATGAACTTTCTTTTGCCATGTTATTTTGAGAAGACATGATTGCATTATTAGTATACTCGAAGTATTATTATTTTTATGTCAATATGAACTTTTGTCTTGAATCTTTCGGATCTGAATATTCATATCACAAGTAAGAAGAATTACATTGAAATTATGCCAAGTAGCACTCCGCATCAAAAATTCTTTTTTATCATTTACCTACTCGAGGATGAGCAGGAATTAAGCTTGGGGATGCTTGATACGTCTCCAACGTATCTATAATGTTTGATTGCTCCATGCTACTTTATCTACTGTTTTGGGCAATATTTGGCTTTATTATCCACTTTTATATTATTTTTGGGACTAACCTATTAACCGGAGGCCCAGCCCAGATTCTTTGTTTTATGCCTATTTGGTGTTTCGAGGAAAAGGAATATCGACGGAGTCAAACGAACGAAATCAAGCTGGAGAAGTTATTTTTGGAAGGAAAGCAACCGATAGACTTGGAGTGCACGTCGAGGGAGTCGGGCTGCCCACGAGGGTGGGGGCGCCCCTGCCTCGTGAGCACCCCGGAGGTCCACTGACGTACCCCTTGCACCCATATATACCTACGTAGCCTAAAACGTCCAGAACAGAAGATAGATCGGGAGTTCCACCGCCGCAAGCCTCTGTAGCCACCAAAAACCTCTCGGGAGCCCGTTCCGGCACCCTGCTGGAGGGGGAACCCATCACCGGTGGCCATCTTCATCATCCTGGCGCTATCCATGACAAGGAGGGAGTAGTTCACCCTCGGGGCTGAGGGTATGTACCAGTAGCTATGTGTTTGATATCTCTCTCTCTCTCTCTCTCTCGTGTTCTCTCTCGTGTTTCCTCTATGGCACGATCTTGATGTATCCCGAGCTTTGCTATTGTAGTTGGATCTTATGATGTTTCTCCCCCTCTACTCTCTTGTGATGAATTGAGTTCCCCCTTTGAAGTTATCTTATCGGATTGAGTCTTTTATGAGAACACTTGATGTATGTCTTGTCGTGATTATCTGTGGTGACAATGGGATATCATGTGCCACTTGATGTATGTTTTGGTGATCAACTTGCGGGTTTCGTGACATTGGGAACATATGCATAGGGGTCGGCACACGTTCTTGACTCTCTGATAGAAACTTTGGGGCACTCTTTGAAGTACTTTTATGATTGGTTGGATGAATCTGAGATTGTGTGATGCATATCATATAATCATGCCCACGGATACTTGAGGTGACAATGGAGTATCTAGGTGACATTAGGGTTTTGGTTGATTTGTATCTTAAGGTGTTATTCTAGTACGAACTCTTTTTTAGATTGATCCGAAAGAATAACTTTGAGGTGGTTTCGTACCCTACCATAATCTCTATGTTTGTTCTCTGCTATTAGTGGCTTCGGAGTGACTCTTTGTTGCATGTTGAGGGCTTGTTATTTGATCTATCTATGTTATTACTGTTGAGAGAACTTGCACTAGTGAAAGTATGAACCCTAGGCCTTGTTTCCTATCATTGCAATACCGTTTGCGCTCACTTTTATCATTAGTTACCTTGCTGTTTTTATATTTTCAGATTACAAAAACCTATATCTACCATCCATATTGCACTTGTATCACTATCTCTTCGCCGAATTAGTGCACCTATACAATTTACCATTGTATTGGGTGTGTTGGGGACACAAGAGACTCTTTGTTATTTGGTTGCAGGGTTGCTTGAGAGAGACCATCTTCATCCTACGCATCCTACAGATTGATAAACCTTAGGTCATCTACTTGAGGGAAATTTGCTACTGTCCTACAAACCTGTGCACTTGCAGGCCCAACAACGTCTACAAGAAGAAGGTTGTGTAGTAGACATCAGGCGACAGGTCCGGCTACTTGCCGGCCATGGCCAAAACCCGGTCAAGGATCTTTTTCTCAGCGGCAATAACGAGGGACTCGGCCAGCTGGCTGCTGGCTGCAGCACAAGCAGAGGATTTCTTGTAATCTCCGACTATGGTGATGACTCCGTCGGTGTCAAAACCGGCGGATCTCGGGTAGGGGGTCCCGATCTGTGCGTCTAGGCTGATGGTAACAGGAAGCAAGGGACACAATGTTTACCCAGGTTCGGGCCCTCTTGATGGAGGTAAAACCCTACTTCCTGCTTGATTAATATTGAATATATGAGTAGTACAAGAGTAGATCTACCACGAGATCATAGAGGCTAAAACCCTAAGAGCTAGCCTATGATGGTATGATTGTAATTGTGATCGGCCTTCTAAGGACCAACCCCTCCGGTTTATATAGATACCGGAGAGGGCTAGGGTTAACATGGAGTCGGTTACAAGGAAGGAAACACAATATCCGGATCGCCAAGCTTGCCTTCCATGCAAAAGAGAGTCCCATCCGGACACGGGCCGAAGTCTTGAGTCTTTTATCTTCACGCTTCAATAGTCCGGACGTTGTACACAGTCCGGCTGTCCGGATACCCCCTAATCCAGGACTCCCTCAGTAGCCCCTGAACCAGGCTTCAATGACGATGAGTCCACCGCGTAGTCTTGTCTTCGGCATTGCAGGGCGGGTTCCTTCTCCGAATACTCCAAAATAATTATCAAACACTCAAACCGTGTCCAGATCTGCAAGATGATCTTCACATGCCACCATAGAGAGAATGATATTCCACAAATGCAATCTGCTGACAACCTTTTTAGGCAACGCGACGCGTCATTACGGTCAGGTCGTTATTCGAACCATTTCCCACAACCAGCCATAGTGCAAATCGCGAGGCGGCTTCTTCTGCATGTTTTATCATAGCAGAGATCGTGTCCCCTTATCGTGGGATTCTCATCAATACGGGTATGGGTAATCCAACCGCATCGCTAATCACGGCGAGTGGGGACCGAGAGGGTTCCACGAGGCAAGTGGGGAGACGCAAAAAGCTTTTGCCGTCCCTATAAAGAGATAAGTGTAGGATCGAAAGTATGTCTAGAGGGGGGGTGATTAGACTACTTGTCAATATAAAAATTCTGCCTTTTGACAAAGAACAGTTTTTGGCAGATTCACAATTATGATCAAGTCAAGCATCACCCTACACATGCAATTCTAGAGTATAGGCAGCGGAAAGTAATTGCACATATAGTAAAGAGAGGTGGAGAAGAGCAAACGCAATTTTGGAGACGCGGTGATTTTTCCCGTGGTTCCGATAGGTGGCGCTATCGTACATCCACGTTGGTGGAGACTTCAACCCATGGAGGGTAACGGCTGCGCGAGTCCACGGAGGGCTCCACCCACGAAGGGTCCACGAAGAAGCAACCTTGTCTATTCCATCATGGCCTACGCCCACGGAGGGCTAGCCTTACTCGGGGTAGATCTTCACGAAGTAGGCGATCTCCTTGCCCTTACAAACTTCTTGGTTCAACTCCACATCTCGACGACGGAGGCTCCCAAGCGACACCTAACCAATCTAGGAGGCACCACCTCCAAAAGGTAATAGATGTTGTAGATGATGATGAACTCCTTGCTCTTGTGCTTCAAATGATAATCTCCCCAACACTCAACTCTCCTCACCGATTTGGCTGTGGTGGAAGAAAGGATTGAGTGGAAAGCAACTTGGGAAGGCTAGAGATCAAGCTTCATATGGTGGGAGTGGAGCAACTTGATCTCAACACAAGGGTAGGTAGTTCTCTTCTCGTAAATGTAAGGTAGGAGTGGTAGTTCTTTCGATGGCTCTCTCCACGAATGAATAGGGGTGGAGGGTATAAATAGCCTCCACACAAAATCCAACCGTTACACACATTTGAGCAATCTCGGTGGGACCGAGTGGACAACTCGGTGAGACCGATAGTTCAAATAATGTGAACGTTGGGATTTTCGTGGGACCGAATATACAATCTCGGTTAGTCCGATTAGTGCAATGACAAGAGCATGCCAGTTTGGTGGGACCGACTTCATCATCTCGGTGACACCGATTTGGTGATGTAGGTTCTGTAAACTTGGCAACTCATGTTTGGTGAGACCGAGTTCGTAATCGGAAAATCCGAGTTTACTAGGGTTTGGCTTATGGCTGAGGTGGTTCATCTCGGTGTGGCTGAGTTTGGAATATCGGTGGGACCGAGACTACTTATGAGTGTCTATGGCAAAGTGAAAGTTGCCGATAGTTTAGGAGATGTATCACTAAGCACTTGAGCAACCAGATCATCATCATAACCTCATCCCCTTTTAATAGTATTGGCTTTTCCTATGGACTCAATGTGATCTTGGATCACTAAACCAAAATGGAGTCTTGAGCTTTTGCCAATGCTTGCCTTAGCATTTTGGGGGTCCACTTCTTCAGTCCTTGCCATACCCATATCCTTGAACTCTCTGAAATGATTCTCAAGTAACTATTAGTTCAATGATATATATGTTGTTATTAATTACCAAAACCACCCGGGATTAGTTGCACTTTCAATCTCCCCTTTTGGTAATTGATGACAACATATAGATCAAAGCTCGACAAAGGATATAATCAATGAATAATATCGTCGCTTTGAGAAGTATGTGATAAGTAAGAGCTCCCCCTAAATTTGTGCATTTTTTAAGATTTGCGTTTGAATGCAAATGCACAATCGATTAGGATCATGGGTCACTCTTCCATGTCACATACCTCTTGGTGGAGCGCACAAAATGATAAGAATGAACAACATGCACCCAATCACCAAGACATGAGTAAATGGTCATACGAGATAGGAATGGCATATGATAAGCATTAAGCACACATTAAAGCATAGTACGACCAAGCACTCATTAAGGTAGAATCAAACGGAGTATCAAACACCTTTGAATGTCTCGAAAACCAAAAGTATCTCAAAGAAACCGCAAAAGAACGAAAGAGCAAAAGCGCAAAGACAACAACACTCTCTCTCGAAGCCCTATGATCTATACAATTTCTCCCCTTTGGCAACAAGTTACCAAAAGTTCGAAAAAGCATAGAGCTAAGCGCCACTTTGTGGACTCTGCTTTGGCGGCTCCTGTCAGGTTGATGTCGGAGTTGATATGACAAAGATCGGCGAAGACTTCACTGATGTCTCGTCTTTGGAGGAGTGGACTTTGGGCTGGAGCTGGAGTAGGAGCAACTCGCTGAACTGTGGGAGGTTTGAAGCTGTAGTCCCGTGTCGACCACTAGAATAGCAGTGATCGGGATCCTTTGGGAACCGGAGCATCTGTCGATGAGAATCTGGACTAAGTCATCCCGCAACTCACGATAAGCTCGCCTTGTCCTGCTTTGCTTCCTCAATGTCCGCCTCGAGCTTGTTGACGGTCACTTGTACTTGATCGACTTCACGCCCGAGGCGTGGATCTTCTCGTCAACAATCCTCTCTAAGCTCTCCCGAGACTGTTCAATGCTGGCCAGCGTTGTTCAATCCTTTGAGTAGCTTCAAGAATTTGCTCTCCAAACTCTTTGGTTTAGCTGCTGTCTGTTTCTGCTGCTTCCTTGTCGACTTTGGCTTTCTTAGCGATTGCGATCTTGGCTTGACCTTCAACAGATGTCGGATCCTCCTCATCCATCACAACAACATTGTCTTCATGCTCGCTGCAACGGTAAATGTTCTCTATCCAACAAGAATGTGCCCGTGCCAAACTTGGCATTGATAAGCATCTGAATCATGGGCAAATCCACATGACCTTTTCTCGTCACCGCAGTCCTCTTAATGGTCTCTACCATCAAGTCCATCACCTTGAAAGGTGCTCTCTCATCAAGTATGTGTAGCATGTTGATAGAGTATCCTCGATCATGCGATCATCTCCATATTTGGGCATCAAGGTATGCCTCAAAATGGTATTAGTGGTAGGTAAGCCTGCTCGAGATGGTAGATCGAGCCGAGCTTCCAGATTTCCAAATCCTCTGCTGGAACCTCTTTGTACATGTTTTTCATGGATTCATGATTCTTCTTTGGAATCCCATATACATCAATATCATCTTCTCGTTGCCTTTGGAGCATTTGAATTTCTGCCCATTCTTCAACAGAAGAAGAAAACCTTTGACCTTCATCATCCACATAATCTTTCCATTAGGGTAGAAGTGAGCTGTGGCATAAAATTGCATTATCATCTCATTGTTCCAACTGGTCAATTTCGACCTACAAAATCTGCAACTCCACATGCAAAGTGAAACTTTCATGCACATGTGGAAAGAAATCTCTGTGCTCTTCGCTGTCAATGTACTTCCAAATAACATATCCGTGTCTCGCGACTATGGGCTTCTTGTCCATCAAGACGGTCTCATAGAAGTCCTGCTGCTCTCGGTGTGAAATCTGGGATCTACAAGCAGTTCTTCTCCTCACGGCATATGGGTCAGTTTGTCTCCATAGCCCGAGACCTTTATCTTTCCTTGCCTTCATATCCTCGGCTTGAGGATGAGCATCATTATGGAGTGGCAGTTTTGGACGAAGTTTCAAAGCAAAACTGGTCCTTCATCGTCCGACTCAGTGGTGGCACATCATCCTTGTTCTTTTGAGACGCTGGAATGTTTCGATGGTCCTCTTGGGCTTGGCAGCAGGCTTTCTTTGGAGCTGCCTTAGCTGGAGCAGATTTCTTGGGCTTTGATGTGGCTCCGGCCTTAATGGCATCACCCATGAGCTTGCTTCGAGGAGGAGGCTGGGGTGCTTCCTCATCCTCATCCTCTCATGTTGCATCTGCATGAGGATCAATATACATATCTGCTCTAGCTCGACACATGCACTATCCTCTTTCTCTTGGTGGTTTCTTCACTTTGCTTGCAATGCCTCTCCCAAATTCAGCTTCTTAGCAACAGTTGATCGCTTGACTTTGCTGGTGCCCTTCTTAGATTGTTGATCTTGTTGCTCTTTGGCAACAACCTTCCTTTAGGCTTTGAGGTCACCTCTTCCTCAACAACAAAATCTGAATCCTCATCATCTGAATTCCTCTTCTTTCTAGCCACGGTGGCTGCAGGAGGCATGCCACTTGGTGTACTCCTCTCACCATCATCGATGAGCTACTAGGATCGGGACTAGTGCCCGCCTCGAATGTCGCAATGGGTGTCTCGACTGTTCTCACCGCATCCGGCATCGACATGGCCGACAACCCGTGAATAGATAAGGTGTAGGCAGAGAAGAAGAGTCATCACAAAATGCGAAGTTTTTGCAAAAAAAAAAAAATGAGTTCAAATTCTAGTATTAAGTTTTCACAGAAGACATTTCGTCGACCGAGTTTAAGGTTCGTGAATCCAAGTGTTAAACAGAGCTTGGCACACCACTTTCGGTTTGACGAAGTGGGTTTCGTCCTGCCGAAAACACTAGGGTTTCACAGAATCTTCATTTCGGTCACACCGATTTTGCACAACTTCGGTTGGACCGAAGGGTGCAGGTAATGGCCATAGGCCAAATCGGTCATACCGAAAATATAAAATCGGTCTCATCGAGATGTGTTCATGAAACCTAACCATAAAACTTTTACTCGAATCTAGTTCAAACGAACCAATCTGGTGTACAGGAGGATTTCAATCGTGGCAAGATACTAGGCAATCCAAACGTGCATTGAATCGGAGATGGGAGCACGAGTGGGATCAAAACTCACCCTAACTTGGTGGAGTTTTTCTACGGCGGCAACGGCTCGGAGGAGATGGCCATTGACGGCGACGGAGACCTGCGGCGAGCGCCTGCGCGACGGCACGGCGACGATCCGGAGACCAAGGCGACGGCAGCAAGGGGTGTGGGGGCGAAACGTTTGAAGGAGGAATCAACGCGCGCAGCCCTCGGAATATATACCCCTTCGCTGTCGGTGGGACCAAGTTGTAAAACTCGGTGGCACCGAGATGGATAACTGCTAGGCAGTTATGCACTTCGGTCACGCCGAAAATCACAACTCGGTTTCACCGAGATGAAAACCTAGATCAGTCTAAATGCTTTCGGTTCGACCGAGTTTGAGTGAGTTGGTCTGACCGAAATCAATTAGAAGGTTTTGGAAATTAGCCCTTGACGGATCGGTGGCTCGAGTGCTCCTCACCCGGATGGTCCGAAAATGACTTGTTCAAAATTTGTGATGTAAGCATGAATAGAATTTGAGACAAGAAAGAATAGATAGCTAGGGAGGTATTTAGGCATTCTTGTCCATCCATTTGGTCGAAAAATCAAAACGACCAAAACAACAAATGGATGTCCTCGAATGGATAAAATCATGCATCCAACATGCTCACACAATAAGATAGCAAATGATATATGTGTCAAACATGCACAACCAAAACTCTAGCAACTAACACACAATTTGTCGATGACTAGGTCATCTTTATATGAGTATATTGACTTAGGAGCCAAATGAGAACATTTGATCATAGGTCATACTCATCGCTTAAGCACAAGTGGGGTTACCACTTTTACATAAAGCATTGATGTGTTCACATCATTTGAAGATGCTTTAGCTCAATTTTTAGAGCAAAGCTCCCCTAGATGTGAGAATCCCTTTTAAAGGGTCAAACTAACCTTGGGTTGTCGAGAAGACTTCATGTAGATGTTGAAGATGTGGATGCTCAATGTTGATGGAGATCATCAAGAGTTGGGAGCTATCCTTTGGTTTGGGCACTTTCAATACCTACATGGGTTAGTCCCACAAGGAACAAACAAGGATATCCATGGACATAGATTGAAGTTCACAATAGATGATGTCCATGAAAGCAATGATTACCTTGTCCCTTGACTTACCAACAAGAGGGTTTGTGACTCCATGAACTAGTGCACGATGTGGAAGTTGATTGCACAAGTTTTTGCCAAAATGAATGTGAGTGAAGTATGTTGGCGGAGTCACCCTCAAGAACTTTCTAGTTCTTCTTCTTCGGGATCCACATCATCTTGATGGGAATCCTTGGGGTTGTAGTTGAGCTTGACGAAGTAGAACTTGACGTTTCCTTGGGAACCCACTTGACCATGGCTTGAGGTGCTTCAACAAATGCATCAATCTCCTCTTGAAGCTTGTCCTTGCCTTTTAGCTTGTGGTCTTGTGGTGGAAGGTCATCTTGAGCTTGTTACACATTGGAAGAAGTAGGATCATACTTCTCCTTTTGAGGAACAAACTGTGGAGTAGGATATTGACCTTCTTCCCACTCAACGCCTTCGGCGTTGAACTTTCTCTCAAAACCAATTCCTTGATTCTTCCGGTGCCTTCCTTGCTTGCGAACAATTTCCTCAAAGTTCTTGCTTCCGGCAAGGCTCTTGTAGACACCTTTCTCTATGATCCCTTTCAATAAACTATTCTCTTGCTCAAGTGTAACTTGGCTTGAAACATTGCTAGTGGAATCAAGAGAACTACTAGAAGCAACAACATTGGATTTAGCATGGTTATTGTTACTGCTAGAGGAAGAATTTTTCTTATGCTTGTCATGCTTAGTCTTAATGGGTGGCAAGAAATTAGACAAGAGAAGTCGTTTGGCAAGATATGAAGAACTCTTCTTTCAAGATCGTCATTGATTGCTTTTAGAAACTCATGTTCTTGCTCTAGAGTGAGCTTCTCAAGCGTAGCTTCTCATGAGATCTTAGGATCTCTATGATCTTCTTGAGTTGTTTCATGAGCTAACTTAAGAGTGTTTAGTTCTTTAGTTAGACGCTCAATCTCCTTCATAGCATTGTCATTCGACTCTTCTCGACTATAAAGACTACTAGCATGTTCATCGTTACTAGGCTCACTGGATTTATCACGCAAGAGCTCATCTTCACCAAGCAAGTCATCCTCATCACTATCGAAGTCAATGAATTCAGGGTGTGATACCTTGGGGCCTTTAGCCATGAAGCATCTTCCAATTCCCTCATTTGGTGAATCAAATAAGTCGTTGGAGTTGGAGTTGGAGGATATGAGAGCAAGACCGGCAACACCTTCATCTTGACTGTAGTCGGAGTCGGAGTGATAGCTTCCTTCGGATTGATTGTTGGAGTCGCAGCCGGAGACCCATTCACCTACACGAGCTTGATGTTTTCTTCTTGTGTAGCTCCTTGATGACTTGTCTTTCCTCTCCGAATCCTTGCTTCTCCGAGAGGGTCTTCGTTCATAACGATCATCTCTGCTCCTTCTCTCTTTCCGAGGTGACTCATCTCTTGAGCTTCTTCTTCTTGGAGATTCTTCTCTTCTCTTGTGGGGAGCCGTACACTCATTTGAGTAGTGTTCGGGTCTTCCACAATTGTAGCAGTTTCGATCACGACTAGAAGATCTCTTTTCATCATATGATCTAGACTTTGAGCTTCTCTCTTTGCCTCTATTCTTGTAGAATTTGTTGAAGTTCTTGACCATTAGGCTTATCTCTTCATTGGAAACTAACTTGTCACTTGAGGTTGTGGGAGCATCACTTGTAGCTTTGTAAGCACCACTTGACTTGTTGTGAAGCTCTTCCTTATCCTTAATGTCATCTCATGAGCAACAATTCTTCCAATGACTTGGTTGGCTTGAGAGTCTTGTAGTTTGGCATCATTTGGATCAAAGTGCACACGGTGTCATACTTTCCATCCAAAGCTCGAGAATCTTCTTGATGATGAATCGGTCGGTCATTTCTTCGCTTCCTAAGCCGGCAATCTCATTTGTGATGAGAGCAAGCCTAGAGTACATTTCAGCGACTCCTTCACCATCCTTCATCTTGAACTTGTCAAGTTGACCTTGAAGAATATCTAGCTTTGATTCCTTCACGGACTCGGTACCTTCGTGCATTTCAACCAAAGTATCCCAAATCTCTTTTGCATTCTCAAGACGGCTGATTTTGTTGAACTCCTCGGGACACAAGGCATTGAAGAGAATGTCACAAGCTTGAGCATTGTTTTGCAACATCCGCAATTCTTCCGGTGTAGCTTCGTGATCCGGAACTTTTCCTTCCTCGAAGAATTCACCTTGCATACCAACACAAATAATGCCCCATGCGGCTGGGTTATGACCAAGAATATGCATTTTCATTTTATGCTTCCAACTAGCAAAATTTGTACCATCAAAGTAAGGACCTCTACGAAAATTACCCTCACTAGACGCCATACTCTCCTAGGTTGTGAAACCAAGCTTATGGAGTCCAATGCAATGGAAACAAATACAATGGAGACCAAAGCTCTCATACCACTTGTAGGATCGAAAGTATGTCTAGAGGGGGGGTGATTAGACTACTTGTCAATATAAAAATTCTGCCTTTTGACAAAGAACAGTTTTTGGCAGATTCACAATTATGATCAAGTCAAGCATCACCCTACACGTGCAATTCTAGAGTATAGGCAGCGGAAAGTAATTGCACATATAGTAAAGAGAGGTGGAGAAGAGCAAACGCAATTTTGGAGACGCGGTGATTTTTCCCGTGGTTCCGATAGGTGGCGCTATCGTACATCCACGTTGATGGAGACTTCAACCCACGGAGGGTAACGGCTGCGCGAGTCCATGGAGGGCTCCACCCACGAAGGGTCCACAAAGAAGCAACCTTGTCTATTCCATCATGGCCTACGCCCACGGAGGGCTAGCCTTACTCGGGGTAGATCTTCACGAAGTAGGCGATCTCCTTGCCCTTACAAACTTCTTGGTTCAACTCCACATCTCGATGACGGAGGCTCCCAAGCAACACCTAACCAATCTAGGAGGCACCACCCTCCAAAAGGTAATAGATGTTGTAGATGATGATGAACTCCTTGCTCTTGTGCTTCAAATGATAATCTCCCCAACACTCAACTCTCCTCACCGATTTGGCTGTGGTGGAAGAAAGGATTGAGTGGAAAGCAACTTGGGAAGGCTAGAGATCAAGCTTCATATGGTGGGAGTGGAGCAACTTGATCTCAACACAAGGGTAGGTAGTTCTCTTCTCGTAAATGTAAGGTAGGAGTGGTAGTTCTTTCGATGGCTCTCTCCACGAATGAAGAGGGGTGGAGGGGTATAAATAGCCTCCACACAAAATCCAACCGTTACACACATTTGAGCAATCTCGGTGGGACCGAAGTGGACAACTCGGTGAGACCGATAGTTCAAATAATGTGAACGTTGGGATTTTCGTGGGACCGAATATACAATCTCGGTTAGTCTTATTCGTGCAATGACAAGAGCATGCCAGTTTGGTGGGACCGACTTCATCATCTCGGTGACACCGATTTAATGATGTAGGTTACGTAAACTTGGCAACTCATGTTTGGTGAGACCGAGTTCGAATCGGAAAATCCGAGTTTACTAGGGTTTGGCTTATGGCTGAGGTGGTTCATCTCGGTGTGACTGAGTTTGGAATATCGGTGGGACCGAGACTACTTATGAGTGTCTATGGCGGTGAAAGTTCTTGATAGTTTAGGAGATGTATCACTATGCACTTGAGCAACCAGATCATCATCATAACCTCATCCCCTTTTAATAGTATTGGCTTTTCCTATGGACTGAATGTGATCTTGGATCACTAAACCAAAAATGGAGTCTTGAGCTTTTGCCAATGCTTGCCTTAGCATTTTGGGGGTCCACTTCTTGATCCTTGCCATACCCATATCACTGAACTCTCTGAAATGATTCTCAAGTAACTATTAGTTCAATGATATATATGTTGTTATTAATTACCAAAACCACCCGGGGATTAGTTGCACTTTCAATAAGGCCTCTTCCTCTTTACCCACGCCTTCTCCTTCCGCTAGCCCATTCCCGTCTGTTCGATCCCTAACAACCAGGCATTCTCCTTTTCCACCAAAGGGAGGTTTTCCAAAGATGTCTGGATCCGGAGCAGGAGGCCGATGGATGGCCTCGACCGTCCAGGAGAAGGACATCAAGAAGCTCCGGGAAGCCGGGTATCTGGCCCAGAAGATCGGCCACCGTCTCCCACCGGCGGGACAGGTCGTCCCCACTCCGAAGTCTCACGAGAGAGTCGTGTTCCTTCCCCACTTCGTCCGCGGGCTCGGGTTTCCCCTCCACCCATTTGTCCGTGGAGTCATGTATTACTATGGGATTGATTTTCATGATCTTTCCCCCAACTCTTTTCTCAATATCTCGATGTTCATCGTCGTGTGCGAGGCCTTTGTCCGGATTTCGCCTCACTTCGGCCCGTGGCTGAAGATTTTCAATGTGAAGCCCAAGGTGGTGAGTGGCGAACACGCCGAGTGCGGCGGCGCCCTGGTGAGCAAGATGCCCAAGGCCGTTTGGCCGAAGGGCGCCTTCAACGACTCCATCAAGGAGTGGCAGCAGCAGTGGTTTTATATCACCGAACCACGTGGCAAAAAGTGGGATGCAGTTCCTGAGTTTAGATCCGGAGCTCTACTGCGGCTCACGTCCTGGCCCAAGAAGGGCCCGAACTGGTCCTCGTCCGATGAGTTGTCACTACTCCAGACGCGCGTTCAGAGTGTGGTTGACAGGGACGTCAAACTCGTCGACGTAGTCCAGGTGATGCTAGTTTGCCTGGTTCTCCCTTGTCAGCGCCAAGCCTGCACTATGTGGGAGTTCGACCCAACCGAGCACCAAACCCTGTAGGAGCTCTATGATTCCTCCCACAAGGATATCTGGAAGGTGCTCTTCAAGTCCGGCAAATCGTGGCCGGGATCCGCCGAGGACCGTGGGTATCAATTATCCCATTCTGCAAGCTCGGTAAGTTACAGCCACGCTCTGTCCATTCATGCTTCAGCTGGCATGTCATGAGGGAGACATCTTAATCGTGTTTCATTGTGACCTCAGGGATGGATAAAGAAGGTGGAGCGGATACATTGTCCGGCCCCGCTGCCGGAGGAACCGGCCGGACCTCTTCTGGCGAAGATTCTGGTCCTCACGCCGTACAAGGCCCCAAAGAAGGAGGCCTCCAAGAAGGTCAAGAAGACCCGGAGTGGCCTCCTTCGCCGCGGGGCTTCGGACGCAAAATCCGAATACTCAAGCAACGCTCCTTCTTCAGAAGGCGAAGAGGTGGAAGCAGAGGAGGACGAGCCTCACTCTGAAGGTGGGAGGAAGCGTGCAGCTTCCCCGTCTCTGGAGGCCGAATCACCCAAGAGGGGGAAAGGTTCCCTCCTAGAGACATCCACCACGGTTGCCGACAGCAGCCCGGAGTGGGATCCCAGGGCCCAGCCCCTGGAGAAATCGTAAGTACGAAATCCGAACACGCATATGCGTCTGGGATTGTTTTTGGATATAGTAGCTTTAACCGTTGCCACATTTCACACAGCCCAGCGAGGTCTCAGGCCAGACAGTCCTCATCGGAGGATTTGCTGGGCTCAGACTCCTTGGCGAGCGAGACGCCTCCGCAGGCCCCTTCCCCAAAGTTCAGGCGCGACACTGAGCTGTCATCTCGACAGGACCCGGACTAGGGAGGACATATCCCTGGAGTGGATAGGGCCCCCGAGACCACTAAGGTTCCAGAATCAAGCGAACATCCACCTTCGATGGTGGGAGGCCTGCCTACCCCGCCGACATCCTCTGTTCACGCAGAGCTGCCTGGCGGTCTATCGACAGCGTTGAAGAACGCGTCTATCATCGATGAGCATCAGACCCTCATGGGTGCGGTGGTTGAGAAGATTCAGTCCGCCGAGAGCGGGCTGAACTAGTCCTGCTTTGGCCTTATAAAGGCCTTTGAGGTATGTTTCCTAAGAAACCTTTGAGGAATCGTCATAATATGAGTAGTAGCCCCTGATACACTGTCCGGCGGAGGAGACGGAGCCGGGCAGGGGATCAAATCCTCTGCTTTCGCAGGAGCCTATGTGAATGACGTATACCCCTTTATGTGAAAACATGCGTCTACAGAGAGGACGGCCGCTTATAATGCGGAAGTTTCCAAACTGAAGCAGAGCCTTCCACGGGCCGAGGAAGAACTTGGCCGTGTGAAGAAGCAATTGGAAGACAAGCAAGGTATGTTGAGAACATTTGTCTTGAAGTCGGCACGAATGAATAGTTGTGCTTAGTGAAAATTATTTGTATTGTATCTAGGAGCGAGTGCCGAATACGAGGCACTAAAGAAGGCTGTGGCTGATGCCAACAAGAAGGCTGCCGTTGAACAGGCGCTTCGTGAGAAACACGAGGCCAGGGTCATCGCAGCTGAGCGAGAGCTCCAAGAAGCTGTGAAGAAAAGTGAGGGCTTGGAGCAGAGTCTAGTAGGGAAAGAATCCGAACTCGCCCAAGCACTCGAGGCTGCGGAAGGTGCTCGGGAAGAAGCCCGAGGTGCTGTGCGGGACATTCAGGAGGCCCAGAAAGTTGCGGCTGGTAAGGCCTTCTGTATTCTTAGCCCTTTGTACATGATAATGGGAAGAATTCTAAGCGGCAAGATGAATTCTTATTTTTCCAGGGGCTTTTGCGGATCTTCCTCGCAGCATATCAGATGCTGCCCAATTCTACCGAACCGAGGAGAAGAAGTCTGCGGAGAGGGATTTCTGGTCACAGTATTTGGCGTCGAACTATCCGGTGCCTTTTATCGATCAGCTGAAGCAGCTGGTCGAACTGCACCAGGCGGCCGAACTAGACATGAAGGACTTAGTTATCCGGCTGTGGCCTGCGGAGCCGATTCCAAACAGTTACTTCAGACTCGTGAAGCGGATTGTGGGCGCCTGTCCTCGGCTAGATGCTATCAAGCGATCAGTTTGTATAGAAGGTGCACGCATGGCATTTGCCCGTGCAAAAGTGCATTGGGAAAAGCTTGACACAGAGAAGCTGATGACTGAGGGGCCGCCGGAGGGTAAGGAGCACCGCAAGCCCGAACTATACTATGAAGGTGTACTGAAAGGGGCCCGCCTTGCGGTGGATAAGTGTGCCAAAGACATTATATTTCCCTGAGGGCATTCGTGCCGCTTTTTGTAATATGGGATAATGGCATTTTTATTTATATTGCCTGTTTTGTTTGAACATTTGTTCTTCCTGTGCGGCTGTTTATTGTATGTAAATCCTGAGAGTTGGCCAGTCGTCGGCTTCTGCCCCCACATAAAAAGAATACGGGGGTGTTCGGGATATATCTGAACGCTCTTTATCCCATAGTTGGGTCCTTTTAAGGAGGTGTTTCTCTCCGCGAACCAGGCAATCGGACTATAAGGCTTTATTACTCTCACTTAGCCATAGGAATTCGAGTATGGTCGGCGCAACCCCTAGTGTTTGGAAGACCGTACTAGGGGCTCTATTGGCGCCTGATCAGAAGACTGATTCATCGCACTCTGCATTTATAATGGCATTGTGCGGAATAAATCTTTAAGGATTTTACAACCTCTCAAACAGCTGACCAGCTCTCGCTACATCATGACAGTCGGTTTTCGGCTTTCTCTACTGAGGTGCTCGTCCGGCAGAACCGGGACACAATCGCAGTAGTTCTCCCAGCGCTACCTTAGCCGATGGAACGGAACGTAAGGTACCAAAACATGGGAGCCGGGCAAACCCAACCAATGACCCAAGACACGATTCGGAGCTGATGCATATAATGCTATAAGTTCGGGGTGCCGAGCAACCAAAAAGGTGGTCGGACTTTATTGCCGTACTGTGAAGCCCCTTGCATAACCGGGTGTAACATGGAGTGTGGCTGCTGTTTTTTAGCAAAGAGGCGTCGGCGATAAACAACGGCCGGTAAGTGTTATTTAAGTCTACACATTGTAGTAGGATGATATGTCGATGCATATGGGTACGATTTATGATTATGAAAAGAGGTGTGTTTGGTAGAACCTGTGATGGCCGGACTGGAGGGGCTGTGAGTGGGTTTGAAGTGAATCCGGACTGCCTTCTTTAGGGGGGCTCCTTGTGTGTCCTGGTTGATTCCACATCGCCAATCCTCTTCTGCGTCAAAGTTAGTTTGTAAAGGCGAATACTTAGAGGTAGCTGACCGTCCTCTTGTGGTTGGTCCGAGGGCTCCTGATTGGACCCTGGTAAACCCAGCCATTATACCGTGAAGTAGCGCGGACTCCTCAGTTGGTGTCCGGATAGTTGGCTGTCATATCAAAAATTTGATAGGCATGCGCGACTCGCTACTCCGGCAGCTATGTGATTTCCGCTCTAAGGGCGGGGTTCGGCCTTGCCCATAGGTGTGATTGCATCACACGGTGTTGGCCTAAGTGATTTACCACGTGGAATCTAGTCAACATGGTTTATCAAGGGTAGGACCATCCAGGATTGTCTCGCATGGTCGTATGAATATATTCACCAATGCCACTCGTCTGGGAGAGAGATCATATTGCTTAAGCTTGACTTTGCCAAGGCCTTTGATACGATTGAGCATGCCCCCATGTTGGAAATCATGAAACACATGGGTTTTGATGATAGGTGGTTGGGCTGGATGGAAACGATCTTTGGCTCGGGAGTTTCGTCAGTCCTCTTAAATGGTGTTCCTGGTCGGAAATTCAAATGCAAGTGTGGAGTGCGACAGGGTGACCCTCTTTCACCACTGATCTTTGTCCTTGCGGCTGATCTGCTACAAGCTGCGATCAATGACGCTTACGCTCAGGGGTTGCTGGAGCTTCCCATTCCCCGTGAAAATGCAGGTGACTTCCCGGTGGTGCAATACGTTGACGACACAATGTTGGTCATGCAAGCTTGTCCTACGCAGGCAGCCCGCATGAAACTTATCTTGGAGGATTATGCGGCTTCGGTGGGACTCAAGATCAACTTCCATAAATCGACCCTCATACCCATTAATGTCGACCACCAGCGTGCTGGTGGGTTGGCGGAGGTGTTTGGCTGCCCTGTTGGCACCCTGCCGTTCACTTACCTTGGCCTCCCCATGGGGACGACTAGGCCGAGTGTTCTTGATCTCATGCCATTGGTACACTCGGTTGAGAGGAAAACTTCCACTGCCCTATCACTGATGTCGTCGAGAACCAAGCTGACGCTGGTCAATTCGGTGATCACCTCCATGCTGATCTATGCAATGTGCACGATCAAGCTGCACCCTAAAGTGGTTGAGCACCTGGACAAACTGCGCCGATACTGCCTCTGGGCAAAAAATTCTGGTGATGGGATCAAATCCAACTCCCTTGCTGCCTGGGAGCTTGTCTGTCGACCGAAACGGTGTGGTGGCCTTGGTGTTATTGATATCAGAATACAAAATGCCGCGCTACTCCTAAAGTACTTGTTCAAATTCTACAATCGTGAGGATGTGCCCTGGGTTCAGCTAGTCTGGGAGGCGTACTACCCGAACAAGGTGCCACACGCCGCTGAGCCAGTGGGTTCCTTCTGGTGGAAAGACGTGATGCAGCTCAGTGGAACATTCCATGGAATCGCTAGGGTCATCCCCGGAGATGGTTGCAGCTCTCTGTTTTGGAAAGATGTCTGGTTTAGTGACCCTGGCTCCGCACTGATGAACACGTATCCGCGGGCCTTCTCTTATGCTCTGAACGAGGATGATTCCATTGCCAAGGTTCTCAGGACCAATTATCCAGCCGCGATCTTCAGTCTGCCTCTTTCGGTCCAGGCCAGGGAGGAGATCAGAGAAATACAGCAAGGGTCCTCGCATGTCAGTTTGGACAACGGCTCGGCCGATGTTTGGGTCTGTGACCTAGGACGATATTCGTCAAAGAAATACTACAACCACTGTTTCAGGCAGGTGAAAGCTGACGAGGCCTTTGGATGGCTATGGAAAGCCAAAAGCCCGATCAAGTTCAAGATGTTTGGGTGGCTGCTTATGGTCGATCGTTTGAACACCAGGAACATGCTGAAGCGGCAGCACTTTACTGTGGCTGGGGGCAACTACAATTGCATGCTCTGCCAAAACCCGCCCGAGGAAACCGTGGAACATCTCTTCTTCACGTGCCCTTTTGCCCAACAATGCTGGACTAAGGTTGGTCTGACCTGGCAGGGGGAACCAATAGGCTTGCCATCTTGCATGGTGGGAGAGAGAGCTGGCGCCGGCCGCTTTTCATGGATATCTTCTTGCTTGCTGCTTGGAGCCTGTGGATGGAAAGAAACAACCAACATTTCAGGGGGATCCCACACTCGTTCATGGCATGGTTAGCTAGGTTCAAACATCTGTTGGGTTTGGTAACCCATAACTGTCCTGAGAAGGTTCATCCTTTTCTCTCTGATTTCATTGTAAGTTTGGACCGCTAGCTTTTGTTTCTGCAACCCTTACGGCCGGGGGGGGGGGGGCTAAAACCCTTTGTAACACACATGTAACTGTTATGTTGTGAGTAATACAAAGTCAGTGGGAGCCTCTCCCACTGTCACTGACCTTTCAAAAAAAAACATGGTTTATCCCGTTAGCATACGGTAAACTACCGCGTGGTGGGAAGGTGCCAAAGCTTTATTCTTTGGCGTAGCATTTTTTGGTGATCCAAAGACAACCGTTAGAGTGGTGGGCCAATAAAACTTGGCCTTTGCGCCTGGCATCTTATAGAAGATGTTATTTGTGGCTTCATACCCGTGGGGGCTTTATGTGTTATGGAGCCCCCGAACTACTAGGTCTAGAGGTACTGCAATTGAATTGCTGTTGTTGATGTGATCATGGGCGATCAGCCATACTTTTATGCCCTGGGGGGGGGGGGCTGGCTCTTGACTAGACGCCTCCCCTTATTGTTTCCGGCGCACGACCAGCCGCTTTGTTTTGAGGATCCGGCATTCTCTATTGGTATGCTTTGGCGTCCTTCTAGGAGTACCATGAATTCCACACGGTTGATCGAGTGTGTGGCTTGGGCCGAATAGGCTTGAGCTGTTCTTTGTACGTTTACCGGACTGAGAGTTGCTGGACTTGGCACCAGTTTCCCTGTCTCGACGTTTATGACCATTGCGCCGAGGCTTGAGGATGCCTCTTCGTGTATTCTTCTTACTGTCTTGGACCGTAGTGATGTGTGGACGTCTGGCTGTGTGCTTGTGGTTCTCCTGCTTAGGTTGAGGTAGCCAGTTGTGCCGAGTATGCCCTTTGTTAGGGTGGTCGAGTCCATACTTTTCGGTGGCCAGGATCTTGGTCCACCTATCCACTAGCAGATCTTGGTCAGCTTTGAGCTGCTCTTGCTTCCTTTGCAAGCTCCTTGCCGTGGCCATGAGCCGTCGCTTGAAGCGAACTTGTTCCACTGGATCTTCATGCACGCCGAACTCATCATTGCCGACGCTTACCTCGTCTTCGGAGGGGAGTGTGTAGTTGTCCCTCTCCAGGTATCCATCGTGGCCGGTCCGGCCTGCTTGAAGGTAGGCTGATCAGGACTGTATTCCTCTTCGGCACCATCCGGATTGCTTTCATCTCCGGGGTCGGTGTTGATGTGGCGGGGCTTGGAGCGGCGCCAAAGACGCCCATGCTTTGCTTTTCCTCCTGAGGGGTATCCTCCGTTGCCTCGTCGCCATTGGTTTCCTTTGGAGTGTCCACCATGTATATATCGTATGAGGAGGTGGCCGTCCACCGTCCTGTGAGCGGTGGCTCCTGTAATTCTCCTGCATCGTCGTCCATACCGTCGATGTATTCGGAGTCGAAGTCAAGCACGTCGGTTAAGTCATCGACCGTGGCAATGAAGTGGGTGGTGGGTGGGCAACAAATTTCTTCGTCGCCTGCTTCCCTCTCGAGCCGGGCATAGTTCGGCCACGAATCTCCTGATAAAGAGAGAGACTTTAACGAGTTCAGTACGTCGCCAAAGGGCGAGTGCTGGAAGATATCCGCAGCGGCAAACTCCATCACCGAGCCCAACCAGGCTCGGCAGGCTCGGGTGCGCGCGGACTGGGACCTACAACCGGATACGAATCTGGGGGTCCGGAGTCACAGGCTTCCTCAGAAGTGAGGCTTGTGTTCGGCTCCACCGCCGATGAGGGTACAGCCTGCGGGGCGGGGTCCATCCCTCCGTCCTTAGGCCACGCAGCCAACTCCGGATTTAGGTCCGGGGCTACTGCTGGGGCGATATCCCGAGCATTGTCCGACAGCAGGTCTAGGCCGTGCTCATCGTGACTGTCCGGTACTCCTGGCACAGTCCCGAATCTGTCAAAGGTCAAGTCTCCACGAATGTCGGTCGTGTAATTCAAGTTTCCGAACCTGACCTGGTGACCAGGGGCGTAGCTGTCGATCTACTCCCGGTGGCCAAGTGAATTGGCCTGCAGTGCGAAGCCGCCGAACGCGAAGATTTGTCCGGGGAGAAAAGTCTCCCCCTGGACCGTGTTGTTGATGATTGAAGTCACCATCAAGCCCCGTAGCGATGGCACAGAGGAACTCTCAATGAAAGCACCAATGTCAGTGTCAAAACCGGCGGATCTCGGGTAGGGGGTCCCAATCTGTGAGTCTAGGCTGATGGTAACAGGAAGCAAGGGACATAATGTTTACCCAGGTTCGTGCCCTCTCGATGGAGGTAAAACCCTACTTCCTGCTTGATTAATATTGAAGATATGAGTAGTAAAAGAGTAGATCTACCATGAGATCGTAGAGGCTAAAACCCTAGGAGCTAGCCTATGATGGTATGATTGTAATTGTGATCGGCCTTCTAAGGACCAACCTCTCCGGTTTATATAGATACTGGAGAGGGCTCGGGTTTACATGGAGTCGGTTACAAGGAAGGAAACACAATATCCGGATCGCCAAGCTTGCCTTCCACGCAAAAGAGAGTCCCATCCGGACACGGGCCGAAGTCTTGAGTCTTGTATCTTCACGCTTCAATAGTCCAGACGTTGTACATAGTCCAGCTGTCTGAATACCCCCTAATCCAGGACTCCCTCAGACGCCCTTGGAGCTCAGCATCTTCAACTTGAGGTATGCATAGTGGGGCATAACCATGAACTTGGCCAAGGCAGGTCGCCCAAGTAAAATGTGATAAGGGATCTCCAGATCCACCACTTCAAACCAGACTGCTTCACGGCGGAAGTGATCCTTGTCTCCGAAGAGAACGTCTATCTTGATCTTGCCGATTGGTGAGCATGACAGGCCGGGTACAATGCCATGGAACACGGTCCGACTGGGCAGAAGTTGCTTCGTCTTGATGTTCAGCTTCTCCATGGTGTCTCGGTACAGGATGTTGATGCTGCTCCCACCATCGATCAGAACTCGGGAGAAACGAGCGGCTCGCCTTTCTGTCACGAAGGTGGCTTCCAGCACCAACACATAAGACCCTGGAGACGGCATCACCTCTGGGTGATCAGCCCGGCTCCAGCTGATAGGCTTTTCAGACCAATGCATAAATTCCGGGTCCTTGGAGGCAACCGCCGCATTGACTTCTTGGTGCTGACGGCGCTGGCTGCGCCTGTCCTCGACTTGGCTTGTGAAGATGACATAGGCTGCATGCTCGTTGGGGAACTCATCTTGAATGGCTCCGACTGCTGGGCGAGCGGCCGGCTGCTGAGGAGCCGGAGGTGGCTGGCCTGCAGGCGGAGGGGGCAGTAGTCCTTCGCCCTTGGAAATCCACGTGAGCCAATGACACTTCCGAGTTGTGTGGTTGGACGGCTTCGCACCATTGTGGAACTTGCAGGGGGCATCAAGGGTTTGCTCATAGGAGAAAGCCGACTGCCAAGCCGGCCTACCGCCCTTCAGACGCTTGGGCGCGGGCTGCCCTCCAGGCTGTTCGTCTTCGACTGTGGCCACCTGCCGACTGGTGGAAGGTGGCATGGGAGCCTTGAGCTTGTTGTCGTTCTGGTGTGGGCGTCGGTTGGAGTCGCCAGCCGGCGTTCTTGGAGCCGGAGGGAGCACCTTCCCAGAGGCGTCCACTCGGAGCTCGGTCTTCATCGAGGAGTCGGCCGTGGCGTATTTGTCTGCTATGATCAGCAGTTCGTCGAGTGTAGCCGGCTCGTCGTAGAGAAGTCGGTGCTTGAGAAGGGTGCCCTCTCGGCACCCGGCGGTGAAGTACTCTATCGCTTGCACCTCATGCACGCCCTCGCAAGAGTTGCGGAGCTCGGCCCAGCGTGTGAGGTAGTCGCGAGTCGATTCGCTGGGGCCTTGGATGCACAAGGAGGGCTGGCGAGGCTTGGGAGGCCGCTTGTATGTGTTGGTGAAGTTGCGGATGAAGACTTCTGTGAAGTCTAGCCAGCTATTGACGATGTAGGGCTTGAGGTTGTTCAGCCAGGTGCGCGTAGTGCCCTGAAGCATGAGGGGGACGTACTTCACGGCAACACGCCTGTTGCCGTTTGCTATGCTGACTGCAGTGGAGTAATCGATCAACCAGTCTTCCGGCTTCACCGAGCCGTTGTATTTTGGCGTGTCTCTTGGGAGGAAGAACCCTTTGGGGGAGGGCTCGTCGCGGATGCGGGGGCCGAAACAAGGCGGGCCGACATCGTCTTCTTCTTCCAGCGCCAGGGATCATGCCAGACGATCGATCCGATGGCGGGCATCGTTCTCGTCGATTCCTTCGCGGTGACCCAGTCGGCCACTGAGCGTCGGATGCGTGACAGACGGCGGGGTGGGATATCTTTCCCCGCGAGGCGGAGGAGGAGGCGGGTTGCCACGTCGCTCCATGACACGGGGGCGGCCCTCTCCGTCGCGCTCGACGGAGAGGCGAGTCCGACTGCGGCTAGCAGTCGGCCCCTTGTCCTTCATCTCGCGAGCGCCGTCTACAGTCGTTGTCCGGGACGTCGCGCCGTTCTCTCGATGAGGGGGTGGATCATCATTTCGCCGGATGGGCGCTTCGGTGCGGTAGCCGGCTTCTTGCTGCTCGGCGACCGCGTCAAGGAGCTGCTGGACGCGCTTTGTCATGTGGCGACGCTCGTCGCCCTCGAGCTTGTCCAGCTCATCTGCTACCGCTTGGGCAGCTCATATGTTCTCCGCAGGCGTGGCGTAGACGGGACGATCCGTCCCGAACATGCTGGCGATGGTCGCACCATGCTACCGGATCGAGCCGATGCGGCTAGGTCCCTCAGGGGCCGGCGTGCCGCCGACGGCTCGGTCCATCTCGCGCCGGTAGGCTTCCGAGAGGCGTCGCATGCTGGCCGGTCGGTTGGCGCTTTCGATGAGCTGGACGCAGCATGCTTCCAGCATCTCAGCGTCTGCGTCTTCCGGGATGGGCGCTGACAAGTCTCGCAGCGCCGCATCGAGTGGGTCTCAAACGCCTCCGTCCGAGTGCTCACCACTGTTAATGACAAGCACCTCCGTGACGGCGCTCCCACCGCTGTGCTCGCGAGGAGGCGGCTCATCGTAGACCACCACGTTGGTGGGGAACGCGTCAAGCGATGCCGTGTCGGAGTCGACGATCATCGGGTCTGTGGAGCCAACAGACTCCAAGTCTATAGCAGGCTTGCTGGCTACGTGGAGCTGGTCGAGGAGGCTGATGAGGCGGCTCTCGAGGCCATTTGTGCCCACGTCGAACGAGGGCTCGTCGGAGAGGTGAATCTCATCGAGAAGATTAGTGAGGCAGCTCGCTGCGCAGGCGTCGTCAACGCCGTGCAGCACGTCGGGGCAAAGCGCCATCAGGCGTGCCGAGCTAGCTACGCTCGCTGGAGAGGAAGAGGGTTCCCATCTAGAGCAGGTCTCCAGACGACGGTGCACCTGGCCCCATGATGGGAGCCAGTAAGACATCGTCGGTGCCTGGAAACGGGATAAGGCGAAGGCATGCACGCCGGCGAATTTTACCCAGGTTTGGGGCTCTCCATGGAGATAACACCCCTAGTCCTGCTCTGCGGGGTCTCCGCATGATCACTAGATCAAGACAAGTAGCTACAAGAGGCTCCTTGAGCTGTTTGGCTAGAGGAAGAAGAAGGGCAAGGCTAGTTCTCCTCTCCTCTCTATGTAGTGTCTAAAACTCTAAGAGATCAACCCTTTGCATGGGTGCCCTGGGGGTTTATATAGGCCTACCCCCTAGGGGTACAATGGTAATCCGGCTGGATGTGGGTCCAGGCCGTCAGTGTCTGTAATCGCCGGCTTCTCCGCCGACCGCTGGGGCCCGCCGACTGGTGGGTCCCGCCGGCTGCCGGCCTCTTGGCCGACAGGATGGGCCCACTGTCCGGGAGTCTTGTCGGCTGCTGGTTATTGTAGCCTTACTCTTGGAGGCGATGGCTTTGTCACGGTAAGCATGGTTACAGTGCCACCGTCTGGCGGGCTTTCACTGTAGCCTTACCCCGTCTTGTCTAGTTAATGGTGCACAAACTTCTAGGGTGGGGGTGTGCCGACTGTTGGGAGCCGGCTTCCCCCTAGGTCGACTGGGGAAGCTTGGCCGCCTTCTGTTATCTCTCTGGCCGGAGTGGCCCGCCGCCTGAGGGCCAAACTGATGGCCTGTCGTGGGTGATGTCATGGTCATCATGGCAACAGTGCCACGCCAGATGGGGAGTGGCTGCCCCGTACGGAGCACTGTGTCCACGCTTGCTCCGGTATTCGGGGGTGGCAGGCTTCACTATAGCCACGCCCCGTCTTATCGCCGTTATGTGGGTGCAAACTTTGAGGGTGTGAGCTAGGCTGCCTGCTCGGAGCCGGCCCTCTGATGGCCGGCTGCTAGGAGTCGACCCTTGTTGAGAGGGCTTGCAGAGCCTTGCTGCCTTCTGGCAGCCGGCCGGTGGGATAGCCGGCCAGGAGAAGGCGGCCCTGCGTCTTGGATGTTGGAGGGCGCAGTCGACCCAATATTTTTTGAAGAGCCAGGGGGAGCCGGTTAGGCTACCCATGGTCATTTACTCTGATAATGCCTCTCAAAATAATTTGATCTCTTTAATTTAAGCCTTGAGCTAGGGCACCTCTGCAAATCTCCGCTTTCCTCTATGAAGGGCCTATCTATTTTTACTTATATGCAATTTTACTTTCTATTTTGAGTCTCCACCTTCTCTTACAAAGCACCAACTAGAGGGCAATATTTTCATCCTTTTGCATTGTGTAGCTGATAGTGAGTGTGTTTCATGAGTGGATCAATGATTGAGCATAATGGGCTAGGGATAACTTTCTTTAGCATTGATATTTTGAAGACATCGTTGCTTGTTAGTATGCTTGAGTATTTGTGTCGTCATGTCAAACTATAGACTATTGATTTGAATTATTAAAGTTCAAATTTCCATGCCACTAAAGAAAAGAATATATGATGAATGTGAGAGGTAGCATTCCACATCAAAAATTCTGTTTTTATCATTTACCTACTCGAGGACGAGCATGAATTATGCTTGGGGATGCTTGATATGTCTCCAACATATCTATAATTTTTTTATTGTTCATGCTATTATAGTATCAATCTTGGATGTTTTATATACACTTACAGTCATCTATATATCATTTTTTGGGACTAACCTATTAACTTAGTGCCCAGTGCTAGTTGCTGTTTTTTTGCCGGTTTTTGGTTTTTTAGAATATCAATACCAAACGAGGTCCAAATGCCACGAAACTTTTTGGAGATTTTTACTGGACATAAGAGACCCTGAAAGCTTTGGGAGGGGACGAGAATATGGAGTTGTGGCCCACGAGGCACCAGGGTGCGCCCTAGTGGCTTGTGGGGCCCACGTGGCTCCGTTTGGCCTAACTGCGCCTCTATAAATGCTCTAAAATCAGGAGACCAATAGTGAGTCCACAAAATATGTTTTTCACCGTCGCAAGTTCCAGAACCACGAGATCCCATCCGGAGGCCTTCTCCGATACTCTGCCGGAGGGGGAATCGATCACGGAAGGGCTCTACATCAACATTGCTGCCCTTTTGATAATGCATGAGTAGTTTACCACAGACTTACGGGTCCATAGTTAGTAGCTAGATGGCCTCTTCTTTCTATTTGATCTTCAATACAATGTTCTCCTCGATGTTCTTGGCGTTCTATCCGATGTAATCACTTTTTGCGGTGTATTTTTTGGGATCCGATGAGTTATGAGTTTATGATGAGATTATCCATGAATATTATTTGAGTTTTCTCTGGACTCTTTTATGCATGGTTCTTATAGCTTCGTATTTATCTCTAATCTATTGATTTGGTTTGGCCAACTAGATTGATTTATCTTGCAACGCGAGAGGTGCTTTGTAATGGGTTCGATCTTGCGGTGCTCAATCCTAGTGACAGAAGCGGACATGACACGTATTGTATCGTTGCTATTAAGGTTAAAAAGATGGGGTTTAATCATGCCTGATGTCTATTATGCAACTTTATTCTTTTAGACTCATGTTGGGCCTCCAAGCGCAGAGTTTTGTAGGACAGTAGCAATTTTCCCTCAAGTGGATGACTTAAGGTTTATCAATCCGTGGGAGGCGTAGGATGAAGATGGTCTCTCTCAAACAACCCTGCAACCAAATAATAAAAAGTCTCTTGTGTCCCCAACACACCAAATACAATGGTAATTTGTATATGTGCACAAGTTCGGCAAAGAGATGGTGATACAAGCATAGTGATGATAGTAGATATTGATTTTTGTAATAGGAACAATAAAAAACAGCAAGGTAGCAATTGATAAAACGGAGCACAAACGGTATTGCAATGCTTGAAAATGAGGCCTAGGGTCCGTATTTTCTCTAGTGCAATCTTTCAACAATGCTAATCTAATTGGATCATTTAACCATCCCTCAATGTGTGATGAAGAATCAGTCCAAAGTTCCTATCTAGCGGAGAATATAACGCGAAATTGTTTGTAGGGTACGAAACCAACTCAAAGCTATTTTTTCCGATCAACCTATCCTAGAGTTCGTACTAAAATAACACCAAGCTATTCTTTCCGATCGACCTAACCAAGAGTTTGTACTAAAATAACACCATATGATACACATCAACCAACTCTAATGTCACCTAGATACTCCAATGTCACCACGAGTATCCGTGAGTTGATTATACGATATGCATCAAAGAATTTCAGATTCATAATACTCAATCTGACACAAAGAACCTCAAAGAAATTCACCTAGTGGCACAATATTATCAAGCAAAGAAGTAGTTTCATCATAAGCATCATGCATAGCAGAAGTGGCATCATCAATAACATGCGACATATTTGAATCAATATAGGTTGTAGGTGTTGCAAGTTTACTCAAAATAGAAGGAGAATCAAGTGCAGAGCTAGATGGCAGCTACTTACCTCCCCTCGTAGTTAAGGGAAAAATCTTAGTTCTTTCGTCTTTCAAATTCCTCATCCTGATCAACAGATATAGATCCCAGTGCTCAGAGTATAGAGCTATGCTCCCCGGCAACGACACCAGAAAAAGGTCTTGATAACCCACAAGTATAGGGGATTGATACGTCTCCAACGTATCTATAACTTTTGATTGTTCCATGCTGTTATATTATCCATCTAGGATGTTTTATATGCATTTATATGATTTTTTATATGATTTTTGGGACTAACCTATTAACCTAGAGCCTAGTGCCAGTTTCTGTTTTTTCCTCATTTTTGAGTTTTACAGAAAAGGAATACCAATCGGAGTCCAATTGACGTGCCAATTTTTGACAATTCTTCTTGGACCAAAAGAAGACCCCGGAGCAAAAGAGTTGGGCCAGAAGAGTCCCGGGCCATCCACGAGGGTGGGGGGCACCCCCCCGACCACGTGGGCCTACCTCGTGGTCGACTTGGGCACCTCCTTGACGTGAGACCTACGCCAAAAATTCCTATAAATACTGGAACCTCCAGAAAATAACCTAGATCGGGAGTTCCGCTGCCGCAAGCCTCTGAGCCACCAAAACCAATCGGGGCCTGTTAGGCAGACTCACGGAGGGGGGGATCCTCACCGATGGCCATCTTCATCATCCGGCGCTCTCCATGACGAGGAGGGAGTAGTTCACCCTCGGGCTGAGGGTATGTACCAAGAGCTATGTGTTTGATCTCTCTCTCTCTCTCTCTCTCGTGTTCTTGATTCAGCACGATCTTGATGTATCGCGAGCTTTGCTATTATAGTTGGATCTTGTGATGTTTCTCCCCCTCTACTCTCTTGTAATGGATTGAGTTTTCCCTTTGAAGTTATCTTACTGGATTTAGTCTTCGAGGATTTGAGAACACTTGATGTATGTCTTGCCGTGCTTATCTGTGGTGACAATGGGATATTCATGTGATCTACTTTATGTATTTTTTGGTGATCAACTTGCGGGTTCAATGAACTTATGCATAGGGGTTGGCACACGTTTTCGTCTTGACTCTCCGGTAGAAACTTTGGGGCACTCTTTGAAGTACTTTGTGTTGGTTGAATAGATGAATCTGAGATTGTGTGATGCATATCGTATAATCATGCCCACGGATACTTGAGGTGACATTGGAGTACCTAGGTGACATTAGGGTTTTGGTTGATTTGTTTCTTAAGGTGTTATTCTAGTACGAACTCTATGATAGATCGAACGGAAAGAATAGCTTCGTGTTATTTTACTACGGACTCTTGAATAGATCGATTTAGAAAGAATAACTTTGAGGTGGTTTCGTACCCTACCATAATCTGTTCGTTTGTTATCCTCTATTAGTGACTTTGGAGTGACTCTTTGTTGCATGTTGAGGTATTTATATGATCCAGCTATGTTATTATTATTGAGAGAACTTGCACTAGTGAAAGTATGAACCCTAGGCCTTTTTTCCTAGCATTGCAATACCGTTTACGCTCACTTTTATCACTTGCTACCTTGCTGTTTTTATATTTTCATATTACAAAAACCTATATCTACTATCCATATTGCACTTGTATCACCATCTCTTCGCCGAACTAGTGCACTTATACAATTTACCATTGTATTGGGTGTGTTGGGGACACAAGAGACTCTTAGTTATTTGGTTGCAGGGTTGCTTGAGAGAGACCATCTTCATCCTACGCCTCCCACGGATTGATAAACCTTAGGTCATCCACTTGAGGGAAATTTGCTACTGTCCTACAAACCTCTGCACTTGGAGGCCCAACAACGTCTAGAAGAAGAAGGTTGTGTAGTAGACATCAAGCTCTTTTCTGGCGCCGTTGCCGGGGAGGTGAGTGCTTGAAGGTATATCTTTAGATCTTGCAATCGAATCTTTTTGTTTCTTTTTTTATCACTAGTTTATTTTATAAAAGAGAACTACAAAAATATGGAATTAAATTTGCCTCATATGCTTCATCTTTTTAATATCTTTCGTGAGAATGATGGAAAGGAAAATTGTGCTTAAGTACTAGAAGAAGAAGTCTATAGAATGTTTGGCACTAAATCTTTGAATGATGAGCATGATCGCAATGTTGTTAGTATGAATTCTTTGAATACCCATGATGCTAATGATATGCAAAGCCACAAGCTTGGGGATGCTATGTTTGATTAATATGATATGTTTAGTACCCCAAGTTTTGATGAGCAAATTTATTATGATGAAAGCATGCCTCCTATTTATGATGATTATTGTGATGACACGTATGCTATAAAGAATAGAGATAACCATGGAACTTGTCATCATGATTTTAATTTTCAATTGGATTATGCTTCACGAGATAGTTGTTTTGTTGAGTTTGCTCCCACTACTATTGATGAGAACAAATTTGCTTATGTGGAGAGTAGTTAAATTTCTATGCAAGTAGATCATGAAAAGAATTCTTTATGTGATGGTTATACTGTTGAATTCATTCATGATGCTACTGAAAATTATTATGAGGGAGGAATATATGCTTGTAGGAATTGCAATAATATCAAGTTTCCTCTCTCTGTGCTTAAAGTTTTAAAGTTATGCTTGTTTTGCCTTCCTATGCTAGTTGATTATTGTTCCCATAAGTTGTTTGCTCACAAAATCCCTATGCATAGGAAGTGGGTTAGACTTAAATGTGATAGTCATATTCTTCATGATGCTCGCTTTATGTTTCAATTCTTATCTTTTATGTGAGCATCATTGAAATCATCATGCCTAGCTAGGGGCGTTAAACGATAGCGCTTGTTGGGAGGCAACCCAATTTTACTTTTGTCCTTTGCTTTTGCTCCTCCTTAGTGATAAATAATTCATATAGCCTTTGGTTAGATGTGGTTTTATGTTTTAATTAGTGTTTGTGCCAAGTAGAACCTTTGGGAATACTAGGGTGAAGTCTTTGTGATCTTGCTGTAAAAAATAGAAACTTTTGCGCTCACGAGATTAGCTGCCAATTTTTTACCCGAGAGTGACTTTAGGTCGATTCTTTTTTCAGATGTTTAATAGACAAATTCCTCAGGTCCATCAATTTATTTAAGAATTTTTGGAGTTGCATAAGTATACGTTTGATACAAATTACTACAGACTGTTCTGTTTTTGACATATTATGTTTTCTATGTGTTGTTTGCTTATTTTGATGAATCTATGAGTAGTATCGGAGGGTATGAACCATAGAGAAGTTGGAATACAGTAGATATTACACCAATATGAATTTAGAATGAGTTTACAACATTACCTAAGTGGTGATTTATTTTCTTATACTAACAGAGCTTACGAGTTTTCTGTTGAGTTTTGTGTTGTGAAGTTTTCAAGTTTTGGGTAAAGATTCGATGGACCATGGAATAAGGAGTGGCAAGAGCCTAAGCTTGGGGATGCCAAAGGCACGCCAATCTAATATCCAAGGACAACCAAGAGCCTAAGCTTGGGGATGCCCCGGAAGGCATCCCCTCTTTCGTCTTCGTTCATCGGTAACTTTACTTGGAGCTATATTTTTATTCACCACATGATATGTGTTTTGCTTGGAGCGTCATTTTATTTTATTTTGTTTTGCTTGCTGTTTGAATAAATACCAAGATCTGAAATTCTTAAATGCTAGAGAGTCTTCACATAGTTGCATAATTATTCAACTACTCATTGATCTTCACTTATATCTTTCAGAGTAGTTTGTCATTTGCTCTAGTGCTTCACTTATATCCTTTTAGAGCACGGCGGTGGTTTTATTTTGAAGAAATAGATGAACAGCATGGTAATTTGCTTTGGTTATGAAATTAGTCCTAATATGATGGGCATCCAAGAGGGATATAATAAAAACTTTCATATAGAGTGCATTGAATACTATGAGAAGTTTGATACTTGATAATTGTTTTGAGATATAAAGAAGGTGATATTAGAGTCGTGCTAGTTGAGTAATTGTGAAACTGAGAAATACTTGTGTCAAGGTTTGCAAGTCCCATAGCATGCATGTATGGTAACCGTTGTGTGACAAATTTGAAGCATGAGGTGTTCTTTGATTGCCTTCCTTATGAGTGGCGGTCGGGGAAGAGCGATGGTCTTTTCCTACCAATCTATCCCCCTAGGAGCATGCGCGTAATGCTTGATTTTTGATGACTTGTAGATTTTTGCAATAAGTATGTGAGTTCTTTATGACTAATGTTGAGTCCATGGATTATACGCGCTCTCACCTTTCCATCATTGCCAGCCTCTTCGGTACTGTGCATTGCCCTTTCTCACCTTGAGAGTTGGTGCAAACTTCGGTGGTGCATCCAAACCCCGTGATACGATACGCTCTATCACACATAAACCTCCTTATATCTTCCTCAAAACAGCCACCATACCTACCTATTATGGCATTTCCATAGCCATTCCGAGATATATTGCCATTCAACTTTCCACCGTTTTGTTTATTATGACATGCTTTATCATTGTCATATTGCCTTGCATGATCATGTAGTTGACATCGTATTTGTGGCAAATCCACCATGCATATTATTTCATACATGTCACTCTTGATTCATTGCCCATCCCAGTACATTGCCGGAGGCATTCATATAGAGTCATACTTTGTTCTAGTATCGAGTTGTAATCATTGAGTTGTAAATAAATAGAAGTGTGATGATCATCATCAATAGAGCATTGTGCCAAAAAAAGGCCAAAAAAAGGCCCAAAAAAAGAAAGAAAAAAAGAAAATAAAAAGGGACAATGCTATTATCCACTTTTTCCACACTTGTGCTTCAAAGTAGCACCATGATCTTCATGATAGAGAGTCTCTTATTTTGTCACTTCCATATACTAGTGGGAATTTTTCATTATAGAACTTGGATTGTATATTCCAACAATGGGCTTCCTCAAATGCCCTAGGTCTCCATGATCAAGCAAGTTGGATGCACACCCACTTAGTTTATTTTGTTGAGATTTCATACATTTATAGCTCTAGTGCATCCGTTGCATGGTAATCACTACACCTCGCATTGACATCAATTGATGGGCATCTCCATAGCCAGTTGATTAGCCGCGTCAATGTGTGACTTTATCCTTTTTGTCTTCTCCACACAACCCCCATCATTATTCTATTCCACCCATAGTGCTATGTCCATGGCTCACGTTCATGTACTGCGTGAAAGTTGAAAAAGTTTGAGAATACTAAAGTATGAAACAATTGCTTGGCTTGTCATCGGGGTTGTGCATGATGAGAGCATTTTTATGTGATGAAAATGAAGCATAGCCAAACTATATGATTTTGTAGGGATAAGCTTTCTTTGGCCATGTTATTTTGAGAAGACATAATTGCTTAGTTAGTATTTTGGAAGTATTATTATTTTTATGTCAATATTAAACTTTTATCTTGAATCTTTCGGATATGAACATTCAAGCCACAATAAAGAAGATTACATTGATAAATATGTTAGGTAGCATTCCACATCAAAAATTCTATTTTTATCATTTACCTACTCGAGGACAAGCAGGAATTAAGCTTGGGGATGCTTGATACGTCTCCAACGTATCTATAATTTTTGATTGTTCCATGCTATTATATAATCTCTCTAGGATGTTTTATATGCATTTATATGCTATTTTATATGATTTTTGGGACTAGCCTATTAACCTAGAGCCCAATGCCAGTTTCTGTTTTTTCCTTGTTTTTGAGTTTTACAGAAAAGGAATACCAATCGGAGTCCAATTGACGTGCCAACTTTTGATGATTTTTTTGGACCAAAAGAAGACCCCGGAGCAAAAGAGTTGGGCCAGAAGAGTCCCGAGCCGTCCACGAGGGTGGGGGGCGCCCACCCCCCGGGCGCGTGTGCCTACCTCGTGGACGACTCGGGCACCTCCTTGACGTGAGACATACGCCAAAAATTCCTATAAATACTGAAACCTCCAGAAAATAACCTAGATCGGGAGTTCCACCGCCGCAAGCCTCTGTAGCCACCAAAAACCAATCGGGACCCTGTTCCGGTACCCTGCCGGAGGAGGGGGGATCCCTCACTGGGGGCCATCTGCATCATCCCGGCGCTCTCATGACAAGGAGGGAGTAGTTCACCCTCGGGGCTGAGGGTATGTACCAGTAGCTATGTGTTTGCTCTCTCTCTGTCGTGTTCTTATTCAACACGATCTTGATGTATAGCGAGCTTTGCTATTATAGTTGGATCTTATGATGTTTCTCCCCCTCTACTCTCATGTAATGGATTGAGTTTTCCCTTTGAAGTTATCTTATCGGATTTAGTCTTTAAGGATTTGAGAACACTTGATGTATGTCTTGCCATGCTTATCTGTGGTGACAATGGGATATTCACGTGATCTACTTGATGTATGTTTTGGTGATAAACTCGCGGTTTAAATGAAATTATGCATAGGGGTTGGCACACGTTTTCGTCTTGACTCTCCGGTAGAAACTTTGAGGCACTCTTTGAAGTACTTTGTGTTGGTTGAATAGATGAATCTGAGATTGTGTGATGCATATCGTATAATCATGCCCACAGATACTTGAGGTGACATTGGAGTATCTAGGTGACATTAGGGTTTTTGTTAATTTGTGTCTTAAGGTGTTATTTTAGTACGAACTCTGTGATAGATCGAACGGAAAGAATAGCTTCGTGTTATTTTACTACGGACTCTTGAATAGGTCGATGAGAAAGAATAACTTTGAGGTGGTTTCGTACCCTACCATAATTTCTTTGTTTGTTCTCCTCTGTTAGTGACTTTGGAGTGACTCTTTGTTGCATGCTGAGGAATAGTTATATGATCCAATTATGTTATTATTGTTGAGAGAACTTGCACTAGTGAAAGTATGAACCCCAGGCCTTGTTTCCTAGCATTGCAATACCATTTACGCTCACTTTTATCACTTGCTATCTTGCTGTTTTTATATTTTAATATTAAAAAAACTTATATCTACTATCCATATTGCACTTGTATCACCATCTCTTCGCCGAACTAGTGCACCTATACAATTTACCATTGTATTGGGTGTGTTGGGGACACAAGAGACTCTTTGTTATTTGGTTGGAGGGTTGCTTGAGAGAGACCATCTTCATCTTACGCCTCCCACGAATTGATAAACCTTAGGTCATCCACTTGAGGGAAATTTGCTACTGTCCTACAAACCTCTGCACCTGGAGGCCCAACAACGTCTACAAGAAGAAGGTTGTATAGTAGACATCAGGGATCGCAGCAATTTTCGAGGGTAGAGTATTCAACCCAAATTTATTGATTCGACACAACGGGAGCCAAAGAATATTCTCAAGTATTAGCAGCTGAGTTGTCAATTCAGCCACACCTGAAAGACTTAATATCTACAGCAAAGTATTTAGTAGCGAAGTAGTATGGAAATAGTGGTAACAGTGGCAAAAGTAACAGTAGCAGTTTTGTAGCAATCATAACAGTGGCATCGGAAAAGTAACTTAGCAAAGATCAATATGTGAAAAGCTCGTAGGCAATGGATCAATGATGGATAATTATGTCGGATAACATTCATCATGGAACGGTTATAACATAGGGTGACACAGAACTAGCTCCAGTTCATCAATATAATGTAGGCATGTATTCCAAATATAGTCATACGTGCTTATGGAAAAGAACTTGCATGACATCTTTTGTCCTACCCTCCCGTGGCAGCAGGGTCGTAGTGGAAACTAAGGGATATTAAGGCCTCCTTTTAATATAGTACCGGACCAAAGCATTAACACATAGTGAATACATGAACTCCTCAAACTACGGTCATCACCGAGAAGTATCCCGATTATTGTCACTTCGGGGTTGTCGGATCATAACACATAATAAGTGACTATAGACTTGCAAGATAGGATCAAGAACTCACATATATTCATGAAAACATAATAGGTTCAGATCTGAAATCATGGCACTTGGGCCCTAGTGACAAGCATTAAGCAAAGCAAAGTCATAGCAACATCAATCTCAGAACATAGTGGATACTAGGGATCAAACCCTAACAAAACTAACTTGATTACATGGTAAATGTCATCCAACCCATCACCGTCCAGCAAGCCTACGATGGAATTACTCACGCACGGCGGTGAGTATCATGAAATTGGTGATGGAGGATGGTTGATGATGACGATGGCGACGAATCCCCCTCTCCGGAGCCCCGAACGAACTCCAGATCAGCCCTCCCGAGAGAGATTAGGGCTTGGCGGCGGCTCCGTATCGTAAAACGCGATGAATCCTTCTCTCTGATTTTTTTCTCCCTGAGCGTGAATATATGGAGTTTGAGTTGAGGTCAGTGGAGGTCCAGGGGGCCCACAAGGTCGGAAGGTGCGCCCTAGGGGGTGGGCCCGCCCCACCCTTTCGGCCAGGGTGTGGGCCCCCTTCTGGTAATTTTTTCGCCAATATTTTTTATATTTTCCAGAAATAATCTTCGTTGATTCTTAGGTCATTCCGAGAACTTTTATTTCTGCACAAAAATAACACCGTGGCAATTCTGCTGAAAACAGCGCTAGTCCGGGTTAGTTTCATTCAAATCATGCAAGTTAGAGTCCAAAACAAGGGCAAACGAGTTTGGAAAAGTAGATACGATGGAGATGTATCAACCGTACGCTATTTTCTTGAGGGAAGCCTATAGTGAAAACTATGGCCCCAGGTCTATCTTTTATCATATATTAAAACCAAAAATACCTTGCTATGTTTTTATTTTATTTTGTATTTTTGTTCGATCTATCTATCAAACACCATACAAATTAATCTTGCTCATAACCGTTAAGGGATTGACAACCCCTTATTCGTGTTGGGTTGCAAGGATTTGTTATTTGTGTGAAGGTGCTGCTAACGAGGTGTTGCTTGGTTCTCCTACTGGATTGCTAACCTTGGTTCTTAAGTGAGAGAATTACTTATCTCTACTGTACTGCATCATCCTCTCCTCTTCAAGGAAATCCCAATGCAGTTCACAAGTAGCACTTGCTGTGTAGGAAAACGGGATGGCCTGATGTTTGGGACAGAGTGCAGAACATCCAAGCGAGACTGGATAAGCACGGCCTGTGTATAGACATGCGGGCCGGTATCCGGGTAATGATCAGAAAATCCAAGCAAGAGCCCACACGATTCGGGCAATGACCAGACAATCCGAGCAAGTGTACGAACAATCCGGCTCCAGGGCCACCCTTCGGGTGCCTCCACCTAACCTAGCCATCCATTTGAGGACTCTACCCAGATGATCCACGGAATGCCCAAATAAGGTACCAATCGGGATGTTTGGCTTTTAAGAGGAGAAAAGCCATTTTGGTGGTAGGATTTTTGCTTAGGTATTTTTGGAGCTGCATAAGTGTAGGATATGCATGTAAAGAAGTTGACTTGAGCAATTCTTCAACAAATCACTTTGATCCCCTCTTAATAGTGTGGGATCCCTATAACTCAAGATTAATTCTTTCTTGGTTTTCACCATGCTTGATGATTCCAAAATGTATGATGTTTTTTATAGTTATTTTGTGCCTACACAACATGCTTTGGGAAATTTTACCACGTTCGCGCACTACTTTTTGTCGATTTTCCCCAGGATACGTATTTGGAGCAAATAATACTATGGAAGAAATCCCAAAAAATGGGGGAATCACGTCAATCAATGTGATTATCATGTGAAAGGATCGATATGGTTGACTAGAGGGGGGGGGTGAATAGGCAACTAACAATTTTTAAGCTTTTCTTTATCAAATTAAACTTTGCAACAAATAGGTTGTCTAGATATGCAACTAAGTGAGCAACCTATATGATGCAATATCAACTAGCACGCAAGCAAGCAAGAGATGTAACAATAAGTAAGCTTGCGAAAGTAAAGGCACGAAATAACCAAGAGTGGAGCCGGTGGAGACGAGGATGTGTTACCAGAGTTCCTTCCTTTTAAGGGGAAGTACGTCTCCGTTAGAGCGGTGTGGAGGCACAATGCTCCCCAAGAAGCCACTAGGGCCACCGTATTCTCCTCACACCCTCACACGATGCGAGATGCCGTGATTCCACTATTGGTGCCCTTGAAGGCGGCGACCGTACCTTTACAAGCAAGGTTGGGGCAATCTCCACAACAATCGGAGGCTCCCAACAACAACAACACCACGAAGCTTCACCACAATGGAGTATGGCTTCGAGGTGACCTCAACCGTCTAGGGTGCTCAACACCCAAGAGTAACAAGATCCGCAAGGGATAAGTGGGGGGAATCAAATATCCTTTGGTGGAAGTGTAGATCGGGCCCTTGTCACCCAATCCCGAGCAAATCAACAAGTTTGATTGGCTAGGGAGAGAGATTGGGCGAAAATGGATCTTGGAGCAACAATGGAGCTTAGAGGTGGAAGAGGTAGTCAACTAGAGGTAGAAGACATCCCTTATATAGTCGTGGAAAAAATCCAACCGTTATCCACAAATTCTGCCCGCGACTCACGGTACTACCACTCCAAGGAAGCGGTACTACCGCGACACCGCGCGGTACTACCGTGGAAGACCACGGTACTACCGTGGCAATCGCACTGAGCGAACAAGTTCGACGAAGGAGCGATACTACCGCTATGCGGTACTACCGCTCCCCTTGCGATACTACCGCAAGGCGGAGGGTCACGGTTCGAAGGGCGCGGATGAAATAAATTACATCCGTGCCTACTTCCGCGTAAACTAGGGTGGTGCAAAACCCGACGCGGTACTACCGCTGCGAGGCGCAGTATTACCGTGGTCGGCGCGATGTAAAATTACATCCGCGCTTACTACCGCGACATCGCGGTACTAGGTCGAAGGGCACGGTACTACAACTCCTAGGGAGCGGTATTACCGTGGGACCTCAGGTACTACACGCTGGGCGAAAGCAAGATTACCGTGGGGGCGCAGATGTAAAAATTACATCCGCCTACTACCACACCGAGCGGCACTAGGCCAGATGCATGGTGCGGTACTACTGCGTGACACGCCGCGGCGGTACTACCACTTGTACTGCGGTACTACCGCAAGTACAGCGAAGAGTCGCCGATTTTCCACACAACCAAGATAAGGACGGTAGCTCCAAAGTGCAAGGAAAGGAGGGACAAGTGTACGTGTGATTCCACCCTACCTTTCCGACGCGACCCCTCTTAATAGTACGGCTCTCCCACGACTCAACTCCACCAAAGAGAAACGAGAACAACGCCGCTTCAACAGTCTCAGAGGGCACCAATCGCCTTGTGCCTAATGATGAAGTATCTGATGGACTCAAGGCACACGATTAGTCCGCACAAGCATTGTCATCAATCACCAAAACATTTAGGGATAAATATGCCCTTACAATCTCCCCCTTTTTGGTGGATTGATGACAACACGGGATTTGCACAAAGATAAGATAATTTAGAGCGGGGGCAAACCCCACCTCTCTAAAATATAGACGGGCTCCCCTAGATGTGTGCACTTTAGATGAATGCTTTGGACTGCATGGCACACAAACTAGGATCAACACTCCCCCTATATTTTAGAGACCAAGACATGATAATAAGCATAGCAGAGCATGAAGATAGCACAATATAATACAAGCTTGCTAGGATAGATAGAGTGCATATGTCTTACACCATACGAAGTAAGATAACCAAGGTTCAAACGAGAAAAACAGCAAAGAGTTCAACTGAGAAAGCAGCAAACACACGACACACACGACTCGCAAACTCGCAAATCCCTACACTCTCTCCCCCTTTGGCATCGAGACGCCAAAAAGGCAGAGAGGTCACCTACACACACAAGAGGTGGCTCAAGCAGAGAAGTCATCCCAAGCTGGTTCGTCAGACGCCTCTGCAGCTGGAATGGACTCCTCGACATCCTCCTCAGAATCAGTCCACCTGTATCCTTGCTTCTCCATCCACTCGGTCTCAGGAGTGATGTGCTCCTCAGACCCGCCAGACACTTCCTTGCCATAGAGCTGTAAGACCTTGTTGTGCCGGCGACGACTCTCCTTGGACTCCACGTGAGCCCTATACTGGCCCTTGGCTTGCATGCAGAAAAGAGACTTCATCTTATCCTTCAACTTCTTGGCCCAAGATGGCCTAGAGTCACTCCGAGAGGGCCTAGCAAAACGACCCACAGCAACATCCTCGGCGCCAAAGAACATCCTCATCAACAAAGAAGCAGCCCTAGCAGCAGACGCCCAAGACGAGTAGCGGTGTTAGCCAGTTAGGTTTGACCCTGCAGACAAATGGGCTCATGGCGAATCCACTGGAGCCAGAACTCCTCCTCGTGGTACATCTTCTCCCAAGTCTTCAAATCAGCAGAAACAGGTAGGGCCCATAAATAGGCACCTTGCGGTTGAACACAACAAACCGAAGCTCACACCACATGATGTGAGAGACATCAAGTGGCTGAGTCTGGAGACGAGCGAGCCTCCTGGCAAATAAGCATCATGTCCACCATATAGGCATGAACCTTGTCTTTGTCACCGACGCGTGGGAACAAGGAGTTGCGGAAGATGCGGTACATGATATCCAGAAAGGGGTTGAGAACCAAAATTGTCTTGCTATTGGCGAGCGTCTTCTCAACCATGAACGGGGTGAGCTTGTCCTTGTCGGCAGAGTCAGCATTGCCATGAGGGCGAACACCCACAGGAGTGTCAAGTCCATCATCAGCAACTTGAAGCAAATCCATGAACTCCTTCCGTGTAGCGCATAGCTTATGCCATTGGTCATCCAGGTCATCCTTCTTTCTTCATTGGAGTGAAAGTACACTGAAGCAAAGAACTGATATATGATCTCAGGGTCATAGTCTAGGTGGAAAGAGATCACATGCTCAATGCCAAACTGCTCCACCAAGTCCAGAGCCTCCCCAAAGTAGTCACGGAACTTGTCCTTCCTCATGTGGTGCATATCAATCCACTTCACTTCCACATAGGTATTCTGCTTATTCTTGATGACATCCAAATAGATTTGGGTTTGGGTCTTGTTCCAGAACAGTTCACACCCTCTGAAAGTGGAGCGTGGGGTCACATAAGGGTGAAGCTGCCTGAGACGGACATACTCTGTAGGGCCTATCTCATCCATACCCCTGGCGGGCTCCTTGTGCTTGCTAGCGGTGGTCTTGACATTGCGCTTGGACGTAGACGATCCCTCGGGAACTTCTCCTGGGTTGCGCAGACACTTGGAGCCAGTGTCACGAATGGGATTGGACCGGCGAGAGCCACCACCTGAGATACACACGCAAAGCACCAAAACACAAGGCGAAACGAATCAATGCAAAGGCCATAAGACAGCACATGAAACTCATAGAAGATAAACGAGAAAGTTGGCATGCGATAGCTGTGAGCCACGGTAGATCTGCCATGGTTTGCGGTACTAAAGGCTTAGTACAGCTCCAGACGTGGTAGTACTGTGCGGTGTCACGGTAGTACCATGGCCGGGGTAGTAGTAAATTTTTAGTACCGCATGGTGCGCGGTAGTACCGCGCCCTAGGGGCGGTAGTACCGTGCGAGCGGTAGTACCGCTCCCTACGGGCGGTAGTACCGCGTCGCATTAGATCTAACAGGACTTGAATCTGAAAAAGAACCGCGAAGCCATGGCAGTGCTACGGTGATCAGATCTAGCGCAAGACAACAATACAAGTGTAAATCCTATGCAATACCACACTCCTTCATCCTACTCTTGCAGAGATTTAGTCTAAGAATCTCAAGAACATACAAGCCTCCCCCAAAACCTAAAAGAACCAAACACAATAAAAAAGGAGAAGGATTTGGGGAAAAACCTTGGTCCATAGCAAGAGCACGTGGTGGGGAACGATCCCACCGGACGGAATCACGGGAGGGCAGCCGGTGGAGGAGATCCGGCGACGAACGCCGACTCCGTTCGTGAGCACGGGAGAGGAAGAGACGACATGGAGAGACAGAGGACGAATGGGTATGGGGAGTTAGAACTCCCCTTGCCCGGCCTTATCCCCACGCGCTCGAACCGGCGCGGTAGTACCGCGGGTCATTGTGGTAGTACCGCTCAGGCGGAAGTACCGCGCCGAGGCGGTAGTACCGCTCAACCAGGCGGCAGTAAAAAATTACTGCCGCTTGGGGACGGTAGTACCGTGCTCCCATCAGCGGTAGTACCGTGGTTGGCCGCGGTAGTACCGTGGCCGACCGCGGTAGTACCGTGAGCTCACGCCACCGAAGGTTTCAAACAAGAGAAAAATACGCCTTTGCACGGGAAAACAGACACACACCCAAAACTACAAAAACAAGCACAAACCAAGGGAACAACAGGAAATCCCTAAGTGACAAAGCCTCTCGAGGAGAGAGGGCGGTGGCCGAAGCCACCTATGTTTGAGTTGGATGGTATGGCACCGCGAAGAATTATCCTTGGGCCCATGACCAAAACTCGTCTTTGAAGCACAAGTACCATCAAAAATGGCTAATGTGAAAGAGGTGATCTATTTATGCATAATGGGGGGAGGGAGAGTTCATTGAGAGAACAACACTCCCCCTATGTCCATGCCTACACCTAAACTAGACAACAAGTTGAGTGTGGTGGGGGGTGCACGGGTTCAAGTCACATTGCTCAAATCAATGATATTTAGCTCATGCCTTAACTCACGAAATCTTGCTTCATCCAAGGGCTTCGTGAAAATATCTGCAAGGTTATCATGAGTGTTGACATACTTGAGCTCGATCTCCCCTCGCCTAATGTGATCCCGGATGAAGTGATACCGAATCTCAATGTGCTTTGTCTTGAAGTGTTGCACCAGGTTGAGAGAAATCTTGATGGCACTTTCATTATCACACCAAAGAGGCACTTTGTCACAAATGACACCATACTCCTTTAAACTTTGCCTCATCCATAGGAGTTGAGCACAACAACTACCGGCCGCCACATACTCCGCTTCGGTGGACGAGAGAGACACACAACTTTGCTTCTTGGAAGACCAACTTACCAAGGAGCAACCAAGAAATTGGCACCTCCGGAAGTGGACTTCCTATCCACTTTGTCTCCCGCCTAATCGAATCTGTGAAACCTTCAAGCTTGAAGTTTGCTCCTCTTGGGTACCATAAGCCAAAGTTTAGGTATGAGCCAAATATCGAAGATTCGCTGACCGCCACAATGTGACTTTCCTTTGGTGCGGCTTGAAAACGTGCACACATTCCCACACTCAACATGATATCCGGTCTAGATGCACAAAGGTAAAGCAAGGAGCCAATCATGGAGCGATATACCTTTTGATCCACCGCTTACCATTGGGATCGATGTCAAGTTGGCACTTGGTAGGCATTGGTGTAGTAGCCGCTTGACATCACTTAGCTTGAATCTTTTAAGCATGTCTTGAGTGTATTTGGCTTGGTTGATGAAGGTTCCTTCTCTTCTTTGTTTGATGTCGAAACCAAGTAAGAACTTCAACTCTCCCATCGAAGACATCTTAAACTTGGAGGTCATCGAGCGGCAAATTCTTCATTGAAAGCTTTGTTAGGGAACCAAAGATAATATCATCAACATATAGTTGGCATACAAACAACTCCCGCCGACCTTCTTAGTAAAAAGAGTGGGGTCGATTAGCCCTACTTCAAATCCACGATCTTGTAACAACTCGGTAAGGTGGTCATACCACGACGTGGGGCTTGTTTAAGGCCATAGAGTGCCTTATCGAGTTGATACACATGATCCGGAAAGTAGGGATCCTCGAACCCGGGGTTGCTTGACATAGACCAACTCATTAATAGGACCATTAAGAAAAGCACTTTTCACATCCATTTGTTGCAACTTAAAGTTGTGATGGGAAGCATAAGCAATCAACAAACGAATGGATTCAAGACGAGCAACGGGAGCAAAGGTTTCACCGTAGTCGATACCCTTGACTTGGGAGTAGCCTTGTGCTACCAGTCTTGCCTTGTTGCGAATGATGTTCCCATGAGCATCTTGCTTGTTCTTGAAGATCCACTTGGTTCCAATGACGTTGTGGTTCCCGGATGGTCTTGGCACCAATCTCCACACCTTGTTGTACTCGAAGTTGTTGAGTTCTTCATGCATGGCATTGAGCCAATCCGAGTCTTCGAGCGCCTCATAGACCTTTTGGGGTTCGACACAAGAGACAAATGCGTGATGTTCACAATAGTTTGCCAATTGTCTACAAGTGCTTACCCCCTTTCTTAGGCTTCCAACCACATTTTCCATGAGATGGCCTTGGGTGGTGAGCTTGGAAGCAATCTTCGTGGCACGACGCTCTAATTCCTCCTCGGGTGTGGAAGGTGGAGGGTTGACTTGATAATCTTGAGCGCCGTCTTGAGCTTGTTCTTGATCTTGAGGTTGCTCTTGATCTTGAACTCGCTCGAGGGGAAGAACTTGACCTTGGGCATCATTTGGTGGTTCACCACCGTCTTGAGGTAGATCTTGCCCTTGGTCTTGTTCATGAGGTTGAGGGCCTTCACTTTGTTCTTCGGAAGCGTGTGGGTCTTGATGAAGTGATGGCTCTACTTGAGTAGAGCATTGTCCTTCTCCTTCGGCCACAAGGGGTTCCTCAATAGGTAGGATTTGACCAATACCCATTCTTCTTATGGCTTGGGGAGGAATTTCATCACCTATATCACAAGTACCACTTTGCTCCACTTGGGAGCCGTTAATTTCGTCAAACTCTACGTTACACATCTCCTCAATGAGTCCGGTGGACTTGTTGAGGACACGGTAAGCATGAGAGTTTGTAGCATAACCAACAAATATGCCCTCATGAGCTCTAGCCTCAAATTTAGACAACCGAACACCTTTCTTGAGAATGAAACACTTACAACCGAACACCCGGAAGTACTTGAGGTTGGGCTTGTTGCCGGTGAGAATCTCATACGGAGTCTTGTTCAAGCCTTTGCGAAGATAGAGCCGATTGGATGCATGACATGCGGTGTTGATGGCTTCGGCCCAAAAGTTGTACGGAGACTTGAACTCCGCCATCATGGTCCTTGCCGCATCCATCATGCTTGATCCCCTCATCACTAAGAAACTCATCCAAGGTGTAGTTCTTGAACTCGGTGCCGTTGTCGCTTCTTATTGTCAAGATCTTTGCATCATGTTGACGTTGAGCTTCATTTGCAAAGTTGAGGACGGTTTGTTGGGTCTCACTCTTCCTCTTGAAGAAGTATACCCAAGTGTATCTTGAATAATCATCCACAATCACCAAGCAATACTTTCTTGCTCCAAGACTATCCAAAGATGGAGGCCCGAAGAGATCCATGTGAAGGAGCTCCAAGGGTCTCTTCGAGTAAATGATGGTTGAGGGAGGGTGAGCCTTTTCATGAAGCTTTCTATAAGGCCCTCGATGCGGCTATATCTCCCACGTGTCGAAGCACGACTTAGAGGCATAACCGCATTGAAAGCAATGTCGCAAGTGAGGTAATCTTCACACAACCCAAGTAATACATAAGGGAAAGAGATACATAGTTGGCTTACAATCGCCACTTCACACAATTACATGAATAAAGCATTACATCATCCAGATACAATCAAGGTCCGACTACGGAACCAAAATAAAAGAAGAACCCCAAATCGCATAAAGGTCTTCGATCGACCCCAACTGGACTCCACTACTGATCACTAGAACGAAACAACACAAAAGGCAAGATCTTCATCAAGCTCCTCCTTGAGCTTGGTTGCGCCACCGCCGGTAACCTAGGCACCGCAAACTGGTTTTGAAGTATCCGTGAGCCACGAGGACTCAAGAATCCCATTACCATGGGTATCAAGACTAGCAAAGCTTAAAGGGAAGGAAGGGGTAAAGTGGTGAGGCTGCAGCAGCGACTAAGCACAATATGGTGGCTAACCAACGCAAATAAGAGCGAGAAGAGAACAAGCGGAACGGTCGTCAACTAGTAATGATCAAGAGGTGATCCTGAACACCTACTTACGTCAAACATAACCCAGAAACCGTGTTCACTTCCCGGACTCCGCCGAGAAGAGACCATCACGGCTACACACTCGGTTGATGCGTTTTAATTAAGGTCAACTTCAGGTTTTCTACAACCGGACATTAACAAATTCCCATCTGCCACATAACCGCGGGCACGGCTCTCGAAAGTTTATACCCGCAGGGTGTCCCAACTTAGCCCATGACAAGCTCTCGCGATCATCGAAGGAATAGACCTTCACCCAGAAGACCCGATCAGTCTCGAAACCGGTACATCAAGACATTTCGACAATGGTAAAACAAGACCAGCAAAGCCGCCCGATGCGCCGACAATCCCGATAGGAGCTGCACATATCTCGTTCTCGTGGCAACACCGGATAAGTCAAGCTACGAGTAAAACCAACCTCGAGTTGTTAAGAGGTGGCCCCAAGAGGTTGCTCGTTCGGACCAACACTTAGACAAGCACCGCGGGGGGCTAAAATAAAGATGACCTCGAGAGAGCGACTCCCAAGGAAAAGATAGGTGGTGGTGAGGCAAATGGTAAAAGGCAATGTTGGGCCTTCTTTGGACAAGTTTTATTCAAAGCGAACTGTCGGGGGTCCCATAAATCACCCGACCGCGTAAGGGACGCAAAATCCGGGAACATAACACCGGTATGGCGGAAACTAGGGCGGCAAGAGTGGAACAAAACACTGCATAAGGCCGAGCCTTCCACCCTTTACCAAGTATATAGATGCATTAATAATATAAGAGATATTGTGATATCCCAACATAAACCCTGTCCACCATGGAGAAATCTTCAACTTCACCGCAACTAGCAACGCTATAAGAGGGCTGAGCAAAGCGGTAACATATCCAAACAACGGTTTGCATAGGAAAGGTGTCAAAGGTTAGAGGTTCATGGCAATTTGGGATGGCTGGACAAACAGTAATAGGTAGCGCAACATAGCGAAAGAACGAGGCAACTAGCATAGCAATGATAGTAGTGAGATCCAGGTAGCGGTCATCTTGCCTGAAATCCCGCAAGGAAGAAGAACGAGTCCATGAAGAAGATGAACGGATGAAGCCGAACCAAACGTGAGACGAACGAATCCTCACGAACGCAACGAAACAGGAACTAACAATAAGAAGCACACAACATAGGTAAACACACCACACATGAGCAAGGCATGATGCACAACAAGCATGATGCATGACCAAGCTACATGAAGCTACTCATGGCAAGAGATGATGCAAACATAAACAACACATCAAGGCAAGTTTAAATGAGGCCGGAACAACATATAACAATTCGGTAAGTCCTCATATGCAAATTTCGAAATGGGTCCAGAACTGAATTAACCTTATGTTCAAGTTATTAAACAGCAAGTTAAAGAGCACCAAGAGAATCTACACGAAATTCTAGTCGAATTACATATAAAGTTCATTAGATTCGGAGCTACGGGCTAGAAGATATGAGCAAAACAAGTTAGACATGGCATTGATGCAAAATGCATCCAAACATCAAGCAAACACACCAAAACAAGGATGCAACATGATAATATGAAGCTACATGCAAAAACAAGCAAGTTTCATATAGAGCACACTCAAAACGGAGCAACGGGGCAACACATGCACACTATACAAGTCATAGCAACAATCTGTCCAAAACAGCTTCTAGGCATCTTACAAGCATCAAAACAACATGCTACAGCATCCCAACATAATAACAAAAGGCATGGGCATGAAGTACACGTAAAGCATAACAAAACATGAACACTGAGCTATCTCTAGAAATCAATGGATCATGCTCAAAAGACATGGAGATATTGCAAGTAATAACAATTTCAGACTTTAGCAGAAATAACATCAAGTTGCAATGTTTAGAGCTATCAAACAACATGTTACAGGAACTTATCATGGAAAACAAAGGCATGGCATGATACTACTAAATGCATATATCAAAAGACCCTTACTGACCATGAGCCAAAAAGGCACGGAAAATATGATGGCACCCATGTAAACATGGCAAGTTATATTACAGATTTGAACATGGCAGAAACAACGATTAGTAGGCATGTTCGTGAGCTCGAACCACTCACTACAGAACAATACATGGCATGGCAAGGCAACCAACAGTAAGAAGGCATGTTTATGAAGCTAAGCATGGCAAGAGCAAAGTCATAGCATACACGGATCAACTACAACGACCTCGTGAAAATTGAATCTCATGCAAACAATCTGTCAGGAAACATTTTCAAGCAACTTTGGAGCAAGAAATGAACATGTTCCAGCAGGCTATAATTGCAAACAAGGGCATGAATGGATAGAGCATGACATGTATATCAAAACATGTTTATAGAGCATCTCCAGATTATGCATAGAATGATTACTAGAAGCATGTTAACATGGCATCAAAATATAACAGAATCTGTCTAGCAAAACAGCAACAGCAACTACCCTACTTTACAAGCTTGATACACTCAGCACACAACTCGCAAAAATACATGGTCAACACCTCTGGAAAGATGGCATGGCATATTTAAACATTCATGTAGAGCTCATACTCATAGGATGCACACATAAATCATGGCAAAAATGACAAAAGAGCTCGAGCTGATAAGATTCTGGAACTAACGATCTGAAGCCTTCTTCCAACAGCATTTCGGGCATCAAGATGGGCTCAAATGGAAATGATGCAATGGAATGAAATGATGTACTCTTCGAGATGAACAATTTGACATATTATACGCACGAAATGGAGCTACGGATGCAGAGATGTGATGCCATGAAAATGGGTCCAGAATGTAAAATTCCAGGGACTTGGGCATTTTCGAGGGTCAACCTGAAGTTGAACGGATATCGAGGCACGTCGGGGTTCGCCGGAGGAGCTGCCGGAGAGGACGAGGGAGAGGTCGGGCGCCGGGAAGGGCGGATCCGCCGGGAGGCGCCGGATCTCGCCGGAGGGCCTGGCCCGGGCGGCGGCATACGGCTTACGGCGGCCGGATGGCGGGCCGGGCGCGAGGGCGGCGGTGGAGGCGCTGGGCGCAAGCGGCGGCGCAGGCGGCGGCGCGGCCGAGGGCTGGCGCTGGCGGCGAAGGCGCGCAAGGCCTCATGGGCGGCGGCGGCGGCGAGGGGCTCATGGCAGGCGAGGCGGCGGCGGCGGACCGGGCGGGCATGCTGCCAGAGCTCCGGCGAGCGGGCGCGGGGCTGGCTGCGGCCAGATCGGACCTGGGCGGGCTGCCTCGGCCCCGACGGTTCGGGCGCGAGGACGGCGGGAGCAGACAGTGGCGGCGCGGATTGGGCGCGAGGCGGCGGCGCCGACATGGCGGACCTCGATTCGTCGGAGCGACGTGGAGGCTGGACGTGTCCGCGCTGGCGGACATGTCCCGCGTGAGGAGGAGTAGCTAGGGTTTGCACCGCAAAATGGAAGGAGGGCCTTTATATAGGTAGAGGAGCTAGGAGAGTCCAAATGAGGAGCGATTTTCGCCACGCGATCGTGATCGAACGACCAAGAGCATGGAGAGGAGTTTGATGGGCTTTGGGCCACTTTGGAAGGGTGTTGGGCTGCAACAAAGAGGGCTTTACTGTTTATCTTGCTAACTGTTGAGTACCAAACGACCTCCAAATGGCACGAAACTTGACAGCGGTTCACGGTGCTATACCAAGGCCGCTTGTCAAACCTCGGGCCATTCCGAGAAAGTTTAATACCCGCTCACAACAGGAGAGAAGAAGGGGACGCCGGAGGACATAGGAGCGCCGGATTGCAAAACGGACAACGGGGAAAAGGCTCGGATGCATGAGACGAACACGTATGCAAAATGAAATGCACATGATGACATGATAAAATGCAGATGATGACATGGCAAAGTGCAACACGCAAGCACATGACATGGCAAAGACGGCGAATGACTGGCGGACACCTGGCGCAACGGATCCGGGGTGTTACAACACTCCACCACTACGAGAGGATCTCGTCCCGAGATCTAGGATGGCACCGGAGGGAAAATGGAAAAGCAAGAGAAGAGGTAAAACTAAGTCGCTTCTTTGACCAATGAGTGAAACCAAAGAACCTTGAGAGGTTGAGCCATTTAAAAGAAAGAGTACAACAGAGATGAACGAGATTGCAAACAATCCGTTAGAAAAGATGAACAAGGAGTATTACGAGAACTTGAAGGTTGCAAATGCATGGAAATAAGAGCTTCACGATCGAAAAGAATATGACCACAACGGTATAATGAGATAGCCCAGGAACAAGAATGGCAGAATTTGGACAGCACTCCGCTAGAAAAGAGAAGAAAACTTGATGAGATGAAAGAACTTGAATGAGAACACCGAAGAGATGAAAAACTTCTTCCACCAAGATGATAGAAAGATAACTTGGATCATAGATACGCACCACAAATAGCAACATCCCTTAAGGAAAGGCTTTAGGTGAAATATGACACAAGATAACTCCAACGAAGAAGTTGATTGGTCCAAAAGATCTCTTGAACGAAGAGAAAAAGATGGATTCAGAATACCTCATTATTGACAAAATACGAATCATGAAACATGAATGGAAATTGTCAAGAGTGACATACACCATCTCAAAAGATAGGATAGAAGAAATTGCACTTTGGAATGCAAGACGGAGAAAACTTGAGCTTCTCAAAACAAAACAAGTGTTGGGCACCCTGTTTAATTTTGAGTGTAGCTTGGCTGATCTTAACTTTGAGAGAAATCTTGAAGAACAATTGAAGAATGAAAAGAATCCTTGATGAACCACCATGTAGAGCCTCCATGAAGAACTCCGGTAATAAAAGGATGATACAAAGAAAGAGAAGTTGAAAACACAAGGTGAATCCTTGCAATGATTTAGATGGATCTCCGTGATAATTAGAGCTTGGAACTCCGAGAAAAAGAGAAGATGAAACAAATGAAACCGAGAATATTAAGGGCCTCCGGAATAAAGAATTAATCACTTGGATGAACCAGAATAAGAATTATGTTATGCTTATCCTTCACCAATTAAATTGATGACAATCAACGGATTTGGCATACTACTTATTCTCGTAGAAAGGATTAAGAGAGATATAGCGCAAACTTGAGAAGGTCTTCAACGAACCACCGGTAGGATTGGAACAACAAATGAATTGATATGATGAACAAGGAAGAGATATCTTGAAAGAACCACCGTAAGAATTGAAAATGAAAATAGCAAAGGCACAATTCACCGGAAAGAGTTGGAAAACGAATGAAGATACTTGAGGGGATTTAGATACATGAGAATGAAGAGATCATGAACTGGTTAGAGGATATTCGATTGATGCACCGACAAGATAGGAGAATGATAACTGACAGCTGAGAATGAATAAACCTGAATTGATGGACTCCGGATGACAAACTGAGAAGAATCTTGAATATCTCCTGATGGGTGAAAAAGATTCTCACAATCGAAAACAATTATGAGCGGATGACAACAAGCTAGCACCATGAATCTTCAAGAGAACGGACAAGATTTAAGAGAAATCCTTCTTCGGTCTTCAAATGTTGAGAATGATGATGAGAAACACCACCATGAATTGTTGAGATACTCCAGGAGAATTAAAAGAGGAAAGGTTTAGCCAAAGATGAAAACAATTTGAAAACGACCTTGGAGAAGGCATGTGACTGATGGAATCCATTCTTATGTCACACTTGAAAAGCTTTTAAGAATAACTCCAGAATAATTAGAAGAGTCAGGTAAGATCCTGGGAAAAAACCTGTGGGTTAGGGCCCATTGAAAAGGAACACCGTCGAAATGATTTTAAATAGAGATTGCACCGGTTGAATTTAATGGCTTGAATGAGATAACAACTCCGAAATATCTTGAAGGGATTGAGATTGGAAATGCAAGTCTTGTGAGATATCTTGAGCACTCCGGAATAACAAATAGCGAGAATTAGAATGATAATGAGGTGCACCGGTATGAGAAGACATTGAAATGAGGAAAGGAATATGATGAAAATCGAAAGCTTGAATTGGATCCACCGGAGAAGAAACAACAATGAAGGATGATGAACTTGAAGCTGTTGAGCATCTTCATGGGAAATCACCGGATAAGAACATTGATTGAAAAGAGTGAAGTGACTTCACATGAATAAATGGATACTTGATTAAGGAATCTGTGTCCTTGAAGAAAAAGGGTGGGAGGGCGGGGAAAAACAAAGACAACTTGGGACGGATGAAACAGACACCGTTGAGAAAACTTAGATTTGATCTCGCGAATGTTGAAATGATTAGATCCACTTGAAGAGAAGCACACCAGTTGGAAAGGAGTTGACATGACAAAATCAATGATCAAAAGGATTAGTATTCACATAGCAATATGAGAACACCATTTCGGAAAGGTATGGAATCAACACTTGACATTGAAGCAACTCGAATACCACAACTCAAAACAAAAACAAAGGACTGGCTTGTAGAATAAGCCGGAACAAACATATGATAGAGATTTCGTCCGAAGTTTTCGTGGTGGGGCCTACACGGGCTCAATCAGACAAAGCACCATCATGTACAAGGCAAAGGCACATGACATCTGAAGCGCCCCAGTCGGCATAGCCAAGGACTCTTTAAGACACAACGAGACCGCTGTAAAACCAACCGTGAATAGGCGGACCACTAGACGCCGAACCCCAATTTCATATCATACATCCGTCGGAAAGATATCCTAAGAGCTACTTGAATTCCCACCTATGAAACTCCCGAAACTTTCTGGTTATGCAATCTGGTGTTGGGGATACAGGAGCAATATATATCACCCAAACTAACAATCCCTACATCCAATTGTATCCATCCGTCAACACATAACCAAGAAACCTTCGAAATCGTGGTACCTCAACCTTCAAAAGCATCCGTTATACGAGTCATGGCAATACTCCGTACTCACCTCAAGATCTTGGGTTAGCGGGTTATCTCACCAACAACTGCATAAAAGAGATTTTTGATGTCGGCGTATTAAACTCGTGTATTTCGAATCGCAACGATAAAATTATGACGACAACACCTCGGAGCTCAACTCCCGGGACACCGCCACAACCCCTAAATGTCGAGGCACCAAGAACAATGTTCTCGTCATAAGAATATCGGAACGATTCCAAGATACCCGCGTGATCCTAAAATTTTTTTTAGTGAAATTTGAGAAGAGAAGAGTCAAAACTCTACGTCAGGATACCTCACTAGAAGGTCGAAGGGACTGGGGAGTAAAAAGAATCCTACTCTCCGATATATAATCCTAAATGACTCAAAACATTTTTCTAGACACAACTCGGCCACTAAAAACGATCAAGCAGTGGGGCTCCTAAGGTCGGGGAAGGCTCTGATTACCAACTTGTAAGGCCCTCGATGCGGCTATATCTCCCACGTGTCGAAGCACGACTTAGAGGCATAACCGCATTGAAAGCAATGTCGCAAGTGAGGTAATCTTCACACAACCCAAGTAATACATAAGGGAAAGAGATACATAGTTGGCTTACAATCGCCACTTCACACAATTACATGAATAAAGCATTACATCATCCAGATACAATCAAGGTCCGACTACGGAACCAAAATAAAAGAAGAACCCCAAATGCGACAAAGGTCTCCGATCGACCCCAACTGGACTCCACTACTGATCACTAGAACGAAACAACACAAAAGGCAAGATCTTCATCAAGCTCCTCCTTGAGCTTGGTTGCGTCACCTGCTCGGTAACCTAGGCACCTGCAAACTGGTTTTGGAAGTATCTGGTGAGCCACGAGGACTCAGCAATCCCATTACCATGGGTATCAAGACTAGCAAAGCTTAAAGGGAAGGAAGGGGTAAAGTGGTGAGGCTGCAGCAGCGACTAAGCACAATATGGTGGCTAACCAACGCAAATAAGAGCGAGAAGAGAACAAGCGGAACGGTCGTCAACTAGTAATGATCAAGAGGTGATCCTGAACACCTACTTACGTCAAACATAACCCGAAACCGTGTTCACTTCCGGACCACGAGAAGAGACCATCACGGCTACACACTCGGTTGATGCGTTTTAATTAAGGTCAACTTTAGGTTTTCTACAACCGACATTAACAAATTCCCATCTCGCCACATAACCGCGGGCACGGCTCTCGAAAGTTTATACCGCAGGGTGTCCCAACTTAGCCCATGACAAGCTCTCGCGATCATCGAAGGAATAGACCTTCACCCAGAAGACCCGATCAGTCTCGAAACCCGGTACATCAAGACATTTCGACAATGGTAAAACAAGACCAGCAAAGCCGCCCGATGCGCCGACAATCCCGATAGGAGCTGCACATATCTCGTTCTCGTGGCAACACCGGATAAGTCAAGCTACGAGTAAAACCAGCCTCGAGTTGCCAAGAGGTGGCCCCAAGAAGTTGCTCGTTCGGACCAACACTTAGACAAGCACAGCCGGGGGGCTAAAATAAAGATGACCTCGAGAGAGCGACTCCCAAGGGAAAAGATAGGTGGTGGTGAGGCAAATGGTAAAAGGCAATGTTGGGCCTTTTGGACAAGTTTTATTCAAAGCGAACTGTCGGGGGTCCCATAAATCACCCGACCGCGTAAGGGACGCAAAATCCGGGAACATAACACCGGTATGACGGAAACTAGGGCGGCAAGAGTGGAACAAAACACTGCATAAGGCCGAGCCTTCCACCCTTTACCAAGTATATAGATGCATTAATAATATAAGAGATATTGTGATATCCCAACATAAACCCTGTCCACCATGGAGAAATCTTCAACTTCACCGCAACTAGCAACGCTATAAGAGGGCTGAGCAAAAGCGGTAACATAGCCAAACAACGGTTTGCATAGGAAAGGTGTCAAAGGTTAGAGGTTCATGGCAATTTGGGATGGCCGGACAAACAGTAATAGGTAGCGCAGCATAGCGAAAGAACGAGGCAACTAGCATAGCAATGATAGTAGTGAGATCCAGGGTAGCGGTCATCTTGCCTGAAATCCCGCAAGGAAGAAGAACGAGTCCATGAAGAAGATGAACGGATGAAGCCGAACCAAACGTAGACGAACGAATCCTCACGAACGCAACGAAACAGGAACTAACAATAAGAAGCACACAACATAGGTAAACACACCACACATGAGCAAGGCATGATGCACAACAAGCATGATGCATGACCAAGCTACATGAAGCTACTCATGGCAAGAGATGATGCAAACATAAACAACACATCAAGGCAAGTTTAAATGAGGCCGGGAACAACATATAACAATTCCGGTAAGTCCTCATATGCAAATTTCGAAATGGGTCCAGAACTGAATTAACCTTATGTTCAAGTTATTAAACAGCAAGTTAAAGAGCACCAAGAGAATCTACACGAAATTCTAGTCGAATTACATATAAAGTTCATTAGATTCGGAGCTACGGGCTAGAAGATATGAGCAAAACAAGTTAGACATGGCATTGATGCAAAATGCATCCAAACATCAAGCAAACACACCAAAACAAGGATGCAACATGATAATATGAAGCTACATGCAAAAACAAGCAAGTTTCATATAGAGCACACTCAAAACGGAGCAACGGGGCAACACATGCACACTATACAAGTCATAGCAACAATCATCCAAAACAGCTTCTAGGCATCTTACAAGCATCAAAACAACATGCTACAGCATCCCAACATAATAACAAAAGGCATGGGCATGAAGTACACGTAAAGCATAACAAAACATGAACACTGAGCTATCTCTAGAAATCAATGGATCATGCTCAAAAGACATGGAGATATTGCAAGTAATAACAATTTCAGACTTTAGCAGAAATAACATCAAGTTGCAATGTTTAGAGCTATCAAACAACATGTTACAGGAACTTATCATGGCAAACAAAGGCATGGCATGATACTACTAAATGCATATATCAAAAGACCCTTACTGACCATGAGCCAAAAAGGCACGGAAAATATGATGGCACCCATGTAAACATGGCAAGTTATATTACAGATTTGAACATGGCAGAAACAACGATTAGTAGGCATGTTCGTGAGCTCGAACCACTCACTACAGAACAATACATGGCATGGCAAGGCAACCAACAGTAAGAAGGCATGTTTATGAAGCTAAGCATGGCAAGAGCAAAGTCATAGCATACACGGATCAACTACAACGACCTCGTGAAAATTGAATCTCATGCAAACAATCTGTCAGGAAACATTTTCAAGCAACTTTGGAGCAAGAAATGAACATGTTCCAGCAGGCTATAATTGCAAACAAGGGCATGAATGGATAGAGCATGACATGTATATCAAAACATGTTTATAGAGCATCTCCAGATTATGCATAGAATGATTACTAGAAGCATGTTAACATGGCATCAAAATATAACAGAATCTGTCTAGCAAAACAGCAACAGCAACTACCCTACTTTACAAGCTTGATACACTCAGCACACAACTCGCAAAAATACATGGTCAACACCTCTGGAAAGATGGCATGGCATATTTCAACATTCATGTAGAGCTCATACTCATAGGATGCACACATAAATCATGGCAAAAATGACAAAAGAACTCGAGCTGATAAGATTCTGGAACTAACGATCTGAAGCCTTCTTCCAACAGCATTTCGGGCATCAAGATGGGCTCAAATGGAAATGATGCAATGGAATGAAATGATGTACTCTTCGAGATGAACAATTTGACATATTATACGCACGAAATGGAGCTACGGATACAGAGATGTGATGCCATGAAAATGGGTCCAGAATGTAAAATTCCAGGGACTTGGGCATTTTCGAGGGTCAACCTGAAGTTGCACGGATATCGAGGCACGTCGGGGTTCGCCGGAGGAGCTGCCGGAGAGGACGAGGGAGAGGTCGGGGGCGCCGGGGAAGGGCGGATCCGGCTGGGAGGCGTCGGATCTGGCCGGAGGGGCCGGCTCCGGGGCGCGGGCGGCATGGCGGCGGCGGCGGATGGCCGGGCCGTGGCGCGGAGGGCGGCGGTGGAGGCGCGGCGCTGGCGGGCGCATGCTGCGCTGGGCGGCGGCGACCGGTGCGCGCCGGTCTGGGGGATCGGCTGCGGCGAAGTGGCGCAAGGCTCCATGGGCGGCGGCGGCGGCGAGGGAGAGCGGGCGAGGCGGCGGCGGCGGACCTGGCGGGCGGCGCTGCCAGAGCTCCGGCGAAGGGCGCTGGGGGCTGGCTCTGCGCCAGATCGACTGGGCGGGCTGCCTCGGGCCCCGACGACTCGGGCGGCGCATGGCGACGGCGGCGAGACAGTGGCGGCGCGGATTGGGCGCGGAGGCGGCGGCGCTGACGTGGCGGCCTCTGATTCGTCGGAGCGACGTGGAGGCTGGACGTGTCCGGCGCGGGCGGACATGTCCGGCGGCGCGGGGAGGAGTAGCTAGGGTTTGCACCGCGAAAATGGAAGGGGAGGGCCTTTATATAGGTAGAGGGAGCTAGGAGAGTCCAAATGAGGAGCGATTTTCGGCCACGCGATCGTGATCGAACGACCAAGAGCATGGAGAGGAGTTTGCTGGGCTTTGGGCCACTTTGGAAGGGATGTTGGGCTGCAACAAAAGAGGGCTTTACGGTTACCCGGTTAACCGTTGGAGTACCAAACGACCTCCAAATGGCACGAAACTTGACATGCGGTCTACCGGTGCTATACCAAGGCCGCTTGTCAAACCTCGGGCCATTCCGAGAAAGTTTAATACCCGCTCACAACAGGAGAGAAGAAGGGGACGCCGGAGGACATAGGAGCGCCGGATTGCAAAACGGACAACGGGGAAAAGGCTCGGATGCATGAGACGAACACGTATGCAAAATGAAATGCACATGATGACATGATAAAATGCAGATGATGACATGGCAAAGTGCAACACGCAAGCACATGACATGGCAAAGACGGCGAATGACTGGCGGACACCTGGCGCAACGGATCCGGGGTGTTACACTTTCCTTCGATACAAGCACTGCAAGCACGATCTTTGGCAAAACTAACATTTGTTAGTCCACGGACATGGTCCCCCTTGAGAAGACTTTGCAAAGATCTCATATTGACATGGGCTAAACGGCGATGCCAAAGCCATCCCACGTCAACTTTAGCCATTAGGCATGTCGCGGTCTTAGTGGGTTGCTCCGAAAAGTTAACCACATAGAGGCCGTTCTCGACATGCCCAACAAAGGCTACTTTAAGAGTCTTGCTCCACAAGAGGGCCACGATATCAATATCAAAGAATGTAGCAAAGCCCATGAGTGCAAGTTGACGAAGGGAAAGTAAATTGAATGCAAGGGACTCAACAAGCATGACTTTCTCGATCGTTAGATCATGAGAAATGACAACCTTGCCGAGACCTAATACCTTAGAATGTGATGCATCACCCCACTCGACATTGGTGGGCATAGATGGAATCTCTTGCACGTCCACCACCAAGTCCTTGCTCCCGGTCATATGATTTGTTGCTCCACTATCGAGCAACCATGATCCCCCACCGGAAGCAAACACCTACACGAGATCAATGCTTGGTTTTAGGTACCAATTTAGTAATGGGTCCTTTGATGTTAGTAACAAGGGTCTTGGGAACCCAAATAGACCATTCAATGTACTCATAAGAAGAACCAACAAATCTAGCATAAACATGTCCATCACTAGCACGGCACAACACATATGAAGGGTTAAAGTCACCGGCTTTGTTTGAGGAAATGCTTTTGCCCTTTTGGACAACAACTTCCTTCACTTTCTCCTTCTTCTTCTTAGAAGCACCCTCTTCCTCTTTCACGAACGTTTGTTTGAGGGGAGGAGGACGATTGCCCTTGTTGTTCTTCTTCTTCTTGCTCTTGGACTTGGGTGCAAACCCAATTCCTTCTTTGGCCACAACTTCCTTTTGATTGCTCAAAAGGTTGTTGAGGTTTTTCTCACCTTGAATGCATGTCACAAGGCCTTTCTCAAGTTGATCCTTCAACTTGGCATTTTCCTCCACAAGATGCACATGCTCACAACAAGGGTTAGTAGCACATGCATTATCAATTAATACCATATGAGGAAAGGTGGCATTTTCCTTGATTAGCTTAACTTGGAGTTGAGCATGAGACTCTTTGAGGCTAGCATGAGTACCCTTCAAGACCTTGTGGGCCTTGTCAAGTATCTCAAACTCCTCTTTGAGTCTAGCATGATCAACCCCAAGTTTAGCCTTCTCGGAGGTTAGCACACGAGACATGACAAGAGCATGATCAAGATCTTTCTTTAACTTAGCATGGTCATCATTGTGTGACTCCTCAAGAGTCAAACGATGCACACGCTCTTCCTCAAGATCATTAGAGAGATCCGATATCTCATCCGCATAGTCACGACTATGACCTTCCATCTTGGAGATGGTTTCTTCGTGAGCCTCGATCATGTCATTGGCCTCACCAAGTTGTTCCAAGAGAGCAACAAAGTGCTTATTGGACTTTCCCTTGAGCTTACTCATAAAAGACTCAAATTCATTCACTTCCTCATTAGACTCAACATGTCCATCAATGCAATCCTCCACGGAGGGATTAGTAATGATGGTGGTTGTGATGTTGGGGGTTACCTTGTTTGAAGCCTTAGCCATGAGGCATCTAGCAGTGATGTTTTCGTTGGGTGATTCGAAGAGAGACACCCGGGGAGTAGCAGTGGCAATGGACGCCATGGCTGTTGCTTCTTCATTCTCATCATCATCGTCATCCTCTTGGTATTCTTCTTGAACCACCAACCCACGAGAGGGAGTCTTCTTGGCGAAGTTGTTCTTGTTGGGGAAGGACTTGGCTTTGTCTTTCCGAATGAACTTGCCACCATTGTCTTCCCGCTTCTCGTAAGGACAATCCGCAACGAAATGGCTCACATTGCCACATTTGAAGCAAGTTCTAACTCGTTGCTTGCCCTTGACGCCACTTGAGTTGTTTTTGTTGAAGTTGGGTCTTGAGCTCTTCTTGCTCCAAAATTGTCTTGAAGCAAGGGCCATGTGCTCATGATAGTCAAACTTGGTGTCTTCGGGGTTGCTTTCCTCATCTTCCACTTCTTCCTCTTCTTCCATAGTAACCTTGGCCTTCAAAGCAAGGTTAGGCTTCTTTGCTCTTTGAGAACGGAGCACCGCATTGTCGGCGGTCTTGTCCAAGATGCTCATTGCAACGAACTCATCCAACACTTCACTTGAGGTCATGGTGTGGAAGTCCGGTCGTTGACGAATGACGGAGGACATGGCCTTGTTGTAGGGCATCATGGCCTTGAGGAACTTCCGCTGATCCAATTGTCATCCGTGTCCTTGCTTCCATGATCTCGAAGCGCGATCATGAAGTTTGGTCACTCTTGGAAGAGCTCACGGGTTCTTCATCTTCTTTCATTGCAAACTCATGGGCTTCATCTTGCACCACTTCATAGTTGGAGCGTTGAATGCTAGCACTTCCACGGTAGAGACCCTCAACACATTTCCATGCTTCTTTAGCCACGACATGGGGTCGAAGATGAGGGAGATCTTCGGGAAGAATTGCATCTTGGATGATGAAGAGAGCACTCTCATTGAATTGATTGTCCACGTCTTCTCGAGGGGTGAAGTTGCTTGGGTCATGAGGGTAAAAACCTTCTTCAATGATTCTCCAAAGGTTAGTATTCACATGTTTCAAATGACGCTTAAAGCGATAGACCCAATTATCAAAATCTTCATGTTTCTCATATTTAGGAGGTGGACCGGCATGATTCAAATGAGTGGAGGGGATTGGCCTTTATAGACCGGGGTTCCACATGGGCAAAGATGCCGGTGCCATTTCTACCCCTAGTAGAAGGACTCTTTTCATTGTTAGCTTCCCCCTTGTCGGAGATAGCATCCGTCACCTTGTTAGTAGGATCACCCACTTTCATAGGCGCGGTAGATAGTTTAAGTCCCTCTAGAAAATCATTAAACATGCTTTTAACCTCGGCCGTCATGGAGGTTTTCAATGTGTCTAAAGCCACATTGAATTCCTCACGAGAGACCGAGGTTCCCCCTTCGGCCGAAGACGAGATGGGATTTACACCGGAGTGTTCCTCCGCACCATCGTTGGTGTCAACCATACTCTTCGGACGGCAAAGTCCTTAATAAAGAGACGAGGCTCTGATACCAATTGAAAGGATCGATATGGTTGACTAGAGGGGGGTGAATAGGCAACTAACAATTTTTAAGCTTTTCTTTATCAAATTAAACTTTGCAACAAATAGGTTGTCTAGATATGCAACTAAGTGAGCAACCTATATGATGCAATATCAACTAGCACGCAAGCAAGCAAGAGATGTAACAATAAGTAAGCTTATGAAAGTAAAGGCACGAAATAACCAAGAGTGGAGCGGTGGAGACGAGGATGTGTTACGGAGTTCCTTCCTTTTAAGGGAAGTACGTCTTCGTTAGAGCGGTGTGGAGGCACAATGCTCCCCAAGAAGCCACTAGGGCCATCAGATTCTCCTCACGCCTCACACGATGCGAGATGCCGTGATTCCATTATTGGTGCCCTTGAAGGCGGCGACCGAACCTTTACAAGCAAGGTTGGGGCAATCTCCACAACAATCGGAGGCTCCCAACAACAACAACACCATGAAGCTTCACCACAATGGAGTATGGCTTCGAGGTGACCTCAACCGTCTAGGGTGCTCAACACCCAAGAGTAACAATATCCGCAAGGGATAAGTGGGGGGAATCAAATATCCTTTGGTGGAAGTGTAGATCGGGCCCTTGTCACCCAATCCCGAGCAAATCAACAAGTTTGATTGGCTAGGGAGAGAGATCGGGCGAAAATGGAGCTTGGAGCAACAATGGAGCTTAGAGGTATAAGAGGTAGTCAACTAGAGGTAGAAGACATCCCTTATAGTCGTGGAAAAAAATCCAACCTTATCCACAAGTTCTGCCCGCGACTCACAGTACTACCGCTCCAAGGAAGCGGTACTACCGCGATGCCGCGCGGTACTACCGTGGAAGACCACGGTACTACCGTGGCAACTGCACAGGCCGGAACAAGCCTGGCGAAGGAGCAGTACTACCGCAAGGCAGGAGGGTCACGGCCTGGGAAGGGCGCGGATGAAATAAATTACATCCGTGCCTACTTCCGCAGAAACTAGGGTGGTGCAAAAACCCAACGCGGTACTACCGCCTGCGAGGCGCGATACTACCGTGGTCGGCGCGATGTAAAAATTACATCCGCGCTTACTACCGCGACATCGCGGTATTAGGTCGAAGGGCACGGTACTACAACTCCTAGGGAGCGGTATTACAGTGGGCCCTCAGCAGTACTACCGCTACTGGCGAAGCGGTACTACCGTGGGGCGCGGATGTAAAATTACATCTCGCCCTACTACCGCGACCGAGCGGCACTAGGTCAGACGCCGCGGTACTACCGCACCAAAGGGCGGTACTACTGTGACACGCCATGCGGTATTACCGCTTGTACTGCGGTACTACCGCAAGTACAAAGAGAGTCGCCGATTTTCCACACAACCAAGATAACGACGGTAGCTCCAAAGTGCAAGGAAAGGAGGGACAAGTGTACGTGTGATTCCACCCTACCTTTCCGACGCGGACCCCCTCTTAATAGTACGGCTCTCCTACGACTCAACTCCACCAAAGAGAAACATAGAACAACGCCGGCTTCAACAGTCTCCGAGGGCACAGAATCGTCTTGTGCCTAATGATGAAGTATCTGATGGACTCAAGGCACACGATTAGTCCACACAAGCATTGTCATCAATCACGAAAACACTTAGGGATAAATATGCCCTTACATCATGTACCATAAAAAAACACATGGAGGCATTTCTAGCCTATGCAGCTCATCCAGAGCACGAGACAACCAAACATACCAGCGCATGCGGTCGTATGGAGTGCCGCCTCCTCCTGTTCGACTATGCCCTACATGATCGAATCTAAGGGCAGACGTGGTCGCACATCGGAAACACATCCAGAAGGCAGAACCCTAGCCTTCGGAAGGCATCCGAAGGGGGCATTGCCAAGGTGGAGATTTACATCTTCACCACCACGTGTAAAGCGGAAGTCGACATCATTCATATTCACCAACCACCATCATAAACATCCATCTCCATCTCATTGTAATATCGAAACCATAGTGGCTCATCGTGTGTATTACTTGTTCGTATCATCCACGTTTATCATCACCGCTTTCATGATGTTTGTTGTCCCTATGTATGAGTAAACCCCTTGTTCTCGGGGATATGGATGAACCTTGGTATGTATAGGAGCTGAAACGTTCATAAGGATATGAAATCCTCTTTTGAATGCTTAGTTTAATAATTTCATGAATATTGTGAAGGGACCCTAGTCGGCATTATCTCCGAAAGGTCATAAAGTGTATCACTGTCGTTGTAAAGGTTAGGAAGTGAAGGTAATTCGAGGTGACACTAAAAGCCTTTGCCCCTAGCTTTTACAATTGACAGGGGAATTCCGAAAAACTCTTAGTGAGGTCGCGTCCATGGGGCAACCCCTAATTACTGTAGTTCTAACCTGCAGGCGACACTATGGTGGTGGTGTGCATGGCACAAAGTCTACCTAAAGTAGAACATGTTCTGCACCCGGCTCCGCCCAGCATAAACGTCAAGAGTGGCTCAAGTATCCAAAGGACACTATAACATCGCATAGGTTGCGCTAGAAAAATACCAACGGGAATTCTTGGCTCCCTGAGAACGCCTTACTCTTCCGTCGGTTCCTTTGTTACTTGTCCTACTATTTTTACTTATGGTTATATTATTCACTTTGAGTTCACACTTCACCAAAACCAATATTTATTTCTGCCCTCACTTTGCTTTGAGTCTACAATTATTTGCAGGCACAATTACGTAAGACACTACAAGAGACAAAATCCAAGTCTTGTGCTCCATGTGGTGGGATTGATACTTTTACTTTGAAAAGGCTACAACTAAAGCCTGTGAATTTGTGTGTGTGTGTGTGTTTATTGGTAGGTCTCCATGACCCCTACACAATTACGCCAAATTGACTAATATCCTATGTATACACTTAGCAAAACATTATTAAGGGCGTAATTGCATTTTCAGTCTCCCCCTTTTTGTTGTTGATGACAATACACATATAGCTCTCATTTTAATGAAAAATGTTAAGCTTATGAGAGAAACCGGCTTGTGCGACTTAGACAAGATCCCCTAGACATGTGTATCAATGATCTTGATGTGAAACAAGATGCACATGGAAAGAGAAACCCCCTCTCCCTCTCCCTAAATCATGCAACCATTTATAAGCATTTGACTAAATGATATGCATATCAAATGCATAGGGTTGTGCAGAGTTGAACCAATTAGTACAAGAGGAGTTACCTAATACAAAATTATATATGCATTGCAGCAATATAAGCATAAACTCCATTGCCATCAATAGGTTTTACAATAAGATTCATCACAACTGACATAGTCTCAAACGCGATAATAGCAACAGATAGTTTTCATGTCAACAAAGACAAATCCAAACAAGACATGGGACTAAGACACACTCCTAAGATACCTCTCCCCCTTTGGCACTAAGTACCACAAAGGTCGAAGAGAGATTACTGAAGAGATCACTTTGCATCCTCATCATCGTAGTCGCCAGCCACCTTCGTGAAGAACTCAGCATAGGCGCTCGTAGTTGACAGGACATATCCTCCCATTGAACGAGGATACTGAAAAGTCTAAAATAAATCTAGGAAAATGCAAGCAGCGATGCCAAGTCTAGGCATTGAACTCTAGTGGGTTGGTTCCACCTCAAGAACCATAACCATCTAAGCTAAGATGAGTTCGCTATTTTGGAGAAGAAAAAAAGAGCTCGACAATTGATTGCAAAAGGACCCGGATAACTAGCTAACTTCCGATCTAGGGGAACCCCCAAACGAGATCAGGCCAGATCTTATTTTTCGCCCGCACGTGACAATAGGTTGAGGCAACGCACTAGAGCCAGTTGGGTTGGCCCACGTACAGGGTTCGTGTGATGTTTGTTTCATTGTTTTGTTCCATCATTAGTTCCTACGTTTTTTTTTGCTTTTCTCCTGTGGTTTTTTGCTTTTAGTTTTTTCACTCGCTTGTCCAATTTCCAGTGGTTTTGGTTCATTTTTTTCATTTATGTTTTGGCTCCTTTTTTACTTTTTTATTATTATTTTTTCTTAAGGTGGGCAAACCCTATTCGGTGCTACAGGCGCCGGTTAAAGGGCAATTTTCCTAACCGGCGCTTGCATTCGCGTTAACTGGGCTGGCCCATTTATCTGTATTTTTTTCAAAAGAAATGCGTGCAGGATAAGTCGATCCTGAGACCTCCTGTAATAAGGCGCAACACGCTAACCACCCGGCCACACAACATTATATGATACTGTTCATCTTTCGCATTCTTTTATTACTTCTACATTTTCATTCCTTTTTTCATTTTTCTTCTTCTTTTTCAAATTGATGAACACACAAAATGTTTTGAACTTATTTTCAAATAGATGAACATTTTTTGCGAACTTGATTTTTCATATTGATGAACTTTTAAAAAAATCAATCAACTTTTCATTTTTCGATGAACTTTTTTCATATCAATGAACTTTATTCAAAACCATGAACTCTGAAAGAAAATCGATGATTTTTTTTGAAAATCAATGAAGTGTTTTGCAATTCGATGAACATTTTTGCAGAATTGATGAACTTTTTCTAAATCAATGAACTTTTTAAAAAATATTTTGAACTTTCTATAAAATCGTTGAACCTTTCTCAAAACTGATGAACTTCTTTCAAAATAGAATATATATTTTCAAAAATGATGAACTATTTTTCAAATTCATGGAAATTCTTTGACTTCGTGATCGCTTTTTTAATTCGTGGTTTGTTATTAAATCTGCAAACTTTCAAATTTTCTTCAGACTTTTTTTCTTCAAAAAACATGTTTTTCTAATTTATGTATGTAGTAAATAGCGTGGCTATACTTCTTAAAACATTTGCGCCCTAATGAATTAGCATAGTGTGTTTAGTATAGCGGTTGGGCAACACGCGCCGGAGGTGGATGGCGTGAGATTGAAACCTTACGGGAGCATTATTTTTACGCTGTTTTTGCGCTATTTAATGAATTTCCGCTGCGCTGCCTGTACTGCAATGGGCCACTTTGATTCCGGCCCAACCAAGGAACCTGCAGGCGCCAAGTTGCCTAATCGGCGCTGAAGGCGTCGACTAGGGGCTCCCCCTGTGCCAAGGAAGCTCCCTCGTGCCCATGCACCGTCACTGCTGGGCCGGCCCATGTACACTTTCACATTTGAGGAAAAAAGAAGAAGAAATAGTAAAAATGGCAAAAAAGGACGAAAATGGTGAATTATTTTTTCCCAAATATTTTGAATAAATATATCAACTTGCAAATTGTTCATTAGATTTGAAAAAATTTCACCGGTTTTGAAAAAAAATCAACGATTTTAGAGAGCTTTCTGTAAAATTCATTGATTTTTAAAAAAGTGCACAGATTTGTTAAAAAGGTAATAACATCTGTAAAAACATTCATAGAACTGAAAATCGTTCATGATTTTTTTTAAATCACCGATTTTGAAAAAAGTTCAGGAAATTTAAGTACAAAAAAAACAAATTCGAAAAAGAAAAAGAAAGAAGAAAAATGCTAAGTGGGCCGGACAAGCTTGGAGGCTTCAGGCGCCCGGCAAAATGCACAATAATTAGAGCCGGAAACGCCAAATAGGATCTGCCCCCGCAGTCAATCTACACTCGCCTGAAACGCCAGGGAGCCTCCAGCGCGACCACCTATTCAGCCTTTTGGCTATTAAAAAAAGTTATTTTCGGGAAAAAATGCCATACCACTCAAAGGATGGTTTACTAAAAAAAAATAGGGAAACGGCAAAAAAGGAAAAACAAATCATGAACTAATTTTACTTCAAAAAATTCAGCGAATTTGAAAACAAGTTCAGAGGTTTTGAAAAAGAAAGCATCGATTTTGCACAGCTTTCTGTAAAATTAATTGATTTTTAGAAAAGTTCACCAATCTTTTAAAAAGGTCTGAGATTCTATAAAGAAGTTCACAATACTTAAAAAACTTCATCATTTTTCTAAAAAAGTCACGATTTTGGAAAAAGTTCACGAAATTTAAGTTCAGAAAAAAAACAAATAAGAAAAAGAAAGAAACAATAGCTAAACGGGCCAGACTAGCTTGGAGGCTTCAGGCGCCCGACAAAATGCACTGTAATGGGCACCTGAAATGCCAAATAGGATCTGCCCCCATAGGCGACCTACAGGAGGTTTCCGAGATCAATCCTGCTGAGCGTTCACTCTAGGGAGCCTCCAGCGCGACAACCTATTCGGGCTTTTTGGCCTGGTAAAAAAGTTATTTTGGGAGGAAAATGTCATACCACTGAAAGGGGGTGGGGATGCCATGGTTTGCTAAAAAAAATAAAAAAAAGGCCATGGAAAAAACTTACATTAAAAAGGAACATAGGCATAAATTTACAATTTGTCGTACAGTAAATGTATAAAAAGTGTTACATTATAATTTAAATGGGTACCATCCTCGAAGATATAAGTTTACCAAGATATATTAGAAAATGGTATGATGGCAACTTGAACGGGAAAAAAATATGGCGAAAATATATGATTTCCATGGTAAACTAATTTGCCATGTGTGTTGAAAGAAAAGAGTTGCCAAGTGAGCATTAATTTATTTTAATCCTAACAATTATGAAGATTTATAGAATTTGCCGTGTTTAATGGAAATAAAATGCTATGAATTTGCCTTCTGATCTTTTATAAATTTTACATGGTGAATACAAATGAATTTGCCATGGTTAGCGCTACAAAAAATGGCATGTAAAATAGTTTGTTGAATACATAGTACAGGAACATATAAAGTAAACATGGCAAGAACATGAAAACTATTGCTATGAATAGTTTATAGCTAATAGGAAACCTAATTGTACCTGCCATATCAACTATAATTTCACATATTTTCCATCGAAATCTTAACAATTATGAAGATTTTGGCAATTTGTTGCGTTTGATGGAATAACAAGTATTATCATTTTTTCATGTGATTTTTTATGATTTTTTCATGGCCAATAAAATAAATTTGCCTTGGTCAATGCAAAAATTGCCATGTAAAACAAGTTTATTGAGCACATAGTACATGAGAATATAAAAGTGAACATGGCAAGAACATGAAAAATATTGCCATGAATAGTTTATAGCTAACAGGAAACCCACTTGTAATAGACATGTCAACTATAATTTCATTCAATTTCCATCTAAATCTTACAAATTGTGAAGATTTTCACAAATTGTTGTGTTTGATGGAATTTTATCAATTTGTCATGTGATGAATTTGCCATTGTCAAAACAACAAATTTGCAATGGTCAATGCAAAAAAATGCCATGTAAAATATGTCGGCGTCCTGGGAACGGGGGTACCCAGACTTGCCTGCCCGCGGCCCACGGCGTGGCCCTATCAACGGCCCGGTATGGTCCAGCTTCAACAACAACAAACTCAAGACCCTCACGAGGGGCCAAGCCTCGCAAGGCGGACGACACCAAGACCTCTCTGGGGGGCGGCCTCCCCAGGCTGGCTCCCGAGTAGCGGAGATATCAATGCAATCTACACCTCGCGAGGTTCACATGACGTGAGCCGTGACGACCAAGGCCAAACGGGTGCCAGCGGGCGCAGTGTACCAGTTTCCTCTTTGTTGGTAAGGAGGCAAGCGCAGGTGCGGGGTCCCGAGGAATCAAGCAAAGGTTCCCATTCCGGAGCAACAAGACCAAGACCGCCAGGACGGAGGTCATCGCGAACCCACCGCAGCGTCACCACCAGAGGCTTTTGCACGCGAAGACCACTTTTGTCAGGATAACTTGTAGTAGTTGTCTCCCTTCGAATTTGGACGTTGTGGGATCCCTTCCCGCCTACATTTGGGAAGCGGACCAAGGCCACTATAAATAGGACTTAGCCACCACCATAGAAGGGACGAATCCATTCCACCCTGACCAGCTCACCAGCTCATCGAGCACAAGAACACCTCACCTCCTGAGGTTGTTCCACCATCGTACTAGTTCATCCAGCCCGAGGTAATCCTCCACAAAGTTGGAGTAGGGTATTACACCGTAAGGTGGCCCGAACTAGGATAAACTGCCGTGTCTCTTGTCCCTTGGGTTCGTCGAGCTAGGCCCTGGAACAGTTGAGCAGGCGGACTGGGGAAGACGAGTTCTTCGCATGCACCCCATAGTTTGAACCTCTCAAGGGTCTGCGAACCCTGAATCCGACATTTGACGCGTCGGGTAGCGGTGCGTCGGAGCCTCTCTTCTTCCACTCGGCCCGCCATTGCCCTGTAGTTCCGATAGCTGACGATCTGAGGGCTCATGCCGAGCATTGGGCTGCATAGCCCGCCTGGGCAGCGCCGTGCGCCCAAGAGGACCTCAACTCCACGCTCCAGGCGGCCCGAACACCGCCCAACACCGCTGGACGCGGGCAGTGCAGGCCGACGCTGCTCGCCCTCGCACAACGGCGTACGCGCGCCACCACACGATCTTCGGGCTACGCTGCGGCGATAGCACCACACACCCAGCGGGAGTAGGCGAACATGCGAGCCGCGCTCATCGTAGGGTGGGAGCTGCTGCGTTGCACGTTGGCGGAGGGCGGCCGCGACGCACTGCTGGTGCGCATCACCGAGCTGCTTGATGCTGCCTGTAGAGGTGCGGCACCCTTCTGCTCCCTGCCTACGCCTCAGCTTGTTGCAGGGGCGCGCGCTAGGCCCCGGCGAGCCCGCCCACCCCCTGGAGCGCCAGGTGGATTCGACAACATCAGCATGGCTCGCGGCGCCCTCGTCCTACCATGACTGCACCGCCTCTAGGAGGGGCAAGCTCTGGTGGTCCCCTGCGGGGCCGCACTGGGATGTCACCCCACGGCCACCAAGACCAGGCGCCAGGCCTGGTCGCCCAAGACGTGGGGTGCCCAGGCGATGGCTCCGGCGCGGCAGCTGCAGATGCCTACGTGCCCCACATGATGGACCTGGAGTACACACCAGAGGAAGGCCCCAACTCATTCCCCGAGCCAGGCTGGACAGAAGGAACACCAAAGGCTGGGGTTTTCCATGAGCTACCCCGAGGCTTCGCCGACCCCTTCAGCGACAGCGACCGCAGGGTAGAGACGATATCTCGGGAGCATGCTTACGCTAACGATGGACCACAGGTGAACCAGGCCATAGCAGTGGCCGGAGACCCCAGGGTGGTGGCTCCGCTCCTAGTGGGAGTGGCGCACTTGGGGCTGCGCAGGAGGGGCCCGAAGCCAGGGCCTCTCCCGTGCCGCATGGAGCAAGGCGTTGCACGGAGGTAGGTCCACGTCCGCGAAAGGCGCCGGTGAGCCCTTTCCCCCGGCAGAGGGCTCATGGTCGCCGAGGGCGCTGCTAGCGTCCCCCTTGCCCTTGGTCTCGTCCTGGTTTCCGGATGCCCCAATGGTGGTCGGGGGTGGCGCAGGGCAGGGCCCTCGTCTGGTAATATGAAGCAAGGCTCACGCCTGTGAAGGTCTCCGCTCGTGACACTCTCACGTAATAATGAGTGGGGCTGTACACACCCCAAAGTCTCTGGAGTGCCGCCCTCAGGCCTCAGGGGTCCCGCACACGTCCAAGTGGTAGCACCATGCTCCGCGCTGGCCATCGATACTGTCCCCCAATGACTATGCTCACATCCAGTGAAAGCACTTAGCTCCGTGCTGGTGGGAAGACAAGAAGACTAGCTAGGTGCCGGACGCGGCTATTCGCTTTCGTCCCTTTTTCTGCAACTCGATTCGCCGCCTTTTGGACTGAGATTTGAAGTTCTTTTGTGTTGTCAAAAAAGGGGGAAGTCTTCTCTTGTTCGTGTTGATTTCTTGCGTTCTGGTTGCGTGTTTTACTTTGAGGCTCACAACTACTGCCCCCACCCCCTGCGAGCGCCCTGCGAGCGAGGGCTGGTCGGTGCGCCACGCCATTTGCGTCCGGACGGCCCGGGCAGGACCCCCTCGGGATCAAGAATGCACTCACCGCAGGACCTCCACGTGCACATCCTGCCGCAGTCTATCGTTCGCTCCTCGCGAGGCCCTCTTGTGCGGGCCAGCAGGCTTCTCGGGAGATCTAGAACCTCATGAGCCCCGAAAAGGCCGACAAAGGTATGACCAGGATGTCGGGGCACGCCCAAGACCTGCGGAACCAACGTAAGACGTAACAAGTGCCCTCGCTCGGGAGCCCCACGGGCCCGCGATGGCGCATCTCAAGCCCTGTCCTTAAGAGGCGCGTCATCATTTCATACATTCTGTTTCATACATTACAAGGGGCCTCCCCTTTCAAAATGCTTTGACACTCCACAGGGCCATGCCCGGGGGTTTTCTCTTTCATAAAGGTTAAGGCAAAAGGAAATGCAGGATTAGCCGGAGGCGCTGCCTTCCACGCTGTCCCCACTGTCTTCATCTGCACCACCCGAGTTGTTGCTATCGTCGTCTTCGTCATCGTCGTCCGTGCCACCTTCTCCAACCACCATCACGGCCGTACCATCCTCAGGGGCGAACTCCTCGACCAGGGTGTCCACGTGGTCATCCACCCAGTTCGACAGGTTGTCGCGGATGACCCTGGGCATGGGGGCTATGGCGGCGCCGAAGTCAAAATGGGGATCAAGGCTCTGGAGGTGACTGAAGACGCGGGAGAACGCGTGCTCAAGGAGGCCCCGGCTCCTCTCCTCAACGAACTCGCAAGCCCTCGCAGCCCGGTCCTCCAAGCGCGTCATGATCTCGGTGAAGAAGCCGAGGTGGCTGGCGTAATCTTCCTCGCGCGGGTGAGGTGAGCTCTCCTCGCAGATGGTGCTGAAGGCTCGGTTAGCTCTCACCCTGAGGGCCCGAAGCATGGAAGCATGCTCGCGCTGCAGCGTCTGCCGGCGGCACGCCTCATCCGCATTCTTCTTCACGAGGGATGCGGCGCCATCGATCTGCTGCTGGAGTGAGAGCAGGTCAGATCATGTGGAGGTCAAGTCAGCCTGGGCGAAGACCTGAGCTGCCTTAGCGGCCCTCTCGAGCTGCTCCGCCTTGTTTAGTTTTGTCCTAAGGGCAGCGGTCCTGCTCTTGACCTCGGCTTCCAGGAGCCCTAGCTTCAGGCGGTGCTCGTCGGCAAGATCCGCGCGAGCCTTCGCCAGCCTCCGATCAACCTCCTCCTAGATCTTGCCTTCTCGCGCGGTGACGGCGTCCTCAGCCATGGCTACCTGGCGCTCCCTCACCTCTAGCCGCTCAAGCTCCAGACTGTGCTCCAAGGCCTCCAGCACCAGCGCCTCCTCGCATTTCCGGATCTCCTCCTCTTCGGAAGGTGCTCCCCTCATCGATGCCAAGACGAACCTGCGTGCTTCAATCCGTTGCTCAAGGGCTACGCTTAAGTCCTGGAGTTCCCGCTCGCGCTCCTCGGCAGCCTCATGATGATGGTCGGCCGCCCTTGCCTCCTCCAAGGCCCAAGCACAAGCCTCGCGTGAGGTCACAAGGGACACCGCGGCCTTTGCACTGGCGCGCTCATGCTGATGATGCCCGAGGTTGATAGCCCCCTTCAATTGGTGCCACTCGTGCGCCAGCCGAAGGTCCTCCATTTCGAGGCGGGCGTCAACGTTGGCAAATTCTTCTCCGAGTCAGCTTAGCGCACCCGTCGCTTCCCAGAAAAGTTTGTGGCGTATGACACCACGCCCGTGCGCGAGCTTCAGCTCATGGCCAAGCCCATCCTTCGCACCGGGAATTGTTGGGGAAGCTTGAGGCGGCTCGCCTGCCCCTAGCGAGGGGCTGGTGGCCGGCGCTTTCCCACCACCCTTCGGGCCTCACCGGAGGTGCTGGGTGGCGTGGCCTCACTACTCGAAGATGAAGCCAGGGCTGGGATTACCCAGCCAACAGTGATGACCAATGGAGGAGCCCTCGGCACGCCTTCTGCTCCCCAAGTCGGACCATGAAGGAGGGACGATAGGAACGTAGGATCAAGACCCCACATCGGCGCGTCCACCTCTTGGACAGGCCATGTGCCTCTCGCAGCGGTCCAACGTGGGGGACTCAAGACCAGGGGCGAGCCAAGGGCTGGTGGTGGCTGCTCCTCAAGAGATCTCGCCACTGCAGCCGAAGGGACCCTGAAGAGTCGTTGTCAGGAAAGGATGCAACACGCAGGAAATCATGGAGATGAGGTACTTACTCATCTATGGCTATGTACTTCCTTTGCTTTAGCGGCCAGTAGGTGTCATCACTGCAGCTTGGAGACCCCTTCCTCTTGCGGAGTGCTTCGAAGTTCAGACAAAGCTGGCCGAAGCCCGGGGTGCGACCGTCAGCGTTTGGGGCATTTGGCGGGGCCCCTGGGGCGGCAACCTCAGGAGTGTCGGACTGCATTAGCTCCTCAGCCTACACCTCAGTACTGCTTGCCCGAGCTTCAAGGGCAGCGACCTCGGGAGCCTTGGACCCCGCCAACTCTTCGGTCACCCCCTGAAAGCACATTTGCTCCCTGGGTGGTTTTGGTAATTAATGACAACATACTTTGTGGTTGGACTAATGCTTTTATCAAGTATGTTTCAGGAAATTCAATCACATTGGCATGGCAAAAGGATCAAGAGGTGGACCCTCAAAATGCTAAGGCAAGCATTGGCAAAAGCTCAAGACTCCATTTTGGTTTAGTGATCCAAGATCACATTGAGTCTATAGGAAAGCCAATACTATTAAAAGGGATGAGGTTATGATGATGATCTGGTTGCTCAAGTGCTTAGTGATACATCTCCTAAACTATCAAGAACTTTCACCGCCATATACACTCATAAGTAATCTCGGTCCCACCGATATTCCAAACTCAGTCACACCAAGATGAACCACTTCAGCCATAAAGCCAAACCCTAGAAATCTCGGATTTTCCGATTCTGAACTCGGTCTCACCGAAACTTGAGTTGCCAAGCTTCTGTAACCTTCTGTCATCAAATCGGTGTCACCGAGATGATGAAGTTGGTCCCACCGAGATTGGCAAGCTCTTGTCTTTGCACGAATCGGACTAATCGAGTTTGTATTTTCGGTCCCACCGAAAATCCCAACGTTCACATGATTTGAACTTTCGGTCTCACCGAGTTGTCAACTTCGGTCCCACCGAGATTGGTCAAATGTGTGTAACGGTTGGATTTTGTGTGGAGGCTATAAATACCCCTCCACCCCCTCTTCATTCGTGGAGAGAGCCATCAGAAAGAACTACCACTCCTACCTTACATTTTCGAGAAGAGAACTACCTACCCTTGTGTTGAGATCAAGTTGCTCCACTCCCACCATATGAAGCTTGATCTCTAGCCTTCCCAAGTTGCTTTCCACTCAATCCTTTCTTCCACCACAGCCAAATCGGTGAGGAGAGTTGAGTGTTGGGGAGATTATCATTTGAAGCACAAGAGCAAGGAGTTCATCATCATCAACACCATCTATTACCTTTTGGAGGGTGGTGCCTCCTAGATTGGTTAGGTGTCGCTTGGGAGCCTCCGTCGAGATGTGGACTTGAACCAAGAAGTTTGTAAGGGCAAGGAGATCGCCTACTTCGTGAAGATCTACCCCAGTAAGGCTAGCCCTCCGTGGGCGTGAGGCCATGATGGCATAGACAAGGTTGCTTCTTCGTGGACCCTTCGTGGGTGGAGCCCTCCGTGGACTCTCACAGCCGTTACCCTCCGTGGGTTGAAGTCTCCATCAACGTGGAAGTACGATAGCACCACCTATCGGAACCACGAGAAAAATCACCGCGTCTCCAAACTGCGTTTGATCTTCTCCACTCCTCTTTACTACTTGTGCAATTTACTTTCCGCTGCCCATACTCTAGAATTGCATGTGTAGTTTGCTACTTGACTTGTGTGTTATGCAAAATCTGCCAAAATCTGTCCTTGACAAAAGACGGAATTTTTATCTTGTCGAGTAGTCTAATCCCCCCCTCTAGATACTCTCACCTTCTTCGATCCTACAATTGGTATCAGAGCTTTGGTCTCCATTGCTTTGGTTTACACACCATTGGAGGAAGATGGACGTGTCTACGTTTGGGAGTGTTAGCCATAGAGTGCCTATTCTTAATGGAGTGTCCTATAACTCGTGGAGGATTGAAATGCTTATTATCTTTAAGACATACAATTTGCGCAAATATGTTGAGACCCCATATGTGCCTCCATTTGACCTCTTGCACCCTACCATGGATGAAGAGCTTGATTTGCTTCGTAACCTTAGAACTGTAAATCTTATCATTAGAGGGTTACCCGATAACTTACTTAAGCTCGTTACAAACTTTGAGTGCGCCTATGCTATGTGGAAGTTCTTGGAAGAACTTTATCCGGACTACTCTTTGAGAGGTCTTGATGAAATTCTATACAAGACTATTGAATTTGATATGATGCGCCCTAATGATCTCAACTTTGATAAATGCTTCTTTGAGCTTCGTGATCTTATGAAAAAGAAGGGTGATCCCGGTATTATCAATGTTCTAATTAGAAATGCTCTTGTATTGCATTCCGATGATTATTGTCACATTGACAAAACTAATGCAAGTTGTTGTCAAATTGACCTAGGTGTTGATGATGAACAATCTATGGGTCAATATGATGATGAGCATGAGCATGATGATGATTACTCCGATTCGGACACCGAGCCAGACAAGATCATGAAGAGTCTCAATCTTATGGCAAATCTGAGAGACTACATATCCGGCGGAAAAGAGTGGATTCTAGATAGTGGATGCACCGATCACATGACCGGAGACGAAGACATGTTTCGAGAGCTTGCAAAGAACGATGGTCCACGCAAGTATGTGACTTTTGGATACAACTCCAAGGGTAAGGTACTTGGCCTTGGTAAGGTGGCCATATCTCATGATAGCTCTATTCAAAATGTCATGCTTGTAGAATCACTTGGATACAATTTACTTTCCGTGTCTAGATTAGCTGACTTTGGATTCAATGTGCTATTCACCAAAGTAGATTGCCAAGTCTTTCGTCGTGACAATCATAACATGGCATTTACCGGTATCCGTAGAGGAGATCTATATATTGTTGATTTCACTAAGAAAGCCCAACCTAGAACTTGCTTCATTGCTAAATCCGCTAAAGGTTGGTTATGGCATAGAAGGCTTGGACATGTTGGTATGCGTAATCTAGACAATCTAATCAAAGGTGATCATATTCTTGGCGTTAAAGATGTTCTCTTTGACAAAGATAGACTTTGTAGTGCTTGTTAGGCAGGAAAACAAGTAGGTGGAAGTCATCCCGTGAAGAACATCATGACCACAAGGAGACCGCTTGAGCTTCTTCATATGGATCTCTTCGGTCCCAATGCTTACAAAAGCCTTGGTGGTAACTCCTTTGGTCTAGTTATAGTTGATGATTATTCCAGATTTACGTGGGTATTTTTCCTTGACGACAAATCGCAGGTTCAGAGAATCTTCAAAACCTTTGCCAGAAAGGCCCAAAACCAATTTGAGGTGAAGATCAAGAAAGTTCGGAGTGACAATGGAACGGAGTTCAAGAACGCCAATGTAGACTCTTTTCTCGATGAGGAAGGGATTCTACATGAGTTCTCGGCTACGTACACTCCTCAACAAAATGGAGTTGTTGAGAGGAAGAACCGAACGCTCATAGAGATGGCGAGAACGATGCTTGATGAATACAAGACATCAAGCACTTTTGGGGGAAGCCGTCGAGACGACTTGTCATGCTATCAACAGGCTTTATCTTCATAAGCTTCTCGGCAAGACTTCATACGAGCTCCTCACCGGTAACAAACCCCAAGTGGGATACTTTCGTGTCTTTGGTTCAAAATGCTATGTCCTTGATAAGCATCGTCGGTCTAAATTTGCTCCTAAAACTCATGAAGGTTTTTTTCTTGGTTATGGATCAAACTCCCACACCTACCGTGTCTACAATAATTTCACCCGAAAGGTTGAAGAGACGGTAGATGTGAAGTTTGATGAATCTAATGGCTCGCAAGTAGAGCAAATGCCTATTGATGTAGGAGACAAGGACCCATCGGAAGCCATCCAAGATTTATCTATTGGAAAGATCCGTCCCATGGAAGTGAAGGAGAGTACCTCATCTACATATGTGGAGCCCCCTACCTCAAGGCAAGATGAACCTCAAGGCAACATGGAGGCCTCCACAAGTGAAACTCACCAAGATGAGGAAGTGCAACAAGAAGATCCACCACAACCTTCTTCTCCACCGCCTCAAGACAACACCAACAACAATGAAGAAGAAGAGGAAGATGAGGATGATGAGGAAGCTCAGCCACAACCACGACGAAAGCTATCCCGAGTCCGAGCAAGAGTCAAGAAGAATCATCCCGTGGAACAAATGATCAATGACATCAACTCCGGGAGAATTACTCGCTCTAAAACTCGCTTAGCTAACTTTTGTGAGCATTACTCATTTATCTCTAGTATTTAACCTATGAAGGTAGAAGAAGCACTTGAAGACCCGGATTGGGTGAACGCTATGCACGAAGAGCTACACAACTTCGAGAGGAACAATGTATGGACTTTGGTAGAGAAGCCCAAGGATGATCAAAACGTCATTGGAACCAAATGGGTGTTTCGGAACAAGCAAGATGAAGATGGACAAGTCATCCGCAACAAGGCTCGTCTCGTAGCTCAAGGTTACACACAAGTCGAAGGTATGGACTATGGTGAGACCTATGCCCCATTGCTAGACTTGAGTCCATTCGCATTCTTCTTGCTTATGCCAATCACCATGATATTACTCTCTATCAAATGGATATCAAAAGTGCTTTCCTAAATGGTGAAATAGAGGAGGAAGTATTTGTGAAACAACCTCCCGGATTTGTGAATCCTAAAAAGCCTAATCATGTTTACAAACTTCACAAAGCTCTTTATGGTCTTAAACAAGCTCCTAGAGCGTGGTATAAATGCTTGACCAAGTTCCTTATTGAAAAAGGCTTTGAAATTGGGAAAATTGATTCTACTCTTTTTACTAAAAGGGTTAATGGTGAACTATTTGTGTGCCAAATCTATGTTGATGATGTTATATTTAGTTCAACTAACCCTCATTTTAGTGAAAAGTTTGGGAAGCTAATGTCGGAGAAGTTTGAGATGTCCATGATGAGTGAACTCAAATTCTTCCTTGGGTTGCAAATCAAGCAATCTAAAGAGGGTACCTTTGTCTCACAAACAAAGTACACCAAGGATCTCTTCAAGAAGTTCAACATGCAAGAAAGAAGGTATGAGAACCCCATGCCTACAAGTGGACATAATGACTTGACAAAAGATGGAGAACCCGTTGATCAAAAGGTTTACCGATCTATGATTGGTTCTCTACTATATCTTTGTGCTTCTCGTCCTGACATAATGTTGAGTGTATGCATGTGTGCTCGATATCAAGCAGCCCCTAAAGAATGTCATCTTAAAGCTGTTAAAAGGATTGTGAGATATTTGATACACACACCAAACTTTGGCATTTGGTATCCTAAGAGGGCCTCTTTCGACCTAGTTGGCTACTCCGACTCGGACTATGCCGGTGACAGGGTTGATAGAAAGTCAACTTCGGGTACGTGTCAATTCCTTGGTCGATCCCTTGTATCTTGGTCCTCCAAGAAACAAAATTCGGTATCATTATCCACCGCCAAGGAATATATAGCTGCTGGTTCATGTTGTGCTCAATTGCTATGGATGACACAAACGCTTAAGGATTATGGGATACATGTGAGACATGTTCCTTGCTTTGTGACAATGAGAGTGCGATTAAAATTGGACATAATCCGTGCAACACTCTCGAGCGAAACATATTGAAGTTCGTCACCATTTTATTCGTGATCACATTGCCAAGGGTGACATCAATCTTAAGCATGTTCGTCTCGACAAACAACTCGCTGATATCTTTACAAAACCTCTTGATGAGAAGGTGTTTTGTCGCTAAGGAGTGAGTTGAACATCATTGATGCTTCAAACTTGGAGTGAAAACTCCATTGATGCATGCAAGGCATGAGCCTACTTGACTAATCCTTGATATTTCTCTTATGATGATGATCATATGTCTTGGACACATTTGCCTCCTTGTATTGCATCTAACTCCTTGCAGGTACTTGGATGATCTACATTCCACAAGGTTACCACACACTCAAATCATGAGTAATCTTGTCATTAACCAAGTATCTAGCCCTTTGGGATGTTGAGTTCAAGGAACAAAATTCCACATATCCTTTTTGACACCTTATACATCTAGTATTTCACTCTTGTCATCTTGGATATCCTTGAGTATTTCCTTGCTTGCCTAACCCATGTAGGAAGATGAACTACACAAATGGAAATGGCGCTCCAACTTCACATTCAATGAGCACCTACATCAAGTTCACCTACACGAACAAAGCAACAACAAGCCCAAGGTATGTTGTTCACATCTATGAGGAGCTTTGCTCAAAGTCATGAGTACAAGCAGCTTCATAAGATGTGATCACATCAAATGCTTAATCGAAAAATGGCAACCCCATTTTGTGCTTAAACGATGAGTATGACCTATGATCAAATGTTCTCATTTGACTCCTAAGTCAAAATACTCAAACATAGGTGACCTTGTCGCCGACCCCTATCTAGATGAAGTACATATGTTTTTGGAGTCTTTCTATTTTCTCTTATGTTCTCTCTTTGAGTTTTCTTTTTTTTTTTAAAAAACCTTCATCTAGGAATCTTTTTCATTTCTATTCTTCTAAATATCCTTTTGGCTCTGATCAATTCCTCGAAAATCATTCACAAATTCATTGCAAATCCTTTGAAACATTCCTCGCAATGTGAGCTAAATTATTTCTGTATTTCCTTGGAATTAAACTCGGCGTCACCGACTTAAATATTTCGGTCTGACCGAAAAGGATCTGCCCTAAAGTCCATGACTTTCGGACCCACCGATCCATCCTAATTCGGTGTCACCGATTTATTTCTTTCAGGATATCATCTTCTGCAGCTCCACTCAATGATTCTCTATGCATGTTTCTTTTGCCCTGTTGTGATTCTTAAGGATCCCACTTCTTTCTTTCCATCATCCCTGACCTTCCTGGTTTGCTGTCCTTTTCGGCACTTGATGTCAAAGGGGGAGAAGACTTAGGGGAGAAGAGAAGATTTAGGGGGAGAAGAAGAGCAATCTTACCTTAAGGGGGAGAGAATCACATCAAAGCTTTGCCGTGTTCCACATTGGATATTACATTTGGCATCATTCTTCTTATGGAAAGCAAAATCCCTTAGAGTTCATTGAAAATCTTTTTAGTTTCGGAGACATGTTTGCTGATTCAAGCTTGTGCTCAATATGAGACACTCTTTATACATGTCATCCCTGGCTTGGTACTCTTGATGTTCTTGCAGTTGGTTGAAGAAATACTCTTGTGTTATCTAACCTTGTTTTCCCAAGTTTATCTCTTCAGGTACAATGCCAAGGAACCTCAAGGTAAGTATATGCACTTTGCAGAATGTGCATGATGGTGACTTGCTTGTGAATACTTGTTTGCAAGAAATCACCATGCATATACACATTATCACTCACTTCTTTTCATCTGCTCGATGCATATAGCCAAGCTGCATGTAGCACATCTTGCCTTTCTCTCTTGTGTGCTTGTGGTAGTCCAAAACCATAATCTATGAAAATCTTGCACACTTGTAGGGGAGCCTGTGTACTACATGTTTGTCAAAGCTTTGTGATAATTCATCTTACTTTCAATAAGCTTTGATGTCTTGTTTAGTGTGTTGCCATCAATTACCAAAAGGGGAGATTGAAAGCACATTTGCTCCTGGGTGGTTTTGGTAATTAATGACAACATACTTTGTGGTTGGACTAATGCTTTTATCAAGTATGTTTCAGGAAATTCAATCACATTGGCATGGCAAAAGGATCAAGAGGTGGACCCTCAAAATGCTAAGGCAAGCATTGGCAAAAGCTCAAGACTCCATTTTGGTTTAGTGATCCAAGATCACATTGAGTCTATAGGAAAGCCAATACTATTAAAAGGGATGAGGTTATGATGATGATCTGGTTGCTCAAGTGCTTAGTGATACATCTCCTAAACTATCAGAACTTTCACCGCCATATACACTCATAAGTAATCTCGGTCCCACCGATATTCCAAACTCACCACACCGAGATGAACCACTTCAGCCATAAAGCCAAACCCTAGAAATCTCGGATTTTCCGATTTCGAACTCGGTCTCACGAAACTTGAGTTGCCAAGCTTCAGAACCTACTGTCATCAAATTGGTGTCACCGAGATGATGAAGTTGGTCCCACCGAGATTGGCAAGCTCTTGTCTTTGCACGAATCGGACTAATCGAGTTTGTATTTTCGGTCCCACCGAAAATCCCAACGTTCACATGATTTGAACTTTCGGTCTCACCGAGTTGTCAACTTCGGTCCCATCGAGATTGGTCAAATGTGTGTAACGGTTGGATTTTGTGTGGAGGCTATAAATACCCTCCACCCCTCTTCATTCGTGGAGAGAGCCATCGAAAGAACTACCACTCCTACCTTACATTTAGAAGAGAACTACCTACCCTTGTGTTGAGATCAAGTTGCTCCACTCCCACCATATGAAGCTTGATCTCTAGCCTTCCCAAGTTGCTTTCCACTCAATCCTTTCTTCCACCACAGCCAAATCAGTGAGGAGAGTTGAGTGTTGGGGAGATTATCATTTGAAGCACAAGAGCAAGGAGTTCATCATCATCAACACCATCTATTACCTTTTGGAGGGTGGTGCCTCCTAGATTGGTTAGGTGTCGCTTGGGAGCCTCCATCGAGATGTGGAGTTGAACCAAGAAGTTTGTAAGGGCAAGGAGATCGCCTACTTCGTGAAGATCTACCCCGAGTAAGGCTAGCCCTCCGTGGGCGTAGGCCATGATGGCATAGACAAGGTTGCTTCTTCGTGGACCCTTCGTGGGTGGAGCCCTCCGTGGACTCTCGCAGCCGTTACCCTCCGTGGGTTGAAGTCTCCATCAACGTGGAAGTACGATAGCACCACCTATCGGAACCACGAGAAAAATCACCGCGTCTCCAAATTGCGTTTGATCTTCTCCACTCCTCTTTACTACTTGTGCAATTTACTTTCCGCTGCCCATACTCTAGAATTGCATGTGTAGTTTGCTACTTGACTTGTGTGTTATGCAAAATCTGCCAAAATCTGTCCTTGACAAAAGACGGAATTTTTATCTTGTCGAGTAGTCTAATCCCCCCCTCTAGACACTCTCACCTTCTTCGATCCTACAATTGGTATCAGAGATTTGGTCTCCATTGCTTTGGTTTACACACCATTGGAGGAAGATGGACGTGTCTACGTTTGGGAGTGTTAGCCATAGAGTGCCTATTCTTAATGGAGTGTCTTATAACTCATGGAGGATTGAAATGCTTATTATCTTTAAGACATACAATTTGCGCAAATATGTTGAGACCCCATATGTGCCTCCATTTGACCCCTTGCACCCTACCATGGATGAAGAGCTTGATTTGCTTCGTAACCTTAGAACTGTAAATCTTATCATTAGAGGGTTACCCGATAACTTACTTAAGCTCGTTACAAACTTTGAGTGCGCCTATGCTATGTGGAAGTTCTTGGAAGAACTTTATCCGGACTACTCTTTGAGAGGTCTTGATGAAATTCTATACAAGACTATTGAATTTGATATGATGCGCCTAATGATCTCAACTTTGATAAATGCTTCTTTGAGCTTCGTGATCTTATGAAAAGAAGGGTGATCCCGGTATTATCAATGTTCTAATTAGAAATGCTCTTGTATTGCATTCCGATGATTATTGTCACATTGACAAAACTAATGCAAGTTGTTGTCAAATTGACCTAGGTGTTGATGATGAACAATCTATGGGTCAATATGATGATGAGCATGAGCGGGCGCAGTGTACCGGTTTCCTCTTTGGTGCTAAGGAGGCAAGCGCAGGCGCGGGGTCCTGAGGAATCAAGCAAAGGTTTCCATTGCGGTGCAACAAGACCAAGACCGCCAGGACGGGGGTCATCGCGGAGCCCACCGTAGCGTCACCACCAGAGGCTTTTGCAGGCGAAGACCACTTTTGTCAGGATAACTTGTACTAGTTATCTCCCTTCGAATTTGGCTGTTGTGGGATCCCTTCCCGCCTACATTTGGGAAGAGGACCAAGGCCACTATTAGTAGGACTTAGCCACCACCATAGAAGGGACGAATCCAGTCCACCCTGACTAGCTCACCAGCTCATCGAACACAAGAACACCCCACCTCCTGAGGCTGTTCCACCACTGTACTAGTTCATCCAGCCCCTCGAGGCAATCCACCACAAAGCTGGAGTAGGGTATTACACCACAAGGTGGCCCAAACCAGGATAAATTGCCATGTCTCTTGTCCCTTGGGTTCGTCGAGCTAGGCCGTGGAATCGTTGACCAGGCAGACTGGGAAAGATGAGTTCTTCGCACGCACCCGAGAGTTCGAACTTCTCATGGGTCTGCGAAACCCTGAATCTGACAAAATAGTTTATTGAATACATAGTGCAAGAGCTTATAAAGTGAACATGGCAATAATATGAAAAATATTGCCATGAATAATTTATAGCTAATAGGAAAACAAATTGGAGTTGCCATGGCACAAACATAGCTAAAAAAACTGTCCTAATTGAATTCAACAATTGAATCCATGTAAAAAACATTGTGGCAAAAAATGAATACAATAAATTTGCCATGGTCAATTTGCCGTGTGACCATTTATGATTTTGCCATGGTCAACAAAAAATGTTGACATGATCAATGCTATAAATTTGCCATGGTCATTGGAATAAATTGCCATGTTAATAGTTTGTTGCAGTATAGTACAAGAACCAAGAAAACCTGACATGACAAGAACATGATTTTTTTCTCAAGAATAGTTTAGAGTTGAAGGAAAAGCAACTTAGAGTTGCCATAGTATAAAAGAGTACCTAAAAAGGCAAAAGCAAAAACATAGGAAGTCAAACGACAAAAAGAAAAACACAAATCATGGCAAGTGTGAAAGAAAACATCATGATGCATAGACACTAGTTGCCATGGTGGTGAATAAAATACATTGTGGTGGCACCCTAGTTCTGTGTAGATTTGCCATCAAGGTAGATCATGTGGTTCAGGTTCTAATAAATTTGCCACGATTGTACTCTAAAAAGTAACACCCCCAACACCAATCTGTGTATAATCATGAATGGGCCGACCCAGCGGGGAGAGGGGTGTGTGCGCCTGTACAAGTTCACCTTTAAGGGGTGCTTAAGGCATCGCTTAAGAAATGTCAGCACTTAAGGTGTGCCAAGGAAGCTCCATGGCACCCACGCGACGGCATTGCTGGGCTGGCCCATGTACACTTTCACATTTGTGGAAAAAGGAAGAAATTATAGGGAAAATGGCAAAAAAGGAAAAAAACATGAATTGATTTTTTTTCAAGTATTTTGAAAAAAGTTCAGCGAATTTGAAAAAAAGTTCACTGATTTTGAAAAAAAATCATCGATTTTGCACAGCTTTCTGTAAAACTCATTGATTTTTTAAAAAAATTCACCGATTTTTTAAAAAGGTCATTGTAAAGATGTTCACAAAAATTTAAAAACTTCATCATTTCTTCTAAAAAAATCTCCAATTTTGGAATTTTTTACGAAATTTAAGTTCAGAAAAAAACAAATAAGAAAAAGAAAGAAACAAAAGCTAAACGGGTTGGACTAGCTTGGAGGCTTCAGGCGCCCGGCAAAATGCACAGTAATGGGTGCCTGAAATGCCAAATAGGATCTGCCCCCGCAGGCGACCTACAGGAGGTTTCCGAGATATATCCCATTGAACGTTCACTCTAGGGAGCCTCCAGCGCGACCACCTATTCGGGCTTTTGGCCCGGTAAAAAAGTTCTTTTTGGGAAAAAAATGCCATACCACTGAAAGGGGCTGGGGGTGCCATGGTTTGCTAAAAAAAATGAGAAAAGGCCATGGAAAAACTTACATAAAAAAGGAACATAGGCATAAATTTACAATTTGTTGTACGGTAAATGTATCAAAAATGTGACATTATAATTTAAATGGGTACCATCCTCAAAGATATAGGTTTACCAAGATATATTAGAAAATGGTACGATGGCAACTTGAACGGGAAAAAATATGGCGAAAATATATGATTGCCATGGTAAACGAATTTGTCACGTGCGTTGAAAGAAAAGAGTTGCAAGTGAGGATTAATTTATTTTAATCCTAACAATTATTAAGATTTATGGAATTTGTCGTGTTTAATGGAATGAAAATGCTATCAAATTTGCCTTATGATCTTTTATAATTTTACATGGTGAATGCAAATGAATTTGCCATGGTTAGCGCTACAAAAAATGGCATGTAAAATAGTTTGTTGAATACATAGTACAGGAACATATAAAGTAAACATGGCAAGAACATGAAAACTATGCTATTAATAGTTTATAGCTAATATGAAACCTAATTGTACTTGCCATATCAACTATAATTTCACCTACTTTCCATCAAAATCTTAACAATTATGAAGATTTTGGCAATTTGTCGCGTTTGATGTAATAACAAGTGTTATCATTTTGCCATGTGATTTTTTATGATTTTTTCATGGCCAATAAAATAAATTTTCCTTGGTCAATGCAAAAATTCCATGTAAAAACTTGTTTATTGAGCACATAGTTTATAGCTAATAGGAAACCCACTTATAATAGACATGTCAACTATAATTTCATTCTTTTTCCATCGAAATCTTACAAATTATGAAGATTTACGCAAATCGTCGAGTTTGATGGAATTTTATAAACTTGTCATGTGATGAATTTGCCATTGTCAATACAACAAATTTGCCATGGTCAATGCAGAAAAAATGCCATGTAGAATAGTTTATTGAATACATAGCGCAAGAGCTTATAAAGTGAACATGGCAATAATATGAAAAATATTGCCATGAATAGTTTATGGCTAATATGAAAACTAATTGGAATTGCCATGGCACAAACATAGCTAAAAATCTATCCTAATTGAACTAAACAAATGTATTCAAGTGAAAAACATCGTGGCAAAAAGTGAATACAATAAATTTTCCATGATCAATTGCCGTGTGACCATTTATGATTTTGCCATGGTCAATAAAAAATATTGATATGATCAATGCAATAAATTTGCCATGGTCATTGGAATAAATTGCCATGTGAATAGTTTGTTGCAGTATAGTACAAGAACCAAGAAAAAGTGTCTGTCAGAATCGGGGCTCCGCGGACTCAACAAGGTTCGAACTCTGGGGCATGTATGAAGATCTAGCCTAGCCGCAGCCTCAAGCTCATCTCGTCATGGCCTGACCTCATCGAATTCGTGCGGGCAGGGGAAGGAGGGGACACAACAGTTTACCCAGGTTCGGTCCACCTTGCGGTGCAAGACCCTACTCCTGCTTTGTGCTGGATTGGCCTCACGGGAAGGTTGAGGATGAACTAGTACAGTGGGTGAGAAACCTAGCGATCGGTGGATGAGAATGGCTCGACCCTCTCTCTACGGAGGAGACTAGCCTATCTTTATACTAGGCCCGGTCCTCTTCCCTCATAACTTAGGCGGGAAGGAATACCACAATGGCCAATTCGAAAGGCAACAAGAAGTACATCTTATCCTGACGAAAGGTGGTCTTCGCCTGCAAAGCTTCTGGCCATGACACAGTGGTGGGCTCGGCGATGACATCTGTCCTGCCGAGCTCGTGGTCTTGGTCTCATTGCACCAGAATGGAAACCTTTGGGGGATCCCTCGGGAACACACGCTGTCCTTGCCTTCTTAGCACCAAAGAGGAAAATGTCCTCCTCTGCGCCCGCTGGCGCCCGCCCGGACTTGGTCATCATGGCTCACGTCATCGCGAGCCTCGTGAGGCGAGGTACCTGCATAAAGATCTCCGCTCGTCGGGAGGCAGGCTCGGGCAGCCGCCCCTCGGGAGGTCTTGGTGTTGTTCGCCTCATGAGGCTGGGGGCCCTCACGAGGGTCTTGCTTGCAGAGTCTTGTAATTGGACCGCACCAGGTAGTCGATGGGCCCACTCTCTGGGCCATAGGCAGGCGAGTATGGGTACCCCTAATCCTAGAATGCCGACAGTAGCCCCCGGGCCCAAGGCGTGCTCGGCTTGGCTTCAAGGCGAAGGCAAGGAGTGAAGGGCGATGTGATGCGTGCCTCAATCGCCCGCGGGCCAGGCTTGACGCGTGGAGCACGACGGGACGCGGGCGCCTCCACTTTCCCACGTCACCTCAGCAACTGTCCAGACTGATAAAAGACTGGTGCACGCCGCGGGCAATCATTGCTACATCGCGCCTCCGTCTTCGGCCCTTTCCTTCCCTAGCAAGCTCGCACCGCACTCGTCGGATCCAGCACCGCCCCGAACTCATTGCATTGCCATGGCCCGCAAGAAGAAAAGACCGGGGTCGCGGTGGCGGCGGACCGCCGAATGGGGCCCAAACCCGCCCTGGGCCTGTCCATCGTGATCAATCTCGAAGGGTTGGATAAGTTCTTACCCGTGATTGCGGCTGACTCCAACGAGTGGAAGGCGACGAGGATCTAGAGTGCTTCTTTGCCCTCCACCAAATTGGAGGCCCCCACCATATCCCTTCACCTTCACGCCCACTTCTCCGGCTTGTTGCTGCTGTTTTCGAACTTCTTCAACGACGTGCTGTCACACTACCAAGTCCACGTGCTGCACCTTGACCCTGAATCCATCACCCTCTTATTCGATTTGCGTTCTTGTGTGAGGCCTTCGTGGGCATCGCTCCCTCAGTGGCGCTGCTTCACCACTTCTTCTCCCTGCAATTGACCGCTGGCGAGCAATGCTCCGGGTGCGTGTCGCTCTACACAATGGGTGCAATGGCGGGTGAGGGCATTAGGATGAAGATCCGCCCAGACGCGGAGGGCTTCCAGAAGCAGTGGGTGTACATTGACGCATCCCAGCGCAGGCTCCTGCTTCAAACCCCGTCTTCCCCAGTGATGCCAAGCTCAGACTGGGCGCACGAGAGGCTCGTCGCCCCCAGGCTCGCACGGGTTACTGCAAGGCTGGTCGACTTGAGGGCTGAAGGCGTGACGGTGGCGATGGTGGTGAGGGAGTTCGTCCGGTGGCGGATTGGTCCACTCTAGCGCCATTCTCGCCCGATATGGACCTTCACTAGCTGTTAAGATCCCATGAGGCTCCAGGAGGCCTCTCTGCCCCCCAGCACGCAGAGTGGGATACTCTGCCTGTTGACCGGCAGGGGAGCCAGCGTGCTTCCTGATGGTAGACTACCCCTATGCAACTATACGAATGGGAGAGACTTCGCCAGGGGGATGCCTTGCTTAGATGAGCGGGGGGCTGCCTCCCAAGGGCCATGACGGGCCTCGTGACAACCCCTTCCTAGTGGTCCCAACCCCTGAGGGTCTCAAGGACGGGGCACCCCTGGTAGCGACTGACAGACGTGCCGAACCGTCTGCCATGGGACGCCTTGCCCCCGCGCCTCTGGGCAGTGGTGGTGGTCCCCTGCCCGGGGGCACGGCCATCATCGCGAGCTCAAGGGGAGGTTAGGTGCCCCTTGCAGCGCTAGCCCCTAGGTCTCGTGCCTTCTCGAGGAGGAGGCGGCCTGAGGGCAGTGCCGACTCACCCTGTGGACCTTGAAGAGAAGGAAGTGGGTCACCGCCGACGAGTAAGTCTTCTACTTTCCCTGACCTCTGCTCATCAAGCACGCCTGAGCCCTTATTTCTCAGTGTCCGTCAAGCAAAGGGGCAAGGTGAAGGAAATATGCCCTAGAGGAAATAATAAAGTTGTTATTTATATTTCCTTATATCATGATAAATGTTTATTATTCATGCTAGAATTGTATTAACTAGATACTTAGTACATGTGTGAATACATAGACAAAATAGAGTGTCCCTAGTATGCCTCTACTTGGCTAGCTCGTTAATCAAAGATGGTTAAGTTTCCTAACCATGTACATGTGTTGCATTTGATGAACGGGATAACATCATTAGAGAATGATGTGATGGACAAGACCCATCCATTAGCTTAGCATAATGATCGTTAAGTTTTATTGCTATTGCTTTCTTCATGACTTATACATGTTCCTCTGACTATGAGATTATGCAACTCCCGAATACCGGAGGAACACCTTGTGTGCTATCAAACGTCACAACATAACTGGGTGATTTTAAAGATGCGCTATAGGTGTCTCCGAAGGTGTTTGTTGGGTTGGCATAGATCAAGATTAGGAATTGTCACTCCGAGTATCGGAGAGGTATCTCTGGGCCCTCTTGGTAATGCACATGACTATAAGCCTTGCAAGAAATGTGACTAATGAGTTAGTTACGGGATGATGCATTACGGAACGAGTAAAGAGACTTGCCGGTAATGAGATTGAACTAGGTATGATGATACTGACGATCGAATCTCGGGCAAGTAACATACCGATGACAAAGGAAATAACGTATGTTGTTATTGCGGTTTGACCGATAAAGATCTTCGTAGAATATGTAGGAACCAATATGATCATCTAGGTTCCGCTGTTGGTTATTTACTGGAGATGTGTCTCGGTCATGTCTACATAGTTCTCGAACCCGTAGGGTCCGCACGCTTAACGTTGATGACGATTTGTATTATGAGTTATCTGTTTTGGTGACCGAAGTTTGTTCGGAGTCCCGTATGAGATTACAGACATGACGAGGAGTCTCGAAATGGTCAAGAGGTAAATATTGATATATTGGACGATGATATTAGGACAACGGAATGGTTTCAGAATGGTTCGGGTATATTTCGGAGTACCGAGGGGTTACCGGAACACCCGAGGAAATATTGAGCCTACACGGGCCATGAGGGGAGGCAGCCCACAAGGGGTGGCTGCGCCCCCTCCCATGGGGAGTCCGAATTGGACTAGGGGAGGGGGCGCGCCCTACTTTTCTTCTCCTCTTCCCTCTCCTTCCCCCTTTCCCCCCTCCGTAAGAAGGAAAAGAGGGGGGAGGGGGCGAATTCTACTAGGAGTGGAGTCCTAGTAGGAATCCCCCCCTTTGACGCGCCCCCTCCAGGCCGGCCACCTCCTCCCCTCCTCCTTTATATATGGGGGCAGGGGGCACCCCATAACACAACAATTATTCTCTTAGCCGTGTGTGGTGCCCCCTCCACAGTTTAATCCTCCGGTCATAGCGTCGTAGTGCTTAGGCGAAGCCCTGCACGGATCACATCACATCACCATCACCACTCCATCGTGTTGACGAAACTCTCCCTCGACCCTCTGCTGGATCAAGAGTTCGAGGGACGTCATCGAGCTGAACATGTGCTAAACTCGGAGGTGCTGTACGTTCGGTACTAGATCGGTTGGATCGTGAAGACGTTCGACTACATCGGCTGGGGTTAACCTAACGCTTCCGCTTTCGGTCTATGAGGGTACGTGGACACACTCTCCCCCTCTGGTTGCTATGCATCTCCTAGATAGATCTTGAGGAGATTTTTTGAAATTCCATGCTATGTTCCCCAACAGTGGCATCCGAGCCAGGTCTATGCGTAGATGAGATGCACGAGTAGAACACAAAGAGTTGTGGGCGATAATAGTCATACTGCTTACCACCAACATCTTACTTTGATTCGGCGGTATTGTTGGATGAAGCGGCCCGGAGCATCCTTACATGACCATGTTCATGAGACCGGTTCCACCGACAGACATGCAACTTGTTTTGCATAAAGGTGGCTGGCAGGTGTCTGTTTCACCAACTTTAGTTGAATCGAGTTTTACTACGGCCGGTCCTTGTTGAAGGTTAAAATAGCACGCTTGACGAAAAGTGGTTGTGGTTTTGATGCGTAGGTAAGAATGGTTCATGCTAGAAGCCCGTAGCAGCCACGTAAAACTTGCAACAACAAAGTAGAGGACATCTAACTTGTTTTTGCAAGGCATGTTGTGATGTGATATGGTCAATACATGATGTGATATAAGTTATTGTATGAGATGATCATGTTTTGTAAAATTTAACGGCAACTGGTAGGAGCCTTATGGTTGTCACTTTATTGTATGAAATGCAATAGCCATGCAATTGCTTTACTTTATCACTATGCGGTAGCGATAGTTGTAGAAGCAATAGTTGGTAAGACGACAATGACGCTACGATGGAGATCAAGGTGTCAAGCCGATGACGATGGAGATCATGACAGTGCTTTGGAGATGGATATCAAAGGCACAAGATGATGATGTGAAAGCACAAGGTGCTCCCTGGGTGATTTTGGTAATTAATGTCAACATATCTCTTGTTGGACTAATACTTTTGTCTATTATATCTTAGATGAGTTCAACAGTGGAGTGGCGTGGACAAGAGGATGTGGAACCCCTTCAAGATGCTAAGGACACAAGATTGGCAAAAGCTCAAAAGCTCAAGACTCTACATTTTCTTTTAGTGATCCAAGATCACATTGAGTCCATAGGAAAGCCAATACTATTAAAAGGGGATGAAGTGTTGCTTAAATGGCATGCTTGCTCAAAGTGCTTAGTGATATGCTCCAAAGCCCTCAACCACTTTCTCATTTCCACATATGTCCCAAACCTAAAGTCAAACTCGGCCCCACCGATTGGATCTATCCGGCGGTTCACTTGACATAGCCACTGCTAGAAACCCTAATCAGTTTGGTCTCACCGATGGGATCTCGGTCTCACCGATATGGGCTTGCAAACTCTCTGTTGCATGTTGCAATTATTTCGGTCTCACTGAGATATGCAATCAGTCCCATCGAGTTTGCTTGACCAACTCTATGTTTTGCTTATTACCAAAATCAGTCTCACCGAGTTTGTGTAATCGGTCAAACCGAGTTGAGGTTTTACCCTAACCCTAGCACATTGGTCCCACCGAGTTGATCATATCGGTCCCACTGAAAATCCTAACGTTCACATTTTGAACTAGATCGATCTAACCGAGTTTCTCGATTCGGTCCCACCGAGTTTGGTAAATTGTGTGTAACGGCTAGATTTTTGTGGAGGCTATATATACCCCTCCACCCATCCTTCATTCATGGAGAGAGCCATCAGAAAGTGCCTACACTTCCAGCACTCATTTTCTGAGAGGGAACCACCTACTCATGTGTTGCGACCAAGATATTCCAATCCAACCACAAGAATCTTGATCTCTAGCCTTCCCCAAGTTGCTTTACACTCAAATCATCTTTCCACCAAATCCAAATCTATGAGAGATAGAGTTGAGTGTTGGGGAGACTATCATTTTAAGCATAAGAGCAAGGAGTTTATCATCAACACACCATCTATTACCTTTTGGAGAGTGGTGTCTCCTAGATTGGTTAGGTTCACTTGGGAGCCTCCGTCAAGATTGTGGAGTTGAACCAAGGAGTTTGTACTGGCAAGGAGATTTCCTACTTCGTGAAGATCTACCGTAGAGGCAAGTCCTTCATGGGCGATGGCCATGGTGGGATAGACAAGGTTGCTTCTTCGTGGACCCTTCGTGGGTGGAGCCCTCCGTGGACTCGTGCAACCATTACCCTTAGTGGGTTGAAGCCTCCATCAACATGGATGTACGATAGCACCCTCTATCGGAACCACGCCAAAAATCTCTGAGTCTCCAATTGCGTTTGCATACTCCAATCCTATCCCTTTACATTCTTGCAACTTGCATGCTTTACTTTCCGCTGCTCATATACTCTTTCCATGCTATATCTATGTGCCTCCCATCCCGATATATGATTTACCGCTCTATGATTGGTTCATTGTTATATCTATGTGCCTCCCGTCCCGATATTATGCTAAGTGTGTGCATGTGAGCACGATATCAAGCGCCCCCAAAGAATGTCATCTTAAGGCTGTGAAAAGGATAGTAAGATACTTAATTCATACGACAAATTTTGGCATTTGGCATCTTAAGAGGTCTTCTTTTGATCTTGTTGGCTACTCCGGTTCGAACTATGCTGGTGACAAGGTTGCTAGAAAGTCCACTTCGGGTACTTGTCAATTTCTTGGTAGATCTCTTGTGTCTTGGTCCTCCAAGAAACAAAACTCGGTATCCTTATCCACCGCCGAAGCGGAATACATTGTCGCCGCTTCATGTTGTGCTCAATTACTTTGGATGACCCAAACTCTTAAAGATTATGGGGTCTATGTGAAACATGTTCCATTGCTATGTGACAATGCAAGTGCTATTAAGATTTCTCATAATCCCGTGTAACATTCTCGAACTAAGCATATTGAAGTTCATCGTCATTTCATTTGAGATCATGTTTCCAAAGGGGACATTGATCTTAAGAATGTTCGTACCGATAAGCAATTGGCGGATATTTTCACCAAATCGCTTGATGACAAAGTATTTTGCCGTTTGAGATGAGAATTGAACATCATTGATGCCTCAAACTTGGAGTAGAAACTCCATTTGGATACATGCAAGGCATGAGACTTTGACTAATCCTTGATATTTCTCTTATGATGATGATCATATGTCGTGGATCTCTACTTGCACCCTTGTATGTCATCTAACCCTTGTATGTACTTGGATGGATCTAAATCTATGAGATTGCAACTCACTCACATCTTGAGCAATCTCTACATCACCAAGTCTCTACAATATGGTGGTTGAAGACAAGGAAGCATGAAACCTTTGAACATATCCTCTGACAATTTCTTTATATCAAATTTCATTTGATGTCAAATTTCATTATTGTCATTTTGGATACACAAGTGCTCTTCCTTGCAAGACTAACCCATGTAGGTAGATGAACTCAAACTACAAGTGGTGCTCCCAACTCTTGATGTGCTACATCAACCTTGAGCATCCCACACAAGTTCAACTACTTGATCAAGTTCAAACCACCACCCAAGGTATGTTACTCCATCTTAGAGAAGCTTTACCCCAAGTCATGGGTAAAAGCAGCTCAACAAGATGCGAATACATCAAAATGCTTAATCGAAAAATGGTAACCCCATTTTGAGCTTAAACAATGAGTATGACCTAGGATCAAGTGTCCTCACTTGACTCCTCAGTCAATATACTCTAACATAGGTGACTTTGTCACCGACCAATTCTAGATGAAGTTCTCTAGTGTTTTTCTGAATTCTTGCATTTTTCTCTTGCATGTTTGTTCCCCTTCCTTAATAAAAAAACTACATCTAGATTTCTTTATTTTCTCTGTTCGTTTCGGCATCCCCTGCATCAATTAATTGCAAATCTTTCAATCAATTCCTTGCAAATCTTTGTGAGATATGCCTAGTGAGTTGAGATGACAATTGTTCTCTCTCTATGTGTTGAACTCGGTCACACCGGTTTGTCTCTTTCGGTCAAACTGAACCATTTCAGTGCCACCGAAGAAAACAACTCGGTGTTACCGATTTCAATGCTGAGAAGAAAATTTGCCATTTGCATCCTGCATATTTGTTCCAGCTCCACTCGATGATTCTTGTCCTCTACCTGCATCACATTCTATATGCTGCTTTGTTTTGTGACTCAAGGACCAAACCTATTCGACTCACACTCCAGAAGATCCCTTCTTGGAAATTGATGTCAAAGGGGGAGAGAGAGCTCACATCAAAGCTTAATCACATCAAAGGGAGAAAGAGACCCCAGATGCTTGGTATGCAAGAGGAGAGAAGTCACCTGTCTTTAAGAGGGGAAAAGACATGTTAATATATGTTATGATTGTCTTGTGCTGATTTTCTTGTTTTGCTCTGATTTTATTTTCCCTACCTTCTCCCAGTATCCCATATCAGTGGGAGAAAGACATCTAAGGTAAGTAAATCTTCGAATTCATTGCATATCTTTACTCTTTGGGGACATGTCTATATCCAATAGAGTACCTAGTACTCACTCTCTACATGTCATCCCAATCTTGGTACTCTTGTGGTTTGCTGTTCTTGCTCTGTCTAGTAGATGTTTCTGTGTTATCTAACCTTGTTTACTTAGGTTCATCTCTTCTAAAGCCAGCTCAAGACCATAAGGTAAGTATATGCATCACACTCATGTCCATGATGATCTCTTGGTGATGTACATATTGTTTGCAAGAAGGACTTATGAACATGAAGGTACATTTCCTATATTCATTTGCTCTGATGCATATAGCCAAGATACATGTAACTCATTGCTTGCTCTGTCATGCTTATGCATTCACATGTTCTTTCATTCCATATTTACATGATAGCATACATGTAGGGGGAGCATATGCATGTTACATGTCCTTCCAAGGCTTTACTTGCTATTCTCTATATCCTTATCTTTGATGTATGTTGTCATCAATTACCAAAAAGGGGGAGATTGAAAGCACAAGTGCTCCCAGGGTGATTTTGGTAATTAATGTCAACATATCTCTTGTTGGACTAATACTTTTATCTAATATATTTCAGATGAGTTCAATAGTGGAGTGGCGTGGACAAGAGGATGTGGAACCCCTTCAAGATGCTAAGGACAGAAGATTGGCAAAAGCTCAAGACTATACATTTTCTTTTAGTGATCCAAGATAGAATTGAGTCCAGAGGAAAGCCAATACTATTAAAAGGGGATGAGGTGTTGCTTAATGGCTTGCCTGCTCAAAGTACTTAGTGATATGCTCCAAAGCCCTCAACCACTTTCTCATTTCCACATATGTCCCAAACCTAAAGTCAAACTCAGCCCCACCGATTTGATCTATCCGGCGCCATCAAGTTCACTTGACATATCCACCGCCAGAAACCATAATCAGTTCGGTCTCACCGAGATGGGCTTGCAAACTCTCTATTGCATGTTGCAATTATTTCGGTCTCACCGAGATATGCAATCGGTCCCACGAGTTTGCTTGACCAACTCTTTGTTTTCCTTATTACCAAAATCGGTCTCACCGAGTTTGTGTAATTAGTCAAACTGAGTTGAGGTTTTACCCTAACCCTAGCACATCGGTCCCACCGAGTTGATCATATCGGTCCCACCGAAAATCCTAACGTTCACATTTTGAACTAAACCGGTCTGGCCGAGTTTTTCGATTCGGTCCCACCAAGTTTGGTAAATTGTGTCTAATGGCTAGATTTTGTCTGGAGGCTATATGTACCCCCCCACCCATCCTTCGTTCATGGAGAGAGCCATCAGAACGTGCCTACACTTCCAGCATTCATTTTCTGAGAGAGAACCACCTACTCATGTGTTGAGACCAAGATATTCCAATCCAACCACAAGAATCTTGGTCTCCAGCCTTCCCCAAGTTGCTTTCCACTCAAATCATCTTTCCACCAAATCCAAATCTATGAGAGAGAGTTGAGTGTTGGGGAGACTATCATTTGAAGCACAAGAGCAAGTATTTCATCATCAACACACCATCGATTACCTTTTGGAGAGTGGTGTCTCCTAGATTGGTTAGGTGTCACTTGGGAGCCTCCATCAAGATTGTGGAGTCGAACCAAGGAGTTTGTACGGGCAAGGAGATCGCCTACTTTGTGAAGATCTACCCTAGTGAGGCAAATCCTTCCTGGGCGATGGCCATGCTGGGATAGACAAGGTTGCTCCTTCGTGGACCCTTCATGGGTGAAGCCCTCTGTGGACTCGCGCAACCATTACCCTTCGTGGGTTGAAGTATCCATCAACTTGGATGTATGATAGCACCACCTATCGGAACCACGCCAAAAATCTCTGAGTCTCCAATTGTGTTTGCATACTCCAATCCCATCCCTTTACATTCTTGCAACTTGCATGCTTTACTTTCCGCTGCTCATATACTCTTGCCATGCTTGCTTGAAATGTATTGTGAATGTTTAAACTTGTGCTAAAACTCCACCTTAACTTGAAGAACTTAAAAATTGTAACTCTTCTTTGTTGAGGGTCTAATCACCCCCCTCTAGACACCTCTTCTCGATCCTTTCATGATGGCTATATCATGTCACATATTTTGATTGCATGTGATATTTATCTTTTATATGCATCTTATTTTGCTTAGTACGGCGGTAGCATTATAAGATGACCTCTCACTAAATTTCAAGGTATAAGCGTTCTCCCTGAGTATGCACCGTTGCTACAGTTCATCGTGCCGAGACACCACGTGATGATTGGGTGTGATGAGCTCTACGGTCACATACAACGGGTGCAAGCCAGTTTTGCACATGCAGAATACTTGGGTTAAACTTGATGAGCCTAGCATATGCAGATATGGCCTCGGAACACTGAGACCAAAAGGTCGAACGTGAATCGTATAGTAGATATGGTCAAAATAGAGATGTTCACCATTGAAAACTACTCCATCTCATGTGATGATCGGACACGGTTTAGGTTATATGGATCATGTGATCAGTTAGATGACTAGAGGGATGTCTATCTTAGTGGGAGTACTTAAGTAATATGATTAATTGAGCTTAAATTTATCATGACCTTACTCCTGATAGTTTTTTTGCATATCTATGTTGTTGTAGATCAATGGCCCGTGCTACCGTTCCCTAATTTTAATGAGTTCCTAGAGAAAGTTAAGTTGAAAGATGATGGTACCAACTACACGGACTGGGTCCGTAACTTGAGGATTATCCTCATTGCTGCATAGAAGAATTACGTCCTGGAAGCACCGCTAGGTGCAAGGCCCGTTGCAGGAGCAACTCTGGATGTTATGACCGTCTGTCAAGCTAAAGCTGATGACTACTCGATAGTTTAGTGTGCCATGCTTTATGACTTAGAATCGGGACTTCAAAGATGTTTTGAACGTCGTGGAGCATATGAGATGTTCTAGGAGTTGAAGTTAATATTTCAAAAAAATGCCCGAGTTGAGAGATAGGAAGTCTCCAACAAGTTCTATAGCTGCAAGATGGAGGAGAATAGATCTGTCAGTGAATACATACTCAGAATGTCTGGGTACCACAACCACTTGACTCAGCTGGGAGTTAATCTTCCTGATGATAGTGTCATTGACAGAGTTCATCAATCACTGCCACCAAGCTATAAAGGCTTCATGATGAACTATAATATGCAAGGGATGAAAAAGACAATTCCCGAGCTCTTCGCAATGCTTAAGGTTGCGGAGGTAGAAATCAAGAAGGAGCATCAAGTGTTGATGGTTAACAAGACCACTAGTTTCAAGAAAAAGGGCAAAGGGAAGAAGGGGAACTTACAAAAGAATATCAAGCAAGTTGCTACTCCCGGGAAGATGCCCAAGTTTGGACCTAAGCCTGAAACTGAGTGCTTCTACTACAAAGGGACTGGTCACTGGAAGCGGAACTGCCCCAAGTATTTGGCGGATAAGAAGGATGGCAAAGTGAAAGGTATATTTAATATACATGTTATTGATGTGTACCTTACTAATGCTCGTAGTAGCGCCTGGGTATTTGATACTGGTTATGTTGCTCATATTTGCAACTTGAAATAGGGGATACGGATTAAACGAAGATTGTCTAAGGACGAGGTGACGATGCGCGTTGGAAATGGTTCCAAGGTCGATGTGATCGTTGTCGGCACGCTACCTCTACATCTACCTTCGTGATTAGTTTTAGACATGAATAATTGTTATTTGGTGCCAGCGTTGAGCTTGAACATTATATCTGGATCTTGTTTGATGCAAGACGGCTATTCATTTAAATGAAAGAATAATGGCTGTTATATTTATATGAGTAATATCTTTTATGGTCATGCACCCTTGATGAGTGGTCTATTTTTGTTGAATCTCGATCATAGTGATGCACATATTCATAATATTGAAGCCAAAAGATGCAAAGTTAGTAATGATAGGGCAACTTATTTGTGGCACTGCCGTTTAGGTCATATTGGTGTAAAGCGCATGAAGAAACTCCATGCTGATGGGCTTTTGGGATCACTTGATTATGAATCACTTGATGCTTGAGAACCATGCCTCATGGGCAAGATGACTAAGCACTACTGCAGGTTTCTGCTAACGTGACACTGCGATCAGAGACCCTTCTACGAAACTATGTGTGATGTAATAATTGCAAACATTGGTGTAAAAAACCGTCAAAAAAGGTGCAAAACATTTGCGATGGCAGAGCCATCAAACATGGTTCAGATTTTAGTTGCGTGTGCGATGCAGGGCATATGGTTGATCCAGACGAACTGTTTGCGATTAGATAGAACAACAAAAACGAGCAGCCATATCAATGTGTGTGCGATATACGACATACAGTTCACTCCAATGAACTGTTTTCTATTTGGGAAAACAATAGAAACAATCAGCCAGATCAAGGTGTGTGTGATATACGGCATACGGTTCAGTCGAATGAACTGTTTTCGATTAGGGAAGAGAACATAAACGGTTCAACTTAACAAGATGTCTGTGGTACGCGGCAAAAAGGCCTTGAGGTTAATTCGAGAAGAAGTACACAGAGGTTAATTTGACATACATGACTTATAAGTTTCACAGAAATCATATCACTTTTTTTGGAAAGCATTTAATTGCGTTGAATGTATATAGTGCTCTGTCCTACTAGTTGAATTAACCTCGAGGTCCATGTTTTGGAAACATGTCTAAAGTAACGGGATAGACCTTCATTCAAGACAATCAACATGTGTTCAAAAAACAGAAATTATCAAAAAGTAATGAGATAGACCTTCTTCAAGCCAATCAACATGTGTACAAAAAACAAAAAATGTCAAAAATTACAAAACAAGGACCTCAAGGTTAATTCAATTAATATGATGGAGCACTATATACATTCAACGCAATTAAAAGTTTATAGTGCTCCGTCCTATTAGTTGAATTAACCTCGAGGTCCATGTTTTAGAAACATGTCGTAAAGTAACGGGATATACCTTCATTCAAGCCGTTCAACATGTGTTCAGAAAACAAAAACTATCAAAGAGTAACAAAATAGACCTTCTTCAAGCCAATCAACATGTGTACAAAAACAAAAAATGTCAAAAATTACAAAACAAGGACCTCGAGGTTAATTCAACGAATATGATGTAGCACTATATACATTCAATGCAATTAAATGTTTAGAGTGACCCATCACATCAGTTAATTTACAATCAAGGCCACTTCCCATCCAGTCACCCATCTGATGACTACTCCAGCCTCAGCACACTTAAGTTGGGAGTTCTGCTAGATGAGCTATCGGTAGGGAAGCTGGTCCTTGCTGCTATAGGATCCCTCTTTGCATCCTTTATTGGACACCCGGATGACGGATTGTTGCCACCCTATGGTCAATGCCACGTCCCCCACATGGCTGTTTTTGCAGCGGGTAACTGCATCGTCGCACCGCGCCCAGTGCAACTGCATGCACACGAACGTGCGTGATCGTGCGTCGACCCCAAACACTGGCAGCACAACTTATAAATTTACGGATGGGGTACTAGTTACAGTGATGCATATAATTAAGCAAAGGAATCGCACATGTCTGTATTGACTGGAACGAGAATGAAATAACACAATAAGAATTAAGGCCATGATGATGCAATCGCAGTGGTGGTTACAAGAGGCAAGAAGAAAGATGCATCCATCAACGTACGACCTCCTCCTCCTCAACTCAGTGCGCCAGGCCACTGACCGGCGGCTAAGGAGGGCTTTTGTGGAGAGGTCCAGGTGCTTCTCAGCAAAGGCATCCAAGGCTTCCAGCCGGTTGAAGAAGGCCAATGTCGTAGCGTCCTCACTAGCCTTGTAGATACCTATGTACATGATGTGCTCGTACACGTGGATGTGTAGGTCGACGAATTCTTGCAGGGCGAGGCGCCTTGCGGCGAGCGTGACCTCCAGGTGGACGCGCGGGCTGGAGGAGTACGGCGATGTCGTCCGCAAGCTTCTTGACGACGGTGAACTTTTTGGTGGTGGCAACGATCATCTGGTCCAACTGAGAGTCATAGCTGGCGTCGATGGCGGCCATCCACTAGCCGGTCGCCAACACCGTCTGGAGAAGATCCTCGGTGCCATGCCACAGGCCGGCGTCATGGACCATCTGGCACATCCGCTAGACGCTCACGCGCATCGCCTCCATGGGTCTGGAGTGAGCACTTTTGTGCTTATTAGTGTAGGTGCTTAGGCAAATTCTTAGGTGCGTACGATGTGGTAGATGCATTGGAATGGAGGGGCACCTTTATATGAGTGCAAATTGTGTTGCATTCACATCGTGCTGCCTCTTTTCCCGGTCCTCCTCCCATTACTTCCCTCATGCATTCACACAATGCTAATTGAAGGAGGGTGCATAATTGGTCGTTCAACATTTCAGGAACCGCTACCCTCCCCCTCATCTGCATTAAAGCTGTATCGGGAACTGCACCACCCGCTGTCAAGTCGAATAGTACTGCACCTCCAACTGCACGCCCGGCTGAACAAGCCTCCTCGCCTCCATCTATGCTTGATTATTGAATTTTAGTTGCAAAAATTAGATACTGCTAGTGATTTTTAGTTTGTACGTGGTTGCACACGGGTCATCCAAAACAACCGTTTGCGTTGAAGGGATGCACAAATCCCGCGCTGCGAATTTTCCCTTGACTTAAGGGGGAAGACCATAGCTCTCACTTTGCATACGGGTGTTCTATCTAAAACGTTTGCGATCAAGAGCTGCAGAAATCTTGCTCGGCACATTTTCTCTTGGCTTCCCGGGGAAGCTGTCGGTTTGCATACGGGTGTTCTAACTAAAAAGAGCTGCACAAATTCTGCTCAACACATTTTCCCTTGGCTTCCTGGGGAAGCAGCTGGTTTGCATAAGGGTGTTCTAACTAAAACGTTTGCGATGAGTGTTTTATATTTAAAAACCATTGACGTTTTTTTTCAAAAGAAAATCGTTTGATAAGTCTATACACTAAGAGAGAAAAATGCAAGTTCGTTCAAACCATATCTTTCATTCAGTCACGCTGCGAATTTATATTCATCTGATCGAGAATTCGAGATACAGTATTAAACCCCAAAAAAACTATTTCCGGCGGCGACGGAGGCGGCATGCTGCGCCGTCGTTGTCGTTGTCGTCCTCCGGGACGCTGTTGTTGAAGCCTTCAAGGCAGCACAAAATGTTCTTCACTTGTAAATCAAACATCATGTCTTCGCACGATCGACGAGCGGGGCACAGGAGGACGGCAACTCGCACCACTGAGAGGTAGCGGTTGACGGCAGCGTCCCATGCCACTGAGGGTGGCGCGCACACAGGCATGGGCGAGGCGGGTGCAGCCAAACGGACGGGGACCGGCGCCGCGGTGGGTGGAGGGGCGTGCACAGACAGGGGCACGGGCATGGCAGGTGCAGCCAAACGCACGGGGGCTGGCGCCACGGTGGGTGGAGGGGCACGTAGGGGCATGGGTGTCGGTGTCAAAACCAGCGGATCTCGGGTAGGGGGTCCCGAGCTGTGCGTCTAAGGCTAATGGTAACAGGAGGCGGGGGACACAATGTTTACCTAGGTTCGGGCCCTCTCGATGGAAATAATACCCTACTTCCTGCTTGATTGATCTTGATGATATGAGTATTACAAGAGTTGATCTACCACGAGATCGTAGAGGCTAAACCCTAGAAGCTAGCCTATGATTATGATTGTTGTTGTCCTACGGACTAAACCCTCCAGTTTATATAGACACCAAAGGGGGCTAGGGTTACACAGAGTCGGTTACAGAGAAGGAGATCTACATATCTGAATTGCCAAGCTTGCCTTCCACGCAAAGGAGAGTCCCACCCAGACACGGGACGAAGTCTTCAATCTTGTATCTTCATAGTCCAACAGTCCGGCTGTCCAAGGACCCCCTAATCTAGGACTCCCTCAGTAGCCCCTGAACCAGGCTTCAATGACGATGAGTCCGGCACACAGATTGTCTTCGACATTGCAAGGCGGGTTCCTTCTCCGAATACTCCATAGAAGATCTTGAATATGAGGATTGTGTCCGGCTCTGCAAAATAAATTCCACATACTACCGTAGAGAGTACAATATTCCACAAATCTAATCTGCTGACAACTTTTCATAGCATGACATCATGCCGCGGCCCGGTCATTATGCGAACCGTTTTTCTCAACCAGCTACTGCACATATTGCGAGGAGGTTTCCTCGGCACGTCTTGTTTGAAGCAGAGATCGTGTCCCCTTGTCATCGGGATTCGCGGCCCGGTCATTATGCGAACCGTTTTTCTCAACCAGCTACTGCACATATTGCGAGGAGGTTTCCTCGGCACGTCTTGTCGAAGCAGAGATCGTGTCCCCTTGTCATCGGGATTCTCATCAATACGGGTATGGGTAACCCAACCGTGCTTGTTAGTATGACTCCTCGATTTTAGGCAAGTTCCAAACGGCCACGCGGAGGACGCTTGATATTCACCCCCTTTATAAAGGGGCCAAGGTCTGTCCTTTTCTTCCCATGCTCGATCCTTCCCTTCCGCCACCTCGAGTTCCAACCCCTAAGGCTCAGGCTAAGTGCTTTGGATCTTCAACCATGTACGAATCCAACCTTCAAGGTCGGTGGATGGCCTCCTCTGTCATAGAGGAGGACATCAAGAAGCTTAGGGAGGCCAGGTATCTGACTGCCGAAATCCCGCACAGGCTGCCTGCTCAAGGGCAGGTCATCCCCACTCCCGAACCCAATGAGAGTGTCGTGTTTGTTTCCCACTTCCTCCGAGGGCTAGGCTTTAGTCTTGATCCCTTCGTTAGAGGGCTCATGTTCTATTACGGGCTAGATTTCCATGATCTAGCTCCAGATTCCATCCTTCACATCTCGTTGTTTATCTCGTGCGTGAGGCCTTCCTGCGCATCACCCGACACTTCGGCTTATGGCTCAAGACCTTCAATGTGAAGCCGACGATGATCGATGGGCGACACGCAAAGTGCGGAGGCGCTATAATAAGCAAAGGTACTGACGCCCTATGGCCAAAGGGTTCCTTCCCGGAGGTGTCCGACTTATGGCAGCGGGAGAGGTTTTACATCACAGCTCCCCGAGGTACAAAGCGGGCGGCCGCTCCTGCATTCTGCTCGGGCCCTCTGCCTCAACTGGCGTCATGGGTCAACAAGGGGCTGGACTGGGGGCTAGTCAATGACGTGCTGACACTGCAAAGCCACATCTGAGACCTCCTTAAGAGGGATGTTAGTCTTGTCAAGGTAATGCAAGTAATGCTAGTTCGTCGGGTCTGCCATGCCAACGTCAATCTCTCCGTATGTGGGAGTTCAACCTGGAAGGATCGCGAACTATTTAGCAATTCTTCGGCATGACGCTCAAAGAGATGTACGGATTGTTCTTCGGATCACGAATAAAGTGTCCGGACACCATCGAGGATGCGGGTCTCAACTACAACCGTCCAGATACCCAAGTAAGTAATTTCGTGACCGAACATGCCATCTTTATATTTGTCACAACATCATTGTGAAAAATTTCTCTCGGTCAGGACTGGATAAGAAAGGCGGAGAGGATCAGGTGTTCGCCCCCCCTTCCCGAAGGCTCGCCGGATCCTGTACTAACCGGGATGCTTGAGCGCGCACCCTATCAAGTGCCAGCAGGAGAAGATGAAGGGAGGAATAGAGAAGACAAAAGCAGGCTTCATACATTAAACATCCAAACTGGGGGAATTAATGTCTCCACGAAGGAGGATAATCAGGGAGGTGAATCTAGAATCCCCTCTCCCCATGGAAAGAAAACGGCCGCCTCCGAAGACTTGGAAGCGGAGGTTTCCAAACGAGGGAAGAAACCTTCGCTAGGGGGCCCTGCCCCAGAGAGCGTCTTCACCGCACAGCGCCCGCAAGGGGGCCAATCCTCAACCGAGCTGTAAGCGAACAAAAGTACTTTGGTAAATATATCCTGCTTTATCTTTGAGAATAATAACCGAGACATATATCTTGTAGTCCGTCTCGTAGCCCTTCTCCATAGAGTTCGTCTTCGGGGGATCTTCTTACGGAGATGATGGAGAGCGAAACGCCTCCTCCTGCCTCCCCGCCACATGGGGCGGACGACCCCGAGGTGTCGTCACAGAGGATTTCTCCTGATCTGCCAAGGCAAGAAGTTAACACTTCGGCCACCCGAAGTCCGGAGTATTCGGCTCCCAAGGAGAGCAACAGAAAGAGTCCGGGATTGTCCGGCACACAACTGGACACACTGATGGGTCTTTTGGAGCAAGCGGCTATCTCAGAGGCACATCGTACCTTAATGGGTACGCTAGTTGAGAGGATTTCTTCTGCCAAAAGCGGGTTGAATGAAGCTTTTACGAGCCTGCTGAGAGGCTTTGAGGTACGCAAAGTAATATATGTATTTTTGATGGTACCGCACGCGCTAGGTGTGCCCTATATAGATTGATAAAGACCGAACCTCGGTGGCGAGATCTGATCTGTTGTTGCGGCCCGATCTTTCACGACACTCCACCACCAATAGCCGCGACCTCTCGCCCGCACATGCGATGTACACGAATTAGAGGGTTTGAACCTTGTGGCTTAGCACAAGAAAATCAATCTCGACGACGGTACTCACGCACAAAACAATTTCCTCGCAGAGAAATCGCAACACAGAGGCTTTCTAAAGCTTCCTCGAAAACTTAGGGATTTTTAGATAGCTTCCCCCAAAACTCGATACGGGTATTTACCCTATAAACACATCGTGTCTATTCATAAAAAAATATCACTCCCCTAATCAGTATGAATATAATTCGGCACGTATGTGTCATCTGCTTTCAAGCCTGGCGCAACAATAATCATAGCTTCGTCTTGAACAACAACAACAACATGTTTGGTCACAGATGTAGACGTTGTTTTATCTGTAGCGACCGCCATAGATAGACTACATGCGGTCATATCATCCTCTCCCCCTTGCATCAAAACCGTCCTCGATTTTGAGTTGGTCTCTTCAGCAATATTTTCCTCACTTGATTGAATAACAACCGCAGAACTTTCAGTAGCTTCGACCGTATTCTTTTTTGCATCTTCCTCTTCTTTTATCTTCTTCTGATGTTCACTCCTCCAAGCAATAAAACGATCCTCGCCCATGGGCACGAAGTCATACTTCTTACCCTTCTTGACAGTATATATGTGTGTTTGACAATCATATGCAACATCGTGTTGTTTGTACCATGGCTTGCCCAACAATAAGTGACATGAAATCATCGGTGCCGGAATCACGTCACACAAAATAGTGCAAAAAAATTCCCAACAAACCTCGATTTGATGTGTGACACTGAGTTCTTCATAACCCCAACAAAACGAGTATGGTTGTGGGCGTGGCGTCATCGGTAGTTTCAACTTCTCCACCATCTCGATGCTTGCCGCGTTGATCAAACTCATGTGGTCGATTGTCATAGCACATGATCTCTCTTGTATCACAACACGAGTATGAAAAAGTCCATCCCATCGGCCTTCCTCCTCCAATTGAAATCCATAGCTTAGCTTCCATGATAAACCATTCATCTTCTGCATAGTGCCGTGAACAACCTTGCTCTAAATACCACCTGATGTGGACCGAACCTCGATGGCGAGATCCGATCTGTTGTTGCAGCCCGATCTTTCACGACACTCCACCACCAATAGTAGCAACCTCTCGCTCGCGCATGCGATGTACACGAATTAGAGGGTTTGAACCTTGCGGCTCAGCATGAGAAAATCAATCTCGACGACGGTACTCACGCACAAAACAATTTCCTTGTAGAGAAATCGCAACACAGAGGTTTTCTAAAGCTTCCTCCAAAACTTAGGGATTTTTAGACAGCTTCCCGCAAAACTCGATATGGGTATTTACCCTAAAAACACATCGTGTCTATTCATAAAAAAATATCACTCCCTGATCAGTATGAATATAATTCGGCACATATGTGTCATCTGCTTTCAAGTCTAGCACAACAATAATCATAGCTTCGTCTTGAACAACAATAACAACATGTTTGGTCACAGATGTAGACGTTGTTTTATCTGTAGCGACCACCATAGATAGACTACATGCAGTCATATCATAGATAGTATCCCCTGAGACTCTGGTTGCCATCCAGAGGCGGCGAACAGAGGATCATAGTCTCTGGTAATGATCGCGCTGCTTTCATGTGCAGGCGGCTGAGGGTCCGGCGGCTGACCGGACTGCTGATTTTGCCGAACTGAGGCGATAGCTTGACGTGGCAGATGCCGACATCACACTTGTGAACAAGGGCTTGACGAGGCACAGGGTATGTATTTGCAGATTGTCAGCAAATATTAAGAGGAGCTCGATGCTAGTATCTATAATATGTTGTGACTGCAGGTGGAGCTGCCGCCGTGGAGGCCCTTCGGGCGGAACTTGCCCAAGCCAAGGATCAAGCCAAGAGAAGTGATGCGGCTGCCCTAAAGGCGGCCGAGGAGTTAAGAGCCGAACAGGCTGCTCATCGCCAGCCGATATGAGCTCCTTAAAAATAAAGCCATGCGAAAGCGGCTGACGTACAGAAGGCCTTGGAAGCAGCCAAGGAAACTCGCTCTGAGATCAGAGTGGCAAGGGAGGAGCTTCGTCAAGCCGGAGATATCATGGCTGGGAAGCCCTTTCTGTTGCGGACGAATTTCAAAGATCCGAAGTATGCCCCTCTGGATCAATTATGGAGTGCCGAGGACACATACTTGGACTTGGCAAAGAGTGCTGCTGATGCCACTGAATATTTCAAAGATTAGAAAGATCATGAGGTGGAAAGGTTGTTCTGGTCGCAGTTCAGTGCTCCAAAGTGTCCGCTGCTATTAAGTGAACAAATGGCCGAGTGGGCCGAGCTCCATAGGTTGTCCGGGCTTGCCATGAGGTCTGTCGTGGATCATCTTTAGCCGAAGGGACCAAGGCCGGACAGTTATTTTGGCTTAGTGCAACGGTTCCTTCATGCTGTGCCGCATATCGATGCTATAAAGAGGTCGGCGTGCATAGAGGGTGCGCGGATGGCTCTTGCCCGTGTTAAGACATATTGGGCAGGGATGGAGGCCACCGCTATTGCATCCCGGGGTCCGGCCGGAGGCCAGGGCTCGCACGAGCACTATTTTGAAGAAGTCCTAGAAGGCGCCCGTTTAATAGAGGCTCAGTGCTCGAAGAGTACCATGTTCGAGTGATATGTATCTTGATTGTAAAAACAATGCTATTTTGATTATGAAGGCTGTGTTTATACTTTTGCCCGAAAGTATTATAGTGCCTCCTATGCGGCCGTTTATGTATGGATGTATATAACCTGAAAGTTTGCAGTCGCCGGCTTCAGCCCCCACGCATATAATGCGGGGTGTTCGGTAATGCGCGTAATCACACTTGATCCAACATCTTGGTCCATTAAGGAGGTGATAGCGCGGTGAACAAGGCAATCGGACTATATAGCTTTAACACTTTCACTTAGCCATAGGAGTTTGACGGTGGGGCTAATATATAGCCCCTGGTACTTCCGCGTTCATCCGAATACGATGCGCGTTGGTACATGACCGGGAAACCGGTCCTTCGTTAATGCGGTGGAATCGTGAAGATTCTGCTGAGTCACCGAGTGGTTGACCAGTCTCTCGTTGTATCATGACAGTCAGTTTTTTGCTTTCTCTACTGAGGTGCTCATCCGGATGAACCAGGGCACAATCGCAGTAGTTCTCCTGGTGCCGCCTTAGCCGATAGAGCGGAACGTAAGGTAGCAAAACACGGGAGCCGGGTAAACCCAACTATTGACCAAAGACATGACTAGGAGCTGATGCATATAAGGCCTAACTCGCGACGCCGAACACTCCCTAAGGTATTCAGACTTTACAACATATACTGGGCTGAGTAACACCCTCGATAATGAGCCTTGAATTTCCAGGTACATGCATTAGTCTGGCGTGACGAAATGCCAATAACGCCAGCATCCCTCTCGGTTGCGTTGAGTACCCGGAGGGTGTGAAGCAACAAGAGACATTAAAAAAGGTTTACACAGGGTCTTAATCTAAAGAGAAACCTTTGAGCGGGGCCCTGCTGCACGTCTGCGCCTTTGTCTCCGTTGTGCCGTATCCTGGAAGGGTGTAACATGATGATCATCTGTAAAAGAAAAAACCGAGGTGAAAGACTTCGCGTGAAAAGTTGGTTATTCTTAATGAACCATGAAAATGTAATCTATTACTGTATTAATAGGGTCAAGCCGAACTATGGGCCTTTTTACATGTGGGCAGCCCCTAGCACCATCCATGGGGGTATATCCATCGACCCAAGCTTAGGTTTATTTGGGCTGCTATAACTAGTGGTGTGCCGGACTCGTCTAACCGTGTCCGCGGTCTTGATGACCAGTCATTTGTTCTGGTTGAGGAGGCCGTTCAGTGTTCGGCTGCTAGAGCCGCCACATATTCTTCTGCACGTAAGGAATGCTCTGTGTTTCTGCTAACAGTAATGAGGCCACGTGGACCGGGCATCTTAAGTTTAAGATAAGCGTAGTGTGGTACTACATTGAAATGAGCGAAGGCCATTCTTCCGAGTAGTGCATGATAGCCGCTTCGGAATGGAGCGATGTTGAAGATTAATTCTTCACTTCGGAAGTTGTTGGGAGAACCGAATACAACCTCTAGTAGTAGAGAGCCCGTGCAGCGGGCCTCTATGCCTGGTATTACTCCTTTAAAGGTAGTACTACTTTGGCTGATTCTTGACGGGTCTATCCCCATCTTGCGGACAGTGTCCTAATATATTAGATTAAAACTACTGCCGCCGTCCATGAGGACTCGGGTGAGATGGTACCCGTCAATTATTGGGTCAAGCACCAAGGCAGCCGATCCTCCGTGCTGGATACTAGTCGGTTGATCCCTGCGATCGAAAGTGATCGGGCAGGACGACCAAGGGTTGAACTTGGGGGCGACGGTCTCTACAGCGTATACGTCTCGGAGTGCGCGTTTGCGCCTCCTCTTTGGTATGTGAGTTGCGTAAATCATGTTCACTGTTTTGACCTCTGGTGGAAATTTTTTCTATCCCCCGGTGTTCGGCTGGCGAGGCTCATCCTCATCTTTGCTTTGTGTCTCCCTCCCCTTATGTTCAGCGTTTAGTTTGCCGACCTGCTTGAAGACCCAACATTCTCTGTTGGTGTGATTTGCAGGTTTTTGGGGGGTGCCATGAATCTGACATAATTTGTCTAGAATCTTATTTAGGCTGGACGGTCCATCTCTGCTGCCTTTAAATGGCTTTTTACGTTGACCGGGTCGAGATCCCCTGAATCCGGCGTTGACCGCCGTGTTGTCTGGGCTGTCTTCATTATTTCGATGATTATTTTTATTGCGTCGCGGTTTCCCGTTGCCATCCCTGACTTCGGATGTGCCTGGGTCGCTGGTGCTGCTGCAGGCCAACCAACTGTCCTTGCCCGGGCAAAAGCGAGTCATAAGGCTTGTTAGGGTTGTCATTGTCCTAGGCTTTTCTTGGGCGTGGTGTCTGGCGAGCCATTCGTCTCGGATACTGTGCTTGAAGGCCCCTAAGGCTTCGACATCCGGGCAGTCGACGATTTGATTCTTCTTAGTGAGAAATCTGTTTCAAAGCTTACGGGCTGACTCTCCGGGCTGTTGGATTATGTGACTTAAATCATCTGCATCCGGAGGTCGGACATAGGTCCCTTAAAAATTGGCCCTGAAAGCATCCACAAGTTCCTCCCAATTTCCAATTGAGGGGTAGGTATTTAATGGCGTGGAGATCATCTCCGCGAGCCATGTGGATGTGAAGGATAAATTCCTCAATCTAGACCCCAGGGTCTGTCATTCCGTCGTATACCTCTATATTCACGGGTTTAAATCCCTCTGGAAATTCATGACCCAGCACCTCATCTGTGAAGCACAGGGGGTGCGCAGCACCCCTGTATTTGGATGTGTCATGGCATGTTGTCGATGGTTGTTGTGTTCGGTGTTGATTCCGAGCTGGTATTCGATCAATATGATCGTTTTGGTGGCTGTGATCCTGCGCCGGAGCACGCTTCCTAGATCCATAGATGGACCTGGCCATACGGGCTTTTTTGTCCAGGAGCTCATGTAAACCGTGTGCTGACTTGTGTGCGGCATCATTAGCTGCCCTGTCGCGGCCACGGGGTGGTCGGTCCGGCTGATCGGGCGTTTTAATTTTCGGTTGAATGGGCTCTATAGCCTCATCATCGAATTCAGGCAGCAGCTTGCGCTTTGGGTAGCTCTTTGTGTGGCGATCGCCGAAGTAGTTTTCTTCAGTGTCGAGCACTTTGTTCCATCTGCGATTGAGCATATCCTTCACGGCCTTAAGCCTTTGCTTCTATTTCTTCAAGCTCCTCGCAGTGGCAATAAGGCTTCTATGGAGGTTCTCTTGTTCCAAGTGTTTTTCCGGGATGATGAATGCATCGTCGTCCGGACTGTTCTCCTCTCCGGAGACAGGTTGATGAATTTTACCCTCGGGATCGCCGTCATCGGACATCGGCTCCGGACTATGTTCACCGTCCCCTGGCTCATCCTGCTCGATCGCTGGGTCCATGGGGTCGTCGTTTCCTTTGGAGTCGACCGGGGTGTTATTCTTTCTTGCGTTTTTATTGCTGTTTTTACTGTGGCGGGATTTAGAGCGGTGCCTACGTCGTCGCTTTGGTTGCTGATTGAGGGGATTATCCTCCATTGTATCCTTCCGTTCCTCGCCGTTGTTTTCTTTTGGTGTATCCACCATGTATATATCATATGATGAAGTGGTAGTCCAGCGCCCCGTAGGCGGTGGTTCTTGTTCATCTCCAGCATCGTCGTCCATACCGTCGATGTCTTCGGAGTCGAAGTCAAGCATGTCGGTTAAGTCATCGACAGTGCCTATTAAGTGGGTGGTGGGTGGGGAGCAAATTCCTTCGTCGTCCGCTTCCCACTCAAGCCGGACAAAGTTTAGCCAAGAGTCTCCTGATAGAGAGAGCGATTTCAATGAATTTAGCACGTTGCCCAAGGGTGAGTGCTGAAAGATATCAGCGGAGGTAAACTCCATGATCGGCGCCCTATCAGAGTCGATGGGCACGGATGCGCGTGGTTCGGAACCTATGATCGGAGACGAGTCCGAGGGTCCGATGACGCAGATTTCTTCGGAGGTGAAGTCTATGTTCGGCTCTAATGCCGAGGAGTGTGCGGCCTCCCTGGCAGGGTCCATCCAGCCATCCTCAGATGGCACGACCAGCTCCGGATTAAAATCCGGGGCAGCCGCAGGTGAGGGAGTCTTGGATTAAGGGGTCCTCGGACAGCCGAACTATATACTTTGGCCGGACTGTTGGACTATGAAGATACAAGATTGAAGACTTTGTCCCGTGTCCAGATGGGACTCTCCTTTGCGTGGAAGGCAAGCTTAGCAATTCAGATATGTATATTTCCTTCTCTGTAACCGACTCTGTGTAAACCTAGCCCCCTTCGGTGTCTATATAAACCGGAGGGTTTAGTCCGTAGGACAACAACAATCATAATCATAGGCTAGCTTCTAGGGTTTAGCCTCTATGGTCTCGTGGTAGATCAACTATTGTAATACTCATATCGTCAAGATCAATCAAGCAGGAAGTAGGGTATTACCTCCATCGAGAGGGCCCGAACCTGGGTAAAACATCGTGTCCCCTATCTCCTGTTACCATTAGCCTTAGACGCACAGTTCGGGACCCCCTACCCGAGATCCGCCGGTTTTGACACCGACATTGGTGCTTTCATTGAGAGTTCTACTGTGTCGTTGCGACAAGGCTTGATGGCACCTTTAATCATCTTCAACGACGCATTCCAGGAGGAGGTTTTCCTTCCCGGATAGATCTTCGTATTCGGCGGCTTCGTACTGCGGGCCAACTCGCTTGGCCACCTGGAGCAGATCGATAGCTACGCCCCTGGCCATCAGGTCCGGTTGGGAAGCTTAAACTATACTGCCGACATCCACGGAGACCTAATCTTCGACGGATTCGAGCCCGTGTCAGGTACGCCGAACTGTCGTGATGAGCATGACTTAGATCTGCCATCAGACAGTGTTCGGGAGATCGCACCTGCGGCGGCCCCAGGAATCAATCCGGAGCAGATCGCGCCTTCCGAGGACGGGTGGATGGACCCTGCCATGGAGGCCGCACACTTATCGGTGTTGGAGCCGAACACTGATCCCACCCCTTGTGAGGATGGTGTCATCGGACCCCCGGACTCATCTCCGGCTACAGGATCTGAACCGCGCACGTCCGTGCCTATCGAATCTGAGTGGGCACCAGTCATGGAGTTCACCTCTGCGGGTATTTTTCAGCACTCGCCCCTGGGGTGATGTGCTAAACTCATTAAGGTCTTTCCTGGTTAGAAGATTCCTGGCCAAGCTATGTTCGGCTCGAGTGGGAAGCGAACGACGAAGAAATTCGTTCCCCACCCACCACCCACTTCATAGCCACTGTCGATGACTTAACCGACACGCTCGATTTCGACTCTGAAAACGTTGACAATATTTACGATGATGCAGGAGGAGAACGGGAACCACCGCCCACTGGGCGCTGGACAGCCACCTCATCATATGATATATATACATGGTGGACACACCAAAAGAAGGCGATGGTGATGATGCAACGAAGGATAATCCCCTCGATAAGCCAGCACCCGCTCTAAATCCCGTCATAGTAAAAGCAGCAACACCAACGCAAGAAAGAAAAATACCCCGGTCGATTCCAAAGGAAACGACGACCCCATGGACCCAGCGATGGAGCAGGATGGGCCAGGGGACGGCGAACATAGTCCGGAGCCGACGTCAGATGACGCCGATCCCGAGGGTAAAATTCACCAACCTGTCATCGGAGAGGAGAACAGTCCGGACGATGATGCACTCATCATCCCAAAAAAACACTTGGAACAAGAGAATCTCCACAGAAGGTTTACTGCCACTGCGAGGAGCCTAAAGAAGCATAAGGAAAGGCTTAAAGCCGCACAGGATATGCTCAACGCAGGTGGAACAAAGTGCTCGACACTGAAGAGAAATATGGTGCCGATCGCCACACAAAGAGCTATCCAAAGTGCAAGCTGCTGCTCGAATTCGACGACGAGGCCATAGTGCCCATTCAGACGAAACGACTGATCAGCCAGACCGACCACCCCATGGCCGTGACAGGATGGCTAATGATGCCGCACACAAGTCAGCACACGATTTACGTGAGCTCCTGGACAGAAAGTTCGGTATGGCCAGGTCCATCTATGGATCTAGGAAGCGCGCTTTGGCACAGGATCAGAGCCACCACAACGATCACATTGATCGAATACCAGCTAGGAATCAGCACCGAACACAACAACCGTCGACAGCATGCCATGACACGTCCAAATACAGGGGTGTTGTGCACCCCCTGTGCTTCACCAATGAGGTGCTGGACCATGAATTTCTGGAAGGATTTAAACCCGTGAATATAGAGGCATACGACGGAATGACTGACCCTGGGGTCTGGATTGAGGACTTTATCCTTCACATCCACATGGCTTGCGGAGATGATCTCCACGCCATTAAATACCTACCCCTTGAGTTGAAAGGACCAGCTCGGCACTGGTTGAAAAGCCTTCCTGAAAACTCAGTTGGAAGTTGGGAAGAACTTGAGGATGCTTTTAGGGCCAATTTTCAAGGGACCTATGTCGACCTCCTGATGCGAACGACTTAAGTCACATAATTCAACAGACGAGAGAGTCAGCCCGAAAAATTTGGAACATATTTCTTACTAAGAAGAATCAAATCGTCGACTGCCCGGATGCCGAAGCCTTAGCAGCCTTCAAGCACAGTATCCGGGACGAATGGCTCACCAGACACCTCGGCCAGGAAAAATCGAGGACAATGGCAGCCTTAACAAGCCTCATGACCCGCTTTTGCGCGGGTGAGGATAGTTGGCTGGCCCGTAGCGGCACCAGCGACCCAGGCACATCCGAAGTCGGAGATGGCAATGGGAAGCCGCGACGCAATAAAAACAAGCGTCGAAACAAGGAAGACAACCCAGATAACATGACGGTCAATGCCGGATTCAGGGGCTCTCGACCCGGTCAACGAAAGAAGCCATTTAAAGGCAGCAGAGATGGGTCGTCCAGCCTAAATAAGATTCTAGACAAAGTATGTCAGATTCATGGCACCCCCGAAAAACCTGCAAATCACACCCACAGAGAGTGCTGGGTCTTCAAGCACGCCGGCAAGCTAACTGCCGAACACAAGGGGAGGGAGACGCCAAGTGAAGACGAGGATGAGTCTCGCCAGCCAAACACTGGGGGACATAAAAAATTCCCACCAGAAGTCAAAAACAGTAAATATGATTTACGCAACTCACATTCCAAAGAGAACGTGCAAACGCGCACTCCAAGACATATACACTGTGGAGCCCGTCGCCCCCAAATTCAATCCCTGGTCGGCCTGCCTGATCACCTTCGATCGCAGGGACCATCGGACTAGTATCCGGCACGGAGGCTCGGCTGCCTTGGTGCTCGACCCAATAATTCATGGATACCATATCACTCGAGTCCTCATGGACGGCGTCAGTAGTCTAAACCTGATATATCAGGACACTGTCCGCAACATGGGGATAGACCCGTCAAGAATCAGGCAAAGCAATACGACCTTCAAAGGAGTGATACCAGGCGTTGAGGCCCGATGCACGGGCTCTCTAGTACTGGAGGTTGTATTCGGTTCTCCCAACAACTTCAGAAGCGAAGAATTAATATTCACCATCGCTCCATTCCGAAGTGGCTATCATGCACTACTCGAAAGAACGACCTTTGCTTGTTTTAATGCAGTGCTGCACTACGCCTATCTTAAACTTAAGATGCCCGGTCCACGCGGCGTCATCACAGTTAGCTGAAATACAGAGCATTCCTTACGTGCGGAAGAATACGTGGCGGCTCTAGCAGCTGAACACTGAGCCGCCCCTCCAACCAGAATAAACGGTCGGTCGTCAAGACCACGGACACGGTTAGACGAGTCCGGTGCTCCACCAGATGTAACAGCCCAGATAAACCTGAGCTAGCGATGCCCCCATAAGTGGTGCTAGGTCCTGCTCGCAAAAAAAACCCATAGTTTGGCTTGACCCTATTAATACAATAACATATTGCATTTTCATTAACCAACTCCCCGCACAAAGTCTTTCACTTGGATTCTTCCGTTTTTACAGACGATCATCGTGCTACACCCTTCCAGGATACGACACAACGGAGATAAAGGCGCACACGTGCAGCAGGGCCCCGCTCAAAGGTTTCTCTTCAGATTAAGACCCTGCGTAAACCTTTTTCAATATCTCTTCTTGCTCCTTCCCCTCAGGACTCTAACCACAACCAGGAGGGATACTGGCATTCTTGACACTTCGTCTTGCCAGACTAACATAAGTACCTAGAAACAAAGGGCTCATTATCAAGGGTGTTGCTCAGCCCAGTATATGTTGTAAAGTCCGAATACCTTAGGGAGTGTTCGGCGTCGCGAGTTTGGCCTTATATGCATCAGCTCCAAATCATGTCTTTGGTCAAATGTTGGGTTTGCCCGGCTCCCGTGTTTTGCTACCTTATGTTCCGCTCTATCGGCTAAGGCGGCACTGGGAGAACTACTGCGATTGTGCCCTAGTTCATCTGGATGAGCACCTCAGTAGAGAAAGCCGAAAACTGACTGTCATGATACAGCGCGAGACTGGTCAACCACTTGATGACTCGGCGGAATCATCGTGATTCCTTCACATTAACGAAGGACCGGTTTCCGGGTCATGTACGTACGTGCACCATATTCGGATGAATGCGGCAGTACCAGGGGCTATATAGTAGCCCCACCGTCAAACTCCTATGGCTAAGTGAAAGTGTTAAAGCTATATAGTCTAATTGCTTGGTTCGTCGCGCTACCACCTCCTTAACGGACCAAGACGTTGGATCAAGTGTGACTACGCGTTTTCCGAACACCCCCGCATTATATGCGTGGGGGCTGAAGTCGACGACAGCAAACTTTCAGGTTATATACATACGTAAACGGCTGCACAGGAGGCACTACAATACTTTTGGGCAAAAGTATAAACACAACCTTTATAATCAAAATAGCATTGTTTTTACAATTGAGATACATGTCACTCGAACATGGCATTCTTTGAGCACTGAGCCTCTATTAAACGGGCACCTTCTAAGACTTCTTCAAAAATAGTGCTCGGCCGGGTCCTGGCCTCCCGCCGGACCCTGGGTTGCAATTGCGGTGGTTTCCATCCCTGCCCAGTATGTTTTAACACGGGCAAGACCCATCCGCGCACCCTCTATGCACGCCGACCTCTTCACAGCATCGATACACGACGCAACACCAAGGAATTGTTGCACTAATCCAAAATAGTTGTCCGGCCTTGGCCCCCGTGGCCAAAGATGATCCACGACAGACCTCATAGCAAGCCCGGACAACTGATGGAGCTCAGCCCATGCGGCCATCCTTTCATTCAATGGCAGCGGACGCGTCGGGGCACTGAACTGCGACCAGAATAACCTTTCTACCTTATGGTCTTTCCGATCATTGTAAAATTCGGTCGCGTCGGCAACACTCATTGCCAGGTCCGCATACGCGTCTGCAGCGCTCCACAACTGATCCATAGGGGCATACTTCGGATCCCCGAACTTCATCCACAACAAATAGGGATTCCTAGCCATGATATCTTCGGCCTCACGAAGCTCCTCCCTTATCCCTCTCATTTCAGAGCTGGTTTCCTTGGCTGCCTCCCGGGCCTTCATCAGGTCAGTCGCTTTCGTTTGGTTTTCCATTTCAAGGATCTCCTGGCGGTCGGCGACATCTTTCAGCTGAATAGCCATATGGGCTATCTTTTCTTTGTTCTGGCGATGAGCAGCCTATTCGGATCTTAACTCTTCGATCACCTTCAGAGCGGCCACATCACTTATTCGGGCCTACTCCTTGGCTCGGGCAAGCTCCGCCTGAAGGGTCTCTAAGGCAGCAGCTCCATCTGCAGTCACAACATATTATAGATTCTAGCATCATGCTCCTTTTAAACATTTGCTGACAAGTTAAACATACATACCCCGGGCCTCGTCAAGCCACTTGTTAACAAGCGTGATGTCAGCATCGGCCACGTCAAGTTGCCGCTTCAGTTCGGCAAAATCAGCAGTCCGGTCAACCGCCGGACCCTTAGCCGCCTGCACATAAAAGCAGCACGATTATTACCAGAGATTATGATCCTCTGTTTGCCACCTTTGGATGGCAACCAGAGTCTCAGGGGCTACTATCTATACAGAGCACACCTAGCATGTGCGGTACCGTCAAAAATACATATATTATTTTTTTCCGTACCTCAAAGCCTCTCGGTATACTCGTAAAAGCTTCATTCAAACCGCTTTTGGCGGACGAAATCCTCTCAACCACCATACCCATTAAGGCACGATGTGTCTCTAAGATGGCCGCTCGCTCTAGAAGACCCAACAGTGTGTCCAGCTGTGTGTCGGACAATCTCGGACTCTTCCTGAAGCTCTCTCTGGGAGCCGGATATTCCAGACTCTGGGCAGCTGAAGTGCCAACTTCTGGCCTTGGCGGGTCAGGAGAAATCCTCCATGACGACACTTCGGGGTCGTCCGCTCCATGTGGCAGGGAGGCTGGAGGAGGTGTCTCACTCTCCATCATCTCCGAAGGAAGATCCCCCGAAGACGAGCTCTATGGAGAAGGGCTATGAGCCGGACTGCAATAAATATGTCCCGATTATTACTCTCAGAAACAAAACAGGATATACTTACCAAAGTACCTTTTTCCACTTATAGCTCGGTTGAGGGCTGGCCCCCGTGCGGGCGCTGTACGGTAAGGACGCCCTCTAGAGCAGGCCCCCCTGGCAAGGTTTTCTTCCCTCGTTTGAAAACCTCCGTCTCCAAGTCTTTAGAGGCGGCCCTTTTCTTACTGTAAGGAGAGGGGATTTCAGATTCACCGCCCGACTATCCTCCTTCATGGAGGCACTTATTCCCCCGATTTGGATGTGTAAAGTATGAAGCCCATCGGTGGCTTCCCTATTACTCCCCTCATATTCTCCTGCTGGCACCTGATACGGTGCGCACTCAAGCATCCTGATCAATAGAGGATCCGGCGAGCCTTCGGGGAGAGGGGCCGAACACATGATCCTCTCCGCCTTCCATATCCAGTCCTAGCGGAGAGCAATTTTTTAGAATGTTGTTCGGTAGAGGAATTACTTACTTGGCTATCCGGACGGTTGCAGTTGAGACCCATGTCCTCGGTGGTATCCGGACACTTTATTCGTGATCCGAAGAAAGACCCATACATCTCTTTGAGCGTCATGCTGAAGAATTGTTTAACGGTTCGCAGTCCATCCGAGTTGAACTCCCACATACGGAGAGGTTGACGTTGGCAGGGCAGGACCCGACGAACCAGCATTACTTGCATTATCTTTACAAGACTGACATCCTTCTTGAGAAGGTCTTGGATGCGGCTTTGCAGTGTCAGCACGTCATTAACCGGCCCCCAGTCCAGCCCCTTGTTGACCCATGACGCCAGCTGCGGCGGAGGGCCCGAGAGGAACGCTGGAGCAGCCGCCCGCTTTGTACCTCGGGGAGCTGTGATGTAAAACCACTCCCGTTGCCATAAGTCGGAAGTTTCTGGGAAAGAACCCTTTGGCCATGGGGCATTGACACATTTGCTTATTATAGCGCCTCCGCACTCCGGGTGACGCCCGTCGATCACCTTCGGCCTCACATTAAAAGTCTTGAGCCATAGGCCAAAGTGGGGGGTGATGCGGAGGAAGGCTTCACACACGACGATAAACGACGAGATGTGAAGGATGGAGTCCGGAGCTAGATCGTGGAAATCTAGCCCGTAATAGAACATGAGCCCTCTCACGAAGGGATCAAGACTAAAACCTAGCCCTTGGAGGAAGTGTAAAATAAATACGACACTCTCGTTGGGTTCGGGAGTGGGGATGACCTACCCTTGAGCGGTAGTAGCAAGGGATTTTCAAGGTGAGATACCTGGCCTCCCTAAGCTTCTTGATGTCCTCCTCTATGACAGAGGAGGCCATCCACCGGGCTTGAAGGTTGGATACGGACATGGTTGAAGGTTTGAAGTGTCTAGCTTGAGCCTGGGGTGTTGGAACTCGAGGTGCGGGAGGGGGAGGATCGAGCATGGGAAGAAAAGGACAAGCCTTGGCCCCCTTATAAAGAGCACGAATATCAAGCATCCCCCGCGTGACCGTTTGGGACTTGCCTAAAATTGAGGAGTCATATTAAACAAACACGGTTGGGTTACCCACACCTGTACTGATGAGAATCCCATGATAAGGGGAACACAATCTCTGCTTCGACAAGACGTGCCAATAAAACCGCCTTGCAGCATGTAGTGGCTGGTGGTGAAAAACGGTTCGAATAATTATCGGGCCATGGCGTGATGTAACGCTATAAAAAGTGGTTAGCAGATTGGATTTGTGGAATATTGTGCTCTCTACGGTGTCTGGGTGGGACTCTCCTTTGCATGGAAGGCAAGCTTGGCAATTCAGATATGTAGATCTCCTTCTCTGTAACCGACTCTGTGTAACCCTAGCCCCCTTTGGTGTCTATATAAACCGGAGGGTTTAGTCCGTAGGACAACAACAATCATAATCATAGGCTAGCTTCTAGGGTTTAGCCTCTACGATCTCGTGGTAGATCAACTCTTGTAATACTCATATCATCAAGATCAATCAAACAGGAAGTAGGGTATTACCTCCATCGAGAGGGCCTGAACCTGTGTAAAACATCGTGTCCCCTGTCTCCTGTTACCATTAGCCTTATACGCACAGTTCGGGACCCCCTACCCAAGATCCGCCGGTTTTGACACCGACAGCAGGTGTGATCTCCTGAGCACCGTCCGATAAAAGATCTAAGTCATGCTCATCATGACTGTTCGGCACACCTGCCATGGGCTCGAATCTGTCGAAGATCAAATCTCTGCGGATGTCGGCAGTGTAGTTCAAGTTTCCAAACCTGACCTGATGGCCAGGGGCGTAGCTGTCGATCTGCTCCAAATGGCCAAGCGGGTTGGTCCGCAGTACAAAGTCGCCAAATACGAACATCTGTCCGGGAAGGAAAACCTCACCCTGGATTGCATCGTTGCAGATGATCGAAGGAGCCATCAAGCTTTATCATGACGGCATAGTTGAACTCTCAATGAAAGCACCAAGGTCGGTGTCAAAACCGGCGGATCTCGGGTAGGGGGTCCCAAACTGTGCGTCTAAGGCTAATGGTAACAGGAGGCGGGGGACACAATGTTTACGCAGGTTCGGTCCCTCTCGATGGAGGTAATACGCTACTTCCTGCTTGATTGATCTTGATGATATGAGTATTACAAGAGTTGATCTACCACGAGATCGTAGAGGCTAAACCCTAGAAGCTAGCCTATGATTATGATTGTTGTTGTCCTATGGACTAAACCCTCCAGTTTATATAGACACTGAAGGGGGCTAGGGTTACACAGACTCGGTTACAAAGAAGGAGATCTACATATACGAATTGCCAAGCTTGCCTTCCATGCAAAGGAGAGTCCCACCCAGACACGGGACGAAGTCTTCAATCTTGTATCTTCATTGTCCAATAGTCCGGCCAAAGTATATAGTCCGGCTGTCCGAGGACCCCCTAATCCAGGACTCCCTCAACGGACGCTGGCGTGATGTGTTCTATGCAACCTTCTTCTTGTAGACATTGTTGGGCCTCCAAGTGCAGAGGTTTGTAGGATAGTAGCAAATTTCCCTCAAGTGGATGACCTAAGGTTTATCAATCCGTGGGAGGCATAGAATGAAGATGGTCTCTCTCAAACAACCCTGCAACCAAATAACAAAAAGTCTCTTGTGTCCACAACACACCCAATACAATGGTAAATTGTGTAGGTGCACTAGTTTGGCGAAGAAATGCTGATACAAGTGAAATATGGATGGTAGATATGAGTATTTGTAATCTGAAAATATAAAAACAGCAAGGTAGCAAGCGATAAAAGTGAGCGTAAACAGTATTGCAATGCTAGGAAACAAGGCCTAGTGTTCATACTTTCACTAGTGCAAGTTCTCTCAACAATAATAACATAACTGGATCATATAACTATCCCTCAACATGCAACAAATAGTCACTCCAAAGTCACTAATAGCGGAGAACAAACAAAGAGATTATTGTAGGGTACGAAACCACCTCAAAGTTATTCTTTCTGATCAATCTATTCAAGAGTCCATAGTAAAATAACACGAAGCTATTCTTTCCGTTCGATCTATCCTAGAGTTCGTACTAGAATAACACCTTAAGACACAAATCAACCAAAACCCTAATGTTACTTAGATACTCCAATGCCACCACAAGTACCGTGGGTATGATTATACGATATGCATCAGGGTGGGAACGGGTCGGCTCGGACCTGGCCTTGGACCCGGCCCCGTTGGCCTCGAGGCCATTTTGAGAGGCCACGGGTCGACCCAATTCAAAAAATTCAATGGCCTCGCCGGCCCGATGGGTACTTTGGGTCGACCCAAATTTTATTTTCTTATACAATATTTGGTTGTGGTTACACATAGAATATTCTCAAAAATATGTTATTAGAAGTAAAACAAATTATGACCTAAACATGCATGATTGAAATAATTAAAGTTTACAAATGAACCACAATATACAGTTTCAGCTCTTTACACGTCCGGTTTATAAAGGAGGATTGGGTTAATGGATTCTAGTACGTGTACAAATGTTAGCTAGTTGATGTTTCGGCTAATTAGTATACTGTAATTAGCTGATCGCTAGTTGCCGTATAACGGTATAAGCTAAGCTAAAGATGAATTTGGTGATACCGATGGACTCAATGCTAGGAGATTGGTCGGACCCGCCGCCCAATGGGTCACTCGATCTTGGCTCTCATCGCCCGATTTTTGTACGAGGCCGACCGAGTGACCCATCGGCCTTGTTTTCTTGGGTCGGGCCGAAGACCCGATGGGTCGACCCGGCCCATTCCCACCCTGAGATATGCATCACACAATCTCAGATTCATCTATTCAACCAACACAAAGTACTTCAAAGAGTGCCCCAAAGTTTCTACCGGAGAGTCAAGACAAAAACAAATGCCAACCCTTATGCATAAGTTCACAAGGTCACTGTACCCGCAAGTTGAACATCAAAACATACATCAAGTGAATCACGTGATATCCCATTGTCACCACAAATAAGCACATGCAAGTCATACATCAAGTGTTCTCAAATACTTAAAGACTCAATCCAATAAGATAACTTCAAAGGGAAAACTCAATCCATTACAAGAGAGTAGAGGGGGAGAAACATCATAAGATCAAACTATAATAGCAAATCTCGCGATAAATCAAGATCGTATCACCTCAAGAACATGAGAGAGAGAGAGAGATCAAACACATAGCTACTGGTACATACCCTCAGCCCCGAGGGTGAACTACTCCCTCCTTTGAAGCAAATATGCCCTAGAGGCAATAATAAAGTTATTATTTATTTCCTCATATCATGATAAATGTTTATTATTCATGCTAGAATTGTATTAACTGGAAACATAATACATGTGTGAATATATAGACAAACAAAGTGTCACTAGTATGCCTCTACTTGACTAGCTTGTTAATCAAAGATGGTTATGTTTCCTAACCATGAACAAGGAGTTGTTATTTGATTAACAAGGTCACATCATTAGTTGAATGATCTGATTGACATGACCCATTCTGTTAGCTTAGCACACGATCGTTTAGTATGTTGCTATTGCTTCCTTCATGACTTATACATGTTCCTATGACTATGAGATTATGCAACTCCCGTTTACCAGAGGAACACTTTGTGTGCTACCAAACGTCACAACGAATCGGGTGATTATAAAGGTGCTCTCTGGTGTCTCCAAAGGTACTTGTTGAGTTGGCGTATTTCGAGATTAGGATTTGTCACTCCGAATGTTGGAGAGGTATCTCTGGGCCCTCTCGGTAATACACATCACTTAAGCCTTGCAAGCATTTCAACTAATGAGTTGTTGCGAGATGATGTATTACGGAAAGAGTAAAGAGACTTGCCGGTAACGAGATTGAACTAGGTATTGGATACCGACGATCGAATCTCGGGCAAGTAACATACCGATGACAAAGGAACAACGTATGTTGTTGTGCGGTTTGACCGATAAAGATCTTCGTAGAATATGTAGGAACCAATATGGGCATCCAGGTCCGCTATTGGTTATTGACCGAGACATGTCTCGGTCATGTCTACATTGTTCTCGAACCGTAGGGTCCATGCGCTTAAGGTTTCGATGGCGGTTATATTATGAGTTTATGTATTTTGATGTACGAAGGTTGTTGAGTCCGGATATGATCACGGACATGACGAGGAGTCTCGAAATGGTCGAGACATAAAGATTGATATATTGGACGGATATATTTGGACAGGAAAGGTTAGGAGAAGTTTGGAGCTCAGGGAGGTTACTGGAACCCCGGGAGGTATATGGGTCTTATTGGGCCCATGTAGGAGGAAGGAGAAGGAACAAGGGAGGCGCGCCCCAGCCCAATCCGATTGGGGAGGGGCCGGCCCCTTCCTTTCTCCTTCCCCTCTTCCTATTACTACTACTAGTACTTATTCCTAATACTAGTACTCTTTCCTTCCCCTCCAAATAAGATAAGGAAAGGGGGAAACCTACTTGGAGTAGGTTTCCTCCCTATGGCGCCCCTTGTGGCGGCCACCTCCTCCTCCCTCCTTTATATACGGGGTAGGGGGCACCCTAGAACACACAAGTTGATCATTGATCGTTCCTTAGCCGTGTGCGGTGCCCCCCTCCACGATATTACACCTCAATCATATTGTAGAGGTGCTTAGGCGAAGCCCTGCGACAGGAGAACATCAAGATCGTCACCACGCCGTCGTGCTGATGGAACTCCCCCTCGGAGCCTCTACTGGATTGGAGATCGAGGGTGCGTCATCGAGCTGTACGCGTGTCAAGAACTCGGAGGTGCCGGAGTAACGGTGCTTGGATCGGTTGGACCGGGAGGACGTACGACTACTTCCTCTACGTTGTGTCAACGCTTCCGCTTCGGTCTACGAGGGTACATAGAAAACACTCTCCTCTCTCGTTACTATGCATCACCATGATCTTGCGTGTGCGTAGGAAAATTTTGAAATTACTACGTTCCCAACAGTGGCATCCGAGCCTAGGTTTTTATGGTTTGATGTTATATGCACGAGTAGAACACAAGTGAGTTGTGGGCGATATAAGTCATACTGCTTACCAGCATGTCATACTTTGGTTGGCGGTATTGTTGGATGAAGCGGCCGGACCGACATTACGCCAGACGCTTACGCGAGACTGGTTTTACCGCCGTGCTTTGCACACGGTGACTAGCGGTGCCGTTTCTCCAACTTTAGTTGAACCGAGTGTGGCTACGCCGGTCCTTGCGAAGGTTAAAACAGCATCAACTTGACAAACTATCGTTGTGGTTTTGATGCGTAGGTGAGATTGGTTCTTGCTTAAGCCCGTAGCAGCCACGTAAAACTTGCAACAACAAAGTAGAGGACGTCTAACTTGTTTTTGCGAGGGCATGTTGTGATGTGATATGGCCAAGACATGATGCTATATTTTATTGTATGAGATGATCATGTTTTGTAACGAAGTTATCGGCAATCGGCAGGAGCCATATGGTTGTCGCTTTATTGTATGAAATGCAAAGCATACTGTAATTGCTTTACTTTATCACTAAGCGGTAGCGATAGTCGAGAAGCAATAGATGGCGAAACGACAACGATGCTACGATGGAGATCAAGGTGTCGCGCCGGTGATGATGGTGATCATGATGGTGCTTGAAGATGGAGATCACAAGCACAAGAAGATGATGGCCATATCATATCACTTATATTGATTGCATGTGATGTTTATCTTTTATGCATCTTATCTTGCTTTGATTGACGGTAGCATTTTAAGATGATCTCTCACTAAAAATTATCAAGTAGTGTTCTCCCGAGTATGCACCGTTGCCAAAGTTAAGTCGTGCCCGGACACCACGTGATGATCGGGTGTGATAAGCTCACGTCCATCTACAACGGGTGCAAGCCAGTTTTGCACACGAGAATACTCGAGTTATACTTGACGAGCCTAGCATATGCAGATATGGCCTCGAACACGGAGACCGAAAGGTCGGCGTGAATCATATAGTAGATATGATCAACATGAGATGTTCACCATTGAAAACTACTCCATCTCACGTGATGATCGGTTATGGTTTAGTTGATTTGGATCACGTGATCACTTAGATGACTAGAGAGATGTCTATCTAAGTGGGAGTTCTTAAGTAATATGATTAATTGAACTAAAATTTATCATGAACTTAGTACCGATAGTATCTTGCTTGTCTATGTTGTTTGTAGATAGATGGCCCGTCTTTGTTGTTCCGTTAAATTTTAATGCGTTCCTTGAGAAAGCTAAGTTGAAAGATGATGGTAGCAACTACGCAGATCGGGTCCGTAACTTGAGGATTATCCTCATTGCTGCCTGAGAAAAATTACGCCCTGGAAGCACCGCTGGGTGCGAACTGCTTGCTTGATGCAACTGACGACGTTAAGAACGTCTGGCGAGCAAAGTGATGACTACTCGATAGTTCATTGTGCCATGCTTTACGGCTTAGAACCGGGACTTCAACGACGTTTTGAACATCATGGAGCATATGAGATGTTTCAGAGTTGAAGTTGATATTCCGAAGAATGCCCGGATTGAGAGATATGAAGTCTCCAATAAGTTCTATAGCTGCAAGATGGAGGAGAATAGTTACATCGGTGAGCACATACTCAAGATGTCCGGGTATTGTAATCACTTGATTCAAGCGGGAGTTACTCTTCCGGATGATAGCGTCATTGATGAATTCTCCAATCACTTCCACCAAGCTACAAGAGCTTCGTGATGAACTATAATATGCAAGGGATGGATAAGGCGATTCCCGAGCTCTTCGCAATGCTAAAGGCTGCGGAGGTAGAAATCAGAAGGAGCATCAAGTGTTGATGGTTAACAAGACCACTAGTTTCAAGAAAAGGGCAAAGGGAAGAAGAAGGGAACTTCAAGAAGAACAGCAAACAAGTTGCTGCTCAAGAGAAGAAACCCAAGTGCGGACCTAAGCTGAAATCGAGTGCTTCTCTGCAAGCGGTGGTCCTTTGGAAGCGGAACTGCCCCAAGTATTTGGCGGATAAGAAGGATGGCAAAGTGAACAAAGGTATATGTGATATACATGTTATTGATGTGTACCTTACTAGAGCTCGCAGATACCACAGGTATTTGATCTTGGTTACATTGCTAATATTTGCAACTCGAAGCAGGACTACGGATTAAGCAAACACCGGCAAAGGGCGAGGTGACGATGCGCGTGGGAAAGCGGTTCCAAAGTCGATGTGATCGCGGTCGGCACGCTACCTCTACATCTACCTTGGGATTAGTATTAGACCTAAATAATTGTTATTTGGTGCCGGCGTTGAGCATGAACATTATATCTAGATCTTGTTTGATGCGAGGCGGTTATTCATTTAAATCGAGAGAATAATGGTTGTTCTATTTATATGAGTAATATCTTTTATGGTCATGCACCCTGAAGAGTGGTCTATTTTGATGAATCTCGATAGTAGTGATACACATATTCATAGTGTTGAAGCCAAAAGATGCAGAGTTGATAATGATAGTGCAACTTATTTGTGGCACTACCGTTTGGGTCATATCGGTATAAAGCGCATGAAGAAACTCCATACTGATGGACTTTTGGAACCACTTGATTATGAATCACTTGGTACTTGCAAACCGTGCCTCATGGGCAAGATGACCAAAACACCGTTCTCGGTACTATGGAGAGAGCAACAGATTTGTTGGAAATCATACATCTGAGATGTATGTGGTCCAATGAATGTTGAGGCTCGTGGCGGATATCGTTATTTTCTCACCTTCACAGATGATTTAAGCAGATATGGGTATATCTACTTAATGAAACATAAGTCTGAAACATTTGAAAAGTTCAAAGAATTTCAGAGTGAAGTTGAAAATCATCATAACAAGAAAATAAAGTTTCTCGATCTGATCATGGAGGAGAATATTTGAGTTCTGAGTTTGGTTTACACTTAAGACAATGTGGAATAGTTTCACAACTCACGCCACCCGGAACACCACAGCGTAATGGTGTGTCCGAACGTCGTAGTCGTACTTTACTTGATATGGTGCGGTCTATGATGTCTCTTACAGATTTACCGCTATCTTTTTGGGGTTATGCTCTAGAGACAGCTACATTCATGTTAAATAGGGCACCGTCGAAATCCGTTGAGACGACACCTTATGAACTATGGTTTGGCAAGAAACCAAAGTTGTCGTTTCTTAAAGTTTGGGGTCGCGACGCTTATGTGAAATAGCTTCAACCTGATAAGTTCGAACCCAAATCGGAGAAATGTGTCTTCATAGGATACCCAAAGGAGACAGTTGGGTACACCTTCTATCACAGATCCGAAGGCAAGACATTCGTTGCTAAGAATGGATCCTTTCTAGAGAAGGAGTTTCTCTCGAAAGAAGTGAGTGGGAGGAAAGTAGAACTTGATGAGTAACTGTACCTACTCCCTTGTTGGAAAATAATACATCACAGGAACCGGTTTCTGTGACGTCAAAACCAACTAGTGAGGAAGATGATGATAATGATCATAGAACTTGAGATCAAGTTAATGAGAACCACGTGGGTCGAGCGAGTAAGATCCGCACTGAGTGAATACGGTAATCCTATTCGGAAGTCATGCTACTAGATCATGATGAACCCACGAACTATGAAGAAGCGATGGTGAGCCCAGATTCGCAAAATGGCTTGAAGCCATGAAATCGAGATGGGATCCATGTATGATAACAAAGTATGGACTTTGGTTGACTTGCCCGATGGTCGGCAAGCAATAGAGAATAAATGGATCTTCAAGAAGAAGTAATGACGACGGTAATATTCTTGTCTACAAAGCTCGACTTGTTGCAAAAGGTTTTCGACAAGTTCAAGGGTTGACTACGATGAGACCTTCTCACCCGTAGTGATGCTTAAGTCTGTCCGAATCATGTTAGCAATTGCCGCATTTTATGATTATGAAATTTGGCAAATGGATATAAAAACTGCATTCCTGAATGGATTTCTGGAAGAAGAGTTGTATATGATGCAACCAGAAGGTTTTATCGATCCAAAAGGAGCTAACAAAGTGTGCAAGCTCCAACGTTCCATTTATGGACTGGTGCAAGCCTCTCGGAGTTGGAATAAACATTTTGATAGTGTGATCAAAGCATTTGGTTTTATACATACTTTTGGAGAAGCCTGTATTTACAAGAAAGTGAGTGGGAGCTCTGTAGCATTTCTAATATTATATGTGGATGCCATATTGTTGATTGGAAATGATATAGAATTTCTGGATAGCATAAAGGGATACTTGAATAAAAGTTTTTCAATGAAAGACCTCGGTGAAGCTGCTTACATATTGGGCATTAAGATCTATAGAGATAGATCAAAACGCTTAATTGGACTTTCACAAAGCACATACCTTGACAAAGTTTTGAAGAAATTCAAAATGGATCAAGCAAAGAAAGGGTTCTTGCTCAGATTGCAAGGTGTGAAGTTGAGTAAGACTCAAAGCCCGACCACTGCAGAAGATAGAGAGAAAATGAAAAGTGTTCCTATGCTTCAGCCATAGGCTCTATCATGTATGCAATCTTGTGTACCAGACACTGATGTGTGCCTTGCTATAAGTCTAGCAGGAGGTATCAAAGTAATCCGAGTGGATCCTTTGGACAGCGGTCAAGAACATCTGAAATACGAAAAGGACTAAGGATATGTTTCTCGTATATGGAGGTGACAAAGAGCTCATCGTAAATGGTTACGTTGATGCAAGCTTTGACATCGATCCGGACGATTCTAAATCGCAAACCGGATCGTGTTTACATTAAGCGGTGGAGCTGTCGGTTAGTGCGGTTCAAAGCAAAGCGTCGTGGCGGGATCTACATGTGAAGCGGAATACATAGCTGCTTGGAAGCAGCCAATGAAGGAGTCGGATGAAGGAGTTCATATCCGATCTAGGTGTCATACCTAGTGCATCGGGTCCAATGAAAATCTTTTGTGACAATTTGGAGCAATTGCCTTAGCGAAGGAATCCAGATTTCACAAGAGAACCAAGCACATCAAGAGGCGCTTCAATTCCATCAGGGATCTAGTCCGGTGGGAGACATGGAGATTTGCAAGATACATACGGATCTGAATGTTGCGAGACCGTTGACTAAGCCTCTTCCACGAGCAAAACATGATCAACACCAAGACTCCATGGGTGTTAGAATCATTCTTGTGTAATCTAGATTATTGACTCTAGTGCAAGTGGGAGGATGAAGGAAATATGCCCTAGAGGCTATAATAAAGTTATTATTTATTTGCTCATATCATGATAAATGTTTATTATTCATGCTAGAATTGTATTAACAGGAAACATAATACATGTGTGAATATATAGACAAACAAAGTGTCACTAGTATGCCTCTACTTGACTAGCTTGTTAATCAAAGATGGTTATGTTTCCTAACCATGAACAAGGAGTTGTTATTTGATTAACAAGGTCACATCATTAGTTGAATGATCGATTGACATGACCCATTCCGTTAGCTTAGCACACGATCGTTTAGTATGTTGCTATTGCTTCCTTCATGACTTATACATGTTCCTATGACTATGAGATTATGCAACTCCGTTTACGGAGGAACACTTTGTGTGCTACCAAAGCGTCAGCGTGGCGAGTGATTATAAAGGTGCTCTGGTGTCTCCAAAGGTACTTGTTGAGTTGGCGTATTTGAGATTAGGATTTGTCACTCCGAATGTCGGAGAGGTATCTCTGGGCCCTCTCGGTAATACACATCACTTAAGCCTTGCAAGCATTTCAACTAATGAGTTAGTTGTGAGATGATGTATTACGGAACGAGTAAAGAGACTTGCGTGCGAGATTGAACTAGGTATTGGATACCGACGATCGAATCTCGGCAAGTAACATACCGATGACAAAGGAACAACGTATGTTGTTGTGCGGTTTGACCGATAAAGATCTTCGTAGAATATGTAGGAACCAATATGGGCATCCAGGTCCGCTATTGGTTATTGACCGGAGACATGTCTCGGTCATGTCTACATTGTTCTCGAACCGTAGGGTCCTTGCACGCTTAAGGTTTGATGGCGGTTATATTATGACTTTATGTATTTTGATGTACCGAAGGTTGTTGAGTCCGGATATGATCACGGACATGACGAGGAGTCTCGAAATGGTCGAGACATAAAGATTGATATATTGGACGGATATATTTGGACAGGAAAGGTTCCGGAGAAGTTTGGAGCTCAGGGAGGTTCTGGAACCCCGGAGGTATATGGGTCTTATTGGGCCCATGTAGGAGGAAGGAGAAGGAACAAGGGAGGGGCGCCCCAGCCCAATCCGATTGGGGGGGGCGACCCCCCTTCCTTTCTCCTTCCCCTCTTCCTATTACTACTACTAGTACTTATTCCTAATACTAGTACTCTTTCCTTCCCCTCCAAATAAGATAAGGAAAGGGGGAAACCTACTTGGAGTAGGTTTCCCCTCCCCTATGGCGCCCCTTGTGGCGGCCACCTCCTCCCTCCCTCCTTTATATACGGGGTAGGGGGCACCCTAGAACACACAAGTTGATCATTGATCGTTCCTTAGCCGTGCGGTGCCCCCTCCACGATATTACACCTCGATCATATTGTAGCGGTGCTTAGGCGAAGCCTGCGATAGGAGAACATCAAGATCGTCACCACGCCGTCGTCTGACGGAACTCCCCTCGGAGCCTCTCTTGGATTGGAGATAGAGGGTGCGTCATCGAGCTGTACGCGTGTCAAGAACTCGGAGGTGCGAGTATGCGGTGCTTGGATCGGTTGGACCGGGAGGACGTACGACTACTTCCTCTACGTTGCGTCAACGCTTCCGCTTCGGTCTACAAGGGTACGTAGACAACACTCTCCTCTCTCGTTGCTATGCATCACCATGATCTTGCGTGTGCGTAGGAAAATTTTGAAATTACTACGTTCCCCAACATCCTTGTCATGGAGAGCGCCGGGATGATGACGATGGCCACCGGTGATAGATCCCCCCTCCGGCAGGGTGCCGAAACTGGGTCTCGATTGGTTCTTGGTGGCTACAGAAACTTGCGGCAGCGGAACTCCCGATCTAGGTTATTTTCTGGAGGTTTCAGTATTTATAGGAATTTTTGGTGTCGGGAACAAGTCAGGGGGGTCACCGGGCTGTCCACGAGATAGTGGGGCGCGCCCCCACCCTTGTGGGCAGACCGAGACTCTGCTGGCCCAACTCTTTCACTCCAGGGGCTTCTTTTGGTCCATAAAAATCATCAAAAAATGGCACGTCAATTGGACTCCGTTTGGTATTCCTTTTCTCTAGAACTCAAAAACAGGGGGAAAACAGAAATTGGCACTGGGCTCTAGGTTAATAGGTTAGTCCCAAAAGTCATATAAAATAGCATATAAATGCATATAAAACATCCTAGATGGATAATATAATAGCATGGAACAATAAAAAATTATAGATACGTTGGAGACGTATCAAGCATCCCCAAGCTTAATTCCTGCTCGTCCTCGAGTAGGTAAATGACAAAAATAGAATTTTTGATGTGGAATGCTACCTAGCATATTTATCTATTGTGGCAGGAATATTCAGATCCATAAGATTCAAGACAAAAGTTTAATATTGACATAAAAATAATAATACTTCAAGCATACTAACCAAGCAATCATGTCTTCTCAAAATAACATGGCCAAAGCAAGCTATCCCTACAAAATCTTATAGTCTGGCTATGCTCTATCTTCATCACACAAAATATTTAAATCATGCACAACCCCAATGAAAAGCCAAGCAATTATTTCATACTTTTGATGTTCTCAAACTTTTTCAACTTTCACGCAATACATGAGCATGAGCCATGGACATAGCACTATAGGTGGAATAGAATAATGATGGTTGTGGAGAAGACAAAAAGAAGAAGATAGTCTCACATCAACTAGGCATATCAACGGGCTATGGAGATGCCCATCAATAGATATCAATGTGAGGGAGTAGGATTGCCATGCAACAGATGCACTAGAGCAATAAGTGTATGAAAGCTCAAAAAGAAACTAAGTGGGTGTGCATCCAACTCGCTTGCTCACGAAGACATAGGGCATTTTGAGGAAGCCCATCATTGGAATATACAAGCCAAGTTTTTATAATGTAAAATTCCCACTAGTATATGAAAGGGACAACATAGGAGACTCTCTATCATGAAGATCATGGTGCTACTTTGAAGCACAAGTGTGGTAAAAGGATAGTAGCATTACCCCTTCTCTCTTTTTCTCTCATTTTTTTATTTGGGCCTTTTTCTCCCTTTTTTTCTTTTTTTTTTCTTTCGTCCGGAGTCTCATCTCGACTTGTGGGTGAATCATAGTCTCCATCATCCTTTTCTCACTTGGGACAATGCTCTAATAATGATGATCATCACACTTTTATTTACTTACGACTCAAGAATTACAACTTGATACTTAGAACAAAATATGACTCTATATGAATGCCTCCGGCAGTGTACCGGGATGTGCAATGAATCAAGAGTGACATGTATGAAAGAATTATGAAGGTGGCTTTGCCACAAATACGATGTCAACTACATGATCATGCAAAGCAATATGACAATGATGGAGCGTGTCATAATAAACGGAATGGAGGAAAGTTGCATGGCAATATATGTCGGAATGGCTATGGAAATGCCATAATAGGTAGGTATGGTGGCTATTTTGAGGAAGATATATGGTGGGTATATGATACCGGCGAAAGGTGCACGGTATTAGAGAGGCTAGCAATGGTGGAAGGGTGAGAGTGCGTATAATCCATGGACTCAACATTAGTCATAAAGAACTCACATACTTATTGCAAAAATCTATTAGTTATCGAAATGAAGTATTACGTGCATGCTCCTAGGGGGATAGACTGGTAGGAAAATACCATCGCTCGTCCCCGACCGTCACTCATAAGGAAGACAATCAATAAATAAATCATGCTCCGACTTCATCACACAACGGTTCACCATATGCGCATGCTACGGGAATCACAAACTTTAACACAAGTATTTCTCAAATTCACAACTACTCTACTAGCGTGACTCTAATATCACCATCTTCATATCTCAAAACAATCATAAGGAATCAAACTTCTCATAGTATTCAATGCACTTTATATGAAAGTTTTTATTATATCCCTCTTGGATGCCCATCATATGAGGACTAAATTCATAACCAAAGAAAATTACCATGCTGTTCTAAAGGAATCTCAAAATAATATAAGTGAAGCATGAGAGATCAATCAGTTCTATAAAATAAAACCACCACCGTGCTCTAAAAAGGATATAAGCGAAGCACTAGAGCAAATGACAAACTACTCTGAAAGATATAAGTGAAGATCAATGAGGAGTCAAATAATTATCCAACTATGTGAAGACTCTCTAACATTTAAGAATTTCAGATCTTGGGATATTATACAGCAAGCAAAACAAAATAAAATAAAATGGTTCTCCAAGCAAAACACATATCATGTGGTGAATAAAAATATAGCTCCAAGTAAAGTTACCGATGAACGAAGATGAAAGAGGGGATGCCATCCGGGGCATTCCCAAGCTTAGGCTTTTGGTTGTCCTTGAATTTTACCTTTGGGTGCCTTGTGCATCCCCAAGCTTAGGCTCTTGCCACTCCTTATTCCATAGTCCATCGAATCTTTACCCAAAACTTGAAAACTTCACAACACAAAAGTCAACAGAAAACTCGTAAGCTCCATTAGTATAAGAAAATAAATCACCACTTTTGGTATTGTTGTGAAATAATTATAAATTCAATTGATGTAATATCTACTGTATTCCAACTTCTCTATGGTTCATACCCTCCGATACTACTCACAGATTCATCAAAATAAGCAAACAACACAATGAAAACAGAATCTGTCAAAAATAGAACAGTCTGTAGTAATATGTATAAAACGTATACTTATGGAACTCAAAAATTCTGAACTAAATTGGTGGACCTGAGGAATTTGTCTATTAATCATCTTCAAAAAGAATCAAACTAATATCACTCTCCAGTAAAAAACGGCATCTAATCTCGTGAGCGCTAAAGTTTCTTTTTTTTACAGCATGATCGCAAAGACTTCACCCAAGTCTTCACAAAGGTTCTACTTGGCACAAACACTAATTAAAACATAAAACCACATCTTAACAGAGGCTAGATGAATTATTTATTACTAAACATTAGCAAAATGCAAATAACAAAAATGAAATTGGGTTGCCTCCCAACAAGCGGTAACGTTTAATGCCCCTAGCTAGGCATGATGATTTCAATGATGCTCACATAAAATATAAGAATTGAAACATAATGAGAGCATCATGAAGAATATGACTAGAACATGGAAGTCAAACTTCACCAAACTTGAAGACTAGTGGCAGATGATCATTCTACGCCATGGCGTTGGTGGAGGTCTGTGGGAGGGAGGGGAATGGGAGGCGAACAGTAAGGCCGCCCGTATTAAACAGCGGCTCGGGCGCCATTAATGGAGAGGAAGGCGGGCGACCATGGAAGTCAAAGGGCTCGCTTCCCAGTGAGCCTACACAGCATATAGCTCGCACGCTTCCTGGTGAGCCTGCGCATTGGAGGACAGCTTGCACGCCTCTCAGTCAGCCTGCGCACCGGACTCCGCTCGCACGCCTCCCGTTCAGTCAAGGTCAAGCAGTTGTCCGCACAGCACCTCCTATAGCCATTAAAACGAATACATGTGGCATCACGTGAATGGTTAACAGAACAAAATCGATTTGACTTATACAAACATTTGAGATATTAAAGTCACAACTATTTTTTCAAAATGCCTTTGTTGGCTGTTATTCGAGTGCGCCTTCTCTCAAAATGGACATGAAAAATACCACAACATGTCGGGTGCCATTCCATGATAGCATGCCAAGTTTCATGAATTTTGGACGAGTTTTGGATTTACTAGAATTTAAAAACAAAGTATCTCAACATTTTGTCGGACCGTGCCCTAGTGTTTGAAATTCATTCCCATTTCCTGCATGGGACCTAAGCATGCACCCAAGGACATAGATTTGATTTTTCAACCAATTTATATGCTTTAGAGCATGTGCATGTAGTTCAAATTTGTATTATGCACATAAATGCATTGAAAACTCAATTAATGCATAAAAATGTCCAAACAAACCCCGAAAAATCCCAAAAATTGACACAACACCCCTGTTGTTCTAGGTTGCCACGAGAAATTTTTTGAAAGCAATAAGAGGCCAAGGATATAGTTTCGTCCCCAAAGGTGGGACGTTCTATACCGAAACCATCATGCTTGTTGTGAGAAGCTCTGGTTTGTGAGAAGCATATCCCCAAACCCACCCCAAATGGGAGAACCATGGCATGTTGATGCCGCTCCATGATAGCATGCCAAGTTTCATGAATTTCAGACGAGCTTTGGATTTACTAGAATTTAAAAACCAGGTATATCAATGTTTGCAGCCGAGTGACCATGGCAGGGTGTTTGACATTCATTCCCATTTCTTGCATGGGACCTAAGCATGCAACCAAGGGCACAAATTTGAATTTTCAACCAATTTATACGCATTAGAGCATGTGCATGTAGTTCAAATTTGAATTATGCACATAAATGCATTGAAAACTTAATTAATTCATAAAAATGTCCAAACGAACCCCAAAAAATCCCAAAAAATGACACAACACTCCTGTTGTTCTATGTTGACACGAGAATTTTTTTTAAAGAAATAAGAGGCAATGGATATCGTTTCGTCCCCAAAGGTGGGACGTTCCCTACCGAAACCATCAGGCTTGTTGTGAGAGGCTCTTGTTTGTGAGAAGCATATCCCCAAACCTTTCCCAAATGGGACAAAAAAATTACCACGACATGTTGATGCCGCTCCATGATAGCATGCCAAGTTTCATGAATTTTAGACGAGCTTTGGATTTACTAGAATTTCGAAACCAGGTATCTCAATGTTTGCGGCCGAGTGACCGTGGCAGGGTCTTTGACATTCGTCCCCATTTCTTGCATGGGACCTAAGCATGCAACCAAGCACACATATTTGAATTTTCAACCAATTTATATGCATTACAGCATGTGCATGTAGTTCAAATTTGAATTATGCACATAAGTGCATTGAAAACTCAATTAATGCATAAAAATGTCCAAACGAACCCCAAAAATCCCAAAAATTGACACAACACTCCTGTTGTTCTATGTTGACACGATAAAATTTTTGAAAGCAATAAGAGGCAATGGATATCATTTCGTCCCCAAAGGTGGGACGTTCCCTACCGAAACCATCAGGCTTGTTGTGAGAAGCTCTTGTTTGTGAGAAGCATATCCCCAAACCTGCCCCAAATGGGATAAAAAATTTACAACCACATGTTGATGCCTCTCCATGATAGCATGCCAAGTTCCATGAATTTCAGACGAGCTTTGGATTTACTAGAATTTAAAAACCAGGTATCTCAATGTTTGTGGCCGAGTGACCATGGCATGGTGTTTTACATTCGTTCCCATTTCTTGCATGGGACCTAAGCATGCAACCAAGGACAAACATTTGATTTTGTAACATGTTTTTATGGACGGAGCACGTGCATGTAGTTCAATTTTTGATTTACTAGATTACAAAAGCAAGTACCTCAACATTTGCCGGAGAGCCACGGTGTCGTGGTGTTCTAAATTCATCCCCATTTCTTGCATGGGACATAAGCATAAACCCATGGACACATATATGATTTTACAACCTATGTTGGTGCACTGAACCATGTGCATGGGCTTTAATTTTGAATTTTGCACCTGAAATGGCTAGAAAATCAATTTAATGTATAAAATTTCCAAACTAACCCTGAATAATTCCAATTTTTTTACGACAAACATATAGTTACATGTTCACTACAAATAAAAGGTCTAGAAATTCAAACACCATCCATTGCCGTTGTGACCCCATTATGTAATACAAATCAAGATGAAAAATCAAGTAGATCCCACACAGTTTATTATCACCAACCATGTGTGATGCAGCACAAAATATCTTGGAGCACCGTCGGCTTATAGTACGCATACGGTTTACGCTAGAAGGTGCGACGGCTACAGTCCACAGCCCGCTCTGAATAAGGGACCGTGTCTAATGACACTTTGTGAGCTAGTTTTTTCGCTGAAGCGATTCCGAATTTTCGGCTTCTGCGGAAATATCTACCTCCCCGCCCCTCCCCATTACCAAAATCCACATTTCCCCTGTTTCCGCCTTCCTTTCCAAGTTGAAACCTTTGCTCCTTGCTTGCAGCGCCGCCTCCTCACCGGCGACCCTCCTTCACGCTGCTCGGCCTCACCTATCCAGGCAGGTAATCCACACCTGAACCCCATCCTCCTCCTCCTTCCACATCCCACATGCCCCGACCGCTGGCGCGAGCATGAAACCTTTCACCCAAATCACTGATGCCTCCACTAAATAAGCTTCACCCAAAGCCATGGTGCACGTAGTATAGCCAGGATCTCAAGGAGCATTTGGTGGCGGAGAAGCAAATCACGGCCACACACGCGGATGAGGTCGCGATGGCTGCCATTTGTGTCGACTCCCAGATCTTGGAGGAGCACCTCGCTGTCGAGGCCACTGTCGATGCCTCGCATGCTGACGCTGCGACACGGTTGGCTGCTTTAAATGATAGTTCATGGCGTTTTCTCGAGGCCACTGTCGGTGCCTTCGACGAAGACTACGAGGTGTTTCCTTAGCGTGCACGTGCTTACCTCATCTCGAGAACCAACAGGTTGGTGCCCGGAGCAGCTCAGGCAACTCACCACTATGACGAGGGCACCCACGAAGCGGAGACCTTGCCCTCTTCCATTTCCAAGGAGCCAATCGTCATCGATATCTCCGACAATGAGGAGTAGCTTGTCTTATTAGCTCACTATAAGGACCCATGTTCAGTTTGCTAGCTACTGCCTTTCCTTAACAAATTCTAGTGAACTGTGCTATCTACTTTTACCATGCAATCTTCTGCTCTAGAGTATATGTTCTATATGTCATGCAATGTGGTGTTCAGTTAACTGTTTGGTTCAATTCTGCAAATGCGATGTTCAATTCTCCAGGGTGCAATTTTCCAAGTTGTCAAGCATGCTTGGTTTGGTTAACTGTCTGATCTTCTATTAGGCGTATGTTACATTGTCCAATGTGGTGCTCAGTTAACATTTGGTTCATTTGTTGTGGCGTTTAGTTAACTGTTTGGTTCAATCCTGCAATGCGGTGTTCAATTGTTGTGGGTGCATTCTGTTATTGTATACCATGTGAGAAATAAATCGAATTTGGTTGTACTAAATACATGAGAAACAAATACAATTGCTATATTTCCAAGTTGTTAAGCATGCTTGGTTTGGTTAACTGTCTGATGTTCTATTAGGAGTATGTTATATTGTGCAATGTGGTGCTCAGTTAACGTTTGGTTCATTTGTTGTGGTGTTTAGTTAACTGTTTGGTTCAATTTTGCAATGTGATGTTCAATTGTTGTGGGTGCATTCTGTTATTGTATACCATGTGAGAAATAAATCCAATTTGGATGTACTAAATACATAAGAAACAAATACAATTGCTATATTTTCAAGTTGTTAAGCATGCTTGTGTTTGGTTAACTGTCTGATCTTCTATTAGGAGTATGTTATATTGTGCAATGTGGTGCTCAGTCAACATTTGGTTCATTTGTTGTGGTGTTTACTTAACTGCATGGTTCAATTCTGCAATGCGATGTTCAATAGTTGTGGATGCATTCTATTATTGTATACCATATGAGAAATACATCGAATTTGGCTGTACTAAATACAGAAACAAATACAATTGCTATATTTCCAAGTTGTTAAGCATGCTTGGTTTGGTTAACTGTCTCATCTTCTATTAAGAGTATGTTATATTGTGCAATGTGATGCTCAGTTAACGTTTGGTTCATTTGTTGTGGTGTTTAGTTAATTGCACGTGCATGGTCCGTTGTCTAATAGCACATTATTGTGCAATTGCAGGAACCGTTCTAATATTTAAGTTTTTAACAATTTGATCTTGCACATGTAGGTCCTGCTTTGTCGAGGTTTTGACCTTTGTTAGACCCTTTTTGCATATGGGGAAATGAGTTGTCCATGAATATCAATCAAGTCAAGAAACTCAGAAAGATTGTTAGGATAAAGAAATTAGATACAAAAACAACAAGATCTTTGTCTGCACAATGAAGAAGACATCAGTTCACTACAAGATGGTACTAACTATTATACCTTGCCTTTTTTAATCCTTTGCCCCATTTCCAATATAGAGAAGATATTAATGCACATCCTTGTTTTCAGGCCTTTCCAAAGCAGTTCACTAATGATTACCTCTCAAACCACCTCTATGGTCAGGAGGCGAGGAAGGTTTTCATACAACACCCACGGTTAAATATTGAAGTGTTTCTGAAGAGGACGAAGGATGACGATCAATCATCCACAGGCACTGGCCTAAAGTTGCAAAGACCTTCAACATGAATGAAGGATCAATATTCGCCTTCCGCTTCAGCAGTTTTCCAGATGAGATGCATCTATCTATATACCGTCTATGATGCTAATTTCGAAAGGTTCTACATGTTGCATGTGAAACTTGGTGCTGGTGCAGTTGTGTAATGGGGTAGCTGAGTGTTGAAGCTATATCATGTTGTACTCCAATGTATTTCAATTATGAAATTCTGCTTCCTTAATATGGAAATGAAATATATTATGTTCTTAATATGAATGTCAATTATATTAATAAATGGATTATTAATAATAGGGCAATTAGCCTGCTAACGGCAAATTGGCCTGCTAATTGGGTTTTGCTATTGGAAACGGTTATTGAAAAAACACCGTGGGCGATGACCTCAGGCAACGCACATAGTTTCTAGGAATAAACCGTGTTGGATCAATGAACAATCACACACGACTTTCTCTTGAAAACTGTTTGCGTTAGGCCACCTTGCGCAAACGTTTACCACATAAAAACTGTGTGTGATGGACAACCTTTGCCACACAGTTTCTTCTACGGACCGTGTGTGATGCATTAAATGATAAAATAGTTAATATTGTTTGCAATGGCAATGCTATCACAAACAATTTAACGGGAAAAATTGTGTGTGATGTACCTGTGAACGGAAACGTTTTCCATGGAGCGAATATGTGGGATGTAGATACGAACGAAAACATTTAGCGGGGACTGACTGTGTGGGATGTACTTGCAACTGGAAACAATTTCGCTTGTATAATTGTATTTTTTAGCTCTACTATACGTATTTCCGTATTTGAGCACTGGTCGGTCGCACACGACCTCATTTTGCCGAGCATGTGTGCCAGAAGGGCATATCCCCGACGGTTTCTGGGTCATGTGGGAAGGACCCCCTATCACCTTCACTCACTAGGCGACGGTTCCAAATGCCGTCGCGAAAAGGGGTTAAAAACTGTTTGTATAGCACCAACACGTACTAGTGAAGACTCCGTTCTCCGGAACAATGGAGCGAGCAACCGACTTATTGGAAATAATACATACTGATGTATGCGGTCCGATGAGTGTTGAGGCTCGTGGTGGGTATCATTATATTCAGACCTTCACGGATGATTTGAGTAGATATGGGTATATCTACTTAATGAAACATAAGTCTGAAACTTTTGAAAAGTTCAAAGAATTTCAGAGTGAAGTGGAAAATCATCGTAAGAAAATAAAGTTTCTACGATCTGATCGTGGAGGTGACTATTTGAGTTATGAGTTTGGTCTTCATTTGAAACAATGTGGAATAGTTTCGCAACTCACACCACCTGCACACCACAGCGTAATGGTGTGTCCGAACATCATAACCGTACCTTATTAGATATGATGCGATCTATGATGTCTCTTACCGATTTACCACTATCGTTTTGGGGTTATGCTTTAGAGACAGCTGCATTCAGGTTAAATAGGGCACCATCTAAATCCATTGATATGACACCATATGAACTATGGTCTGGCAAGAAACCTAAGCTGTCATTTCTTAAAGTTTGGGGCTGCGATGCTTATGTGAAAAAGCTTCAATGTGATAAGCTTGAACCCAAATCAGAGAAGTGCGTATTAATAGGATACCCAAAAGAAACTGTTGGGTACACCTTCTATCACAGATCCGAAGGCAAGACTTTTGTTGCTAAGAATGGATCCTTTCTAGAGAAGGAGTTTCTCTCAAAAGAAGTGAGTGGGAGGAAAGTAGAACTTGATGAGGTAGTTATATATACCTTCTCTCGAATTGGAAAATGGTTCATCATAGAAATCCGTTCGAGTGATGCGTACACCAATTAGTGAGGAAGTTAATGATGACGATCATGAAACTTCATAGTATAGTCCGCACCAGAGTGGTACAATAAGCCTGTTCTGGAAGTCATGTTACTAGACCATGACGAACCTACAAACTATGAGGAAGCGATGATGAGCCCAGATTCCGCGAAATGGCTTGAGGCCATGAAATCTGAGATGGGATCCATGTATGAGAACAAAGTGTGGACTTTGGTTGACTTGCCCGATGATCGGCAAGCCATAGAGAATAAATGTATCTTCAAGAAGAAGACTGACACTGATGGTAATGTTACTGTCTACAAAGCTCGACTTGTTGCGAAAGGTTTTCAACAAGTTCAAGGAGTTGACTATGATGAGACCTTATCACCCGTAGCGATACTTAACTCTGTCCAAATCACGTTAGCAATTGCCGCATTTTATGATTATGAAATTTGGCAAATGGATGTCAAAACTGCATTCCTTAATGGATTTCTTAAAGAAGAGTTGTATATGATTCAACCAGAAGGTTTTGTCGATCCTAAAGGTGCTAACAAAGTGTGCAAGCTCCAACGATCCATTTATGGACTGGTGCAAGCATCTCGGAGTTGGAATATACACTTTGATAGTGTGATCAAAGCATATGGTTTTATATAGACTTTTGGAGAAGCCTATATTTACAAGAAAGTGAGTGGGAGCTCTGTAGCATTTCTAATATTATGTGTGGATGACATATTGTTGATTGGAAATAATACATAGCTAGCAAGATGCTCGTGCGTTGCACGGAACATGAAGATGCATTTGTATGAGTAGTTTATCTTGTGGGAGAAAAGGATGAACGAGGGAAGGCCGTATCTGCAAATGTGGGAGTGGAGTGCGGGTAAATTGTCATAGTTTCCTTCCTATCCATTAGATATAGATCGGACGGCCTATATTACAGGATGGCAGACACGCCATCATCACCAACTCTGCTTTTTATAAGAGTAGATATTTCTGGTTATCATAAAAGGATACTTGCATAATAATTTTTCAATGAAAGACCTCGGTGAAGCTACTTATATATTGGGTATCAAGATCTATAGAGATAGATCAAGACGCTTAATTCGACTTTCACAAAGCACATGCCTAGATAAAGTTTTGAAGAAGTTCAACATGGATCAGTCAAAGAAAGGGTTCTTGCCTGTGTTACAAGGTGTGAAGTTGAGTCAGACTCAATGCCCGACCACTGTAGAAGATAGAGAGAAAATGAAAGTCATTCCCTATGCCTCAGCTATAGGTTCTATCATGTATGCAATGTTGTCTTCCAGACCTGATGTGTACCTTGCTATAAGTTTAGCAGGGAGGTACCGAAGTAATCCAGGAGTGGATCACTGGACAGCGGTCAAGAACATCCTGAAATACTTGAAAAGGACTAAGGATATGTTTCTTGTTTATGGAGGTGACAAAGAGCTTGTCGTAAATGGCTACGTTGATGCAAGCTTTGACATTGGTCCGGACGACTCTAAGTCACAAACCGGATATGTATTCATATTGAATGGTGGAGCTATCAGTTGGTGCAGTTCCAAGCAGAGCGTCATGGTGGGATCTATGTGTGAAGCGGAGTACATAGCTGCTTCAGAAGCAGCAAATGAAGGAGTTTGGATGAAGGGGTTCATTTCCGATCTAGGTGTAATACCTAGTGCATCAGGTCCAATGAAAATCTTTTGTGGCAATACTGGAGCAATTGCCTTGGCGAAGGGATCCAGATTTCACAAGAGAACCAAACACCAAAAGACACTTCAATTCCCTCCGTGATCAAGTCAAGGAGGGACACATGGAGATTTCCAAAATACATACGGATCTGAATATTGCAGACCTGTTGACTAAGCCTCTTCCATGAGCAAAACATGATCAGCACCAAGACTCCATGGGTGTTAGAATCATTACTATGTAATCTAGATTATTGACTCTAGTGCAAGTGGGAGACTGAAGGAAATATGCCCTAGAGGCAATAATAAAGTTGTTATTTATATTTCCTTATATCATGATAAATGTTTATTATTCATGCTAGAATTGTATTAACCGGAAACTTAGTACATGTGTGAATACATAGACAAAACAGAGTGTCCCTAGTATGCCTCTACTTGACTAGCTCATTAATCAAAGATGGTTAAGTTTCCTGACCATGTACATGTGTTATCATTTGATGAACGGGATCACATCATTAGAGAATGATGTGATGGACAAGACCCACCATTAGCTTAGCATAATGATCGTTAAGTTTTATTGCTATTGCATTCCTCATGACTTATACATGTTCATCTGACAATGAGATTATGCAACTCCCGAATACCGGAGGAACACCTTGTGTGGTATCAAATGTCACAATGTAACTGGGTGATTATAAAGTTGCTCTACTGGTGTCTCCGAAGGTGTTTGTTGGGTTGGCATAGATCAACATTAGGATTTGTCACTCCGGGTATCGGAGAGGTATCTCTGGGCCCTCTCGGTAATGCACATCACTATAAGCCTTGCAAGCAATGTGACTAATGAGTTAGTTACGTGATGATGCATTACGGAATGAGTAACGAGACTTGTTGTAACACCCCAAAATTATCCCTGGGATTTTTTTAAAAGGGTTTCTTTATTTGGATGAGTTTTTGTTTTGGTTATTTTAGCTAAATTATCAAAATCAGTTCTAACTTTAGGAGGTTTTTTTGTGGCATTTAAAAATATTCCAAGGATTTGATCACTTCACTCTTTTCAAATACTTCTAACTCTTCCCAAAATTTATTTTGTCACTCTAAAATCCTCTCCTAGTATTCCTCACTTTCTAGGATAGTGTTCAACACCTCACTTCTCCACCAAAAATATTCTTCTCATATTTAATAAATTTCAAAGTTGGAATTTGCAGTATTCCTAGTTCCTTTGGTTTACAAAGGAACCATATTCTTTTCAACTCTTGTCCACCCACAAAAATTACACCAACAACTAGACAGTACCAAAAACCCATTTCTCCAAAAACATGGGGTTCTACAATTCAAAATTTTCAAACTTCAGGCAATTCAAATTTGGACCAGATTCACATTCCATGGCCAAAACCCATTTTTCCTTACTCCAACAGTTCTAAAATTTTGCCAGACACTCTCTTATGCATCAACACATCACCACAAAAATTCTCAAAATTTTCTAAAATGCCTAGAGCTCTCTAGCATTTCATCAAACACCTGGTGTGCATTGTTCATCGCTGTCAAAATATTCAGTAATTTCAGAAATGGACAGAAGTTCAGAGAGGGGGAGAGATCAATGCCGTGCACTGCACTCCATCGCATCCTCTCCTCGTCCACGCCTCTTGTCCTCATTCATGTGTCGCCAGGTCACCTATGGTCGGCCACTCGATAACGCCAGAACAATAGTTGGTCGGTGCACCTGCCACCGCTCTCGGCAGTGGCGGCCGAGTGGATCAGCTCGCCGACCTGCGCCTTCACTCCTCCACTGCTCCCCAGCCTACCTCCTCTCCATGCGGCGCGTCCTCTACGGCATTGACCGACCTCCCAAGCCACCCCGCGCCCGCCTGGTAGTCACCGGAGCCGATCGACATCGCCACGCCCGTGCATGATCCACGCCGCGGATAAGGCCACAGAGCTTGTGGACGTCACGCTGGCGCTTCGAGAGACTCCCTCGACCTCATCCACTCCATGTCGACTGCACCCGTCGTCCAAACCTACCTCACCGACCGGAGTTAACTCTGACGTGATCCGATCTGCCACTGACCTACTCGGATTGCCTATAACAGGCCACCTCGAGCCTTGTTCATCACCCACACCACTCCACCACAATCTCAATCGACCTCCCGCACACTGCCTCGACCTCGTGAGGGTCTTCTTCCCTGGCTCCGACCACCGATCCGCCGCCACCCTCCCCGATCAGCACGACGCCACTACTCCACCTCCACCTCCATAACTCTGCCAGCAGCCCACTGATCCACCATGTGATCGTTTCCGTGCATCAATTTGACAACCGGAGCCCTCTCGGTGAAGACCACAACCACCCGATGCCGCTGTCCGCCGGAGTCGACCTCGCCGTCGTTTTGGTGCTCGCCGGCGACCACCACCACTGCCCACTGACGCGGTGTGCCACCCCAAACACATCCCAACCATCGCCGCCTCGTGAAACACCGGCAATCGCCGCCGGTGACCACCGCCTCCCCTGTGTACACGCGCGCGTAGAGCGCGTTTGAATTTCAAACTTGACGGGTGAGCCCACCCGTCAGTATTATGTTCTTTTCTATTATTTCTGAAAGCGACTTTTACCTCTTTACGCTTTCTTCTCGGGGAAGCGTATTTCCATTCGAGGCGCTTTTAGTTATTACCGCAGGGACCCACTGGCAGTTATTTTATTTATAGAGAGGTCCCTGGTTTTAAATCCTTAATAATTTTTAAACCACAAATCAGTTTCAATTGATTCTTTTTCTCAAATTCTTGCTTTTCACTCTAGTTTATTTTAATATTTATTTAAAAATAGTTTGAGACAATTTTTTGTGCTGTTACAAAAAAGTTGAAGTTGGACGTTTATTTTCAGAAAACGAAGAGGGTGACTATACCGGGAGCTTTGAAGAACCTCTTGCTGATTACTTTGGTCAAGGCAAGCATTATTGGACTTGGGTTATAATGAATTGCCTGCATGGTTGCATCACCATATAGTAGTGGTGCACTGGTCATGTCAATTTGAGCACTATTGCATGAAAACTGTTGCATGTCATGTGAGCACTATTGCATTCATCAGGTATTTTGCTAACGTATGAAGTGGTAAGAATCTAGGAGTGCATCTCCTGCCTTGGACGTGCCGATGGGCACAGACTATGCTATGACACGACATCGTCACTGTGGCATGTGAGACATGCCAGTCTTAATAACAACACCTCCTGAGTCGACCTAGAATCGAGTCTTGTTCCATTAACCCTAAGTACACACCATGCTGCCACTTGTCTTCCCGCAAGGGGAGTGCTATTTTGTAAGTTGTTAACCCTTTCCATGTACACACCACTTAGAGAGGCCACGATGAGGGTTCCACGGCCATGGGGTAATGCCAGTCATTGGATCAGGGGGCATGGGTGTATCTGGCTGGGCCGACAGGGGGGCACCCTTTGTAATCCGCGTGTGTTAATAGTGATCCCATGCTATTCGAGATGATGGTCTCCCCGACTTAGAGTTTTTCTTGAAAGATGCTTTGGGTGATTCCTGGCATCCGGAAAGTTATTCTCGTGTGTGCTGGTCAGGTGTGTTTCCAACCCCAAAACCGTAATGGAAATTAGTCAAGGTCTAAACATTGGTACAGAAATTCCATACATGTGGGTAAAGAGTACACCCTCTGCTGAGTTACATCTATTTGAATAGCCATGTCCACGGTCAAGGGCACCATTGGGAAGGGTCAAGTACCGGTCCCGGTGTCGGTCTTTGGAGGAAAATAATTAAATTGAGCTTGATTCATCTTGCAGGATAATTATGGTCACCACCGAGGCTATCGTGAATAACATTGTTATGCATATTATTGATGTGATGGACTAACCTGTTTCTCTTATTCAACTCTACTGAGTGTCACTTGGGATGGCTAGACTACCCGGATACTCAGTTTTATTTTCAAGACCTTATGTGGCGTCGCTTGAGTTCTCGAGCAGTCCTGTCTCGCCCGATTCTCTTTTAGACACCTGTTTGGCATTTGTTTTCAAGACCTTACGAGGCGTCACTTTCAAACACCCATTTGGCGTTTTCCTGGAATTTCTCGGGCGGTCTAACACGATGTGCCACTTTAAATTTCTTGGCTATCACTATTGTTATTTGATTACTTATCCACACCAGCTTGACATTGTCATGCCATGATTTAATTCCAGTCAGCATGTGCATTTAGCGTAGCCCATCATGAGCATTTGCATTCGTTATACCTTTTGTTCAGAATGTTTGCGAGTACATTCCAACGTACTCACAGGCTTGTCCCTGGCTATTGTCTTGGCTAGACCTGGAGGAGGACGAGCTTGCAGAGGAGGACTGCGCTAGCGAGCCCAACACATAGAGGTCTTCCTAGTCAGTCACCTGTGCATTTGGAGTCTACCACGTGTATCTTCCACTAGTGCTTCCGCTACACAAATAAAATAGTCAAGTCTCACCCTGACACTTGGCTTACTTTATTGTGTCGGTGCTATATCACCGTCACCCACTGCCATATTCCACCGCCACCTGTCTTACAAGTTTGTAATAGATTGTAGAGCACTCTGGCTCAACCTGATGTAATATTATGTTTGTACTGGTTATCTATATCAAGGAAGTCCACCAGCAGTCCTGATCTTCAGGCTGGTGGGACTTTGGGCTTTTCTGTGATTTATTACAAAATTGAGCCTGACAAACCTTGGTATTAGAGCCAGGCTGACTGTAGGTAGCCCTAGGTGCATTCGCTAGTAATAGGATCAGTCCTAACATTTCTAGCATGCATTTTTGCGCATTGTAACGAATTTTCATTAGTCATCATTTACTTATGATATGACTATTTGGATTTTTGTCTACTATTGTAGATGTTTGGCGGCAGCTGTCCAACCCAGATATTCACCAACGAGCCTGCGGGAATTTCCCGTCTTCTCGTCATCATCGCTAGGGTCACGATGAGATCACCAAGCCGTCCGGAGTACACCATCTTCCCCAACAGGATCACGGACACCCTGACCATGTACCAGGCCTCTGTATATATTTGGGGTGAATTTGCCGAGCCCCACCGCAACTACCGCTTTGTTGGGAGAGTCATGCCTACTGAGAGGCATGCTATCCAGATGGCCTCTCGTGAAGCCATTGCTCGTCTAAGGGGCATCCTTCCATTCATGCAGACCTGTCCCTATTACTACCTGCCATGCCACGTTCCGTACACAAGTCATTATGCCTTCTCATGCACCACAGAAGAAAGGGATGAGGCAATTGAACCCCTGGTTCAATATATCATGGCTCTAGAATAAGTCTTCACCTCACTGGTGGATGACTATCTTATTGTACGAATGGACTTAGCTCGTGCGAGAGTTCCTCGCAGGAGGGAGCTCTGTTCTCCGTCACCACGTGCTCCACGCATTCCTACTCCACCTTATATCCCTTCTACTTATTCCTCATTTCGATGCCCATCCCCGAGCAACGAAGCTAGCCGCTTGGTTGCACCCATTCCCGTTAGAGCGTCACCATCGACAAGCACAGTGCCACTGCAAGCGGGCGTGGCATCGACGACTGCGCGACTGGAAACCATACACAAGGAGGATGAGGAGGTCGAATCGTCAGCACCCCATCTGGGACTCACACTCAGCAGAGCCTATGACATCTCAGATACTCCATGATGGCAGCCAAGGCAGCTACACCGTAACCACCCTTTAAGGGATGTAGTTGTAAAATAGTTATCTTCTATCTTTTCCTCCCTTGTAAGATATCAAGTAGTAAGCTCAGACCGCAACATGCTAGAAGTAAGAGCGGTGCGCTAGTTTTAATAAGTAGTCATGTAGTATACAACGTCGGCAGACATATTGTATAATTAGGTCATGCATGTATGATTAGGTCCTCCATGTATAATTAAAACCTGCATGTATAATATGTCTTGGTGTACTTGCGTCTTGGGGGAGTTTATTTTCAGTTTCTTAAAGATTTGTTTTTATCCTTTGAAATTCTTTTCTCATCATGTTGCACCAATACCCCAGAAAGAAAATGCATCGTCCCTGGACTCATTCTATGCCCAGTCCGCCAGAGGACAACTTTGCACGGATGGGAAATAATTTCACACCTGGACAGACAAGTCAACAAAGCAATGATTCTGCATTTTCACAAGTGTTCCGTCTGTATGAGAAAAGACAGCAACAGCACCAGGAAATGATGCAGCACGATAAATATGGGGAATCGCCAAGGACAGCACCAACCCAGGTCCAAATTATTTGAACTCTAGAAGACCAACCCAACGGTTTTTTCTCATGCAGATAAACCTCTGGAGGCAGACGACTGGCTACGTCACATTGAAAGGAAAATGGACATAGCCCAGTGTACGGGACCAGGAAAAAGTACTATATGCTCTGCATTACTTTTCTGGTACAGCAGCATCATGGTGGGAAAATCTATGCCTTGCTATGCACTTGGACTAGCTTGGTTGCTCCATCATGTCTAAATTTCATTTAAACTTGAAATGGGGATGGCAGAAACCCCCAGCACCACTTAATCCAACTAAGGTTACTAAAATACTTTTTTCAATGAACATGAATTACCCTTCAAAAATGTTCATCATCTTTGCCTTGGTCTAGAACCTCTGACAAAAATGGTTCACATTTTCCTAGGACAACATTGGGTCACTGAACTAAATCATACATTATTTGCATTTGGGCATTTAAATTTTATATATTATTTTAAATGTCCAAATATTCATGAACTGAAATGTTTGCTGTTGGAAAGAATCCAAACAGTGGCCACAAGCAGTCTCATGATTTTTGAAAATGCTCTAGCATTTTTAATAAAACCAAAACAATTGTAGAAAACAGAAAGAATTAGAAAAGGAGAGAGAGAGAAAGGACCATGCCCACTCACCTGTGCTGGCCTATCCCACCTGGCCTGGTGCCAGTCATCCCTAACCTCTGCCAAGTGGCGAGGCGGACAATGCTGCAGCATGAGGCTCCATGCCTCCCTCGCTTCTTCCGAGCCACGGGTGCTTGGGTGAACACTCTAGAGTCGTCCGATCAAGCCGACCGCCCCACCTCTCCCCCCTCGTCTCCCTCGCCCTCCACTACAAAAAAAGACACATCCGTGACATTTTGGGCTGAACAAAAAAATTTATGTCATACATATGACACTTCTATGACGATAATTGTGACAAAACCCGGTATCATCATAGATGTGGTGGGCTCCTACTTCTATGACAAAAATCATGATGAAAATGGGCTTTTCGTCTGGCGGGCGGACGCAGCTGCATGACATTCTTTGGGCCGTCCATGACGGAAAAAACCGTGGTAGAAGCGAGGGCGCGGAAAATTTTGGGAGTTCGGTTCTGATGGGAGGTTGGGGGCGGCGATCGCGCTTTCTCTCATACACGACGCGTGCGTGTGTGTGGCGTTAGCACTAAGCGAACCCGGCGGCGTTGGGCTCTAATGAACCCGGCGACAGACCTTTGCCGCGCTACGCGTTACTAAACCCGAGCGATCGATCGATGGCTGTTAATCGAACCCGATCGGCGATTCCTTGATCGCTGCTAACTAAAGCCGATCAATTGTATGAACAATGAGCGTTGCGGGGGGGAAGGGTTGGATGAGCGATGGCGGTGGCATTGCCTCTGGATGAATAGGACCCGTGGTGTGGAGGGTTGGATGAGCGATGAGCGGTGGAGGGTGCCCGTGGAGGGTGGTTGAATAGGACCCGTGGTGTGGAGGCTGGATGAGCGATGAGCGGTGGAGGGTGCCCGTGGACGGGTGGTTGAACAGTTGCCGGTGGAGTAGTGTGTGGTGGAGGCTGGATGAACAGGAGCCCGTGGAGGCTGGAGGAGGTCGACGGTAACCCGTGGAGGCTGGAGGAGGTCGACGGTGGAGATGAACAGTATCCCGTGGAGTCCCGTTTTGCGGTACACCACACCCCTCCCGATGAACAGGACCCCCGTTTCGACCGTAGCGCTCCAACAAAAGTCTATTTCGTCCGTATTGCGGTACGCCACACCCCTCCCGATCAACAGGACCCCCATTTCGATCGTAGGAGGTCCGTTTCATTCGTTTTGCGGTACGCCACACCCTTCCCGATCAACAGGACCTCCATTTCGACCATAGGAGGTCTGTTTCCTCCATTTTGTGGTACGCCACACCCCTCCCGATCAAAAGGCCCTTGTTTCGATCGTAGGAGGTCTGTTTCCTCCGTTTTGCGATACGCCACACCCCTCCCGATCAACAGGACCCTGTTCTGAACGTAGGAGGTCCGTTTCCTCCGTTGTGTGGTACGCCAGGCCTCGTTTCCATCGCGTGTTCCGTCCAAGCCCTCCCGATGAAATCGACCACGCATTCCGTTCCGACCCAGCCGGTTGGCTCCCACGCGTTCCGTTGCCTCCCGATGAACACGACGCATTCCGTTGCCTCCCCATGAACATCACGCATTCCGTTGCCTCCCCATGAACACGATGATGACGTTGTTTCTCCGTTCCAACCCAGCCATGTACACGAGCCCTGGCCGTACGTATGCGCGAGTAGGCGTTCGAGACCCCGCCCGTATGTACACATACATGGCCGTATTTTCTTTCTTGCACCACGGCGCTATCGTGCGTGTACATGCTACGTCGGAGCCTCTACTACGACACGCGTCGCGCCTCTACATCCACCGGTATATATGTACGTACGTTCGGGACCAGAATGACAACGCTTCGCACGCTTTGACGGTGGGTCCCGTATCGAGCACTTCCTTACGTGCGAAGATGTAGCTGGTGGGTCCCAGCGATCGGCGAATCATTTTTTGCGGACGCACTTCCTTGCGGCGAAGGTGTAGCTAGTGGGTCCCAGCGATCGGGGAATCATTTTTTGTCGAGACGCACTTCCTTGCGTGCGAAGATGTAGTAGTGGGTCCCAATGATCGGCGAATCGTTTTTGCGGACGCACTTCCTTGCGTGCGAAGATGTAGTAGTGGGTCCCAGCGATCGGCGAATCATTTTTTGCGGATGCACTTCCTTGCGTGCGAAGATGTAGCCGGTGGGTCCCAGCAGCCAGGGGGGCGAATCGTTTTTTTGGCCAAACGCACTTCCTTGCATGCGACGATGTAGCTGGTGGGTCCCAGCAGTCAGGGGGGCGAATCGTTTTTTGCCCAGACACACTTCCTTGTGTGTGAAGATGAAGCTGGTGGGTCCCAGCAGTCAGGGGGAAACGTTTTTTCTGCAAAATACATTGGCCCGTCCGGTGGGTCCCATCAGTCAGGGGGGCGAATCATTTTTTTTGCCCGGTCGCACTTCCTTGCGTGCAAAGATGTAGCCGGTGGGTCCCAGCAGCCAGGGGGCCAATCGTTTTTTTTTGCCCGGACGCACTTCCTTCCATGTGAAGGTGTAGCTGGTGGGTCCCAGCAGTCAGGAGGGCGAATCATTTTTTTTTTGCCCGGACACACTTCCTTGCGTGCGAAGATGAAGCTGGTGGGTCCCAACAGTCAGGGGGAAACGTTTTTTCTGCAAAATATAGTGGCCTGTCCAGTGGGTCCCAGCTGTCAGGTGGAGGAATAATTGTTTTCCGCGTAATAAGGAGGCACTTCCTTACTGCGGTCGTGGACCCAGCTGTCAGCCTCTCCACATACAGTCCATGTCCAATGGAAGTCGTTCCTTGACCACGTTGACCATGTTGACGACGGCGAGGCCTAGGAAGGGGACGGCGCGGAGCCGGGGAAGACGCGGCAGTGGAAGCCAGCAGAGAGAGAATCTGAGGTTCTGAGTTGGTGTGGTGTGAAATTGTCGTCGCCCGCAGGCTGGCGATGGTGGGAATAGTATGGGAGGCCTCATGGCAGACTGACCCCGCCACGAGGCAGGAGCATGCGTCACGACCGGCACTACTTTGGGCGGCTGGAGCAAGAAAACCAGAGGTTGAAGAAGCACTACAGCCGTTGGATGGACATCGTACGGTCACTAGAGCTAGAATCGTTCATATTGACTAAGTTGACAAAACCCTCCGTCCCCGTCAACTTAGTTGGCCCACAAACCATCCTCCCACTATAGTGGGTCCCAGCTAGTAGGGGGTATTCATTTTTTTGTGCGTAATAAGGAGGCACTTCCTTGCGTGCGAAGATATAGCTGGTGGGTCCGACATGTCTGCGGGGGGAACTTTTTTTTCACGAAATACAGAGGCCCTTCCGGTGGGTCCCAGCTGTCAGGTGGAGGAATCATTATTTTGCGCATACAATCCACGGCCAATGGATGTCGTTCGTTGACCATGTTGATCAGGCCACGCCGAGAGCACCATGGCGGTGGACGAGGGCGAGGCCTAGGAAGGGAACGACACGGAGCCAGGGAAGACTCGGCAATGGTTGCCCATGTGGTGAGGAGTACGAGGGTTTACTGGTCCGGCTGCCATCGCCGGAAAATAACAGAAGGTGTGGGTGAGTAGAGGAATGGCCTGGCCAGCAATAAAGTAGGGTGGGGCGGTGCGGCCTGTGCAGCAACACAGCCGGCCACGGGAGGCGGGAGCAGGCAGTCCCACCGGAGCTGGTTTGGGTTGCTGGAGCAAGAAGATCAGTTATTGAAGAAGCAGCATGGTCGTTGGATTAACATCCAACGGTCACTGCTGCTAGAATCATTTGTGGACTAAGTTGACAAAGCCAAAGTACACGTGTAGGACCTTGAAGTATGTCTAGAGGGGGGTGATTAGACTACTTGACCAATTAAAAACTTAGCCTTTTCCCAATTTTAGAGTTTGGCAGATTTTAGCTATCTTAGGACAAGTCAAGCAATCATCACAAAATTCAAGCAAGCATGCAAAGAGTATATCAGCAGCGGAAATTAAAGCATGCAACTTGCAAGAAAGTAAAGGGAAGGGTTTGGAGGATTCAAACGCAATTGGAGACACGGATATTTTTGGTGTGGTTCCGATAGGTGGTGCTATCGTACATCCATGTTGATGGAGACTTCAACCCACGAAGGGTACGGTTCTTGTGAGTCCATGGAGGGCTCCACCCACGAAGGGTCCACGAAGAAGCAACCTTGTCTATCCCACCATAGCCGTCGCCCACGAAGGACTTGCCTCACTAGCGGTAGATCTTCACGAAGTAGGTGATCTCCTTGCCCTTACAAACTCCTTGGTTCAACTCCACAATCTTGTCGGAGGCTCCCAAGTGACACCTAGCCGATCTAGGAGACACCACTCTCCAAGAAGTAACAAATGGTGTGTTGATGATGAACTCCTTGCTCTTGTGCTTCAAATGATAGTCTCCTCAACACTCAACTATCTCTCATAGGTTTTGGATCTGGTGGAAAGAAGATTTGAGTGGAAAGCAACTTGGAGAAGGCTAGAGATCAAGATTCATATGGTAGGATTGGAATATCTTGGCCTCAACACATGAGTAGGTGGTTCTCTCTCAGAAACGGTAAGTTGGAAGTGTAGGTTTGTTCTGATGGCTCTCTCCACGAATGAAGAGGAGGTGGAGGGGTATATATAGCCTCCACACAAAATCTAACCGTTACACACAATTTACCAATCTCGATGGGACCGATTCAACAGACTCGGTCGGACCGATTTAGTAAACCTAGTGACCGTTAGGATTTTCGGTGGGACCGACATGCAACTCGGTAGGACCGATATGGTTAGGGTTAGGGCATAACGTAATCTCGGTGAGAACAATTACACAAACTCGGTGAGACCGATTTTGGTAAGCTTTCCAGAGAGTTAGTCAGGTAAACTCGGTGGGACCGATTTTCTCTTTTCGGTGAGACCGAAATGTTACAAAAGGGATACAGAGAGTTTACATTGCAATCTCGGTGGGACCGATTGCTCACTTCGGTTAGACCGAAATGTTACAAAGGGAAACCGAGATATTACAATCTCATCTCGATGAGACCGAGATCCCTATCGGTAGGACCGATTTGCCTAGGGTTTGTGGCAGTGGCTATGACATTTGAACTTGGTGGCGCCGGATAGAAAGAATCAGTGGGGCCGAGTTTGGCTTTAGGTTTAGGTTATTTGTGGATGTGAGAAAGTAGTTGAGGGTATTTGGAGCATATCACTAAGCACATGAAGCAAGATGCTCATTAAGAAACACCTCATCCCTCCTTGATAGTATTGGCTTTTCCTATAGACTCAATGTGATCTTGGATCACTAAAATATAAAATGAAGAGTCTTGATCTTTTGAGCTTGAGCCAATCCTTTGTCATTAGTATTTTGAGGGATCCACTTTCATCACCCATGCCATGCCATTCATTGAGCTTTCCTGAAATAATAGTCTTGGAATAGCATTAGCTCAATGAGCTATATGTTGTTATGAATTACCAAAACCACCTAGGGATAGTTGCACTTTCAATCTCCCCTTTTGGTAATTGATGACAACATATAGATCAAACTTCGACAAATGATAATAAGATTAAAAAACATCGTCGCTTTGAGAAGTATGTGACAAGCAAGAGCTCCCCGTAAATTTGTGCATAGTTTTAAGATTCGCTTTGGACTGCAAATGCACAAGGAATTAGGCTCATGGGTTACTCTTCCATGTCACATACATCTTGGTGGAGCGCTCAAAATGATAAAGATTGAATACATGCACTCATCACCAAGCAAAGTGAATGATCACATAAGGATAGGTAAGAAAATATCATCAAACATGCATAAGTGTAGCTTATGATCAAACACATGATCATCAATGTCTCACAGAAAACAGCATAATATCTCAAGCAATCAAAAGCAAACAAAGTTTAACCACCAAAGCAAGAGAGAATAAAAGCAACACACTCTCTCTCGAAGCCTATGATCTATACATTTTTCTCCCCTTTGGCAACAAGTTACCAAAAGTTCATAGAAAATGCATAGTGCTAGATCGACTCTCGGGCTTGATTTTGGTGGTGGTGTAGAGATGGCTCCTTGGGACGAAGGCTTGATTGAAGTGGATGGAGCTGGAGGAGTTAGTCTTTGGAGCTGGTTGCCTTTGGAGTTGTGGGAGCTGTGGCAGTGCAGATGATGTGGCTCTGGTGTGCATCACGAGCCTTTGCGGTGACCTCTGAGCTCTAGGTACTCTGGCAAATACATTAGTGGTAGTCTTGCCCTTCCTCTCATGCATGTCATCCTGTAGCTGCTCCACAACTGACTGAATCTCAGTTACTTTGACATCTAGATCATAGAGTTTTTGTTCCATGATTCTTTCCAAACTCTCCTGATTCTGAGTTAGGTGGCCAATCCCTTCTCAATCCTCAGAGTTGATGCTATCAAGTAACCAAGTTGCTCCTGCTTGTTCTTCAAAAAGTACTCAGATGCCTCCTCTTGTGTTGGCATCTTGGAAGCCTTCTCTCTCTTTGCTTTCTCCTTATTCTCTTGAGCTTGCACTGATGATGGTTCATTCTCATTCATGACAACCTGATTGTCCTCAAAGTCTAGATAGAGAGCAAAATGTTCCTTATCCAACAGATATTTTCCTGTGCCCATCTTTGAGTTAATCAACTCCTGAATCTGAGGGGCATATCCACAACTTCTCTTTTGGTCTGCTGCAGTCCTCTTAATGGTCTCAACCATAAGGCTCATGACCTTGAATTTCTGTGGCACATCAAATAAATGCAGCATGTTGATAGCATGCCCTCTAATCATGTTGTGGTCACCTGACTTGGGCAATAGAGTGTGCCTTAGGATCTAGTTGATGGTTGGCCGCCCTGATAGAAGAAAGTGGACTGACCCAAACTTATGTGTCTCAATAGCTTTGTCTGGGATATCCTTGTACATATGTGCCATGGAATTGTGGTCCATCTTCTTCTTGGCATAGACATCCAAGTCATCTTCATTCTCCTTTGGGGCATTGATCAGTTTTTCCCATTCCTCAACGGTTGAGTGGTACCTTGTACCTTCAGACATCCAAACTATCCTCCCATCTGGGTAGAAGTGTGCTGTGGAGTAGAATTGCATAATGAGTTCATCATTCCAGTTGGTGAGCTTCTGCGCAAAAAAATCTGCAACTCCACAAGCAACAAAACTGTCTTGCACTCCAGGATAGTGTTCTTCATTTTCTTTCATGTAGGTCCAGTCGACCCACCTCATATCACACACTATGGGCTTCTTGTCCAACAAGATTGTCTCATAGAAATCCTGATGTTCCTTTGTATGGAACCTGTAATCAATAGCAGTCCTTCTCCTTGTGGCATATGGATCTGTCATCCTCCATAGCCTCAACCCTAAGTCTCTTCTGATATTCATGTCTTCAGCCACAGGATGAGCATCATCGCGGTCTGGTATCTTGGGCTTGAGCTTCCTCAGGACTTGTCCTTCTTCATCTTCCTCATCAGCAACTTCAGGCACTGGGGCCTTGTTGTTCTCAGCAGTTGGAATACTCCTGGTATTCCTCTTTGGTGCAAGCTTGGGCTTGGGGGCAGCTTTGGGTGCTTCCTTGGGCTTTGATGTTGCAGCCCCTGACTTAATTGCATCACCCATAAGCTTTTGTGCCTTGGGTGCTGGTGCAGCAACCTCTTCTTCCTCTTTAGAGTCTGTCCTCATAGAGGGATTTCCAAGAACCTGGGCAGTAGTGGTTCTGGCTCTCTTCTTCTTCTTATCCTGAGCAGCAGCTTCATCTTCTGATTCAATGGTAAACTTCATAGTTTCTCCAGTGGGAACTTTCTTGGGTTTGGAAGTTGTGACTCTCCTTGCAGGTGCCTCTTTGGGTTCAGTCTTTTCCGGCACTTGAGTAGATCCTCTGACCTTCAGCATAGGTGTCCTCTTGGCAGGAACCTTCCTATTGAGTCCAGAGTTTAGTGTTCTTTCTTTGAGGCATACTCCTTTTGAGCACTACCTTCTTGGAGGCAGCCTCATCTTCTTCTGCCAAATAATCCTCATCCTCAGATTCTGAGGTTCTCTTCTTCCTTGTCCTGGTGTCAGCTTTAGGAAGATTGCTTGGGGTGCTCCTGTTGCCTTCATCTGAAGTGCTAGAGGGACTAGTGCCCTCACTCATGTGATTGTGCTCTTCTGACTTGTTCTGACTATCACTTTGGTCTGACATGCTTCAAATCACTAACTGCTGACCCTGTGAACAGTTATAGATGAGATAGAATGGATGAGCATCACAAAATGCAGAGATATTTGCAAAAGAATGATTCAAAAATTTAGTTTTAGTTTTCCACAGAAAGCATTTCGGATCAACCGATTTTCAAACTCGGTGATACCGAAGCAGTTTTGGAACCTAAACTGGTGAACTCGATTGGACCGAGTCACAGTTCGGTGGCACCGAGACTGCTAGGGTTTCACAAAGTCCTAAAATCGATCACACCGATTAGTAATTCTCGATCAGATCGAGAGTTGCTAGTGCAATGGCGTTAGCCAAATCGGTGGGACCGAGTTTTTCAACTCGGTGGGTCCGAGATGGTTTCAGCGGAAACCTAACCCTAAATTTTCAAATCCCATCTAATCTAAGGATTGTATTGACTGGATAGGAGTGTTTCAATCGTGGCAAGAATCATTATGAACACAATGTGCTAGGAATCGGACGAGGATAGCACTGTGATCGAGTCCATACCCTAGCTTGGTGATGAACTCGCTCTGGCTGGCAACGGCGGGGTGAATTCCATTGGCGGAGGAGACCAATGACGGAGGCGGTGGCGACGAGGAGGCGATCCGGAGACCACGGTGGCAGAGCGAGCTATTCTTGCAGGCGAAGAGGTTCGGAGAAATTTCCAAACTTTTACCCGTGAGTATATATAGCCCGACCACTGCCGGTGTGACCGAAGTGGAACAACTTCGGTGGCACCGAGATGCATAACTGTGTCTGATTCTGACAACTCGGTGTGACCGAAAAGTTCAAATCGGTTGCACCGAGATTGAAAACCTAGATCGACTTAGTGATCTCGGTAGGACCGAAATGGAGGAATCGGTCAGACCGAGAATCACAAAGAAGTTTTGGAAGTTTAAGTCTATGACGAATCGGGGACTCTGAGTGCTCCTCACACAGAGTGGTTTGAATCCGACTTGATCAAATTTTGTGATGTAGCATGAATAGAGTTTGAGACGAGAAAAGCATAGACAGCTAGAGAAGGTTCTTAGGCATTCTTGTCCATCCACTTGGCAAAAAGAAAAAAGAAGCCAATCAATCAACAACAACTGGATGTCCTCGAATGAGTAAAATATGCACCAACATGCTCACACAATAAGATGGCAACTGAAATATGTGGCAAAGCATGCACAACCAATTCTAGCATCTATCAAACAATTGGCGATGACTAGGTCATCTATATATGAGTATATTGACCTAGGAGTCAAATGATAACATTTGATCATAGGTCATACTCATCGTTTAAGCTCAAGTGGGGTTACCGCTTTTACATATTGCACTGATGTGTTCACACCATTAGAGTTGCTTTGACTCAATTCTTAGAGTTAAGCTCCACCTAGATGTGAGATCCCCTTTTAGAGGGATGAACTAACCTTGGGTTTTGTCGATGATGACTTCATGTAGGTGTTGAAGATGTGGATGATCAATGTTGATGTAGATCATTTGGAGCAATCCTTTGGAGTGAGTTGCACTTTCAACATACCTACATGGGTTAGTCCCACAAGGAACAAACAAGAATATCCATAGACATAGAGTGATGCACACACAAGATGATGTCCATGAAATCATTAGGTTACCTTGTCCTTTGCCTTACCAACATGAGGGTTTGTGACTCCTTGAACTAGTGCACGATGTGAAAGTTGATTGCACTTGTCGCTGCCAAAATGATATGAGTGAAGAATGTTGGCGGAGTCACCCTCAAGAACTCTCTAGTTCTTCTTCAGAATCCACATCATCTTGATGGGAATCCTTGGAGTCGTAGTCGTACTTGATGAAGTAGAACTTGACGTAGTCTTGGGAACCCACTTGACCGAGGCCTTAGGTGCTTCTTCAAATGCATCAATCTCTTCTTGAAGCTTGTCCTTGCCTTTGTTCTTGTGGACTTGTGGTGGAAGATCATCTTGTGCTTGTGTTCCTTTGAAGGAAGTAGGATCATACTTATCTTGGTGAGGAATAAACTTCGTGTTGGGGTATTGATCTTCTTCCCACTCAACTCCATTGGCATTGAACTTTCGTTCAAAACCAACACCTTCATTCTTCCGGTGCCTTCCTTGCTTGCGTACAATTTCCTCGAATTGCTTACTCCCGGCAAGGCTCTTGTAAACACCTTTCTCTATAATTCCCTTCAATAAGCTATTTTCTTGCTCAAGTGTAACTTGGCTAAGAAAATCATTAGTGGAATCAAGAGAACTACTAGAAGCAACAATATTGGATTTGACATTATTATTGTTACTACTAGAGGAAGGATCTTTCCTGTACTTGTTACTAGACTTGACTTGAGGCATGTAAGTAGATAAGAGTAAATGCTTGGCAATGTAAGAAGAATTTTTCTTACGAAGATCATCATTGATTGCCTTAAGAACTCATGCTCTTGCTCAAGATTTAGCTTTTCAAAGCGTAACTTCTCATGAGCTCTTAAAAGTTCTCGATGATCTTCGAAGATAGTTTCATGAGCTAACTTAAGAGTGTTTAGTTCTTTAGTTAGAAGCTCAATCTTCTCCTTATCATTGTCATTCGTTTTATCTTGATTAGCATGATTAATTGACGTTTCATCATAGTATTCATCACTAGAGTTGTCAACAAGTAAATCATCATCCACAAGCAAGTCATCTTCATCACTATTGAAATCAACATACTCGGAATGTGTTACCTTTGGACCTTTGGCCATGAAGCATCTTCCAATTCCTTCATTTGGTGAGTCAAATATGTCGTAGGAGTTGGTTGACACAAGTGCTAGACCGGCAACACCTTCATCTTGAGTATATTTGGAGTCGGAGTGATAGCTTCTCTCGGAGTGATTGTCGGAGTCGGAGCCGGATACCCATTCACCAACATGAGCTTGATGTCTTTGTTTTGTGTAGCTCCTTGATGACTTGTCCTTCCTTTCTGAATCCTTGCTTCTCCATGAGGGCCTTCGTTCATAACGATCATCTCTACTCCTCCTTTCTCTTGGTGGTGATTCTTCTCTTTTGCTTCTTATTTTTGGAGAGTCTTTTCTTCTTTTGTAGGGTGTCGTACACTCATTGGAAGGTGTCCGGGTCTCCCACGATTGTAGCAATTTCGCTCTCGACTAGAAGATCTTTTGTCATTGTAGGACCTTGACTTGGAGCTTCTTTCTTTGCTTCTACTCTTGTAGAATTTGTTGAAGTTCTTCACCATTAAGCTCAATTCTTCATTGAAGGTTTGTTTCTCACTTGATGATGTGGGGGCTTCACTTGAGGCTTTGTAAGCACCACTTGACTTGTTGTGAAGTTCTTCCTTATCCTTGAGTGACATCTCATGAGCAACAATTCTTCAGATGACTTCCGTTGGCTTGAGATCTTTGTAGTTTGGCATCATTTGGATCAATGTGCACACGGTATCATACTTTCCATCCAATGCTCTTAGGATCTTCTTGATGATGAATCTGTTGGTCACCTCTTCACTCCCTAAGCCGGCAATCTCATTTGTGATAAGTGCAAGCCTAGAGTACATTTCAGCGACACCTTCACCATCCTTCATTTTGAACTTGTCAAGCTGACTTTGGAGCACATCCAACTTAGATTCCTTGACGGAGTCGGTACCTTCATGCATACCAATCAAGGTATCCCAAATTTCCTTTACATTCTCAAGACGGCTGATTTGGTTGAATTCTTCGGGGCACAATCCGTTGAAGAAGATATCACAGGCTTGAGCATTGTATTGCAACATCTTCAATTCATCCGCGCTAGCTTCACGGTTTGGTTCTCTCCCATCAAAGAATTCACCTTGCAAGCCAATACACACAATAGCCCAAATGGCGGGGTTATGTCCAAGAATATGCATTTTCATCTTATGCTTCCAACTAGCAAAATTAGTACCATCGAAGTAAGGACCTCTACGGTGATAATTTCCCTCACTAGACGCCATACTCTCCTAGGTTGTGAAACCAAGGCTATGACTACCAAAAGCTATGGAAATCAAAGCAAATGGAGACCAAAGCTCTGATACCACTTGTAGGACCTTGAAGTATGTCTAGAGGGGGGTGATTAGACTACCTGACCAATTAAAAACTTAGCCTTTTCCCAATTGTAGAGTTTGGCAGATTTTAGCTATATTAGGACAAGTCAAGCAATCATCACAAAATTCAAGAAAGCATGCAAAGAGTATATGAGCAGCGGAAATTAAAGCATGCAACTTGCAAGAAAGTAAAGGGAAGGGTTTGGAGGATTCAAACGCAATTGGAGACATAGATGTTTTTGGTGTGGTTCCGATAGGTGGCGCTATCATACATCCACGTTGATGGAGACTTCAACCCACGAATGGTAACGGTTGCGCGAGTCCATGGAGGGCTCCACCCATGAAGGGTCCACTAAGAAGCAACCTTGTCTATCCCACCATGGCCGTCGCCCGCGAAGGACTTGCCTCACTAGCGGTAGATCTTCGCGAAGTAGGCGATCTCCTTGCCCTTACAAACTCCTTGGTTCAACTCCACAATCTTGTCGGAGGCTCCCAAGTGACACCTAGCCAATCTAGGAGACACCACTCTCCAAGAAGTAACAAATGGTGCGTTGATGATGAACTCCTTGCTCTTGTGCTTCAAATGATAGTCTACCCAACACTCAACTCTCTCTCATAGGTTTTGGATCTGGTGGAAAGAAGATTTGAGTGGAAAGCAACTTGGGGAAGGCTAGAGATCAAGATTCATATGGTAGGAATGGAATATCTTGGCCTCAACACATGAGTAGGTGGTTCTCTCTCAGAAACGGTAAGTTGTAAGTGTAGGTTTGTTCTGATGGCTCTATCCACGAATGAAGAGGAGGTGGAGGGGTATATATAGCCTCCACACAAAATCTAACCGTTACACACAATTTACCAAACTCGGTGGGACCGATTCAACAGACTCGGTCAGACCGATTTAGTAAACCTAGTGACCGTTAGAATTTTTGATGGGACTGACATGCAACTCGGTAGGACCGATATGGTTAGGGTTAGGGCATAATGTAATCTCGGTGAGACCGATTACACAAACTCGGTGAGACCGATTTTGGTAATAAGCTTTCCAGAGAGTTAGTCAGGTAAACTCGATGGGACCGATTTGCTCTTTTCGGTGAGACTGAAATGTTACAAAAGGGAAACAGAGAGTTTACATTGCAATCTCGGTGGGACCGATCGCTCACTTCAGTTAGACCGAAACGTTACGAAGGGAAATAGAGAGATTACAATCCCATCTCGGTGAGACCGAGATCCCTATCGGTAGGACCGATTTGCCTAGGGTTTGTGGCGATGGCTATGACATTTGAACTTCGGTGGCGCGGATAGAAAGAATCAGTGGGGCCGAGTTTGACTTTAGGTTTAGGTCATTTGTGGATGTGAGAAAGTAGTTGAGGGTATTTGGAGCATATCACTAAGCACATGAAGCAAGATGCTCATTAAGCAATGCCTCATCCCTCCTTGATAGTATTGGCTTTTCCTATAGACTCAATGTGATCTTGGATCACTATAATATAAAATGAAGAGTCTTGAGCTTTTGAGCTTGAGCCAATCCTTTATCATTAGTATTTTGAGGGATCCACTTTCATCACCCATGCCATGCCATTCATTGACCTTTCCTGAAATATTAGTCTTGGAATAGCATTAGCTCAATGAGCAATATGTTGTTATGAATTACCAAAACCACCTAGGGATAGTTGCACTTTCAACACGTCAACCTAGTAGACCCACAGGTCAGCCTCCAAATCTGTCCCAAACAGCATACAAGCCAAAATTTCTAGCCAGATTATATTGATTTTAAATCTAAATATAACTTAATTTAAATTCAATGAAATTTTACCCGCACAAAAACAATGAAATTTAAAATATCAAAATCCGAAAGAAAACAGTATTTTGGAACTAATTGCCTGTTTGTTATATTTTTTTCATTTTACAACCCATTTATTATTACTTATAGCCCATTTCTTATTACTTATAGCCCATTTTCTGGGCAAAATGCATCCCTCCTCGTCTTGAAAGATTTCCGGCCCAGCAGGGCGTAGAAAAGCAAGTAGGCCTATGTTGGTTATTCTGCAAAAAACAAAATAGCTGGCTAGCCATTTTTTAGAAAGGAAAAAACAAATTGGGCTGGTCATGTGCTATATATATATGAAATAAAAGCCTGGGCTAGACGGGCTACGGGTCCCGCACAACCCAGTTGATACCCTTCTCCGTCCCGAAAAAACAAAATTCTACTTGCAGCTCTTTGGGTCCCTCTTGTCATCCTCACCATGTATAGTCATCTCCTTATTCCTCTCGGTTGTTGACCATGTTGACAACACCGGAGGGCGGCTCCGCGGCGAGCGAACCAAGGCGGAGGACGATGGTGAGGCCTCGGACGAGAACAAGCGAGAGCTGGGAAGATCACAGCCAGCCGTGGGAGGCGGGGGAGCAGCGGTCTCGCCGACGCTGGTTTGGCTTTGGCAGCTCGAGGAAGAAAAGATGGAAGAAACGTGCAGATGTTGAATGTCAATCCAACGGTCAAGGTTAGCTGTCGTTTGTTGACTAAGCGGACACCAAGTAGCATACTTTTTATATATAGGAAGAAAAGCTGCGAGGAAAATCGTTAAATCGCCATCCTCCTCACGAGGAACGTTAAGCCACATAAGTGACTAGCACGCTTGGTTTTCAACCAAGAGGTCTTGGGTTCGAGTCCGAGGAACTCTCAATTTTGTCCTCCTTCCTTCCTCGCAAAAAAAGGGAAAGAAAATCAGAGACTTGGGAAGGCGTACAGAACAAGCTAGTGTACCAGTAAAGAGACGTTGCCGAGTTTTAGAAAAAAGAAAGATGTGCTTCTGTAGCTGGTTTAAATCCAAACCTAGACTATGGCTATATATGGTGCTATGCTACTCTGCAAGTAATGAAACTGACATATCCAACGTTCACTTCTTCTCTTCTCTACTTACTCTACCTAGCATCAGAAGCTCCGGCCACATCAACCATGTCCGCTGGCTGCTCGTCACTTTGCTCTTGATGACAACAACCAGATATCGCCAAGTCGCCACCATTACCATCGCATTGTGGGTCTCATCACACCCCTTGGCATCGCACCGCAGCCGATTGCTCATCGCAACCCGCTGCCGTTGGTGTGGTGCCACTGCTGCAAATCACGCAGAGTCATCCGTCGCATCTCAACCACAATCCACAACCACGCCGAGTCTTCTACAAATGCCCGAATCATGGGGTAATAATATGTTTAAGTGTTGTTCTGCTGCTTTCGGTTGCTGATTTTTTAATAGTTTGGTTGATGATCTTCCAATTTGATTCGTGAAGAAAAGGGAAGATTAAATGCGATTGTATTTACGGGAAGTTCTTGATGTGGGGAATGCAACTATGCTGATTATTTGATTAGCCGAGGAATCCTAATACCAGCAGGTTGCAGTGTTGGACAAGTAACTGAAGGAACAACATAAGAGGAAGATGCAAAGCAGAAGGTTAAAGATGCAGTTCCTCTGATCATGGCCAAGCAACAGCTGCTAAACGGCCTTGACAGCAATGAGGAGATGAAAGAGCTTGTGAAGACAATGGGCAAAATCGATGTGCTCTGTAGGATGATTGTCTCTTTATTTGCAGTGTATGTAGCACTCGTGATGTATTCACTGGCTATGACATGAGCACTTTGCTGAAACTAACAAGGTTGATCAAGTCTTGTTAACAAACTCATTCCGAATAACACGGAACCGGAGAAATTTTGAATAACACTAAGTTACCTCAATGGGGATATGAAAATCCCCAACAATAAGAATATCATACTTTTTCTTGACAGTAGGGAGAGGAAATTCAAAACCTCCAAAAATGATAGTTGGAACCTTTTCAATAGAATTGATGCTATGAACTTGAGATTGTTTCCTCGGAAAGTGTACCGTATGCTCATTACCATTAACATGAAAAGTGACATTGCCTTTGTTGCAATCAATAACAGCCCTTGCAGTATTAAGAAAAGGTCTACCAAGGATAATAGACATACTATCGTCCTCGGGAATATCAAGAATAACAAAGTCCGTTAAGATAGTGACATTTGCAACCACAATAGGCACATCCTCACAAATACCGACAGGTATAGCAGTTGATTTTTCAGCGATTTGCAAAGATATTTCAGTAGGTGTCAACTTATTCAATTCAAGTCTACGATATAAAGAGAGAGGCATAACACTAACACCGGCTCCAAGATCACATAAAGCAGTTCTAACATAATTTCTTTTAATAGAGCATGGTATAGTTGGTACACTCGGATCTCCAAGTTTCTTTGGTATTCCACCCTTAAAAGTGTAATTAGCAAGCATGGTGGAAATTTCAGCTTCCGGTATCTTTCTTTTATTAGTGATGATATCCTTCATATACTTAGCATAAGGATTTACTTTAAGCATATCAGTTAAGCGCATACGTAAGAAACTAGGTCTAATCATTTCAGAAAAGCGCTCAAAATCCTCATCATCCTTTGACTTGGATGGTTTAGGAGGAAAGGGCATGGGTTTCTAAACCCATGGTTCTCTTTCTTTACCGTGCTTCCTAGCAAGAAAATCTCTCTTATCATAACGTTGATTCTTTGATTATGGGTTATCAAGATCAATAGCAGGTTCAATCTCTATATCATTGTCTTTACTAGGTTGAGCATCAACATGAACATTACCATTAACATTATCACTAGGTTCATGTTCATCACCTGATTGTGTTTCAGCATCAGAAATAGAAATATCATTGGGATTCTCAGGTGTGTCTACAGTAGGTTCACTAGAAGCATGCAAAGTTCTATCATTTTTCTTTTTCTTTTTTTAGAAGAACTAGGTGCCTCTAAATCATTTCTCTGAGAATCTTGCTCGATTCTCTTAGGGTGGCCTTCAGGATACAAAGGTTCCTGAGTCATTCTACCAGTTCTAGTAGCCACTCTAACAGCAAAGTCATTTTTATTATTCAATTCCTCAAGCAAATCATTTTGAGCTTTAAGCACTCGCTCAGCTTGAGTAGCAACCATAGAAGCATATTTGCTAACGCGGTGAAGTTCATATTTAACTCTAGCCAGATTATCACCTACGTGTCCTATCTCGAAAGCATTATTCTTTAACTCTCTACCAACATAAGCATTAAAAATTTCTTGTCTAGCCATAAAGTCATCAAATTCATCTAAGCATGGGCTATGAAATTTAGTAGAGGGTACTTCAACTTTATCAGATCTATAGAGAGAATTTACCTTTACTACCTGTGACGGGTTATCAAGACAATGTGGTTCTTCAGGCGGTAAATTAAGACCATGTATTTCTTCAATAGGAGGTAAATTCTTAACATCTTCAACTTTGCATATCTTCAGGACTGAGAAATGAAACACCTCTCTTCTTCAGAGTGGGTTTAGGAATAGGCTCAGGAGTTGGCTCAATTGGTGCATGAATTACTTCAGGAATTGGCTCAGGAAGAGTTCAATTATTTTCATTAGTCAACATATTATTCAATAGTATTTTAGCTTTGTCAACTGTTCTTTCCCTGAAAACACAACCAGCACAACTATCCAAGTAGTCCTTGGAAGCATCGGTTAGTCCATTATAAAAGATATCAAGTATATCATTTTTCTTAAGAGGATGATCAGGCAAAGCATTAAGTAACCGGAGAAGCCTCCCCCAAGCTTGTGGGAGACTCTCTTCTTTGATTTGCACAAAATTATATATTTCCTGCAAGGCAGCTTGTTTCTTATGAGCAGGGAAATATTTAGTAGAGAAGTAATAAATCATATCCTGGGGACTACGCACACAACCAGGAGCAAGAGAATTATACCAAGTCTTAGCATCACCCTTTAATGAGAACGGAAATATCTTAAGGATATATAAATAGCGAGACTTCTCATCATGAGTAAATAGGGTGGCTATATCATTCAACTTGGTAAGATGTGCCACAAAAGTTTTAGATTCAAGGCCATAAAAAGGATCAGATTCAACTAAAGTAATAATATCAGGATCAACAGAGAATTCATAATCCTTTTCAGTAATACAGATAGGTGAAGTAGCAAAAGCAGGATCGGGTTTCATTCTAGCATTAAGAGAATGCTGCTTCCATTTAGCTAATAATTTCTTAAGATCATTTCTATCATTGCAAGCAAGAATTTACATAGCAGCTGTTTCATGCATAACATAACCCTTAGGAACAACAGGTAAAACATAATCATTGGGAGGACCTTCATCATCACTATCATCAATAATAGGTTCTTCAATATTTTCATTCCCCCCTAAATCTAGCAAGTTGTTCATCTAGAAATTCACCTAATGGCACAGTAGTATCAAGCATAGAAGTAGTTTCATCATTCATAGCAGAAGTGGCATCATCAATAACATGCGACATATCAGAATTCATAGCAGTAGCAGGTTTAGGTGTCGCAAGCTTACTTATAACGGAAGGAGAAGCTAGTCCAGAGCTAGATGGCAGTTCCTTACCCCCCCCCCCCTCGTAGGTGAGGGCAAAATCTTGGTTTTAGCGTCTTTCAAGTTCTTCATAGTGATCAACAGATATAAATCTCAAGTGACTCAGAGAATAGAGCTATGCTCCCCGGCAACGGCGCCAGAAATTAGTCTTGATAACCCACAAGTATAGGGGATCGCAACAGCTTTCGAGAGTAGAGTATTCAACCCTAATTTATTGATTCGACACAAGGGGAGCCAAAGAATATTCTTGAGTATTAGCAGTTGAGTTGTCAATTCAACCACACCTGGATAACTTAGTATCTGCAGCAAAGTGTTTAGTAGCAAAAGTGGTATGATAATAAAGGTAACAGTAGAAAAAGTAAAGATAAATGTTTTTGGGTTTTTGTAGTAGTTGTAACAGTAGCAACAGAAAAGTAAATAAGCGAAGAACAATATGTTAAAAGCTCGTAGGCAATGGATGAATGATGGATAATTATGCCGGATGCGATTCCTCTTGTAATAGTTATGACCTAGGGTGATATAGAACTAGCTCCAATTCATCAATGTAATGTAGGCATGTATTCCGTAAATAGTCATACGTGCTTACGGAAAAGAACTTGCATGACATCTTTTGTCCTACCCTCCCGTGTTCAGCGGGGTGCTTATGGAAACTAAGGGATATTAAGGCCTCCTTCTAATAGAGAACCGGACCAAAGCATTAACACATAGTGAATACATGAACTCCTCAAACTACGGTCATCACCGAGAAGTGTCCCGATTATTGTCACTTCTGGGTTCTCGGATCATAACACATAATAGGTGACTATAGACTTGCAAGATAGGATCAAGAACACACATATATTCATGAAAACATAATAGGTTCAGATCTGAAATCATGGCACTCGGGCCCTAGTGACAAGCATTAAGCATAGCAAAGTCATAGCAACATCAATCTCAGAACATAGTGGATACTAGGGTTCAAATCCCAACAAAACTAACTTGATTACGTGGTAAATCTCATCCAACCCATCACCGTCCAGCAAGCCTACGACGGAATTACTCACGCACGGCAGTGAGCATCATGAAATTGGTTATGGAGGATGGTTGGTGATGATGACGGCGACGAATCCCCCTCTTCGGAGCCCCAAACAGACTCCAGATCAGCCCTCCCGAGAGAGATTAGGGCTTGGCGGCGGCTCCGTGTCGTGAAACACGATGAAACTTTCTCTTTGATTTTTTCTCCCCGAGACGGTATATATGGAGTTGGAGTTGAGGTCGGGAGGTGTCCAGGGGGCCCACGAGATAGGAGGGCGCGCCCTAGGGGGGGCGCCACCCTGTCTCATGGACAGCCCGTGGGCCCCCTGGCCTTGACTCTTTCACCAAAAATTCTTATTAATTCTGAAAAGTGCCTCCGTGGATTTCCAGGACATTCCGAGAACTTTTCTTTTCTACGCATAAAACAACATCATGGCAGTTCTGCTAAAAACAACGTCAGTCCGGGTTAGTTTCATTCAAATCATGCAAGTTAGAGTCCAAAACAAGGGCAAAAGTGTTTGGAAAAGTAGATACGTTGGAGACGTATCAGGTCCCACCTGTTAGTTCACATAGAGAAAAGGTCAGATAAACACAAATTTATGCAGGCGCGACAAGGCTCCAACCCGTGCGTTGGAATCACCTGGTTGTGTATGTGTCTGTCAGGGCCTGATGTGTGCGCATGCACGTGTTGGTTGAGAACTTGAGCGTGAGAGTGTGTGTTGGTCGTGTGGTGTACTGGTGTTTACATGCATGCGTGCGTGTGTGCATGTGAGTGTTGCGTGCGTGTGTGGCTGCGTGTGTACGTGTGAGTGTTGCGTGCGTGCGTGGGTGCATGTGTTTGTGTGAGTGTTGCGTGGATGCAGTTTGTTTGCATGCGTGCGTGTGTGTATAATCACCACACCAGCTCCTGTGTGTTAAAACAGACGGCTCAGCATACCAATACAAGGCCACCTTGTCCGTTGTGCCCGCGGTCATGACTTCGGACCACCGTCCAAATATTTTTTTGTCGTTTGTTTTGATTCTTACTAGCAAGATGCCCGTGCGTTGCACGTAACATCAAGATGCATTTGTATGACTTGTTTATCTTGTGAGAGAAAAGGATGAACGAAGGAAGGCCTTATTTGCAAATGTGGAGAGGTGTGTGGGTACCTTGTTGCAAAATTGCCATAGCTTCTTTCCTATCCGTCAGATATAAATCGGACGGCCTATATTGCAGGATGGCAGGCACACCATCATCACCAAATCTGTTTTTTAATAAGAGTGTATTTTATGTATTTTATAAGAGTGTATATGTAGAGTAGATACAAGTCGACAGGTTGGCACGATGGTAGTGAGATTATGTGATGCAACACTAGAGGTGCCATGTGGAGCATTTAACTGGTCAACTAGTCATGTCATGAGCAAATACAGAGTTGTACGATGAGCCCGTGACTTTATAATAACCACTAAACATAAATGGTGACCGTAATGAGTGGATTATGAAGTCCAATGTACATATCGTGATTTCGCTTCAAATACAATGATCGTCATTGCATATATCGCGAGAGAAAGATGAAACATGCGTGAATTTTCTGGGGGCTTACTTTTAGAGGACCTGGAGATAGTTTTGTGTGCATACGTGAAAGGGGCGTACATGGGGTATGCGATGGAGAGAGAGATGCTCTTCGTTTCTCTTTATTATGACTAACTTTGTATATAGTATAAAAATATACAAATTCACAGTGCGGAATAAATATCATTGTGGGCACCATGCAATGCAAATTAGCGTTCGTACTCCTCCATATAACTTTGTAAAGTTGGGTGTGGGCCCAGGCCGTCAGTGTCTACGTCCGCCAGCTTCTGGGGCCCGCCGACTAGTGGGTCCTGCCGGTTGTCAGCCCGCTGGTCGACAGGCCGGCCCCACCGTATGGGGGATCTTGTCGGGGGCTGGTTACTGTGGCCTCGCCTCTGATGACGAGGGCTTTGTCGTGGTAAGCATGGCTACAGTGCCGCCGCATTGCGGGCTCCCACTGTAGCCTTACCGCGTCTCATCTCCTTAATGGTGCGCGCGCCCCAAGGGGGAGCAAGCTGGCCATTGGAAGCCGGCCCGGCCTTGGGCCGACTGGGGGAGGTCGGGCCGCCTTCGGACGTCTCTCTGACTGTCGGTGTCAAAACCGGCGGATCTCGGGTAGGGGGTTCTGAACTGTGCGTCTAGGCGGATGGTAACAGGAGGCGAGGACACAATGTTTTACCCGTGTTCAGGCCCTCTCGATGGAGGTAATGCCCTCGTCTGCTTGATTAATATTGATGATATGGGTAGTACAAGAGTAGATCTACCACGAGATCAAGGAGGCTAAACCTAGAAGCTAGCCTATGGTATGATTGTTGAGATGTAATGTTGTCCTCTGAGACTAAGGCCCTCTCCGGTTTATATAGACACCGGAGAGGCTAGGGTTACACGAGTCGGTTACAATGGTAGGAGATCTACATATCTGTACGCCAAGCTTGCCTTCCACGCCAAGGAAAGTACCTTGGGACACGAGCCGAGTCTTCAATCTTCTATCTTCGTGATGCGGGAGTCCGGCGGATATTGATAGTCCGGCTGTCCGGACACCCCTAGTCGAGGACTCCTCGGTAGCCCCGAACCGGGCTTCAATGGCGATAAGTCCAGCGTGCTTGTAGTCTTCGGCGTTGCAAGGCGGGTTCTCCCTTCAAATTCCATGTTCCTGCTGAATAGTGTCCGGCTTCACCTCGAATACTGTGCTTCTTGGCTTCTACACCAAATTATGGCCCTCTTCCACGCGTCGCACGAATGCAAAAAGCCAGGGAGCTCTTTGCATTTTACCCCCCAATCGTGCGGGTCCCCTGCCTATTAAAGGGGCAGGGATCCAGATCCAAACCGCACCGTCTTCCTCCCGCGTATACTCCATCGAAGCGCCTCTGACCCCGAAATCCATTCCACCATGGATCGTCAACGCCGCTCTTCCTCACGCGCTCCCAGCCCATCGCCGGGATTGGAGGAGGTGCTCTATTCGCACAATGAGCTAGTAAAGCTCCAAGCGGAGGATTTCTTCCCGGCCTTCATAGTTCGATCCGAGCCGGACTGGTTACTTATCGAGGTGGGAGGCGGCGGAGGACACCCCAAGCCCCAACAAGGGGGCGGGTGTGTTTCGTCCCCTATCGATAAGGGGCTCGGATTTCAATACATCCGTTCCTCGCGGGCTCTGAAGTTCTATGGACTCCAGCTCCACCACCTCACGCCCGCCTCTGGCTGCATATCGCTGGCTCGTAGCTCTTTGCAAGCTATTCACAGGCATCGAGCCCCATTTCGCATTGTGGAAGAGGCTGTTACGCCTCGTACCCGTTCTCACCAGGGTGCATATATCAAGTGGGCGGCGCGAAATATGGCGCATCGCGGGACGGATACCTATCCGGCACCCCCAGAAGGGCATCAGGGTGGCCCTCGGAATGGTTTTATATGGTAGGCGCTCCGTTGCTGACCCGATCCGTATTGGCCTCCGGAGTTTGATCTGCTCCCTTGAAGAAACGCCTAAGTTGGCGCCCATGAGCCCCATTTGGAGGAAGACAAGGCGTCCATTACTTGATGGGCGGATAAGATTAATGGCTCATTCGGCTTGACCATGATTGGAGTCATGGCGGCGTGCATCAAGCGGGGTGCAGCGGCTGCAATCTGAGGCCACCCATGTGGGATTTCAATGGGGAGGACGGCGCTACCGGCACGGCCGCAAAGGGCGGGTTCGACCGAGGATCTGGTGAAGATTCTATCCGGTGCATACAAAGGGAGAAGGAGGACTTCCTTCGTCCGAACCCTTTGGATGGGTTTTCCATGGTCAATCCTAGAGGATGGGTAGCGAACACCTCGAAGGGTTCTACCGTGCTCTCGAAGTTTAAGCTTCTTACATTCGTCTTGGCGCGGGGTCTACGCCGGACTGTGGAGGACATGGTGAGTCTGCTCCACAACCCGAGGATCCGGAAGGATCCACAGGTCCGACCTCCGAAGAGGATCCGGTCATCGAGGTGGAGCTAATCGGCGGGTGTATCACCAGCTCAGCATCGACAATGCTTTGAGTCGCCATTACAGCGGACTACCCCGGCTAAGTCCGGCTTCCTGTGACCACGACGAAATCACGAACACCGTTATCTTATCCTTGCCTATTTCGACCTTCGCGAACGATGGTATTTTGCAGAAGCGCCATTACGGCGGGAAGCCGAGCTGCGCGCCGACCTCTGAGGTCGATTCGAACTAGCGGAGAGAGAGGAGCGCCGCGGGCTGAAAGCGTCACCGCAGAGGTATAGCTTCGTATTTGATCTTTTCGATCAGCGTTAGGAAGCGTCTAAGTGCTCATGATCTTTCTAGGAGAAAAGCGCTTCGCGGACTGCGGCGAGCGAGGAATTGCCGACCCAACCAACACCGGCCGGGCTCCGGCGCCGGACTAGAGGTGGAGGCAAGCGCAAAACGCGAACGGATCCTGCTCCAGCGGAGGATACCGACAGATTGTCCGCCACCAAGTCGGAGGTGGAGAGCGCTATGAATCATAGGCGTCGCGGACAGTTTTTGAGCGTGCTTTTCCCGAGGCATTGGATGCCTTTAACGCGGGGGACGCATCTCCGTGCTGCTCAAAATGGTTTTACGAGCCACGGAGCGGTATGTTAAAGACATACGGGTAAGGAAATTTTAATGGTTGTATACACGGTAGCCCCGAGACTTAAATTAGTTATGCTAACTGATTTAAGGATCATTTGAAATTCAGGCCCTTAACGAGAAGAATGCCCGGCTGTCTCGGGAGCTGCAAGATTGCAAGGCCCAACTTGAGGCCGCACTTGCTGCCGCAGGAGGAGACGGAAAGACCCCTCCTGGTAACACATTTGTATAAATTAATATAAGCGCTGTGCGGTATGCACGTGAGTCTAATAATGACACTGCAGGTGCCGCCGAACAAGATCCGGACAGGCAAGCGCTGCTGCTGCTGACTAAAGGCCGGCGAGAATGTCTTTGAAACGAGTTCAGCGAGAAAGAACAAGCTCCAAGATGCCAGCGCCAAGCTCGGAGAAAGAGCTGAAAGGCGCCTGAGCCGAGCTGTCCGGCTCCGTTAAGGAGAATCAACAACCGTCGCGGCATATGTAGTAAGTGCTTGGCGAACTCTTTTGAAAAGAAGAGTTGGCGAGGAAGTGTTTTGACATGATATGTCTTGTAGGTATACTCACGGGTCGATTCTGCAGAGGAGATGCCCGTATCCATGGGTGATCAACTTCCGAACTATTGCAGCTACTCGAGCGAGTTGGCGAGGCAATGAGTGGCGCCGTGCGAGCTTTATGGCCATCCTCACCCTGCCCGAGGGCCTCGGGAGCTTGCAGAAGAAGCAGGAGTACGGCAGCGCTTTTCGTTTATGGAAGGTTTGACTTGCCGTCAAGGTGCCAGGAGGCTTGGGCCATGGTAAAGGCAGCGTTACAAAAGGCGGATCCCAACCATATGGCGAAGTTGGACGGTGGGGCCCGATGGGAAGGAGATCCTGTGAGTTTAGTGTACAGCCAGGTAGAACTAGCTGCTAAATTTTCCCAACGGATGTAAACTAGACAGCTGTTAGGCGGGATTGAGGAGGAATACAATCAATAAACTTGAGAATGTATGTTATCCTTTAAAAATGACATGTGAAATGCCTTCTAGCGGATTGTAGATCGTTTGTCTTTGCCGACCTTTTAAGCCCGACCTCGGGACCCTAGAGTCCGAGTGTGTCGAATACCTTTTAGGTTAAGAAATAACCGTGGTATGCATGGAGACCAGGCGTAGGGGTCATTAGTGCTTTATCGGACAAGTGCCCAACTAGTTATGTCATATTACATGGTTAGTAAGAAACATCTTCCGGGGAGAATAGTTAGTTAAGGGTTCCTTTATTTGGGGTGGCGTGCCCTAAAATGCATTGCGGACTGCAAAAAAAGCGATAAAACATTTGGGGCAGATGGAAAAAATAGTAAAAATCATCTTTTAAATCACCGACCGAATATTCCCTTAAACGCTAGCTTTCGGCTTCACCCGTCGAGGTACACATCCGGTGACCGGCGAAGAATAATCGCAGAGGTGCTCCTTTACCGCCTAGCCGAACAATCGGGAGCGTAGGGGTAAGCACAGAGCCGAGCAACCCAACTTGGCCAAAACTTAAGTCATATCGATGCATATAATGGCGAGTAAAAGGTACATGTGGAAGCTTGACACATGTGTTGGGTATGAAACCCGTATAGTTGAGCTTACGTAAAAAGCCCCAGAATAACGAGTGCGGATGGCACATCGTACGTATGCAAAGAATGCGAAAGTAGGCCCAGAGGGGCTTTGTTAAGTTAAAAGGATAAAAAGAGAAATAGAAGACAGCCGAAATATAAAATGTTGGACGGGGGAAGGGGACGAACTGTTAGTCCGGCGCTAGGCATAGAATCGTCAGAGTCGGGCTGCGTTCCATGGGTTCGGCTCGAGTCGGTTGTCCGGCGCATTTCGTAGACGGTATGCACCGCCGGTCAGTACTTGATCAATAATGAAGGGGCCTTCCCATCGGGCTTGAGCTTGTCCTTTTTCTTGTCCGCAGCGTAGAACTAGTTAACGTTATAAGTCTTGGCCCGTACTTCTACGCTTTGATATCTTCGCCTGCTTGCGATAGAATGCGGAGCGAGCCTTCGTGGCGTCACGTTCTTCCTCAATGTGTCCAAGCTGTCCTGCCGATCTAGCTCGGCTTCTCTTTCCTCATACATGCGCTTTCGAGGTGAGTCATGAATAATGTCGCAGGTAAGACGCCTCTGCGTCGTATACCATAAAAATGGTGTGAATCCGGTAATGCGGTTAGGCATTGTCCGCAGCCCCAGTCTGGTCGAGCTCCTCAACCCATTGGGTATCGGTTTGGTGAGTGACCTCACTGTCTGGGTTTGATGCCGCTCATTATTAGACCGTTTGCTCTTTCCACTTGACCGTTGGTTTGAGGGTGATAGGCGGCGCATAGTCGAGCTTAATGCCCATATTTTTGCACCATGACTTGACCTCATCGGCGGTGAAGTTTGTGCGTTATCGGTGATGATCTTTGTGGGGACTCGTAGCGGTGTACCACCTCGATCTAAAGTCTATCACTGGTCCGGACTCTGCCGTTTTGACGGTTTGGCCTCTATCCATTTGGTGAACTTATCCACCATGACCAGCAGGTATTTTTCTTGTGGGTTCCCCCTTTAAGGGTCCGACCATATCAAGCCCCGGACCATGACGGCGAGGTAATGGGTATGGTTTTGAGGCGGTGGGTGGCATATAGCTCGATTAGCAAAGAGCGGCAACCAACGCATCGCTGGACCAAGTCTGTCGTCCGCCCGAGCCGTCGGCCAATAAAATCTGACTGGAATGCCTTTCCTACCAGGGCCGGGCTGCTGCGTGGTGTCCACCTAGTCGGCATGGATTTCAGCCAGGAGGTTTTGCCCTTCTTCTTGGAGATACACCTTTGAAGGACTCGGTAGTACTTTTCTTATAAAGTTCTCCCTCATGGACCTTGTAGGCCTTCGATCGCCGGACTATCAATGGGCCTCATTTTGGTCTTGGGAGTTCTGCCTAAGTAAGTAGGCTAGGAAAGGTTACATCCACGTGGCGATTACTACCATTATATCGTGGGCGGGACGGTGTTATGTCGTCTGCTGAATCACCGTTAGTGCGGCTTTCTCGGTTTGTCGCTACGGACTCCTCTTCCCATAATGCGGATGGCTTGAAGAGCCGTTCCAGAAGATATTTGGAGGGGCGATATCACGTTTCGACCGATCGTGCGGGGCGTTGGCGCTTGGTTATTATCTCGGGCTATGTGATGGAATTGAGTCCTTCAAACCGGTGACATTTCGGGACAGCATTACGATATGCTGCCATTTTCGGATCCTTGGCATCGAAGTCTCCATTTATTTGGGATATTGCAAGGTTTGAATCCCCGCGCACCTCTAGGCGTTGGATGCCCATGGAGACCGCCATCCGGAGACCATGTAACAGGGCCTCGTATTCGGCTGCATTGTTGGAGTCCGTGTACATTATTTGAAGTACGTATTGGACTGTATCTCCGGTGGGGGACGTCGTTCGACGCCCAGCCCCCAGTCCGGCCAACATTTTGGAGCCGTCGAAGTGCATAGTCAATTGGAGTATGCGCCGTATTTTAGGTAGTTAAACTTGATCCATTCGGTGTGAAGTTAGCCAAAACTTGTGACTTTATGGCTCGTCGAGGTTTGTAGGTTATGTCGAATGGCAAGAGATCAATGGCCCATTTGCAATCCTGCCCGTTGCGTCGCGGTTATTTATAATGTCATTGAGTGGCACTTGAAGCCCTTGTTATTGAACACTCTTGAAAGTAGTGCACGAGCTTCGAGACGCCATGAACACGCGTATGCTATCTTTTGATAGTGCGGGTAGCGGATTTGCAGGGGTTAACACTTTGGATCGTAATACACCGGTTTTTGAAGAGAATTTATGCCCATACATTGCGCGTTCGACGGCGAGGACAGGTAACACAACTTGATGTGTTGCAGCGATGTATAACAACATTGGTTCGCCCAGAGTGGGCGCAGCCAGGACGGTTGTTGCCAATATGGCTTTTATTTCTTGAGTCGGCGGTGGCGGCATCAAATCCACTCGAAGTGTTCGTGCGCCTTAGGAGGCGATAAAGGCAACGCCTTTTCTCCTAAATGGGAGATAAAGCGGCTTAGAGCTGCCACGCATCCTGTTAACTTTGTATTTGCTTGAGGTCTTTTGGAATATCCAAGCTGCGTGAGCCGGATTTTGGCGGATTTGCTTCAATTCCTCTACGGATCTGATGAAGCCCAAGCAGCTTTCGGCTGGTACACACACATTTTCGGATTCACTTGATGTCATATGCTCTAAGGTTGTCGAATGTGAGCCTCAAATGCGTCTACTAAAGTTTCGGCGTGTTTTGTTTTGACGACTCGTCGTCTACATATCCTCGATTGTTTTGCCTATCTGGGTAGCGGACATGTTTGAATCATGCGCTGATATGTTGCGGCGTTTTTTAAGTCGAAGGGCATCGTGTTGAAGCGAATGGTCCGTATAGAGTAATAAATGCCGTTGCGGCTTGATTCGCTTCGCCATCTTGATTTGATGATAGCGAGTATCGTCCGGGAAGCAACGAGTCGTGGTTCTGCCGTGGCGTCGATAATTTGATCGATGCGGGGGGGGGAAAGGATCCTTTAGGCAAGCCTTATTGAGGTCTTTGAAGTCAACCGAGGCGCCGGATTTGTCTTTCTTTGGTACCATCACCAAATTTGCTAGCCGATCCGGATGTTTAATGTCTCTAATGAATCCGGCTTCCAATAACAGCTAGCTCTTCTCCCATTGCTCGTCTCTTGGGCTCGGAAAATCGTCGAAGAGCCTGTTTGGTAGCTTGAATCCTTTAGGATGTTTAGGCTGTGCTCTGCCAACTGCGAGGATTCGGGCATGTCGAAGGGTGCGGCGAAGATGTCACAATTTTCCCGAAGGAAATCGCGCGATCTTGGCGTCAACTTCGGGTTCAAGCTGTGCCCGATGGAGGCCGTCTTTGTTCGGTCCGTTGGGTGGACCTGAAATTTAACTATCTCATCTGCTGGTTTGAAGGAGGTGGACTTGGATCTTTATCAAGTATCACATCGTCCTGTTTACCGTGAGCGCAGCTCGGTGAGTTCCTCTGCCGCTAAGGCTTGGATAGTGCTTCGAGGGCTAGTCGGCGGTCTTGTTTCGGCGTGGAGTCTTTGTGTCCGGATCAGCGGCGAGAGTGATTATTCCGCTGGGCGGGCATTTTGAGCTTCATGTACCCGTAATGAGGTATTGCTTGAAAGATTGTGAATGCCTCTCGTCCTAATATGGCGTGATAGCCGCTCTTTGAGCAGGGCCACGAGGCGTGACTACTTCGGATCTGTAATTGTCAGGAGAGCCAAACACCACATCGAGTGTGATTTTTCGGTGCAGCGTGCTTCCGGCTAGGGATTATTCCTCTCGAAGGTTGTGCTGCTTCGCTCAATCTGGCTCAATCGATTTCCATTGTTCGCAGGTTTCCTCGTAAATGAGGTTTAGTCTGCCGCCGTCCATGAGGACTTTTGTCGGTCAAGCCGTCCATTATGGGACTAAGTACCGGTCTTGGTGGGGCTCTGGTAGTTCGAGATGTGGGCTCGTCATTGGCGTTGAAGGTGATAGCTGTGTCGCTCCATGGATTTTGTTGCTACTTGGTAGACTTGGCGAGTTCGCGGATTATTCGTTTTCATATTATTTGATCACGAAAGTCTCGAAGACTATTGAGACCGTCTTTGGTATTGTTGGAGTGGTTTCCGGAGCTAGAAGCTCTTCTCCACTTTTGGCCACTGCCGTAGTATCAACATGCTCGAAGGCTGTGTGTTGGGACAGCTCCCCTGTATTATGAAGTTTCTGAGGTCCATTGAGCCATCCCTCCGATGCAGTTCCGTTTCCCTTCTTTGGGTTTTTGCTTTTTGGATTTTGTATCCGGGGCTGATTGTGAGGCGCCCTTTTACATGGATTGGGCTTGGGGCGGATTATCCCAAAATTGATTTTCAGTTTTCGGAAACTTTCCATCGCGACGATACTTTCGTATTATGGGCGCTTGATCGGTAAAACGCGTAATCTTTGCGACGATCAATGGCGTTCGAGATTCCCTTGTCCGTGCGATTATTGCGAAGATTGAGATTGCGTTTTCCTCTCGGCAGTCCTTTATCCTGTCCATAACCGGGAGAATCGGCCCGATAATGATGTCTGTTTACGAGGGCTCTTGCGGATTAGAGATAGGTCGCATATGTCCGGGCGGGTGGGTGGAATAAAATCTGGATCCCTGCCCATCTTTGGGCTCAAAGGCGAGGACTTCGAATTCGGAAGCTTGATTTCTCGGAGACAGTCCAGCGAGTCGGAGCGGCGCATGATTTTAGGTTCAATGCTCGATCAGGTCCGTTCCTCGCGGGAATCCGGCATGGAGGGTTCGGGAATCCGGACCTGATTATTTTCAACAACGGCAATGAATTGCGAGTTGTTCTTCTACCACCGATGTGGTGGGTAGCCGGGGAGAGTTAATCTCTCTCGGATCGGTTTTAAGCCTGATCGATTGTAGTCGTTCGCGACTCGGCGGCGATGCGATCAAGAGCTCGTTAACGACGAGCTCGGTTGGATCTAACTGTTCGGCAGCTTTAGGGCTGGCGAAGATTGCTGATGACTTGAGAAGTCATTGCGAAGCGGCGGCGGACAGCGATCATAAGAAAACCACCAAGCGGATTGTTTGACCGCGGCCAAAGGCCCCTCGGTAAAAAAACACCGTCTTTGAAGGCGGGTAAAGGCATCCGTTCTATCGGCGACGACAACGAAGGAACTCTCAATGAAAGCACCAATGTCGGTGTCAAAACCGGCGGATCTCGGGTAGGGGGTCCCGAACTGTGCGTCTAGGCGGATGGTAATAGGAGACGAGGGACACAATGTTTTTACCCAGATTCAGGCCCTCTCGATGGAGGTAATGCCCTACGTCCTGCTTGATTAATATTTATGATATGGGTAGTACAAGAGTAGATCTACCACGAGATCAAGGAGGCTGAACCCTAGAAGCTAGCCTATGGTATGATTGTTGAGATGTAATGTTGTCCTACGGACTAAGGCCCTCTCCGGTTTATATAGACACCGGAGAGGCTAGGGTTACACAGAGTCGGTTACAATGGTAGGAGATCTACATATCCGTATCGCCAAGCTTGCCTTCCACGCCAAGGAAAGTACCTTCGGGACACGAGCCGGAGTCTTCAATCTTCTATCTTCGTAGTCTGGGAGTCCGACGGATATTGATAGTCCGGCTGTCCGGATACCCCCTAGTCCAGGACTCCCTCACTGACCAAAGGGGCCCGCCGCCCGCAGGCCGTATTGGCGACCCGTCATGGATGGTGTCATGATTCTCATGGCAACAGTGCCACGCCGGACAGGGGATGGCTGCCCGTACATCGTACTGTAGCCACGCATATACCAGGATTCGGGGGTGGCAGGGTTCGCTGTAGCCGCGCCCCGTCCCGTCACCGTCATGGGTGATGATTTTCCGGATGCGGCATGCGGCCGCTTGCTCTTGGAGTCGGCCCTTCGTGGGCCGGCTTCTGGGAGGCGATCCTTCTTGGGCCGCCTTCTGGGAGGCGGTCCTTCATGGGCCGGCTTCTTGGAGTCGGCCCGATCGTGGCGTCCTCCAAAGGTTGTTTTATGGCCGGGCCGCCTTCCGCCAACCGGCCTAGGTGATAGCCGGCCGGAGGAAGGCGGCCCCATGTCTTATGTGCCTCGAGGTCCGATCGGCCCGCTGTTTTTTCTGAGGGCCAAAGGGAGCCGGTTAGGCTACCCGTGGTCTTTTACTCCGACAGTAGTCCCCGAAGCTGGTTGGGCTTCGCGGCTGAAGGGAAATCGAGAAGCTCGGCCAGCTTCCTATCCCGAGGAGCCGGCAGCTAGGAGCCGGCCTTTCTCGCGCGTGCCTTCTCGGTGACGCCTCCTCAAAATTCGAAGGCGGGAACCAGCTGGCGTGCCAGCCAAGCGGCGGGTTGACCGCCCGCTTTCCTCACGCCGCATGGTGCCCTTCGCCTGGCAAGGCCTGCCAGCCCACGCGCGCGACGGGACGCCATCGCAGGCCGGGGCCCGCCACTCCCGTGCCTCGGCCCGTGCGCGGATCCTTTGTGGCCCGAACCGACCGCACGTCTCCCGGTGGCGGTTCCCACTTGCCATTAAGGCGCGATAATCGCGAGGCATGGGGGAGTGGGCGCAGTTAATCCCACGCCCCCCCCCCCCCGTGCCTCGCCTCCTCGGCTTCGCCGCGCGAGGCTATAAGTAGGGGCGGGGATGGGGAGCAGCAGTAGTTCGCACGCTCGCCCTCGCCCTGCCTCCTTCTTCCTCTGCCTCGCCGCGGTACTTCCTCGCCGTGCTCCTGCCTCGCCATTCGTCCTTCCTCCCAGCGTGCCGCAGGCTTGCTGCCTCCGCGCCGGGCGCTCCCGTCGTCGCGCTCGCCGCCATGGCTCCGACGTCGAGCTCTTGGGACGGCTCCACCATCCGCGACGACCACATCGAATTCCTCTGCAAGATGCGGTGGCTGCCAAGCGAGGATATTGTGCACGTCCGCCACGCGCTAGCGAGGGAGATCTCGCCGGCGCCGGAGGCAGGCGAGCGGGTGATCTTCTACTCGCACTACATGCGCGGCGTCGGCCTCCCCACCAATGGCTTCTTCCGCACATTCCTGGAATTCTACCAGCTCTAGCCGCACCACCTCACCCCCAACACGATGGTGCTGCTGTCGGCCTTCGTATCTCTGTGCGAAGGCTTCCTCGGCGTCCTCCCCACCTTCTAGCTCTGGGGGAGTTCTTTCAATCCAAACTCGGCACGGTCACGGCCAGCGTGCCGGCTCCGTGCGGCGCCTTCATCGCCATGAGGAGGTCCACCGCCGACAATCCCTTCCCTCCTATCGTGCTGATCCAGCGGTGGAGCTCTGGCAATGGTCTTACTTTTATGTAAAGAACGTTGCCCTGAACAGCGATTACGTCAACTTGTCGGCTTACGTAGCCGGCCCGCCGGATAGGAGGCTGGCTTCATGGTCCTACCGGGCCAGATCGCTGATGCCGGCTAGAGCCGGAGCCGTCGCCCAACTTCGGGTGCTCATCCAGTCGGACCGCCTGACCGGGCTCGACTTGACCGCTGCCTTCATCGAGCGCCGGGTCCTTCCGCTCCAAGGCCGCCCTCATTTGATCTGTCAGATGAGCGGCCGCTTTGACCCAAGCCTGCTCAGCACCAGGGAGATGCCTCACGACGAGGTGTCTTACATGGTGAACTACATCGCCAACATAAGCTCAAGCCGGACTGGCAGTATGCCATGGCGCCATTCTCTCGCGCCAATCCACCATCCATGGTAAGTTCTCTCTTCTTTCTTTTGTTTGTTGCTGAATCCTTTTCCGGGCCGACTCTTGACCAGTCAGTCTATCCTTAATCAGAACCCCCTTCTTCACCCTCCAGACAGGACCGCGGGGCCGGAGCGCGAGTTCGCCCCCGACCGCGCGGCGGACGACCCTGATGACGCCGACTTGGGGGCGGCCGCCTTGGACAAGGATGCCGCAGGTGGCGGCGGCGAGGCAGGTAGCTCCGGCCTCACCGCCAGCTTCGAAGACTGGCCCGACGATGACGAGGCCGATCCCGCTCCATGCCGCCATCCGGCGTCCGACCCCCAAGGTGCCGGCCCATCTAGCGGGCAGGCCGCGCGAGGCGGTGTACTGAAGCGCCATGCGGCTCCGACTCCCTTCGGCGGCCGACATAAGAGGCCAATGGTGCCCGCAGCGGCAACCAAGAGGGACGAGGCGGCCGCAAAGGCGGCCCGCTTCCGCAAAGTGGTGAAGCAGCCGCATGCAGTATCGGCGTAAGTTCTGGTCTTTACGCATCCTTCTTCTTTCTTCATCTCATGTTCTTCTAAGTCTTGCCTCCTGTTTTGTCAACCACGGCCCCGCTCTCTCTTGAACGGACTACCGCCGCCTCCATAGTCGGCGGAGCGGGAGGGTCTGCAGGCTTCCGTCGTGTAGATCCCCGTGCCGAGCTTTAGGCGGCGACGGAGCGGAACGCGCGGGAAGCGCGGGAGGAGCGGGAGGTGGAGGAGAGAAGGGAAGCCGCCGCTGAGCCGGCCCTGGAGATGACGGCGGAGTCGGCCGAGGCGCAAGCAGACGCGGTGGCCAGGGCCCGGGCGGAGGCCGAGACCGCGGAGAAGACGACGGAGGCCCTGTGAAGCAAGCCTCCGCGGCTCGTCATCCCCCTCCGTTCCGCGCCCCCGGATGTCCCGCAGCCCCAGCCAGAGGAGATCGGCCGCGATCCGCTGGTGTCGGAGAGGGCGGAAGGCGACGTAGTCGTCCTGGAGGGAGGAGTGGTGCCACCTCCATCGGCCGGGACCGGCCAAGGCGGCCAGCCCGAGGTGCCGCCTGAGCAGCCGACTGCGCACACGGATCTTGTGGTCCTGTCGCCGGCTCGCCGGCGTGCGGTGAGGGCGGCTTCAGAGCCGGATCAGCAGAGGGCGGCCGCCTCCAGCTCGTTGTCACATGAGCTGGAGTCAGCCACCACTAGCTCGCCAGGGTGGACGTAGGGCGATGGGACGACCGCGCTGAACTTGGCGGTGCAAGACGTCCGCAGCCAGCTTCAGGCCCAAGCCACCGCGCTGCAACAATGTACTCGAGAATTTCTCGCGATGAGGGCGGTCGTTCGGGTGAGCTCTTTTGTTCTTGATTTCTATCTGTGGGGGCGCGTCAGCGCACCCACTGGGTGTAGTCCACGAGTTCCGAGCCGGCTGCTGAGCAGGCGGCTTGGAACTTCTTCGAAGACTTGTTTTACTGACTTGCTTCTTCATCCTGTTTGCAAGATTACCACAACCTCCATGCCGCTAACTTCAACTCCCAGGTCCGGGAGGCAGACAAGAGGGCTGCCGATCTGTCGGAGAGCCGGCGTGAGTGACTTTGACTTTATCTTTTCATCTCATGTGGGGGCGCGTCAGCGCACCCACTGGGTGTAGTCCCCGAGATTTGGGCCGACTGCTGAACAGTCGGATTGGATCTTTCTTGCCGACTTCTTTCTTAACTTCTTCTTTTCGTGCTGGCAGGAGCCAATGCCGACTTGAGGCAACAGTTGGGCGTGGCCGAGACCGCCCTTCGCACCAAGGAGGGCAAGCTTAATGCCTTGGCGCAGGAGCGTGACCGCCTGGCCAAGAGACTGCCCGACCAGGAGGAAAGCTCCGAGCGGCCCTGAAGGCGGCCCAGGACAGCGAGGCCGCCCTCAAAGCCGAATTCGAGACCGAGGCGGCGGGCTGGGCCGACGCAAGGTAGGCTCTGAGCGAAGGCTACGTCCGGGTCGAGGACTTGGTTGATGGTAAGCCGCCTTCCTCTTCACTCTTTGCTTGTCCATGCAAGTCAGCTTATCTGCTGACTTGCTCTTTTTCTTTCTTCTTGTGAAGAGTACTTTCCTGGTCATTCTGTTGCTGCCAACCAAGCCATCAACGCCCACCATGAAGCCCGGCGGCAGGCTGGGGTTGAGATCGCACCGGATGCCAACCGGTCGCGAGGCAGCCAGCGTCGAGGCCCGCCGCCGGCCGGCCTACCGCCTACTCCGCCCGGCCAGTGTCGGGACACACAGTGCCGCCGCCCTTTGGCCCAGCGAGGTAATTCCTCGCACCCCCAGCCGTACTGTCGACTGGCTGGAGGTAGCCGTCGGCCGCCTTGAGGCTTGGAAGGCTTTAGCAGCCCGATCCGGCGCTCGACGGGCACTAGAGTTCGTCCGGGCTTGGTACCCTGGGCTGAACTTGGATCAGCTACGCACCTGGCGGCAGGAGGCCGACAAGGAGCTGGAGGCGGTGTGGCCGCCTATCATCCAGCATGCCTCGGCGATTGCCGACTTCACCGACACCAGCGTCTTCGCTCCTGAGGTGAATGATGACGGTGTCGCGCAGCCGGAGGACTGGTTCGGGCTGAACCCAGCCGACGGTGAGGAGTCGGCGGAGGATATTGACTCCAGCGACGAGGGCGAGGAGGAGGAGGAGGAAGACGGCGAAGATGCTGAGCCGAATGTCGGAGCGGCCGGCCAGCCTCAGCCTGACCGTGTCTCCAGCAACGAGGCACATGCGGACGCTCTGCCTGCTACCGGTGACGACCAGGTCGAGACTCGCCAGCCGCCCACTCCTCCAGCCGACAACACCGTCACCACTGTTCTTCCTGAAGCTCCGGGCGCTCCCTCGGCTTGACTTATCATTTACTTCCCTGCTAGTTACTTTTTGGACAAACTTGTTATTTTGCACAATTCCACCCACTAGGGGTGTATTCAAACTTCGTTGGATGTCGGCCTTTCGAAGGCCTTTTGATGTAAATATTATTATGTACGTGTTCGGCTTCCATTCTAACTTGCTTTTTATCTTTCAGCTTTTTCCTTTGCCGCCTTCCCCTGGTTGCCGCCTTCCTAGTCGGACAGCTGCTCTGCAGTCTGTGGCCGGGTAAGGAATTCGGCTGTCTGGGAAGGCAAAGGTTTGAGCTTTCTCAGATTTTGGCAGAGTAGGAAAGGAAGCCGGCCAGCCGACTGCTTCGACAGTCGGTTGGCGAGAAGGGAAGCCGGCTAGTGTTATGTAACTTCGTTAGTCCTTAGCCATTTTTCATGTGGGCATCCTTTCCGCCTTTAGCTCTTGCTAGTTGGGCAGCTGATTCTTTGAGCTGTGATTCTCGCAAGAGAGGGCTTGGGTGCCAGCACATTACTTGTCTGACTGCAGGTAGAACTTGGACATAACTCAAGGCGGCAAGTCCCCGGGCCGAGTAGTCAGACCTGGTGCCGGACAGAGAAAGTAAATGCAGTAGGGTAACCACGGTAGTGATACCCGGCATACATAGATAAAATACGGCAGTCCCCGAGAACTCCTCGGGGGCCCGTTGTCTCATACTTAATACAAAAGGTAGTGTGGTACATACTGCATTTCAACTGTAAAATCTTCGAAGAAGATTCACGTTCCATGGGTGGTCCGACTCTTTCCTGGAGTCGTCTCTCTTGCGTGCCTTCGGCTTCTGCGCGTCGATTAAGTAATAGGAGTCATTTCCCAGAGCCCGGCTGATGACGAAGGGGCCTTCCCAAGGGGCCGAGAGCTTGTGCTGGCCGGCTGTTCGCTGGATTAGCCGGAGCACAAGGTCTCCCTCTTGGAAAGTTCTTGGCTTCACCCTCCGACTATGGTAATGGCGTAGCCCTTGCTGGTAGATGGCGGACCAACTGAGGGCTAACAGCCGGCTTTCTTCCAGCAAGTCCACGCCATCTTCTCTTGCTTCCTTGGCCTCCGCCTCCGTGTACATGGTGACTCGAGGTGAGTCGAATTCGATGTCAGTTGGGATGACAGCCTCGGCACCATATACAAGGAAAAAGGGGGTGAAGCCGGTTGACTTGTTTGGAGTAGTGCGCAGACTCCAGAGGACGGTCGGTAGCTCGTCGAGCCAGCAGCCGGCCAAACGTTCCAGTGGCATGACCGGTTGAGGCTTGATGCCGGAGAGGATGAGGCCGTTTGCTCGCTCGACTTGGCCGTTTGACTGCGGGTGGGCAAGGACGCTAAGTCCAGTCGGATGCCCTATGTCGCGCAGAAACATGCTAATGCTCCCTTGGCAAAATTTGTGCCATTGTCGGTGATGATGCTGTGTGGTATGCCGTACCGGGTTGTGATGTCGGCAATGAATGTCACGACAGTCGGCCCATTCAACTTCTTGATCGGCTTTGCTTCAAATCACTTGGTAAATTTGTCCACGGCGACAAACAGATGTGTCATGCCGCCGCGCGCCGTCTTGAATGGTCCAACCATGTCCAGTCCCCAGACAGCAAAGGGCCAGGTGATGGGGATGGTCTTGAGTGTAGAAGCCAGCAGGTGTTGCTTGGAGCCGAAGACTTGGCACCCTTTGCAGTGCTTGACTAGTTCCTTGGCATCCTCCAATGCAGTCGGCCAGAAGAATCCAAGGCGGAAGGCCTTGGCGACGAGCGCCCTGGAAGCAGCATGGTGGCCGCATTCGCCTTGGTGGATGTCTTCGATGATTGCTATGCCCTTCTCTTGCTCGACGCAGCGCTGGAATACTCCGGTAGCACTGCGCCTAACTAGCTCTTGATTCATTATTGTGTAGGCTCCGGCTCGGCGTTGGACTTGTCTGGCCGAGATCTCGTTAGTCGGTAGTTCTCCATTCACCAGAAACCGGAGGATGGGCTGAGCCCATGATGGAGCTGTGATTTCTTCGACTGCCAAGATGGCTACTGCAACCAGGGTGGGTGGGCTGGGTTGTGAGGAGTTGGAGTCGGCCTCCGCCTGCTGTACCACTGCAGTCCCTGAGCCGGGTTCACCTGCGGCAGTCCTCGGGCCGGGTTCGATTATGGAAGTCCCCGAGCCGGCTGCCGAAGTCCCCGGACCGCCTGCCTGGTCCCCGAAGTCGGATCCGACTGCGTCGGGTCAGGCGGCACAAATATGGAACTGGATTCCGGAGACGGCTTGACAGATGGCTTGAAGAGGCGTTGGAGGGCGACGCCGGTTGGTATAGTTTGCCGGGTGGAGCCTATTCATGCCAGGGTATCTGCTTGCTCATTATCTGCCCGAGGCACGTGAAGGAACTCACACCCCTCGAAATATCCGGTGAGCTGCTGGAGAAGGAAACGGTAGCTCGCCATGTTTGCATCCTTGGCATCCTAGTCACCGGATGATTGCTGCACCACTAAGTCCGAGTTGCCATAACACAGGATCCAGCGGATGCCGAGTTCCTTGGCTAGCCGGAGCCCGTGTATGAGCACTTCGTACTCGGCCACATTGTTGGAGGCGGTAAAGTGGATCTGCAATGTGTATCTGAGCTTGTCGCCTTTGGGGGAGGTGAGGACGATGCCGGCTCCCAAGCCGGTGCGCATCTTGGATCCATCAAAATGCATCCGCCAATGAGTGGAGTCCAGGACCAGCGGCAGGTACTGGGTCTCGGCCCAGTCGACGAGGAAGTCGGCCAGTGCTTGGGACTTGATCGCGGTGCGGGGTTGATAGTAGATCGTGTATGGAGCCAGCGCAATGGCCCATTTCGCCACTCGGCCGGATGCGTCCCGGCTGCCTATGATCTCGGCGAGCGGGGCAGTGCATACGACCGTGATGGGGCGCTCTTGAAAGAAGGGCTTGAGCTTCTTGGAGGCAAAGTACACACCGTAGCACATTTTCTGATATTGCGGGTAGTTCTGCTTTGAGGTGGATAGTACTTCACTCAAATAATATACCGGCCTCTGGACTAGCTGAGCTCGGCCTTCCTCAGGGCGCTGAACCACAATGACTGTGCTGACCACCCAGCTGGTGGCGGCGATGTGGAGGAGCATGGGCTCCTTCTTGGTTGGGGCCGCCAAGACAGGTGGTGTGGACAACATCTTCTTTAACTCGTGGAAAGCTTGATCCGCCTGGTCATTCCACTCAAAGTGAGCAGACTTCTTCATAAGTCGGTAGAGGGGGAGAGCCTTCTCTCCGAGCCGGCTCATGAAGCGGTTCAAAGATGCCAGGCATCCGGTGAACTTTTGGACGTCTTGCAGCTTGGTAGGCACCTTCATTCTCTCTATGGCCTTGATCTTCGCTGGGTTGCACTCGATGCTGCGTTCGGAGACCAGGAAGCCTAGAAGCTGGCCGGCTGGTACTCCGGACACACATTTCTCCGGGTTGAGCTTGATCTGAAATCGGCGCAAGTTCTCAAAGGTTTCCTTGAGGTCTTCCAGCAGGGTGCCTCGTTTCTCCGTCTTCACCACAACATCGTCTACATAGACATGGGCATTTCGGCCGAGTTGCTTGAGGAGGCATTTTTGCATGCAACGCTGAAAGGTGGCATCGGCATTTCTTAGGCCGAATGTCATAGTTAGGTAACAGAAAGCTCCGAATGGGGTGATGAAGGCGGTCTTCAAGCGATCAGCCGGGTTCAATTTTATCTGGTGGTAGCCGGAATAAGCATCTAAGAAACTGAACAGCTCACATCCGGCTGTGGAGTCTATCACTTGGTCAACCCTTGGCAGGGCGAACGGATCTTTGGGGCAGGCTTTGTTGAGGCTGGTGTAATCTATACACATGCGCCACTTCTTGTTCTTCTTCAGCACGAGGACCGGGTTGGCAAGCCATTCTGGAAAGAACACTTCCATAATGAAGCCGGCTGCCAGAAGCCGGGCTATCTATTCTCCGACTACTCTTCTCTTCTCCTCTGACAGGCGGCACAAGGGCTGCCTGGCCGGCTATGTGTCAGATCGAACGTGTAGCTTGTGCTCGGCGAAATCCGTCGGGACACCCGGCATGTCTTTGGGAGACCATGCAAAGACGTCCTGATTCTCACGGAGGAAATCAACGAGCTCGCCTTCCTATTTCTTTGTCAGGGACAAGTGCCTATGATGATGTGCCTCTCCGGGTGCTCCGGTCCAGGGTATCTTCTTTGTCTCCTTGGCGGTGGAAAGAACCTTGAGCTTCACATTCTTTGGGGTCAGGAGACAAAGCCGGCTGCTTTCCAGCCAGGACCACAACTCGGTCCAGCATCTTCTTTTCTTCAGCAATCACGAGGGACTCTGCCAGCCGACTACTGGCTGTTGCACATTCAGAAGACTTCTTATAGTCTCCGGCTATGGTGATAATGCACTTGGAACTCGGCATCATCATCTTGAGGTAGGCATAGTGGGGCACAACCATAAACTTGGCCAACGCTGGTCGGCCAAGCAGTGCGTGGTACGAGCTCTCCAAATCCACTACCTCGAACCATATTGCCTCTCGGCGGAAATGATCCTTGTCTCCAAAGAGGACATCCATCTTGATCTTGCCGATTGGTGAGCAGGACAGACCGGGTACAATGCCATGGAATACAATCCGGCTAGGCATGAGTTGCTTCAGCTTGATGTTGAGCTTCTCCATTGTGTCTCGGTACAGTATGTTGATACTGCTCCCGCCGTCTATCAGCACGCGGGAGAAACAAGCGGCACGCCTCTCTGTCGCCAGGGTAGCGTCCAGGACGAGGGTGTAGGAGCCAGTAGACGGCATCACCTCTGGGTGGTCGTCCTTGCTCCAGCGGATGGGCTTCTCTGACCAGTGCATGAACTCAGGGTTACTGGAGGCGACAGCGTTGACTTCTTGGTGTTGTCGGCGCCGACTTTGCCGATCGTCTGGTTGGCTCATGAAGACGACGTAAGCGGCATGCTCGTCGGGGAACTCATCGTGGACGGCTCGATCGCTGGCGGCGGGTGGCGGCTCTTTGAAGCAGGAGGCGGCGGGCCTGGCAGCGGAGGCGGCAACAGCCCCTCGCCCTTGGAGATTCGGGTGAGCCAATGGCACTTCCGGGTCGTATGGTTGGACGGCTTCGCGCCACTATGGAACTTGCAGGGGGCGTCGAGAGTCTGCTCGTAGGAGAAAGCCGGCTGCCAAGCCGGCCTGCCGAAGGGAGCCAGACGTGCCTCAGGTTGCTCTTCTTCAACCGTAGCCACCTGCCGACTAGTGGAAGGTGGCATCAGGGCTTTGCGCTTGTTGTCGTTCTAGTACGGGCGCCGAGTGGACTCTCCAGCCAACGTCTTGGGAGCCGGCGCAAGCACTTTCCCAGATGCGTTGACTCGGAGCTCGGTCTTCATGGAGGAATCGGCCGTGGCGTATTTGTCCGCGATGATCAACAACTTGTCAAGGGTAGTCGGCTCATCGTAGAGGAGTCGGTGCTTGAGGAGGGTGCCCTCTCGGCACCCGGCTGTGAAGTACTCGATTGCCTGGACCTCGTGCACCCCTTCGCAGGAGTTTCGGAGCTCGGCCCAACGCGTGAGGTAGTCACGAGTTGACTCATTGGGTCCTTGTACGCACAAGGAGAGTTGTCGGGGCTTGGGAGCTTACTTGTAGGTGCTGGTGAAGTTGCAGATGAATGCTTCCGTGAAGTCGAGCCAGCTGTTGATACTGTAAGGCTTGAGGCTGTAGAGCCAGGTGCGTGCCGTGCCTTGGAGCATCAGAGGGACATACTTCACGGCAACGCGCTGGTTGCCATTTGCTATGCGGACCGCGGTGGAGTAGTCGATCAACCAGTCCTCCGACTTCACGGAACCGTTATACTTGGGCGTGTCTCTTGGAAGCGAGAACCCATTGGGAAAGGGCTCGTCGCGGATGCGGGGGCCGAAACAAGGCGGGTCGACATCATCTTCTTCTTCTAGGGCCAGGGATTGCGCAAGGCGGTCGATCCGATGGCGGGCATCATTCTCGCCGACTCCTTCGCGGTGACCAAGTCGGCCGCTGAGAGTCGGATGCTCGATAGGCGGCGGGGTGGGATATCTCTCCCCGCGAGGTAGAGGAGGGGGCAAGTCGCCTCGTCTCTCCATGCCACGGGGACGACCCTCCGCATCGCACTCGATGGTGATTCCTGTCCGGCTGTGGCTAGAAGTCGGCTCCTTCTCTTGTCTCGCACGGGCGCCACCCGCAGTAGGCGTTCGCGAGGTCGCGCCGTGCTCTCGGGGGGGCTTCGGCCGGCGCAAACCGTGTCGTCTTCGCGCCGCATCGATCAGCTGTTGGATGCGTCTGATCATGTAAGGGAGCTCGTCGGCCCCCAGTCCGTTGAGCTCATCAACGATCGACTAAGCGGCGCATAGATTCTCGAGGGGCGTGGCGTAGACCGGGCGGTCCGCCCCAGCATGCTGGCGATGGTCGCGCCGCGTTTCTTGACGGCGCCGACTCGGCTTGGCCCTTCTGGAGGCGGCGTGTCGAAGGCAGCACGGTCGACTTCGCGCTGGTGGGCTTCCGTGAGGCGTCTCATGGTATTTATCTTCTGGCCCTCCGCGATGAGGGCAAGGCGGCGAGCCTCCAGCGCCTCAGCGTCGGCGTCGGCCGGGATAGGGACGGAAAAGTCCTGCAGCACCGCTTGCAGGGCGTTGTGGGTGTTCTCACCGGAGGCGTCTCCGTGGCTGATGACCAGCACCTCAGTGACGGTGCTGCCGCCACTATCAGCTTGCGGGAGAGGGTTGTCGAAAACGATCACGTCAGTGGGGAAGGCATCGAGTGATGCCGTGTCGGAGTCGACAAGCATCGGGTCGGTGGAGCCGGCCGACTCCAAGTCCGCGGTAGGCTCGCCGGAGACGTGGAGTTGGTCGAGGAGGCTGACGAGGCGGCTCTCGAGGCAGCCGGTGCCCGCGTCAGACGCGGGCTCATCGGAGATGCTAACCTCGCCAAGGAGATCAGCGAGGCAGCTCGCCCGTAGCGACGTCGACGCTTTGCGCCGCTTGTCGGGCAAGCGCCATCGGGCGTGCCGGGCTGGCTACGCTCGCGGGGGAGGAAGAGGGTTCCCGTCCAGAGCAAGTCTCCGGACAACGGTGCACCTGGACCCATGGTGGGCGCCAAATGTCGGGTGGTAGGTGCGACATATGCCAACGGATGGCTTATCATTGTGGGAGCCAGTAAGACATCGCCGGTGCCTGGAAGCGGGATGAGGTGAAGACATGCACGCCGGCGAATCTTACCCAGCTTCGGGGCTCTCCGAGGAGATAACACCCCTACTGCTGCTCTGCGGGGTCTCCGCATGATCACTAGATCGACAAGTAGCTACAAGATGCTCCTTGAGCTGTTCGGTGGGAGGAGGAAGAAGGGCAGGGCTAGCTCTCTTTTCTCCCTATGGCAGTGTCTAAAACTCTATCCGATCAACCCTTTGCATGGGTGTCCCGGGGGGTTTATATAGGCCTACCCCCCGGGGGTAAGATGGTAATCCGGCTGGGTGCGGGCCCAGGCCGTCAGTGTCTACGTCCGCCGCCTTCTCCACCGGCTTCTAGGGCCTGCCGACTGGTGGGTCCCGCTGGCTGTTGGCCCGCTGGTCGATAGGCCGGCCCCACCGCATGGGGGATCTTGTTGGGGGCTGGTTACTGTGGCCTCGCCTCTGATGACGAGGGCTTTGTCGAGGTAAGCATGGCTACAGTGCCGCCGCATTGCGGGCTCCCACTGTGGCCTTACCGCGTCTCATCTGCTTAATGGTGCGCGCGCCCCGAGGGGGAGCAAGCCGGCCATTGGAAGCCGGCCCGGCCTTGGGCCAGCTGGGGGAGGCCGGGCCGCCTTCAGACGTCTCTCTGACCAAAGGAGCCCACCGCCCGCGGGCCGTACTGGCGACCCGTCGTGGATGGCGTCATGATTCTCATGGCAACAGTGCCACGCCGGACGGGGGATGGCTGCCCCGTACGGCATACTGTAGCCACGCATATACCAGGATTCGGGGGTGGCAGGGTTCGTTGTAGCCACGCCCCGTCCCGTCACCGTCATGGGTGATGATTTTCCGGATGCAGCGTGCGGCCGCTTGCTCTTGGAGTCGGCCCTTCGTGGGCCGGCTTCTGGGAGGCGGTTCTTCTTGGGCCGCCTTCTGGGAGGCGGTCCTTCATGGGCCGGCTTCTTGGAGTCGGCCCGATCGTGGCGTCCTTCAAAGGTTGTTTTATGGCCGGGCCGCCTTCCGCCAGCCGGCCTAGGTGATAGCCGGCCGGAGGAAGGCAACCCCATGTCTTAGGTGCCTCGAGGTCCGATCGGCCCGCTGTTTTTTCTGATGGCCAAAGGGAGCCGGTTAGGCTACCCGTGGTCTTTTACTCCGACAAGGTCCGAAATTTAAGAGGGGGCAAGGTTTGTACTTTCCCCAAATTTCAAACAAGCGCGTCCCATCTTCTGTTTAAAAAAGCCAAAAACAAGCGTGTCCTAGACCGAAACATGGTTCCCCACACCCGTCCGATTCCCCATTCGTACTCCATGGGCGCCAAAACTACCTCTCCACCAGCCGTGAAATCCTGGCGTCCTCCGTCCCCCACCCCATCCCACTCATCAACCGCCACCCTCCTCCATCACGCCGGAGCCGATACCTCGACGTCGTTGTCCACCGCAACCTCAACCGCAACGCCCTCCACGGCTAGTAGTTGAAGCCGAGGCCGAGCCATCCGTAGCCGAGCCAGTTCAACCACGCCGTCCTGCGCCTCACCGCTGTCGCTCCAACTTCGCCACCCTCCACCGCACTGGATCTGTTCCTGCTACGCCGTCCTTTGCTGCCTCGGATCTGCTTCCCCTCCGTCGACATACGGCCACGGCAACACAGTCAACAATTTGGCCATGGGTTCGTCCAAGCCTGCACCCTCCAGAACATCGGTTTTCTCAGTAAAAAGAAGAGGATCGGCGTGACATGTGGAGGTGACCACACCGGCAACCGAAAAAGGTACTCCTCTTCCCTTATTCGTGCAAATCTAACGTCTCTGCTTGCACGGTATTCATCCCATAGAAGACACTAGTTGACCGCTTCTTCTTGATACTAGATGTTCCTAGTAACTCGCGATGCACAAGCTTTCTCCTCATATACTATTTCACCTTAGCTAGAGGTCCGTCGCCCCCCTGAATTTCAATTTTTGGCCAGTTGATTCCCAATTAACGGAAGCATTCCCCGGTGTAACAAGCGCTATCGCCTATTACGCCGGGAAGCAGCATATGGTGTTTATCTTAGGCGTGTGCGGCCTAGAGCTCTTGGCGCCCGATCCGAGGTCGGCCGGGATTCAAGGGATGGCCTGGGGGCGCTGCCAAGCACGGTGGTGGTGTGAGGTCGATGGGAGGGCGGGGCGGCGGAGGCTGGGGTCTGGGCCGGTGGTCGCTGGCGGTTCGAGAAAGATCGTCAACAGTGACTGGCGGGAGGTAGACGAAGGCCATCTGCCCGTTCCTTATAGATCGAACGGTTCATTAAAAAATCGACTGACCTATTTATTTTCAGTCAACTGTTATCTTAGATATGACCACATGTGGTAGTGTGTTGGAGGAGTACCTGCATTTCCTATGCTCATATATTACAAAATCATACAGAGTATAATCCAATTTTGTTTGCCATGCAATGTTGTAGAGCTATCATATGTCTCCTATCATTTATTTTTCAGCCACCTGCTATCTCGCTACTTTTACAAAGGCACTAGTTCTCGCACACACTTCAGCCATACTCTCACTATTGTGTTTTTATGCAAGGGTATTTCGTAGAGTCGCTTAAAGAGAAGCAAAGAAAGAAAAGAGAGAAGTTGTGCCAGCTTTCTTGGCGGGTATGCACGACACGCTACTGGCGCTATAAAGGGTGCAATGTCGGCAGATGGAGACGGTAAACGAGTCTCGAGTTGATGACCTCGCTCGCAATGAACCACCATCCTAGGTGCTTGCTTTAACTTTGCGGTGTCATATGTGGTTGCATGTTCCATATGGTGTCTAGCTTGTATTCGAAAGGCCGAAGTCGGTAAGATAAGGAAAGATATTTTTTTTACATGAACCACCATCCCGTGAGCACCAGAAGACAAATAGCTAGTCGTAGACGGCCGAGAGCTGACAAGCCCGCAAAGATAGGCATCACCGAAGCCAACTAAAAAGCTGTGATGGTGGCGAAGCAGCCCGCCTCCCACCAGGCTCTTAGGTCCTAGATGATCATGCTCACCACTCCAGCTGGATGTCTAGCTTTTATTGCTTCCAATTTGGTTAAATTGCATCTACTTAGCTTACACATTATACCTTTGAATATGACATGCCTTTCTGTTTTTGGTACATACTAGTACATTTGTGTATTAACCATGTTCTTACATCAAACTATTGTTCTTGTGTATCCCTCATCAATCACTTATGACGAGACAGGCAGGCAAGGGGCTCTCATTTAAAGAATGCAGCGTTAACCTCCCGTCATGATTCTCAAGAAACAGAAATGATAGATGAAGATAGTGAACGTAGCTTTGTAGTTGACAACATCATTTCCCCTACACTAGCATCGTAGGTGCTTGGTCTAACTTGGCAGCGTGGTCTGTGGTTGCATGTTGCATATGGTGTCTAGATTGTAATTCTTCCAATCTGGTTAAACTGCATGTGCTAGTCTGCTTAGCTTATACATTATACCTGTTAATGTGACATGCCTTCCTGTATTTAGTACATAGTACATCTATCTATTAAGCATGTCCTTACATAAAACTATTGTTTTTTTGTATCCGGCATCAATCAATATGACGAGACACCTTTAGTATATGCAGTGCGATATTAGTTGCATCTTTCATATGATTTATGGCATGCGCTGCTTCTAATTTGTTGAAATTCCATTTATGATGGGACGCTTTTAACTTGGAAGAGTCATATTGGTTGCATCTTTCATGTGGTGTCTAGCTTGCATTGCTTCTTATTTGCTGGAATGGTTTCTGTTTAGTTTACACAAACAGTTGTGAACATGCCATGCAGTCCTGTTTTTCGTACATATTCCATCCTGGTATCATGTGTTTGCCTTACATCAAAGTAGTGATTGTCAGTATCATGCATGAATGAGTTATGAAGAGAGAATTTTATTGCTTTTTCTTGTCGGTTTTACTTGACAATTCAAAATCAATAAAGCAGAAGGAAGTTAGCAAGGCAGCGGATAAAGGTGCTCCTTCTGAACGGAGGGCCTATACAGTTTCTACTCCTCCACACCCCCAAGATGATTTCCAAGACAACACATGCATAGACACTCAACAAAGTTGTGTTTATGATGAGCATGTCTCCCCTAGTGCAGCATCACCGGTGCTCCCTCTAACTTGGCATTGTTATATGTGGTTGCATGTTATGTGTGATGTCTAGCTTGTATTGCTTCTAATTTTGTTGAATTTCATCTGCTTACTTTACATATTATACTTGAATAAGACACGTGTTCCTGTTTCTAGAACATACAATATATGTCTATCACACCATGTTCTTACATCAAATTACTAATGTTGTGTAACCTGCAACAATCACTTATCATAAGACACATTTGACTTCGGAGTGTGATATAGGTTACATCTCACATTATTTTCTAGCTTGTACTACTAATTTGTTGAAATGGCACTTATGACGAGACAGTTTTAACTTGGTAGAGTGATATTCGTTGCATCTTTCATATGGTGTCTAGCTTTCATTGCTTCTAATTTGTTGAAATGCCTTCTCCTTAGTTTACACATCATAAGCTGTGAATATGCAATGCTGTGAATATGCAATGGCACTAATGGCGAGAGACCTCTAACATGGTAGTGTGATGTTGTTTGCATCTTGCATATGATTTATTTCTTGTACTTCTTCACATTTGTTTAAACGTCATTTATGATGAGACACTGTTAACTTGGCATAGCGATATTTGTAGCATCTTTCATATGGTGTCTACCTTCCATTGCATTGCTTCTAATTTGGTGAAATGTCTTCTTCTTAGTTTACACATCATAGTTCTGGTTATATCTTCCGTCCTGTTTCTCATACATATTACATCCTCCTATCATGTGGTTGTCTAACATCAAAGTTCAGTTCGTCTACATCACGCATCAATTTGTTCTGAAGAACTAAATTGATATTCGTTTTTCTTGTCGGCTTGACTTAACATGGCACAGAGAAAGAGGAAGAAACACAGAATGGCAGGGAATGAGAAGCGGATGAATCCTGCAGATTCTGCTGGTACTGATGGTGCAATAGAAGGTCAAAGTCCAGCGGAAAATTCTACAAACACGACATCCCATGCTACACGAGTTGCAAAAAAAATCCAAACAAAAACAAATAGCTGCCACCAAACAAGTAGAGACAGCCCTAGTTCTTGCAACACCTACCAAAGTACTACCAGCTGCACAACTTACACGTGCGTCAACTGAGCTAGCAGCACGTTCCCAAGCTCCCTTGCCACCTGACACTACTTCCCAAGCACTCTTGACACAAGACGAGTTGGCAATATCAGATGAACCTTGTGAGCTTCAACAGCAAGAAGGTAGTTGCTGGAGTCAAGTTATAGTTGCATGCTTCTTTATATGTAGTCTCACAATTTGATGTACACTAACACTTCCTATGTTTGTTGTTGGACTAGCACCTAGGCGCAAGAGGAAACAAACATTAGGGATAATACTCGATAGGTTAACTAAATCTAGAGAAGGAAGCATGGAGATCCGTTTTGAGGCAGGTTTAAAAAGGCCACGTGATGCTACAAAGTCAGCCAAGTTAGTATCAGAGGCAGCGGTTGCCATTAGGTGTCATGTACGTATCCTCCCAACATGGATTCAGTACAGGAATAACAAAGACGAAACCCAGTTCAACACCTTCCTCGACCATTTATCTGTAAGTATGGTTATGTATGGAAACTAGTAATATCGTCTTGCTCTGTCCCATACTTTCTAGGTTGCTGATAATGAGACTCCCATAATTTTCAACAGATGAGGTTCAAGTTGGATAGCCAAGATGATGCAACTAGACAAGCTTGCACCCATGTTTTCAAGTCGCTCTCATGACAAGATTAATATAACTTGAGGAAAACTCACCTTGAAGGCAAGGCTAACAGTGAACTTTCCCAAACATCTCCAGTGGAAGATATATCGGATGAAGACTGGAGGGGCCTTGTTAAACACTGGTCTGATCCGAAGTATCAGGTACATTATATATATATATATGATCACATCACATGTTGAAGTCCTATTTACGCATGTGCCACACAAATCTATCTTCTTGTAGGTGAACTGTTCAAAGAACAAGGCCAACTGCATTTAAAGTGAAATTCAACAGCATTTACGTGATCTCGTAGCTATACTACACACTGCGAGGCTCTTGTAATTAGCTGTCGTTTCACTCTTTTTGCTGTACCATATTATCATATCTATATTGACTTGTTGGAAATGCAGAGGAAAGCCCGCAAGGACCAAAAATTACTTGAACCAAATGTTGTGGAAATCTTTAAGGACTGTCACACCAACAAGAAGAAGGGCATGACTACACCAGTCAAAGCCGTTGTTGTAAGTCCTTAATCCTCATGCCTTTTAACTACTAATTACTCTGACTCGCGCCTTGAACTGCATGGTTTGCAGCCAATGTCTATTACTCTTTTCAATTTTATACACAATTGTCTTAGCGTATCAGTGCACCTTACAAGGTTTAAAAGAGAGGAGTGATGTTCCTTTGATCTTGACCCGTAATCTAGTTCCATGGTGGACTTGCCCACACAACGTTACAATTGCCTGTTTGTCTGTTCTCATTTGTTTTGTGATATGAATCATGTCATACTATGCTTACCGTATTATGAACTTCGTCTCTTTATCCTTAGCCCTCAATACAATGTGAAGAAATAGACAATACATTAGCGATGGTACATGTTCATATGTTTGGAACCTGGTTTTATTATATACTTTGCAATAAAATACAACTAATATTTTACAGGGGTTCACCAGAATAAGTTCTGTATATAGACGAAAGCTATTTTGTTTGGTTTCTTTGCCTCCTTAATATCTTCTCGCTCGTACTACTAATGTAAGACCTCAACTTTTCAGCAAGCTATGGAAAAATGGAGGAACCGCCACCTTCAAGGTGGCGAGGCAACTATAACCGCAATGTCGCCTCTTGTCATAGTGGGCAAGACTGTCCACTAACAAATTGCTAAAAGCACGCTATCGCAGAATACCGGGTTGGTTGTTAAGGCAATATCGTCCAAACTACCTCATGATCAAGATATGCAAGCTCAAAGCAATGTTGTATTTGCGCTCCAAACACAAGTCCATTCCCTAACAGAGGCCCTTTGTGAAACAAGGAGAAACATTGCTCAATGTCGTCAAGATATGCATGGTTTTGAAACCAGACTATCAAACATTTGCTATGTTGTTCAAGAGCCTAGGGGAAATGAAGGCAAGGGTTATGGTGCTCCATCGGACAATACAACATGAAAACGTAATAGTCAGGTCAAATGAACTGAGCTTCTGAACTTCTGGTGGTGCATTTATCTGCTAGACTGTTAAGTTTATGCCAACCTTCCTTTTGTTATATAGTTGTAATTTGTTTTGGTGCGATACAAAATTTATTCTTAACGTGCAGCCACCGGCTGAAGAAAACAGCAAACCATTTTTGTATAGTGCAGGGTGTTCCCTATATTTGCACTGGTGGCGATCTTTGATGCCGAGTGGATGTAATTTGTGCAATCGCCTTAATAGCCTAGCATTAGTTTCGGCCTTATTTATTTCCTAGTCTTCTTTTTCCCTGGTTTGCTAATGGCTGCAACTACCATGGGCCATATACGGGCCGTAGGATCCATGGGTCTCCTACGGGCCGTCAATAAATGGGCCTATAATCGGTGGGCCTCGGGCCATCGATAAATGGGCCTGTAATCGGTGGGCCTCGTGCCGTCGGATAAATGGGTCTACATGTGCCGTAATCTGGCGTAATTGGTATCGTCCCAACACGATAACGGGCCGTTAACAGGCCGTAGGACTGCAAAGGCTTAATTCTGTCACAGGCATAACGAGTCCTTAATGGGCCAGAATATAAGACGGGCTGGAAAGGGTGCAACGGGTTAGCAGGCTAGAAACAGGCCGACTCTTGCTATGGGACGAATTTGGCCCATTAGGGTAACAGGCCAGTAACGGGCCGACTCTTGCCATGGGCCGAATTTGGCCCATTAGGGGAACATTCCAGTAACGGGCTGACTCTTGCCATGGGCCGAATTTGGCCCATTGGGGGAACAGGCCAGTAACGGACCAGAAGTAATTGAGGGCCGAAAAGGAGCCCAAGAACGTATGGGCCGTCAATAGGCCGAAAGCTAACACGGGCTGGAAACGGCCCATGTAAATCACGGGCCGTTAATGGGTACAAAGAAAATTATTGTTCATTATAGGCTAGAGTCATCGTGGGCCTGTAAAGGGCCGAAAGATACGAAGGCCTCATATGGGCCGAAAGATGTCGTGGGCCATACATGGGCCGAAAGTGAAATGGGCTGGTACTATATTCGACGGCCCACATGACGTTATTGGGCCGATTTCCTTTAGGGCCTAACGGGCCGTGAGTTAACGGGCCATAAAATGGGTTATTTGCGAAGAGACCGTTAACAGGCTTTTCATGGGCCAGCCCGTTAACTTTTGACCAAGTCAAACGGGCCGACTTTGTAAGCTAAATGGGCGACAGTCGTGGCACGGTCGACATATCATAGGCGCCTATCTCGACCAATCGACGAGCCGACCGCAGTTTAAATCTCCGCCAATAAGAATTTTCCGCGTGGAAATTTCCCATTGGTCAGGGCTGTTAACGGGTTATCGGATCCAAAACCTGACCCGATATCTTAACGGCGTTCCGTTACGGTGGATGCCACGTTTCGGTCACCCTTGACGAAAGCACTTCTGTGACGCGCGATTTATCGTCATGGAAGTGGACACTTCCATGATGATAATTTTGGTAATGTCATGGAACACTTCTACGACAAAGACAGTATGACTATCTTGATTCTGTCATAAAATCGTCATGGATGTACATGCATGACAAAAAACGCGACCTACTATGACAAACACGTATCATCACGGAAGTGTATTTTTTTTGTAGTGCTCTCTCGCGATGGCCGAGCGCCATCCTCGCCGCCGTTCGCCGTAGTCGTTGCCAAAGCCACCCCCTCGCCCCTCTGACGTGCCCATGAGCTCCGCCTCTATCGTCTATGCCTCCTCGACGACTCACGCGGCGCCGGACGCCTCCAAGCATCGTCTCCGACCCCTTCTTCCTCCTCGGTCATCGGAGATCCACCTCACCGCCCCGACCGCTTCGGACCTCCTCCGAGCTTGTCATCTGCACCGCTGCAACCGCCGTGAGCCTCTCCCTCGAACCACCCCTCGTTGTCTCGCTTGACGAGCTCTTTGTCGGGATATACCCATGTGTAAACCGCCGGAAGTTTAAACCGCCGGATTGGACGACTCACCGGTAACCCACCGAGCTTGGCGGTTCACGGGATACCCGCCGGTCTTGGCGGTTCATTCAGAATCTGCGGGCGGGTCAAGATGGATGACGAGGCCCATGGCCCGAAGGCTGTTCACAGTGGGCAGTTTAAGAGGAAAGGAATATTTGCCTTACAAGGAGTTAAGACTAGGACTTGTATCCGGTTTGTATTAGAGATAGAATAGTCCTAATCCTAATAGGACTCCACATGTAAACCGCCCTTCAACATATATAAGGAGGGCGGGGCTCCCAAAGAGGGACAAGTTAGAAGTTACAAGTTAGAGGCAACAAGCAATAATCTCTAGGCTAGACACAATTAGGAGAGCCGGTTTACTGGCGACTCCCCATGAGCATAATGAGATCTAGCCTCAAACAAAGATGTAGGGTTGTTCTGGATGATGTTTCCGGGGCCGGCTGTCTAAACCCTTGTCTTGCGTGTTGATCCGCCTGCGCCTCTCGGCCCCACTTAACCCCTCTCAAGCTACCACATAGATGCGCTGGCCTCGCGACTAAGTCCTCGACACTATGACATCTCGCCGTGACAAATCCACGACAGTTGGCGCCCACCGTGGGGCCTGCGCACGGTGGTGTTGAGTTCTTGAAGGGATCTTTTCTAGGGTTCGAGAAGTTTGCAAATTTCCGGTTCAACAAAGGACAGCGTGGAAAAATTCATCAGTCAAGATTAAACGAAGTATTCTGCGGCGACGGAGATGAGATTGAGATGGTTTTAGGGTTACATATTGTACGGCCGCCAGATGCGCCGTGGTAATCCGCCGAGTCCAAGACCGACTCAGAGTATTGCATTGTTTAATTGCCGTTCCTAGTGCACGTGAAGCAGATTAGATCCATGGCAGGTAAAATACGCGGATATGTTTTAAGTCCCGAGGATTAGGCTGATCGATGGAAGTCGCAGATGGTGCACGCGACATCCGCTACAAATCCGTCGAAAGAAAGAAGAAAAGTACTATGCCGTGCCAAGACATCGCGACGCATGCATACAAGCTCCTAGGAGAATCTATTTGTGCACGAATCCTTACTAAAGCAAATCCGTGTACAAGGAGGTGCTTTGTCACCAAACCCGGTGGTCAAAATCAATCGCCATCGTTTACATCACAGCAAACCGCCGCGATTGATGTGAAGATCGAAGGAATCAAAAAAAGAAAAAAATTATTACGTGGGGACCGTAGTGGAGGAAGACCGGATAAGGTTCGATCGCGCTTTGCTTCGCGCTACGCGGCCTTGCTCGCGAAGTCGCCACCGCCGACAAAGCTGTCTTCATGGCCCGGCTGCCTCGCTCCTCTCTCCGCCGCTGACCAGCCTTGGCCGCTGCCGCGCCGCTCAGGGTCCAAGTCTCCCAATGATCGGCTGGCTTTGTCTCCTCCGTCGGGCGCGTTTTGCCTCTTCGATCGCGGTGGTCAAACCGCAGAGTCACCGCTTCGTGTCAAATGCTGTTGTGGCCTACCTGGCTGACCTCGCGAGTGGCCGGGCCTCCGTGAGTCACCTTGACCGGTTTCGTCGCGGCGGGCTGCAGACTTGCAGCAAGAAGCCTTGAAGCATCGGACTCCGACTCCGAGTGGCCTTGATGCGCGACTTGCCTCCGCTCCAATCCATCAACCGACTCGCCTCGGACCGCTCAAAATCGCCGCCATCCGTCAACCGCCAAGACCAACGTGATCCGATACCTCCGAGCCATGGCCTCGCCTCCACAAACAACAGCTCGTCGTCGCGCCTCCGCCATTGCGGTTCGTGGATCGCAAACCACCATGGCCTCGTGTCATGCCTCCATGGAGCCGCCTGGTCGGACCATCCTCGTGGTCTCACATCGAAAGAAAGAGGAAAGAGAGAGACAGAATAAACGGCCACGCATGGGACACCCCAACTAACATTGATTTTTAAGGCATCTCACGTGGAAAGTGCTACCACGATCAGATATGGATCATCCGTCCAATGGGCATCCGATTTAAAGGTGGCACATAGATCATTTACCGTGCAAATCAGGTGATATCCATCTAACTCTATTTTATCAGCACATACTAAATTGTTTCAGAGCAATTATTTGGTCTATGATAATTTTTTGCAGGACCATTGTTCCTTACAAAAAGGTCGCAAAAGGGGCGTGGGCAAAAATTATTTTTGTGCTAGCGCTCGTTTTGTGCAAGTTGCCACCCCCGCTTATTCTCGCGATTGCACCGGCTTACAATGCCACGGACGACTCGCCCGTCCGCCCTTGCGACAGGTTCACGCGTCCGCACCAGTTTATAACACGGAGGACAACGGGCTCATCTGCGTTGGCCATAAGGCCGCGTCGATTCATCACCCGAAGCCGCTTCGATGCTGCGGTGGTTGTACCGTCGCCCAAACATCGTGGTATTCATGTAAATTTATGTATTAAACACTTATTATTTTTGTCAAAGAACAATTACTCTGTCCTGAAATATTTTTACACAGGACAATTTTTATGCCATTCACGGACACGCGTACTGCGGTCCGGGTTACATCAACGCACCGGCCGGCTCGCCTGTCTGCACCACCTTATGATACCATGGACGACTCGCCCGTTCGCCCTCGCGGCCGGTTCACGCGTCGCTACCGCTTATAATGCGGAGGATAACTTGCTCGTCGCGACCGGCCACAACACCGAGCCGACTCATCCGTCTTCGCCCATGATCGACTCACCCATGAGTGATTTGAACTTCACCAAGTGATCATCAACTTCATGGGGGATTATTTCCGGCCTGGCATATCAGGTGATATCCATTTTAAATATATTTTATTGGCACATGTTATCTTCGTCAAAGAACAGTTTATCTTTGCCTTGGTCTGCAATATTGTGGATGCAGGACGATTGTTCACTACATCAACAACGACGTGGTTGACTCGCCCGTCCGTGCGGCTTACCGCGCTTGTGATTAACTCACCCGTCCGCGCCGGTTTACAGTACCGCGGCCGGTTCATCTGTTTGAGCCACCTTTGCTGCCGAGGTCATCTTTTTCGTCCGCCTCTCGCGGCCTGGTCTACATCAACACACCGGGCCGCACCTATCTGCATGGGCTGTTTATTGAAGTATGAGCAAGTCACAGCTCGGGTAGCCCGGCTTTCTTTCAAATTGGAGGCAAATTATTATCAACCGCCGTTTGCACTGGATGTTTCAATGGGCAGGCGCACAAGTCACCGCCACTACAGTTTGGTTAACTTCAAATCGCCAGTTGGAAGGAACCATTGCCCGAGTTGTTGACACGGCTCATACGGGATCATTTATAACCCGCCGCAGTCACCTCAATCTTCCGTGGATTCACATCATGCTATCAACACCGATGATATACAACTTATGACGGTTTACATCACGGTCAAATATGGAGAATCTCAAGCCAACTCCTCGAGTCACCTTGAGACTCGGGGGCTACGATGACATGACTCAGCAAATCTTGCCAGTTTTCAGCAAATTTAAGAACCCCAGGACGATGGAGGGAAAGATAACCCGGTCCAGGAGGCTACTTTTATTTGAAGGCCGTCAGAAAATTTCCGGCTTAGAAAGTATATGACAATTACAAAATCCTGGCTCAATGAAGAAGTTCCAGGTCATCAGAAAAGATTCCGGTTTAAAATCCGGTTCCAGGGAAGCCAGTCTCACTGAAGCTCTCAAAACCGGTTTAAGAATTTCCGGTTCAAAAAGGAATTAACTTCTCGCAAGTTCGAGTTTAAAGGCCGTCAGAAAATTTCCGGCTGAAAATGAAGATTCCGGTTTAAAATCCGGTTCAAGGGAAAGATGTCTCCCACAAAGCTTTGAAGCTCTCAATATCCGGTTCAAAGATCCCTGTTCAAGAAGAATTTATCTCTTGCAAAAAGTTAAAAATTGCCGAAGAGGACCTGCTGCCATGATGTGTGGTTCAAACATGGGTATCCTACCTTTATTGGCCTAACATATTGATCACATGGGGGCTTCTGCTTCATAAAGCGGGGTCTCTGTTCTTTTTTACATCATGCGTGGTTACACGGAGGTTCTATCTTAAAGCAGCCTCCGGTTTACCCCTTGACATTTGTTTTTTATCACTTGGGGGCTTGGTCGTGTCCGAACCAATGCAACACCTCTTGATAGGCGAAAGCCACCAGATCATTTGGGGACACGGTCAAGTCTGAACCGGTCATGCCTCTTGGTCGGCCTACAGGGCCAGAGTCATTTGGGGGCTTGGTCGAACCCGAACCAATGTCATGCCACTTGGCCGGCGTATTGCCACGAGTCTTTTGGGGACCTGGCCGACTGGCACCATCGCTACGCCTTCGGGGAGCTTGGTTGCGTCTGACCATGGTAATGCCATCTGACCAGCTCAGTATAGCATATTTTTGCAAACGGTTTTATCATTGCCTTTGCTTCCATATCTTTTTCATAAATGTTATTCGATTTTTGTTGCGTTTTTAAACCGACAACGTTTTAATCCGGTTCGATTCACAATTGACGGAACACGGTCAATTCTTAATCCGAGACTATTTGCCCGGTTTGATTTTTTTGATTTTATATTACCATCTTATTATGGAGTAAACCGTGTTCATTAACCCGGTTTGACTTTCAATTAGAAGTTCAGTACATGATCAAATCATAATCCGGAGACTATCGGCCCGGTCTGGTTTCGACTATAAGTCGCCAGCATATATTTGGATTGCGCCATTGGAATCATGCGCTCATAAATCATTGGGTTATATTATTCAAATCTTCAAATAGCCAACATGGCTGGATTTCTATTATGGTTATCAGTAACCAGTATTATGATTAAGGTTTTCAAAGTCGCTTTAGCGCAATGGATATTATGTTATCAATGGATATGGCTTTTATTCTACAATTGAAGGAATAGTCCCGAGTTGCTGCAGGCTTACAACCCGGCACTTGGGGGCTACATTATTAAAGTTGAGATTACATCAAATATGCAAGTCTCATGTCGCTGCAAGCATGCACCATGACACTTGGGGGCTAATGCAAAGTCATTTTTTGCTAATATTATTGAAGACCCGACTCATCACATTATAATGAGCCGGCCCTTGGGGGCTACCAATTGCTCATGTCAACAATTCAAGGTACACAAATTTTCATTATATTGAAGGGTCCACTGCTCAGTTGGTAAAGCACAAGGCTCTTAACCTTATGGACGTGGATTCAAGCCCCATGATGGGGGTTACATCATATGATGTTATTTTTATTGAAGCATATATCAAGTACCAGCTCAATATTATCTTACTGAGCCGGTCCTTGGGGGCTACACCATTGCTGTTCAAAGTTTACATGATTATATTTACCAAGTCCTTGCTCATTATTGCATAATGACCCGGCCCTTGGGGGCTACACTGGTTGAAGTTTTTATAAGCATCAGGAAATTGCAAGTCCCAAATTTGTCGCAAGCATAACAACCCAAGCACTTGGGAGCTACACAATATGGAGTGTTCAGTTTTACTAAGGTGGGATGAACAACATGGATTTCTTCAAAGTGGCAGTAATTATATGGAAACAAGTCTCAAATCATCACTTTGTTCTGCTCAAGACTTGGGGGCTACGTGTAATATGGATATAAGGGAGAAAAAATCTTCAAATTCTCAGTTTTGAGCAATAATTATGACACGGAGTTGGTGACAATTATGACTTGGTGCCATCCATATTTACAATCCGCAATTTTGGTAATATTAATCCGCAAATTTTACATCTTCAAACCGCTGAATATCGATGAGTATGTCAAGACCAATATTTCTTAAACCGTGCTTTGGAAGCGGTTCGGTGGATTATTCCTCACAATGTTTTTCTATGAGAAGCCAACATCAGCAATTTGAGTATGAAGCTGGTTATTGACCCGGATTTTCTAGGAGGAGGAAATGACAAGGACTTAAGGATGATCAAAGCGGTTTACAAGAATTCTTAACCCCGAGCACAACCTATCAAGTTTGTTCTTGTGTTTATTTTACAGGATCAGTTTAACATGGATAAATCCAAATTAAACTTGGGGCTAATGTCGGGGATATACCCCGCGGTGTAAACCGCCCGGAAGTTTAAACCGCCGGATTGATGACTCATCGTAACCCGCCTCGAGCTTGGCAGTTCACGGGATACCCGCTTGGGTCTTGGCGGTTCATTCAGAAACCGGCGGGCGGGTCAAGATGGATGACGAGGCCCATGGCCTGTAGGCGGTTCACGGTGGGCGGTTTAAGAGGAAAGGAATATTTGCCTTACAAGGAGTTAAGACTAGGACTTGTATCCGGTTTGTATTAGAGATAGAATAGTCCTAATCCTAATAGGACTCCACATGTAAACCGCCCCTTCAACATATATAAGGAGGGCAGGGCTCCCCAAAGAGGGACAAGTTAGAAGTTACAAGTTAGAGGCAACAAGCAATAATCTCTAGGGCTAGACACAATTAGGAGAGCCGGTTTACGGCGACTCCCCATGAGCATAATGAGATCTAGCCTCAAACAGCATGTAGGGTTGTTACCGGATGATGTTTCCCGGGGCCCGAAGCTGTCTAAACCCTTGTCTTGCGTGTTGATCCGCCCTGCGTCTCTCGTCCCACTTAACCCCTCTCAAGCTACCACATAGATGCGTTGGCCTCGCGACTAAGTCCTGACACTAAGGACATCTGCCGTGAAAAATCCACGACACCTGCTATTTCACTGACGACCGAGAATCACCACCACCTGAGCTCGTCGCCGACGCAGCTCCGGTGACCCAATGGTCACCTCGGCGTGCCTAATGTGATCGCCGCCTCGTAGTGTCTCCCTAGTGCAAAACCCCGTCCTTTTGCATGCCGCGGCCTCGATTTCGTGCTCACCCGAGCTCTGGCCACCGCCGAGGTCGTCGCCATGCCCAGCCCGCCACCCGCCACCCCGCTTGCTCCACGGTGACGCGACGACTCCCCAGAACCGTCAGGAGCAAACCACGATCGAACAAAGGTTCGAAGCGAAGCACACGATGCACCTCCGCCGTCGGCCGAGGTCGTCGCCGGTAAACCTCCGGCGAGGATGACGTGGCACATTGATTAAATTCTAATGAAACCACTAACTATCCCCCTAGCTCGCTGACAGCTGGGCCCCACTATCTAATTAATCATAGTTTACTTTCTGTTTAGATTTAACTAACCACGGTGGGCCCACGCATTAGCTTTGACCAAGTTGACGTGGACTTTGACTGGGCCAACATATCAGCGACACTAGCCAGCCCTGTTGACTAGTGGACCCCACTGGTCAGGTTTGACCCGTGGTAGCCCTGTTGACCTGCTGAAAGCAAGCATGACGTAGTGATGATGCAGTAAGTCATTTTCTGGATTTATTCTTATTCGGGAAATTCAAGAAAATGCACAAAACTTCTAAAAATCACAGAAATTAATCTGTAACTACAAATGCAAAGTTTTATATATGAAAAATGATCAGAAAAATCCAGTCTATCCATCTGTACTGGTTTCATGCATGATAAAGCAACTTAACCTTGTTGTTTAGTGCAAAACATGATAAGGCACTACTTAAATTCATACATTGAGTTTGGGGTTGAACCTTTGGTTCAAAATGACTCAAACCCATATGGTTGTAGTTGCATCATATTGTGCATTGCATTGATTGTGTTCCTTCTCTGTTGCCGATGGTTGTTCCCTCTCGATAGATGTGTTCCGACGATGAGTTCGATGACACTGATGAAGAGCTATACTATCTTCAAAAGTGCCAGGCAAGCAAAACCCCCTTGTTCATTCCGATACAATCCCACTCTCTCACTCCTGCTCACTTTTACTGCATTAGGACAACAATGATTCAACTGTTACATGATGTGGTAGTTGAACCCCTTTTCCTCTGCATGACCTGTCATTACCACAGTAAATAGATGAAACCACTTAGCACGAGTAGGAGTTGTTTGAGCCCTGATGTGCCTACTCATTCATGCTTGTTTGTCATGCCTGCTACTGCTTAGAGTTGAGTCAGGTCTGATTCATCGGGAATAAATTGGAAAGTGGTGAACATGTCCTACTGTGTGTGAACTAAGTGTGTGAACACGATTTGGTAAAGGTAGCGGTGAGAGGCCATCTAGGAGTACATGGTGGGTTGTCTCATTGAAGCCGTCCTCAGGAACTAAGTTCTGTGTTTGTGATCCATGAACAGCTACTACCACTCATTGGGATCCTTAATTGACCCTCTCAACTTGTTAACCGCCCCTGTCCTCTGTCCGGGACTTGCAAGTAGTTTTGGTGTTTGTAGTATGCTAGAGGTCATGCGCAGCGCTGGCCCGAGGGGTGGGCTGTGATGCGGTAGGCACGTGTCCAGGTATGCCGGGCGCCCGTTTGGTGACGCGGAACCCTGCACAAATCATTCGGGGCCATATGTGGAAACCTCGGCCGGACTCCCTGCGGATGGAACCTCAATAGGCGATAAACCTGGAATAGGGACTTGTGTGGTTAGTCAGGTCATGGCCGACACCCTCGCCAGGCTTCTGTTGGGGAATGTTGCATTAAATAAAAAAATTCCTACGTTCACCAAGATCAATCTATCAGTTCATCCAGCAGCGAGTGAGAGAAGTGCATCTACATACCCTTGTAGATCGCGAGCGGAAGCGTTCAAGAAAACGGGGTTGAGGGAGTCGTACTCGTCGTGATCCAAATTACCGAAGATCCTAGCGCTGAACGGACGGCACCTCCGCGTTCAACACATGTACGGTCAGCGTGACGTCTCCTTCTTCTTGATCCAGCAAGGGGGAAGGAGAGGTTGATGAAGATCCAACATCACGACGGCGTGGTGGTGGATGCAGCAGGGATCCGGCAGAGCTTCGCCAAGCGTCTGCGGGAGGGAGAGGTGTAGCAAGGGGAAAGGGAGGCGCCTAGTGCAAGGGTGCGGCTGCCCTCCCTCCCCCTTCTTTATAGAGGGTCCCCAGGGGGGCGCCGGCCCTAGGAGATGGGATCTCCTACGGGGGGCGGCGGCCAAGGGGGAGCCTTGCCCCCCAAGGCAAGTGGAGGCACCCCCTCCCCTAGGGTTCCCAACCCTAGGCGCAAGGGGGGCCAAAGGGGGGTGCACCAGCCCACCAGGGGCTGGTCTCCTCCCCACTTCAGCCCACGGGGCCCTCCGGGATAAGTGGCCCCACCCGGTGGACCCCCGGGACCCTTCCGGTGGTCCCGGTACAATACCGGTGACCCCCAAACTCTCCCGATGGCCGAGACAGCACTTCCTATATATAATTCTTCACCTACGGACCATTCTGGAACTCCTCGTGACGTACAGGATCTCATCCGAGACTCTGAACAACTTTCGGGTTACTGCATATTAATATCTCTACAACCCTAGCGTCACCGAACCTTAAGTGTGTAGACCCAACGGGTTCGGGAGACATGCAGACATGACCGAGACACCTCTCTGGTCAATAACCAACAGCGGGATCTGGATACCCATGTTAGTTTCCACATGTTCCTCGATGATCTCATCGGATGAACCACGATGTCGAGGATTCAATCAATCCCGTATACAATTCCCTTTGTCAATTGGTACGTTACTTTCTCGAGACTCGATCGTCGGTATCCCAATACCTCGTTTAGTCTGGTTACCGGCAAGTAACTTTACTCGTACCGTAATGCATGATCCCGTGACCAGACACTTGGTCACATTGAGCTCATTATGATGATGCATTACCGAGTGGGCCCAGAGATACCTCTCCGTCATACGGAGTGACAAATCCCAGTCTCAATTCGTGCCAACCCAACAGACACTTTCAGAGACACCCATAGTGCACCTTTATAGTCACCCAGTTACGTTGTGACGTCTGGCACACCCAAAGCACTCCTACGGTATCCGGGAGTTGCACAATCTCATGGTCTAAGGAAATGATACTTGACACTTGTAAAAGCTCTAGCTAAACGAACTACACGATCTTGGAGCAAAGCTTAGGATTGGGCCTTGTCCATCACATCATTCTCCCAATGATGTGATCCCGTTATCAACGACATCCAATGCCCATAGTCAGGAAACCATGACTATCTGTAGATCAACGAGCTAGTCAACTAGAGGCTTACTAGGGACATGTTGTGATCCATGTATTCACACGTGTATTACGATTTCCGGATAATACAGTTATAGCATGAATAATGGACAATTATCATGAACAAAGAAATATAAGAATAACCATTTATTATTGCCTCTAGGGCATATTTCCAATAGTCTCCCACTTGCACTAGAGTCAATAATCTGTTACATTGTGATGTATCGAACACCCATTGCGTCCTGGTGTTGATCATGTTTTGCTCTAGGGAGAGGTTTAGTCAACGGATCTGCTACATTCAGGTCCGTATGTACTTTACAAATATCTATGTCTCCATCTTGAACATTTTCACGGATGGAGTTGAAGCGACGCTGGATGTGCCTAGTCTTCTTGTGAAACCTGGGCTCCTTGGCAAGTGCAATAGCTCCAGTGTTGTCACAGAAGAGTGTAATCGGCCCCGACGCATTGGGTATGACTCCTATGTCGGTGATGAACTCCTTCACCCAGATTGCTTCATGTGCTGCCTCCGAGGCTGCCATGTGCTCCGCTTCACATGTAGATCCCGCCATAACGCTCTGCTTGCAACTGCACCAGCTTACTGCCCCACCATTCAAAATATACACGTATCCGGTTTGTGACTTAGAGTCATCCAGATCTGTGTTGAAGCTAGCGTTGACGTAACCCTTTACGACAAGCTCTTCGTCACCTCCATATACGAGAAACATGTCCTTAGTCCTTTTCAGGTACTTAAGGATGTTCTTGACCGCTGTCCAGTGTTCCATGCCGGGATTACTTTGGTACCTTCCTACCAAACTTACGGCAAGGTTTATATCAGGTCTGGTACAGGTCATGGCACACATGATAGACCCTATGGCTGAGGCATAGGGGACGACACTCATCTTTTCTCTATCTTCTGCCGTGGTCGGGCATTGAGCTGAGCTCAATTTCACACCTTGCAACACAGGCAAGAACCCCTTCTTGGACTGATCCATATTGAACTTCTTCAATATCTTATCAAGGTATGTGCTTTGTGAAAGACCTATGAGGCGTCTTGATCTATCTCTGTAGATTTTGATGCCTAATATGTGAGCAGCTTCCCCAAGGTCCTTCATTGAAAAACACTTATTCAAGTAGGCCTTTATGCTGTCCAAAAGTTCTCTATCATTTCCCATCAAAAGTATGTCATCCACATATAATATGAGAAATGCTACAGAGCTCCCACTCACTTTCTTGTAAACGCAGGCTTCTCCATAAGTCTGCATAAACCCAAACGCTTTAATCATCTCATTAAAGTGAATGTTCCAACTCCGAGATGCTTGCACCAGCCCATAGATGGAGCGCTGGAGCTTGCATACCTTGTTAGCATTCTTAGGGTCGACAAAACCTTCCGACTGCATCATATACAGTTCTTCCTTAAGGTGACCGTTAAGGAATGCCGTTTTGACGTCCATTTGCCATATCTCATAAGCATAGTATGCGGCAATTGCTAACATGATTCGGACGGACTTTAGCTTCGCTACTGGAGAGAATGTCTCATCGTAGTCAATCCCTTGAACTTGTCGATAACCTTTAGCGACAAGTCGAGCCTTATATATGGTGACATTACCATCCGCGTCCGTATTCTTCTTAAAGATCCATTTGTTTTCTATTGCTCGTCGATCATCGGGCAAGTCTGTCAAAGTCCACACTTTATTTTCATACATGGATCCTATCTCGGATTGCATGGCTTCAAGCCATTTATTGGAATCTGGGCCCGCCGTCGCTTCTTCATAGTTCGAAGGTTCACCGTTGTCTAACAACATGATTTGTAAGACAGGGTTGCCATACCACTCTGGCGCGGAACGTGTCCTTGTGGACCTTCGAAGTTCAGTAAGAGCTTGATCCGAAGTATCTTGATCATCATCATTAACCTCCTCTCTTGTCGTTGCGGGCACCACAGAACATCTTCCGAGCTGCGCTACTCACCGTTCAAGAGGCGTACTTCATCAAGTTCCACTTTCCTCCCACTTAATTCTTTCGAGAGAAACTCTTTCTCCGAAAGGACCCGTTCTTGGCAACAAAGATCTTGCCCTCGGATCTTAAGTAGAAAGTATACCCAATGGTTTCCTTAGGGTATCCTATGAAGACGATTTTTCCAACTTGGGTTCGAGCTTCTCGGGTTGAAGTTTCTTGACATAAGCATCGCATCCCCAAACTTTTAGAAACGATAGACTTAGGTTTCTTCCCAAACCATAATTCATACGGTGTCGTCTCAACGGATTTAGACGGTGCCCTATTTAAAGTGAATGTAGCTGTCTCTAGAGCATATCCCCAAAATGATAGCGGTAAATCGGTAAGTGACATCATAGATCGCACCATATCCAATAGAGTGCGATTACGACGTTCGGACACACCATTTCGCTGAGGTGTTCCAGGCGCGTGAGTTGTGAAACGATTCCACATTTCCTTAAGTGTGTACCAAATTCATGACTTAAATATTCACCCCCACGATCTGATCGTAAGAACTTTATCTTTCTGTCACGTTGATTCTCTACCTCATTTTTAAATTCCTTGAACTTTTCAAAGGTCTCAGACTTGTGCTTCATCAAGTAGACATACCCTTATCTACTCAAGTCATCAGTGAGAGTGCGAACATAACGATATCCTCCGCGAGCCTCAACTCTCATTGGACCGCACACATCAGTATGTATGATTTCCAATAAGTAGGTTGCTCGCTCCATTGTTCCGGAGAACGGAGTCTTGGTCATCTTGCCCATGAGGCATGGCTCGCATGTGTCAAACAATTCATAATCTAGAGACTCTAAAAGTCCATTAGCATGGAGCTTCTTCATGCGCTTGACACCAATGTGACCAAGGCGGCAGTGCCACAAGTATGTGGGACTATCGTTATCAACTTTACATCTTTTAGTATTCACACTATGAATATGTGTAACATTACGCTCGAGATTCATTAAGAATAAACCATTCACCAGCGGGGCATGACCATAAAACATATCACTCATATAAATAGAACAACCATTATTCTCGGATTTAAATGAGTAGCCATCTCGAATTAAACGAGATCCTGATACAATGTTTATGCTCAAAGCTGGTACTAAATAACAATTATTGAGGTTCAAAACTAATCCCGTAGGTAGATCTAGGGGTAGCATGCCGACGGCGATCACATCGACCTTGGAACCATTCCCGACGCGCATCGTCACCTCGTCCTTCGCCAGCCTTCGCTTATTCCGCAGCTCCTGCTTTGAGTTACAAATATGAGCAATCGACCGGTATCAAATACCGGGAGCTACTACGATCGGTAAGGTACACATCAATTACATGTATATCACATATACCTTTGGTTTTGCGGCCTTCTTGTCCGCTAAGTACTTGGGGCAGTTCCGCTTCAAATGTCCGCTTCCTTGCAATAAAAGCACTCGGCCAGGCTTGGGTCCATTACTTGACTTCTTCCCGCAATCTGGCTTACCGGCGCTGCAACTCCTTTCCGTCCTTCTTGAAGTTCTTCTTACCCTTGCCTTTCTTGAACTTAGTGGTTTTATTCACCATCAACACTTGATGTTCCTTTTGATCTCCACCTCCGCTGATTTCAGCATTGAATATACCTCGGGAATGGTTTTCTCCATCCCTGCATATTGAAATTCATCACAAAGCTCTTGTAGCTAGGTGGGAGCGACTGGAGGATTCTGTCGACCACCGCGTCATCCGGGAGATTACCCCCAGTTGATATAAGCGGTTGTGCAACCCAGACATTTTGAGTATGTGCTTGCTGACAGAACCATTCTCCTCCATCTTACAACTGTAGAACTTGTCGGAGACTTCATATCTCTTGACCCGGGCGTGAGCTTGGAAAACCATTCTCAGCTCTTGGAACATCTCATATGCTCCGTGCTGCTTGAAACGCTTTTGGAGCCCCGGTTCTAAGCTGTAAAGCATGCCGCACTGAACCAGTGAGTAATCATCACTATGCGATCGCCAGCGCTCATAACGCCTTGAGTTTGGGAAAATGGGTGCTTCACCTAGCGGTGCATCTAGGACATATGTTTTCTTGGCAGCTATGAGGATGATCCTCAAGTTCCGGACCCAGTCCGTATAGTTGCTGCCATCGTCTTTCAGCTTGGTTTTCTCTAGGAACGCGTTGAAGTTGAGGGCAACATTAGCGTGGGCCATTTGATCTACAAGACATATTGCAAAGACTTTAGACTAAGTTCATGATAATTAAGTTCATCTAATCAAGTAATGAACTCCCACTCAGATAGGCATCCCTCTAGTCATCCAAGTGATCCATGATCCGAGTCAACTAGCCCGTGTCCGGTCATCACGTGAGACGGACTAGTTATCATCGGTGAACATCTTCATGTTGATCGTATCTTCTATACGACTCATGTTCGACCTTTCGGTCTTTCGTGTTCCGAGGCCATGTCTGTACATGCTAGGCTCGTCAAGTCAACCTAAGTGTATTGCGTGTGTAAATCTGGCTTACACCCATTGTATTCGAACGTTAGGATCTATCACACCCAATCATCACGTGGTGCTTCGAAACAACGAATCATCGCAACGGTGCACAGTTAGAGGGAACACTTTTCTTGAAATTATTATGAGGGATCATCTTATTTACTGTCGTCGTTCTAAGTAAACAAGATGGTAAAACATGATAAACATCACATGCAATCAAATAGTGACATGATATGCCCAATATCATTTTGCTCCTTTGATCTCCATCTTTGGGGCGCCATGATCATCTTCGTCACCGGCATGACACAATGATCTCCATCATCGTGTCTTCATGAAGTTGTCACGCCAACGACTACTTCTACTTCTATGGCTAACGCGTTTAGCAATAAAGTAAAGTATTTTACATGGCATTCTTCAATGACACGCAGGTCATACAAAAATTAAAGACAACTCCTATGGCTCCTGCCGGTTGTCATACTCATCGACATGCAAGTCGTGATTCCTATTACAAGAACATGATCATCTCATACATCACATATATCATTCATCACATCCTTTGGCCATATCACATCACAAAACACTTGTCGCAAAAACAAGTTAGACGTCCTCTAATTGTTGTTTCAAGTTTATACGTGGCTTCTATAGGTGATCCAGCAAGAACGTTTTCTTACCTACGTTAAAGCCACAACGTGATTTGCCAACTTCTATTTACCCTTCATAAGGACCCTTTTCATTGAATCCGCTCCAAGTAAAGTGGGAGAGACGGACACCCGCTGGCCACCTTATGCAACTAGTGCATGTCAGTCGGTGGAACCTGTCTCACGTAAGCGTACGTGTAAGGTCGGTCCGGGCCGCTTCATCCCACAATACCGCTGAAGAAAAATAAGACTAGTAGTGGCAAGAAAGTTGTCAACATCTACGCACACAAAAAATTATGTTCTACTCGTGCAAAGAGAACTACGCAAAGACCTAGCTCATGATGCCACTGTTGGGGAACGTTGCATAAAATAAAAAAATTCCTACGTTCACCAAGATCAATCTAGGAGTTCATCCAGCAACGAGTGAGAGAAGTGCATCTACATACCCTTGTAGATCGCGAGCGGAAGCGTTCAAGAGAACGGGGTTGAGGGAGTCGTACTCGTCGTGATCCAAATCACCGGAGATCCTAGCGCCGAACGGACGGCACCTCCGCATTCAACACATGTACGGTCAATGTGACGTTTCCTCCTTCTTGATCCAGCAAGGGGGAAGGAGAGGTTGATGAAGATCCAGCAGCACGACGGCGTGGTGGTGGATGCAGCAGGGATCCGGCAGGGCTTCGCCAAGCGTCTGTGGGAGGGAGAGGTGTAGCAAGGGGAAAGGGAGGCGCCCAGTGCAAGCGTGCGGCTGCCCTCCCTCCCCCATCTTTATATAGGGTCCCCAGGGGGCGCCGGCCCTAGGAGATGGGATCTCCTAGGGGGGCGGTGGCCAAGGGGGAGCCTTGCCCCCCAAGGCAAGTGGAGGCGCCCCCTCCCTTAGGGTTCCCAACCCTAGGCGCAGGGGGGGCCAAAGGGGGGGAACCATCCCACCAGGGGCTGGTCCCCTCCCCACTTCAGCCCACGGGGCCCTCCGGGATAAGTGGCCCACCCGGTGGACCCCCGGGACCCTTCCGGCGGTCCCGGTACAATACCGATGACCCCCGAAACTCTCCCGATGGCCGAAACAGCACTTCCTATATATAATTCTTCACCTCCGGACCATTTCGGAACTCCTCATGAAGTCCAGGATCTCATCCGAGACTCCGAATAACTTTCGGGTTACTGCATATTCATATCTCTACAACCCTAGCGTCACCGAACCTTAAGTGTGTAGACCCTACGGGTTCAGGAGACATGCAGACATGACCGAGATGCCTCTCCGGTCAATAACCAACAGCGGGATCTGGATACGCATGTTGGTTCCCACATGTTCCTCGATGATCTCATCGGATGAACCACGATGTCGAGGATTCAATCAATCCCATATACAATTCCCTTTGCCAATCGGTACGTTACTTGCCCGAGACTCGATCGTCGGTATCCCAATACCTCGTTCAGTCTCGTTACCGACAAGTCACTTTACTCGTACCGTAATGCATGATCCCGTGACCAGACACTTGGTCACATTGAGCTCATTATGAAGATGCATTACCGAGTGGGCCCAGAGATACCTCTCCATCATACGGAGTGACAAATCCCAGTCTCGATTCGTGCCAACCCAACAGACACTTTCGGAGATACCCTTAGTGCACCTTTATAGTCACCCAGTTACGTTGTGACGTCTGGCACACCCAAAGCACTCCTACGGTATCCGGGAGTTGCACAATCTCATGGTCTAAGGAAATGATACTTGACACTTGTAAAAGCTCTAGCTAAACGAACTACACGATCTTCGAGCTATGCTTAGGATTGGGTCTTGTCCATCACATCATTCTCCCAATGATGTGATCCCGTTATCAACGACATCCAATGCCCTTAGTCAGGAAACCATGACTATCTGTAGATCAACGAGCTAGTCAACTAGAGGCTTACTAGGGACATGTTGTGATCCATGTATTCACACGTGTATTACGATTTCCGGATAATACAGTTATAGAATGAATAATGGACAATTATCATGAACAAAGAAATATAATAATAACCATTTATTATTGCCTCTAGGGCATATTTCCAACAGCTTCCGCTTGAAGGTTGCCGAGATACATGACGTGTACATGGCGGTAAGTGGCGAGAGCATGTGTGAAGAAGTACACGCCTACAGGGTTAACATCATCTATTCGAATAGCCGCGTTCGCGGTTAAGGACCTCTGGGTTGCCTATACAGTTCATAGACAAGTGAAAGTGGATACTCTAAACTACGCAAGATAAGCGTGAGTGCTATGGATGGCGTTCTCGTAGGGAGACGGGAGCGGATCCATAGTGGTGTATTGGTATGGAGAACATGTGGACTCGTGTGCGCCACCGCAAAAGAGTTACTTGCGGACCTACTTCAGGATAGCCACTGAGTCAAAGTTGGCTTGCTACAGTTAAACCCCACCATCCCTTTGTTGATACTGATGCATATGTAGTTAGTTTTGATGTAATTCTTGTTGGGTACATTTATACTCACGTTTGCTTAATTTATGTTTTTGCAGAGAGATTTCAGTCTCGCTAGTAGTTCCGCGTGGACTTCGACATTTAGCTTGTTACCTCAGCTATGATCTTGTGCCCCCGACAAGAATCTTGTAGATAGTCAGGCTTCTCAGCCCTTTTCATTAGATGTCTGTACTTAGACATGTTAAGCTTCCGCATGTGCTTTTGACTTGTATGCTCTGAATGTTGGGTCATGAGACCCATGTTTGTAATATCTGGCTCGTCGGAGCCTAATGAATAAATACTTTGAGTCGTAGAGTTTTGTTGTGATGCCATGTTGTATTTGCACATATCGAGCATATTGTGTGTATGATTTGAAATGCTTGGTATGTGTGGGATCTGACAACCTAGTTGTTTATCCTTGGTAGCCTCTCTTACCGGGTAATGTCTCCTAGTGCTTCCACTGAGCCATGGTAGCTTGCTACTACTCCGAAACACTTAGGCTGGCCGGCATGTGTCCTTCTTCGTTCCGGTGTCTGTCCCTTCAGGGAAATGTCATGTGGTGTCTACCGGAGTCCTGCTAGCCTACTACAGCACGGATTCTTCGGAGTCTGTTAGCCCAGCTGCTATAGCCCGGATTCACTCGCTGATGACTGACACATTCGTTGTTGGGTCATGTATGCATGTCCTTGTAAGTTAGTGCCACTTTGGGTTTATGACTAGTCATGTCGGCCCGGGTTCTCTTCCATAGGGATGCTAGCGACACTATCATATATGTGAGCCAGAAGACGCAAATGGTCCCGGGCCAGGTAAGGTGGCACCTGTGGGAATACCGTGCGTGAGGCCGCAAAGTGATATGATGTGTTACATGCTAGATCTGTGTGACTTAGGATCGGGGTCCTGACAGCTTTGTTATCAGAGCCTGACTGTTTGTAGGATTACCAAGCCAAACTGGTCGAAGTTGAGTCTAGAAATTCTTTAGTTATATAAGGGAATTGATTGTGGATGGGAACATAAGGCTCTTTTTACTCCTTTACCTCATGCCCTTATGATCTGAGTCATTGATAACCCATAAGTATAGGGGATCGCAACAGTTATCGAGGGTAGAGCATTCAACTCAAATTTATTGATTCGACACAAGGGGAGCCAAAGAATATTCTCAAGTATTAGCAGTTGAGTTGTCAATTCAACCACACCTGGATAACTTAATATCTGTAGCAAAGTATTTAGTAGCAAAGTAGTATGGAAGTAACGGTAATAGTAGAAAAAGTAACACTAGCAGTTTTGTAGCAATTGTAACAGTGGCAACGGTAAAGTAACTAAGCAAAGAGCAATATGTGAAAAGCTCCTAGGCATTGGATCGGTGATGGATAATTATGTCGGATGCGATTCCTCATGTAATCGTTATAACATAGGGTGACACAGAACTAGCTCCAGTTCATCAATGTAATGTAGGCATGTATTCCGAATATAGTCATACATGCTTATGGAAAAGAACTTGTATGGCATCTTTTGTCCTACCCTCCCGTGGCAGCGGGGTCCTATTGGAAACTAAGGGATATTAAGGCCTCCTTTTACTAGAGTACCGGACCAAAGCATTAACACTTAGTGAATACATGAACTCCTCAAACTACGGTCATCACCGGTAAGTATCCTGATTATTGTCACTTTGGGGTTAACAGATCATAACATATAATAGGTGACTATAGACTTGCAAGATCGGATCAAGAACTCACATATATTCATGAAAACATAATAGGTTCAGATCTGAAATCATGGCACTCGGGCCCTAGTGACAAGCATTAAGCATAGCAAAGTCATAGCAACATCAATCTAAGAACATAGTGGATATTAGGGATCAGACCCTAACAAAACTAACTCGGTTACATGGTAAATATCATCCAACCCATAAACGTCCAACAAGCCTACGATGGTATTACTCACGCACGGCGGTGAGCATCATGAAATTGGTGATGGAGGATGGTTGATGATGACGACGATGACGAATCCCCCTCTTCGGAGCCCCGAACGGACTCCAGATCAGCCCTCCCGAGAGAGATTAGGGCTTGGCGGCGGCTCCGTATCGTAAAACGCGATGAATCTTTCTCTCTGATTTTTTTCTCCGTGAACTCAAATATATGGAGTTGGAGTTGATGTCGGTGGCGGTCCAGGGGCCATGAGGCAGGGGGTATGCCCAGGGGGTAGGCGCGTCCCCACCCTCGTGGACAGGGTGTGGGCCCCCTAACATTGATTCTTTCGCCAGTATTTTTTATTAATTCCAAAAAGTTGCTCCGTGGGTTTTCAGGTCATTCCGAGAACTTCTATTTTTGCACAAAAATAATACAATAGCAGTTCTGCTGAAAACAACGTCAGTCCCGGTTAGTTCCATTCAAATCATGCAAGTTAGAGTCCAAAACAAGGGCAAAAGTGTTTGGAAAGTAGATACGATGGAGACGTATCAACTCCCCTAAGCTTAAAACTTTGCTTGTCCTCAAGCAATTCAGTTCATAAACTGAAAGTGATAAAGAAAAACTTTTACAAACACTGTTTGCTCTTGTTGTTGCAAATATGTAAAGCCAGCATTCAAGTTTTCAGCAAAGATTATGAACTAACCATATTCACAATAACACTTAGGTCTCATATTTACTCATATCAATGGCATAATCAACTAGGGAGAAATAATAATAAATCTCGGATGACAACACTTTGTCAAAACAATCATATTATGATATAACAAGATGGTATCTGGCTAGCCCTTTCTGAGACCGCAAAACATAAATGTAGAGCACCTTTAAAGATCAAGGACTGGCTAAACATTGTAATTCATGGTAAAAGAGATCCACTCATAGTCATACCCAATTTAAATTAATAGTAATGCATGCAAATGACAGCGGTGCTTTCCAGCGTGTCCTTTTTGATAAGAGGGTGATGACTCAACATAAATGTAAATAGATAGGCCCTTCGCAGAGCTAAGCATGGATTTGTAGAGGTGCTAGAGCTCGATTTTTGAAATAGAGATCAATAATATTTTGAGCGGCATACTTTCACTGTCAACATAACAACTAAGAGATCTCGATACTTCCATGCTACACACATTATAGGCGGTTCCCAAACAGAATGGTAAAGTTTATACTCCCCCACCACCAACAAGCACACTCCATGGCTGGTCCGAAACAACGGGTACCGTGCAACTAACAACAATCCTGGGGGAGTTTTGTTTGCAATTATTTTGATTTGATTTGAGCATGGGACTGGGCATCCCGGTGACCAGCCATTTTCTCGTCAATGAGGAGCGGAGTCCACTCCTCTTGAGAATAACCCGCCTAGCATGGAAGATACAGACAGCCCTAGTTGATACATGAGTTGTTCGACCATACAAAACAAAATTTCATTTGAAGGTTTGGAGTTTGGCACATACAAATTGACTTGGAACGGCAGGTAGATACCGCATATAGGAAGGTATGGTGGACTCATATGGAATAACTTTGGGGTTTATGGAGTTTGGGTGCACAAGCAGTATTCCCGCTTAGTACAAGTGAAAGCTAGAAAGAGACTGGGAAGCGACCAACTAGAGAGCGACAACAGTCATGAACATGCATTAAAATTAATCAACATTGAGTGCAAGCATGAGTAGGATATAATCCACCATGAACATAAATATCGTGAAGGTTATGTTGATTTTGTTTCAACTACATGCGTGAACATCTGCCAAGTCAAGTCACTCAAATCATTCAAAGGAGGATACCACCCTATCATACCACATCACAACCATTTTAATAGCATGTTGGCACGCAAGGTAAACCATTATAAGCTCCTAGCTAATTAAGCATGGCATAAGCAACTATAATCTCTAATTGTGATTGCAAACATGTTTATCCATAATAGGCTGAATCAGGAACGATGAACTAATATTTACAAAAACAAGATAGGTCGAGTTCATACCAGCTTCTCTCCTCTCAATCATTTCATCATATATCGTCATTATTGCCTTTCACTTGCACGACCGAATGGTGTGGTAATAATAATAGTGCACGTGCATTGGACTGAGATGGAATCTGCAAGCATTCAATTCAAGGGAGAAGACAAGGTAATATGGGATCTTGGTTAAATCAACAATAATGCATATGAGAGTCACTCAACATTTCCATCATGGTCTTCTCCTCTCGACCCCCAAAGAAAAGAAAATACGTAAAACTATTTACACGGGAAAGCTCCCAACAAGCAAAAGAAGAACGAAATCTTTTTGAGTTTTCTTTTATTATTACTACTACTACAAGCATGGAAAATAAACTAGCTAAAAGCTATAACTAAATTTTTTGATTTTTCTTAAGGTTATTCAAGCACACGGGAAGAAAGCGAGAAAAAGTAATAAACTAGCATGGATAATACAATGAAAAAGTATGAGCACCGACAACTAGAGTGAGTGTGTGAACATGAATGTAATGTCGGTGATAAATACGTACTCCCGCAAGCTTAGGCTTTTGGCCTAAGTTGGTCTATGCCCATGGATCAAAGTGGTAGCTGGGGTCATACTAAGATGCAGCAGCCATTGCCTCGTGAACCGCAGCCTGGAGGCGAGCTGCCTCCGTCCTCCTCTCGTACTCGTTCGCCTCCTCCCTGGTTATAATATATCTTCTTTTTGCCTGATAGTCAAAGAAAGCAGGAGCAGGGAGAGTAATATGGACAGCGCGACGTCTGTCAAAGATTAGTCGATACTGGAGGAATTGTTCATTCCTCTCAAGAAAATGATGATTAACCATGGCATTATAATCTAAATAAGTGGGAGGCAACTCCCTATCATTTTCATGTACGGGTATACCGAAATAATTAGCCACACGGGTCGCATTATTATGCAACCTACATGCAAAAATTGCCCCCAAGTTATATTGTTTATCACCTAATACAACACTCTTGAGAACACAAAGATCCCGGACACACATGTGACAAGCTTCATCTTTACCGTTAATGCATCTACCTATGAAGAGAGCAAAATAATGTATAGCAGGAAAATGAATGCTCCCTATGGTAGCTTGTGCTATTTCTCTAGATTCCCCCACGGTGATACTAGCAAGAAGGTCTTTATATTCAGATTTACGAGGTTCATTAACACTGCCTCACTGCGGCAGTTTACAAGCAGTAGTAAAATCTTCTAAGTCCATGGTATATGATTTATCATAAAGATCAAACAGGACATTTTGAGAATTGCGTGAAGATGTAAATTTAAACCTTCTCACAAAGGAGTCAGTCAAATGGTAGTATTGAGGGCACTTATCTTGCATGAAGTCCTCAAGGTCAGCATTATGAACATATGCATCAAATTCATCCTTGATGCCTGCTCTGACCATAAACTCCTCCGACGGCCATTCACAAGGCCGCACATGAGCTTCCCTCGGTGGTTCATCATCCTGTTCACGTATTGCGAGCCTGGGGTCCTTGCTTCCTTGAAGAACCACGTTGGTACATTTTCCTAGACATATTTCTTCCTCTGAAAAAATTCTAAAAATTTTAGTAACTCAAAATAAAAGTGAACCAAACTCAAAAAATTGATAGCAACTACTCCCACAAGCGCCTAGAGACTATATCATGCATTAGAACTACTTGGGACCATATAAATTTGTCATGCAAGCTCGAGAACAGGGTCACCTTAGCAGAAAAAATTTGCAATGAATAAAGCACTAGAACAAAAACTAATTGGACCATTGGAGGAGTCACATACCAAAGAACAATCCTCCGAAGCAGTTTTGTGAATGGAGCTTTGAGCAAGGAGATTGAAAATGGCAGCAAGATGAGCTAGAACTCGTGCTTGAGCTGGATGGTGATTTTTTGGGGAGGAAGAAGTAGTGTGTGGGTGCAGGAATAAGTGGAGGGGAGCCACCGTGGGTCCATGAGGCAGGGGGACGCGTCCAGGGGGGTAGGGCGCACCCTGGACCCTCGTGGCTAGGTGCTTGCTCCCCCTGATGTGTTCTCAGTGCCAGATATTCTCAAATATTCCAGAAAAAACATATTTAATTTGCAGGGCATTTGGAGAACTTTTATTTTCGGGGTATTTTTTATTGCATGGATAATTCAAAAAACAGACAAAAAATATTTTTTTTGTTTTATTTAAAATAAATAACAAAAAGTAAAAGGAGGGTACAAAAGGTTGTGCCTTCTAACTTCATCCATCTCATACTCATCAAAAGGAATCCTCTAACAAGGTTGATCAAGTCTTGTTAACAAACTCATTCCGAGTTGCATGAAACTGCAGAAATTTTGAATAACACTAGGTTACCTCAACGGGGATATGTACATCCCCAATAATAAGAATATCATGTTTCTTCTTGACAGTAGGAAGAGGAAATTCAAAACCTCCAATAATAATTGATGGTATTTTTCCAATAGAATTTATACTGTGGACTTGAGGTTGTTTCCTCGGAAAGTGTACCGTGTGCTCACTACCGTTAACATGAAAAGTGACATTGCCTTTGTTGCAATCAATAACAGCCCCTGCAGTATTCAAAAAGGGTCTTCCAAGGATAATTGACATACTATCGTCCTCGGGAATATCAAGAATGACAAAGTTCGTTAAGATAGTAACATTTGCAACCACAACAGGCACATCCTCACAAATACCGACAGGTATAGCAGTCGATTTATCAGCCATTTGCAAAGATATCTCAGTAGGTGTCAACTTATTCAATTCAAGTCTTCGGTATAAAGAGAGAGGCATAACACTAACACCGGCTCCAAGATCACATAAAGCAGTTTTAACATAGTTTCTTTTAATGGAGCATGGTATAGTTGGTACTCCTGGATCTCCAAGTTCCTTAGGTATTCCACCCTTAAAAGTATAATTAGCAAGCATAGTGGAAATTTCAGCTTCCGGTATCTTTCTTTTATTTGTAATAACATCTTTCATGTACTTAGCATAAGGATTAAATTTAAGCATATCAGTTAAACACATACGCAAAAATATAGGTCAAATCATTTCAGCAAAGCGCTCAAAATCCTCATCATCCTTTTTCTTGGATGGCTTAGGAGGAAAAGGCATGGGTTTCTGAACCCATGGTTCTCTTTCTTTACCGTGCTTCCTAGCAACGAAGTCTCTTTTATCATAACGTTGATTATTTGATTGTGGGTTATCAAGATCAACAGCAGGTTCATTCTCTACATCTTTATTATTGCTAGGTTGAGCATCAACATGAACATTATCATTAACATTATCACTAGGTTTGTGTTCATCACCAGATTGTGTTTCAGCATCAAAAATAGAAATATCATTGGGATTCCAAGGTGTGTCTACAACAAGTTCACAAGAAGCATGCAAGGTACTATCCTTTTTATTTTTCTTCTTAGAAGGACTAGGTGCATCTACATTATTTCTCTGAGAATCTTGCTCAATTATCTTAGGGTGGCCCTCAGGATACAAAGGTTCCTGAGTCATTTACCCGTTCTAGTTGCTACTCTGACAGCAAAATCATGTTTATTATTTAATTCATCGAGCAAATCATTTTGAGACTTAAGCACTTGTTCTGCTTGAGTGGTAACCATAGAAGCATATTTACTAATGAGTTTAAGTTCACCCTTAACTCTAGACATATAATCACTCAAGTGTCTGATACATCTCCAACGTATCTATAATTTATGAAGTATTCATGCTATTATATTATCCATCTATGATGTTTTATATGCATTTATATGCCATTTTATATGATTTTTGGGACTAACCTATTAACCTAGAGCCCAGTGCCAGTTTCTGTTTTCACCTTGTTTTTGAGTTTTACAGAAAAGGAATACCAAATGGAGTCCAATTGACGCCAATTTTTGATGATTTTTTATGGACCAAAAGAAGACCACGAAGCATCAGAGTTGGGCCAGAAGAGTCCCGGGCTGCCCATGAGGGTGGGGGGCGCGCCCACCCCCCTAGGGATCGCCCCTATCTCATGGACAGCCCGGAGACCCCCTGACGTGAAACCTACGCCAAAAATTCCTATAAATACAAAAACCTTCGGGAAATAACCTAGATCGGAAGTTCCGCTGCCGCAAGCCTCTGTAGCCACGAGAAATCAATCTAGGCCCTCTCCGGCACCCTAACGGAGGGGGCCATTATCACCGGAGGCCATCAAGGAGGATCTTGGAGGGTTCATCATCGCCATGAAGGCCAAGGACCAGAGGGGGAAAGCCATGGAGGAGGAAGCACAAGGGGGAGAACCTCTCCTCCACTTTCTTGGTGGCACCGGAGTGCCATCGGGAGGGGAATCATCACCGTGGTGATCGTCTTCATCAACATCACCATCCTCACCTCTTTTACGCGGTCCACTCTCCCGCACCCTGCTGTAATCCCTACTTGAACATGGTGCTTTATGCCACATATTATGATCCAATGATGTGTTGCCATCCTATGATGTTTTGAGTAGATATCTTTTATCCTTGGGTTGATTGATGGTCCAGATTGGTATGAGTTGTATGTTTTATTTTGGTGCTGTCCCATGGTGCCCTCCGTGTCGCGCAAGCGTGAGGGATTCCCGTTGTAGGGTGTTGCAATACGTTCATGATTCGCTTATAGTGGGTTGCGTGAGTGACTGAAACACAAACCCGAGTAAGGGGGTTGTTGCGTATGGGATAAAGGGGACTTGATGCTTTAATGCTATGCTTGGGTTTTACCTTAATGATCATTAGTAGTTGCGGATGCTTGCTAGAGTTCCAATCATAAGTGCATATGATCCAAGTACAGAAAGTATGTTAGCTTATGCCTCTCCCTCATATGAAATTGCAATGATGACTACCGATCTTGTTAACAATTCCCTAGGACAATTCCGCACACCGATTGAGGGAGTCCTGGACTAGGGGGTGTCCGGACAGCCGGACTATCAATATCCGCCGGACTCCCAGACTACGAAGATAGAAGATTGAAGACTCTGGCTCGTGTCCGGAAGGTACTTTCCTCGGCGTGGAAGGCAAGCTTGGCGATACGGATATGTAGATCTCCTACCATTGTAACCGACTCTGTGTAACCCTAGCCTCTCCGGTGTCTATATAAACCGGAGAGGGCCTTAGTCCGTAGGACAACATTACATCTCAACAATCATACCATAGGCTAGCTTCTAGGATTTAGCCTCCTTGATCTCGTGGTAGATCTACTCTTGTACTACCCATATCATCAATATTAATCAAGCGGGACGTAGGGTATTACCTCCATCGAGAGGGCCTGAACACAGGTAAAACATTGTGTCCCTCGTCTCCTGTTACCATCCGCCTAGACGCACAGTTCGGGACCCCCTACCCGAGATCCGCCGGTTTTGACACCGACATTGGTGCTTTCATTGAGAGTTCCTCTGTGTCGTCGCCGATAGAACGGATGCCTTTACCCGTCTTCAAAGACGGTGTTTTCGCCGGAGGGGCCTTGGCCGCTGGTCAAACAATCCGGCTTGGTGGTTTTCTTATGACCGCCTGTCCGGCCGCCGCTTCGGCAATGACTTCTCAAGTCATCAAAAGAAATCTTCGCGTCAGCCCTAAAGCTGCCGAACAGTTAGATCCAACCGAGCTCTCGTCTGTTAACGAGCTCTTGGATCGCATCGCCGCCCTGGGAATCGCAACGGACTACAATCAGATCGGGCTTAAAACCGATCTGAGAGAGATTAACTCTCCCCGGGCTACCCACCACGTCGAAGTGGTAGAGGAACAACTCGGCAATTCGTTGCCGTTGTTGAAAACAATCTGTGTCCGGATTCCCGAACCCTCCATGCCGGATTCCCGCGGAGGAACGGACCCTGATCGAGCATTGAACCTAAAATCATGCGTCGCTCCGGACTCGCTGGACTGTCTCCAGCAAATCAAGCTTCCGAATTCGGAAGTCCCTCGGCCTTTGAGCCCAAAGATGGGCAGGGATCCGGATTTTATTCCACCCACCCGCCCAGACATATGCGACCTATCTCTAATCCGGCAAGAGCCCTCGTAAACAAGACATCATTATTGGGCGATTCCTCCGGTTATGGACAGGATAAAGGACTGCCGAGAGGAAAATGCAATCTCAATCTTCTGCAATAACTGCACGGACAAGGGAATCCTGAACGCCATTGATCGTCGCAAGATTACGTGTTTTACAAAATCCAAAAAGCAAAAACCCAGCAAGGGAAACGGAACCGTACTGGAGGGATGGCTCAATCGACCCTGTAAACTTCATAATACAGGGGGAGTTGTCCCAACACACAGCCTTCGAGCATGTTGGATACTACGGCAGGTGGCCAAAAGTGGAGAAGAGCTTCTAGCTCGGAAACCACTCCAACAATACCAAAGACGGTCTCAATAGTCTTGAGACTTTCGCATCAAATAATATGCAAAACGAACAATCCGCGAACTCGCCAAGTCTACCAAGTAGCAACAACAAATCCATGGAGCGACACAGCTATCACCTTGGCGCCAAATGACGAGTCCACATCTCGAACTACAGATCCCGGCCAAGACCGGTACTTAGTCCCATAGTGGACGGCTTTCGACTGACAAAAGTCCTCATGGACGGCGGCAGCGGACTAAACCTCATTTACGAGGAAACCCTGCGAACAATGGAAATCGATTGGAGCCGTATTGAGCGAAGCAGCACAACCTTCAGAGGAATAATCCCTAGCCGGGAAGCACGCTGCATCGGAAAAATCACACTCGATGTGGTGTTCGGCTCTCCGGACAATTACAGATCCGAAGAAGTCACGTTCCAGGTGGCCCCGTTCAGCAGGGGCTATCACGCCATATTAGGACGAGAGGCATTCACAATCTTTCAAGCAATACCTCATTACGGGTACATGAAGCTCAAAATGCCCGGGCCCAGCGGAATAATCACTCTCGTCAGTGATCCGGACACAGCACTCCGCGCCGAAAACAAGACAGCCGCACTAGCCCTCGAAGCACTATCCGAAGCCTTAGCGGCAGAGGAACTCGCCCACAAGCGCTCACGGTAAACAGGGACGATGTGATACTTGATAAAAGATCCAAGTCCACCTCCTTCAAACCAGCAGATGAGATAGTTAAATTTCAGGTCCACCCAACGGACCCAACAAAGACGGCCTCCATCGGGGCACAGTTGAACCCCGAAGTTGACGCCGCACTGCGCGATTTCCTTCGGGAAAATTGGGACATCTTCGCCTGGCACCCTTCAGACATGCCCGGAATCCCTCGCAGGTTGGCAGAGCACAGCCTAAACATCCTAAAAGGATTCAAGCCAGTCAAACAGGCTCTTCGACGATTTTCCGAGCCCAAGAGACAGGCAATGGGAGAAGAGCTAGCCAAGTTATTGGAAGCCGGATTCATTAGAGACATTAAACATCCGGACTGGCTAGCAAATTTGGTGATGGTACCAAAGAAAGACAAATCCTGGCGCCTCTGTGTCGACTTCAAAGACCTCAATAAGGCTTGCCCAAAGGATCCTTTCCCCCTCCCCCGCATCGATCAAATTATCGACGCCACGGCAGGACACGACTCGTTGTGCTTCCTGGACGCATACTCTGGCTATCATCAAATCAAGATGGCGGAAGCAGATCAAGCCGCAACGGCATTTATTACTCCATACGGACCATTCTGCTTCAACACGATGCCCTTCGGACTTAAAAACGCCGGCGCAACATATCAGCGCATGATTCAAACATGTCCGCTACCCAGATAGGCAAAACAATCGAGGCATACGTGAGGCGATGTAGTCGTCAAAAAAAAACACGTCGAAACTTTAGTAGACGATTTGAGGCTCACATTCGACAACCTTAGAGCATATGACATCAAGTGAATCCGGAAAATGTGTTTTCGTGTACCAGCCGGAAAGCTCTTGGGCTTCATCGTATCCGGTGGAGGAATTGAAGCAAATCCGCCAAAATCCGGCTCTGTCGCAGTTGGATATTCCAAAAGACCTCAAGCAAATACAAAAGTTAACGGGATGCGTGGCAGCTCTAAGCCGTTTATCTCCGCTTAGGAGAAAAGGCGTTGCCCTTTATCGCCTCCTAAGGCGCACCAACACTTCAAGTGGATGGATGCCGCCTTCGCCGGACTCAAGAAATAAAAGCCATATTGGCAACAACCGGTCTGGCTGCGCCACTCTGGGCGAACCAATGTTGTTATACATCGCTGCAACACATCAAGTTGTAAGCGTTGTCCTCGTCGTCGAAGCAGCAATGTATGGGCATAAATACCCTCTTCAAAAACAAAGTGTATTATGTATCCACTGTGTTAACCCCCTGCAAATCCCGTTACCCGCACTATCAAAAGATAGCATACGCGGTGTTCATGGCGTCTCGGAAGCTCAGGCACTACTTTCAAGAGTGTTCGATAACAGTGGCTTCTGGAGTGCCACTCAATGACATTATAAATAACCGCGACGCAACGGGCAGGATTGCAAAATGGGCAATTGATCTCTTGCCATTCGACATAACCTACAAACCTCGACGAGCCATAAAGTCACAAGTTTTGGCTGACTTCGTCACCGAATGGACTGAAGCCGAACTACCTAAAGAGTACGGCGCATACTCCAATTGGACTATTCACTTCAACGGCTCCAAAATGTTGGCCGGACTGGGGGCTGGCGTCGTACTGACGTCCCCCACCGGAGATACAGTCCAATACGTACTTCAAATAATGTACACGGACTCCAACAATGCAGCCGAATACGAGGCCCTGTTACATGGTCTCCGGATGGCAGTCTCCATGGGCATCCAACGCCTAGAGGTGCGCGGGGATTCAAACCTTGCAATATCCCAAATAAATGGAGACTTCGATGCCAAGGATCCGAAAATGGCAGCATATCGTAATGCTGTCCTGAAAATGTCAGCTCGGTTTGAAGGACTCAATTCCATCACATAGCCCGAGATAATAACCAAGCGGCCGACGCCCCGCACGATCGGTGCGTAAACGTGATCTGCCCTCCAAATATCTTCCCGAACGGCTCTTCAAGCCATCCGTATTATGGGAAGAGGAGTCCGTAGCGACAAACCGAGAAAGCCGCACTAAGCGGTGATTCAGCAGACGACATAACACCGTCCGCCCACGATATAATGGCAGAATCGCGGCGTGGACAGAACCTTTCCTAGCCTACTTACTTAGGCAGGAACTCCCCAAGACCAAAATGAGGCCCGCTGCATAGTCCGCGATCAAGGCCTACAAGGTCCATGAGGGAGAACTTTATAAGAAAAGTACTACCGAGTCCTTCAAAGGTGTATCTCCCAAGAAGAAGGGCAAAACCTCCCTGGCTGAAATCCATGCGGACTAGGTGGACACCACGCAGCAGCCCGGCCTGGTAGGAAAGGCATTCCGTCTGAGATTTTATTGGCCGACGGCTCGGGCAGACGACAGACTTGGTCCAGCGATGCATTTGTTGCCAGCTCTTTGCTAATCGAGCCATATGCCACCCACCGCCTCAAAACCATACCCATTACGGCCGTCGCGGTGCTGGGGCTTGATATGGTCGGACCCTTAAAGGGGGAACCCACAAGAAAAATACCATTGGTCATGGTGGATAAGTTCACCAAATGGATAGAGGCCAAACCGGTCAAAACGGCAGAGTCCGGACCAGTGATAGACTTTATATCAGAGGTGGTACACCGTTACGGAGTCCCCCACAGCATCATCACCGACAATGGCACAAACTTCACGGCCGATGAGGTCAAGTCATGGTGCAAAAATATGGGCATTAAGCTCGACTATGCGTCAGTCTATCACCCTCAAACCAACGGTCAAGTGGAAAGAGCAAACGGTCTAATAATGAGCGGCATCAAACCCAGATTGGTGAGGTCACTCACCAAATCCGATACCCAATGGGTTGAGGAGCTCGACTCCGTACTCTGGGGGCTGCGGACAATGCCTAACCGTACTACCGGATTCACACCATTTTTATGGTATACGGCGCAGAGGCAGTCTTGCCCTGCGACATTATTCATGACTCACCTCGAGTGCGCATGTATGAGGAAAGAGAAGCCGAGCTGGATCGGCAGGACAGCTTGGACACATTGGAGGAAGAACGTGACGTCGCGAAGGCTCGTTCCGCATTCTATCAGCAGCAGGCCCGAAGATATCAAAGCAGAGAAGTACGGGCCAAGACTTATAACGTTGGCGAACTAGTTCTACGCCTGCCGGACAAGAAAAAGCACAAGCTCAAGCCCAGATGGGAAGGCCCCTTCATTATTGATCAAGTACTGACCGGCGGTGCATACCGTCTACGAAATGCGTCGGACAACCGACTCGAGCCGAACCCATGGAACGCAGCCCGACTCCGACGATTCTATGCCTAGCGCCGGACTAAGAGTTCGTCCCCTTCCCCCGTCCAACCTTTTATATTTTGGCTGTCTTCTATTTCTCTTTTTATCCTTTTAACTTAACAAAGCCCCTCGGGGCCTACTTTCGCATTCTTTGCATACGTACAATGTGCCATCCGTTTCGTTATTCCCGGGGCTTCTTTTACGAAGCTCAACTATACTGGGTTTCATACCCAACACATGTGTCAAGCTTCCACATGTACCTTTTACTCGCCATTATATGCATCGATATGACTTAAGTTTTGGCCAAGCTGGGCTGCCTGGCTCCTGTGCTTACCCCTACGTTCCCGATTGTTCGGCTAGGCGGTAAAGGGAGCACCTCTGCAATTGTTACTGCCGGGTCAACCGGATGTGTACCTCAGACTGGGTGAAGCCGAAAGCTAGCGTTCTTAAGGGAATATTCGGTCGGTGATTTAAAAGATGATTTTTTACTATTTTTTCCATCTGCCCCCAGATGTTTTACTGCTTTTTTTTGCAGTCCGGCAATGCATTTTAGGGCACGCCACCCCCAGCGAAAGGAACCCTTAACGGAACTATTCTCCCTGGAAGATGTTTCTTACTAACCATGTAATATAACATAACTAGTTCGGCACTTGTCTGATAAAGCACTAATGACCCCTACGCCTGGTCTCCATGCATACCACGGTTATTTCTTAACCTAAAAGGTATTCGGACACACTCCGGACTCTAGGGTCCCGAGGTCGAAGCGAAAAGGTCGGCAAAGACAAACGATCTACAATCCGGCTAGAAGGCATTTCACATGTCATTTTGAAAGGATAACATACATTGTCAAGTTTATTGATTGTATTCCTCCTCAAACCCGTCTAACAGGCTGTCTAGTTTATAGTCCCGTTGGGAAAATTTAGCAACCAGTTCTACCTGGCTGTACACTAAACTCACAGGGATCTCCTTCCCATCGGGCCCCACCGGTCCAACTTCGGCCATATGGTTGGGATCCGCCTTTTTGTAACGCGTCTTTACCATGGCCCAAGCCTCCCTGGCACCTTGACGGCAAGCCGAAACCTTCCATAAACGGAAGTGCTGCCGTACTCCCTGCAGCTTCTCTGCAAGCTCCCCGAGGCCCTCGGGCAGGGTGAGGGATGGCCATAAAGCCTGCACGGCGCCACTCATTGCCTGCCGAACTCGTTCGAGTAGTTGCAATAGTTCGGGAAGTTGATCACCCATGGATACGGGCATCTCCTCTGCAGAACGACCCGTGAGTATACCTACAAGACATATCATGTCAAAACACTTCCTCGCCGAACTCTTCTTTTCAAAAGAGTTCGCTCAAGCACTTACTATATATGCGCGGCGAAGTCGCCGATTCTCCTTAACGGAGCCGGACAGCTCGGCCTATCGCCTTTCAGCTCTTCTCCGAGCTTGGCGTTGGCATCTTGGAGCTTGTTCCTTTCTGCTGAACTCGTTTCAAAGACATTCTCGCCGCCTTTAGTGGCGCAGCAGTTGCTGCTGTCCGGATCTTATTGGCGGCACTGCGATGTCATTATTAGACTCACGCGCATACCGCACAGCACTTATATTAATTTATACAAATGTGTTACCAGGAGGGGTCTTTCCGTCTCCTCCTGCGGCAGCAAGTACGGCCTCAAGTTGGGCCTTGCAATCTTGCAGCTCCCGAGACAGCCGGGCATTCTTCTCGTTAAGGGCCTGAAATTTCAAATGATCCTTAAATCAGTTAGCATAACTAATTTAAGTCTCGGGGGCTACTGATGTATACAACCATTAAAATTTCCTTACCCGTATGTCTTTAACATACTGCTCCGTGGCTCTGGTAAAACCATTTTGAGCAGCACGAAGATGCGCGTCCCCTGCGTTAAAGGCATCCAATGCCTCAGGGGAAAAGCACGCTTCCTGAAAAACTGTCCGGCGACGTCTATGATTCATAGCGCTCTCCACCTCCGACTTGGTGGCGGACAATCTGTCAGTATCCTCCGTTGGAGCAGGATCCGGTTCGCGTCTTGCGCTTGCCTCCCCCTCCAGTCCGGGCGCTGGAGCCTGGCTGGTGTTGGTTGGGTCGGCAATTCCTGCGCTCGCAGTCCGGCGAGCGCTTTTTCTCCTGTAAAGATCATGAGCACTTAGACGTTTCCTCGGAACGTTGCTCGAAAAGATCAAACACGAGCTATACCTCTGCGGCGACGTTTCGGCCCGCACGGCGCTCCTCTTTCTCCTGCTAGTTCGGATCGACCAGAGGTCGGCCGCCGCAGCTCGCTTCCGCCGTAATGGCACTTCCTGCAAAATACCATCGTTCGCGAAGGTCAGAAATAGGCAAGGATAAGATAACGGTGTCCGGACTTCGGTCGTGGTCACCTGGGAAGCCGGACTTAGCCAGGGGTAGTCCGCTGTAATGGCGACCAAAGCATTGTCGATGCTGAGCTGGTGATACACCCCGTCGATCAGCTCCACCTCGATGACCGGATCCTCTTCGGAGGCCGGACCCAGGGATCCTTCCGGATCCTCGGGTTGTGGAGCAGGACTCACCATGTCCTCCACAGTCCGGCGTAGACCCTGCGCCGAAGACATAATGTAAGAAGCTTAAGCTTCGAGAGCACGGGTAGAACCCTTCGAGGTGTTCGCTTACCCATCCTCTAGGATTGACCATGGAAAACCCATCCAAAGGGTTCGGACGAAGGAAGTCCTCCTTCTCCCCTTTGTACAGACCGGATAGAATCTTCACCAGATCCTCGGTCGAACCCGGCCCTTTGCGGCCGTGCCGGTAGCGCCGTCCTCCCCATTGAAATCCCACATGGGGTGGCCTCAGATATGCAGCGGCTGCACCCCCGCTTGATGCACGTGGCCATGACTCAATCATGGTCAAGCCGAATGAGCCATTAATCTTATCCGCCCATCAAGTAATGGACGCTCTTGTCTTCCTCCAAACGGGGCTCATGGGCGCCAACTTAGGCGTTTCTTCAAGGGAGCAGCATCAAACTCCGGAGGCCAATCCGACTGGGTCGGCAACGGAGCGTCGCCATATAAAACCATTCCGAGGGCCAGTCCTCGGACGCCCTCTTGGGGTGCCGGATAGGTATCCGGTCCGCGATGCGCCATATTTCGCGCCGCCCACTTGATATATGGACCCTGGTGAGAACGGGTACGAGGCGTAACAGCCTCTTCCACAATGCGAAATGGGGCTCGATGCCCGTGAATAGCTCACAAAGAGCTACGTAGCCCGCGATATGCAGCCTGAGGCGGGCGTGAGGTGGTGGAGCTGGAGTCCGAGAACTTCAGGAGCCCGCGGAGGAACGGATGTATTGGAATCCGTGCCCCTTATCGATAGGGGACGAAACACACCCGCTCCCCTTGTTGGGGCTTGGGGTGTCCTCCGCCGCCTCCCACCTCGATAAGTAACTAGTCCGGCTCGGACTGGAACCATGAAGGCAGGAGGAAGAAATCCCTCCGTTTGGAGCTTTACTAGCTCATTGTGCGAAATAGAGCACCTCCTCCAATCCCCCGGTGATGGGCTGGGAGCGCGTGAGGAAGAGCCGCGTTGACGATCCATGGTGGAATGGATTTCGGGGTCAGAGGTGCTTCGATGGAGTATACGCGGGAGGAAGACGGTGCGGTTTGGATATGGATCCCTGCCCCTTTAATAGGCAGGTGACCCGCACGATTGGGGGGTAAAATGTAAAGAGCTCCCTGGCTTTTCGCATTCGTGCGACGCGTGGAAGAGGGCCATAATTTGGCGTAGAAGCCAAGAAGCACAGTATTCGAGGTGAAGCCGGACACTATTCGGCAGGAACATGGAATTTGAAGGGAGAACCCGCCTTGCAACGCCGAAGACTACAAGCACGCTGGACTTATCGTCATTGAAGCCTGGTTCGGGGGCTACTGAGGGAGTCCTGGACTAGGGGGTGTCCGGACAGCCGGACTATCAATATCCGCCGGACTCCCAGACTACGAAGATAGAAGATTGAAGACTCCGGCTCGTGTCCGGAAGGTACTTTCCTTGGCGTGGAAGGCAAGCTTGGCGATACGGATATGTAGATCTCCTACCATTGTAACCGACTCTGTGTAACCCTAGCCTCTCCGGTGTCTATATAAACCGGAGAGGGCCTTAGTCCGTAGGACAACATTACATCTCAACAATCATACCATAGGCTAGCTTCTAGGGTTTAGCCTCCTTGATCTCGTGGTAGATCTACTCTTGTACTACCCATATCATCAATATTAATCAAGCAGGACGTAGGGTATTACCTCCATCGAGAGGGCCTGAACACAGGTAAAAACATTGTGTCCCTCGTCTCCTGTTACCATCCGCCTAGACGCACAGTTCTGGACCCCCTACCCGAGATCCGCCGGTTTTGACACCGACACCGATCCACCATTATTCCACACTCGATATTTATAATATTTATTAATATATTCTAACTTTATGATAACAGCACCTACTTTCATATTTTAGCTCTCCGATATCATGCAAAGTTATCCTCTTTATACCCACGACGCAGTTTTATTTCTTGTTTCAAGTTGGAAGCAAACGTTCGGTGCACGTAGAGTCATATCAGTGGCAGATAGGGCTTGAGAGAATATTGATCTTACCTTTAGCTTATTGTGGGTTCGACACTCCATACTTATCACTTCCACCTTTGAGAATTGCTACGATGATTCCCTGCACTTGGGGATTATCAAGACTCTTTTCTGGCGCCGTTGTCGGGGAGCAATAGCGTGGGGTTGATATTCTCGTGTGTGCTTGTTTTCTTTCTTCACTAGGTAGATTTTGGTTTTCCTTTTTGTAACTGTTTAGTTGTGGGTGAAACATACAAAAAAAAATTAAAGAATGAAAATACAAAAAAAATCAATTGCCTCCCATGCCTAAAAAGGTTTTTCAAAAAGAGAAGTGATTGGGAAGTTATGCATTGAAGAAGTGAGGGTCGACCTTGAGCACTTGTGTTCATGCTCACGGAAACAATGTAGAATTTTTCATGGAAATTTCTCTGTAAATAATTATCCCCTTGTATATATCTATTGTATTATAAAAGTAATGTGCCAAGCTTTGGTTTTAGTATGATAAGATTGCTTGCTTACTATGTGCAGAACAAAAACAGAAACTTTGGCTGTAGTGCATGAATTTACATTTTTTACTGGAAAGTCAAATGTGTCTGAAACTTTTTGAACATTACTTCTGTACAAAGTTTGCAAATTTCCAAATTTATTTCATAATTTTTGGAGTTATAGAAGTTTACTAAACTTCCATATTACTACAGACTGTCCTGTTCTTGACAGATTCTGTTTTCCCTATGTTGTTTGCTTATTTTGATGCATCTATGGCTAGTATGTAAGGGTATGAACCATAGAGAAATTGGAATACAGTAGGTTTAACACAAATATAGATAAATAATAAGTTAATTACAGTACCTTAAAGTGGTAGTTTGCTTTATTACACTAACGGATCTCACAAAGTTTTTGTTTAAGTTTTTGTGAATGAAGTGTTTGAAGAACGAGGAGTTACTGATGTGAGAAGAATAAAGAGAGACAAGAGTTCAAGCTTGGGGATGCCCAAGGCACCTCAAGTAAATATTTTAAAGGATACTCAAGCATCTAAGCTAGGGAATGCCCCGGTTGGCATCCCATCTTTGTTCTTCAACAGATATCGGTATACCTCGGTTTTTGTTTTGTTCACATGATTTGTGTCCTTTGTGTTTTTATTTTTCTTTAAGAATCATGCTAGTATGAGATATCTCTTCATTGATTTATAGAATACTTCATGTGCTTAACTTATATCTTTTAAGTATGATCTTATAGAATTGCTCTTTGTGCTTCACTTAAATCATTTGAGTGTGGTTTTATAGAATGCTTCGCGTGCATCACTTATATATTTTGAGCTTGGACATTGGTTAGTCTATATTAATTGTAGAATTCTCCATGAACTTCACTTATATCTTTTGGAGTATGAATCTTACTATAAATTAAAGTGGATTTGGAAGAGTGTCAACTTTAGGAATTAGTGATCCCACTATCTTGGAGGGTGTTGAATCTTAGTGTGATATTTATGAAAGTGGATTTGGAAGAGTGTCAACTTTAGTTAGTATTCCACTATTTCGGAAGAGGTTCCAATTGAGTATGAGAACAAAGTTGTTATCCATGATTCTACTCAAAACTATTATGAGGGAGGAATATATGCTTGTAGGAGTTGCAATAATATCAAGTTTCCTCTCTATGTGCGTAAAGTTTTGAAGTTAAACTTGTTTTGCCTTCCTATGCTAGTTGATTCTTGTTCCTATAAATTGTGAGCTCACAAAATCCATAGGCATAGGAAGTGGGTTATATTTAAATGTGCTAGTCATATTCTTCATGATGCTCTTTTTATGTTTCAACTCTTATCTTTTATGTGAGCATCATTGAAATCATCATGCCTAGCTAAAAGGCATTAAAGGAAAGCACTTGTTGGGAGACAACCCAATATTTACCCTTACTGTTTTTGTGTGTATACATGATTAATATACTGTATTAATCATGTTTTATAGCTTTTGTTTCAATAAATTTCCAAGTAAGACCTTTGGGAAGACTTGGGTGAGAGTTAATGTGATCTTGCTGTAAAAAACAGAAACTTTGCGCTCACGAGATTAGCTGTCATTTTTTACAGAGGAGTGCTTTTGAGTTTATTCTTTTTGCAGAAGATTAATATACAAATTACTCACGTCCACAAATTTATTTTATAATTTTTGGAGTAGCATAAGTATGGTTATTCTTCAGATCATTACAGACTGTTCTGTTTCTGACAGATTCTGTTTTCATCGCATAGTTTGCTTGTTTTCTAGTTTCTATGGCTTATATTTCGCAATATAAATTGTAGAAATGATATGGTACAGTAGGTATTGTGTGAAAACAATTATGAACCTTGTCTTTTACAGCACCAAAGTGAATGGTTTACTCTTTATCATACTAACCTATCTCACAAAGTTCCATTAAGTTTTGTGTGGTTGAAGTTTTCAAGTTTTGGGTGAGATATCAATAGGAGGAGAATAAGGAGTGGGGAGACCCTAAGCTTGGGGATGCCCAAGGCACCCCAAGGTAATATTCAAGGAATACTCAAGCGCCTAAGCTTGGGGATGCCCCGGAAGGCATCCCCTCGTTCGTCTTCAAAACTATCGGTATACCTTACTCGGAGCTATATTCTTATTCGTCACATGATATGTGTTTTGCTTGGAGCGTATTTTCAATTTTACTTGCTGTTTGAATAAAATCATTGGATCTCAAATATTTAATAAAAAAGGAACCCTCCCATGGCTAGTTAATTATTTGAGTACTCAGTGTCCTTCACTCATATCTTTCGGAGTAGTTTGTCATTTACTCATGTGCTTCATGTATATCCTATGAGTAAATGGGGGAATGAATCGAATGTCATAAATCTGAATTTATATATGTTTCATATGCTTATAACATGGATAGTAATGACTTCACATATAAAGAGTATGAGGCATAAAAGTTGTTGAGAGTTGACAAACATAGTTTTGGTCATCATTGCAATTAATAGGAAGTAATAAAGAAAGAGAAGCTTCACATATCAATATACTATCTTGGACATATTTTATGATTGTGAGCACTCATTAAGTATGACATGCTAAAGAGTTGATGTTGGACAAGGAAGACAACATAATGGTTTATGTTTTCTCACATCTCACTTAAAGTATATTGTCATGGATCTTCCTAACATGTTGAGCTTGCCTTTCCCCCTCATGCTAGCCAAATTCCTTGCACCAAGTAGAGATACTACTTGTGCTTCCAAATATCTCTGAACCAAGTTTTGCCACAAGAGTCCACCATACCTACCTATGGATTGAGTAAGATCCTTCAAGTAAGTTGTCATCGGTGCAAGCAATAAAAATTGCTCTCTGAATATGTATGATCTATTAGTGTGAAGAAAATAAGCTTTATAAGATCTTGTTATGGAAGCAATAAAAGCGACGGACTGCATAATAAAGGTCCATATACAAGTGGCAATATAAAGTGACATTCTTTTGCATTAAGATTTTGTGCATCCAACCATAAAAGCGCATGACAACCTCTGCTTCCCTCTGTGAAGGGCCTATCTTTTACTTTATGTATTTTATATTATGCAAGAGTCAAGGTGATCCTCACCTTTCCCTTTTTCATTTTATCCTATGGCAAGCACCTCGTGTTGGAAAGATCCTGATATATATATCCAATTGGATGTAAGTTAGCATGAGCTATTATTGTTGACATCACCTAAAGGTGAATACGTTGGGAGGCAAAATTATAAGCCCCTATCTTTCTCAGTGTCTGATTAAAACTCCATAACCACAAGTATTGCGTGAGTGTTAGTAATTGTAGAAGACTATATGATAGTTGAGTATGTGGACTTGCTGAAAAGCTTTATTCTTGACTCTTTCCGATGTTATGATAAATTGCAATTGCTTCAATGACTGAGATTATAGTTTGTTAGTTCTCAATGAAGTTTCTGAACCATACTTGACATTGTGAATAGATTGTTACTTGATCATGAAAAGTTTTATGAGATAAGCTACTATTATGACACTTACTGTGCTAGAAAAGGTGATTGAAATTATCATTGATCGAACTTGTGCACCTGCTAGCATTCACACTTCATAAATTATTTCTTTTATCATTTACCTACTCGAGGGCGAGCAGGAATTAAGCTTGGGGATGCTGATACGTCTCCAACGTATCTATAATTTATGAAGTATTCATGCTATTATATTATCCATCTATGATGTTTTATATGCATTTATATGCCATATTATATGATTTTTGGGACTAACCTATTAACCTAGAGCCCAGTGCCAGTTTCTGTTTTCTCCTTGTTTTTGAATTTTACATAAAAGGAATACCAAACGGAGTCCAATTGACGTGCCAATTTTTCATGATTTTTGATGGACCAAAAGAAGACCACGGAGCATAGGAGTTGGGCCAGAAGAGTCCCGGGCTGCCCATGAGGGTGGGGGGCGCGTCCACCCCCCTAGGGCGCGCCCCCTATCTCGTGGACAGCCCGGAGACCCCCCTGACATGAAACCTACGCCAAAAAATCCTATAAATACAGAAACCTTCGGGAAATAACCTAGATCGGAAGTTCCGCCACCGCAAGCCTCTGTAGCCACGAGAAATCAATCTAGGCCCTCTCCAGCACCCTGCCGGAGGGGGCCATCATCACCGGAGGCCATGGAGGAGGATCTCGGAGGGGCCATCATCGCCATGAAGGCCAATGACCAGAGGGGGAAAGCCATGGAGGAGGAAGCACAAGGGGGAGAACCTCTCCTCCTCTTTCTTGGTGGCACCGGAGTGCCATCGGAAGGGGAATCATCGTCGTGGTGATCATCTTCATCAACATCACCATCCTCATCTCTTTTATGCGGTCCACTCTTCCGCACCCCGTTGTAATCCCTACTTGAACATGGTGCTTTATGCCACATATTATGATCCAATGATGTGTTGCCATCCTATGATGTTTTGAGTAGATATCTTTTATCCTTGGGTTGATTGATGGTCTAGATTGGTACGAGTTGTATGTTTTATTTTGGTGTTGTCCTATGGTGCCCTCCGTGTCGTGCAAGCGTGAGGGATTCCCGCTGTAGGGTGTTGCAATACGTTCATGATTCGCTTATAGTGGTTTGCGTGAGTGACTGAAACACAACCCCGAGTAAGGGGGTTGTTGCGTATGGGATAAATGGTACTTGATGCTTTAATGCTATGGTTGGGTTTTACCTTAATGATCTTTAGTAGTTGCGGATACTTGCTAGAGTTCCAATCATAAGTGCATATGATCCAAGTATAGAAAGTATGTTAGCTTATGCCTCTCCCTCATATGAAATTGCAATGATGATTACCGATCTTGTTAACAATTGCCTAGGACAATTCCGCACACCGATCCACCATTATTCCACACTTGCTATTTATAATATTTAGTAATATATTCTAACTTTATGATAACAGCACCTACTTTCATATTTTAGCTCTCCGATATCATGGAAAGTTATCCTCTTTATACCCACAACGCAGTTTTATTTCTTGTTTCAAGTTGGAAGCAAACGTTCGGTGCACGTAGAGTCGTATCAGTGGCAGATAGGGCTAGAGAGAATATTGATCTTTCCTTTAGCTTCTTGTGGGTTCGACACTCCATACTTATCACCTCCACCTTTGGGAATTGCTATGATGATTCCCTGCACTTGGGGATTATCAGTGTCCAATCATATAAGCATTACTCTTCAATTGTCTACCAACATAACATTAAAGTTTTCTTGTCTAGCCATAAAGTCATCAAATTCATCCAAGCATTGGCTAGCAAACTGAGGATTTCAACTTTATCATATCTATAGAGAGAATTTACCTTTACTACTTGTGTCGGTTTATCAAGACCATGTATTTCTACGATAGGTGGTACATTAAGGCCATGTATTTCTTCAACAGGAGGTAAATTTTTAACGTCTTCAGCTTTAATACTTTTCTCTTTCATAGATTTCTTTGCCTCTTGCATATCTTCAGGACTGAGAAATAGAACTCCCCTTTTCTTCGGAGTTGGTTTAGGAGTTGGCTCAGGAATTGGCTCAGGAGTTGTCTCAGGAAGTGTCCAATTATTTTCATTAGTCAACATATTATTCAATAGCAATTCAGCTTGATTGGCTGTTCTTTCCCTAAAAACACAACCGGCACAACTATCCAAGTGGTCTTTGGAAGCATCGGTTAGTCCATTATAAAAGATATCAACTATTTCATTTTTCTTAAGAGGGTGATCTGGCAAAGCATTAAGTAATTGGAGAAGCCTCCCCCAAGCTTGTGGGAGACTCTCTTCTTCAATTTGCACAAAATTATATATTTCCTTTAAAGCAGCTTGTTTCTTATGAGCAAGGAAATATTTAGCAGAGAAGTAGTAAATCATATCCTGGGGACTACGCACACAACCAGGATCAAGAGAGTTAAAACCAAGTTTTAGCATCACCCTTTAATGAGAACGGAAATATCTTAAGGATATAGTAGTAGCAAGATTTCTCGTCATTAGTGAATAGGGTAGCTATATCATTTAATTTAGTAAGATGTGCCACAACAGTTTTAGATTCATAGCCATAAAAAGATCAGATTCAACCAAGGTAATTATCTCAGGGTCGACAGACAAAATATAATCCTTATCAGTAACATAGATAGGTGAAGTAGCAAAAGCAGGGTCATATTTCATTCTAGCATTCAGAGACTTTTGTTTTAGCTTAGCTAATAATTTCTTAAGATCGGATCTATCATTGCAAGCAAGAAAATATCTAGCGGTTTCTTCATCCATAACATAACCCTCAGGCACAACAGGCAATTCATATTTAGGGGGAGAATCTTCTTCATCACTTTCATCAATATTATCAGTTTCAATAGTTTCATTCTCTCTAGGCCTAGCAAGTTGTTCATCAAGAAATTCACCTAATGGCACAGTAGTATCAAGCACAAAATTAGTTTCATCATAAGTATCATGCCTAGCAGAAGTGGCATCATCAATAACCTGCGACATATCCGAATTAATAGCAGAAGCAGGTTTAGGTGTCGTGAGCTTACTCAAAACAGAAGGAGAATCAAGTGCAGAGCTATATGGCAGTTCCTTACCTCCCCTCGTAGTTGAGGGAAAAATCTTAGTTCTTTCGTCTCTCAAGTTCCTCATAGTGATCAGCAGATATAAATCCCAAGTGACTCAAAGAATAGAGCTATGCTCCCCGGCAACGCCGCCAGAAAATAGTCTTGATAACCCACAAGTATAGGGGATCGCAATAGTTTTCGAGGGTAGAGTATTCAACTCAAATTTATTTCTTCGACACAAGGGGAGCCAAAGAATATTCTCAAGTATTAGTAGTTGAGTTGTCAATTCAACCACACCTGTATAACTTAATATCTGTAGCAAAGTATTTAGTAGCAAAGTAGTATGGAAGTAACGGTAACGGTAGCAAAAGTAACTGTAGCAGTTTTGTAGCAATTGTAACAGTGGCAACGGTAAAGTAACTAAGCAAAGAGCAATATGTGAAAAGCTCGTAGGCATTGGATCGGTGATGGATAATTATGTCGGATGCGATTCCTCATGTAATAGTTATAACATAGGGTGACACAGAACTAGCTCCAAATCATCAATGTAAAGTAGGCATGTATTCCAAATATAGCCATACGTGCTTATGGAAAAGAACTTGTATGACATCTTTTGTCCTACCCTCCCGTGGAAGCGGGGTCCTATTGGAAACTAAGGGATATTAAGGCCTCCTTTTACTAGAGTACCAGACCAAAGCATTAACACCTAGTGAATACATGAACTCCTCAAACTACGGCCATCACCGGTAAGTATCCCGATTATTGTCACTTCGGGGTTAACAGATCATAACACATAATAGGTGACTATAGACTTGCAAGATCGGATCAAGAACTCACATATATTCATGAAAACATAATAGGTTCAGATCTGAAATCATGGCACTCAGGCCCTAGTGACAAGCATTAAGCATAGCAAAGTCATAGCAACATCAATCTTAGAACATAGTGGATACTAGGGATCAAACCCTAACAAAACTAACTCGACTACATGGTAAATCTCATCCAACCCATCACCATTCAGCAAGCCTACGATGAAATTACTCACGCACGGCGGTGAGCATCATGAAATTGGTGATGGAGGATGGTTGATGATGACGACGGCGACGAATCCCCCTCTCCGGAGCCCCGAACGAACTCCAGATCAGCCCTCTCGAGAGAGATTAGGGCTTGGCGGCGGCTCCGTATCGTAAAACGTGATGAATCCTTCCCTCTGATTTTTTTTCTCCGCGAACGCGAATATATGGAGTTGGAGTTGAGGTCGGTGGAGGTCCAGGGGGCCCACGAGGCAGGGGGCGCGCCCAGGGGGTAGGCGTGCCCCCCACCCTCGCGGACAAGGTGTGGGCCCGCTGACGTTGATTCTTTCGCCAGTATTTTTTATTAATTCCAAAAAGTTGCTCCGTGGGTTTTCAGGTCATTCCAAGAACTTTTATTTCTGCACAAAAATAACATTGTAGCAGTTCTGCTGAAAACAGCGTCAGTCCGGGTTAGTTCCATTCAGATCATGCAAGTTAGAGTCCAAAACAATGGCAAAAGTGTTTGGAAAAGTAGATACGATGGAGACGTATCAGTCATCTTATCTTTCCTACGGGGTTAAGGAACTAGGCTTCCTCTTCTTTCTACCAGGATCACGTGTTACTAATCTGTAGACTTATAGGATTGATGGTTCTAAGCTTCAGTTCGGTTCGTACCACCTCCGTGTATTCATAGCTGGTCTCAGAATCGCGATATTGTGATGTTGAGTGGCTATGCCACCATTTTGCAGGATGTCCCAAATCTTCTTGAGCGTTACAGCTGTTATGATGTCCGAGTCATCCCAGGTTTCTAAACAACCTGATGCACTTGCAAAATCCTTTTCCTATGGTTTTGATGTTCTTTTAGGCCAGGTTAATCGCACAAACCGGCAAGTTGAGGTACTTGATTGCCTCGGTATATATGTTGGAGTTATTATTATGACCCTAGGTGTCTTAGAGAACCACCTAGTAATCTAGCCATGTTTTGTGTTCCCAGTGTGATGATTTTGGCCATCATTCTCGAAAGCATCCCATGATGCCATTTAGTTAGTAGGCATTCCATTCCTGGGTTCTTGAACCTGAGATTCACTCTACTCATTCATGTTGGTAGTGTTTGCTAGTTCCTTTATTATATTAGTAACCTTGCGATAGTCCTCGAGGTCCGTGGTATCTCATTCTTCCAAACCATAAACCATCATGGCAGAAGTTCTTTTGAACCAAAAAATCACAACCAGGGTGCTCTTGAGGAGTACTCCATTCATATTGTGACTCCATCAGTTCTACCTTTCTGCATGGGTTATCCAGAAGAAATATGTTGAACTCGTTCGACATGCTAATCTATGCACCCACAACTCAGAAAATCGTATGTTCCTTTGAGTTGTCCCTCTTTAGTTGTTTTCTGACCTTCGTCTATCTGATGGTCAAGAGCATGTCATGCATTGATGCTCATCGATGCCTATTATATTTATGGTCCGTCGGTCCGTTATATTCCAGAATGACTAGGAGAAACAAACTCCAGTACCTTATCCATTTCTAGGATTGGGTCAAAGTAGTTGTATTCCGCAGATCAAATGCTAAACCAGCTTTTGTTCTATTCTACCTTGGAGTATTACCCTATTTATGTCAAGAATATCATAGGAATTGCACCATCTCTTATGAATTCTTGATGTAGTGATACTTCTCACCATCATCATTCATTCCTCGGTCCTCGTGTTTTTGTAACCGGAATGTCGACAAGTGAATTGTGATGTGTGAAATCAATACTCCGAGCAAATTGTTGCTTGGTAGTAAATGGACAATATTCTCATTCTTAGCGTGTTGGTTATTAAATTAACATCCTAAGATTGATCATGCTACCTAGTCCTTATTTCTGGTGCACTCTTTTGATCATATCATCTTGCCCTGAAAAGCAAGATTGTTCTCGAGCTTAATAAACATATCGGTGGTTCGTGATTTTCTGGATATCTTTTCGGAAGTATCACCAGGTTGTCCCCTGACTGTTATGTTGAGCCCGTGATCAAGTTGGTTTCTTGTAAACTACCCCTTCTCCAAGAATCTGTGTTGGATACCCCTAAGCTAGTTGGTTAAGCTAAACAACAACTTGGAGAGTTGGAAGATAAACGCTTGCCTAACTTAGTTCATCTCTAAGGGATATCTTGTGTGTGTGTGTGTGTGTTGAAGAAAGATTATATCTTCATCAATTGGTCCTCGTGGTCAGTTGTTGGACCTATTGTCTTACCCAATCTTTGATTTGAGTATGGGCTATCGCCAAATCAAATCAGAACCAATGATGTTCGTAATGTTGTTTTACTCGTGGTTGATCCCTCGAGCATACACCATTATATCTTTTGGTCTGACCAATGCTATCACTTTGCTCACATAGTTATGGAATTCCACTTATATGGAAACCTGGATGAATTGATATTGAGCCCATCAGCAACATTTCTAGCTTCTCCATGATTCGTGTTGAACATCCAGCTAGTATTGGAAACTTTTATAGGCATTATCTTCATGTCCTGTTCATGAAGCATATGTTGGATGAAAGAAGTGACTTCCTCTAATTCATGTGCATTCGGTGCAAGTTGCCGCCGTGAATCCAAGAAAGCATGTTATTACTTCCTCTGGAATCATCCCAAGTCAGTTATGCATGTGTGAAGTATTCTATGGTTTGATAGACTGATCATCTCCATTCCATATGTATTCCTAGCACACAAAGCCACTGATTGATTTGTTCATGGTAAATAAGTCTAATTTAAGTGTACAAGACTTCGATATCCCCAATGATGGTTCCCTACCAGAACTCGGTAGTGTTTTATTATAAGACTACTACGTGGTCATGCTTGTGTTGGGCAGCGTGTTCACATGTGGGTAGTAGAACTAGCTCATGTTTTGGAGCTTGCTATCGTAGTTCATTTCCCGAGAATCTTGCAACGTCATCTCGTAGATTTGTGTTGCAACCTTTCACTTTCAGACATGCTGAGTCTGGAAATCCTGACACCAACCAGATCTGTAGCTCAGGCAAATATGATGGTTGGAACATTTTCCAAGAATCATAATATTGGTCTCTCTATAACCGGTAAAGTGGATGTTGTGGCTACCCCACCTAGCCAGAAGGCCAACTATGGTAGTATCTTGATTCAGCAATTTAGCCACCTCCCCATCAGGATGTCATATGACTTATTCTAGAAGATGTTCCTTATGGATCCTTTATCTTCCCGAAGTCTGACCTATACTTGATGGCCACGTTAATGCTTTAAGTATGACTGTGGTATGTACAACATCAAGGAGAACATTAGAAGCCGAGTGCTAAATGCCTCTCGGTCGATCATCCAGATTTTGTTTCCTTGGCATCGCTAAGGTGAAACCTGAGAAAGTGTTGTCTTCATTTGCTTCTGCATTCTCCATCATTGTTCATCATGGTAGTATGATGTGTTGCCAGGATCCTTGGCACGGATGTTGGTAAGACCTTGATGAATAAGGAAATGCCTAAGTTCTCGAGAGCATGCTCAGTCATTGGATTATATCCTCGGCATCCTCTGGAATTGGCTTTCCATTTGATGAGTTGTCTTATAACTCTAGTTTTCTTTCCAAACTAAGTATGCCATCCTTTCATACTCCGCCAAACGATTGTTGGTGAATTGCCTTAGGCTGGTATAAAGAGTCTCAATGATTTTTATATCAAAAATAATTCTTTTTGCCACTTAAGGGAATAATTCTATGAGTCACCCTCCCTGAGGTGCCCCGTTATGGAACCATGGTAGTTATCTCCTCACTACTTTGAAACCATGCACCGTCTTACTCAAGCGTGGAATTGATGCCTACCAAATTGAGCCTTGTCATCTGTTTCTTCCCATTGCTCATGATGTGTGTTTTGTGTCTGAACTTGAGAGGTGTCCTTACGTCTCACTCCATGAGTTGATCCTGAGTGCTCGACCTTCAAGGAGATCGATTCCTCTAGAGTTTCTTCTATCGTCATCGTGTTGGATAAAGATCTCGAAAGCAAAGACGTCAAGATCAATTCGAAGCACTGAATCAACATCTTCGAGAAGGGAAAATGGATCATGAAGATTGTGATAGTTTTGTGACCCCCTTTTCCTCTTACCTCATGACTTGAATCTCGGGACGAGATTCTTGTTTAGTGGGGGTGAGTTGTCACATCCCTAGCCTTGCTATGCACTTGGACTAGCTTGGTTGCTCCATCATGTCTAAATTTCATTTAAACTTGAAATGGGGATGGCAGAAACCCACAGCACCACTTAATCCAACTAGGGTTACTAAAATACTTTTTCAATGAACCTGAATTGCCCTTCAAAAATGTTCATCATCTTTGCCTTGGTCTAGAACCTCTGACAAAAATGTTCACATTTTTTCAGGACAACATTGGGTCACTGAATTAAATCATACATTATTTGCATTTGGGCATTTAAATTTTATATATTATTTTAAATGTCCAAATATTCATGAACTAAAATGTTTGTTGTTGGAAATAATCCAAACAGTGGCCACAAGCAGTCTCATGATTTTTTAAAATGCTCTGGCATTTTTAATGAACCCAAAAAAATTACAGAAAATAGAAAATACAAAGAATTAGAAAAGGAGAGAGAGAGAAAGGACCCGACCCACTCACCTGTGTTGGCCCAGCCCACCTGGCCTGGTGCTAGTCATCCCTAACCTCTGCCAGTAGGCAGAGGCGGGACAGCGCACGCGCACGCGAGGCGCCACGCCTCCTCCTGCTTGCCGCCGAGCCCCTGGACGCTTGGGTGAACACTCCAGAGCCGTGCCGATCGAGCTGCCCGCCCCGCCTCTCTCCCCTTGTCTCCCTCGCCCTCCCTCGCGATGGCCAAGTGCCATCCTCGTTGTCGTTCGCCTTAGTCGTCACCAAAGCCACCCCCTCGCCCCTCTGACGTGCCCATGAGCTCCACCTCCGTCGTCTACACCTCCTCGATGACTCACGCGACGCCGGACGCCTCCAAGCACCGTCTCCGAACCCTTCTTCCTCCTCGGTCAACGGAGATCCACCTCACTGCCCCGACCACTCCGGACCTCCTCCGAGCTTGTCGTCTGCACAGCTGCAACCGCCGTGAGCCTCTCCCTCGAACCACCTCCTCTGTTGTTTTGTTTGCTTGCCGTAGCAACTATTTCACTGACGACCGAGAACCGCCGCCGCCTGAGCTTGTGGCCGACGCAGCTCCGGTGACCCAATGGTCACCCCGGCATGCCTAATGTGATCGCTGCCTTGTGTAGCGTCTCCCTAGCGCAAAACCCCGTCCTTTTGCATGCCCTGGCCTCGATCCTGAGCTCACCCAAGCTCCGGCCACCGCCGAGGTCGTCGCCATGCCTAGCTCCGGCCACTCTAGCTCACCCTGCTTGCTCCACCAGACGCGACGCACTCCTAGGAACCCGTAGGAGCAAACCGCACGTCGAACGATGCTTTGTAGCGAGCACATGATGCACCTCCGCCGTCGGCCGAGGTCGTCGCCGGTAAACCTCCAGCGAGGATGATGTGGCACATTGATTAAATGCTAATGATGCCACTAACTAACCCCCTAGCTCACTGATAGCTCGGCCCCACTATCTAATTAAACATAGTTTACTTTTTGTTTAGGTTTAACTAACCATGGTGGGCCCACGTGTCAGCTTTAAGCAAGCTGATGTGGACTTTGACTGGGCCGACATGTCAGCGACACTAGCCAGCCCCAGTCACTGACTAGTGGACCCCACTGGTCAGGTTTGACCCGTGGCAGCCCTGTTGACCTGCTGAAAGCAAGCATGACACAGTGCTGACGCGGTAAGTCATTTTTTGGATTTATTCTTATTCAGGAAATTCCAGAAAATGCACAAAACTTCTAAAAATCATAGAAATTGATCTGTAACTCCAAATACAAAGTTTTATATATGAAAAATGATCAGAAAAATCCAATCTATCCATCTTTACTGGTTTCATGCATGATAAAGCAATTTAACCTTGATGTTTAGTGCAAAACATGATAAGGCACTACTTAAATTCATACATTGAATTTGGGGTTGAACCTTTGGTTCAAAAATGACTCAAACCCATCTGGTTGTAGTTGCATTAGGCCAACACACTCATATTGCCATGTCATGATCATGCATCATATTGTGCATTGCATTGATTGTGTTCCTTCTCTGTTGCCGATGGTTGTTCCCTCTCGATAGACGTGTTCCGACGATGAGTTTGATGACACCGACGAAGAGCTATACTATCTTCAGAAGTGCCAGGCAAGCAAAACCCCCTTGTTCATTCCAATACAATCCCACTCTCTCGCTCCTGCTCCATTTTAATGCATTAGGACAACAATGATTCAACTGTTACATGTTGTGGTAGTTGAACCCCTTTTCCTCTGCATGACCTGTCATTGCCAAAGTAAATAAATGAAACCCACTAGCATGAGTAGGAGTTGTTTGAGCGCTGATGTGCCTACTCATTCATGCTTGTTTGTCATGCCTGCTACTGCTTAGAGTTGAGTCAGGTCTGATTCGCCGGGAATGAATTGGAAAGTGGTGAACATGTCCTACTGTGTGTGAACTAAGTGTGTGAACACAATTTGGTAAAGGTAGCGGTGAGAGGCCATGTAGGAGTACATGGTGGGTTGTCTCATTGAAGCCGTCCTCAGGAATTGAGTTCTATGTTTGTGATGCATGAACAACTACTACCACTCATTGGGATCCTTAATTGAACCTCTCGACTTATTAACCACCCCTATCCTCTGTCCAGGTGTTGCAAGTAGTTTCTGGTGTTTGTAGTATGCTGGAGGCCGTACGCAGCGCTGACCCGAGGGGTGGGTTGTGATGCGTTAGGCATGTGGCTGGGTATGCTGGGCGCCTGTTTGGTGTCGTGGAACCCTGTACACATTGTTCGGGGCCGTATGTGGAAACCTCAGCCGGACTCCCTGCGGATGGAACCTAAATAGGCGATAAACCTGGACCAGGGACTTGTGTGGTTAGTCAGGTCGTGGCCGACACCCTCGCCAGGCTTCCACTTGAAGGTTGCCGAGATACATGACGTGTACATGGCGGTAAGTGGTGAGAGCATGTGAGAAGAAGTACACCCCCGCAGGGTTAACATCATCTATTTGAATAGCCGCGTCCGCGGTAAATGACCTCTGGGTTGCCTATACAGTTCATAGACAAGTGAAAGTGGATACTCTAAAATACGCAAGATAAGCGTGAGTGCTATGGATGGCGTTCTCGTAGAGAGACGGGAGTGCATCCATAGTGGTGTATTGATATGGTGAATATGTGGACTTGTGTGTGCCACCGCAAAAGAGTTACTTGCCGACCTAGTTCAGGATAGCCACAGAGTCAAAGCTGGCGAGCTGCAGTTAAACCCCAACATCCCTTTGTTGTTATTGATGCATATGTAGTTAGTTCTGATGCAAGTCTTGCTGGGTACATTTGTACTCATGTTTGCTTAATTTATGTTTTTGCAGAGAGATTTCAGTCTCGCTAGTAGTTCCGTGTGGACTTCGATGTTTAGCTTGTTACCTCCGCTACAATCTTGTGCCCCCGACAGGATCTTGTAGATAGTCAGGCTTCTCAGCCCTTTTCATTTGTAGATGTCTGTACTCAGACATGTTAAGCTTCCAGATGTGCTTTTGACTTGTATGCTCTTGTTGGGAAACGTAGCAGAAATTCAAAATTTTCCTACGTGTCACCAAGATCTATCTATGGAGAAACCAGCAACGAGGGGAATGAGAGTGCATCTACATACCCTTGTAGATCGCTAAGCGGAAGCGTTCAAGAGAACGGGGTTGAAGGAGTGGTACTCGTCGTGATCCAAATCACCGGAGATCCTAGTGCCGAACGGACGGCACCTCCGCGTTCAACACACGTACAACCCGGTGACGTCTCCCATGCCTTGATCCAGCAAGGAGAGAGGGAGAGGTTGAGGAAGACTCCATCCAGCAGCAGCACGACAGCGTGGTGGTGGTGGAGGAGCGTGGCAATCCTGCGGGGCTTCGCCAAGCACCGCGTGAGAAGAGGAGGACTTGGGAGAGGGGGGGGACTGCGCCAGAACTTCATGTGAAGCTCCCATGCGTCTCCACTATATATAGGGGTGGAGGGGCTGGTTTCTTGCCCTCCAAGTCCATTGGGGCGTTGGCCAAGGTGGGAGGAAAGAAATCCCATCATTTCCTTCCCCACCGATTGTTATCCCCCCTTTTTAGGGATCTCAATCTTATCCCTTCGGGATATGATCTTATTCTTTCTAAGGGGGTATCTTGGTGCGCCTTGACCAGGGGTGTGGGGCCTTTCCCCCACTACCCACGTTCATGTGGGTCCCCCCATGCAGGTGGGCCCCACTCCGGAACCTTCTAGAACCTTCCCGGTACAATACCGAAAATTCCCGAACATTTTCCGGTGGCCAAAATAGGACTTCCCATACTTAAATCTTTACCTCCGGACCATTCCGGAACTCCTCTTGACGTCCGGGATCTCATCCGGGACTCCGAACAACATTCGGTAACCACATACAAACTTCCTTTATAACCCTAGCAATATCGAACCTTAAGTGTGTAGACCCTACGGGTTCGGGAGACATGTAGACATGACCGAGACGTTCTCCGGTCAATAACCAGCAGCGGGATCTGGATACCCATGTTGGCTCCCACATGTTCCACGATGATCTCATTGGATGAACCACGATGTCAAGGACTCAATTAATCCCGTATACAATTCCCTTTGTCTAATGGTATTGTACTTGCCCGAGATTCGATCGTCGGTATACCGATACCTTGTTCAATCTCGTTACCGGCAAGTCTCTTTACTCGTTCCGTAACACATCATCCCGTGATCAACCCCTTGGTCACATTGTGCACATTATGATGATGTCCTACCGAGTGGGCCCAGAGATACCTCTCCATTTACACGGAGTGAGAAATCCCAGCCTCGATTCGTGCCAACCCAACAGATACTTTCGGAGATACCTGTAGTGCACCTTTATAGCCACCCGATTCGTTCGACGCTTGGTACACCCAAAGCATTCCTACGGTATCCGGAGTTGCACAATCTCATGGTCTAAGGAAATGATACTTGACATTAGAAAAGCTTTAGCATACGAACTACACGATCTTTGTGCTAGGCTTAGGATTGGGTCTTGTCCATCACATCATTCTCCTAATGATGTGATCCCGTTATCAACGACATCCAATGTCCATGGTCATGAAACCGTAACCATTTATTGATCAACGAGCTAGTCAACTAGAGGCTTACTAGGGACATGGTGTTGTCTATGTATCCACACATGTATCTGAGTTTCCTATCAATACAATTATAGCATGGATAATAAACAATTATCACGAACAAGGAAATATAATAATAACCAATTTATTATTGCCTCTAGGGCATATTTCCAACAGTCTCCCACTTGCACTAGAGACAATAATCTAGTTCACATCGCCATGTGATTAACACTCACAGGTCACATCGCCATGTGACCAACATCCAAAGAGTTTACTAGTGTCATTAAACTAGTTCACATCATCATTTGATTAAGACGCAATGAGTTCTGGGGCTTGATCATGTTTTGCTTGTGAGAGAGGTTTTAGTCAACGGGTCTATAACATTCAGATCCGTATGTACTTTGCAAATCTCTAGGTCATATTGTAAATGCTACTTCCATGCTCCACTTGGAGCTATTCCAAATGGTCGCTCCACTATACGTATCCGGTTTGCTACTCAGAGTCACTCGGATAGGTGTTAAAGCTTGCATCAACGTAACCCTTTACGCCGAACTCTTTATCACCTCCATAATCGAGAAACATATCCTTATTCCTCTAAGGATAATTTTGACCGCTATCTGGTGATCCACTCCTTGATCTCCTTTGTACCCTCTTGCGGATATGTAGCAAGGCACACATCGGTGCGGTACACAAAGATAGCATCCGTAGAGCCTACGTCTAAAGCATAGGGGACGACCTTCGTCCTTTCTCTCTTTTCTGCCGTGGTCGAGCTTTAAGTCTTAACTTCATACCTTACATCTCAGGCAAGAACTCCTTGGACTGATCCATCTTGAACACCTTCAAGATCATGTCAAGGTATATGCTCATTTGAAAGTACCATTTAGCGTTTTTGATCTATCCTCATAGATCTTGATGCTCAATGTTCAAGTAGCTTAAACCAGGTTTTCCATTGAAAAATACTTTTCAAATAACCCTATATGCTTTCCAAAAATTCTACATCATTTCTGATCAACAATATGTCAATAACATATACTCATCAGAAATTCTATAGTGCTCCCACTCACTTCTTTGGAAATACAAGTTTCTCATAAATTTTTGTATAAACCCAAAATATTTGATCATCTCATCAAAACGTATATTCCAACTCCAAGATGCTTACTCCGGTCCTTAGAAGGATCATTGGAGCCAAGATACCTTTTAGCATCCTTAGGATCGACAAAAACTTTCGGATTGTATCACATACAACCTTTCCTTCGAAGACCGGTAAGGAAACTCGTTTTGACATCCATCTGCCAGATTTCATAAATGCAGCTTGTGCTAACATGATTCCGACGGACTTAAGCATCGCTACGGATGAGAAAATCTCATCGTAGTCAACTCCTTGAACTTGTGAAAAACTCTTCGCCACAAGTCAAGCTTCATAGACGGTGACATCACCGTCCACGTCCGTCTTCTTCTTAAAGATCCATTTATCTTAATGGCTTGCCGATCATCGGGCAAGTCCACCAAAGTCCATGCTTTGTTCTGATACATGGATCCTATCTCGGATTTCATGGCTTCTAACCATTTGACGGAATTTGGGCCCACCATTGCTTCTCCATAGCTCGTAGGTTCATTGTTGTCTAGCAACATGATCTTCAAGACAAGATTACTGTACCACTCTGAAGCAGTACGCATCCTTGTCACCCTACGAGGTACGGTAGTGACTTGATCCGAAGTTTCATGATCACTATCATAAGCTTCTACTTCAATTGGTGTAGGTGCCACAGGAACAACTTCCTGTGCCCTTCCACACACTAGTTGTAGTGACGGTTCAATAACCATATCAAGTCTCCACCATCCTCCCACTCAACTTTTCGAGACAAACTTTTCCTCGAGAAAGGACCCGATTCAAGAAGCAATCCCTATTGCTTTCGGATCTGAATTAGGAGGTATACCCAACTGTTTTGGGTGTCCTATGAAGATGCATTTTATCCGCTTTGGGTTCGAGCTTATCAACCTGAAATTTTTTCAGATAAGCGTCGCAGCCCCAAACCTTTAAGAAATGACAGCTTAGGTTTCTCTAAACCATAGTTCATATGGTGTCATCTCAACGGAATTACGTGGTGCCCTATCTAAAGTGAATGTGGTTGTCTCTAATGCCTAACCCATAAACGATAGTGGTAATTCGATAAGAGACATCATGGTACGCACCTTATCCAATAGGGTGCAACTATGATGTTCGGACACACCATCAAACTATGGTGTTCCAGGCGGTATTAATTATGAAACAATTTCCACAATGTCTTAATTGCGTGCCAAAGCTCATAACTCAGATACTCATCTCTATGATCATATCATAGACATTTCATCCTCTTGTCACGATGATCTTCAACTTCACTCTAAAATTACTTGAACCATTCAATAATTCAGACTTGTGTTTCATCAAGTAAATATACTCTACATCTACTCGAATCATCGTGAAGTAAGAACATAACGATATTCATCAGATGCCTCAAAGACTCATTGGACTGCACACATCAAAATGTGTTACTTCCAACAAGTTGCTATCTTGTTCCATTTTTTGAAAAACGAGGCTTTTAGTCATCTTGCCCATGTGGTATGATTTGCATATCTCAAGTGATTCAAAATCAAGTGAGTCCAAACGATCCATCTGCATGGAGTTTCTTCATGCGTATACACCAATAGACATGGTTCGCATGTCTCAAACTTTTCAAAATGAGTGATTCCAAAGATCCATCAACATGGAGCTTCTTCATGCTTTTATACCAATATGACTTACATGGCGATTGCCACAACCGAGTGGTACTATCATTACTATCTTATATCTTTTGGCATGAAAATGTGTATCACTACGATCGAGATTCAATAAACCATTCCTTTAGGTGCAAGACCATTGAAGGTATTATTCAAATAAATAGAGTAACCATTATTCTCCTTAAATGAATAACCGTATTGCGATAGACATAATCCAATCATGTCTATGCTCAACGCAAACACCAAATCTCGATGGTAGAGGGAGTGTGCGATGCTTGATCACATCAACCTTGGAAACACTTCCAACACATATCGTCAGCTCACCTTTAGCTAGTCTCCATTTATTCCATAGCTTTTATATCGAGTTACTAACACTTAGCAACCGAACCGGTATCTAATACCCTGGTGCTACTAGGAGTACTAGTAAAGTACACATTAACATAATGTATATCCAATATACTTCTATCAACCTTGTCAGCCTTCTCATCTACCAAGTATCTAGGGTAATTCCGCTCCAGTGGTTGTTCCCCTTATTACAGAAGCACTTAGTCTCGGGTTTGGGTTCAACCTTGGGTTTATTCACTAGAGCAGCAGCTGATTTGCCGTTTCATGAAGTATCCCTTCTTGCCCTTGCCCTTCTTGAAACTAGTGGTTTCACCAACCATCAACAATTGATGCTCCTTCTTGATTTCTATTTTCGCGGTGTCAAACATCGCGAATACCTCAAGGATCATCATATCTATCCCTGATATGTTATAGCTCATCACGAAGCTCTAGCAGCTTGGTGGCAATGACTTTGGAGAAACATCACTATCTCATCTGGAAGATCAACTCCCACTCGATTCAAGTGATTGTTGCACTCAGACAATCTGAGCACAAGCTCAATGATTGAGCTTTTCTCCCTTAGTTTGCAGGCTAAGAATATCATCGGAGGTCTCATACCTCTTGACGTGGGCACGAGCCTGAAATCCCAATTTCAGCCCTCGAAACATCTCATATGTTCCGCAACGTTTCGAAAGCGTCTTTGGTGCCTAAACTCTAAACCATTTAACTGAACTATCACGTAGTTATCAAAACGTGTATGTCCGATGTTCGCAACATCCACAGACGACGTTTGGGGTTCAGCACACTAAGCGGTGCATTAAGGACATAAGCTTTCTATTGTCCGCATAATCGCTAGTGTCAACTTTCAACTATATTTTCTCTAGGAACATATCTAAACAAGGAACTAAAGCGAGCTTCGACATAATTTGCAAAGATCTTTTGACTATGTTCAGGATAATTAAGTTCATCTTATGAACTCCCACTCGATAGACATCCTCTAGTCATCTAAGTGATTACATGATCCGAGTCAACTAGGCCGTGTCCGATCATCACGTGAGATGGACTAGTCATCATCGGTGAACATCTTCATGTTGATCGTATCCTCCATACGAATCATGCTCGACCTTTTGGTATCTGTGTTCCGAGGCCATGTCTGTACATGCTAGGCTCGTCAAGTTAACCCTAAGTGTTTTGCATGTGTAAAACTGTCTTACACCGTTGTATGTGAACGTAAGGATCTATCACACCCGATCATCACGTGGTGCTTCAAACGATGAACTTTAGCAACGGTGCACGTTAGGGAGAACACTTCTTGAAATTGTTGTAAGGATCATCTTATTTACTACCGTCGTTCTAAGTAAACAAGATGCATAAACATGATAAACATCACATGCAATCAAATAGTGACATGATATGGCCAATATCATTTTGCTCCTTTTGATCTCCATCTTCGGGGCTCCATGATCATCATCGTTTGGCATGACACCATGATCTCCATCATCATGATCTCCATCATCGTGTCTCCATGAAGTTGTCTCGCCAACTAATTACTTCTACTACTATGGCTACCGGTTAGCAATAAAGTAAAGTAATTACATGGCGTTGTTCAATGACACGCAGGTCATACAATAAATAAAGACAACTCCTATGGCTCCTGCCGGTTGTCATACTCATCGACATGCAAGTCATGATTCCTATTACAAGAACATGATCAATCTCATACATCACATATCATTCATCACATTCTTCTTGGCCATATCACATCACATAGCATACCCTTCAAAAACAAGTTAGACGTCCTCTAATTGTTGTTGCATGTTTTACGTGGCTGTTATGGGTTTCTAGCAAGAACGTTTCTTACCTACGCAAAACCACAACGTGATATGCCAATTTCTATTTACCCTTCATAAGGACTCTTTTCATCGAACCCGTTCCAACTAAAGTGGGAGAGACTGGCACCCGCTAGCCACCTTATGCACCAAGTGCATGTCAATCGGTGGAACCTGTCTCACGTAAGTGTACGTGTTAGGTCGGTCCAGGCCGCTTCATCCCACAATACCATCGAAACAAGATTGGACTAGTAACGGTAAGCATATTGCACAAAATCAACGCCCACAACTACTTTGTTTTCTACTCGTGCAAAGAATCTACGCAATAGGCCTAGCTCTGATACCACTGTTGGGGAACGTAGCAGAAATTCAAAATTTTCCTACGTGTCACCAAGATCTATCTATGGAGAAACCAGCAATGAGGGGAAGGATAGTGCATCTACATACCCTTGTAGATCGCTAAGCGGAAGCATTCAAGAGAACGGGGTTGAAGGAGTGGTACTCGTCGTGATCCAAATCACCGGAGATCCTAGTGCCGAACGGACGGCACCTCCGCGTTCAACACACGTACAACCCAGTGAGGTCTCCCATGGCTTGATCCAGCAAGGAGAGAGGGAGAGGTTGAGGAAGACTCCATCCAGCAGCAGCACGACGGCGTGGTGGTGGTGGAGGAGCGTGGCAATCCTGCAGGGCTTCGCCAAGCACCGCGTGAGAAGAGGAGGACTTGGGAGAGGGGGAGGGCTGCGCCAGAACTTCGTGTGAAGTTCCCATGCGTCTCCCCACTATATATAGGGGTGGAGGGGCTGGTTTCTTGCCCTCCAAGTCCATTGGGGCGTTGGCCAAGGTGGGAGGAAAGAAATCCCATCATTTCCTTCCCCACCGATTGTTATCCCCCCTTTTTAGGGATCTCGATCTTATCCCTTGGGATATGATCTTATTCCTTCTAAGGGGGATCTTGGTGCGCTTGACCAGGGGTGTGGGGCCTTTCCCCACTACCACGTTCATGTGGGTCCCCATGCAGGTGGGCCCCACTCCGAACCTTCTAGAACCTTCCGGTACAATACCGAAAATTCCCGAACATTTTCGGTGGCCAAAATAGGACTTCCCATATATAAATCTTTACCTCCAGACCATTCCGGAACTCCTCGTGACGTCCAGGGATCTCATCCGGACTCGAACAACATTCGGTAACCACATACAAACTTCCTTTATAACCCTAGCGCCATCGAACCTTAAGTGTGTAGACCCTACGGGTTCGGAGACATGTAGACATGACCGAGGCGTTCTCGGTCAATAACCAGCAGCGGATCTGGATACCCATGTTGGCTCCCACATGTTCCATGATGATCTCATCGGATGAACCACGATGTCAAGGACTCAATTAATCCGTATACAATTCCCTTTGTCTAACGGTATTGTACTTGCCCGAGATTCGATCGTCGGTATACCGATACCTTGTTCAATCTCGTTACGGCAAGTCTCTTTACTCGTTCCGTAACACATCATCCCGTGATCAACCCCTTGGTCACATTGTGCACATTATGATGATGTCCTACCGAGTGGGCCCAGAGATACCTCTCCGTTACACGGAGTGACAAATCCGATCTCGATTCGTACAACCCAACAGATACTTTCGGAGATACCAGTAGTGCACCTTTATAGCCACCCGCCACGTTCGACGTTTGGTACACCCAAAGCATTCCTACGGTATTCGGGAGTTGCACAATCTCATGGTCTAAGGAAATGATACTTGACATTAGAAAAGCTTTAGCATACGAACTACACGATCTTTGTGCTAGGCTTAGGATTGGGTCTTGTCCATCACATCATTCTCCTAATGATGTGATCCCGTTATCAACGACATCCAATGTCCATGGTCGGGATACCGTAACCATATATTGATCAACGAGCTAGTCAACTAGAGGCTTACTAGGGACATGGTGTTGTCTATGTATCCACACATGTATCTGAGTTTCCTATCAATACAATTATAGTATGGATAATAAACGATTTTCATGAACAAGGAAATATAATAATAACCAATTTATTATTGCCTCTAGGGCATATTTCCAACAGCTCTGAATGTTGGGTCATGAGACCCATGTTTGTAATATCTGGCTCATCGGAGCCTAATGAATAAATACTTTGAGTCGTAGAGTTTTGTTATGATGCCATGTTGTATTTGCACATATCGAGCATATTGTGTGTATGATTTGAAATGCTTGGTATGTGTGGGATCCGACAACCTAGTTGTTTATCCTTGGTACCCTCTCTTACCGGGAAATGTCTCCTAGTACTTCCACTGAGCCATGGTAGCTTGCTACTGCTCCGGAACACTTAGGCTGGCCGGCATGTGTCCTTCTTCGTTCCTGTGTCTGTCCCTTCGGGGAAATGTCAGACGGTGTCTACCGGAGTCCTGCTAGCCTGCTAAAGCCCGGATTCTCCGGAGTCCTGTTAGCCTAGCTGCTACAGCCCGGATTCACTCACTGATGACTGACACGTTCGTTGCTGGGTCATGTATGCATGTCCCTGTAAGTTAGTGCCACTTTGGGTTTACGACTAGTCATGTCGGCCCGGGTTCTTTGTCATATGGATGCTAGTTACACTATCATATACGTGAGCCAAAAGACGCAAACGGTCCCGGGCCAGGTAAGGTGGCACTCATGGGAATACCGTGCGTGAGGCCACAAAGTGATATGATGTGTTACATGCTAGATCAGTGTGACTTAGGATCGGGGTCCTGACATGCATCCCAATGGAGGGGACATGACTTGGGAACAATTCAAGGAAAACTTCCGAGGAGCCCATATCCCCAATAGTATCATGAAGTTAAAGAAAAGAGAGTTTGAGGATCAGAAGCAACGGGGCACAATGGTAACCCAGTACCTCGACCAATTTACTCAGCTAGCTCAGTACGCCAACGATGAGTACATGACAGGGAACAAAAAGATGGAAAAGTTTCTGGACGGACTTGTTCCATCTCTGAAGTGCCAACTGGTGGTCCACACCTTTCTAGATTTCAAGACACTGCTAGACAAGGCTATTATTCTGGAAAATGAGCACCACAACCTGAATGAGATTCGCAAGCGCCGTATGAACCAGTCAGCACCGGTCCGCAACAATAGGCACTAAAATGAATGGCCTTGAAATGAATTTTAGAAGCCTGTGATACCCCGACCAGCAGTACCGACACCACGACCGCAACAGAATCATATCACTTTCAACAATCGGGCCAAGGAAACCGTGTACCGTCCTGGCATCACTTGTTACGCCTGTGGTGCAGAAGGGCATTATGCTAGGCAGTGCCCAAAATAGGGAAATGATGCTCCAAGACCCAACAACAACGGTCGCGGGATAAACGCAGCCCCATGACACAACAACCCCAATAACAACCAAAGAAAGGGAAAGGTTAATCATGTAACATTGGAGGAAGCCCAGAATGTACCAGACATCATGTTTGGTATGTTCCCTATCAACACAATTAATGCTATAGATTTATTTGATTTTGGAGCTTCCCATTCGTGCATCTCTAAAAGATTTGCCTTGAAGAATCAATTTTCTTTTTGCCTTTGGAAAATTCAATGGTTATTCAGTCCGGGATCAAAGCAAAGTACACAATGGTACTGCAAGGATGTGAGCATTGAAATCAAAGGGACAAAGTTTTTAGCCAACCTTATTGTGTTGGAAGCCGATGATCTGGACGTCATTCTGGGAGTGGACTGGTTGACTACAACTAAAGGTTTTATAGACTGCTACATCCGTACAGTAACTCTCACCGATTGTCAAGGGAAAACGGTAAAGGTTGGTACAAGGAGAATGTCCACCTTGTAGGGAAAATTAAATCGAGTGGACATGACAGACTTACGCAAAGTTCCTATGGTATGTGAATATCCAGACGTATTCCCTGAGGAGCTACCGGGCATTCCACCGGATTGTGAGATTGAATTCGTTATTGAACTAGCACCGGAATGGCACCCATCTATAAGAAGCCATATTGCATGGCACCAACAGAGTTGGTTGAGCTGAAGAAGCAAATCAAGGAATTATTGGAGAAGGGTTATGTCCGACCCAGCTCGTCACCATGGGGATCACCGGTTCTATTCGCTAAGAAAAAGGATGGTACCTTAAGGTTGTGTATTGATTACAAGGCACTCAACCTGGTTACCGTCGAGAATAAATATCCACCACCACGAATCAATGACCTGTTCGACCAACTGGCTGAAGCCAAGGTGTTCTCAAAAATAGACTTGAGATCAGGCTACCATCAATTAAAAATCCGACCGTCAGATGTACCAAAGACTGCCTTTAGCACTAGATATGGATTGTATGAGTTCATTGTGATGCCGTTTGGATTAACCAACGCTTGTGCTTATTTTGTGCATCTCATGAACAAGGTCTTTATGAACTACTTGGACAAGTTCGTGGTTGTATTCATCAATGATATAATTATTTATTCCAAGACACTAGAAGAACATGAGCAACATCTTCGGATAGTCCTCGAAGAATTACGAAAAATCAACTTTATGCCAAATTCAGTAAGTGTGAATTTTGGTTACGAGAAGTTCGTTTTCTAGGACATGTTATGACACAAGATGGAATAGCAGTGGACCCAAGCAAGGTAAAGGATGTCTTGGGATGGAAGCAACCCACCAGCGTAACTGAAGTCAGAAGTTTTCTTGGTTTGGCTGGCTACTATCGATGATTTATTGAAGGGTTCTCCACCATAGCCAAACCCATGACTTAGTTACTCAAGAAAGATAAAAAGTTTGAATGGACCGAGGCATGTGAGAAAAGCTTCTAGGAGTTGAAGAAGATATTGACAACTGCACCCATTCTAACCGTGCCAGATGTACACTAATTTTTTTTTATATATACTGTGACGCATGCGAAAAGGGCATTGGGTGTGTATTAATGCAAGAGAGAAAAATCGTAGCGTATGCTTCAAGGCAACTACGATGACACGAAGAGAATTATCCTACCCATGACTTGGAATTGGCAGCCATGATACATGCACTCAAGGAATGGCGGCATTACCTTCTTGGCAACCAATGTGAAATATACACGGATCACAAAAGCCTGAAGTATATCTTCACCCAGCCAGAACTACGCCGCTGGCTTGAATTAATTAAGGACTATGATGTGGGGATTCATTACCACCCGGGTAAAGAAAATGTTGTGGCAGACGCCCTCAGTCGAAATCCATGCATCGACAATGACAGTGTGCGATTTCCACAGCATGAGTTCAACCAAGAGTTTGCCAAACTCAACATGGTTCTAGTTACGAAAGGAATTGTTGCTCAGCTAGAAGTAAAGCCAACGTTGGAAGCTTAGATCAAAGAAGCTCAGAAAGGACACCCCAGCATTGCAGGAATTAAAAGGAAGGTAGGCTTAGGCAAGGCATCTGAGTTTACCATTGATGAGCAAGGAATCCTATGGTACTGAAGAAGGCTATGCGTGCCCGACAAAGAAGAACTAAAGCAACAAAATTTGGCAGAAGCCCATATGACCCCATACTCCATTCACCCAGGAGGAACCAAAATGTACAAAGACTTACAAGAGAACTTTTGGTGGCACGGGATGAAAAGAGATATAGTTGTGTATGTTACATAGTGTGACTCTTATCAACGTATAAAGGCAGAACATCGGAGGCCAACAGGATTATTGCAGCCACTCAGTGTACCTGAATGGAAGTGGGATGAGATAGGAATGGATTTTATTGTTGGATTACCAAGATCACGACATGGAAATGATGTTATCTAGGTTATCACGGATTTACCAACCAAGGTGGCACATTTCATTCTAGTAAAAACAACATGCTCAGCCCAGAGGCTTGCTAGGTTATACCTCTCTCGAATTGTTTGCCTACACGGAGTACCCAAGACCATAGTCTCCGATAGAGGCACTGAGTTTGTCTCAAGGTTTTGGGATCTCCTGCAGCAGGCCCTGGGAACGCAACTGGTTTTCAGTACGGCATATCACCCACAGACATGGGGACAGACTGAACGAGTAAACTAAATATTGGAAGATATACTGAGAGCTTGTGTTCTTACTTAGGAGGCAGTTGGGAGGATCGTTTTCCATACGCGGAATTCTCATACAACAACAACTATTAGGCAAGTCTAAAAATGTCACCCTTTGAAGTACAGTACGGCCGAAGATGTCGTACCCCACTCAATTGGTCTGAAACCGGAGATAGCCGAATCTTTGGCCCGGAAGTTCTCAAAGAGGCATAAACAAAAGTGAAACTTATTCGGGACAGACTAAAAACAACTCAGAGCCGTCAAAAAGCTATTATGACCAGAAACACCACCATATCAGTTTTGAACTTGATGAGTATGTGTACCTCAGGGTATCCCCAATGAGAGGACTATAGAGATTTAAGGTCAAAGGAAAGCTAGCACCACGGTTTGTTGGACCATTTCGAATAATTGCAGGGAGAGGCAAGGTTGCCTACCAACTAGAGCTACCAGCAGAATTGTCAGATGTTCATGACGTGTTCCATGTATCACAACTAAGGATATGTGTTAGCAACCCGGACAAACAAGTCCAACACCAGGACCTGGATCTTCAACCAGACCTTACATATAAGGAGTGCCCGATAAAACTCTTGGAGGAGTCTGAACGGAGGACCCGGCAAAGTGTGATAAAATTTTATAAGGTTCAGTGGAGTAATCATTCCGATGAAGGAGCAACTTGGCAAAGAGAGGATCACCTCAGAACTGAATATCCGTACCTGTTTGAGAGACAGCTGAAATCTCGGGGATGAGATTTTTCTTAAGAGGGGTAGGTGTTGTAACACCCCAAAATTATCCCTAGGATTTTATTTTTTAAAGGGTTTCTTTATTTGGATGAGTTTTTGGTTTGGTTATTTTATCTAAAATATCAAAATCAGTTCTCACTTTAGGAGGATTTTTTTGTGGCATTTAAAAATATTCCAAGGATTTGGTCACTTCACTCTTTTCAAATACTTCTAACTCTTCCCAAAAATTTATTCTGTCACTCTAAAATCCTCTCCTAGTCTTCCTCACTTTCTAGGACAGTGTTCAACACCTCACTTCTCCACCAAAAATATTCTTCTCATATTTAATAAATTCCAAAGTTGGAATTTGCATTATTCCTAGTTCCTTTGGTTTACAAAGGAAATCTGCAAGAAGAGTTGATTCTTTGTCCATATAACTAGATAAATGTTTGACCGCATTTTGCATAATGTGGAAAGTACATAACCCGTGCCGTGTTTCCGGAAAAACATACCCAACTGCCTTTCCCATTGCACAGTCTTGATCAATATATATGGTTCTAGGAGGCTTCTCACTGTGTGCTAATAAGAAAGAATCAAACAACCATTTAAAAGATTCAAATGTCTCATCATAGAGGAGAGAAGCACCGAAGATAACAGTTTCTCTAAAATGGTTGAATCCAACGAACACACCAAATGGGCGATGTTCCTTATTTGTTCCAAAAGTGGTGTCAAAGGTCATGACATCACCAAAATGAGCATAATCAATTATCATCTTAGCATCAGCCCAAAAAATGTTTGTATTTTTTCATCATAGTCCAGCTGTAAAACATATTTGAATGCTGGATTCTCTGCAGCTCTGTCTTGAAAATACTTCAACATGCTACCCGCTTCACCATACTTAAGGTCCCTTTGACGCTTAGTTCTCAAATGATTCTTGTGATCCCAAGGAGTGTAGTTCAGATTAGATGATCCACCAACCCGTCGACTAGCAAACTCATGAGCAGCTTTTGGTGCAATACCAGAGTAATCAGCACATTCAATTTCAAAAACCTGCACGTTAGAGATCACTCTCTTTGATAGCAGTAGGTGGGATGCTTCTGGCAGTTGAAGTGTGTGATTGTGTTCAAGAAAAAGATTAGATATTGCCCAATTACCAGCTTCACGATTTATTGAAAGGGTCATACGAACTCTACAGTCAATTCTAGTCTCAGCTCTTGGATTCTTAACAACATTATCTCTTTTGTCTACTGCCTTTTTACCCTCTTTGAAACAAACATATTTGTAGGAGGTGACCTTCTGATCAAATTTGCTTATGTTTTTATACCTTTGTCTGATGCTGAACCCCATCCTTCCTCCATAATATCCCCAAAAGATCCAAGCCTCATCTAGGGTGTCAAACTTCATGCCAAGCTGAGGTATCCAAGTAGGCAATACATTTTCTCTGTAGAATGCACAAGTGCAGAAAATAGTGTCACTTATTTGAAAAAATAGAGAGGAATCCGGCACAAAATAAAAAAAATGTTATTCTCACTTACTTGTTTGAATCTGCTTCTGCTTGGTTCTCCATTAGAGATTGACTCCAATAATTTGAACTCTTAGCAGATCTAAGACCTGTACTTGGTTCTTCCAATCCGGACACTCATGCATGAAGAAATGTGAGAAAGAACAAGAAAAGGTGAGGAAGGAAGGAGAGAAGTGTGGGATCTGTGGTCCTAGGGAGAATGTGTGGGATCGGTAAAGTGAGCAGAAGCTTTCACTTTCCCTCCAAAACAGAGCAGCGGTGGAAGTAGTACAAAGTTGTAGCAAGTAGTAGTAATGGGAAAAGGAGAGCCATCGGATCTGATTTGTGCGGTGGATATGGGCTATGTTAGGCTCCTAACTTGGCAAGAGGAAAGTTAGAGGAGCCGGCTCCCCATAATAGTAGCTGGCCGGTGCACCTGCCATCGCCCTCGGCAGCGGCGGCCGAGCGGATCAGCTCGCCGACCTGCGCCTTCACTCCTCCACTGCTCCCCTACCTACCTCGTCTCAATGTGGCGCGTCCTATATGGCATTGACCGACCTCCCAAGCCACCCCGCGCCCGCCTGGCAGTCGCCAGAGCCGATCGCCGCCGCCACGCCCGTGCATGATCCGCGCTGTGGATAAGGCCACAGAGCTCATGGACGTCATGATGGCGCTTCGAGAGACTCCCTAGACCTCATCCACTCCACGTCGACCGCACCCGCCGTCCAAACCTACCTCGTCGGCCGGAGTTAACTCCGACGTGATCCACCCCACCACTGACCTGCTCGGACCACCTATAAAAGGCCACCCTGAGCCATGTTCATCACCCACACCACTCCACCACCATCTCAATCGACCTCCCGCACACTGCCTCAACCTTGTCAGGGTCTTCTTCCCCGGCTCCGACCACCGATCCGCCGCCACCCTCCCCGATCAGCACGACGCCACTACTCCACCTCCACCTCCAAAACTCTAGCAGTAGCCCACTGATCAACCATGTGATTGTTTTCGCGCTTCAATTTGACAACCGGAGCCCTCTCCGGCGAAGCCCATAACCACATGACGCCGCCATCCGCCAGAGTTGACCTCGCCGTCGTTCTGGTGCTCGTCAGCAACCACCACCACTACCCACGGACGCGGCGTGCCACCCCGAACAAGTCCCTACCATCACCGCCTCCTGAAACACCGGCGATCGCCGCCGGTGACCACCGCCTCCCCTCTATACACGCGCGCGTAGAGCGCGTTTGAATTTCAAACTTGACGGGTGGGCCCACCCGTCAGTATTTTGTTCTTTTCTATTATTTCCGAAAGCGTCTTTTACGTCTTTATGCGTTCTTCTCGGGGAAGCGTATTTCCATTCGAGGCGCTTTCAGTTATTACCGCAGGGACCCGTTGGCAGTTATTTTATTTACGAAGAGGTCCCTAGTTTTAAATCCTTAGTAACTTTTAAACCACAAATGAGTTCCAATTGATTCTTATTCTGAAATTCTTGCTTTTCACTCCAGTTTATTTTAGTATTTATTTAAAAATAGTTTGAGACAACTTTTTGTGCTGTTACAAAAAAAGTTGAAGTTGGACTTTTATTTTCAGAAAATGAAGAGGGGGGCTATACCGGGAGTTTTGAAGAACCTCTTGCTGATTACTTTGGTCAAGGCAAGCATTATTGGACTTGGGTTATAATGAATTGCCTGCATGGTTGCATCACCGTATAGTAGTAGTAGTGCATTGTTCATGTCAATTTGAGCACTATTGCATGAACAATGTTGCATGTCAAGTGAGCACTGTTGCATTCATCAAGTATTTTGCTAACGTATGAAGTGGTAAGAATCCAGGTGTGTATCTCCTGCCTTGGACGTGCCGATGGGCACGGACTATCTTATGGCACGACGGTGTCACTGTGGCATGTGAGACATGCCAGTCTTAATAACAACACCTCCTGAGTCGACCTAGAATTGATTCTTGTTCCATTAAGCCTAACTACACACCGTGCTTCCACTTGTCTTCCCGCAAGGGGAGTGCGATTTAGTAAGTTGTTAACCCCTTTCCGTGTACACAACACTTAGAGAGGCCATGATGAGGGTTCCACGGCCATGGACTAATGCCAGTCATCGGGTCAGGGGGCATGGGTGTATCCGGCTGGGCCAAGAGGGGGTAACATCTTGTAATCCGCGCGTATTAATAGTGATCCCATGCTATTCGAGACGATGGTCTCCCCGACTTAGAGTTTTTCTTGAAAGATGCTTTGGGTGATTCCTGGCATCCCGAAAGTTATTCTCGTGTGTGCTGGTCAGGTGTGTTTCCAACCCAAAAACCATAATGGAAATTAGTCAAGGTCTAAACATTGGCTATAGAAATTCCATGCATGTGGGTAAAGAGTACACCCTCTGTAGAGTTACATATATTTGAATAGTCATGTCCACGGTCAAGGGCACAGTTGGGAAGGGTCAAGTATCGGTCCCGATGTCGATCTTTGGAGGAAAATAATTAAATTGAGCTTGATTCATCTTGCAGGATAATTATGGTCACCACCGAGGCTATCGTGAATAACATTGTTATGCATATTATTGATGTGATGGACTAACTTGTTTTTCTTATTCAATTGTACTGAGTGTCACTTGGGATGGCTAGACTACCCGTGCACTCATCTTTATTTTCTTTTCTGAGTATCACTTGGGATGACTAGACTACCCGGATACTTAGTTTTATTTTCAAGACCTTATGTGGCGTCGCTTGAGTTCTCGGGCGGTCCTGTCTCGCCCGATTCTCTTTTAGACACCCGTTTGGCATTTCTTTTCAAGTCCTTACGAGGTGTCGATTTCAGACACCCGTTTGGCATTTTTCTTGGAATTTCTCGGGCGGTCTAACGCCCGATGTTCCACTTTAAATTTCTTGGCTACCACTACTGTTATTTGATTATTTATCCACACCAGCTTGACATTGTCATGCCATGATTTAATTCCAGTCAGCATGTGCATTTAGCGTAGCCCCTCATGAGCATTTGCATTCGTAATACCTTTTGTTCATAATGTTTGCGAGTACATTCCAACATACTCACATGCTTGTCCCTGGCTATTGTCTTGGACAGACCTCGAGGAGGACGAGCTTGCAGAGGAGGGCTGCACTAGCGAGCCCAACGCATAGAGGTCTTCCCAGTCATTCACCTATGGATTTGGAGTCTACCACGTGTATCTTCCACTAGTGCTTCCGCTACACAAATAAAATAGTCAAGTCTCACCCTGACACTTGGCTTACTTTATTGTAGCGGTGCTATATCACCGTCCCCCACTGTCATATTCCACCACCACCTGTCTTACAAGTTTATAATAGATTGTAGAGCACTCTGGCTCAACCCGATGTAATATTATGTTTGTACTAGTTATCTATATCAAGGAAGTCCACCAGCAGTCCTGATCTTGGGGGTGGTGAGACTTGGGATTTTTTGTGGTTTATTATGGAATTGAGCCTGACACTTGCCGGTAACGAGATTGAACTAGGTATGATGATACCGACTATCGAATCTCGGGGAAGTAACATACCAATTACAAAGGGAATAATGTATGTTGTTATTGTGGTTTGACCAATAAAGATCTTCATAGAATATGTAGGAACCAATATCAGCATCTAGGTTATGTTGTTGGTTATTGACCGGAGATGTGTCTCGGTCATGTCTACATAGTTCTTGAACCCGTAGGGTCCGCACGCTTAACATTCGATGATGATTTGTATTGTGAGTTATATGTTTTGGTGACCAAAGTTTGTTTGGAGTCCCGGATGAGATCATGAACATGACTAGGAGTCTTGAAATGGTCGAGAGGTAAAGATTGATATATTGGATGATGATATTCGGACAAGGAATGGTTCAGATATATTTCGGAGTATCGAGGGGTTACAGGAACCCCCCAGGGAAATATTGAGCCTACATGGGCCATAGGGGATAGGGGAGGCAGCCCACAAGGGGTGGCCATGCCCCCCTCCCATGGGGAGTCCAAATTGGACAAGGGGAGGGGGCGCGCCCCCCTTTCCTTCTCCTCTTCCCTCACCTTCCCCCTTTTCCCCCTCCATAAGAAGGAAAAGAGGGGGGGCGAATCCTACTAGGAGTGAGTCCTAGTAGGACTCCCCCCCTTGGCGCGCCCCCTCCAGGCCGGCTGCCTCCTCCCCTCCTCCTTTATATATGGGGGCAGGGGCACCCCATAACACAAAGTTATTCTCTTAGCCGTGTGCGGTGCCCCCCTCCACAGTTTACCCCTTCGGTCATAGCGTCATAGTGCTCAGACGAAGCCCTACACCGATCACATCACCATCACCGTCATTGCACCGTCGTGCTAACGGAACTCTCCCTCGACCCTTTGCTGGATCAAGAGTTTGAGGGACATCATCGAGCTAAACGTGTGCTTAACTCGGAGGTGTCGTACGTTTGATACTAGATCAGTTGGATTGTGAAGATGTTCGACTACATCAACCGCGTTAACCTCACGCTTCTTCTTTCGGTCTACGAGGGTACTTGGACACACTCTCCCTCTCTCGTTGCTATGCATCTCCTAGATAGATCTTGCGTGCTCGTAGGAATTTTTTTGAAATTGCATGCTACGTTCCCCAACACAAGGTTGTTCCCATCACCACTCCCTAGAGCGTCGAAGTTCCCTCCGGTCAGCTTACGCACACCAGAGAAGTCACATTCCTCACGAGGCGACCCCTGGAGGTTCGCGACCTCGGGGCCCCGACATCCTCCGAGAGGGGCAACATCGGGCTTACATGGGTGGCGCCGCCGTTCATCCTGTTATCACGTGGCGGCACTTGGGTCCACCGTGAGCTGATGAGCGGCCTGACATCCGGCGTGTGCTAGGCCACGCCTCGAGCCTGGGCGCTAGGTCTGCTGGCCCTGGGTTCGCACCTGATGCCGCTAGACCATCCGAAGACTCTGCTGCGGCTGGGGGCATGGAGCAGGGCCCTCGCCGAGCGCAGGAGCTTGCGCGTGGCCGCCGCCGCGGTGCCGTCCGGCACGGCCTTCTTTAGGACGCGAGGGGCGCGCTGGACCAGCTCGAGGCAGATCTTGGCGATGTCGACTCTTACCTCAAGGCCGAGCATCAGCGCTTGGCACATGAGTGGCGCCGTCTCGAAGTAGCTGTCAACTTTAGCCACCTCCAGCACGAAGCTGCTCGCTCAAAGGACGAGGCGTCCTCCGCTACGGCCAAAGAAGCCCGCGACCGCACTTTCAAGAGGTTGAGGCCGCGGACCGACGGCGCGAGGCCGCTGAAAAGCACGAGCAGGAGCTTCTGGCCTCCGTCGCGACCATGGAACGGGAAGCCCGGGAGCGCTAAGTCATCGCGCCCGTTCCCACGGAAGGGTTGTTGAACCGTAAAGTGGAGCTCAGCGCTCTAGGGGAGGCCTTAGAGATGGTAGCGTCGGAGCAGGACTAGGAGCTTGATCGGCTGGAGATGATGGAGCGCCAAGTGATGACCGCTGAGGCCACCCTGGCCTCTCAGGAGGCGAAGGTTCAAACAGAGATTGATAGGGGAATCGCGGGGGCCCACCGAGCCCTCACCAAGGATTATCGCGAAAAGCTGAAGCTTGAGGAGACCCGCTTCTACACCTGGCGCAACGAACTGAAGACCAAGATCGACGGCCTCAAGGAGGGGCTGGCCGGGGCGGACAAGCGCCAGAAGGCTGCTCTCGACGCCCAAGCTGCAGCCGAGGCCGAGCTAACTTCCCTCTATCAGCAAGTGGGGGATGTCGCTTTCGTGGTGGAGGGGGCGACAGATAAAGCGAATCGGGCTCGGGGTATGCAACACATGCGATCCATGTTGTTTCAAGACTTGGAGCACCGGCGAAATTGTGCCCTATGCTCCATCTGCAAGGAGAGCGTCTCCAGCCCACTCATGCCCGACGATGCTGGTTACCTCACCTTCTTTACCAGGGTCGTGGAGCGGCTTGAAGGGAGCGCAGAGAAAGTGCGCCAACTTGTTGACGAGGAAAGCCATGACCTCCTCGCTCGAGCGTCGACACATGTTTTCAGCCATCTTCTTCGCTTCGACCCCGACTTCAACTTCGAGGCTGTGATCGACCTTGTCCCCAGGACAATTCGCGATGCACTAGAGGAGTGGGCAGAGGACCATGTGGATGACCTGATTGCACGGTTCACCTTCGATGGCCCCGAGGATCAGCATGGAGCCGAGGAACATGGGGCCGTCGTTAGTGATGATGATGATGCCTCTCCTTAGGGCGCCCTCCTTTCTATTTTCCTGTTAACATTTTGAACGTAACCCCGCGAGGATGTAAAAGTATTTGGAGGAAACTCCCTCGTGATGTATGAAGTAACGTTGTACTCCCTTAGGCCACCTTCCCTTTGCTTATTCTGCACCCACAGCCCCCGAGCAAGGGTCGATCATCACTGTTATGCTGGGTTGTGATGCCTAGTCAAGGCCAGGAGATGGGTACTCCTGAGGTTAGGGAGCTCGGTACCGTGTGCCTGCTGGCTCGGTCGAGATCATCGCACAAGGACTCAGGCACCAAAGTCTTGGTGAGGTGCACGTAGAGGTAGGCCAGCGGCCGAAGCAGCCGTGCTCGGGCTGACCTGCTATTGAATAATATATTGAGTAATGATAATGATTGGACACTACCTGAACCAACTCTGAAGCCAACTCCGAAGAAAAGGGGTATTCTATTTCTAAGTCCTGAAGATATGCAAGAGGCAAAGAAATCTATAAAAGAAAAAGGTATTAAAGCTGAAGATGTCAAGAATTTACCGCCTATTGAAGAAATGCATGGTCTTGATAACCCGACACAGGTAGTAGAGGTAAACTCTCTCCGTAGGTTTGATGAAAGTGATATTCCTCATAATAGGTCTGCTAGTCAATGCTTTGATGAGTTCGATAATTTTATTGTTAAAGAAGAAAATTTCAATGCTTATGTTAGTAGACAATTGAAACGTAATGCTTACATGCTTGACCACTTGGGTAATTATATGAGTAGAACTGTTAATGATCTTAAGCTTATTAGTAAACATGCTTCCATGGTTACAACTGAAGTAGAACAAGTACTTCAAGCCCAAAATGATTTGCTTCATGAGTTGAATAGAAAGAATAATGATAATGTTGTTAGGGTTATGACTAGAGGTGGTAAAATGACCCAGGAACCTTTGTATCCTGGGGACCATCCTAAGAGAGTTGAGCAAGATTCTTAGAGAACTGATATTGATGCACCTAGTCGTAGTAATAAAAAGAAAAAGAAAGCTGATAGGACTTTGCATGATAAACCTTGTTAACGGATTCCTTTTGATGGGCATGACATGGATGAATTTAAAAAGCACAACTCTCTGTATCCACTGTTTACTTTCTACTCCCTCCATCCCAAAATAAGTGACTCAACTTTGTACTAACTTTGTACTAAAGCTAGTACAAAGTTGAGTTACTTATTTTGGGACGGAGGGAGTATTATTTAGTTTAACTAAAGCAAAAAAGGTATTTTCTATCTGTTTTCTGAATTATCGGTGCAATAAAAAAATGTCCCCAAAATAAAGGTTCTCCGAATGCCCTGAAAATTTAGTATGATTTTTTATGCAATATTTAAGAATTTCTGGCACTAAGCACACACCAGGGGGCCTCACCAACTGGCCACAAGGGTGGAGGGTGCGCCCCTGACCTTGTGGGCCCCACATGCCCCCCCCCCCTCCACCTATTCCAGCACCCATTTACTCCTTCTTCCTCTAGAAAAAATCACTCCATAGCTCAAACTCGTGTTCTTGCTCATCTTGCTGCCATTATCGATCTCCTTGCTCAAAGCTCCATTCACAAAACTGCTTTGGGGGATTGTTCTTCGGTATGTGACTCCTCCAATGGTCCAATTAGTTTTTGTTCTAGAGCTTTATTCATTGCAAATTTTTTGCTGCTGTGGTGACCTTGTTTTTGAGCTTGCATGTCAAATTTATATGGTCCAAAGTAGTTTTGATGCATGGTTTAGCCTCTAGACACTTGTAGGAGTAGTTGCTATCAATTTTATTGAGTTTGGTTCACTTTTATTTTGAGTTACTAAAAATTTCAGAAAATTTCAGAGGAAGAAAATGTTAAGGAGATTGTTGAGAGGCTCCTCGAGCCGGGGTTCGAAGGAAAAAATGAGGAGAAGGAAAAACCCAAGTATAATCTTCTTCGTGCCGCGGAAATTTGGTCGTGCGAATGGCCATGTGATGCATTCTTACAAGCAGCTGGGATTTATGATGATTTCTATTATTTGGCTGGGAATGCAGACATCACCGACTTCCTCCTCGACCGGTGTAATCAGTATCTCCTACTCACTAATACTTTCGTGCAAAATTTTCATTTTCATGCTAGGAAATAACCACCCACGGTAGACTTTCACTTATATGATGAGTACAAAGAAATGATGCTTTATGACTTTTGTGAGGTTTGCAAATTACCTTATGAGGGCAGCGTCGAGGAGCCATGTCCTAGTGATGTGGCAGGCCTTATTCATGAAATTACCGTAGGGGAAGGTAGAGGAGGGTTGGGAACGAGAGTGGCTAGTATACATCTTCCTGTTTTACGCTACTACTCATTATTTGCAGGGAGATGTTTAATTGGTTGTGGAGAGAGTGGGGGCCTTAGTGCCCCTAACCTCACTATTTTGCACCACGCTTTACACAGAGATAGAACTTACAGTTTGGGCGCTATGGTTGCTAGACGGTTGAGTATGAACAGTGCAAAGGGTCCTATTTTCGGAGGTATCTTTGCCACTCGCCTTGCCAAACACTTTGAGATACCCATTAGGCACTACGAAAAAGAAGAGAAATTGCTACCCACTATATATTTAGATTATGACAGCATGGTAGCACATAAGTTTATTCGACATGATGAGGAAAAGAGGCTTATTTATAACCTGGTATTTAGCGAGAATACTTTTCAGATTATTACCTTGCCTGCACCTGTTTTGTTCGATATTCATTTAGGCAGGTACTTTGTTTTGCCCACGGACATTTATTCATACTGGGAGTGGACACGATCCCCACCTCCTGAGCTAGAACCATCACCTGATCCATATCAGTTGTATATTTATCAGTGGGATTCACAGGAGCTCGCTAACTAGTGGAACCCCCAGGATCCTCCTCAGTACACCGGAGAGAACTACTTTGATCCATGGGCGTAGACCAACTTAGGCCAAAAGCCTAAGCTTGGGGGAGTACGTATTTCTCACTGACATTACATTTATGTCCACACACTTATTCTAGTTGTCGGTGTTCATACTCTTTCATTGTATTGTCCATGATAGTTTATTCGTTTTTTTCGTTTTTTTCTTGTGTGTTTGAAAGACTCTAAGAAAAACCAAAAAAATTAGTTAGTTGCAGTTAGTTTACTTTCTATGCATGCTTAGTAGGAGTATTAAAAGAAAACCCAAAAAGATTTCTCGTGTTTGTTGGGAGCTTTCCCGTGGAAATAGTTTTTCTCGTTCTTGTTTTACCTTCTTCAGAAAAAAAACTCCAAAAATATTTCAGTGTGTTTATTTGAAATTCTTTTCTTTTCTTTGGGGGTCGAGAGGAGAAGACCATGATGGAAATGTGGAGTGGCTCTCATATGCATTATTGTTGATCTAACGAAGAGCCCAGATTACCTTGTCTTCTCCTTTGAAATAAATGTTTGCAGATTCTAGCTTAGTCCAATGCATGTGCACTATTATTGTTATCCACACTGTTTGGTTGTGCAAGTGAAAGGCAATAATGATGATATATGATGAAATGATTGAGATGAGGAAAAGCTGGTATGAACTCGACCTATCTTGTTTTTGTAAATATTGTTAGTTCATCATTCCTGATTCGGCCTATTATGAATGAACATGTTTGCAATAACAATTAGAGATTATAGTTACTTACGCCATGCTTAATTAGCTAGGAGTTTATAATTGTTTACATTGTGTGCCAACATGGAAATTAAAATGGTTGTGATGTAGTATGATAGGATGGTATCCTCCTTTGAATGATACGAGTGGCTTGACTTGGCACATGTTCACACATGTAGTTGAAACAAAATCAACATAGCCTCTGCGATATTTATGTTCATGGTGATTTATATCCTACTCATGCCTGCACTCAATGTTGGTTAATCTCAGTGCATGTTTATGACTGTTGTTGCTCTCTAGTTGATCACTTCCCAGTCTTTTTCTAGCCTTCACTTGTACTAAGCGGGAATACTGCTTGTGCATCCACTTCCATAAACCCCAAAGTTGTTCCATATGAGTCCACCAAACCTTCCTATATGTGGTATTTACCTGCCGCTCCAAGTAAATTTGCATGTGCCAAACTCTAAACCTTCAAATAATAATCTGTTTTGTATGCTCGAATAGCTCATGTACCAACTAGGGTTGTCATTATCTTCCATGCTAGGTGGGTTATTCTCACGATGAGTGGACTCCACTCATCATTCACGAGAAAATGGTTGGTAACCGGGATGCCCAGTCCCATGCTCAAATCAAATCAAAATAATTGCAAACAAAACTCCCCCGGGATTGTTGTTCGTTGGACGGTACCCATTGTTTTCGACCAGTCGTGGAGTTTGATTGTTGGTGGTGGGGGAGTATAAAATTTACCATTTTGTTTGGAACCTCCTATACTGTATGTAGCATGGAAGATACCGAGGTCTCTTAGTTGTTATGTTGACAATGAAAGCATGCCGCTCAAAATATTATTTATCTCTATTTCAAAACTCGAGCTCTGGCACCTCTACAAATCCCCGCTTCCCTCTGCGAAGGGCCTATCTATTTACTTTCACTTCTGAGTCATCATCCTCTTATAAAAAGCACCAGTTAGAGAGCATCACTGTCATTCTGAAAGGACCATGATGTCGCCTAGAGGGGGTGAATAGGCGTTTTAAAAACTTTTACGGATTTGGATATATCCTAATGCGGAAATAAACTAAGCGGGTACTTTTCAAGCACAAATCCTAAATATGCTAGGCTCAACTAAGTGCACCAACAACTTATTCTAAATAAGATGAGCACAACAATGATACTAGTAAGCACAGGTAAGTTACACACACTTACTCAAGATATCACACAATATGGAAATGAAAGATACAAGATAGTAATTCACACTAAGCACAAAATAGAACAATAGTAGCATGAATTGCGGACTAGAAAGTGTTGGCCTAAATAATCTCTACGATATGGTAACCAGCACAATATAATGAGGACAACAAGAATAGTGAATGCACGGTCAAGTGACCAAGGTAAACCATAAGTAAGGAGTTAGGGCTAGGGATAACCGAAGTCACGGAGACAATGATGTATCCCGATGTTCACTTTCTTGGAGGGAAGCTAGTCACCGTCAGAGAAGTGGATGTTACCATGAAGGCACACCAACGCCAAAAAGGCTCACCCTATTCTTCTTGAGATATCACCACAAAGGCGATTCCCAACCACTAGTGGTAGACCTTGAGGCGGCCTCCAAACCTTCACAAACTTTCCGGGGGACATATCACAAGTTGATTCCTCACCAGAGCACTCCTACCGCCTAGGAGTCTCCAACCTCCAAGAGTAACAAGATCAAAGGGGAAATGCTCAAGACTTGCTCAAATCACGAATTGCTTTGGTCACAAGAGGGAGAGGGAGAGAATCTATCTTTTGATTGGAACAACTCTCAAGAACACTCACTAATCTCTCTGGCATCTAAGATTTGGTGTAGGAGAAGTGAGAGGGAGCCACTTGTGTTCTTGGGGCGATTTTGGATGGAGTGGTCAACCCTCTCCTGGAGTAGGAGAGGGATATTTATACCCCCCCCCCAAGAAAATAGAGCCGTTTCCCGCAGTTGTTGACCTGCGCGGATGATCTGGATGCACACCCGGATGATCCGAGCAATGTTCGGATGTCTGGGAAGGTCAATATACAATGTGGTGAAGCGGAAACCCGGATGTCCGGGGACGTAGCCGGATGATCTGGACAATGCCCGGATGATCCGGATAGGTAGCCGGATGATCCGGATAGGTAGCCGGGTGATCCGGCAAGCTAGAATAAGGTTCTGTGATGATTGTTTTCAGCAACCCGGATGATCCGGGATGGAACCTGGATGATCCGGCTAGCTAGAATAGGCTTCTATGACGAGGAGCCCGGATGATCCGGGAGGGAACCCGGATGATCCGGCCAGTAAGAAAATAGCACGCGACCTGAAACTGAAACAAGCATAACTTCTACATACGGACTCCAATTTTGATGATCTTGGGCTCGTTTTGAAGCTATGGAAAAACTCCAGGTCCGCACATAGTGAACCACCCAAGATAAACCAAAATGGAGGGTGCAAAGTATGCAAAGGTTAGATCATATATTTTGGGAAACTATTTGGCTTTGGCTTTTCTTTGGTATATAGGATATGAGTGGAATTGTGTATAGAAGATGTTGACTTGAGCAAATACATCACAAACCCCTTTGATCCCCTCTTAATAGTGCAGGATCCCTATAACTCAAGAATCATAAAAGAGCTACACTACATAGCTATCGAGAATCCATTCTTGAGTGTATATGTTTCTTTGGTGGTCATCACTCCACAACACTAACGTCAAAGAAACTAATACCTTTGACACGAGCCGTTCACTTGAGCTTGATGTTGATGTTTCTTCTTGGCTCAAGATGAAGGCAAGACATTGGTGAAGTCTTTAAGTCTCTCCCCCATACACAATGTGGGAAGCTTTGCTTTGTATTAATCTTCACCTGTCCATCGTGTGATCATCCACAAGCTTCAAACATGTAATCCTTTGGGATGGTTATCATGAACTTGCCCTTGTCAACCATGATCACCAACACTTGATGTCATCCTCTCATAGACACTTGAAATCTCTCTCTCGATGCGAGTCCATGAGAATCACCTAACCCTCAAAAACATAGACAACACATAGTATGAGTTAGTACACAGAGTGCAATTGATAATTTCTTATCATAACACAAGATCCTATGTGGTGCATCATTTGCGCTCGTGTGTTGACCATTTAGAGTTCGATCTTTGAGCTTCATCTTGGTCAACCTATATCTCTACTTCATGTTTAATCTTGATGTCTTGAAGGGTATATTGAATACTTCACTTGAATAGCTTGCTTGAATAATTGATCAATCATGACTCAACACATGAGTCCATTATGATCATATATTTGAGCCACTCCTAGAATTCATCCTTCAAATCATCCTTTTAAGATCTGGATCCATTATGGCTCAAACCATAGCTCTAAGCATGGCAACCCTTAAGACACTCCAAAGAACTTCATTTTGGTCATCTCAATGTAATTGTTGCTTTAAAGGAGTTGTCTTCCATTATTCTTCAATCATTTTCCAATGGGACTAACCTTCAAATGTATATCTCAATGCAAACAATAGTCCATAAAGATTGTCATTAATTACCAAAACCACACATGGGGACTACATGTACTTTCACATTCGCATGTATTTTATTAATTGATATTGAGTATGACTGTGACTGGATCTCTTTTATCATGAATTACAATGTCTAGTCAGTCCTCGATCTTCAGAGGTGCTCTGCATTTATATTTTGCGGTCTCAGAAAGGGCTAGTGAGATACCATCTTGTTATATCATATCATGATTGTTTTGAGGAAGTGTTGTCATCCGAGATTCATTATTATTGCTCGCTAGTTGATTATGACATTGATGTGAGTAAATGTGAGACCTAAAAGTTATTATGAATATGGTTAGTTCATAATCTATGCTGAAAACTTGAATGTTGGTTTTACATATTTGCAATGACAAGATCAAATGGAGTTTGTAAAAGTTTTTCTTTATCACTTTTAGTTTGTCAACTGAATTGCTTGAGGACAAGCAATGGGTTAAGCTTGGGGGAGTTGATACGTCTCCATCGTATCTATTTTTCCAAACTCTTTTGCCCTTGTTTTGGACTCTAACTTGCATGATTTGAATGAAACTAACCTGGACTGACGTTGTTTTCAGTAGAATTGCCATGGTGTTATTTTTGTGCAGAAATAAAAGTTCTCAGGATGACCTAAAACTCAATGGAGATTATTTCTGGAAAATATATAAATATTGGCGAAAGAATCAACAGAAGGGGGCCCACACCCTGGCCACAAGAGTGAGTGCACACCCACCCCTGGGGCGTGCCCTCCGACCTTGTGCCCCCCTGGACCTCCATCGATCTCAACTCCAACTCCATATATTCACTTTCGGGGAGAAAAAAATCAAAGAGAAGGATTCATCACATTTTAAGATACGGAGCCGCCGCCAAGCCTTATTATTCCTCGGGAGGGCGAATCTGGAGTTCGTTCGGGGCTCCGGAGAGGGGAATCCATCGCCATCATCATCATCAACCATCCCCCATCACCAATTTCATGATGCTCACCGCCGTGCATGAGTAATTCCATCATAGGCTTGCTGGACCATGATGGGTTGGATGAGATTTACCATGTAATCGAGTTAGTTTTGTTAGGGTTTCATCCATAGTATCCACTATGTTCTAAGATTGATGTTGCTATGACTCAGCTATGCTTAATGATTGTCACTAGGCCTGAATGCCATGATTTCAGATCTGAACCTATTATTTTTTCATGAATATATTTGTGTTCTTGATCCTATCTTGCAAGTCAATAGTCACCTACTACGTGTTATGATCCGGCAACCCCGGAGTGACAATAGTCGGGACCACTCCCGGTGATGAATGTAGTTTGAGGAGTTCATGTATTCACTAAGTGCTAGTGCTTTGGTCCGGTACTCTATTAAAAGGAGGCCTTAATATCCATTAGTTTCCAATAGGACCCTGCTGCCACGGGAGGGTAGGACAAAAGATGTCATGCAAGTTCTTTTCCATAAGCACGTGTGCCTATATTCGGAATACATGCCTACATTATATTGATGAATTGGAGCTAGTTTTGTGTCACCCTATGTTATAACCGTTGCATGATGAATGCCATCCGACATAATTATCCATCATTGATCTATTTCCTACGAGCTCGTTTCATATTGATCTTTGCTTCGTTACCTTTCTGTTGCCACTGTTGCGATTGCTGCAAAACTACTACTGTTACTTTTGCCACCATTGCCGTTACTTCCATACCACTTTGCTACTAAATACTTTACTGCAGATATTAAGTCTTTCAGGTGTGGTTTAATTGACAACTCAGCTGCTAATACTCAAGAATATTCTTTGGCTCCCCTTGTGTCGAATCGATAAATTTGGGTTGAATACTCTACCCTCGAAAACCGTTGCGATCCCCTATACTTGTGGGTTATCACGCGGCTGACGGCCTAAAGAGCCTTTCTTCAAAAGGCACCAGGGCCTTGGGGTTCGCGGTGTGATGCCTGCTAGGCAATATTGATAACCCACAAGTATAGGGGATCGCAACAGTTTTCGAGGGTAGAGCATTCAACCCAAATTTATTGATTCGACACAAGGGGAGCCAAAGAATATTCTCAAGTATTAGCAGCTGAGTTGTCAATTCAACCACACCTGGAAACTTAGTATCTGCAGCAAAGTGTTTAGTAGCAAGTAATATGATAGCGGTGGTAATGGTAACAAAAGTAAAGACAACAAAAGTAATGTTTTTGGTATTTTGTAGTGATTGTAACAGTAGCAACGGAAAAGTAAATGAGCGAGAACTAGTATATGGAAAACTCGTAGACACCGGATTAGCGATGGATAATTATGTCGGATGCGGTTCGTCATGTAACAGTCATAACATAGGGTGACACAGAACTAGCTCCAGTTCATCAATGTAATGTAGGCATGTATTCCGTATATAGTCATACGTGCTTATGGAAAAGAACTTGCATGACATCTTTTGTCCTACCCTCCCGTGGCAGCGCGGTCCTATTGGAAACTAAGGGATATTAAGGCCTCCTTTTAATAGAGAACCGGAACAAAGCATTAGCACATGGTGAATACATGAACTCCTCAAACTATGGTCATCACCGGGAGTGGTCCCGATTATTGTCACTTCGGGGTTGCCGGATCATAACACATAATAGGTGACTATAGACTTGCAAGACAGGATCAAGAACGCACATATATTCATGAAAACATAATAGGTTCAGATCTGAAATCATGGCACTCGGGCTCTAGTGACAAGCATTAAGCATAGCAAAGTCATAGCAACATCAATCTCAGAACATAGTGGATACTAGGGATCAAACCCTAACAAAACTAACTCGATTACATGATAAATCTCATCCAACCCATCACCGTCCAGCAAGCCTACGCTGGAATTACTCACGCACGGCGGTGAGCATCATGAAATTGGTGATGGAGGATGGTTGATGATGACGACAACGACGAATCCCCCTCTCCGGAGCCCCGAACGGACTCCAGATCGGCCCTCCCGAGAGAGATTAGGGCTTGGCGGTGGCTCCGTATCGTAAAACGCGATGATTTCTTCTCTTTGATTTTTTTTTCTTCCCGAAAGCCAATATATGGAGTTGGAGTTGGTGTCGAAGGGCCACCGGGGGGGCCACGAGGTAGGGGGCGTGCCCAGGGGGCGCCCCCCACCCTAGTGAGCAGGGTGTGGGCCCCCTGGTCTTCATCTTTGGCGAGGATTTTTTATTGGTTTTTCTAAGGTGTTCCGTGGAGTTTTAGGTCATTCCGAGAACTTTTATTTTCTGCACATAAAACAGCACCATGGCAATTCTGCTGAAAACAGCGTCAGTCCGAGTTAGTTCCATCCAAATCATACAAGTTAGAGTCCAAAACAAGGGCAAAAGTGTTTGGAAAAGTAGATATGACGGAGACGTATCAACTCCCCCAAGCTTAAACCCTTGCTTGTCCTCAAGCAATTCAGTTGACAAACTGAAAGAGAAAAAGAAAAACTTTTACAAACTCTATTTGCTCTTGTTGTTGTAAACATGAAAAGCCAGCATTCAGGTTTCAGCAATTATTATGAACTAACCATACTCACAATAACATGTAGGTCTCACAATTACTCATATCAATAGCATAATCAGCTAGCGAGCCATAATAATAAAACTAGGATGACAACACTTTCTCAAAATAATCATAACATGATATAACAAAATGGTATCTCGCTAGCCCTTTCTGAGACTGCAAAACATAAATGCAGAGCACCTTTAAAGATCAAGGACCGACTAAACATTGTAATTCATGGTAAAAGAGATCCAGTCAAGTCATACCCAATATAAACCAATTATAATGAATGCAAACGACAGTGTGCTCTCCAGCGGGTGCTTTTTAATAAGAAGGGATGATGACTCAACATAAAAGTAAATAGATAGGCCCTCCGCAGAGGGAAGCAGGGATTTGTAGAGGTGCCAGAGCTCGGTTTTGAAATAGAGATAAATTATATTTTGAGCGGCATACTCTCATTGTCAACATAACAACTAAAAGACGCATTTATATCTTCCATGCTAAGCAGATTATAGGCGGTTCCCAAACAGAATGGTAAAGTTTATACTCCCCCTCCTCCACAAGCATCAATCCATGGCTTGCTCGAAACAACGAGTGCCTCCAACATTCAATGGGTCCCAGGGGGAGTTTTGTTTGCAATTATTTTGATTTAGTTTGCATAAAGCATGGGACTGGGCATCCCAGAGACCAAACATTTTCTCGTGAATGAGGAGCGGAGTCCACTCCTCTTGAGAATAACCCACCTAACACGGAAGATAAGGGCAGCTCTAGTTGACATATGAGCTATTTGAGCATGCAAAACAGAATGTTTATTTGAAGGTTTAGAGTTTGGCACATACAAATTTACTTGGAACGGCATGTAAATACCGCATATAGGTAGGTATAGTGGACTCATATGGAACAACTTTGGGGTTTAAGGAGTTTGGATGCACAAGCAGTATTCCCGCTTAGTATAGGTGAAGGCTAGCAAAAGACTGGGAAGCGACCAACTGAGAGAGCGACAATAGTCGTAAACATGCATTAAAATTAATTTACACCGAATACAAGCATGAGTAGGATATAATCCACCATGAACATAAATATCATGAAGGCTATGTTGATTTGATTCAACTACATGCGTGAACATGTGCCAAGTCGAGTCACTCAATTCATTTAGAGGAGGATACCATCCCATCATAACACATCATAATCATTCTAATAGCATGTTGGCACACAAGGTAAACCATTATAAGTCATAGCTAATCAAGCATGGCACAAGCAACTATAATCTCTAAATGTCATTGCAAATATGTTTACTTCATAATAACTGACTCAGGAACGATGAATCATCATATTTACAAAAACAAGAGAGGTCGAGTTCATACCAGCTTTTCTCATCCCAATAAGTCCATCATATATCATCATTATTGCCTTTCACTTGCACCACCAAACGATGTGTATAATAATAAGAGTGCACGTGCATTGGACTAAGCTGGAATCTGCAAGCATTCAACTCAAGATAGAAGACAAGTAATATGGGCTCTAAGTTAAATAAACAATCATGCATATGAGAGCCACTGAGCATTTTCAATATGGTCTTCTCAACCCCCAAAGAAAGGAAAAGAAATAAAAACTATTTACATGGGAAAGCTCCCAACAAGCAAAAGAAGAACGGGAAATATTTTTGGGTTTTCTTTTTTAATTACTACAGCAAAGAAATAAACTACTACTATTTTTTTTGGTTTTTTTCTTAAGGTTTATTAAACAGACAAGAAGAAAGCAGGAAAAAGAAAATAAACTAGCATGGATATTACAGTGAAAGAGTATGAGCATCGACATCTAGCAATGAGTGTGTGTGAACATAAATGTAATGTCGGTGGAAATACGTACTCCCCAAGCTTAGGCTTTTGGCCTGTTGGTCTATTGCCGAGGATATCTGGCGATTCCCGTAGGTGAAGCCGGGTCGATTGTGATTTAACAAGGCTCCGGCTGCCACTAGCGGGCAACCTCCTCTGGATCCCAAGAATAAGCAGATAGTCGTGGAGGCTCATCTTGTGGCTCGATTCCGGTTGGTGCAGGATTCGGTGAGGCTTGAGCAATCGACCACGGAATGATGTGAGGACCTGCAGATAAGTTAAACAAAGAAGGAGCAGGCAAAGTAATAGTCTCAGGGTGATGTTTATCAAAATATAATTTGTATTTGAGCTCCCCTTCACGATTCTTAACAAGAAAGGTATGCGCTATCATACTCTTATAATCTAAATAAGCACGGGGTAGCGCTGTTTCTTCTTTCTCCTCATGCCTAATAGGTATTTCAAAATGTTCAGCTAGGCGTGAAGCATAAATGCCTCCAAAGATGGGGCCCTTAGTACGGTTCAGACTTAACCGTCTAGCAACAATTCCACCCATACTAACAGAGTTATTGCAGTATAAACCATGGAACAAAATAAGAATATCAGGAATACTAGGGTTCCCACAGTTCCTGCGTCCAATCAAACAACGACTAGCAAATAAGGCAAAGTAGCGTAAAACAGGAAAATGTATGCTAGTGATCCTTGCATCAGAAACCTTCCTGGTTTCTCCCACAGTGATGGTGTTAATAAAAGCTTCTACTTCGTTACGGTGGGGTTCATCTAAGGTGCCCTCAAAGGGTATTCTGCAAACCTCGCAGAATTTAGCTAATGTCGTCTCTTTAATAACGTCATATAAATGAAACTCTACTGTTGGAGGTGATTTCTTAGGGAAAAAGTAGAAGTTTTGCACAAAAGTATTTGTGTGTAAGAGATACTGATGACGTTGGTCGCGGAGGAAGTCGGTGAGGCCGGCGTTCTCAATCAATAAATAGAAATCTTCATAAATCCCGGCTCTCCTCAAGAAGTCATCAGAAGGCCATTCACACGGCCGGACCTCCACAGTGCGAGGCAAATTAAATTTGGGCTTCTGCTCTTCTTCCTTTTGTTTCGAGCTTCGGCTCGACGAGCCCCTCAAAAGTCTCTACATTATTTCTGAAACAATCTGAAATTTTTAATAACCTCAAATATAAGTGAACCAACTTCAATAAAATTGATAGCAACAACTCCCACAAGTGCCTAGAGCCTATATAAAGCATTGGAACTACTTGGAACCATATAAATTTGACATGCAAGCTCAAGAACATGGTCACCTATGCAGCACAAATTTGCAATGAATAAAGCACTAGAACAAAAACTAATTGGACCAATGGAGGAGTCACATACCAAGGAACAATCTCCCCAAGCAGTTTTGCGAGAGGTGCTTTGACCAAGGAGATCAAAAATCACAGCAACGGGGGCTGGAACTCGTGCTTGAGTTGGTTTTTCGTGTTTGTGTGAGGCGCAGGAAGAAGATGGGTGCAGGAATAAGTGGAGGAGGGCCACCGTGGGCCCACGAGGTAGGGGGGCGCGCCCGAGGGGTAGGGCGCCCTCCACCTCGTGGCAGTGGCAGCTCCCCCATGTAATTTTTGCACAATAAATCCTCAAATATTCCCAAAAATCATATTAAATTGGCATGGCATTTCGAGGACTTTTATTTTCGGATATTTTATATTGCACGGATAAGTCAGAGACGTATGAAAAATACTATTTTACTTTATTTCTACTAATTAACAGAAAATATAAAGAGGGTACAGAAAGTTGTGCTTCTAGTTTCATCCATCTCGTGATCATCAAAATGAACCCACTAACAAGGTTGATCAAGTCTTGTTAACAAACTCATTCCGAATAATCACGGAACCGGAGAAATATCGAATAACACTAAGTTACCTCAACGGGGATATGAAAATCCCCAACAATAAGAATATCATACTTTTTCTTGACAGTAGGGAGAGGAAATTCAAAAGCTCCAAATATAATCGATGAATTTTTCCAATAGAGTTGATACTATAAACTTGAGGTTGTCTCCTCAGAAAGTGTACCGTGTGCTTGTTGCCATTAACATGAAAAGTGACATTACCTTTGTTGCAATCAATAACAGCCCCTGCAATATTAAGGAAAGGTCTTCCAAGAATAATAGACATACTATCATCCTCATGAATATCAAGAATAACAAAGTCCGTTAAAATAGTAACGTTCAGAACTACAACACAGCACATCCTCACAAATACCGGATGTGTATAGCAGTTGATTTATCAGCCATTTGCAAAGATATTTCAGTAGGTGTCAACTTATTCAAGTCAAGTCTATGATATAGAGAGAGAGGCATAACACTAACACCGGCTCCAAGATCACATAGAGCAGTTTTAACATAATTTCTCTTAATGGAGCATGGTACAGTAGGTACTCCGGGATCTCCAAGTTTCTTTGGTATTCCACCCTTAAAAGTATAATTAGCAAGCATGGTGGAAATTTCAGCTTTAGGTATCTTTCTTTTATTAGTAATGATATCCTTCATATACTTAGCATAAGGATTTGTTTTGAGCACATTAGTTAATCTCATACGCAAAAAGATGGGTCTAATCATTTCAGCAAAGCGCTCAAAATCCTCATCATCCTTTTTCTTGGATGGTTTCGGAGGAAAAGGCATGGGTTTCTGAACCCATGGTTCCCTCTCTTTACCATGTTTCCTAGCAACGAAGTCTCTTTTATCATAATGTTGATTCCTTGATTGTGGGTTATCAAGATCAACAGCAGGTTCAACTTCTACATCATTATCATTACTAGGGTGAGCATCAACATGAACATTATCATTAACATTATCACTGGGTTCATGTTCATCACCTGATTGTGTTTCAGCATCAGAAATAGAGATAGCATTCGGATCCTCAGGTGGTTCAGCAATAGGTTCACTAGAAGTTTGCAAAGTCCTATCATTTTTATTTTTCTTCCTCTTAGAAGAACTAGGTACATCAATATTATTTCTCTGAGAATCTTGCTCGATTCTCTTAGGGTGGCCTTCAGGATACAAAGTTTCCTGAGTCATTCTACCAGTTCTAGTAGCCACTCTAACAGCATAATCATTTTTCTTACTATTCATTTCATCAAGCACTTTTTGAGCCTTAAGTACTTGTTCTACTTGAGTGGTAACCATAGAAGCATGTTTGCTAACAAGTTTAAGTTCACCTCTAATATCAGCCATATAATCACCCAAGCGTTTGATCATAAAGGTATTCTGCTTTAGTTGTCTACCAAAATAAGCATTAAAGTCATCTTGCTTAAACATAAAGTCATCAAACTCATCCAAGCACTGACTAGCAATTTTAGTAGGAGGGACTTCAGCTTTATCATATCTATAGAGAGAATTTACCTTTACTACCTGTGTCGGGATATCGGGAGGTTCTTTAGTAAATAAGTAATTGAGATCATATACTTCTTCAACATGCGGTAAATTAAGACCATGTATTTCTTCAATAGGAGGTAAATTCTTAACATCTTCAGCTTTAATACCTTTTTCTTTCATAGATTTCTTTGCCTCTTGCATATCTTCAGGACTGAGAAATAGAACACCTCTCTTCTTCGGAGTTGGTTTAGGAATAGGTTCAGTAATTGGCTCTGGAGATGGCTCAGGAGGTGGCTCAAGAGGTTCCCAATTATTTTCATTTGTCAACATATTATTCAATAGAATTCCAGCTTCATCCGGTGTTCTTCCCCTGAAAAGAGAACCAGCACAACTATCCAGGTAATCTCTGGAAGCATCAGTTAGTCCGTTATAAAAGATATCAAGTATTCTGGGTTTCTTAAGAGGATGATCAGGCAAAGCATTAAGTAACTTGAGAAGCCTCCCCCAAGCTTGTGGGAGACTCTCTTCTTCAATTTGCACAAAGTTGTATATTTCCCTCAAAGCAGCTTGTTTCTTATGAGCAGGGAAATATTTAGTAGAGAAGTAATAAATCATATCCTGGGGACTTTGCACACAACCAGGATCAAGAGAATTAAACCATATCTTAGCATCACCCTTTAATGAGAACGGAAATATTTTGAGTAAATAAAGATAGCGTGATCTCTCATCATTAGTAAACAGAGCAGCTATATCATTTAACTTAGTAAGATGTGCCACAATAGTTTCAGATTCATAACCATAGGAAGGATCAGATTCAACCAAAGTAACTATATTTGGATCAACAGAAAAATCTTAATAATCCTTATCGGGAACACAAATAGGTGAAGTAGCAAAAGCAGGTTCGGGTCTCATTCTATCTCTAAAAGATTCTTTACTCCATTTAACTAGCAACCTCTTAAGTTCATATCTATCCTGGCAAGCAAAAATAGCTACAGAAGATTCCGCATCAAAAAAGATAACCCTCAGGAATAGTAGGCATATTTTCATCGTCACTATCATCATCGTATTCAGGTGCAATAATTTCTCTTTCTCTAGACCTAGCAATTTGCTCATCAAGAAATTCACCAAGGGGCACAGTAGTATCAAGCATAGAAGTAGTTTCATCATAAGTATCATGCATAGCAGAAGTGGCATCATCAATAGCATGCGACATATCAGAATTCATAGCAGTAGCAGGTTTAGGTGTCGCAAGCTTACTTATAACAGAAGGAGAATCTAGTACAAGGCTAGATGGCAGTTCCTTACCTCCCCTCGTAGTTGAGGGCAAAATAGTAGTTCGATCATCTTTCAAGTTCTTCATAGTGTCCAGCAGATATAAATCCCAAGTGACTCAAAGAATAGAGCTATGCTCCCTGGCAACGGCGCCAGAAAAAGGTCTTCATAACCCACAAGTATAGGGGATCGCAATAGTTTTCGAGGGTAGAGTATTCAACCCAAATTTATTTATTCGACACAAGGGGAGCCAAAGAATATTCTTAAGTATTAGTAGCTGAGTTGTCAATTCAACCACACCTGGATACTTAGTATCTGCAGCAAAGTGTTTAGTAGCAAGTAATATGATAGCGGTGGTAACGGTAAAAAAAGTAAAGACAGCAAAAGTAATGTTTTTGGTATTTTGTAGTGATTGTAACAGTAGCAACGGAAAAGTAAATGAGCGAGAACCAGTATATGGAAAACTCGTAGGCACCGGATTAGCGATGGATAATTATGCCGGATGCGGTTCGTCATGTAATGATCATAACATAGGGTGACATGTAACTAGCTCCAGTTCATCAATGTAATGTAGGCATGTATTCCGTATATAGTCATACGGGCTTATGGAAAAGAACTTGCATGACATCTTTTGTCCTACCCTCCCGTGGCAGCGGGGTCCTATTGGAAACTAAGGGATATTAAGGCCTCCTTTTAATAGAGAACTGGAACAAAGCATTAGCACATAGTGAATACATGAAATCCTCAAACTATGGTCATCACCGGGAGTGGTCCCGATTATTGTCACTTCGGGGTTGCCGGATCATAACACATAGTAGGTGACTATAGACTTGCAAGATAAGATCAAGAACGCACATATATTCATGAAAACATAATATGTTCAGATCTGAAATCATGGCACTCGGGCCCTACTGACAAGCATTAAGCATAGCAAAATCATAGCAACATCAATCTCAGAACATAATGCATACTAGGGATCAAACCCTAACAAAACTAACTCGATTACATGATAAATCTCATCCAGCCCATCACCGTCCAGCAAGCCTACGATGGAATTACTCACGCACGGCAGTGAGCATCATGAAATTGGTGATGGAGGATGGTTGATGATGACGAGGGCGACGAATCCCAATCTCCGGAGCCCCGAACGGACTCCAGATCAGCCCTCCCGAGAGAGATTAGGGTTGGCGGCGGCTCCGTATCGTAAAACGCGATGATTTCTTCTCTCTGATTTTTTTTTCTCCCCGAAAGCCAATATATGGAGTTGGAGTTGGCGCCGGAGGGCCACCAGGGGGCCCGCGAGGTAGGGGGCGCGCCCAGGGGGCAGTAACGCCCCGGATCCGTTGCGCCAGGTGTCTGCCAGTTATTCGCCGTCGTTGCCATGTCATTTGCTTGCGTGTTGCACTTTGCCATGTCATCATATGCATTTCATATCGTGTCATCATGTGCATCTAATTTTGCATACGTGTTCGTCTCATGCATCCGAGCATTTTCCCCGTTGTCCGTTTTGCAATCCGACACTCCTATGTCCTCCGGCGCCCCCTCTTGTCTCCTTTTGTGAGTGGGTATTAAACTTTCTCGGAATGGCCCGAGGGTTGCCAAGCGGCCTTGGTACAGCACCGGTAGACCGCCTGTCAAGTTTTGTGCCATTTGGAGGTCGTTTGATACTCCAACGGTTAACCGGGTAACCGTAAAGGCCTCTTTTGTTGCAGCCCAACACCCCTTCCAAAGTGGCCCAAAACCCATCAAACTCCCTCCATCCTCTCGGTCGTTCGATCACGATCGCGTGGCCGAAAACCGCACCTCATTTGGACTCTCCTAGCTCCCTCTACCTATAAATATGTGGCCTCCCCCGAAATTCCCCCAGTCCAACCCTAGCCCTCTCCCCTCAGACCACGGACGATCGCGCCGCCACGGACACGCCCAGCCTCCACGTCGCTCCGACGAATCGGAGGTCGCCACGTCACCTCCGCCGCCGCCCAGCAGCTAACGGCTCGCGCCACCTGCCGCCGCCTCCCACCACCGCGCCAGAGCCTGCAGGGGCTCGCAGCCGGCCCCCGGCCCGCCGCGCCATCGCCAGTTCGAAGCGCTGCTGCCCGCGCCGCCTGCGCGAGCCCGCCGCCTCGCCTCGCCTCGGCCTCGCCGCGCCTTAATTTTCGCCGCCGCCGACCGCCGCGCACCGCTGCTGCTGCCACACAGGCGCCGCCGCCGTTTCGCGCCGCTGCCCCGCCGCCGCCGGGTTCCTCCGCCGCTGCCATTGCCGCCCGGCGCCGCCCGCCGCCGCCTGGCTGCAGCGCCTCACTGCCTTGCCCCATGCCTCCTCTCGTCGTCTGCTTTGTTCGCCCGGCAAGATCCGGCCGGCGTTGCCGGATCCGGCCGCCTGCGCCGCCCGCCGTCGTCGAGCCTCGCCCGCCGCCGCCGCCGGAGAGCCCAGCACCGGTCTCGTCGCCGGATCTCGGGCGGGTGGATGAGATCCACCGCCCCGATCCAAACACTCGTCGCGCCCGGATCCCTCCGTCTCCGAACGGCTCCGGCCCCGATTTCGCGAGGTTGTTTTCTGCTAAGTCCTAAAAATTATTGCATAATCATGCCATATTCTTTGCATCACATCTCTGCATCCGTAGCTCCGTTTCGTGCGTATAATATGTCAAATTTTTCACCTCGACGAGTACTTCATTTCATTCCATTGCATCATTTTCATTTGAGCTCATCTTGATGCCCGAAATGCTGTTGGAAGAGTGCATGTTGATGTTAACTCTTTCAAACTGTTATAACTTGCTCATTTATCATTTTTGCCATGGTTGATGTGTGCATCCTATGAGGTTGATGTCTACATGTATGTTGATCTATGCCATGCCATCTTTCCAGGGGTGCCAACCATGTATTTTTGTGAGTTGTGTGCTGAGTGTATCAAGCTTGCTAAGTAGGGTAGTTGATGTTGCTGTTTTCCTGGCAGATTATGTTATATTTTGTTGCTATGTTAACATGCTTCTACTAATCATTCTGTGCATAATCTGGAGATGCTCTATAAACATGTTTTGATCTACATGTCATCCTCTATCCATCCATGCCCCTGGTTGCATTTATATCTTGCTGTAGATTGTTCATATCTTGCTCCAAAGTTGCTTGATAATGTTGCTATCAGCCTGTTAACATTAAGTTCACTAGTTCCCATGTGTTTTGCTAGTGATCCATGCACCCTATGACCTTGCTATTGCCATGCTTAGCTTCACAAACATGTCTTCTTGTTGTTGGTTGCCTTGCCATGCCATGTATTGCTCTGTGGTGAGTGGTTCAAGCTCACCAACATGCCTACTTATTGTTGTTCCTGCCATGTTTGAATCTGTAATATAACTTGCTATGTTTACATGGGGGCCATCATATTTTCTGATCCTTTTTGGCTCATGGTCAAGAAGGGACTTTTGATCTATGCTATTAGTAGATTCATGCCATGCCTTTGTTTCCATGATATGTTCCTGTAACATGTTGTTTGATAGCTCTAAACATTGCAACCTGATGTTATTTCTGCAAAGTCTGAAACTGTTATTATTTGCAATATCTCCATGTCTTTTTGAGCATGTTCTAGTTGTTTCTGGAGATAGCTCCGTGTTCATGTTTTGTTATGCTTTACCAGTACTTCATGACCATGTCTTTTGTTATTATGTTGGGATGCTGTAGCATGTTGTTTTGATGCTTGTAAGATGCCTAGTTGCTGTTACGGGCAGATTGTTGTTATGACTTGTATAGAGTGTATGTGTTACACCGTTGCTCCGTTTTGAGTGTGTTCTATATGAAACTTGCTTGATTTTGCATGTAGTGCCATATTATCATGTTGCATCCTTGTTTTGAGGTGTTTGCTTGATGTTTGTATGCATTTTGCATCAATGCCATGCTTAACTTGTTTTGCTCATATCTTCTAGGCCGTAGTCTTAATATAATGAACTTTATATGTAACTTGACTAGAATTTCGTGTAGATCATCTTGGTGCATTTTAACTTGCTGTTTAACAACTTGAACATAAGGTTTATTCAGTTCTGGACCAATTTCGAAATTTGCATATGAGGACTTACCGAATTGTTATATGTTGTTCCGGCCTCATTTAAACTTGCCTTGATGTGTTGTTCTTGTTTGCATCATCTCTTGCCATGAGTAGCTTCATGTAGCTTGGTCATGCATCATGCTTGTTGTGCATCATGCCATGTTCATGTGTGGTGTGTTTACCATGTTGTGTGCTTCTTCTTGTTAGTTCCTGTTTCGTTGCGATCGTGAGGATTCGTTCGTCTACGGTTGGTTCGGTTTCATCCGTTCGTCTTCTTCATGGACTCGTTCTTCTTCCTATCGGGATTTCAGGCAAGATGACCGCTACCCTGGATCTCACTACTATCATTGCTATGCTGGTTGCTTCGTTCTTTCGCTATGCTGCGCTACCTATTACCTGTTTATCAAGCCATCCCATACTGCCATGAACCTCTAACCTTTGACACCATTCCTAGCAAACCGTTGTTTGGCTATGTTACCGCTTTGCTCAGCCCCTCTTATAGCGTTGCTAGTTGCAGGTGAAGTTGAAGATTGCTTCATGGTGGACAGGGTTTATGTTGGGATATCACAATATCTCTTATATTATTAATGCATCTATATACATGGTAAAGGGTGGAAGGCTCGGCCTTATGCCTGGTGTTTTGTTCCACTCTTGCCGCCCTAGTTTCCGACATACCAGTGTTATGTTCCCGGATTTTGCGTTCCTAACGCGGTTGGGTGATTTATGGGACCCCCCTGACAGTTCACTTTGAATAAAACTCCTCCAGCAAGGCCCAACATTGGTTTTACCATTTGCCTCACCACCACTTACTTTTTCCCTTGGGAGTCGCTCTCTCGAGGGTCATCTTTATTCAGCCCCCCCGGGCCAATGCTTGTCTAAGTGTTGGTCCAAACTAGAGCCACTTGCAGCGCCACCTCGGGGAAACTTGAGGGCTGGTTCTAGTTGTACGTACTGCTCATCCGGTCGTGGCCTGAGACGAGATACGCGCGGCTACTATCAGGATGTCGGCACGCCGGGAGGTCTTGCTGGTCTTGTTTTATCATTGTCGAAATGTCTTGTAAACCGGGATTCCGAGACTGATCGGGTCTTCCTGGGAGAAGGTCTATTCCTTCGTTGATCGCGAGAGCTTGTCATGGGCTGTTGGGACACCCTGCAGGTATAAACTTTTGAGAGCCGTGCCGCGGTTATGTGGCAGATGGGAATTTGTTAATGTCCGGTTGTAGATAACTTGACACCTGATCCGAATTAAAACGCATCAACCGTGTGTGTAGCCGTGATGGTCTCTTCTCGGCGGAGTTCGGGAAGTGAACACGGTTTCTGGGTTATGACTGACGTCAGTAGGTGTTCAGGATCATCTCTTGATCATTGCTAGCTTCACGACCGTTCCTTTGCTTCTCTTCTCTCTCTCATTTGCGTATGTTAGCCACCATACTTGCTTAGCCGCTGCTGCAACCTCACCACTTTACCACTTCCTTTCTATTAAGCTTTGCTAGTCTTGATACCCGTGGTAATGGGATTGCTGAGTCCTCGTGGCTCACAGATTACTACAACAACAGTTGCAGGTACAGGTTATGCGATGATCTTGACGCGAGAGCGATGTTGCTTGTTTTGGAGTCTCTTCTTCGATCAGGGGATAGGTTCCAGGTTGGCAGTCTGGGCTAGCAGGGTGGATGTCGTTTGAGTTCTTCGGATGTTGCTCTTATGTATGATGATGTTGTATTCGTGTGGCATTGTGTGACTTTTGTATGTATCCCCATCTATTATGTAATGTTGATGTAATGATATCCACCTTGCAAAAGCGTTCCAATATGCGGGTCTATTCTTGGTGGGACCTTCGAGTTCCTTTCGGATAGGGTGGCATATTGGGCGTGACAAGTTGGTATCAGAGCCTCGACCGACCCTAGGAGCCCCCTTGATTGATCGTGTAGTTTGGCCGTTGTTGAGTCTAGAAGAAAACTGATTTCTGAGTCTAGTTATATCGGAGAGTAGGAATTCTTTTTACTCCTCTGCCTCTTCGTCGCTCTGGTGAGGAATCTTGACGTAGGTGTTTTGAATTACCCCTCTTCCTCTTCAAATTTTCTTTAGGTTCACGCAGTTTGTTTTTCCGATCGTTGTTCCTCAGCTCTTTTATCCGGTGCATCTCTCATCAAGTTGACTCAAACCTCTTTGTCTTTCGTGAGATCAATCCTCAGTTCTTCCTCCGACGTTGTTGTTTCCCTGTCCGAAGTTGTCCTTGTTTTTCCCACCCGCCCTCCCTTCTTCTTCTCGAATCCGGAGCCTGTAATCGAGTATCCATCCTACTCGTGCGAAGTCTTTGCCTTCTTTCCTCAATGATTTCAACCGGTGTTCCCTTCTCAATATATTCGTATTTTTTTCCCTTCCAAGTTGCCTTTGTTTTCCCGCCCTCCCACCCTTTTTCTTCCCGGAGTCTGACTCTCTCTCGACCATCTATTTCATCCGTGCGGAGCCTCTTCAGTCTTCCCTCAATTATTTCAACCGGGGAATTCTCGTCTCGTTTGACATTCTTCATCTCTTCTCCGGTAGATTCAATTCAAGTTTTTCAGGTTGATCACATTCTTTTCCTTGGATCAAGTGTTTTCCCTTTGCTCGTTCGCCTCTCGCCATTTTATCCTTCCGGAGTACGATGCACCTGAACAATTCAAATATTTCAATCATCCCGGTGCATCATCTATCTGTTCAACATCCCTTTCCAACGGTGCATCTTTTCAGTGGGCCCTAACCCACAGGTCTTTTTCCAGGATCTTACCTGACTCTTCTAATTCCCCCGGAGTTATTCTCAATTCTTTTCAAAGTGTGACGTAAGGATGGATTTCATCAGTCACATGCCTTTTCCAAGATCGATTTCAAATCATTTTCATTGTTGGCTCAACCTCTTCGCTTTTCATTCTTCCGGAGTATCTCAGTAATTTTGGTGGTGTTTCTCGTCGTCTTTCTCAGCTTTGAAGACCGAAGAAGAGTTTTTCCTCTAAATCTTGTCCGTTCCCCGGAGATTCGCGGTGCTAGCTCGATGGTATCCTATCAAATTGTTTTCCAGTCATGCAAATTCTTTTCATCCATCCGGAGCATTTCGGGAGTTGCTTTCTCTCTCGATCATCCGGAGGCCATCTTTTCGGAAGATTTCTTCATTCTAAGTTTTCAGATTCGTCCTCCAATTATTCTATATCCGTGCCCTTTCGTTCGTCTCAATATTCTTCCGGTGCTTCATTCAAGTATTCTTCAATCAGCTCATGACTCTTTGTTCTTTTGCATGTAAATTCCCTCTACCATATTTGTTCTTCTAATTCTTCCAGGTGATTCATTCTCTTTCATCAGCCATTTTGTATTCTTACGGTGGTTCGTTCAAGATTCTTTTCCTTGTTTATCATATCAATCCATTCGTTCTTTCGAATCCTACCGGTGGTTCATGAAGACCTTCCCAAGTTTGCGATATGTCACTTCTCAATCCTTTTCTTCGGAGCTTGTTATGGATGAATAAATTCTAGTTTCAAGTATTTTCATCTTTTCTTTACTGAAGTTCAATTTCCTCGGCCATCTCGTCGGAACCTCCATCTAAATCATCGCAAGGCTCATCTTACTCTTTCATCCTTCATTTCTATCTCATCATCTTTTGTTACCGGAGTTCTTCATGGTGGTTCTTCATGATTTAATTCATTCTTCAAGAGTTCATCAAGTATCATTCCATCCTCTCTAGCTCGTGTTCTATTCTCCCATGTTTCAGCCGAAGTGCTGCCTAAATCCTTTCAGTCTTATCCGTTTCTTTTCTCATTCTAACCACTCCAGTTAGAACGAGTGATTTCATAGTCTACCTGATTCCGTGAGCTTTCGATTCTCGTCATTCTCGTCGTTTCTCTCTTCTTCTCGAGTGCTCTCGATTCTCTGCTTCTTCTCTTGAGTTCTTGTTTCACCTCATCCCTTTTTCCCTTCCGTCTCAGTCCTAAGATCTCGGGATGAGATCTCTTGTTAGTGGAGGAGTGTTGTAACGCCCCGGATCCGTTGCGCCAGGTGTTTGCCAGTTATTCGCCGTCGTTGCCATGTCATTTGCTTGCGTGTTGCACTTTGCCATGTCATCATATGCATTTCATATCGTGTCATCATGTGCATCTCATTTTGCATACGTGTTCGTCTCATGCATCCGAGCATTTTCCCCGTTGTCCGTTTTGCAATCCGACACTCCTATGTCCTCCGGCGCCCCCTCTTGTCTTCTTTTGTGAGTGGGTATTAAACTTTCTCGGAATGGCCCGAGGGTTGCCAAGCGGCCTTGGTATAGCACCGGTAGACCGCCTGTCAAGTTTCGTGCCATTTGGAGGTCGTTCGATACTCCAACGGTTAACCGGGTAACTGTAAAGGCCTCTTTTGTTGCAGCCCAACACCCCTTCTAAAGTGGCCCAAAACCCATCAAACTCCCCTCCATCCTCTCGGTCGTTCGATCACGATCGTGTGGCTGAAAACCGCACCTCATTTGGACTCTCCTAGCTCCCTCTACCTATAAATATGTGGCCTCCCCCGAAATTCCCGCAGTCCAACCCTAGCCTCTCTCCTCCTCAAGGCCACGGACGCGTCCGCCAGCGCGGACACGCCCAGCCTCCACGTCGCTCCGACGAATCGAGGCCGCCACGTCACCTCCGCCGCCGCCGCAGCTAACGGCTCGCGCCACTGTCGCCGCCGCCTCTCACCACAGCGCCCGAGCCTGCAAGGGTCGCGCTCAGCCCTCCCGGCCCAGCCGCGCCGCCGCCAGTTCGAAGGCCACAGCTGCTTGCCGCCTTCGCCCGCCGCCGAGCCCTCCCCTCGCCCGCGCGCCGCCTTCGCCCTCGCCTCGGCCAGCGCCGCCCACCTGCCGCCGCCGACTGCTCGCCGCTCATTGCCGCCAGTAGGCGCTTCGCCGCCGCGCCGCCCGCCCGCCGGGTTCCTCCGCCGCCGCCCGCCACCGCTGGTTCTCCGCCGCTGATTGCCGCCGGCGGCGCCTGCCCGCCGCCGCTGCAGCAAGGCGCGCGCGCTCTGCCTCTCCCTCTCGTTGCCGCCGGTTCGCGCCCGCAAGATCCGGGCAGCGTTGCCGATCCGGATGCCTGCGCCGCCCGCCGTCGTCGAGCCTCGCCGCCGGCCGCCCCGCTCGCCGGAGCCCCGGCACCGGTCCCCTCGTCGCCGGATCTGGGCGGGTGGATGAGATCCACCCGTCCCCGATCCAAACACCCGCGTCCGCGCCCCGGATCCCTCCGTCCCGAACGGCTCCGTCCCGATTTCGCGAGGTTGTTTTCTGCTAAGTCCTAAAAATTATTGCATAATCATGCCATATTCTTTGCATCACATCTCTGCATCCGTAGCTCCGTTTCATTCGTATAATATGTCAAATTTTTCGTCTCGACGAGTACTTCATTTCATTCCATTGCATCATTTTCATTTGAGCTCATCTTGATGCCCGAAATGCTGTTGGAAGAGTGCATGTTGATGTTAACCTGCTGAAACTGTTATAACTTGCTCATTTATCATTTTTGCCATGGTTGATGTGTGCATCCTATGAGGTTGATGTCTACATGTATGTTGATCTATGCCATGCCATCTTTCCAGGGGTGCCAACCATGTATTTTTGTGAGTTGTGTGCTGAGTGTATCAAGCTTGCTAAGTAGGGTAGTTCTTTGTTCTTTGTTTTCTGGCAGATTCTGTTATATTTTGTTGCTATGTTAACATGCTTCTACTAATCATTTCATGCATAACTGGAGATGCTCTATAAACATGTTTTGATCTACATGTCATCCTCTATCCATCCATGCCCCTGGTTGCATTTATATCTTGCTGTAGATTGTTCATATCTTGCTCCAAAGTTGCTTGATAATGTTGCTATCAGCCTGTTAACATTAAGTTCACTAGTTCCCATGTGTTTTGCTAGTGATCCATGCACCCTATGACCTTGCTATTGCCATGCTTAGCTTCACAAACATGTCTTCTTGTTGTTGGTTGCCTTGCCATGCCATGTATTGCTCTGTGGTGAGTGGTTCAAGCTCACCAACATGCCTACTTATTGTTGTTCCTGCCATGTTTGAATCTGTAATATAACTTGCTATGTTTACATGGGGGCCATCATATTTTCTGATCCTTTTTGGCTCATGGTCAGTAAGGGACTTTTGATCTATGCTATTAGTAGATTCATGCCATGCCTTTGTTTGCCATGATATGTTCCTGTAACATGTTGTTTGATAGCTCTAAACATTGCAACCTGATGTTATTTCTGCAAAGTCTGAAACTGTTATTATTTGCAATATCTCCATGTCTTTTTGAGCATGTTCTAGTTGTTTCTGGAGATAGCTCCGTGTTCATGTTTTGTTATGCTTTACCAGTACTTCATGACCATGTCTTTTGTTATTATGTTGGGATGCTGTAGCATGTTGTTTTGATGCTTGTAAGATGCCTAGTTCTTTATTACATGCAGATTGTTGTTATGACTTGTATAAAGTGTATGTGTTACACCGTTGCTCCGTTTTGAGTGTGTTCTATATGAAACTTGCTTGATTTTGCATGTAGTGCCATATTATCATGTTGCATCCTTGTTTTGAGGTGTTTGCTTGATGTTTGTATGCATTTTGCATCAATGCCATGCTTAACTTGTTTTGCTCATATCTTCTAGGCCGTAGCTCCGAATATAATGAACTTTATATGTAACTTGACTAGAATTTCGTGTAGATCATCTTGGTGCATTTTAACTTGCTGTTTAACAACTTGAACATAAGGTTTATTCAGTTCTGGACCAATTTCGAAATTTGCATATGAGGACTTACCGGAATTGTTATATGTTGTTCCCGGCCTCATTTAAACTTGCCTTGATGTGTTGTTCTTGTTTGCATCATCTCTTGCCATGAGTAGCTTCATGTAGCTTGGTCATGCATCATGCTTGTTGTGCATCATGCCATGTTCATGTGTGGTGTGTTTACCATGTTGTGTGCTTCTTCTTGTTAGTTCCTGTTTCGTTGTGATCGTGAGGATTCGTTCGTCTATGGTTGGTTCGGCTTCATCCGTTCGTCTTCTTCATGGACTCGTTCTTCTTCCTAGCGGGATTTCAGGCAAGATGACCGCTACCCTGGATCTCACTACTATCATTGCTATGCTGGTTGCTTCGTTCTTTCGCTATGCTGCGCTACCTATTACCTGTTTATCAAGCCATCCCATACTGCCATGAACCTCTAACCTTTGACACCATTCCTAGCAAACCGTTGTTTGGCTATGTTACCACTTTGCTCAGCTCCTCTTATAGCGTTGCTAGTTGCAGGTGAAGTTGAAGATTGCTTCATGGTGGACAGGGTTTATGTTGGGATATCACAATATCTCTTATATTATTAATGCATCTATATACTTGGTAAAGGGTGGAAGGCTCGGCCTTATGCCCGGTGTTTTGTTCCACTCTTGCCGCTCTAGTTTCCGTCATACCGTGTTATGTTCCCGGATTTTATGCTCCTAATGCGGTCGGGTGATTTATGGGACCCCCGACAGTTCGCTTTGAATAAAACTCCTCCAAAGAAGGCCCAACATTGGTTTTACCATTTGCCTCACCACCACTTACTTTTTCCCTTGGGAGTCGCTCTCTCGAGGGTCATCTTTATTCAGCCCCCGGCCAATGCTTGTCTAAGTGTTGGTCCAAACTAGAGCCACTTGCGCGCCACCTCGGGAAACTTGAGGGCTGGTTCTAGTTGTACGCATCGCTCATCCGGTCGTGGCTCGAGACGAGATATGTGGCTACTATCGGGATGTCGGCACGCCGGAGGTCTTGCTGGTCTTGTTTTATCATTGTCGAAATGTCTTGTAAACCGGATTCCGAGATCGATCGGGTCTTCCCGGAGAAGGTCTATTCTTCGCTGATCGCGAGAGCTTGTCATGGGCTTGTTGGGACACCCTCGCAGGTATAAACTTTTGAGAGCCGTGCCCGCGATTATGTGGCAGATGGGAATTTGTTAATGTCCGGTTGTAGATAACTTGACACCTGATCCAAATTAAAACGCATCAACCGTGTGTGTAGCCGTGATGGTCTCTTCTCGGCGGAGTTCGGGAAGTGAACACGGTTTCTGGGTTATGACTGACGTAAGTAGGTGTTCGGGATCACCTCTTGATCATTGCTAGCTTCACGACCATTCCTTTTCTTCTCTTCTCTCTCTCATTTTCGTATGTTAGCCACCATACTTGCTTAGCCGCTGCTGCAACCTCACCACTTTACCCCTTCCTTTCCTATTAAGCTTTGCTAGTCTTGATACCCATGGTAATGGGATTGCTGAGTCCTCGTGGCTCACAGATTACTACAACAACAGTTGCATGTACAGGTTATGCGATGATCTTGACGCGAGAGCGATGTTGCTTGTTTTGGAGTTTCTTCTTCGATCAGGGGATAGGTTCCAGGTCGGCAGCCTGGGCTAGCAGGGTGGATGTCGTTTGAGTTCTTGTTTGTGTTTCATCCGTAGTCGGATGTTGCTCTTATGTATGATGATGTTGTATTCGTGTGGCATTTTGTGCCTTTTGTATGTATCCCCATCTATTATGTAATGTTGATGTAATGATATCCACCTTGCAAAAGCGTTCCAATATACGGGTCTATCCTTGGTGGGACCTTCGAGTTCCTTTTGGATAGGGTCGCATATTGGGCGTGACAGGGGCGCCCCCCCCACCCTCCTGAGGAGGGTGTGGGCCCCCCTTGTCTTCATCTTTGGTGAGGATTTTTTATTGTTTTTTCTAAGGTGTTCCGTGGAGTTTCAGGTCATTCCGAGAACTTCTATTTTCTGCACATAAAACAACACCATGGCAATTCTACTGAAAACAACGTCAGTCCGGGTTAGTTCCATCTAAATCATACAAGTTAGAGTCCAAAGCAAGGGCAAAAGTGTTTGGAAAAGTAGATACGGCGGAGACGTATCAGATATCGCCCACCTCTTTGTTCACGCCCCTCGGGACATGCCGCAATTCTGAGCCCAAGGATTGCCCTTTGATTTTACGTACCTCCTTTAGGTATGCCGCCATGTGCTTGCCCTCTGGCTCGTACTCCTCGTTGGAGAAGTCGATGAGGAGCCGTTTGGGGCGGCAGCCGCGGGCCGGCGCCTGAGATCAGCCCCTGAATCCATTGCCTTGCTGAACGTCGCTGCCAGCGCCTGATCATGGCGGCCATGAGGCGGCTCGCCGAGGCATCTTTGGCAGGGGGTTACCGTGGCTTACTCCAATCTAAGCCCGGGGAAGCGCCTCCTGAGCTGGAGGAAGGGCCCCGCTCTCGGGCGTGCCGCCATGGTGCATTCTAGGTTCGCCTAGGAAGGACGAGCAGACGCAACAGGGGCAAGCACGGAGCAGCGGCAAGGTCCGCGGCACAGGCGGAAGACGATAAGGCTCCATGCCACTAAAAACGGCATCGAGAAGCTAGGTGACACGGTCGAGCCAGGTGTCGTAGTCATCGTTGGTAGGGCGGTAGCGCAGCAACTCACGCGCCATGAGGAGCACCGCTTGCGCGTCCACCGGCCCACGGTGAGCGTGGCAAGACGACACCGTGGCAAGGTGAAGGAAGGCGCGACCGCGCGTAGGGCGACAGCGAAGAGTGCTGCCACTCATGAGCAGCAGGGTCGGTGGCAGTGTTGGCTGTTGGAGAAGCAGAGCGGCGCGGAACACTGCAGCCCACGGGTGCCATCTGGGCGACGTGAGCGGCCCGACGCGAACTCGGCGGCCATCGGCCATGGGAGCGATGAAGCGGAGACAAAAAAGCGGAAGGGAGTTTCGACACACCCCTACCTGGCACGCCAAATGTCGGAATTGGGGCTCCGCGGACCCAACAAGGTTTGAACTCTAGGGTGTGTACAAAGATCTAGCCTAGCCGCAGCCTCAAGCTCATCGCCTCATGGCTTGGCCTCGTCGAGTTTGTGCGAGCGGGGGAAGCAGGGGACACAACAGTTTACCCAGGTTCGGGCCACCTTGTGGTGTAAGACCCTAATCCTGCTTTGTGGTGGATTGGCCTCACGAGGAGGTTGAGGATGAACTAGTACAGTGGGTGAGCAGCCTCGCAAGGGCTCGGTGGATGAGAATGGATCGACCCCTCTCTAAGGATTAGACTAGCCTATCTTTATAATAGGCCTAGTCCTCTTCCCTCATAACTTATTCGAAAGGGGACAAGAAGTACATCTTATCGTGACGAAAGGTGGTCTTCGTCTACAAAGCTTCTGGCCATGACGTCGTGGTGGGCTCGGTGATGATATCCGTCCTATCGAGCTAGTGGTCTTGGTCTTGTTGCAACGGAATGGAAAGCTTTGGGGGATCCCTCGGGAACCAGCGCTTGTCCTTGCCTCCTTAGCACCAAAAAGGAAACTGTCCTCCTCTACGCTCGCGCGCGCCCGCCTAGCCTTGGTCGACATGGCTCACCTCATCGCGAACCTCATGAGGCGGGGTACCTTTATAGAGATCTCCGCTCCTCGGGCGGTAGGCTCGGGCAGCCGCCCCTCGGGAGGTCTTGGCGTCGTTCGCCTCGCGAGGCCGTGGGCCATCGCGAGGGTCTTGCTTGCAGAGTCTTGTAGCTGGGCCGCACCGGGCCGTCAATGGGTCATGCGCTGGGCCACAGGCAGACGAGTCTGGGTACCCCCGATTCCAAAACGCCACAGTGACATGACAAGAACATGATTTTTTTTGCCAAGAATAGTTTAGAGCTGAAGGAAAAGCAACTTAGAGTTGCCATATTACCTAAAAAGGCAGCAGCTTGTTGCTTTGAAGGAGATGTTGTTGGTGTTCTCGCAGTCCACAGGTCTGGATGTCAACTATCATAAATCCTTTATCATTCCTATTAATGTTGAATATGCAGTCATGAATGAGCTAGCTTCTGCTTTTGGATGCCAAATTGGAAAGATGCCTTTTACTTACCTTGGTTTGCCTGTGGGTACTACAAGGCCCAAGATGGTTGACTTTATGCCTCGGTGGATCAGATGGAGAGAAGAATGACCGCCAGTTCTTCTTTCCTTAATCAAGGTGAGAGATTACAGCCTTAACTCGCTTTGTCATCCATGCCAATCTTCTTTATGGGCAGTTCGGTGTGCCTCGCTGGAACTTAAGCACTAGAAAGGATTCAGAGGCAGTGTCTGTGGAGAAAAAATAGGGATGAGCCTGCTCCATCTCTTGCTGCCTGGGATTTGATCTGCAGACCAAAAACTAAGGGTGGTCTTGGTATTTTGAATTTGGGTGTTCAAAATGTGGCTTTGCTACTTAAGCATGCTAGCAATTTTCTCAACAAGAAGGATCTACCTTGGGTGTCCCTAATTTGGGATTCATACTATCATGATGGCATACCCCAAGGAACAACCGCTTGTGGCTCCTTTTGGTGGAAGGATATTTGTAAAGTTTTGCGTAATTTTAGGAATGCTCCTGGTGCAAGTCAATGCAGAGACACCTTTTTTTTGGTCCGATAACTGGAATCTTGGCTCAAGTTTCACCTTGCGCCTAGATTCCTAGACTGTTCTCTTTGCCAAGGATCCTCGGATTTCGTTAAGGACATCTTCAATTCATTGATTTATATCAGCATTTTCATCTACCTTTATCTGCCCAAGCTTTTGATGAATTGAATTTGATAAGAAATATGATGATCTCCCATACCAGAATTGGCAACAGGAAGGATGTATGGTTATGGCAGGGTTCCACCAAGGGTTACAAACCTAAGTTGTTCTATAATCATGTTTTCCAGTCTGAAACTTTCAACCATCTGCTCTGCTGGATCTGGAAATCTTCTTGCACTACCAAGATTAAGGTGTTTGCATGGATGCTCACCATGGACAGACTTAACACCAAGGATATGGTTGATGTAAGACACCGCACATGGATGATGGTGTTTCTTGCAAGCTTTGCCCTCGTGATGTGCGTAGAAACCAGAGACCATCTCTTCTTCAACTGCAATTTCAAAGGTCGAGTTTGGAACTATTTGCGATTGATTGGTCCTCTGAACCTTAATGTCCGACCTTGTCATCCAGGCAAAGAAGAGTTTTGCTAAACCCTTTTTCACTTAAGTTGTTTTTATTGCCTGCTGGAATATTTGGATCATCAGGAATGCAAAGGTGTTCAGAGGAGAAAGGGCAAGTTTCCGTAAATGGAGAGGAGCTTTCAGGCATGACATTACTCTGATGCAGCATAGAATCAAGTCTGGGTACAAGGATGAGCTACTCAAGTGGATTTCCTTCTTGCCCCCTTAATTTTGCCCTTAGCTTTCTGTTGTTTTTTATTATTCGGTGACCTCTTGTAATCATGTTGTTGTAACTGTTACCTGTCTTCAATAAAGTTTTGATTGCTGTGGGGGTTTTACCCCACAGTTCACGGTCAAAAAAAAAGGCAAAAGCACAAACATAGGAAGTCAAACAACAAAAAGAAAAGAAAAATCATGGCAAGTTTGTGTGGAAAAAAACATCATGATGCATAGATACTACTTGCCATGGTGGTGAATAAAATACATTATGGTGGCACCCTAGTTTTGTGTAGATTTGCCATCAAGGTAGATTATGTGGTTCGGGTTCTAATAAATTTGCCATGATTGTACTCCAAAAAGTAACACCCCCAACATAAATTTGTGTAAAATCATTAATTCATGAATTGGTTAAATGTTTACAATTCTAGGAGAACATTTTTTTTGCCATGTTATGTTAAATAAACTCGTTGTGGTGCATATAATATATTAGTCGTAGACACACGGCGAATTTGCAATGGTACATGAAAATGAAATGAAATTTGTCAGGTAGCTTGACGTGTAAGAAATAGTTGCAAAAAAAATTGGATACAATTGCCATAGTGAACAATTTTACCTAGAATAAATTTACCATGAACATTATTACAAAGTAAAAGAAGAATCTATTGGACACATAATTGCTAGCAAAATTGTATAAAAAAATTGTTGACATGACAAACGTATGAACAATACTTGTAGATGAGACATGACAAAAATGTTGACACATGGTCAATGTTAACACAAAACTAAATAATTTGTTTCTCTTAAAACCTTGGTAATTTTCCAAGAGAATTTTTCGATGATATGATAGAAATGTTGATACATTGCAAAAATCATCAAACAATAGATCCATGAGCATTAACCACTGCTACTCAGATTTTTTGGTAGTACAGATTTTTGCATAGTTATGTTATTTTCCTTAATTATTCTGAATGTTAGTGTCCTAAAAGAAATAGCAGCGAACATTTAGGGAACATGCTTAGAGTATCTCTAGTACATATCTCTAGTAGATCGTGTAAACCACGATACCACAAATTTCGTTTATGGGATACTGTAAAACGAATTTGCGGGGCACGACAGAACATATCCTTCATACAAATACCGCATAATTTAAACTTGAGTACGCGCCACCATAGTTTGCTGGAAGTTCATCACGCATTCGAACACATAAACTTAAACATACTATATAAACCGAATCTAAACTATCCTAGTCCTTCTTGACATGGAGATAATACTCGGCCGCGGATTTGGAGAGAGTGAAGGCGAGTTGGTAGTCCTCATTGTCCGCCTCGAGGCACGCGGCGGCGCCTTCCTCTTCCACCTCGAGCCGCGTGGTCGGTCATAGGAAAGAACTATTGAGCAAGCTAAATTGCTATTGAATAATATATTGAGTTGTGATAATGATTGGACACTACCTGAACCAACTCCGAAGCCAACTCCGAAGAAAAGGGGTATTCTATTTCTAAGTCTTGAAGATATGCAAGAGGCAAAGAAATCTATAAAAGAAAAAGGTATTAAAGCTGAAGATGTCAAGAATTTACTGCCTATTGAAGAAATACATGGTCTTGATAACCCGACACAGGTAGTAGAGGTAAACTCTCTCTATAGATTTGATGAAGGTGATATTCCTCATAATAGGTCTGTTATTCAATGCTTTGATGAGTTCGATAATTTTATTGTTAAACAAGAAAAATTAATGCTTATGTTAGTAGACAATTGAAACGTAATGCTTGCATGCTTGACCACTTGGGTAATTATATGAGTAGAACTATTAATGAACTGAAGCTTATTAGTAAACATGCTTCGATGGTTACAACTCAAGTAGAACAAGTACTTAAAGCACAAAATGATTTGCTTAATGAGTTGAATAGTAAGAATAATGATAATGTTCTTAGGGTTATGACTAGAGGTGGTAAAATGACCCAGGAACTTTTGTATCCTGAGGGCCATCCTAAGAGAGTTGAGCAAGATTCTCAGAGAACTAATACTGATGCGCCTAGTCCTAGTAATAAAAGGAAAAAGAAAACTGATAGGACTTTGCATGATAGTGAACTTGCTATAGACACACCTGAGAATCCCAATGATATTTCTATTTCAGATGCTAAGACACAATCTGGTGATGAACATGAACCTAGTGATAATGTTAATAATGATGTTCATGTTGATGCTCAACCTAGTAATGATAATGATGTAGAGATTGAACCTGATGTTTATCTTGATAACCCACAATCAAAGAATCAACATTATGATAAGAGAGACTTTGTTGCTAGGAAACATGCTAAAGAAAGAGAACCATGGGTATAGAAACCCATGCCCTTTCTGAAGGAAATATGCCCTAGAGGCAATAATAAAGTTATTATTTATTTCCTTATTTCATGATAAATGTTTATCATTCATGCTAGAATTGTATTAACCGGAAACATGATACATGTGTGAATGCATAAACAAACAACATGTCACTAGTATGCCTCTACTAGACTAGCTTGTTATTCAAAGATGGTTATGTTTCCTAACCATGAACAAAGAGTTGTTATTTGATTAACAAGGTCACATCATTAGTAGAATGATCTGATTGACATGACCCATTCCATTAGCTTAGCACACGATCGCTAGTATGTTGCTACCGCTTTTATCCATGACATATACATGTTCCTATAACTATGAGATTATGCAACTCCTGCGTACCGGAGGAACACTTTGGTGCTACCAAACGTCACAACGAATCGGGTGATTATAAAGGAGTACTCAGGTGTCTCCAAAGGTAGATGTTGGGTTGGCGATTTCGAGATTAGGTTTTGTCACTCCGATTGTCGGAGAGGTATCTCTGGGCCCTCTCGGTAATACACATCACTTAAGCCTTGCAAGCATTACAACTAATGAGTTAGCTGTGAGATGATGTATTACGGAACGAGTAAAGAGACTTGCCGTAACGAGATTGAACTAGGTATTGATACCGACGATCGAATCTCGGGCAAGTAACATACCGATGACAAAGGGAACAACGATGTTGTTATGCGGTCGACCGATAAAGATCTTCAGAGAATATGTAGGAACCAATATGGGCATCCAGGTCCCGCTTATTGGTTATTGACCGAGACGGTCTCGGTCATGTCTACATTGTTCTCGAACCGTAGGGTCCACACGCTTAAGGTTTCGATGATGGTTATATTATGAGTTTATGTATTTTGATGTACCGAAGAAGTTCGAGTCCCGGATGTGATCACGGACATGACGAGGAGTCTCAAATGGTCGAGACATAAAGATTGATATATTGAAGCCTATATTTGAGTTCGGAATGGTTCCGGGTGAAATCGGATTTTACCGAACACCGGGGTTACCGGAACCCTCCCGGGGGTTAATGGGCCTTAGTGGGCCATGAGGAAGAAGAGGAGGGGCCGGCCAGGGCAGGCCACGCGCCCCCTCCCCCCCTAGTCCGAATAGGACAAGGAGGGCGGCGCCCCCCTTCCCTCTTCTCCTCCCCCAATCCTACTCCAACTAGGGGGGAGTCCTACTCCTGGGAGTAGGACTCCTCGCCGGCCTCTAGGCCGGCCGCACTTCTTGCTGCTTTATATACGGGGCGGGGGGCACCCTAGAACACACAAGTTTGATCTACGGATCGTTCCTTAGCCGCAGCGGTGCCCCTCCACCATATTCCACCTCGGTCATATCGTCAAGCTTAGGCGAAGCCCCGCGCCGTAGAACATCAAGATCGCCACCACGCCGTCAGGTCGACGGAACTCTCCTCAAACTCGGCTGGATCGGAGTTCGAGGGACGCCATCGAGCTGTACGTGTGTCAAGAACTCGGGGCGCCGAGTAACGGCGCCGGATCGGTCGGATCGCGAGGAGAACGTACGACTACTTCCTCTACATTGTGATCGCTTCGCTCGGTTCACGAGGGTATGTAGACAACACTCTCCCTCTCGTTGCTATGCATCACCATGATCTTGCGTGTGCGTAGGAAATTTTTGAAATTACTACGCTCCCCAACAAAGGGTATCGAGCCTAGGTTTTATGGTTTGATGTTTTGCACGAGTAGAACACAAGTGAGTTGTGGGCGATACAAGTCATACTACCTACCAGCATGTCATACTTTGTTCAGCGGTATTGTGAGATGAAGCGCCTGCACCGACATTACGCAGACGCTTACGCGAGACTGGTTTCACCGCCACGAGCACTCGCTGCTTAAAGGTGACCGTGGGTGTCTCTCTCTCACTTTAGTTGAACTGAGTGTGGCTACGCCCGGTCCTTGAGAAGGTTAAAACGAGTCTATTTGACGAAGTATCGCTGTGGTTTTGATGCGAGGTGAGATTGGTTCTTGCTTAAGCCCGTAGCAGCCACGTAAAATTTGCAACAACAAAGTAGAGGACGCCTAACTTGTTTTTGCAGGCATGTTGTGATGTGATATGGTCAAGACGTGATGCTATATTTTATTGTATGAGATGATCATGTTTTGTAACCGGTTATCGCAATCGCGTGAGCCATATGGTTGTCGCTTATTGTATGAAATGCAATCGCATCGTAATGCTTTACTTTATCACTAAGCGGTAGCGATAGTCGAGAAGCATAAGATTGGCGAGACGACAACGATGCTACGATGGAGATCAAGGTGTCGCGTCGGTGACGATGGTGATCATGATGGTGCTGCAGAGATGGAGATCACGAAGCACAAGATGATGATGACCATATCATATCACTTATATTGATTTGCATGTGATGTTTATCTTTTATGCATCTTATCTTGCTTTGATTCGACGGTAGCATTATAAGATGATCTCTCACTAAATTATCAAGAAGTGTTCTCCCGAGTATGCACCGCTGCCAAAGTTCGTCGTGCCTGCACACCACGTGATGATCGGTGTGATAAGCTCTCACGTCCATCTACAACGGGTGCAAGCCAGTTTTGCACACGCAGAATACTCAGTTATACTTGACGAGCCTAGCATATGCAGATATGGCTTCGAACACGGAGACCGAAAGGTCGAGCGTGAATCATATAGTAGATATGATCAACATAAGATGTTCACCATTGAAAACTACTCCATTTCACGTGATGATCGGTTATGGTTTAGTTGATTTGGATCACGTGATCACTTAGATGACTAGAGAGATGTCTTTCTAAGTGGGAGTTCTTAAGTAATATGATTAATTGAACTTAAATTTATCATGAACTTAGTGCCTGATAGTATCTTGCTTGTCTATGTTTGATTGTAGATAGATGGCTCGTGCTGTTGTTCCGTTGAATTTTAATGCGTTCCTTGAGAAAGCAAAGTTGAAAGATGATGGTAGCAATTACACGGATCGGGTCCGTAATTTGAGGATTATCCTCATTGCTGCACGTAAGAGTTACGCCCGGATGCACCGCTGGGTGCCAGCCTTCTGCCGGAGCAACACCAGATGTTATGAACGTCTGGCAGAGCAAAGCGATGACTACTCTATAGTTCAAGTGTGCCATGCTTTACGGCTTAGAACCGGACTTCAACGACGTTTTGAACGCATGGAGCATATGAGATGTTCCAGAGTTGAAGTTAATATTCCAAAGTAATGCCCGGATTGAGAGATATGAAGTCTCCAATAAGTTCTATAGCTGCAAGATGGAGGAGAATAGTTCATCGGTGAGCACATACTCAAAATGTCCGGTTATTACAATCACTTGACTCAACCGGGAGTTAATCTTCCGGATGATTGTGTCATTGATGTAATTCTTCAATCACCGCCACCAAGCTACAAAGGCTTCGTGATGAACTATAATATGCAAGGGTTAGTAAAGACTATACCGAGCTCTTCGCAATGCTAAAGGTCATGGAGGTAGAAATCAAGAAGGAGCATCAAGTGTTGATGGTCAATAAGACCACTAGTTTCAAGAAGAAAGGCAAAGGGAAGAAGAAGGAACTTCAAGAAGAACAGCAAGCAAGTTGTGCTCAGAGAAGAAACCCAAGTCTAGACCTAAGCCTGAAATCGAGTGCTTCTACCGCAAGCGATCGGTCACGGAAGCGGAACTGCCCCAAGTATTTGGCGGATAAGAAGGATGGCAAGGTGAACAAAGGTATATGTGATATACATGTTATTGATGTGTACCTTACTAGAGCTCGCAGAGCACTGGTATTTGATCTTGGTTCATTGCTAATATTTGCAACTCAAACAGGACTACGGATTGCTTAACACCGCAAAGGACGAGGTGACGATGCGCTGGGAAATGGTTCCAAAGTCGATGTGATCGCGGTCGGCACGCTACCTCTACATCTACCTTCGGATTAGTTTTAGACCTAAATAATTGTTATTTGTGTGCTGCGTTGAGCATGAACATTATATCTGGATCTTGTTTGATGCGAGACGGTTATTCATTTAAATCAGAGAATAATGGTTGTTATATTTATATGAGTAATATCTTTTATGGTCATGCACCCTTGAAGAGTGGTCTATTTTTGATAAATCTCGATAGTAGTGATACACATATTCATAATGTTGAAGCCAAAAGATACAGAGTTGATAATGATAGTGCAACTTATTTGTGGCACTGCCGTTTAGGTCATATCGGTGTAAAGCGCATGAAGAAACTCCATACTGATGGACTTTTGGAGTCACTTGATTATGAATCACTTGGCACTTATGTAACCGTGCCTCATGGGCAAGATGACTAGAACCCCGTTCTCCGGTACTATGGAGAGAGCAACAGATTTGTTGGAAATCATACATACACATGTATGTGGTCCGATGAATGTTGAGGCTCGTGGCGGATATCGTTATTTTCTCACCTTCACAGATGATTTAAGCAGATATGGGTATATCTACTTAATGAAACATAAGTCTGAAACATTTGAAAAGTTCAAAGAATTTCAGAGTGAAGTTGAAAATCATCGTAATAAGAAAATTAAGTTTCTACGATCTGATCGTGGAGGTGAATATTTGAGTTACGAGTTTGGTCTACATTTGAAACAATGCGGAATAGTTTCGCAACTCACGCCACCCGGAACACCACAACAGTAATGGTGTGTCCGAACGTCGTGAATCGCACTTTACTAGATATGGTGCGATCTATGATGTCTCTTCTGATTTACCGCTATCGCTTTGGGGTTATGCTCTAGAGACGGCCGATTCACACTGAATAGAACACCGTCAAAATCCGCTGAGACGACACCTTATGAACTGTGGTTTAGCAAGAAACCAAAGTTGTCGTTTCTTAAAGTTTGGGGATGCGATGCTTATGTGAAAAGCTTCAACCCGATAAGCTCGAACCCAAATCGGAGAAATGTGTCTTCATAGGATACCCAAAGGAGACAGTTGGGTACACTTTCTATCACAGATCCAAGGCAAGACATTCGTTGTTAAGAATGGATCCTTTCTAGAGAAGGAGTTTCTCTCGAAAGAAGTGAGTAGGAGGAAAGTAGAACTTGATGAGGTAATTGTACCTTCTCCCTTACTTGAAAGTAGTTTGTCGCAGAAACCGGTTTCGAGACATCTACACCAAGTAGTGAGGAAGTTGATGATGTTGATCATGAAACTTCAGATCAAGTTGCTACTGTAACCTCGAGATCAACCAGAGTAAGATCCGCACTGAGTGGTACGGTAATCCTGTTCGGAAATCATGCTACTAGATCATGATGAACCCACGAACTATGAACAAGAATGGTGAGCCCAGATTCGCAAAATGGCTTGAGGCCATGAAATCGAGATGGGATCCATGTATGAAAACAAAGTATGGACTTTGGTTGACTTGCCCGAGGGTAGGCAAGCAATAGAAAACAAGTGGATCTTCAAGAAGAAGACCGACGCCGACGGTAATGTTATCGTTTACAAAGCTTGACTTGTCGCAAAGGGTTTTCGACAAGTTCAAGGGGTTGACTACGATGAGACCTTCTCACCAGAAGCGATGCTTAAGTCTGTCCGAATCATGTTAGCAATTGCCGATTTTATGATTATGAAATTTGGCAAATGGATGTAAAGACCGCATTCTGAATGGATTTCGGAAGAAGAGTTGTATATGATGCAACCGAAGGTTTTATCGATCCAAAGGAGCTAACAAAGTGTGCAAGCTCCAATGATCCATCTATGGACTGGTGCAAGCATCTCGAGTTGGAATAAATGCTTTGATAGTGTGATCAAAGCATTTGGGTTCATCTGATGACTTTTGGAGAAGCTCAGATTTACAAGAAAGTGAGTGGGAGCTCAGAGCATTTCAGATATTATATGTAGATGACATATTGCTGATCGGAAATGATATAGAATTTCGGATAGCATAAAGGGATACTTGAATAAGAGTTTTTCGATGAAAGACCTCGTGAAGCTGCTTACATATTGGGCATTAAGATCTATAGAGATAGATCAAGACGCTTAATTGGACTTTCACAAAGCACATACCTTGACAAGATTTTGAAAAGGTTCAAAATGGATCAAGCAAAGAAAGGGTTCTTGCCGTGTTACAAGGTGTGAAGTTGAGTAAGACTCAATGCCCACCACCGCAGAAGATAGAGAGAAAATGAAAGATGTTCCTATGCTTCAGCCATAGGCTCTATCATGTATGCAATGCTGTGTACCAGACTGATGTGTGCCTTGCTATAAGCTTAGCAGGAGGTACCAAAGTAATCCAGAGTGGATCATTGGACAGCGGTCAAGAACATCCTGAAGTACCGAAAAGGACTAAGGATATGTTTTCGATATGGAGGTGACAAAGAGCTCATCGTGAACAGTTACGTTGATGCAAGCTTTGACACCGATCCCGGACGATTCTAAATCGCAGACCGGATACGATTTACACTAAACAGAGGAGCTGTCGGTTGGTGCAGTTCTAAACAAAGCGTCAGAAGCGGGATCTACATGTGAAGCGGAGTACATAGCAGCTTCGAAGCAGCTAATGAAGGAGTCGGATGAAGGAGTTCATATCCGATCTAGGTGTCATACCTAGTGCATCGGGTCCAATGAAAATCTTCGTGACAATCATCGAGCAATTGCCTTGGCGTAAGAATCCAGATTTCACAAGAGGACCAAGCACATCAAGAGACGCCTCAATTCCATTCGGATTTAGTCCGGTGGGAGACATAGAGATTTGCAAGATACATACGGATCTGAATGTTGCGTAACCCGTTGACTAAGCCTCTTCCACGAGCAAAACATGATCAGCACCAAGACTCCATGGGTGTTAGAATCATTACTATGTAATCTAGATTATTGACTCTAGTGCAAGTGGGAGACTCAAGGAAATATGCCCTAGAGGCAATAATAAAGTTATTATTTATTTCCTTATTTCATGATAAATGTTTATCATTCATGCTAGAATTGTATTAACCGGAAACATGATACATGTGTGAATGCATAAACAAACAACATGTCACTAGTATGCCTCTACTAGACTAGCTTGTTATTCAAAGATGGTTATGTTTCCTAACCATGAACAAAGAGTTGTTATTTGATTAACAAGGTCACATCATTAGTAGAATGATCGATTGACATGACCCATTCCATTAGCTTAGCACACGATCGCTTAGTATGTTGCTACTGCTTTTATCCATGACATATACATGTTCCTCGTAACTATGAGATTATGCAACTCCTGTTTACGGAGGAACACTTTGGTGCTACCAAACGTCACAACGTAACTAGGTGATTATAAAGGAGTACTACAGTGTGTCTCCAAAGGCGATGTTGGGTTGGCGATTTGAGATTAGGTTTTGTCACTCCGATTGTCGGAGAGGTATCTCTGGGCCCTCTCGGTAATACACATCACTTAAGCCTTGCAAGCATTACAACTAATGAGTTAGCTGTGAGATGATGTATTACGGAACGAGTAAAGAGACTTGCCGTAACGAGATTGAACTAGGTATTGGATACCGACGATCGAATCTCGGGCAAGTAACATACCGATGACAAAGGGAACAACGATGTTGTTATGCGGTCGACCGATAAAGATCTTCAGAGAATATGTAGGAACCAATATGGGCATCTAGGTCCCGCTATTGGTTATTGACCGAGACATGTCTCGGTCATGTCTACATTGTTCTCGAACCGTAGGGTCCGCACGCTTAAGGTTTCGATGACGCTTATATTATGAGTTTATGTATTTTGATGTACCGAAGAAGTTCGAGTCCCGGATGTGATCACGGACATGACGAGGAGTCTCAAATGGTCGAGACATAAAGATTGATATATTGGAAGCCTATATTTGAGTTCGAATGGTTCCGTGAAATCGGATTTTACTGAACACCGGGGTTACTGAACCTCCCGGGGTTAATGGGCCTTAGTGGGCCATGAGGAAGAAGAGGAGGGGCCGGCCAGGCAGGGGGCGCGCCTCCCCTAGTCCGAATAGGACAAGGAGGGGGCGGCGCCCCTTCCTCTTCTCCTCCCCCCAATCCTACTCCAACTAGGAAGGGGAGTCCTACTCGGTGGGAGTAGGACTCCTCGGCAGCGCCTCCTCTAGGCCGGCCGCACCCCCTTGCTCCTTTATATACGGGGCAGGGGGCACCCTAGAACACACAAGTTTGATCTACGGATCGTTCCTTAGCCGTGTGCGGTGCCCCCTCCACCATATTCCACCTCGGTCATATCGTCGCAAGCTTAGGCGAAGCCCTGCGCCGATAGAACATCAAGATCGCCACCACGCCATCGTCCGACGGAACTCTCCTCGACACTCGGCTGGATCGGAGTTCGAGGGACGCCATCGAGCTGTACGTGTGTCAAGAACTCGGGCGCCGGAGTAACGGCGCGGGATCGGTCGGATCGCGAGGAGAACGACGACTACTTCCTCTACATTGTGATCGCTTCGCTTCGGTCACGAGGGTACGAGACAACACTCTCCCCTCTCGTTGCTATGCATCACCATGATCTTCCGTGTGCGTAGGAAATTTTTTGAAATTACTACGTTCCCCAACACTTTCCTCCTAAGCCATCCAAGAAAAAGGATGATGAGGATTTTGAGCGCTTTGCTGAAATGATTAGACCTATCTTTTTGTGTATGCGTTTGAATGATATGCTTAAAATGCCTCCTTATGCTAAATATATGAAAGATATTGTTACAAATAAAAGAAATATACCTGAAGCTGAAATTTCCACCATGCTTGCTAATTATTCTTTTAAGGGTGGAATACCAAAGAAACTTGGAGATCCAGGAGTACCAACTATACCATGCTCCATTAAAAGAAACTATGTTGAAACTGATTTATCACGATTTCAAAACTCGAGCTCTGGCACCTCTGCATATCCCTGCTTTCCTCTGCGAAGGGCCTATCTATTTACTTTTATTGCTGAGTCATCATCCTCTTATAAAAAGCACCATTTAGAGAGCACCACTGTCATTTCTATGCATTGTTATTAATTGAAATTGAGTATGACTGTGACTGGATCTCTTTTACCATGAATTACAATGTCTGGTCAATCCTCGATCTTTAGAGGTGCTCTGCATTTATGTTTTGCAATCTCAGAAAGGGCTAGTGAGATACCATCTTGTTATATCATATCATGATTGTTTTGAGGAAGTATTGTCATCCGAGATTTATTATTATTGCTCACTAGTTGATTATGCCATTGATGTGAGTAAATGTGAGACCTAAAAGTTATTGTGAATATGGTTAGTTCGTAATCTATGCTGAAAACTGTTGGGGAACATAGTAATTTCAAAAAAAAAAACTACGCACACGCAAGACCATGGTGATGCATAGCAACGGGAGGGAAGAGTGGTGTCCATGTACCCTCGTAGACCGTAAGCGAAAGCGTTATGACAACGTGGTTGATGTAGTCGTACGTCTTCACGATCGACCGATCCTAGCACCGAATGTACGACACCTCCATGATCTGCACACATTCAGCTTGGCGACGTCGCACGAATTCACGATCCAGAAGAGCTTCACGGGAGAGCTTCGTCAGCACGACGACGTGATGACGGTGATGATGAAGCTATCGGCGCAAGGCTTCGCCTCAGCATTACGATGATATGACCGAGGTGGATTATGGTGGAGGGGGGCACCGCACACGGCTAAGAGATCAATGATCAACTTGTGTGTCTATGGGGTGCCCCGTATATAAAGGAGTGGAGGAGGGGGAGGGCCGGCCCTCTACTATGGCGTGCCCTGGGGAGTCCTATTCCCACCTGCAGTAGGATTCCCCCCTTCCAAGCAGTAGGAGTAGGAGAGAAGAAAGGGGAAGAGAGAAGAGAAGGAAGGAGGGGGCGCTGCCCCTACCCCTAGTCCAATTCGGACTAGGCCTTGGGGGGGCTTCCCTAGGCAGCCCCTCTCTCTCTCTCCCATAAAGCCCAATAAGGCCCATATACTCCCTGGCGAATTCACGTAACTCTCCGGTACTCTGATAAATACCCGAACCACTCAGAACCTTTCCGATGTCCGAATATAGCCTTCCAATATATCGATCTTTACGTCTCGAACATTTCGAGACTCCTCGTCATGTCCTTGATCTCATACGGGACTCCGAACAACCTTCGGTACATCAAAACACATAAACTCATAATACCGATCGTCACCGAACATTAAGCGTGCGGACCCTACGGGTTCGAGAACTATGTAGACATGACCGAGACTCATCTCTGGTCAATAACCAATAGAGGAACCTGGATGCTCATATTGGCTCCTACATATTCTACGAAGATCTTTATCGGTCAAACCGCATAACAACATACGTTGTTCCCTTTGTCATTGGTATGTTACTTGCCCGATATTCGATTGTTGTTATCTCAATACCTAGTTCAATCTCGTTACCGGAAAGTCTCTTTACTCGTTCCGTAATGCATCATCCCACAATTAACTCATTAGTTACGTTGCTTGCAAGGCTTATAGTGATGTGCATTACCAAGAGGGCCCAGAGATACCTCTCCGACAATCGGAGTGACAAATCCTACTCTTGATCTATGCCAACTCAACAAGTACCATCGGAGACACCTGTAGAGCACCTTTATAATCACCCGTTATGTTGTGGCGTTTGGTAGCACACAAAGTTTTCCTCCAGTATTCGGGAGTTGCATAATCTCATAGTCATAGAAACATGTATAAGTCATCAAGAAAGCAATAGCAGTATACTAAATGATCAAATGCTAAGCTAATGGAATGGGTCAAGTCAATCACACCATTCTCTAGTGATGTGATCCCGTTAATAAAATGACAACTCATGTCTATGGCTAGGAAACTTAACCATGTTTGATTCAACGAGCTAGTCAAGTAGAGGCATACTAGTGACACTCTGTTTGTCATGTATCCACACATGCACTAAGTTTCCGGTTAATACAATTCTAGCATGAATAATAAACATTCATCATGAAATAAGGAAATAAATACTAACTTTATTATTGCCTCTAGGGCATATTTACTTCAGTCTCCCACTTGCACTAGAGTCAATAATCTAGTTCACATCGCCATGTGATTTAACACCAATAGTTCACATCACCATGTGATTAACACCCATAGTCCACATCGTTATGTGACCAACACTCAAAGGGTTTACTAGAGTCAGTAATCTTAGTTCACATCGCCATGTGATTAACACCCAAAGAGTACTAAGGTGTGATCATGTTTTGCTTGTGAGAAGTTTAGTCAACGGGTCTATCATATTCAGATCCATATGTATTTTGCAAATTTCTATGTCAACAATGCTCTGCACGGAGATACTCTAGCTAATTGCTCCCACTTTCAATATGTATCCAGATTGAGACTTAGAGTCATCTAGATCAGCGTCAAAACTTGCATCGATGTAACCCTTTACAACGAACCTTTTGTCACCTCCATAATCGAGAAACATATCCTTATTCCACTAAGGATAATTTTGACCGCTGTCCAGTGATCTACTCCTAGATCACTATTGTACTCCCTTGCCAAACTCAGTGTAGGGTATACAATAGATCTGGTACACAGCATGGCATACTTTATAGAACCTATGGCTGAGGCATAGGGAATGACTTTCATTCTCTTTCTATCTTCTACCGTGGTCGGGCTTTGAGTCTTACTCAATTTCACACCTTGTAACACAGGCAAGAACTCTTTCTTTGACTGTTCCATTTTGAACTACTTCAAAATCTTATCAAGGTATGTACTCATTGAAAGATAACTTACCAAGCGTCTTGATCTATCTCTATAGATCTTGATGCTCAATATGTAAGCAGCTTCACCAAGGTCTTTCTTTGAAAAACTCCTTTCAAAAACTCCTTTATGCTTTCCAGAAAATTCTACATTATTTTCAATCAACAATATGTCATTCACATATACTTATCAGAAATGTTGTAGTGCTCCCACTCACTTTCTTGTAAATACAGGCTTTATCGCAAATCTGTATAAAACTATATGCTTTGATCATATTATCAAAGCATATATTCCAACTCCGAGATGCTTGCACCAGTCCATAGATGGATTGCTGGAGCTTGCACATTTTGTTAGCACCTTTAGGATTGAGAAAACATTCTAGTTGCATCATATACAACTCTTCTTTAATAAATACATTAAGGAATAAAATTTTGTTATCCATTTGCCAGATTTCATAAAATGTGGCAATTACTAACATGATTCGGACAGACTTTAAGCATCGCTACGAGTGAGATAATCTTATCGTAGTCAACACCTTGAACTTGTCGAAAACCTTTTGCGACAATTCGAGCTTTGTAGATAGTAACACTACTATCAGCGTCCATCTTCCTCTTGAAGATCCATTTATTCTTAATGGCTCGCCGATCATTGGGCAAGTCCACCAAAGTCCACACTTTGTTCTTATACATGGATCCCATCTCGGATTTCATGGCCTCAAGCAATCTGTCGGAATCTGGGCTCATCATCGCTTCTTCATAGTTCGTAGGTTCGTCATGGTCAAGTAACATGAACTCCAGAATAGGATTACCGTACCACTCTGGTACGCAACGTACTCTGGTTGACCTACGAGGTTTGGTAGTAACTTGATCCGAAGCTTCATGATCATCATCATTAACTTCCTCACTAATTGGTGTAAGCATCACTTGATCTGATTTCAGTGAAGAAATACTTTCCAAATCGGGAGAAGGTACAATTACCTCATCAAGTTCTACCTTCCTCCCACTCACTTCTTTCGAGAGAAACTCCTTCTCCAGAAAGGATCCATTTTTAGCAACAAAGATCTTGCCTTCGGATCTATGATAGAAGGTGTACCCAACATTATCCTTTGGGTATCCTATGAAGAAACATTTCTCCGATTTGGGTTCGAGCTTATCAGGTTGAAAACTTTTTCACATAAGCATCGCAGTCCTAAACTTTAAGAAACGACAACTTAGGTTTCTAGCCAAACCATAGTTCATACGTTGTCGTCTCAACGGATTTAGATGGTGCCTTATTTAACGTGAATGTAGCTGTCTTTAATGCTTAACCCCAAAACGATAGTGGTAAATCGGTAAGAGACATCATAGATTGCACTATATCCAATAAAGTACGATTATGACGTTCGGACACACCATTACGCTGTGGTGTTCCAGGTGGCATGAGTTTGTGAAACTATTCCACATTGTTTTAATTGAATACCAAACTCGTAACTCAAATATTCACCCGTGCGATCAGATCATAGAAACTTTATTTTCTTGTTACGATGATTTTCCACTTCACTCTGAAATTTTTTGAACTTTTTGAATGTTTCAGACTTATGTTTCATCAAGTAGATAAACCCATATCTTCTCAAATCATCTGTGAAGGTTAGAAAATAACGATACCCGCCGTGAGCCTCAACACTCATCGGACCGCATACATCAGTATGTATTATTTCCAATAAGTCAGTTGCTCGCTCCATTGTCCTGGAGAACGGAGTTTTAGTCATCTTGCCCATGAGGCATGGTTCGCAAGCATCAAGTGATTCATAATCAAGTGATTCCAAAAGCCCATCAGCATGGAGTTTCTTCATGCGTTTTACACTAATATGACCTAAATGGCAGTGCCACAAATATGTTGCACTATCATTATCAACTTTGCATCTTTTGGCTTCAATATTATGAATATGTGTATCACTACGATCGAGATTAAATAAACCATTTATATTGAGTGTATGACCATAGAAGGTTTTATTCATGTAAATATAACAACAATTATTCTTTGACTTAAATGAATAATCATATTGCAATAAACATGATCCAATCATATTCATGCTCAACGCAAACACCAAATAACATTTATTTTAGGTTCAACACTAATCCCGAAGGTAAAGGGAGTGTGCGATGGTGATCTTATCAACCTTGGAATCATTTCCAACACACATCATCACCTCGCCCTTAACTAGTCTCTATTTATTTTGCAACTCCCGTTTCGAGTTACTACTCTTAGCAACTGAACCAGTATCAAATACCAAGGGGTTGCTATAAACACTAGTTAAGTACACATCAATAACATGTATATCAAATATACCTTTATTCACTTCGCCATCCTTCTTATCCACCAAGTATCTAGGGCAGTTCCACTTCCAGTGACCATTTCCTTTGCAGTAGAAGCACTCAGTTTCAGGCTTGGGTCTAGCTTTGGGCTTCTTCATGGGAGTGGCAACTTGCTTGCTATTCTTCTTGAAGTTCCCTCTCTTTCCCTTGCCCTTTTACTTGAAACTAGTGGTCTTGTCAACCATCAACACTTGATGCTTTTCTTGATTTCTACCTTCGCCGATTTTAGCATCACGAAGAGCTCGGGAGTCGTTTTCGTCATCCCTTGCATATTATAGTCATCATGAAGTTCTAGTAACTTGGTGACAGTGACTAGAGAAATTTGTCAATCACTATCTTATCTGGAAGATTAACCCCCACTTGATTCAAGCGATTGTAGAACTCAGACATTCTGAGCACATGCTCACTAGTTGAGCTATTCTCCTCCATCTTGTAGGCTAAGTACTTTGTCAAAGGTCTCATACCTCTTGGCACGGGCATGAGTATGAGATACCAATTTCAACTCTTGGAACATATTATATGGCCCGTGGCATTCAAAACATTTTTGAAGTCCCGGTTCTAAGTCGTAAATCATGGTGCACTTAACTATCAAGTAGTCATCATATCGAGCTTGTCAAAACGTTCATAACGTCTATATCTGCTCCTGCAATAGTTCTGTCACCTGGCGGTGCATTAAGGACATAATTTTTCTGTGCAGCAATGAGGATAATCCTCAGATCACATACCTAGTCTGCATCATTGCTACTAACATCTTTCAACTTGGTTTTCTCTAGAAACATATCATAAATAAAATGGGGAGCTACATCGCGAGCTATTGATCTACAACGTAGTTATGCAAATACTATCAGGACTAAGTTCATAATAAATTAAAGTTCAATTAATCAAATTACTTAAGAACTCCCACTTAGATAGACATCCCTCTAGTCATCTAAATGATCATGTGATCCAAATCAACTAAACCATGTCTGATCATCATGTGAGATGGAATAGTTTTCAATGGTGAACATCACTATGTTGATCATATCTACTATATGATTCACGTTCGACCTTTCAGTCTCGAGTGTTCCGAGGCCATATCTGCATATGCTAGGCTCGCCAAGTTTAACCCGAGTATTCTGCGTGTGCAAAACTGGTTTGCACCCGTTGTATGTGAACGTAGAGCTTATCACACCCGATCATCACGTGGTGTCTTAGCACGAAGAACTGTCGCAACGGTGCATACTCAGGGAGAACACTTGTACCTTGAAATTTAGTGAGAGATCATCTTATAATGCTACCGTCGAACTAAGCAAAATAAGATGCATAAAGGATAAACATCATATGCAATCAATATAAGTGATATGATATGGCCATCATCACCTTGTGCCTTTGGTCTCCATCTCCAAACCACCATCATGATCACCATCGTCACCGGCGCGACACCTTCATCTCCATCGTAGCATTGTTGTCGTCTCGCCAACTATTGCCTCTATGACTATCGCTACCGCTTAGTGATAAAGTAAATCAATTACATGGCGATTACATTTCATACAATAAAGTGACAACCATATGGCTCCTGCCAGTTGCCGATAACTCTGTTACAAAACATGATCATCTCATATAATAAAATTTAGCATCATGTCTTGACCATATCACATCACAACATGCCCTACAAAAACAAGTTAGACGTCCTCTACTTTGTTGTTGCAAGTTTTACGTGGCCGCTATGGGCTGAGGAAGAACCGTTCTTACCTACGCATCAAAACCACAATGATTTTTCGTCAAGTATGTGTTGTTTTAACCTTCAACAAGGACCGGGCATAGCCACACTCAATTCAACTAAAGTTGGAGAAACTGACACCCGTCAGCCACCTGTGTGCAAAGCACGTCGGTAGGACCAGTCTCGCGTAAGCATACGCGTAATGTTGGTCCGGGCCGCTTCATCCAACAATACCGTCCAATCAAAGTATGACATGCTGGTAAGCAATATGACTAGTATCGCCCACAACTCACTTGTGTTCTACTCGTGCATATAACATCTACGCATAAATCTGGCTCTGATACCACTGTTGGGGAACGTAGTAATTTAAGAAAAAATCCTATGCACACGCAAGATCATGGTGATGCATAGCAACAAGAGGGAAGAGTGTTGTCCACGTACCCTCGTAGACCGTAAGCGGAAGCGTTATGACAACGCGGTTGATGTAGTCGTATCTCTTCACAATTGACCGATCCTAGTACCGAACTTACGGGACCTCCGCGATCTGCACACGTTCAGCTCGGCGACGTCCCACGAACTCCTGATCCAGTAGAGCTTCGAGGGAGAGCTTCGTCAGCATGATGGCGTGATGACAATGATGATGAAGCTACCGGCGCAGGGCTTCGCCTAAGCACTACGACAATATGACCGAGGTGGATTATGGTGGAGGGGGCACCGCACACGGCTAAGAGATCAATGATCAAATTGTATGTCTATGGGGTGCCCCCCGTATATAAAAGAGTGGAGGAGGGGGAGGGTCGGCCCTCTACTATGGCGCGCCCTGGGGAGTCCTACTCCCACCGGGAGTAGAATTACCCCCCTTCCAAGTAGTAGGAGTAGGAGAGAAGGAAGGGGAAGAGAGAAGAGAAGGAAGGAGGGGGCGCTGCCCCTCCACCTAGTCCAATTCAGACTAGGCCTTGGGGGGCACGCGGCCTACCCTAGGCAGCTCCTCTCTCTGTCCCCTAGAGCCTAATAAGTAATAAGGCCCATATACTCCCTGGCGAATTCCTGTAACTCTCCGGTTCTCTGATAAATACCCGAACCACTCAGAACCTTTCCAATGTCCGAGTATAGCCTTCCAATATATCGATCTTTACATCTCGAACATTTCGAGACTCCTCGTCATGTCCCTGATCTCATCCGGTACTCTGAAAAGCCTTCGGTACATCAAAACACATAAACTCATAATACCGATCGTCACCGAACGTTAAGCGTGCGGACCCTACGGGTTCGAGAACTATGTAGACATGACCAAGACTCATCTCCGGTCAATAAACCAATAGCGGAACCTGGATGCTCATAGTGGCTCCTACATATTCTACGAAGATCTTTATTGGTCAAACCGCATAACAACATACGTTGTTCCCTTTGTCATCGGTATGTTACTTGCCCGAGATTCGATCATCGGTATCTCAATACCTAGTTAAATCTCGTTACCGGCAAGTCTCTTTACTCGTTCGGTAATGCATCATCCCACAAGTAACTCATTAGTTATATTGCTTGCAAGGCTAATAATGATGTGCATTACCGAGAGGGCCTAGAGATACCTCTCCGACAATCGGAGTGACAAATCATAATCTTGATCTATGCCAACTCAAAAAGTACCATCGGAGACACCTGTAGAGCACCTTTATAATCACCTAGTTACGTTGTGATGTTTGGTAGCACACAAAGTGTTCCTCCGGTATTCGGGAGTTGCATAATCTCATAGTCATAGGAACATGTATAAGTCATGAAGAAAGCAATAGCAATATACTAAACGATCAAATGCTAAGCTAACGGAATGGGTCAAGTCAATCACATCACTCTCTAATGATGTGATCCCATTAATCAAATGACAACTCATGTCTATGGCTAGGAAACTTAACCATCTTTGATTCAACGAGCTAGTCAAGTAGAGGCATACTAGTGACACTCTGTTTGTCTATGTATCCGCACATGTACTAAGTTTCTGGTTAATACAATTTTAGCATGAATAATAAACATTAATCATGAAATAAGGAAATAAATAATAACTTTATTATTGCCTCTAGGGCATATTTCCGTCAAAAACTTGAATGCTGGATTTACATATTTGCAACAACAAGATCAAACAGAGTTTGTAAATTTTTTTCTTTATCACTTTTAGTTTGTCAACTGAATTTCTTGAGGACAAGCAATGGGTTAAGCTTGGGGGAGTTGATACGTCTCCATCGTATCTACTTTTCCAAACTCTTTTGCCCTTGTTTTGGACTCTAAGTTGCAAGATTTGAATGAAACTAACCCGGACTGACATTGTGTTCAGTAGAATTGCCATAGTGTTATTTTTATGCAGAAATAAAAGTTCTCGGAATGACCTGAAAGTGAACGGAGATTATTTCTGGAAAATACAAAAATATTGACGAAAGAATCAACATAAGGGGGCCCACACCCTGGCCACAAGGGTGGGGGCGCGCCCTCCGACCTTGTGGCCCCCCTGGACCTCCACCGACCTCAACTCCAACTCCATATATTCACTTTCGGGGAGGAAAAAAATCAAAGAGAAGGATTCATCATGTTTTATGATTCGGAAGCGCCGCCAAGCCCTGTTCTTCCTCGGGAGGGCAGATCTGGAGTTCGTTCGGGCTCCGGAGAGGGGAATCCATCGCCATCGTCATCATCAACCATCCTCCATCACCAATTTCATGATGCTCACCGCCGTGCATGAGTAATTCCATCGTAGGCTTGCTGGACCTTGATAGGTTGGATGAGATTTACCATGTAATCGAGTTAGTTTTGTTAGGGTTTGATCCCTAGTATCTACTATGTTCTAAGATTGATGTTGCTATGACTTTGCTATGCTTAATGCTCGTCACTAGGGCCCGAGTACCATGATTTCAGATCTGAACCTATTATATTTTCATGAATATATTTGTGTTCTTGATCCTATCTTGCAAGTCAATAGTCACCTAATGCGTGTTATGATCCGGCAACCCCGGAGTGACAATAGTCGGGACCACTCCCGGTGATGACCGTAGTTTGAGGAGTTCATGTATTCACTTAGTGCTAATGCTTTGGTCCGGTACTCTATTAAAAGGAGGCCTTAATATCCCTTAGTTTCCAATAGGACCCCGCTGCCACGGGAGGGGAGGACAAAAGATGTCATGCAAGTTCTTTTCCATAAGCACGTATGACTATATTCGGAATACATGCCTACATTATATTAATGAATTGGAGCTAGTTTTGTGTCACCCTATGTTATAACCGTTGCATGATGAATGCCATCCGACATAATTATCCATCATTGATCCATTGCCTACGAGCTCGTTTCATATTGATCTTTGCTTCGTTACCTTTCTGTTGCCACTGTTACGATTGCTACAAAACTACTACTGTTACTTTTCCCACCATTGACGTTACTTCCATATACTACTTTGCTACTAAATACTCTACTGTAGATATTTAGTCTTTCAGGTGTGGTTGAATTGACAACTCAGCCACTAATACTCAAGAATATTCTTTGGCTCCCCTTGTGTCGAATCAATAAATTTGGGTGAATACTCTACCCTCGAAAACCGTTGCGATCCCCTATACTTGTGGGTTATCACGCGGCTGACGGCCTAAAGAGCCTTTCTTCAAAAGGCACCAGGGCCTTGGGGTTCGCGGTGTGATGCCCGCTAGGCGATATCGCCCGCCTCTTTGTTCACGCCCCTCGGGACGTGCCGCAATTCCGAGCCCAAGGATTTCCCTTCGATTTTACGTACCTCCTTTAGGTATGCCGCCATGTGCTTGCCCTCCGGCTCGTACTCCTCGTTGGAGAAGTCGATGAGGAGCCGTTTGGGGCGGCAGCCGCGGGCCGGCGCCTGAGATCAGCCCCTGGATCCATTGCCTTGTTGAACACCCGCCGCCCCTGTCTGACCGCGGCGGCCATGAGGCAGCTTGCCGTGGCAGCTTTCGCGGGGGGGGGGGGGTACCGTGGCTTAATCCGACCGGAGCCCGGGGAAGCACATCCTGAGCTGGAGGAGGGGCCCCACTCTCAGGCTCGCCGCCACGAGGCCTTCTAGGTCCGCCTTAGAAGGACGAGCAGACGCAACAGGGGCAAGCACGGGTTTGCGGCACGGGCTGCGGCATAGGCGGAACGCGCAGAAGGCCCCATGCCCCCGCAAGCGGTGTTGAGAAGTTCGGTGACACGGTCGAGCCAGGCGTCGTAGTCATCGTTGGTAGGGCGGTAGCGCAACAACTCACGCGCCATGAGGAGCACCGCTTGCGCGTCCACCGGCCCACGGTGAGCGTGGCAAGACAACACCGTGGCGGGGGTGAAGGAAGGCGCGGCGGCACGGCCGCCACGCAGCGTGGAGGGCGGCAACGAAGAGTGCTGCCACTCATGAGCAGCAGGGTCGGTGGCAGTGTTGGCTGCTGGAGAAGCGGAGCGGCGCGGGACACTGCGGCCCATGGGCGCCATCTGGGCGACGCGAGCGGCCCGGTGTGAACTCGGAGGTCGTTGGCCATGGGAGCGATGAAGCAGAGACGAAAAATCGGAAGGGAGTTTCGACACGCCCCTACCTCGCGCACAAAATATCAGAATCGGGGCTCCACAGACCCAACAAGGTTCGAACTCTGGGGTGTGTACGAAGATCTAGCCTAGCCGCAACCTCAAGCTCATCGCCTCATGGCTTGGCCTCGTCGAGTTCGTGCGGGCGGGGGAAGGAGGGGACACAACAGATTACCCAGGTTCGGGCCACCTTGTGGTGTAAGACCCTACTCCTGGTTTGTGGTGGATTGGCTTCATGAGGAGGTTGAGGATGAACTAGTACAATGGGTGGGCAGCCTCGTGAGGGCTCGGTGGATGAGAATGGATCAACTCCCTCTCCAAGGAGGAGACTAGCCTATCTTTATACTAGGCCTGGTCCTCTTCCCTCATAACTTATTCGAAAGGGGACAAGAAGTACATCTTATCGTGACGAAAGGTGGTCTTCATCGACAAAGCTTTTGGCCATGACGAAGTGGTGGGCTCGGCGATGACATCCGTCCTACCGAGCATGTGGTCTTGGCCTCGTTGCACCGGAATGAAACCCTTTGGGGATCCCTCGGGAACCCGCGCTTGTCCTTGCCTCCTTAGCAACAAAAAGGAAACTGTCATCCTCTACGCCCGAGGGCGCCCGCCTGGCCTTGGTTGACATGGCTTATGTCATCGCGAGCCTCGTGAGGCGAGGTACCTTCATAGAGATCTCCACTCCTCGGGAGGTAGGCTCGGGTAGCCGTCCCTCGGGAGGTCTTGGCGTCGTTCGCCTCGCAAGGCCGGGGGCCCTCGCGAGGGTCTTGCTTGCAGAGTCTTGTAGCTGGGCCGCACCGGGCCGTCAATGGGTCACGCGCTGGGCCGCAGGCAGACGAGTCTGGGCACCCCCGATCCCAGAACGCCGACGGTGACATGACAAGAACATGATTTTTTTGGCCAAGAATAGTTTAGAGATGAAGGAAAGGCAACTAAGAGTTGCCATATTATAAAAGAGTACCTAAAAAGGCAAAATCACAAACATAGGAAGTCAAATGACAAAAACAAAAGCAAAAATCATGGCAAGTTTGTGTGCAGAAAAAAACATCATGATGCATAGACACTACTTGCCATGGTGGTGAATAAAATACATTATGGTGGCACCCTAGTTTTGTGTAGATTTGCCATCAAGGTAGAGTATGTGGTTCGGGTTCTAATAAATTTGCCATGATTGTACTCTAAAAAGTAACACACCCAACATAAATTTGTGTAAAATCATGAATTCATGAATTGGTTTGTGAAAAAATGTTTACAATTCTAGGAGAACATTTTTTTGCCATGTTATGTTAAATAAACTTGTTGTAGTGCATATAATATAATTGTCGTAGACACACGGGGAATTTGCAATGGTACATGAAAATGAAATTTGTCAGGTAGCTTGAAGTGTAAGAAATAGTTGTAAAAAAAAATGAAAAACAATTGCCATAGTGAACAATTTACCTAGAACAAATTTACCATGAACATTGTTACAAAGTAAAAGAATGAAGCTATTGGACACATAATTGCTAGCAAAATTGTATAAAAAAATTGTTGACATGACAAACGTATGAAATGTTGACACATGGCCAATGTTAACACAAAACTAAATAATTTGTTTCTCTTAAAACCTTGGTAATTTTCCATGGGAATTTTTTGATGATATGACAGAAATGTTGATACATTGCAAAATCATCAAACAGTAGATCCATGAGCATTAACCTCTGCTACTCAGATTTGTTGGTAGTAGAGATTTTTGCATAGTTATGTTATTTTCCTTAATTATTCTGAATGTTAGTGTCCTAAAAGAAATAGCAGCGAACATTTAGGGAACATGCTTAGAGTATCTCTAGTAGGATCGTGTAAACCACGATACCACAAATTCCGTTTAAGGGATACTGTAAAACGAATTTGCGGGGCATGACAGAACATATCGTTCATACAAATACCGCATAATTTAAACTTGAGTATGCGCCACCATAGTTTACTGGAAGTTCATCACGCATTCGAACACATAAACTTAAACATACTATATAAACCTAATCTAAACTATCCTAGTCCTTTTTGACATGGAGATAATACTCGACCGCGGAGTTGGAGAGAGTGAAGGCGAGTTGGTAGTCCTCATTGTCCGCCTCGAGGCACGCGGCGGCGCCTTCCTCTTCGGCCTCGAGCCACGTGGTAGGCCATAGGAGGTCCTTGATGCGGTCGAAGTCCCTCCATGCTCTCCGGTCGCTGTTGCATGAGAGGGCGCCGCCCTCTCTCGCCTGCACGCGACGCCATTCCTCGACCCGGGGCGGATGGAGCTGCCGGCCTCATCGTCGTGGCGGCCGCACTTGTGCGGCGGTGAGCCGCCGCGGCCCCCTCGGCCACCACACTTGCAACCTCCGCTTGAAAAGGGGCTGTGCGCGCAAGAATCGGCCGCCGGAGTGGGTGGATTTGGTGCCGGAGAGAAGGAAATTGCATCGGAGGCGAGTGCAAGATATGTCAGATAGAAACCCTAAATCGGTCGGAACCCGGTAAATATAGCGGCAGGGCCAGGAATATACGGGCCGCCCGTATATTTTTTACGGGCCGGACTTTGTTTTCCAGATCTGATCGGACCAAAGTTTTTCCATTCCTGTAAACCGGCCGGAATTATAAGGACCAGCGAGATTATACAGGATCTGTTAGAGATCCCCGATCCCGCATCCCGCATTGCTGTCAGTAGATGGTAGACTGGTCCGGATCGGCCCACAAATGGAGACGGGATGGATATGCGATTCAGAGTTAGCGTCGGAGAGGGTGAAGTATAAAATAAACCCTGACTTTGTACAGGCCGACATAAATAAACCTTCATCTTCAAATCTCTGAAGTTGATACCCTAACCTCTTTGATCCCGGTCATTTTTAACCCTAGATATATTTGGCGCACTGGGAAAAGGGTCGATCCTAGCCGGGTTCATTCGCTAATCTCACTGACAGGATTGGCCCACAAGTCACATTCATCTTCCCCCTCTTGTCTTCTTCCTCTATATCCTCTTCTCTCACGATCCCTTTCCTCTCCACTACCGATCCCTCTTTCCTCTTCTACTATATTGGTCGAGCCGCGCACTAGTTGGCATCGTGGCCGAGCCAGCTCCGTCCGGCCGACGACTGGAGGCAGCGGCTGTTGGAGACCTTCCGACGGAGGGGCCGGACAGAGTGGGCGGAGCGCGACGTGGCCAGCAGGGCCCGCGCGGCGCGAGCAATGCGGCTGAGGCTGGGGATTGGGCGGCCTGCACGCGGCTTGAACAAGGCAAGCACGGCGACGGGCGGGCCGCCGGCCGGTGACGTGCGCGACCAGTGGGGCCGAGCCGCAAAGGCACGCGCTAGCCGGGCCGACCTATTAAGCAGAATGCGCGGCTCATGGCGCAGTCGAGGCTTGGCGCGACGACGAGGACTGACACAGCTCGGCCATGCGAGCTTGCCATCCATCAAGGGGCCGTGGTCGTGGCATCCAATGGATGGCCGCTTAGAGTGGCGGTGCGCAGGCAAGCCTGGCATCGGCCGGCGGCGCGTAGCTGTGAGAAACTACATGAAGCAGGTGGCGTCAGGCACGAAACGAAGCACAGCGCCATGGCTGCCAGGAAGCCGAGGCAATGACGATGTGGTTAGCGAGCAAGGAGCAACACGGCGACCAACGGAGAGATGGACACATGGATGCGTGTGCACAAACAGACGTGAGTGCATCCTGTAGTACGTTGGCTTGGCACGACAAGGCTTGATGGCATTGACGACCGCCGCCTCTAGGTCGTCCTGAATGGCGTCGACAGCCGAGCCGACCGCGCCCGGCACACTCATCAGGTCGGACGTACCATTCCGCCTGCAGCGTGTGGTCTTAGGGCATGTACAATGGTTCTATCTTAACAATGCCACGTAGGATAAATCATGAGATGGAGAAGAGAGAAATCGTAAGATAAGGCTTGTAAGACAAGAGATGATCTCTTAGCACAATTTGTCTCACCATGTTTTTAGGAACAAATAATTATTGAAAATAAGGCTAAAAAATGATCCATTGTAGACATGTTTTTTTGTCATCTCTAATTTACATGCAAGACTTAAGATAAGACTATCTTATCAACCATTGTACATGCCCTTAGAGCATCTCCAACAGCCGCGCTAAACTAGCGCCGCGCCGCAAATTAGTCCGTTTAAGCCAAGAACGTGACGGGTCGCCCAATGGCGCGCAAAAAACGGCGTCTTGTGCGATAACGAGTTAGGCGACTTTGTCGGAAACACTATCCCAGCGGTGTATTTGGCGCCACATAAATACATGGCACACTCGAGCGCTTGCTCTCGCACTTCCTCTCCCACTTCCACCCCCATCCGGCCGCGTCGCCCGCGCCTCGACGACTGCTCAGCGCATCCTCGCCTATCCTTGCTGCCGCGCTTCGCCCCATCCTCCTAGTCCCTTGGCGCTCGCGCGCCTCCATCGTCCGAGGAACAGAGCCCGAGCGCTCGCTGCCGCGCCGCGCCCGCAAGGTGTTCGACAAAACGCCTACAAGGTATGTATTGCTCAAACTTCATGAATTTGGTGCATGTTTTGAATTGTAGTTTTTATAGTATAGTATTGAACATTGTAGATGAGTTCGTCGTATGATTCTTCCGAAGAAGAATTTGATATGGAAGAGGAGGAGGATCTTGCAATGATCCTAGCTATGCATATTAATAAAAAACCGAAACACGGTGGTTTGATTATGGGTCGGGAGAAAATTTGGAGAGATAGGATTGATGCCCATAACAGATTGATGAAGAACTATTTCATGGAGAATCCCACATACCCGGAGTCGTATTTTCATCGCCGATTTAGGATGAGCACCGACTTGTTCAGGCGCATTGCAGAGAAACTAGCGAGCCATGACCGGTTTTTCCAGCAAAGGAGGAATGCCGCCGGAGGCTCGGGCATAGCACCTTTGAAGGTGATGACCGCTTTGCGTATGTTGGCATACGGTATCCCGGCTGATCTAGTTGATGATCACTTGGCCATGGGTGAGAGCCAAGCCATCATATGTGTCAAGCGCTTTGCAGTGGGAACTGTGCAAGTGTTTGGCGAAGAGTATTTGAGATCTCCCACTATTGAAGACGCCGCAAGGTATTGGCGATGAACAAAGCGCGCGGCTTTCCTGGCATATGCTTGGCTCAATAGATTGCATGCATTGGAGTTGAAAGAATTGTCCAAAGGCATGGCATGGGCAATTCCACGGCCAAAAAAAGGGTTTCACTATAATCCTTGAAGCGGTGGCCGATCAGGAGACTTGGATTTGGCATGCATTCCTTGGAATGCCTGGATCTTTGAATGACATCAATGTTGTCAACCGATCACCACTGATGAATAAGATTGCAAACGGTGAGTTGCCACCGGTGCAGTTTGTAGCAAATGGCTGTAAGTACAACTATGGCTATTATCTAGCGGATGGCATCTATCCAAAGTGGCAAAACTTCGTGAAGCCGTTGAAAAAGCCGGAAGGTAAGAAAAATCTTGATTTCCACAATGCTCAGGCGGCGGCTAGAAAAGATGTGGAGAGAGCATTTGGGATTTTGCAAACCCAATTTGCTATTGTGAGAGGACCGGCTAGATTTTGGGATCAAAAAATGCTTTGGTACATCATGCACGCTTGTGTGATCATGCACAACATGATCATCGAGAATGAGCGTGGCCAAGATTTAGACTACTCACAAGATGAGCTCTTGGGACATCCGTGCGAAAGTCGACGGAGGGCTGAAAGGGTAGTCCGTTTATTGCCTCCTATCATGCCATTCGGCGCCCCGCAACGCACAATGAACTTCGTAATGATCGATTGAAGAGTGGTGGGCATGGCATGGACGGCAAAGAGCATGATGATTTCGCATTCGACATTGTCTTGTTCATGACCTATTTGTTGTGTTTATTGCATTATTTGTTGTACCGAACGATAAACTATTTGTTTGAGTTGTAATGATAATAAATCGAACTATTTATTGTTGATTTATTTTGTTTGTTTGATCATTTTGCTCCTCTTCTTTGAAATGTATATGTGGTTTGTGCGGCAAGACGCCGTATTTTGCACGCACGCCGCTTGAGCTTGTATGTAGCTTCTTGGGAATGTATGGCCGCATTATAGCGCATGTATTTCTTTGGAGCCATTATTGGCAAGGCTTAAACCACCCAAAGCCTTGTGGCAAACAGATTTTTTTGTGGTGCTTAGCGGTATTGGAGATGCTCTTAGCTTGGTCAAGATTCCGAAGCCATCGCTCATGTGGTTGACCACCGCCGCCATCGAGTCGGACTTGCCCAGGTGCAGCACACTCTTGAGGAGCTCATCGGCGCCGGCGCCGCTCCACTTCACCTGATCGGTTGGGGCGTGAACTCGTGAGGAGATGCATATGACAAGTGGGCCCATGTAGTAAGTCAATGTAGAAATCAATCCCGGCTGGGATCACACCCCTTTCCAATTACACCAAACAAGATTTTGCTTGTATAGAGTCGGGATTGACCGGGATCTGTAAATACAGGGTGCCAACTTCAGGGATTCAAAGATTAGAGTTCATTTGCGTCAACCCCTACAATCTCAGGGTTTATTTCAGACTTCACTCTGTCGGAGATGCCCTTTATATAGCTGTAAAAAAGCATCTGTACGCAAGTCCTGATTAAAAACGTCACATCTCTGGACTTTTGGAAAAGGTAAAACGATCCAGCTGGCCCCACACGGTGCTTACCAGATGCAGCAGCAGTCGCATACACTGCAGCAATCACATGCTTACGGTGTACGCTTCCTCTGGACGCAAAAGTAAATGCCAGAACACGATACGAGCAGGGCAGCAGCACCGTGCTGTGCCGCTGTCCGCACGAGCGGCCCGTGAGCCCGTAATGAGCCCGGATCCAACCCAGATAATTCACCGGCCACGAACGCGGAGTCACGAACGAACGAGAGTTCCACGCCACACCGTCCCCGCATCCGTATCCTTCCAGAACCCTCCGTCGTGAGAAAAAAGATCTGAGTCATCTGACCGCGCAGCGCACAATCGCCATCAGCCGCGGCATCAAATCGGGCCGATAACCGCACCCGCACCGGAGCCGGCAAAAGCCCAGGCGACCGAACGTCGCGTGATTTCCCCGCAGACCACCACCGTCACCCACCCGTCCGGCACCGCTCCATCGCGCACGTCTGCCCGTACGCGTCCAGCCCGAACCGTGCCCGCCTTTCCCTTCTCTCCCTCCCGAGCGGCCGAACCGACACCGAGACGACGCCAGCCCCCACCCGCGGGAGGGAGGGACACGAGTCCAACAAAGGCGGCCCCTACCCCCACCCCCATCCCCACCACCACCGTCCTCATCTCCTCCTCGAGCCCCTCCCCCCCTCCTCCGCATCTCGCCACCAACCTCCCCCCCGATCCCCAACCCCATGATCCGCAGGAGGCGCGGGCACGCCGCCTAGGGTTTCCACTCCCCGCCCCTCCGATGGAGTCGCTGCCGCGGAAGCGCAAGGGCGCGCGCTCCCTCGCCGGCTCCCTCCACGACGCCTCCGCGGACCGCAAGCGCACCTGCCGGGAGCGGAAGCCGCGCCCCGACAAGAAGAAAAAGAAGCCCTCCGCCGCCGGCGATGACGCCGCCACCGCCTCCGGCCGGGGCGGCGTGGTCATGACGGCGCCGCCGGCCAGCGGCCGGGCCACCCCGGACAGCCCCGGACGGGGCCTCAAGCGCAAGGTCGGCTGCATCGAGTCCGCCACGCGGATAGGCCGCAAGAAGCGCCTCGAGACCGAGTACGAGCTCGGCGACGAGATCGGCCAGGGCAAGTTCGGCTCCGTCCGGATCTGCCGCGCCAAGGCCGGCGGCGAGGAGTTCGCCTGCAAGGCGCTCCCCAAGAACGGCGAGGAAACGGTCCACCGCGAGGTCGAGATCATGCAGCACCTCTCCGGCCACCCCGGCGTCGTCACGCTCAAGGCCGTCTTCGAGGACGCCGACAAGTTCTACCTCGTCATGGAGCTCTGCAGAGGCGGCCGCTTGCTCGACGAGATGGCCAGGGACGGCACCTTCTCCGAGCAGCGAGCCGCCCTCGTCATCAAGGATCTAATGTCGGTCGTCAAGTACTGCCACGAAATGGGCGTCATCCACAGGGACATTAAGCCGGAGAATATTTTGCTCACCAAGACTGGCAAGATGAAACTAGCTGATTTTGGATTGGCAGCACGAGTTACTAACGGTAAATTCTTGCTGATATTTCACTTTGAAGCTCTACTTAGATGATAAATAAGTTGGGTTCCTGGGGGTGCTCTATGTTTACACAAGTTGCAATTTTGATTTGCTTTATATGGCAAAAAGATATCAATTAGAAGTAGTAGAAGATCGACTGGAAGTCCCACATTGGACCATACAAGGTTTTATAATCTTTAATGATTAGTATGGTGTTACAACATTTAGAATTGATGGTTGTACATAGTTGATCTGCGATGCGAGTAATTTGCCATGTTAACTGGATTACGGCGGGTTTCAGGTTTCAATCACACAGCATTTTTACAGGTTGCTCGTCTTTGTGATCATGCATATCATCTAATCTAATGTGTTAAACTTCTAAACAAGTCAGTTGGATAGCTTTCGATTTTTGAGTCAGAAAGTTTGTAGGAAATTTGTTCATGTGTCTTCTCCTCTTGCCTGATATGCTTAGAGAATGGGGGTGATTTGAATGGAGTCTCAAAGTCAGAGCGCCTATGCCTGGAATCTCTTTGTGCATTCACCTGCAAGTATCTATATGTATAGTCTGAGACCCAATATAGCACCCTTAAAGTACTGAGCATTTCAGACCGTTCCATGTTTCATACTTACACAGTTGATACTGATTGTATTCACTGAATTGGGCCACTTGGTTATGATGGTTGTGTAACTAATAAGATAGTACCAGTTCTGCATCAAGAGTTAGGCGCTCTCATTTGTTAAGTCCTTGCGGAGTCGGAAGTGGTGAATGTTTCGCTCAGATTCTTGTTTAAATGATGATTTCTGCATGCCGATTCAGTGTTTTCCATGCTATTGCGAATGAAGATATGTTCTGTGTCGTACCATTAATATGTTAAGGTTTTTTTAGTCATGAATTGGTAGCATGTGGTGCCTTCATTGGTAATATTTTGCTAGATATTCAAGGTAATTGAGGCATTGCGCTAATTGATAGTTGGTTTCATTCTACTTATGGTGGTACTGATACTAATTTTCTTATTTGCGTGGAATTTGGATGTTAAGAATCTACACTGATCAATTTAATCCTTGTATTGATATTAATTTATGGCATGCTCCTGCAAGTACCTGTTGTGATAAGTCTGAGGGCCAGAATAGTCTTCTTGAGCATACCAAACAGGCTGTGTAATGTTTTGAATATGGTCTTGAGTCATTTTGATGAATTAGGAAGTGGTGTGATGTCTGTCTGAATGGAGTCATATAGTCTATGAGTTGGAGTTGTCAGCATGGCTTCAGGGGCACTGGTTCTTATAAACAGCTGCTTATATTTTGTAAGGTAATATTTAGATTATAGTAATTCTGCAGTATTTATCTATTGTTACCAATGTCTCTATCCTCTGTTCCAACTCTAGTTATCAGTTATCACTCTAATGCAATGCAGTAAGCCACTGCTGTCTTATTACTTCTTATTAGACACTTCCCAATTCAGTTCAGAGTCTCTTCTGTCATGCTAAAGTGATGCATGTGTTGTCTTAAACTTCACTGGCACTGCCCTAGGCTAAAGACACATACATCCCATGGTACTGAGGTGGAGCGGAATGAGAGGAATTAGCCGCATGAACATTGAGTGACGGACAGTTTATCTAATGCCGTAATGCTCTAAACCTAGCAAATGATGATAAGTGACAACAATAATGTTACTGTATGATATTTTACCTTATGCATTGAAGTTCTAAGAATCCAGTATCACCTAATTTGTGCTAAGGGATACAGATGTTTAGAGCTCTGATGCTATTTTGCTTAGTCTGTTATGTTCGTATAATTGACTACACTTTGGTTCCTGAATAGCCCCAAATCATCTTTTTAGGGTTTTACTTGGACAGTCAGATGTATAAATGTGTGTTTACTAGAAGTAGCTGATGTTTTTGGTCACCACTAAACAGGTCAGAAATTGTCTGGTGTTGCTGGGAGCCCAGCCTATGTGGCGCCTGAGGTGTTGTCAGGAAGCTATTCTGAGAAAGTAGACATATGGGGTGCTGGGGTGCTCCTCCATGTACTACTGCTTGGTTCACTTCCATTTCAAGGGGGCTCTCTGGAAGCTGTCTTTGAAGCTATAAAGACAGTTGAGCTTGATTTCAACAGCGGTCCATGGGAATCAATGTCAGTTCTTGGACGGGATCTTATAAGTCGAATGTTGGATCGAGATGTCTCTTCTAGAATAACTGCTGATCAAGTTCTTTGTAAGTCCAGGCAATTTCTCATCCAGCTTAACTTTATGTTTATATTTTATAAGGTTTTAATTAATTTATTGATGATACTATTTCAGGTCATCCATGGGTGCTGTTTTACACGGAATGTACCCTGAAGGCTGTAACTCCTAATGTCACTAACCAGATTGTAGCACCCAAAATTCCATGGGACAGAATTAGATCACATTGTGAGTCGTCAGCTTCAGATTCGTCGAGCCAGAGGTCGGAGGACCAGGATGAATGTGGCATAGTCGACGCACTGACTGCGGCAATAACACATGTTAGAATATCGGAGCCGAAAAGGACCCGGCTTTGCAGCCCTGGCATTCCCATACAGCAGGAATGCTCCTCAAACTTAAAGAGCAACCTGTGCACGGCGTTCTGACATGACCCCAATGTATAGCTCCTTGTGTGTTGGTCTGATGTCAGTGATGGCTCGGCCTGCTGGTTGTCTCCGTGCTGAGGATAATAACTCGGGTTTTCCTGTCAGAGCAAGCAAGCGTTTGACATGGTGATGCTGTAGATTGCGGTGATGGCTGATGAACCCGACATGGTAGCTGATGCTGTAAATTTTGTAAATAGAATGATCCATGTAGCTAATTTATATCTTGACAGTTCAGAATAATTTCAGTCTATGCTGGTAAACATAGTGTGCGACATCATCCTTGTTCCATTCTTTGTTTCTTCCGGTTCCTCCTAGTATTGAGATCAGATTTTTGCATGGATTTCCTGCGCTCGGATCATTTTTTTGTTACTAGATCTTTTTCGCCCTGAATGTATTTTCCAGAAGCTGTACTCTTAATTTGAATTTGTGACTAAGATATTACACCAGAGAAAAACAATTTGGTGGAGGAAAGAGAAAAAAGAGGCTCATCTTCTTTTAATTACTTCGTCTGTTCCATAATGTAGTGTGTATGCTCCCTCTGTTCCTAAGGCTTCTAGAGATTTTAAATGGACTACGATATATGGATATATGTAGATCCTAAGGCTTCTAGAGATTTTAAATGGACTACGATATATGGATATATGTAGACATATTTTAGTGTGGATTCATTCATTTTGCTTCGTATGTAGTCACTTGTTAAAATTTCTAGAAAGACAAATATTTGGGAACGGAGGGAGTAGATTTTTTGTAACGTCAAATTTGCTAACTTCGATCAAGTTTATTGTGAAAACTATTTCTATCTATAATATCAAATATATAGAATATGAAACTACTTATAATGAATCTAATAATATATGCTTGGCATTATAGGGGTACATGTTTTACACCAAAATTTTCGTCAACTTTTTTGAGATTTGACTTCTTCTAAAAATATAGATGTTACAGATCCATAGTTATTGTAATAAAGTTTCTCTTAGCTGGTTGAATGAGTTTCCTGACTTTTTTTTCCAGTAAGCTTGTGAACGATGTAACGATTATCTAAGATTAATAAAGCTAGCCATGATGGCCTTTCCACAAAATAATAATAAAATATGTAACAGATAATCTCCTAGGATTGCTATCTTTCATCAAATATATTTAGACATATACCGACCACTATATATACACTTAAGGGCAACCCTATGATTAAGCTCTCTACAGCTTGGATCCCATCGTCATTGCCATCGTCTTCCTTTTCCCCTGACCACGCCTGTCTTGCTCTCCCGCATGCCCCCGTCTTTGAAAAGAAAAGGTAATGCTTTGTGTGTGTGTGGGGGGGGGGGGGGGCATCCTCTTGTTCCTTCCACGCACTTTTTCAACTTCGTGAACTTTTTTCAAATTTATGAACTTTTTAAAAAACACAAACAATTTTTAAATCCATGAATATGTTTTCAAATTTATGATTTTTCTAATAATTCATTTTTTAAAATACAACTCTGTGTTTTTTTTAGTAAAGTCAACTAGTCAACCAAACGAGGTAAGAGGGGACGACCGAGCGAGCCAACAGCTCGCGTTGGTGGGCCGACCGTGTGAGCGGGTTGACGCATAAGATGCCGACTTGGAGCTCCCTCAATACCTTTTCACGGGCGATTTCCTATTTGTTGATGTGTGTGACGAAGAGTTGGGAAATCACAAAAGATCGATGTGTCGATCGAGCACATTTAGCCACGTGGCCAACAATATGGCGGAGCTAGCGAAGGATCTCGGAGGGTGGGGGTGGGGAGGGGCATATAGGAAATATGAAACTTTGGGTGGGCCAAATGAGTGCACTCTATTAAATTTGAGCCTTCACAAGAAAATTTCCTTCACTAATTAGCAATGGCTGGGTTGGGGGGGGGGGGGCAGTGGCACCCCAGTAATACATGTAGCTCCGCCCCTGCTTCTAGAAACTCTCTGCCTCGTCTTTTGATTGGTTTCGGAAAGGTTCTTTTCAGTTTTTTTGCTGTAGTCCTTCTACCAGGTTTTTCTCTCTCTTTTTTCTTTTGATCTTTCGAAAAAAAAGTTCCCAAAATTTCAAAATTGTTCATGATTTAAAAAAAAATCGCATGTATTAAAAATTATAATTTTTAATAAAAGTTCACTATTTAAAAACAATAAAATTCGTGCTTTCCTGGAAAGTCAGAAGAAGATTGAAAGACCAGCGGAAATAGATAAAACAAAAATCCGAAAAAAAAACAGTGGGAGTGCTAGCTACAGTATAGTTTTTTTTTAGGTGAAGCTACAGTATAGTTTGCTATATGATCTGACCTAGTTGGGGCCGGCCTGTGATTGCTCGCTGTTTTGACGCAAAAGACCCATTGCACACGCCCCATGTTCCGTGGGTGACTCAAACACGTAGTAGACCCGCCCACTTTGGTCGTTTTATTCAGATTCGTGCGTGCTCCTTTTTTGTAAATAAAAAAGGCTGTAGTTAGTTTTTGTTCACACAACCGCCTTAAGATAATTAGCTACAACAGAAATTCTAAAAATATTAGTGAATTTTAGAAGTGTTCCAAAAAAAGTTAAAACGTTTAAGGTTGATGTAAAATATTCCAAAAATCAAAAAAGTTCATTGTTTGAAAAAATGTTCACATATCAAAAAATTCTTCCCAAATTTGAAAAATCATGTGAATTTTAAAAGACGGTAAGAAGAAAAGAGGAACTAAAAATACATCAGAAAACGGATCGAGGGGTTCCCAAAACTAGTTGGGGGAGGCATGAAATAGCCCGAGTAGGTGGGGGAGGGGGGGGGGGAGCACCCGGAGCTCCCGTGGTATTTTTAAATTAATATTCATATAGGGGGGGGGGGAGCACCCGGAGCTCCCGTGTATTTTCCCCCTTTTCTGTCATCTTTTTGTTCCTGGCGATTTTCTTATATACAAGAATACAAGTATTCTGGGTTCCTGGAATTGGTAACTCGATCACGTCAGCAGAAGTGGCTCCCAGCAGTGGGCCAAAATAAATGTTGACGTTGCGTTTTCAAGATATGGTAATGGGCTGTCGTGGTTGCAACTTGGTGAAATTTTAGGGGGATTGCCTAGAGTTTTTGAAGGACTAGCTGATCCTGCTGCACTTGAAACTTTTGTGTGTTAATATTGTGGACAACTTGCTGGAACGAAGAATCTATATTGCTTCAGATAGTGAAGAAATAATTCAGAGAATCCGGGATGGCTCGGCAACACAATATTGTGCGATCACAAGGGAGATCCAACAAAGAAGTTTCAATTTTAGGAAAATTACCTTCATTCATGAATTAGGAGAATCTAATTGAAGCCAATGCTTAAGCTAGGGCCACTTCGGCCTATCAATCGGGCGATATTCTTGGGTTTTATAGCCTCGGAACATTGCCTGTATTCCTTGTTCTGTCACATTTGAATAAAGCAAGCAAGTTTAGTAAGAAATATTCTATGGATTTTAAAAACATGAAAATGAAATTGATACTATTCACAAAATTTTAAAGTCAGTTCACAATTTTTTTGAGGAAATGTTCACAAAATTTTAAAGTTTAGGTATTTTAGTAAAGGCTTCAGAATTTTATACATGTTCGTGATTTTGAAAATAATAATAAAAGGAATGGAAAAATTGAAAGAAGACTAAAAATGATAAATGAAAGCAGGAAATAAAAAATACTAGGATACCCTGAGAAAAACAGAAGAAAACCACCCCGATTGACCCACATGAAGAAACCTCTAGAGACGTTATTGGTTGCGCCAATGGTGTGTAGTTTTGGGCCTTCCCACATCGCTCATCGCTCGAAGTGTAATGCGATTGTACATATTGCATGTGTTTTTTTTTGCGAAATCACCTAAAGTATAAAATACCTCAAACATAAAAAAATTACATTGAGGTCCATAGACCACCGAACAACCATTGCTACCGTTAGAACGAGCTGCCGACACACCGCTGTCGCTGGTCTCGTACCAGAGCCGGCCTGACCTTGTCGATAATAGACGGGAAGTCTTCATGCACAATCGTCATCGTTGAATCCTTAAATTGATCTGAAGAATCTGACATTAAATATTGCCGTTGTGTACACACACAGCGACGGAGCCAACGTAGACGCGTTGGGGTTCACTTGAACCCAACGACTTTTGCCTGGTACGTCCCTGTGGGTATGTATTTGCGTGATGTGAACCCATTAAAAAATCTTGGCTGACCCCGTCAAATTACACAGCACGTCACGTGGATAGGTAAACAAAGGGCCCCAAAAGGCAAAAGCCCAGGAGCAAAGCAAATGAGTACGCACGCAGCCGCACATGGCAAAGCTTTGGTCTATTAATTTCTCCAATTTCCATCTCTCGCCAGTGCCCCTAGGCGAAAAACCCTAGGGTTTTGTTCTCTTCCGACGGCCACCGTCGGAATCCATTATCTCCCACTATATGATGATCTGATCGGCGGTACTGGGATTGGGGTTGTTCCTCTTCTTTTGGCAGAGACCTACCTGGCTGTCTCGTCAAGGGGGAGGCGGAGTCAACTGGAATAGATTGGATCAGGGAGATGGCGGAGAACGCAAGATCGCAAAAGATGAAGAAAGAGGAAACCACGGAGGAACTGCTTGCAAGGCTCACCCTGCAGGAAGAGGAAGAGGATGATTTCATCTGGGAGGAAGAACTGTCGGATATGGCGGAAGCGGTGAAGTGGCTGGCGATTGCTAGGGTCCATACACCAAAAACCTTCAGCCCCAATGCTCTGTTTGGGGACATGAGGGCAGCATGGAACCCGACTCGACTGGTGGTGTGGAGGAAAATCCGTGATAATATCTTCACGGCACAGTTTGGATGTCTGGGGGACTGGAACAAGGCGATGTTTGATGGTCCATGGTTGTTCAGAGATCAGGCAGTGATATTGGAGGAGTACAATGGATTTAAGAACCCAGAATCGTTTAGGCTGGATAAATTAGCTGTCTGGGCACAAATCCATTGCCTCCCCGACAAGTTCTTGATTGAGACATCAGTCAAAGGCTTGGCAACCAGGAATGGGGAGGTGCAAGAGGTACAACTGAAGTTACCAGCAGGCTTTTTTGGTGAGTTTTTTAGGGTCAGGGTGAAGCTTGACATGAACGCTAAGATCAAGAGGTTTGCCATAGGGAAAAAGGGAGAAGAAAGGGTCAGGTATCGGGTCAAATATGAAAAACTACCCGTCTTCTGCTATAACTGCGAAGAGTTTGGGCATTGGCATGAGCAATGTGGAGATGGAGAGCATGATGAATCAAAGTTTGAGTGGGGGAATTTCTATATGCGGACATCACTCGCTTCAGACCTGCAGGACGGGGAAACTTCACGCCACAGCGCGAAAGGGGAGGAGCTAGACCAGGTGGACGTGGAAGGGGTCGTGAAGCCTACAACCCTAATCAGAGTTGGCGTTTCGATGCACGCCAGCAACAACCCGATACCAATGAATCGGCCGTGGTGGACAGAGAGAGAGATGATGGGGCTGACGCAGGCAAAATTCCTTTGGAGGAGGGGGGTAGAGCAAGATCATGTCCAGCTTTCAAACAAAAGACTTTCTGTTGAGAATGGAGCCAGTTCGTCTGAGGCAGACGGGGTACAAGGGAATCAGTCGAGGGAGCTGGTAGTCGCTCAGGCACTAGTCCTGCCTCCCCCCTGTCTATGTTTCGCCTAGGAAAGAGAGCAAGAGGCCAAAGAAAGCTAGGGCTGATGATGATGATCTGGAGACGGTGGCAGGTACAAGCGAAGACAAGAATGGTCCAGTTGAAGCAACAACATCCAATGCAACATCGGCGGGCTCCTGCAAGGAGAACAATCGGGCACAATGAGTATCTTGAGCTGGAACTGTCATGGGGCGGGCAAGGCCGTGATAGTTCAAGAACTACATGATTTAGCGCGTAACTTTGCCCCTACCTTTCTTTGTATTGTTGAGACTCAGATAGATAAAACAAGGGTAGAAAATTTAGCAGGATCTATTGGCTATGATAATGGCTATGTTGTAAGTAGCCAAGGAAGAAGTGGAGGTTTAGGGATTTTTTGGAACAACCCAATAAAGATTGAAATACTTGGTTATTCTGTTTATCATATCGACTGTTCTGTGGATGAACCGGATAGGGAAAAGTGGAGGTTGACACTTTTTTATGGCGAAGCACAAACAAATCTAAGGCACAGGACTTGGGACACGTTGAAGGGAATTAGCACTTTGTGTGATCTTCTGTGGGTTTGCATAGGAGACTTTAATGAAGTATTATGCCCGGATGAACAAGTGGGCGTTGGGGAGAGGAGCAATGCGCAGATACAGGGTTTCAGGGAAGCGACTGATGTGTGTATGTTGATGGACATGGGCTATCAGGGGCCCTTTTGGGCGTACGAAAAGAAAGTTACGGGAGGTAGTTACACCAGGGTCCGTTTGGATCGGGCATTAGCCACGATGGAGTGGAACGAGATGTTTCCAGAAGCTCACATCAAGCATCTAACAACAACAACATCCGATCACTGCCCCATTATTCTGAACTACCAAGGGACACGTCCATCCAACAGAAAGAGAGAGTTCAAGTATGAGGTTATGTGGGAAACTCATGAATCATGGTCTGAAACTATTCTGGCACGCTGGACAGAAGGAGGCCAAGCAGCGGTAATGGCGGGCCTGAGGGCTAAGCTGGAGCATGTAGCACAGGATCTTGGGAGGTGGAACAAGACCACGTTTGGGTCGGTCAAGAAAGAAATTAGAAAACTAAAGCTTGAGCTCGAACGACTTCAAAATGACCCGGCAAGGACTGCACCATCTCGTATTGAACTAAAGATCAACGAGAACTTAGTAGAGTTGTATCACAGAGAGGAACTTATGTGGAGACAACGACCGAGGTTGGACTGGCTCTCGGCGGGGGATAGAAATACACGGTTTTTCCATCTTCGCGCTAGCCAACGGAGAAAAAAAACATGATTAAGGCACTTATGAACTCTTTGGGGGTGCTAACAGAGGATCACCCAGGGCTCAGAAATATGGTAACAGATTTTTATAGAAATCTCTATACTTCGGAAGGGGTGTTGATGACCAACAAGTGTAGGGGCTAAATCGTAGTCCTTTCGATAAGTAAGAGTGTCGAACCCAACGAGGAGTAGAAGGAAATGATAAGCGGTTTTCTGTAAGGTTTTCTCTGCAAGCACTGAAATTGTAGGTGATAGATAGTTTTGTGATAAGATAAATGGTAACGAGTAACAAGTAAATAAAGTAAATAAAGTGCAGCAAGGTGGCCCAATCCTTTATGTAGCAAAGGATAAGCCTGGACAATTTCTAATAATGAGAAAGGAGCTCCCGAGGACACATGGGAATTATCGTCAAGCTAGTTTTCATCACGTTCATATGATTCGCGTTCGGTACTTTGATAATTTGATATGTGGGTGGACCGGTACTTGGGTACTGCCCTTGCTTGGACAAGCATACCACTTATGATTAACCCCTATTGCAAGCGTCCGCAACTACAAAAGAAGTATTAAGGTAAACCTAACCACAACATTAAACATATGGATCCAAATCAACCCCTAACGAAGCAACGCATAAACTATGGTTTAAGCTTCTGTCACTCTAGCAACCCATCATCTACTTATTACTTCCCCATGCCTTCCTCTAGGCCCAAATAATGGTGAAGTGTCATGTAGTCGACGTTCACATAACACCACCAGAGGAAAATACAACATACATCTCATCAAAATATCGAACGAATACCAAATTCACATGACTACTAATAGCAAGACTTCACCCATGTCCTCAGGAACAAACGTAACTACTCACAAAGCATATTCACGTTCATAATCAGAGGAGTAATAATATGCATAAAGGATCTGAACATATGATCTTCCACCAAGTAAACCAATTAGCATCAACTACGAGTAATCAACACTACTAGCAACCCACAGGTACCAATTTGTGGTTTTGATACAAGATTGGATACAAGAGATGAACTTTTGAGAGGAGATGGTGCTGGTGAAGATGTTGATGGAGATTGACCCCCTCCCAATGAGAGGATTGTTGGTGATGACGTTGGTGATGATTTCCCCCCGAGGGAAGTGTCCCGGCGAACAGCGCCAGAGCCCTAGATTGGTTCCGCCAAGGTTCCGCCTCGTGGCGGCGGAGTTTCGCCCCGTAAGCTTGCCCACGATTTTTTCCAGGGTAAAAGCGATGATACAGCAGAAGATGGACACCGGAGGCCCACCAGGGGAGCCAGGAGATAGGGGGCGTGCCCTTAAGGGGGGGTGCGCCTCCTGTCTCCTGGATAGGGTGTGGGCCCCCTGGTGTATTTCTTTCGCTCAAAAATTCTTATTAATTCCAAAAAGTTGTTTTATGGAGTTTCAAGACTTTTGGAACTGTGCAGAATAGGTTTCCAACGTTTGCTCCTTTTCCAGCCAGAATTCCAGCTGCCAGCATTCCCCTTCTTCATGGTAAACCTTGTAAAATAAGAGAGAATAGCCATAAGTATTGAGATATAATGTGTAATAACAGCCCATAATGCAATAAATATTGATATAAAAGCATGATGCAAAATGGACGTATCAGGTGTCAGGTATGGAACATGTGTTGTCACACGTGCCCAGGAAGGTTTCTGATGAGATGAATGCTATGGTTCTAGCACCTTATACAGCAGAGGAGGTAAAAACAACACTGTTCCAGATGATGCCAACTAAAGCCCCAGGCCCGGATGGTTTCCCAACACATTTTTATCAACGGCACTGGGATATATGTGGAGAGGAAGTGACAAAGGCAGTGTTGAGAATTGTGAGAGGGGAGGAGGAGGCTGCGTGTATCAATGACACTGTTCTGGTACTCATCCCAAAGGTTCTTAATCCAACTCAACTCTCTCAGTTTCGACCAATAAGTTTGTGTATTGTAATCTATAAAATAGCTTCCAAATTGTGTCAAATAGGCTAAAAGTGATCCTCCCAGACATCATATCCGAGGAACAGTCTGCGTTTGTTCCTGGTAGACTAATAACTGACAACATCATATGTGCCTATGAATGCCTGCATTTTATTAAGAGAAGCAGGGCCAAATCTAACAGCTTTTGTGCTTTGAAGCTTGATATGATGAAGGCATATGATAGGCTAGAGTGGCCTTACCTGCGAGCAATGATGGAGAAACTGGGTTTTGCACAATCTTGGGTGCAGACAGTCATGGGAATGGTTCAGTCAGTCACTTTTTCAGTTCTTTTTAATGGAGAAAAGTTAGAAGAGTTTTTACCGAGCAGAGGTATATGATAGGGAGATCCTATCTATCCTTACCTTTTCTTGATTGCAGCAGAGGGCCTTTCGTGCCTTTTAAAGACAAGTTCTCATTCGTCAGGTTTTGAGGGGATTAAGGTGGCAGCGTCCGCACCGACTATTAATCATCTTGTGTTTGCTGACGGCAGCCTGCTGCTTTTCAAGGCAAGTGATTAAGGTGCGACTAGCGTTTCAAACCTTCTGGAAACTTATTGTAATGCTTCCAGTCAGAGAATCAACCATGCAAAATCGTCCATAATTTTTAGCAAGGGGTGTCCTCAAGCTCTACGAGATAGCATCAAGCAAAACTTGAATGTCCAAAACGAATCTCTAAGTGATCGATACTTGGGCATGCCTACAGATGTTGGACAGTCCAAGATGGGCACGTTCAAGTATCTGCGCGATAGAGTTTGGGAAAGGTCAGAGGTTGGATGGAGAAACTGTTATCTGCAGCAGGGAAGGAAGTGCTAATAAAATCGGTGGCACAAGCTATTCCGGTTTACTCTATGGCATGCTTCAGATTACCCCGAGGTTTGTGCGATAACATCAACGCTATCATCTGCCAATTTTGGTGGGGTAGTAAAAGGGGAAAGAGAAAGTCTGCTTGGGTCTCGTGGGATGTTATGACAAAGCCGAAATACCTGGGAGGAATGGGCTTCAGAGACATTGAGATCCTTAACTTATCTTTGTTGGCTCGACAAGCGTGGAGGCTGCTCGAGGATCCACTATCTCTCAGTGCAAGAGTGCTTAAAGCGGCCTACTATCCAAATACGACTTTCATGGAAGCAGAGTTGGGTAGCAATCCTTCGCAAATTTGGCGAGCGGTATTGGATGGAAGAGAGATCTTGGAGCAGAGCATCATCACAAGAATAGGGAATGGGGCAACCACAAACATATGGAATACAAACTGGCTTCCCAGGATTGGGCCAATGCGGCCGATCACCTCGTGAACGGATACCCCGCCTTCTATGGTGGCGGAACTTATTGACAACACCACGACTACCTGACGAGAAGATGTTATCCGGGCAACTTTTCTTCCTTTCGATGCTGACACGATCCTTTCCCTGCCCCTTTGCAGGAGGGCAGTTGAGGATTTCTGGGATTGGATTGGAGAGCGCAGTGGTAGATTCACGGTCAAGTCAGCCTATCACTTAGTGCAGAACAAAAAGGAGCATAGGGAGAACTGGATGGAAGAGAATGCACGTGCCTCTGATCTTCGAGATAACATCATGGCATGGACTGAATTATGGCACACAAAGGTGCCATCTAAACTGAAGGTATTTCTTTGGCGCTTAGCAAGGCACTCGATGCCTACAGCGGACCTCCTCCACCACCGAAAGATGTCCACAACAAGAACATGTGCTCTGTGCGGCCAAGATGATTCTTGGAGACACGCCCTCCTTGAATGTACAAACTCATGATGCATCTAGGAACTTTCTGACCAATCTCTGGTAGAACATATAAACCTAAATGAGGAGACCAACGCAAGGAACTGGCTTTTTAATCTGCACGATGCACTGAGCCAGGAGGAGTACACTGTTTTAGTGGTGACTCTATGGGCCATCTGACGAGCAAGACGCAAAGCGATTTATGAGGATGTTTTTCAGAGCCTCCAAGCCACAAACCAGTTCATCAAGTCTTACCTGAGGGATATTAAAATTATAGCGGAGCCAGGGACAGAGAGGAGGCAGCAAACTACCGCCCAGCCAACTCGCTGGATTCCTCCTATGGATGGTTGCAACAAGATAAATGTGGATGCCGCTGTTGCATGAGGTAGAGGGGTGGCAGCTGCTATCTGCCACGACCACAATGGTTGTTTTCAGGGTGCATCAGCAATATTGATCAGGGGACTGAGCGACTCTCCAACGCTGGAATCCCTTGCGATAAGGGAAGGGCTATGCACTTGCGGATGATCTCAATGTGCAACATGTTCACCTTGCTTCTGGCTGTAAGGTTGTAGTTGATGATCTCAAGCGAAGGAACCCAACTAGCTGTGGTGCTATTCTACATGAAATCATGGAGCACAGTGCCTCTTTTGCAGTTTGTAATATTGGACATGAGTTTAGGAGCTCGAATTTTGAAGCTCACAATCTAGCAAAGCATGTTTTGAAGCTAGGGGTGGGTCGCCATGTGTGGTTAGGACACCCAGGCAACCTATCTTTTATCTCTGTAAACATTGATGCAGTTTAAATAAAGCTTCACGAAATTGTCTCAAAAAAAAACCTCTCGCCAGCGCCCACCCCCAGCAGTAACGCATGCAAGCAGGCCGTTGCAGATGGAGGTAATTAGATTACATTGCCATATGCCCATATCCCCTCTCTCTTGTGGATGTTCTATCTAGCCTAATAATAGTGAAAAAAAATTTGCCCTTGTTTTTTGATTAATTTTTCTCCTATCCCCTCTCTCTTGTGGACTTTGATTGATCTAGGATATGGAGCAGTATTATTCAAGAAGGACTCGGCCATCAGATCCAAATAATGATACAGGCACACTCAGGTCACCCATTAGACATTGGCAAAGTGCATCTAATGTCACTGCAGCTAGTCTCCCAAAGCCTATTATATTCATACATAAATTAACTCAGATGAGTTGTCTTATGATCCGGCTGATTGGAAGAGAATTTCTGAGTACACAAGAAATCCAAAGAAAAAAGATAAGATTAGGCATAGATATTTAACAAAGGGACCTTACAAGCCATCGTCTAATTTTGATTACCCGCAGACGGAGATTGGAGATGCTCAACAGGGATTTAATCCAAATTGGTTTGATGAATAAGGTTGTTGGCTCGAGTATAGTGACAAAGTGCATAAGACCTTCTGTTTGTGCTGCTACCTTTTCAGAGATTACAATGAGGGACAAACTAGGAGTGGTTCATTTGCAATTAATGGTTGGAACGGTTAGAACAGGAAAAGCAAACGAGATACTCATGAGGGTAAGGGTAATGCTAATATAGATTTCATAATGTAGCAGTAAAAAGATGTGATGCTTTGAAGAATCAACACCAGTCAATTCAGGTTGCTCTTGATAAGCAAGGCCTTACAAAAAAGAAAAATTGAATCCAGCTTAATGCTTCCATTGATTCAGTGAGATACTTGTTGCATCAAGGTTTAGCTTTTCAGGTCATGACAAATCATAGGAGTCAAAAAATAATGGAATTCTTGAGAGTTGGTACATTTTGGCAAACCAAAATAAGGCTATATGGAATGTAGTTCTTGAGAATGCTCCAAAAAACTATAAGTGGGTATGTGGAGATATCCAAAAGGAAATTGCAAATTATTTTGTAGAGGTAACATCAAACTAACTTGTCATTTTTTCAATGTTCCAAGAAGATAAGAAGCTACACCTGGAGATACAAAGCTATTTGATACTACTCTATTTATAATATGTCACTACTAGGGAAAACGTTATACACAGAACTTTATCAGTAGCGCTTGTCAAAAAAGCTCGCTACTGCTAGACAGCAGTAGTGCGTGCAAAATAAGCGCGCTGCAAATGCATATATAGCAGTAGCGCGTCTCGTTGAAAACTCGCTACTACTAAAATTCCAACCACTAAGCCGACGGGCTACACATAGTAGTAGTGATCTTTTAAAAACCGTGCTACCGCTAATATTCTTATAGCAGCGCGTTTATGTGTAAAGCGCTACTGCTAACGAAAATAAAATAAAATGAAAAACAAATAGAAAAGTAAATGAAAATGAAAGAAATAGAAAAGGATAAAGAAAAAAATATAAAATGTAAAGAAAAATAAACGAAAAAGGGAAAAAAGGATGAAGGCATAGCAGTAGCGCGTTTGCTCAAATGTGCTATAGCTAACTTAGCTACAGCGCGTTTTCCGTAACGTGCTACCGTTATGTTTGACTTAACCCAAAAACAGTTTCCCCCCGGCCACCACTTCTCCCTCAAATCCCTCGCCCCACTTCGCCACCGTCTTCCCAATTCGCCATCGCCCCCACTTCGCTGTCGTCTTCTGCTGGCGTCGATGTCGCGCTCATCCTCACCGCCGCCGCCCAGCCTCACCACCGCCGCCTCTCGGGCCGCCCTCGACCTCGCCGCCGCAGCCCTCGACCTCACCGCCCCCAAGCCCGCCCAGGACCGCCGCCTCCCGATCTCGAGCCCGCCCTCGCCGCCCCTACCTCCGTCGCCGAGCACCTCCCCGCCACCATCTCTCCCCTCTCTGTAAGCCCCCACCCCTCCCCCACCCCTTCTCTCTCTACTTTTTCTTCCTCTGCCATGTTAATTAGCAATAGTAGTAGATGTTAATTAGTACTAGGGTTCATACATAATGATTTTTAGTAGTAGTAGTAGATGTTAATTAGTAGTAGTGATGGTACTAGTTAACCAAGGCAGTATGGTTAATAGTAAATGTTTTTTAGTTAGGGTAATAATAGATGTTAAGTAGTAGATAATGTAAATGTTAATTAGTTCAGTAGGGTTTAGTTTTTGAATTGAGTTTGTTTAACTAGATGTTAATTAGGGCAGTAGGGTTTAGTTTAGAGTAAAGTTTAGTTCGGTAGTTAATTAAATATAATCTATATTTGGTTTTTGAAATTGAGTTTGAGAGAGCATGAGATTTGTGTAGATTTTCTTGAAGTGTCAAACGCTAGGACATGCAAATTTGAAGTGGTCAGGATATATGCAAATTCCTTAATTGTGTTTGCACATGTCTCGATTGTGCCCAAGTGGCTTTGCTGTTTCCAGGGAATGAAGCCGAGTGGCCTATGTTTTGCCTGAATGTTGATTCATTTGTGTTCCGGCAAATTTCAGGTTCTCGATTTGTCCACTTTTTAGCAAAAGTCATGCCAAAATTTTCCGTGAATTTCGGCATGACTTGTGCTACAAACTAGGACATATCGAGTGCCCGGGATTTGCCGCACCGGGAAGGAGTCAACGTTCCTGCAAAGCATAGGTCTTTTTTATGTAACTATTCATTTTATTAGGTCTAGAATTAATTGACTAGATTTAATCATAGGAAACATGGCTAGCAATGATGAAGGACAGGGTTCTGGTGACTGCGACAACGTGTACCTGGCGGCAGAGGAATTTTTGAGGGAAGCCGATGATCAATAGCTGAAGTTGCTGGGTCCACCTGTCACATCGGAGACTGAGACCGACATCGAGACCGGCGCTGAGACTGAGACCGGCGCTGAGACTGAGATGTTACGCCCAATATGCGACCCTATCCAAAAGGAACTCGAAGGTCCCACCAAGGATAGACCCGCATATTGGAACGCTTTTGCAAGGTGGATATCATTACATCAACATTACATAATAGTGGGGATACATCCAATACATACAATGTCACATGAATACAACAATACAACATACAAGAACAACATCCAACTACGGATGAATCATAAACAGAAATTCAAACAATATCCACCCTGCTAGCCCAGGCTGCCGACCTGGAACCTATCCCCTGATCGAAGAAGAAGCAGAAGAAGAACTCCAAACAAGCAAACATCGCTCTCGCGTCAAGATCGTCGCATAACCTGTACCTGCAACTGTTGTTGTAGTAATCTGTGAGCCACGAGGACTCAGCAATCCCATTACCATGGGTATCAAGAGTAGTAAAGCTTAATGGGAAAGGAAGGGGTAAGGTGGTGAGGTTGCAGCAGTGACTAAGCATATATGGTGGCTAACATACGCAAAGAAGAGCGAGAAGAGAACAAGCGGAACGGTCGTGAAGCTAGCAATGATCAAGAAGTGATCCTGAACTCCTACTTACGTCAAACATAACCCAAAGACCATGTTCACTTCATGGACTCCGCCGGTAAGAGACCATCACGGCTACACACACGGTTGATGCGTTTTAATTCGGATCTGGTGTCAAGTTATCTACAACCGGACATTAAGAAATTCCCATCTGCCACATAATCGCGGGCACGACTCTCGAAAGTTTATACCCTGCAGGGGTGTCCCAACTTAGCCCATGATAAGCTCTCGCGATCAACGAAGGATATACCTTCTCCCAGGAAGACCCGATCAGTCTCGGAATCCCGGTTTACAAGACATTTCGACAATGGTAAAACAAGACCAGCAAAGCCACCCGATGCAACCGACAATCCCGATAGGAGCTGCACATATCTCGTTTCGAGGCAACACCGGATGAGACATCCTCTGAGTAAAACCAGACCTCGAGTTTCCCGAGGGGCCCATGATCTACTCGGTCCGGACCAACACTTAGACAAGCATTGGCCCGGGGGCTAAAATAAAGATGACCCTTGGGTTAATTACTCCCAAGGAAAAGTAGGTGGTGGTGAGGCAAATGGTAAAACCAAGGTTGGGCCTTCTTTGGACAAGTTTTATTCAAAGCGAATCGTCGGGGGTCCCATAAATCACCCGACGCGTTAGGAACGCAAAATCCGGGAACATAACACCGGTATGACGGAAACTAGGGCGGCAAGAGTGGAACAAAACACCAGGCATAAGGCCGAGCCTTGCACCCTTTACCAAATATATAGATGCCTTAATAATATAAGAGATATTGTGATATCCCAACCAAAATCCTGTCCACCATGGAGAAATCTTCAACTTCACCTGCAACTAGCAACGCTATAAGAGGGCTGAGCAAAGCGGTAACATAGCCAAGCAATGGTTTGCTAGGAAGGGTGTCAAAGGTTAGAGGTTCATGGCAATTTGGGAGGCTTGAAGTGCAAATGATAGCAAGCGCAGCATAGCGAAAGAACGAAGCAACTAGCATAGCAATGATAGTAGTGAGATCCAGGGTAGCGGTCATATTGCCTGAAATCCCGCAAGGAAGAAGAACGAGTCCATGAAGAAGATGAAGCCACGAAGACGAACCAAGCGTGAGCGAGCGAATCCTCACGATCGCAACGAAGCGGAACTATCGAGAAGAAGCACACAACATGGTAAACACACCACACATGGACAAGGCATGATGCACAACAAGCATGATGCATGACAAGGCTACATGAAGCTACTCATGGCAAGAGATGATGCAAACAAGAACAACACATCAAGGCAAGTTTAAATGAGGCCGGGAACAACATATAACAATTCCGGTAAGTCCTCATATGCATATTTCGAAATTGGTCCAGAACTGAATAAACATTAAGTTGAAGTTGTTAAACAGCAAGTTAAAGAGAACCAAGAGGATCTACAAGAAATTCTAGTCAAGTTACATATAAAGTTCATTAGATTTGGAGCTACGGCCTAGAAGATATGAGCAAAACAAGTTAAACATGGCATTGATGCAAAATGCACCCAAACATCAAGCAAACACACCAAAACAAGGATGCAACATGATAATATGAAACTACATGCAAAATCAAGCAAGTTTCATATAGAGCACACCCAAAACGGAGCAACGGTGCAACACACACACACACACACACACTATACAAGTCATAGCAACAATCTGTCCAAAACAGCAACTAGGCATACTGCAAGCATCAAAACATCATGCTACAGCACCCCAACATAATAACAAAAGGCATGGGCATGAAGTACAGGTAAAGCACAACAAAACATGAACACTGAGCTATCTCAAGAAACAACTAGAACATGCTCAAAAAGACATGAAAAGATTGCAAATAATAACAGTTTCAGACTTTAGCAGAAATAACATCAGGTTGCAATGTTTAGAGCTATCAAACGACATGTTACAGGAACTTATCATGGCAAACAAAGGCATGGCATGATACTACTAAATGCATAGAACAACAGTCCCATACTTACCAAGAGCCAAAAAGGATCAGAAAATATGATGGCACCCATGTAAACATGGCAAGTTATATTACAGATTCATACATGGGAGAAACAACAATAAGTAGGCATGTTGGTGAGCTTGAATCACTCACCACAAAGCAATACATGGCATGGCAAGGCAACCAACAGTAAGAAGGCATGTTTGTGAAGCTAAGCATGGCAAGAACAAGTTCATAGGGTGCATGGATCACTAGCAAACAATCATGGAAACATTGAACTTAATGTTAACAGGCTGACAGCAACATCATTCAGCAACTTTCGAGCAAGATAACAACAAGCTACAACAGGCTATAATTGCAACCAAGGGCATGATTGGATAGAGCAAGACATGTATAACAAAACATCCTTAGTGAACATCTCCATGATATTGCACGAAATGACTTGTAGAAGCATGTTAACATAGCAACAAAATATAACAGAATCTGTCAGGAAAACAGCAACAGCTAGTACCCTCCTTAACAAGCTCGATGCACTCATCACACAACTCACAAAAATACATGGATGGCACCCCTGGAAAGATGGCATATCATAGATCAAAACACATGTAGACATCAACCTCATAGAATGCACACATCAATCATGGCAAAAATGACAAAATAGAATGTTATAACAGTTTCAGCAGATTAACATCAACATGCACTCTTCCAACAACATTTCGGGCATCAAGATGAGCACAAATGAAAATGATGCAATGTAATGAAATGCAGTACTCGTTGAGACAAACAATTTGACATATTACACGCACGAAACGGAGCAGTATGCACAGAGTTATGATGCGATGAACATGGCATGATAATGTAAATGATACGGGGACTTAGTGGAAATCTCAGGGGTCAACCTCGGGTTTCTCAGATCCAATCTGGATCCGGGCGCGCGGAAGCCGAGGCTCGCTGGAGTGGGGTCGCCGGATCTGGACGTGGTGGTGGCCGGAGAGGTGTCGGGGAGGCGGATCCGGACCGGATCTCGCCGGATCCGGCCGGATCCCGGCGAGGGGAGGCAGAGGAGGCGACGGGCGGCTCGGGGTCATGGCGCTTGGCGCAGCTGGGCCGGGGAGCAACGGGCACGCCGGCAAGGTGCTTTCATGGTCTTGCGGCGGAGAGCCGGCCGGCGGCGCGAGGCGTGGGAGGCGCGGAGCGGAGGCGGAGGCGGCCAAGACCGGGAGGTCTCCATGGGCGCGCGCTGGTTCTGGCGGGCGGAGGACGCCTTGCGGCGAGGCGGCAGAGGTCGGCGGCGGCGGGTCGGCGGCGGCGCTGGGCGCTGGGCGCTTCGGGGCCTGGTGGGGGCGGGCCTGCCCTGGGCCCATGGCGGGCGGCGAGCACGGCGGCAGGACAGTGGCGGCGTCCGATTGGGCGCGGGGACGGCACGGACATGTCCGGCGGCGGGGTGGACGCGTCCGGCGGCGCGAGAGGAAGAAGGCTAGGGTTTCGGGAGGGAGAAATCATCCGCGAATTTCGGGGGAGGAAGACATATTTATAGGTAGAGGGAGCTAGGAGAGTCCAAATGAGGAGCGGTTTTCGGCCACGCGATCGTGATCGAATGACCAAGAGCATGGAGGAGATTTTGCTGGGTTTTCGTCCACTTTGGAAGGGGTGTTGGGCTGCACACAAAAGAGGCCTTTACGGTTACCCGGTTAACCGTTGGAGTATGAAACGACCTCCAAATGGCACGAAACTTGACAGGCGGTCTACCGGTGCTATACCAAGGCCGCTTGGCAAACCTCGTTCCATTCCGAGAACGTTTAACACCCGCACAAGAGAAGAGGCAAAAAGGGGACGCCGGATGACATTGGAGTGTCGGATTGCAAAACGGACAACGGGGAAAAAGCTCGGATGCATGAGATGAACACGCATGCAAAATGATATGCACATGATGACATGATAGAATGCAACACGCAAGCAAATGACATGGCAAGGACGGCGAATAACTGGCAGACACCTGGCGCATCGAATCCGGGGCGTTACAACACTCCTCCACTAACAAGAGATCTCGTCCCGAGATCTTATGACCGAGACGGAGGGGAAAAGGAATGAGGTGAAACAAGAACTCAAGAGAAGAATCAAAGAATCGAGGGCACTCGAGAAGAAGAGAGGAACGACGGGAATGACGAGAATCGAAAGCTCACGAAATCAGATAGACTATGAAACCACTCGTTCTAACCGGAGTGGTTAGAATGAGAAAAAAACGAATAAGTCTGAAAGGATTTAGGCAGCACTCCTGCTGAAAATGGAAGGATTAAAACATGAACTTGAGAGGATGGAATAATACTTGATGAACTCTTGAAGAAAGAATTAAAGCATGGAGAACCACCATGAAGAACTCCGGTGACAAAAGGATGATGAGATAGAAATGAAGGATGAAGAATAAGATGAGCCTTGCAATGATTAGATGGAGGTTCTGACGAAATGGTCGAGGAAATTTGAACTTCGGAAAAGAAAAGATGAAAACACTTGGAACTAGAATTTATTCATCAAGAACAAACTCCGAAGGATGGGATTACTCACTTGGATGAAATAAGAATAAGATTTATTGTATGCTTATCCTTCATCAAATTAAATTGATGACAAGCAATGGATTTTGCATGCTACTTATTCTTCTTGCAAAAGAATTGAGAAGTGACATATCGCAAACTTGAGAAGGTCTTCATGAACCACCGGTAGGATTGAAACAAACGAATGGATTAATATGATAAACAAGGAAAAGAATCTGAAAGAACCACCATGAGAATTCGGAAATGACTGACGAAAGAGAATGAATCACCGGGAAGAATTAGAGGAACCAATACGCAAGAGGGGATTTAGATGCCAAAGAACAAAGAAATAATGAGCTGATTAAAGAACACTTGAACGAAGCACCGGGATAAATAGAGAATGATAATAGGAATGATGGCCTCCGGTGAAAAGAAATGGAAAACAACTTCTGACATACTCCGGATGAGTAAGAAAAGAATATCTGACAAATGGAATAATTTGAGAGGGTAAGATGAAGCTAGAACCACGAAACTTCGAGAGAACGGGCAAGATTTAGAGGAAAAACTCTTCTTCGGTCTTCAAATGACGACGGAAAACACCACCAAAATTTACTGAGATACTTCGGGAGAATGAAAAGCGAAGAGGTTGAGCCAACAATGAAATGATTTGAAATCGATCTTGGAAAAGCATGTGACTGATGAAATTCATTCTTACGTCACACTTGAAAAGAATTTGAGAATAACTCCGGGGAAATTAGAAGAGTCAGGTAAGATCTTGGGAAAAGACCTGTGGGTTAGGGCCCACTGAAGAGATAACACCGTTGAAAAGGATTGTTGAACAGATAGATGGTGCACCAAAATAATTGAAATATTTGAATGAGGTGACAACCTCCAATTAATTGGGACACCGATGAATCTCCTGAGATGTCTTCCGAACTCCGGAATGATAAACTGGCGAGAGGCGAACGAGCAGGGAAAACGCTTGAGCCGAGGAAAAGAATATGATCAACCCGAAAAAGTTGAATTGAGTCCACCGGAAAAGAAAAAAGAGATGAAGAAAGACGAACGAGACGAGAATTCACCGGTTGAAATAATTAAGGGAAGACTGAAGAAGTTCCGTACGAATGAAATTGATGCTCGAAACAGACTTAGGCTCCGGGAAGAGAAAGGGTGGGAGGGCGGGAAAACAAAGGCAACTTGGAAGGGGAAACCGACGAATAACTTGAAGGGAAAACACCGGTTAAAATCATTGAGGAAAGAAGGCAAAGACTTCGCACAAGTAGGATGGATACCCGAATACGGACTCCGGTTCCGAGAACAAGAAGGGAGGGAGGGTGGGAAAAGAAGACAACTGAGGATTGAACTTGGCAAAGATGAAGAGGCTTGAGTCAACTTGACGAGAGATGCACCGGATAAAAGAGCTGAGAACCAAAGAACGAAAAAAACTAACCACGTGAACCTAAAGAAAATTTTGAAGGGGAAGAGGAGTAATTCAAAACACCTACGTCAAGATTCCTTACCAGAGCGACAAAGGGACTGAGGAGTAAAAAGAATTCCTAGTCTCCGATATAATTAGACTCCGAAAATAGTTTTCTTCTAGACTCAACAACGGCCAAACTACACGATCAATCAAGGGGGGGCTCCTATGGTCGGTCGAGGCTCTGATACCAACTTGTCACGCCCAATATGCGACCCTATCCAAAAGGAACTCGAAGGTCCCACCAAGGATAGACCCGCATATTGGAACGCTTTTGCAAGGTGGATATCATTACATCAACATTACATAATAGTGGGGATTCATCCAATACATACAATGTCACATGAATACAACAATACAACATACAAGAACAACATCCGACTACGGATGAATCATAAACAGAAATTCAAACAATATCCACCCTGCTAGCCCAGGCTGCCGACCTGGAACCTATCCCCTGATCGAAGAAGAAGCAGAAGAAGAACTCCAAACAAGCAAACATCGCTCTCGCGTCAAGATCGTCGCATAACCTGTACCTACAACTGTTGTTGTAGTAATTTGTGAGCCACGAGGACTCAGCAATCCCATTACCATGGGTATCAAGACTAGCAAAGCTTAATGGGAAAGGAAGGGGTAAGGTGGTGAGGTTGCAGCAGCGACTAAGCATATATGGTGGCTAACATACGCAAAGAAGAGCGAGAAGAGAACAAGCGAAACGGTCATGAAGCTAGCAATGATCAAGAAGTGATCCTGAACTCCTACTTACGTCAAACATAACCCAAAGACCGTGTTCACTTCACGGACTCCGCCGGGAAGAGACCATCACGGCTACACACACGGTTGATGCGTTTTAATTCGGACCTGGTGTCAAGTTATCTACAACCAGACATTAACAAATTCCCATCTGCCACATAACCGCAGGCACGGCTCTCGAAAGTTTATACCCTGCAGGGGTGTCCCAACTTAGCCCATGATAAGCTCTCGCGATCAACGAAGGATATACCTTCTCCGGGAAGACCCGATCGTCTCGGAATCCCGGTTTACAAGACATTTCGACAATGGTAAAACAAGACCAGCAAAGCCGCCCGATCGCCGACAATCCCGATAGGAGCTACACATATCTCGTTCTCGAGGCAACACAGGATGAGACATCCTACGAGTAAAACCAGACCTCGAGTTTCCGAGGGGCCCATGATCTACTCGGTTCGGACCAACACTTAGACAAGCATTGGCCGGGGGCTAAAATAAAGATGACCCTTGGGTTAATTACTCCCAAGGAAAAGTAGGTGGTGGTGAGGCAAATGGTAAAACCAAGGTTGGGCCTTTTTGGACAAGTTTTATTCAAAGCGAACTCGTCGGGGGTCCCATAAATCACCCGATTGCGTTAGGAACACAAAATTCGGGAACATAACACCAAGATGACGGAAACTAGGGCGGCAAGAGTGGAACAGAACACCAGGCATAAGGCCGAGCCTTCCACCCTTTACCAAATATATAGATGCCTTAATAATATAAGAGATATTGTGATATCCCAACCAAAATCCTGTCCACCATGGAGAAATCTTCAACTTCACCTGCAACTAGCAACGCTATAAGAGGGCTGAGCAAAGCGGTAACATAGCCAAGCAATGGTTTGCTAGGAAGGGTGTCAAAGGTTAGAGGTTCATGGCAATTTGGGAGGCTTGAAGAGCAAATGATAGGAAGCGCAGCATAGCGAAAGAACGAAGCAACTAGCATAGCAATGATAGTAGTGAGATCCAGGGTAGCGGTCATCTTGCCTGAAATCCCGCAAGGAAGAAGAACGAGTCCATGAAGAAGATGAAGCCACGAAGACGAACCAAGCATAGACGAACGAATCCTCACGATCGCAACGAAACAATATGGTAAACACACCACACATGGACAAGGCATGATGCACAACAAGCATGATGCACGACAAGGCTACATGAAGCTACTCATGGCAAGAGATGATGCAAACAATAACAACACATCAAGGCAAGTTTAAATGAGGCCGGGAACAACATATAACAATTCCGGTAAGTCCTCATATGCATATTTTGAAATTGGTCCAGAACTGAATAAACATTAAGTTGAAGTTGTTAAACAGCAAGTTAAAGAGAACCAAGAGGATCTACAAGAAATTCTAGTCAAGTTACATATAAAGTTCATTAGATTTGGAGCTACGGCCTAGAAGATATGAGCAAAACAAGTTAAACATGGCATTGATGCAAAATGCACCCAAACATCAAGCAAACACACCAAAACAAGGATGCAACATGATAATATGAAACTACATGCAAAATCAAGCAAGTTTCATATAGAGCACACCCAAAACGGAGCAACGGTGCAACACACACACACACACACTATACAAGTCATAGCAACAATCTGTCCAAAACAGCAACTAGGCATATTGCAAGCATCAAAACATCATGCTACAGCACCCCAACATAATAACAAAAGGCATGGGCATGAAGTACATGTAAAGTACAACAAAACATGAACACTGAGCTATCTCCAGAAACAACTAGAACATGCTCAAAAAGACATGGAAAGATTGCAAATAATAACAGTTTCAGACTTTAGCAGAAATAACATCAGGTTGCAATATTTAGAGCTATCAAACGACATGTTACAGGAACTTATCATGGCAAACAAAGGCATGGCATGATACTACTAAATGCATAGAACAACAGTCCCTTACTTACAAAGAGCTAAAAAGGATCAGAAAATATGATGGCACCCATGTAAACATGGCAAGTTATATTACAGATTCATACATGGCAGAAACAACAATAAGTAGGCATGTTGGTGAGCTTGAATCACTCACCACAAAGCAATACATGGCATGGCAAGGCAAGGCAACCAACAGTAAGAAGGCATGTTTGTGAAGCTAAGCATGGCAAGAACAAGTTCATAGGGTGCATGGATCACTAGCAAACAATCATGAAAACATTGAACTTAATGTTAACAGGCTGACAGCAACATCATTCAGCAACTTTCGAGCAAGATAACAACAAGCTACAACAGGCTATAATTGCAACCAAGGGCATGAATGGATAGAGCAAGACATGTATAACAAAACATCCTTAGTGAACATCTCCATGATATTGCACGAAAAGACTTGTAGAAGCATGTTAACATAGCAACAAAATATAACAGAATATGTCAGGAAAACAGCAACAGCAAGTACCCTCCTTAACAAGCTCGATGCACTCAGCACACAACTCACAAAAATACATGGATGGCACCCCTGGAAATATGGCATATCATAGATCAAAACACATGTAGACATCAACCTCATAGGATGCACACATCAATCATGGCAAAAATGACAAAAGAGAATGTTATAACAGTTTCAGCAGATTAACATCAACATGCACTCTTCCAGCAGCATTTTGGGCATGAAGATGAGCTCAAATGAAAATGATTCAATGTAATGAAATGAAGTACTCGTTGAGGCGAACAATTTGACATATTACACGCACGAAACGGAGCAGTATGCACAGAGTTATGATGCGATGAACATGGCATGATAATGTAAATGATACGGGGACTTGGTGGAAATCTTAGGGGTCAACCTCGGGTTTCTCAGATCCAATCTGGATCCGGGCGCGCGAAAGCCGAGGCTCGCCGGAGTGGGGTCGCCGGAGCTGGACGTGGTGGTGGCCGGAAAGGTGTCGGGGAGGCGGATCCGGACCGGATCTCGCCGGATCTGGCCGGATCCCGGCGAGGGGAGGCGGAGGAGGCGATGGGGCGGCTCGGGGTCGCGGCGCTGCAGCCTTGGGCTGGGGAGCAACGGGCACGCTGGCGAGAAGAGCCGTGCGGTGCTTTCATGGTATGAAGAGAGCCGGCGCGGCGAGGCGCGGGAGGCGTGGGAGCGAGAGGGAGGGAGGCGGCGGCACCGGAGGTCTCCATGGCGCGCGAGGGTTCTGGCGGCGGAGGACGCCGTGGCGAGGCGGCAGAGGTCGGCGGCGGCGGTGCGGGCGGCGGCAGCGGCGCTGGGCGCTGGCGCTGGGACGCTGCCTTGTGGCGGGCGGGCCTGCCACAGGCCCATGGGCGGGCGGCGCGAGGACGGCGGCGGGACAGGTGGCGGCATCCGATTGGGCGCGGGGGCGGCGCGGACATGTCTGGCGGCGGGGTGGACGCATCCGGCGGCGCGAGAGGAAGAAGGCTAGGGTTTCGGGAGGGAGAAATCATCCGCGAATTTCGGGGGAGGAAGACATATTTATAGGTAGAGGGAGCTAGGAGAGTCCAAATGAGGAGCGGTTTTCGGCCACGCGATCGTGATCGAACGAACAAGAGCATGGAGGAGAGTTTGCTGGGTTTTGGGCCACTTTGGAAGGGGTGTTGGGCTGCACACAAAAGAGGCCTTTATGGTTAGCCGGTTAGCCGTTGGAGTATCAAACGACCTCCAAATGGCACGAAACTTGACAGGCGGTCTACCGGTGCTATACCAAGGCCGCTTGGCAAACCTCGTTCCATTCGGAGAACGTTTAACACCCGCACAAGAGAAGAGGCAAAAAGGGGACGCCGGATGACATAGGAGGGTCGGATTGCAAAACGGACAACGGGGAAAAAGCTCGGATGCATGAGATGAACACGCATGCAAAATGATATGCACATGATGACACGATAGAATGCAACACGCAAGCAAATGACATGGAAAGGATGGCGAATAACTGGCAGACACCTGGCGCATCGAATCCGGGGCGTTACATGAGACCGGCATCGAGACCGGCGCTGAGACACAGACCGGCACCGAGACTAGCGGAGCCGGTATAGAATCGAAAGCAAAGAGGCAACAAGTTTCTAACAATCTCAGGACTACTAGACTGGTGGTCACGGAGGTGGACAACGGCAATTTTGAGCCAAACGCACCCGCGGAAGCGCGCGCGTGCTTCGGCAATCAAATAGGTTGCATCGTATGGACATCCGCCACCATCAACGATGACAAACTAAAGAAGATAGATAATATGAGGCCCTCCCTCCTAAAGAAGCTGCACCAGATATTCTTGTTCCCGGGCCGGAATGAAAAGGATTATAAAGATCCAGATAAGGACCCGACAATGAAGAAGATAAACAAACACGCCATGAGCAAGTTTAGCGATGCGTTGGCCGCCTGGAAAGCAAGGGTGAAATATCGGATCGTCAACAAAAAGGAACCCTACTCCGAGATTGTAAAGGATAATTCGACAACCACGGAAGAGCACTTTGAAATATCGGATCGTCAACAAAAAAGAACCCTACTCCGAAGCTGCCTCAAAAAAGTCGAAGTGCATGAAGGGGCTTCAATAGAGGAACATTGGGTGCCACCACCTCAGAAGCTGTGGTTACGGCGGGAAGAGGTCCATATGGGCCAAGGAGGACACGGAAGCCGAGAGTCTAGGCATCCCAGACCCCTTGGCGGAGTTCACCATCCCGCAGGAGCGTGACGTCCTCAGGGCCCGACACCGTTGGGATCCAGTGAACAAGGTTTTCGAGACAAACACGGTCACGACATAGTTCATGAGACTGCTGGTAATTTTAGTTTCTGATCAATTCAACTGCACGTTAGTCATATTTGTAAACGATCATTGTGCCTTTTGCAAAGAGAGCTGCACAGGATTGCGGCTGAAAGCGACTCGCCGTCTGAGGCGTTGGCGAGGCCCAAGTGGGACACTCCATTCAACCGGGCGTTGAACATATTGAAAGGATTCCCGGTGGAGATTCGACCGTCGTATGGATGCGTGCACGACGTCGGAGACGGCGCCACGTGGAAGAAGTACTACCGTGAGACCACCGAGGAGAGAAAGGAAAGACGGAGGTTAACTGAAGAAAACATCGACAAGAAGGTTGAGATTGCGGTTGAGAAGAAATCATCTGAAACAGTCGCAACAGCGGTAGCTGCCGCAAAATAGGTGCTTGCAGATATGTCTACTACCTTGGTTCCGGCCGTTTTCAATTGGAGCAGGAAAAATCCAGAAAAAAATGCAGCGGACTTACCCCTTGCTGACTTCTTAGGGAGCTGCTCGACTAGCGTTGCACCAGCACCTGCAGCTGCACCTGCTCCCGCACTGGCTCCCACACCTGCTCCGGCACCTATTCCCGCACCGGCTCCCACACCTGCTCTGGCACCGGACGTGCTCGGCGGTGCTTCGTCTTTGGGTGAGCTCGACGCCCTCACGGTATCTGTCACACCGTCCCTCTTCAATAAATGTATAATCTCCCATTTTCGTTGCCTTTCGGATGTCTCACGTCGCAGACTTATCTTTGCAGGCCGACGAAACCCCGTGCACCATATTGTACACCATCGGTGACCAGAAGGTGGACGTGGGGAAGGCGACGATAATGGAGCCGAAGGAACCATTGTTCCACAGCCGGCCGATCCCCCCAGACGTCTTCAAGGTTTCAGTGGCCATGTCAAACCGGGCCACGGGAATTTAGCTCCTCTGGTACTAGTGGGGGATGACGACGAGACCCCGCGGCGGCTTGGTAATTGCAATGGGTGGGTCCTGTTATGGCCAAAGAGTCTGCTTTGTCTGGAGGCGGCCGGGAGCACACCCACGAGCACACAGTTAGGTATGAACATCAACACCTCACCTACCCAATTAGCCTTGGCTGTCGTGCTGGGTGATAGTGGAGGGGGTGAGGAAGAGGCTCCATTAGTCGCTGGTGACGTCGCCATAGATGAGGATGACGATGACGATGACACTCAACAGTATGTCAATACTGGCGCCTACTTAGGGTTTGAGCGTCATGAGTCGGTGCCTGAATTGCCGCCTCCGGAGTCTGAACGTATTATGTACAACCTTCCGGTAGCAAAGAAGTCTAGGAAGAGACTGAGGAAAGGCAACAAAGCTGCTTCTATGATCCAGCCGCCTCAGCAGCCTCGGGTTCAAGACCGTATAGATATCCCCGGTGCGGCAAAATGACATATCGCCGGTGAACCAATCCTACCTATAGCAGCGATAGGAGCCAGATTCGGTGATGTAAGGAGACTTCATGACGATGTGCTGCTGATAGAGAAAGGCCTCCTTGCCTCAAAAAATCCAGGATACCCACTCTACGTGGTTAACGTGTCGCGGCAATTGTCGTACATCGACACATTCCCCGCGGAGAAGTTCTTCCTTCGATTCGATTACATCTTCGACATGTTTCACTTGAAGAAGCTGGATTTTACGTTTGTCCGCCTTTATGCCTTGCACATGAACTACCTCATCGGGGTTGAGCAGATACCTTTTATCTGTGTCGCTGACCCGTACTTCATGCACGAGGGCTTCTTGGCAGTCTGCACAAAGCACTGTGAATACATGAGGGACTACCTCGTCAATTTCATGCTCGCCAATAAGGATAAGGAGGCGATTCTCGTGCCTTATCATCCCCTGTAAGTCATCCACGCGGATATCCTTCCTTCGATTTCAATCATTCATTTGCACGGTGGAGGCTAATTAATTTGAGTGTACTTATTTTGCGCAGCGGCGGGCGCGCCGTCCTCATCATCCTCTACCCCCGATACTCCCACGCTCTTTACTTGGACTCGTCGAAAAACATTACCAAAAAGGATTACACCCACATCAAGTCTGTTCTCGACAGTGCTATCTGAAGGAAATATGCCCTAGAGGCAATAATAAAGTTATTATTTATTTCCTTATTTCATGATAAATGTTTATTATTCATGCTATAATTGTATTAACCGGAAACATAATACATGTGTGAATACATAGACAAACATAGTGTCACTAGTATGCCTCTACTTGACTAGCTCGTTGAATCAAAGATGGTTAAGTTTCCTAGCCATAGACATGAGTTGTCATTTGATTAACGGGATTACATCATTAGGAGAATGATGTGATTGACTTGACCCATTCCTTTAGCTTAGCACTTGATCATTTAGTATGTTGCTATTGCTTTCTTCATGCCTTATACATGTTCCTATGACTATGAGATTATGTAACTCCCGTTTACCGGAGGAACACTTTGTGTGCTACCAAACGTCACAATGTAACTGGGTGATTATAAAGGTGCTCTACAGGTGTCTCCGAAGGTACTTGTTGAGTTGACATATTTCGAGATAAGGATTTGTCACTCCGATTGTCGGAGAGGTATCTCTGGGCCCTCTCGAAAATGCACATCACTATAAGCCTTGCAAGCAATGTGACTAGTGAGTTAGTTGCAGGATGATGCATTACATAACGAGTAAAGAGACTTGCCGGTAACGAGATTGAACTAGGTATTGAGATACCGACGATCGAATCTCGGGCAAGTAACATACCGATGACAAAAGGAACATTGTATGTTGTTATGCGGTTTGACCGATAAAGATCTTCGTAGAATATGTGGGAGCCAATATGAGCATCCAGGTTCCGCTATTGGTTATTGACCGGAGACGTGTCTCGGTCATGTCTACATAGTTCTCGAACCCGTAGGGTCCGCACGCTTAAAGTTCGATGACGATTTATATTATGAGTTATGTGTTTTGATGTACCTAAGGTAGTTCGGAGTCCCGGATGAGATCGGGGACATGACGAGGAGTCTCTAAATGGTCGAGACGTAAAGATCGATATATTGGACGACTATATTCGGACATCGGAAAGGTTCCGAGTGATTCGGGTATTTATCGGAGTACCGGAGAGTTACGGGAATTCTCCGGGGAGTATATGGGCCTTATTGGGCTTTAGGGGAAAGAGAGAGGGGAGGCTGCGCCCCCCCCAAGGCCTAGTCCGAACTGGACTAGGGGAGGGGCTGCGCCCCCTCCTTTCTTCTCTCCTCTCTTCCCTTTCCTTGACTCCTACTCCTACTACATGGAAGGGGGGAATCCTACTCCCGGTTGGAGTAGGACTCCCTAGGGCGCGCCATAGAGAGGGCCGGGCCCTCCCCTCCTCTCCTCCTTTATATACTGAGGCAAGGGGCACCCCATGAACACACAAGTTGATTTGTTGATCTCTCCCAACCATGTGTGGTGCCCCCCTCCACCATATTCCACCTCGGTCATATCGTAGCGGTGCTTAAGCGAAGCTCTGCGTCGGTAGCAACATCATCACCATCATCACGCCGTCGTGCTGACGAAACTCTCCCGTGAAGCTCTGCTGGATCGGAGTTCACGAGATGTCATCGAGCTGAACGTGTGCGGAACTCGGAGGTGCCGTATGTTCGGTACTTGGATCGGTCGGATCGTATGGACATACGACTACATCAACCGCGTTGTGCTAACGCTTCCGCTTTCGGTCTACGAGGGTACGTGGACAACACTCTCCCCTCTCGTTGCTATGCATCACCATGATCTTGTGTGTGCACAGGATTTTTTTTTGAAATTACTACGTTCCCCAACACTATCTTTTACTATGGCACACGGAGTGGAGAGGTCAACGACAAGAAGACAAGGGACGACAGGTCCGCCTTCAGCCATAAGACCGACTTCTGCTGCATCCATCAACCAAGTGATTCTCTTAATGATGGATTCTATGTCCTACACCACATGCTGGAGTACAGACGGGATCACCAGAACCTTCACATGTCACCTAGATCTGGCGATGCCCATATTCTGCAATGGGAAAAGGACTTAGGAGATATCGAGGATCATCGATTTCGAGCTGAGTTCTATCACATCCAGCGTGAACTTGCCCAAATCATCATGAAGGAGGTCGTCAAAAAACAGGGATGTTCTACGAAGAAGGACAAATGTCACGGGAAGACGTCCGAACACGCGTAGCCTCTCAGTGTCTCGACCTGAAGCCTTTCACTAAGCTCGGGGACTATCTCCCTGACATGGAAGGATGGCACAACATGTAGTGATTGTCGATATATGACAATGTGTCCGTTTAGTCCATACTTTCTGTATGACAACACTTTGAGTTATGCACGACGAAACTTTATTTGTGATGTAATTAAGCCGTCCTCCTGGACTAGCGAAGATCACTCTAGTTAGGACATTTTGGGTACGATGAACTTTGTTATTTATGCTTATGATATGTTGCTTCCATTTTTGCCAAATCTGTCTCTTTCTGTTGCTCAACTATATATGTTCCATATCATCGACTCATGTGACGATGCAGGTGCATAGATCATCGATGGCGAAGAAGTGCTACGCCAGGAGTATACGACGAGTGGCCGGAGTGTCAGGCCCAGGTGTACCGATTTCCGGTTTCCGAGCGACAACCAGTAGTTAGTTTAGGTTCACTCTAATGTGAGAGAGGGGTACGAACTCTTGTACTGCATAGTTCCGCTCTCACTCATAGTGATAGCTCTTCTCGCGTATATCATTGTTTAGATGGATGACGATGTAGTTGCAAGTAATCAAGACTTGTATCACTATTTTCGAGATGATGATGAGAGACCACTTGGTGTCTGGTGATGATTATGATGATGACATGATTTAATGAGACTATTTGTATGTATATCCTATGATTACATTTGTATGTGTATGATATGGTAAAGATTATTGTATAAAGCCTATTCAAATACAAAACAAATATGCAGAAAAAAAATAGAAACTAATAAAACTAGCAGTAGCGAGGGGAATAAAGTTAGCAGTAGAGCTCCCTTACCAGTAGCGCTTCCTACTAAAAAGCATTGTAGATATTAGCAGCGCCGCTCTGCTCTAAAGCTTGTTACTGCTAGCCATGTATAGCAGTAGCATGGGATGACAGGCGCTACTGCTACACGTTAGCTGTAGCGTCTTATCAGTAGCGCGTCGTCCCGCGCTACTGATAGGCAAAATACTCGCGCTACTGCTAGGGTTTTCCCTGGTAGTGTGTAAACAAGTGATTTTATAATTTTATTGAACTGGTATGTCTGGCACCCTTCAGTTTTTAATGCAACAAAATATGTCAATATGTGATATGTAATATCGTATTTCTATTCATTATGTTGTTTTCAGGTGTCATAATTTTGTCGTAAGATACTTTAAAGTTAGACTCTACACTTCACATATTAGTACCAACTTCTCACAATGAGCCATGGAGTGAACCCAATGGCCAAATTTTTTGGCTCCGCCCCTGTACACACGGTGAGAAACTCTAACCTCGCCGCCCCAAGGAGCTGACAGGAATCTACGCCGGAGCTCTGTCTAATCCGTCCCAACGGACGAACTTGAGAAGGATAGGAGCCCGGAAGACTGACTCGAAGAAGAAGCGGCGCCGTCCGACCAAACACCGTCCCTGCGAGGACTAAAACCCTACCTATCTACTAGCGGAAGCCGAGACACCAGGATTCTCCTCCCTGGCACTGTCCGCCGGAGCGGCGGGCGGAGAGGAGGCGAATCCACGGGCTCGCCGGCGGAGATTGAGAGGAGGAAAGCTTTCCCATGTCTGCTTGGGAGAGAGAAAAGAAAAGTCGCAGGTCACAGCAGGCGTCGATGTATATACCAATTGCATGTTATCATGCTATCTTTAGCTATAAGTAATACAGAGTATATAGGATTTCATGGTCTGGGTCTTTACTTTAGAGTTACACCCACACAGATTTGCTTTTACTTATAATTAGGATTAATCATGATTTTTTTTCCGCTTGGTCTCTTGAATTAGTTCCTGCACTACAGAGATGTGTTGTTAGTTGGTTTAAGAAATGGAGACCAACAGAGGAAACGACTGTGCTTCTCCGTGCTCCTCAATACACCTACGTGACTACGTAGTGTCCTTGCACACAGAACAATAGGACCTTTCCTTGTTGAGAGCGCTTACAACTCAGTTTTTTTAGGGGAGCCTACAACTCAGTTGCTTGATGTTTTCAGTGATTAGTCGATTTCGTTTTCCTCACGCTTTCGTCTTCTTCCTCCGCTAGCCCATGTGCCGCCCGCCACGGACCGCCCCTATGGCCCCGTAGTCCTTTGGCGTCGGCGGCAAACCCATGCACCATAGGACACTGTCAACGAGTGCAGATGTATGGGGAAATTCCTACTTGCCGCTCACTGCGGCAGGTGGTCGAGCCGACGCATAGGGGGAGATCGCGAGCGTTCCTATGGGCCGGCCTGATACACGTTAGAGCGATTCTGGTTTTGGAAATATTCTATGTGGTTCCCAGCCATTTTTTTCCAGTTTTGGGAACCTTCTAGGAGGTTCCTTAACCATTTTTCTTTTTTATTCTATTTCTTTTTTTAGTTTTTGTTGTCTATCCATTTTATTTATTTATTTGTTTCTTTTTATTTCCAACTTGTTTGTTTTACCATTTTTTCAAGTTCATTTTCTTTATAAAAAAGTGTTTGCATTTTCTCAGAATGTTACTAAATTCCAAAAAATGTTGGTGTTTGTCATAAATTTTTCACACTTTACAGAAATGTTCTTGTTTCAAAATTTTGTTCCCGAACTTAAATAATGTTCGTGAATTACAAAAAATGTTCACAATTAAAAAAATGGTCCTATTTAATTTTTTGTTCACAAATTCAAAAAATGTTCATAATTTTCAAAAATTGTTCGCACATTTGAAAACCTATTCGCCTTTTCCAACTTTTTTTAGGGTTTCAACAATTGTTCAGATGTTCAAAAAATGTTCATACTTTTTTAATTTTGTTCATAATTTTCTTAAAATATGCGTAGTTTTAATAAAAAAAATCACAAGTTTGCAAAAATGTTTGCTTTTTGCGAATTTTGTTCAGCTTTCATAAAATGTTGAGAAATTGAAATTTGGCCCTTTTTTCAAATTTTGTTCACAAATTCAAAAACTGTTCGTGATTTTTCCAAAAAGATGTGCAAATTTGAAAAAATGTTCGGGGTTTAAAAAATTGTTCAAGCATTCAAAAAAAGTTCCTACTTGTTTAGTTTTTGTGAACAAATTCAAAAAATGTTTGTGAATTTATAAATGATTGCAAATTTGAAAAAAATATTCTCCTTTTGCAAATTTTGGTCAGAATTTCAGAAATTTGTTTACCGATTTAAAAAATGTTTGTTTTTCAATTTTTACAGACTTTCAAAAAACGGTCATGTTTTCTAAAAAAATTCCAAATGTTCAAATTTGTTTAGATACTCCCCCTTTTCCCCAAAAATTATAAGATTTTTGTTTTTTGATTTTCTATAGAATGTTCACCTTTTCAAAAAAAATCGAAATTTGAAATGTTTTTTGATTGAATAAACATTCGCTTTCCTAAAAAAAATTGCGTCTGAAATTCCCCAAAATATTTAGATCTGCTGTCTCGTTAGTAGTTCTATTAAACCCCATTGCATTTTCAAACAACAATTATCTTGTATTCCATGGTTGTGTACCTGTCCTTACTGTGACAGTGTGCAGAGTTTGATTCCTCTTGTGCCCTACATTTTTAGGAATTTTATGCCATTGAAGGTTCATAATAGCTTGCACTGCACATTAATCAAGAAACATCATCAGCTAAAGCGGCTTGGGACACAAAGTCTGGAGTCACTTGTCGCGGGTTCGAATCATCCATCTATCATGCGACGTTTTTCCTTATTTCTTTTGTGTGTCGCGGTGTTCGCTACCTGGCCGGCCCGTTAGTTTGGCACTCTGCACGAAACTCCAACATTCTGTCACAGAACACGACAAATAGGAGGTCCCGGCATGAAGCCTGGTACTTAAAACATTAAAAAAAATAAAAGTTTCAAAGAAATTAATTTTTTCATGGAAACTTATATATGTTCGGTACAAACGTGTGAAATTTTGCGAGCTCCTAAAGCGCCGCTGGGGGCTCCTGGCGCTACGCACGACTCTAAACAGGCCGGCCCAACAATCTCTTTATAAAAATGACGCGACAAATATATACTTTCAGCACCAAATATGGGAGAAGTGGGAATCTGACAACGTCGTCGGCCAACAACAACAACTCAGAGCGACAACAATTGGATCAAGACGACATGGTTGTCCACAGTGCGAAAACATTGCTATTTAATACTTCTTTTTGGACAAGATTAACATATACTACCTCTGTTCCATAATGTAAGACTTTTTTTGGCACTAGTGCAACATCAAAAAATGTCTTATATTATGGGGCGAAGGGAGTATACTATACCCATATAAATCTTTAAAAAAATCATAGATTTGCAATAAAAAATTTCACCAGCATGGAAAAACAGTCTTTTAAAAAAAAGGTTCATGATTGAAAAAGGTTCATCAGTTTTAGAAAAAGGTAAAAAAAAATTAAACAGTTCATGATTTATAAAAAAAGTTCGTTGCTTTTACAAAACTTCTCAAATTTGAAAAGAAGTCATTGATTTTCAAAAAAACCGCAATTTTGATGATGAAATATCAAATTATGGATTCCAAAAATGTTCACTGTTTTGAAATTCAAAAAATTGAAGAAATCGTAAATTCTGAAAAAAGTTCATCGAGTTAAAGAAAGTTTATTGATTTTGGAAAATAAGTTCACGGAATTTGGAAAACAATTCCTAATTTTTTAAAATATCATAAAATTCAAATAAAGTTGATCAAATTGAAAAAGTATATCGATTTGAAAAAAAGTTTATTAATATTTTAAGATAATAATCGAATTAGAAAAACTCCTTGCATTTTAAAAATAAGAAAAAATAATAATAAAGGAAAAAGTAAAAGAAAATGAAAAAAAATGTTGTCTCGGGTGGCTAGTGAAGTTTGGACTGAAAGGGGAGTCGCCAGGTCGAAATACCGCGCGCACGACTTATTTGCAGGATTTTTGAAAAAACAAATGGGGAGATGGGCCGGCCATGCCCGGAAGCGATGGGTGTGCACCTGTGTACGGCTATTGAATGAAGAAACGGGCGCCTTAAGCGCCGTTTAGGAAATGCCAGAAAATTTGTTTGAAAATATTATTATTTCGTAGGGTGAACAGAAAAAACAAAGTTCAGGTCCAAAAAAACGGATATTTATAAATACATATTTGTCTATTTTTTATGCGCCATGTGTAAAAGTATAATGTTATAATTTTCTGCACATACGTTGTATACATGTACTCATATTAAAAGTTGATTTTGTTGTTGTTATATGTACTCATACATGTACTCAGGTGTCCAAACGAGCAGAAAATTGGTATGAACCTCACGCATTCAAATTTCTTTCATGCCAAAAAATTCAGATTTTTTTTAAAAAAATTATAGTATTTTTTTATTGCTCACGAGTTCGGGAGCCATTTAGCCGATGTCGAGATGACACGCACATTGTTGTGAAAATGTTTTGCAATATATTTCAATGAAAATTGATTGTAAGGAACACGAGTTTTAAAGTAATAATCTGAGAATTGAAATTGAAAATACATAAAACTAATATTATTCTAAAACGCATGGTTGCATTTTTTTGACACGGTACAATCGTAGTCGCTCATATACATGCATGCACATCATACTCGAGCATCTCTAAGATACCGATCTGGCAAAATATTTTAAGAGTGGCTATACCAGTGTCAAGTTTAGGACTTGAATGCTGGTGGGCTGGTTTAACACAAAAGACTTAACCATCTAAGCGCTCTGTTTGCAGCCTGATTGCATGTTGAAGTGGATTTTTTTTTTTTTTGCATGGTTGCATGCTGAGGCACGCGTCTTTTCTTACCTGCTAAGGTGGCATTAATACAGAAGATTACTTAGGCACAAAAACAAAACCGGGCATGTGCAGGGAGCAATTTCCTTTGAATTCCAGAGCAGTGCACTGACCAAGTGTCGAGTCGGAAGGAGATAGCAAAGCGCGGCCGTACATTTTGTCCATAAGAAAGTGGCGCCGCTGTAGCAAATCTAGCGTGCATGCTAATCATTATGGAGGCAGCAGCGAGCTGTAATGTAAACAAACAAGTCGCCAGTGAACGGTCATCCATCACATTATTATTGCCCCGCCCAGGAGCAACATATCGAGTGCCGCCAACAGTAACCTGTCAATTAGTGTCTGCTTTCCTATTTTATTCTACTCTTTGGAAGATCTTTCCGCGCGCGGTCTTCAGACCAAATTCCCAGAAGAAGGGGATCATGTGCGAGAGTGCTGCCTCTGTGTCAGTGCTGATCGGGCCAACGGGCGCTGCTAATTACCTCGTCAAAGTGTATGACAACATTAGTTTATCAGTAGGGTACTGTCATAGAAGGTTTTATATCCTTTTACAGAGGCACTCCCTGTGTCAAAAACCCGCATATATTATGGGATGAAGGAAGTACTAGTTTAGTAGTACTTCCTCTGTTTTTATTTACTTTACATATTAACTTTATCTCAAGTCAAATATTATAATTTTAATCAAGTTTATAAAAGAATTATTAACATCCACAATACAAAATCAATACCATTAGAATCATCATTCAATATATTTGCATATCATATATATTTGCTATTGTGAAAGTTCAGATTGTCTTCGACAAACTTGATTAAACTTTATAAAATTTGACTTAGGTCAAAGCAACTATCCGGATTAAGGGCAGTTTGGTTTAAGTCACATCTTGCCACACTTTGCCATGCCTCATCTTAGGCAAGTTTGACAAAGTTAAGTGGGTATTTGGTTCTAGCCACACCTAAGGCAAAAAAAAAAATATTTTATGAGAAGTGAACCCCACATGTCATATACACAAAAAGTGTGAAAGGTTCCCTTGTGCAAGCCAAAGTATGGTTAACAATTTGAGCAACTCAAGTTAGGCAAGTATGACAAAAATAATGTGGCAATATATGACAAACATAGTCACAATCCAAACAGTCCCTAAGACTAGCCACGGTGGGTAGTAACTTAGACTACTAAGGGCCTGTTTGGTTCCAAATAAGTCACCAACTTATAAGTCAGGTGACTTAAAACCAGTGACTTATAAGTCACGCATGTTTGGTTGTCACCTGACCACACATTTCCACACCAATCCACATCATGCAGGTGGTGGGCCCATGCAAAAGGGGGTGACTTATAAGTTTTAAGTTGGGATGAAGCAACTTATGACTTATAAGTTGGGTGACTTATAAGTTGGGTCCGTTTGGCAAAATAAGTCACTTTTTTCACTTTTCGACTTATAAGTTAATGACTTATTTGGAACCAAGCATGCCCTAACATGCATATGTTACTAGTCTATGTTACTACATCTATAATGAGGAGTACGTAACATATGTGTAATGTCATGCAACACTTTATTTATTAGGTTATAAACTCATCTTGCCTTGTATGTGTGATGATACCCATAGTACTAGTAACTAGCTATGTTACTACATGTTTTTTTTTCATTAATGATTGTTATATCATCTATTTTATCTACATACATGTGATATTATCACCTATGTTATTTTCATTCGTGGGTAGTCTCAATAAAAACGAAGGGAGTACTACAACAATAGAAGCAGCGGCAGCAGAACGCGGGCCGGTAATTATTTACTCGTGCACGAACAGGGAGCGTAGCAGATTTCGGTGCCCCACAGATGCGCACGCTCCTCGATGCATGGCATAAAGACACCCCGCCTTGTCTCCATTCGTTCCTCCCCATCATTGCTAGCCTACCCTACAGTTGATCCACGTACTGTATATTAGTATTCCTACGCTCATATACCACCATAATTTTTTTCCAGAAATTTCGTGTAATACCGGTCGGCGTACCACTGTTTAGTTTACTGCTGCGGGCGATCGATGGTGAGGGTGACGTCGACGGGAGCAGGCGCGCATGTGTTTCCTCCCGGGGGATTCATGATTAGTCGATCGCATGCTCGGATTCGCGGGCGCCGCACACTTGTCACAAGCCTATCAGCTGTCAACAAGTCACGGATGCGCCCCTGGAAAGCTCCCGCCCGTGCCTCCCTTCCAGCAACCATGCTATGCTATTGCTATGGACGAAGCCAAATCTACGCAAGAGAGAGAGAGAGAGGAGCAGCGTCGCCTTCAGGTGCGCGCCGATCGGTCAAATCCGGGCACCTTTTATGGGATGCAGCAGCTCTCGACGCGCTGGCCGGAGATGGAGGGACCTCTTATTTTCGTCTGCGTGGACATGCAATAATATTTTGATTGCCTAGACAATTTTTGTTTTGTTTTGTTAATCCCGGGTAGCAACAGGAAAGGCCGGTAGCGGAGAACAGCAACAACGTAAGGATCTCACGGCTAACGACGTGCATGATTGTGTACGCGTGCGTGCATGCATGCATGCACGAACGAAACACGGACAAGGTGAACGTACTCCATGTCTCCCCGATGCAGCGGCAGACAGAACGAAATGCGTGCTGCCCGTACGAGCCGGTCTACGGACCAAAAGGCTGCCCCTCGGGTCTCGGCCAGCCGGGACGACGTGCGCACTCGATCGATTTGCTTGCTGCTGCGGTTGCGGTACCTGAAACAACGTCGACCTGATTAGGACAAGACGACGGCAAAGCGCAGCTGAGATGAGATGCTCAGCATCTCCAACAGCCGCGCTATAGCGTCCCGCGCAAAAATTGATTTGGCGCGCACCCAACGCCTGGTTTGACGGCGCGGCGGCGTTTCTTTCCATCACCGTGTTGTAAAGCCCATGCAGCAAGCAGCTCCAAAGAGCGCGATAAAAATACAATAGCGAACATTTTTTCATAGATAAAAAAAAATGATGCAAGATATTTTACATATAGATAGATAGATAGTTCAACATACATAGATAGATAGATAGTTCGACATACATAGATAGATAGGCACTACTACGACATAGATAGATAGATAAAAACTAATCCAAGTCGCTATCATCATCATCATCACCATCATCATCCTCGTCGGTGTCGTCCGAGGTTGAGAGCCATATGTCCTCCCAACGGTCATCGTCGGGCGTGAAGAACGACCTCCCACTCTTTGAAACAATGTCGCGGCGTTCGCCAATGCCTTCCGCTGACGCCGGTCAGCCCGCTCCGCACGGCGCCTTGCCGTCCTCTCCGCCCAGTAGGCGTGCTCGTCGGCGACGTCCTCCGGGTGGCGACGGCGCCACTCCGCCATGGCTCGCTCGTCCTCCTCGGCGACGAGGAGGCGGCGCTGCCGCCGAGCATGGTCGGCACGGTCGAGGTCGGTGATGAGACGCGGCGGGGGCGACGCTGCGCGCCGCGCGCGTGAAGACGTCCGGAAGTTCATCTGCGCCGGGGCTGTCCAAGTGCCACGCCGCCGCGCGTCGTCTGCTGGCCGCCTCGTCGCGCGCTCCGGAATGTCCCGAGGCCGAGCCGCGTCGCCGGACCGTATCTCGGCGGAGAACCGGCCGTTCGATCGTGCGGACACCGTGATAGCCCGGCACCCGGGCGGCGGCATGGTGGGCTGAAAAAGCGGCGGCGGCGAGCTGCGCGAGCGTGGCGTGTGTGCGCGGTGGCGCGCGCGCGTATGCGGCAATTTATAAGGCGCTGATGAAGCGGCAGCGCCAAAACTCTGCGCCGCGTCTGCGCTTTCTCGCATGCAGCAAGTTCCCGTCATCGGCGGAGCGCGGGGAATCGGTATGCCGCTAAATCACGATTTCTGCAAGGCGCTTTTGCCGCGCCTGTTGGAGATGCTCTCACGACCCAGTCCAATCCCGGCCATCCTATCCAAAAAGAGACATCTTGTCCCACCCGGCCATGTGAGCTCGAGCGAGCCTGGCAACGTAGTAGGAAAAACCGGCGGAGCACGCGCGCAGGCGCCATGACCCCGACGAGACGAGGGAGTGGGATCCGATGCTGCCCCTCGGTCGTTAATCAGTTCGTGTCTGTGCTCAGCTAATCTAATCCGAGCGTGCTTTGCTTACTTGGGGGAATAATGAGAGAGGGACCAGAAATGGAAGTCCCGGCCGGACGGCCCTACCTCCCCTCCCTTCGTCTTGTCACTGTCCCACGTCCCACTTTCTCCGCGAAACCCTCCTCCCGCGAGAGCTTCAAGGTGGCCAAGTCCAAGCCACTTTGGCAAAGTCCACAGTAGGGGGATCCGTCACACAAAGTGCACGTACGGTCGAGGCAGGCCAGCAAGCAAGCAGCGACACGGAAAAGCACGTACCGCTAGCTGCACGTACACCGCAGCCACAGCGCGTGCGTGATCCCAGGAGCGGCACCTACGAGCTGTTCAGCTCAGCTCGGCGGAGCCAGCTGAGCTGTAGCTTTTAAGGTTTCTGAGCGCCGGCCGACGCGCGCACTGCAGCACCGACTGGCCTTCTGCCCCGGCCATACCCGAGCCGGCGCACTGTGGCCAGTGTAGCGAGCGAGGAGTGGTACGCTGCACCACCACATCCCGCATGCAGTCTCTCTTGTCTTCTTCCTAGATCCCTCTCTGCTCCTTTCGGCGCTCTGGAGCATGAGAACCTCTGTAGCTCGCGCAGGGCATGGCCGATGGCCGGACACGGACCTCATGTGACGCAGTGCTGGAACGGCTCTGATGGTACGTACGCCTTTGGTTGGGTAGTTGCCAAGCTCCAAGATGGACTTGGCCGTGGTGGCCTGTGATGGGGTGACGGTCTGGCGAACCCATTGATTTGAACGACCGTGCATCATGCATGGGCACCTGCGCGGCTGCCGGAGATGGCCCCAGGAGGCCAGGAGCACGACTCACGTACACAATGACACAACCAAAGGTGCCGATAAAGCCAATGCACGTTAAGATTTGAGGATCCAAGTTCGATGCATGGCCATTACGCATGCGATGAGAGGTGCACTCAGCTGAGCTGATGAACATGGGCCGTGCCCGTGCCGAGGACGAGGAGGGCTAGTCATGTCGCCCAACGTTTTGCGCCCTGTTACTGACACAAGAGACATCAACTCAAATGACCCATGCATGCATGCACACAGCAAACCACGTACGTAACATGTACTCAGTGAGTCCTAAATGCACGACAGTGCGTGCTGCGCGACGTGTCAAGTTGCTGGCCAAGTTAAGCATTGCTTCGTGCCTTTTACACACATTGTCCCACCGACGACCCTGAAAGAAAAACACACGTAAAGAATTTTTTTAGGGGAAAGACACTTGGTGCACTTAATTTTTTTTTCAAAACTAAGATTACATCATCCACAATGTCTGAAAGTAAAAGACAGGGAGGATAACCCTCCCAAACAAAATTCGAATTCAAAACAAAACTTTTGTCTGGCAAGATCGTGCGCCAATCTATTAACCTCGGTAGGACAATGAGTGAAAGAAACTGCGCCTATACGAAGAGCTTGTTGAAAGCAATCCGCCAAGATAGCAGTGTACGGATTCCAAACTTCACTCACGCCGTTGCAAGCTTGAATTACTTCTAGTGTCACATCATGAAGATGGTGAAGTAACCAGAAAGCTCCCGCTAGGGCCTCACCGCGGCTGTTTTGAAGGATTTTTCTTTTCTCAAATACGCACGAGTGTGCGTATCATATATTAAAGGACGAAAGGGTAGAAACCCTTCACATTTGATGATACAATGTTATGTACAAGTGGCTCAAAGGCCACCCCACCTCTCTAGCACGCTATGATTGACTACTCACTACTCTCCCACAATGCAAGGCCAACAAAGAACACCTCGACTTCTCCTTGCAGTAATCATGCCTGCTTCCATGCCCGGGCCTCATTCACTATGTTCTTTAGCACCGTCTGTGTGGACGGCGCCGCTCCGTCAAATACCACTGCGTTGCGGTGTGTCCGCAGCTCCCATAGGATCATGATGCAAATTGTCCTGGCCAGCTTCCGGTGTTGCCCAAAATCCTCTTGCCTGATGCACCACTCTCGTAGTGACTCAGAAGGTATTGGAGCTCTCTTCCTGGTTGTCCCAAGGCCAGGCATACCTTTTCCCAAACCTCTCTCGCAAAGATGCATCCAATCATGATGTGGGTGATGGTCTCATCATGTTGGCTGCACAATGGACACGAGCTTTGGTGGGGGAGTCCCCTTAGAGCAAGATGGTCAGAGGTCCAACACCTGTTTTTTATAGCAAGCCCAATGAAGAAGCGACGCTGCAGGGGCGCCCTTGACTTCCATGTGAATTCCGCCGTGGGCGCGACCTCTAGTCCGGAGAACTTGGCCGCGTATGCCGAGGACGCCGAAAACATGCCATCCTTCTCCCACGCCCATCGAATTATGTCCCGCGTATCCGTTTGCAGGGAGATCCCATCCACTCACTGCCATTGCCGCCCCGCCCCGGAGCCATTATCAAAATACACGACGCCAATGTTTAGTTTGTTAACAGGAGGTTTCTTCCATGTAAAGATTTTTTTTGTCATGGCTAAATACGTACTCATCTATGGGAATCCTAATGGACGAGCATTCTTTAGATAGTGTCGCAGTTTCAACACTAGTTTGTACAGTTTAATTTGCTCGTCGGTGACGCACGCGCGATTGTGATGACAACATGACTCTGGAAAGGCGCCACAATGCTTATTTAAACAAAAAATCAAACTTGCCACTATCTTTCTCGATGTAGATTATTCATTGAGTATAATACACATAGAGTTTACTCTGTGCGGGAGGTGAAGTGAAGGAGTACGGGTAGGTATGCACCAGTGAAAAAACAGCGGGAATGTTAATAGGCTCTTTTTTTCTTGAGAATTTTTTCATTCATATCACGAATCAGTACAAAGTATTTGACCCTTACAAGCACACTGAGACGCAAACACAAAGGACCATGAAAATCTAGAGTATTCTAAGACAATCATAACACAAAAAGATCTTTGGAGCCATGTATCATAATCCCTGAATCTTGAGAGAAGACCCCTGCAGCAGAAGGATCTGCAACCAGTCGCAAACATGTCATCATCTTCGACCACTGTACAATTGTCGTCACACTGCTTCCTCCTTTCTTGACACCAGCGCTGAGAGGGCATGGACATCAATCCAACACACCTGCAATAGTCCTTGCCATCTTTGGCTTTGAGTACCGCGAAAAGTGTCCCTTCCGAAAGGAAGAGAATTCGAGTCATCCGACCGGTCCAGCACCGCGGCTGGGCCATCCGCCCGGACAAAGCAGGATCTCCCATCAGTATCAGCACGTAGGAAGGAGTAGAACAGCAACAGCAAATCATACCAACAAGGAAGAAGAAAGGTCTTCGTCTCCCTGCATCCATCGCCCATCTGAGGACCCAAACGGCCAGTGCCGATGGACCTCCAGCCACCATGGCCCGCGACCTCGACAAGATCCGGGGATCCCCAACCCCGCTGGCTCCTAGACAAAGGCAAAAGCCTCGCCTGACTGCGAACGGAGCCCGGAGAAACTTATTCCGACGCGACACCACCGCACGGCCTCGGCAGCGTCTCCCTCAACTCTAACCCTACCACACACCCACCTAGCGAACATACCCGAGGTTCCCCCTCCCTCCCGCCGTCGGAGCGGCCGACGGAGAGAGAGGGAACCGGCGGCGTCACCGGCGGCGTGCAAGGGAACCCTCGCCGCCTCCCTCGATCGCCTAGAGCGGCCCTACTTTTCCAGGGCTGTTGGAATGTTAATAGGCTAACATTCACTCATTTGGATCCCCACGTGACGCATACTATGCCGTTGGTCTCTGGCGTCAGACGTGGATGACTCATATCACTTTCCATTGTGATTGGGTGGTCCGAAATATGATTGGTTCGCGCTAACACGCGAGCACGCATTCGTTGCTGCAGTATATGCGTCCGAAAAAAAATGCCTAGTGACAAAATTTAGGAACAATGGGAGCAAGTAGGACAATGTTTTAGCATTTCTTTATGAATATACAATGGTAATTCTACTGATTTAGGGCATCTCCAACGCTATCACCTAAAATAGACACACTATCCGTCTGCAGACCACGTCCGTAGACACAACACGACAGCCAAAACTGTTGACGAATTCTATGGTTGCAGAAAGATTTCCACCAATGTCTAATGATGTTTACTCTACGTAGTATTATATTAGGTTGCATCATCTATTATAAAAATAGAAACCTCAATTTTTCGTCCAACTAATTTACTGTAAGACATATATTCTGAAGTCTATAAGGAAAACGATATATTGCAATTCTATGTTGTTAATATAACAGACTGAGTGGCACAAAAATATTGGTGTGTGTTTGTGATGAAGTTAGTAAACGTACATGAAAAAATGTTAACCTGCTCAAAACAATGCCTAGGATTCAATTTGTTCGGAAACATATGGCATCATAAAATGTATGAAACTGAAGACTATTCTAACCATTAGTATTATTAATATACAAATAAATGAGATTAAAAATAGTATTCCCTCCATTTCAAATCAAATGAAATTTTAGATATAGACACAGCATTGAAGATGCAACAAGAAGAAAATGTGAGTAAAATAATTTTAAATTACATTATTACGAACTATTTGTCATGGGTAATCTATGATATCTTCGGTGTAACTGCTCAAACTATATTTCTAGTATCATCAAACAAAACTAGAGAACTTTGATTACATGCTTCACAGGATGTCATGTATTTGGCATTGAAGTAAATACACTCTGATCCTATCGTGGTTATTTCATAATGGATCAGTTTATCCGGTGAACGTTTGCAGGGGAGAAATAATAGCGAATGCCCCAGTTACCATGATAAAGTAACTAAAAGTGTCATGCATTTTTTAGTGACTTGCCACGTATGGAATGGAAATTTCCCATGCTTAGGAAAAAAAAGCCAGCGATGCAATGCAACTTGTAAAAGAAAATGCCATGCATTTGACCGCGATCCAACGGCTTTAAGATTGTTCGCTAGTTAGATATACCGTTCATAATACCATCATATATACACTTCGATACAATTGCTTTTTTCTTGCGGCACTTCCATGTATGAAAAAATGATGACCGTGTTAAAATTTAAAGCAAGATTACAATAAAATTGACCACACAAATACGTGGATCACCTACTAGTTTGGTTATTGACTGTAACAAACGAAGTACTCCTCCCATGTGGAGATATCGTATTTGTACGTGAGGTCCATGCTCACTGAGTTATCTACGGACTTAAGCACGATAATCTCGAAATTAACTGCGAGAGCCCGGTTTGAAGACAAGTGTTAAGCGAGATTAGTGGACGCCTGTCATTTGCAAATTAATGGCAAGCCCGGTTTGAAGCAAAAGGTACTAGTACTAGTAGTGTCCTATATATACAGCCAAAACGGCATGGGTCTCTCTTCCCTCCTGGCAGGCGCCTCACGTGACGGGCATACGGTTGCCTGCTCTGCCTCCTGCGCTCGATGCCAGAGGCGTGTAGCCGCAGAGCCAACCACGTAACATGCACAGACATGCACCCTCCGGCGGCAGAGTCCGGCCAGCAGTCCACGACACCAGCTTTTCGCCCTCCTTCCTTCCCTGCGTTCGCTCGCTCGGCCATGGCCATTGCATGCCCGTAGTCCCACAACAACACGGGTCACCCCGGCTCCAGCATATCGAGCCCTACCCTCTGACCGGCCCGGCCCGGCCGGCTTGAACTTATCATTGATGAGTTATTCATTCATCCATGCATTGATGGATGCATGGCTGCTGCTGCCGGTTCTCTGCTGCTAGGGCTAGGCCTTGGCCCCCATGGATGGACCTGCCCTGCCCTGCCAGGCTGCCACGCCGCATGCAGCAGCCAAGGCAGTTTGGCTGGCTAGAGCAGCATCATCTGAGTGCACTTCGAATACCCCCATGCCACCATGTATGTGCCACCCGCTTGTTTTCTTCCGCGCTTGTCCCCCCGGGCTCACCTGAATCATGCATGGACGGCGGCAAGTAGGGTGCGTCCATGGACCCAGCGGTTTTGGCTCTGCACGTACCTGCATGCAGGGGGTGCAAAGGCGCTAGCGTGCACGTAGATGTGCGGGAGCGACGTGCTGCGATCTCTGCTGGGGCGCATGCACGCAGGTTTGGCCTCAGGCGCGTGAGCGGACCAAATCTAGATCGAGACGACGCACCCTCTTATGTACACTTGTTCGCGTCCGTACGTGCTGCAGATCGGGTGGTCCATGCGTCACACCGCGCGCAGCTGAATTGGATACAGTAGATCGCTTGATATGGTTTTTGTTGCATTGCATGCAGCACGTACAAGCTGTACACTCCCCAAGAGAAATCACGTTCACCCGGGAAACCAGGATGGGCCAGCAACTTTTTTTTGTTTTTGAGCATAGGATGGGCCAGCAACTAGGCTCAACAGGAGGAAGAGAGCACCAGCACTGGGCCCATTAGGCCTTGTAATGCCTTGCAACTAGTGATTTCGCTTTAGTTTCGTCTAGTTTCGGCTAGTTTGAATGCAAGCCAACATTGGGCCCATTACTAAAAAAGATTGGATTCCTAAAAAAACGAAGAAAAATGGCAGTCATCGTCTGGTTTCGTCTAGGAACGGATTTTGCTAAAAAAATATAAAGCTAGGAACGGATGGGCTCCGGAATGGTTTGAACTCATTGTGAGGGTGGATTGAAGGAAATCACAAACAACCTTATACTTCGCCATTTCCAGAGTTCGCCTAGCCCTAGATCGATAGAGAAAGGGGATGCTTACAAATTGGTATCAGCCATACTGACCCTGAAGCTACCGTGCCACTCTCATAGTACGTGCTTCAAGGTGCGGCAAAGGGCGCATGTGATGGAGGAGCTCACACCGATGGCGTAGGTGATCTATAACCTCCTCAAGGACAGTTCTCGAGGAGGATCTGGACAAGTGTCTTTAGGATTGTCGAGATGGAGTCGTCCAGGCCGTCAACAAGCTGCTCGATAAATATACCACTTGCCTTGATGGCCTCTTCGCGACTCGCATGGACGAGGTACATTTGATGAGTCAAATAGATCATAGGACTTGAAGGATACAAGAGCTAGTCCTATGATGAGTGCAAGTCTAAGATAGTGGCAGTGGAAAGTAAAGAATTTGCATATGAAAGTAGAGGAGGGGTTTGGAGATAATTCGACGCACTGAAGACATAGTGATTTTTCTCGTGGTTTCGATAGGTGGTGCTATCGTACATCCACATTGATGGAGACTTCAACCAACGAAGGGTAATAGTTGTGCGGGTCCATGCAGGACTCCACCCAAGAAGGGTCCACGAAAAAAGCAATCTTGTCTATTGATGAGTCCAATTTATGTGATAATTTATTTAGGTATTTTGTGCCTATGTAGTAGGCTTTGTGGAATTTTATCACGTTCGCGCACCTCCTTTTGTTGATAATCCCTTAGGTAATGCTTTTGGACCAATTAACCTAATATGGAGAAAACCCGAGAAATGGTAGTGAAATCACATATTTAAAATGATAATCACCTACCATAAAAGAATAAAGCAAGGAGGGCCAAGGAAAAATCGTCGTTGAGCCTCCAGAGCAAAAGACAGTGTTCCATACGACCGCGCCCGCTCGTATGGGCGGTCGAAATGGACTACCAATGTTGCCACCAGATCAACTATTTCCACCCCGAGAAGTTGGATCGTGGATGAGACACCCACAGAGACCAGAAACTCGTCTAGATGGCAGAACTGTAGGAACGAAGTATGTCTACCACCGCACACACATAATTTTTTCTCACACCGCAACACGTTTGTGGAATGTATGATATTTGGCTCACACCGCAACACACAAAATCTTTTCTCATCGAGAGGTTTGGTGAATATATCAGTGATATTCTCCTCGATCTTGACGTGACTGATCACAATATCCTCTCAAGCAACATGATTGCGAAGGAAATCATGTCTGATCTCAATATACTTGGCGCGAGAGTGTTGCATAAGATTGTGTGCAATTTTGATCGCACTCTCATTGTTGCACAATAGAGGGATCTTTTTAACCTTGACACCATAATGCTTTAGAGTTTGCTTCATCCACAACAACCGAGTGCAACACGTAGCAACACCAATATATTCGGCCTCAGCCGTAGATAGCGAGACACATTTTTGCTTCCTTGACAACCAATATACCAAAGATCTGCCAAGGAAATCGCGTGTCCCCGAAGTAGATTTCCTGTCAACCCAGTCACCTGCATAATCTGAGTCTGAATATACCATGAGGTCAAACTATGCTCCCTCGGGATACCATAACCTAAAGGTGGGGGTGTGAGCCAAATATCTCAGAATATGCTTGCCGCTTGGTGATCTGATTCTTTTGGTGCAGCTTGGAAATGATCACACATGCAAACATTCAACATAATGTCAGGTCTAGATGCACATAAGTAGAGCAAAGAACCAATCATCGAATGATAAGCTTTCTGATTATAATATTTATGGTATACATCAACATCTAGCTGACCATATGTGGGCATGGGAGTATTGTAGCCCTTATGATTGCAATCTTCCACCTTGAACTTCTTTAGACAGTCTCTCTGATATTTCTCCTGAGAGATAAAAATGTCATTGGCCTGTTGATGAATTTGCAGCCCGAGAAAAAACTTAAGTTCACCCATCATAGACATTTGATATTTCTCGAACATCATTCGCCCGAATTCCATGCTGCAAGCATTGTTAGTACAACCGTAGATAATATCATCCACATATATTTGACACACGAAAAGATCACCATTAATGGCACGTGTGAACAAAGTGGAATCAGTGGATCCTGGCTTGAGTCCTATTTCGAGTAGAAACTTCTTCAGAGTGTCGTACAGGCCCGAGGAGCTTACTTGAGCACATACAGAGCCTTTTTCAACCTGAACACTTTGTTAGGGAACTGAGGATTTTCAAAGCCAGATGCCTGCCTCACATATATTTCCTCATCAATTTTACCATTGAGGAAGGTGCTTTTAACATCCATTTGTTAAAGCACGATATCTTTATAATTTGCATAAGCGAGAAGAATGTGAATTGCCTCAAGGCGAGCAACAGGAGCACAAGTTTCACCAAAATCTGTACCTTCTACCTGTATATACCCTTGAGCAACAAGACATGGTTTGTTTCTCACCACAATGCCATCTTCATCTTGTTTGTTTTGGAAGATCCATTTGGTGCCGATGATATTGTCCTTCTTAGGATTCGGTCGACCGACCAATTCCCACACATCATTCAATTCAAATTGCACCAAATCTTATTGCATTTCATCCAATCGGGATCATTCATGGCCTCTTCATACTTGGTAGGTTTTGCTAATGAGACAAAAGAGAAACTGTCATAGTAGTTACCAATTGAGTGCAATAATGAGTTGGTCGTCAGCGTCCTGGATTCTCGAGATCTTCAACAATTAATGCAGGGTCCACTCGATTTGCTACTCATGCATGAGGATTTCCTTCTAGACGATCATTTTCCTCAGTATCCGCATCAGGATTGGCATTGCCATTATCATTTTCATCAAGATTGCCATTTTGCTCAGACATTTGCATTTGGCTGCTGTTTTGGTTTGGAGTGGCATTTTCTTTGTTAGTAGCTTGACGAGTTATTCTTCGAACACTGGGAGCATCATCAATAGAGGAGTCATGAGCATTCGCTTTGATTGGCCTAATGTCGCAAATGGCCATTTGCCGAATAGCATCCGAAATCGGTGGTTCATCTATCACATTTGGCAGGTGCTCCTTTTGAGAGCTGTTAGATTCACCGCACCACACATTTACCATTTCCTTAACTTTCCCATTATCAGTACCTAAACCGGCAGACCTCGGGGTCCCAAGCTGTGGATCTCGGATCTATGGGTAACAGGGGACAAAGAAGATAATATTTACCCAGGTTCAGGCCCTCTCGAAGAGGTAATTGTTGGGGAACGTTGCAGAAAATTAAAATTTTTCCTACGGTTTCACCAAGATCCATCTATGAGTTCATCTAAGCAACGAGTCATAGGAGAGAGTTTGCATCTACAAACCACTTGTAGATCACGTGAGGAAGCTTGCAAGGGGATGGTGATGATGGAGTCGTACTCGACGTGATTCGAATCACCGATGTCCAAGTGCTGAACGGACATCACCTCCGCGTTCAACACACGTACGGGACGGGAGGCGTCTCCTCCTTCTTGATCCAGCAAGGGGAAGGAGAGGTTGAGAAGCTCGCTCAGCAGCAAGCCTGACGGCGTGGTGGTGTTGGTGCAAAGAGACTCGGCTGAGGGCTTCACAAGCGCGTAACGGAGGAGGAGATGTGTTGGGGAGGGGAGGGGCTGCGCCTTGGCAATGGGGTACAGCAGCCCTCCCCCACCCCTCTATTTATAGGGGAAGGGGCAAGGGGGGCCGACCCCTCTAGATGGGATCTAGAGGGGGGGCGGCGGCTAGGGAGGGGAGGCTTGCCCCCAAGCAAGGCGGCGCCCCCCTCAGGGTTTCCCCCCAACCCTAGGCGCATGGGCCCAAGGTGGGGGGCGCGCCCAGCCCTCCAGGGGCTGGCTCCCTCCCCTTTGCGACCCATGTGGCCCTCCGGGTGGGGTGGCCCCTCCCGGTGGACCCCCGGAACCCCTCCGGTGGTCCCGGTACAATACCGATAACCCCCGGGAACTTTCCGGTGTCCGTATGAACACTTCCCATATATAAAACTTCACCTCCGGACCATTCCGGAACTCCTCGTGACGTCCGGGATCTCATCCGGGACTCCGAACAACATTCGGTAGTCACATACTAGTCTTCCTAATAACCCTAGCGTCACCGAACCTTAAGTGTGTAGACCCTACGGGTTCGGGAGACACGCAGACATGACCGAGACGACTCCCGGGCAATAACCAACAGCGGGATCTGGATACCCATGTTGGCTCCCACATTCTCCTCGATGATTTCATCGGTTGAATCACGATGTCGAGGATTCGATCAAAACCACATATGCAATTCCTTTGTCAATCGATGCGTTACTTGCCCGAGACTCGATCGTCGGTATCCCAATACCTTGTTCGGTCTCGTTACGGCAAGTCACTTTACTAAATACCATAATGCATGATCCTGTGGCCAACACCTTGGTCACCTTGAGCTCATTATGATGATGCATTACCGAGTGGGCCCAGAGATACCTCTCCGTCATACAGAGTGACAAATCCGATCTCGATCCGTGTCAACCCAATGATACTTTCGGAGATACCGTAATGCACCTTTATAGTCACCCGATTCGTTGTGACGTTTGATACACCCAAGGCACTCCTACGGTATCCGGAGTTACACGATCTCATGGTCGAAGGAAGAGATACTTGACATTGGCAAAGCTCTAGCAAGCGAACTACACAATCTTAATGCTATGCTTAGGATTGGGTCTTGTCCATCACATCATTATCCTAATGATGTGATCCGTTATCAATGACATCCAATGTCCATAGTCAGAAACCATGACTATCTGTTGATCTGTGAGCTAGTCAACTAGAGGCTCACTAGGGACATATTGTGGTCTATGTGTTCACACGTGTATTACGATTTCCGGATAATACAGTTATAGCATGAACAAAAGACAATTATAATGAACAATGAAATATAATAATACTTTTATTATTGCCTCTAGGGCATATTTCCAACAGTCTCCCACTTGCACTAGAGTCGCCAATCTAGTTACATTGTGATGAATCGAACACCCGTAGAGTTCTGGTGTTCATCATGTTTTGCTCGCGAGAGAGGTTTAGTCAATGGATCTGCGACATTCAGATCCGTGTGTACTTTGCAAATCTCTATGTCTCCATCTTGAACATTTTCATGGATGGAGTTGAAGCGACGCTTGATGTGCTCGGTCTTCTTGTGAAACACAGGCTCCTTGGCAAGGGCAATAGCTCCGGTGTTGTCACAGAAGAGTTTGATCGGCCCGACGCATTGGGTATGACTCCTAGGTCGGTGATGAACTCCTTCACCCAAATCGCTTCATGCGCTGCCTCCGAGGCTGCCATGTACTCCGCTTCACACGTAGATCCCGCCACGGCGCTCGCTTGCATTGCACCAGCTTCTTGCTCCACCATTCAACATATACACGTATCCGGTTTGCGACTTAGAGTCATCGGATCTGAGTCGAAGCTAAGCGTCGGCGTAACCCTTCTGACGAGCTCTTCGTCTCCTCCATAAGCGAAACATGTCCTTCGTCCTTTTCGGTGCTTGAGGATATTCTTGACCGCTGTCCGGTGTTCCTTGCGGGATTACTTTGGTATCTTGCTACCAAACTTACGGCAATGTTTACATCGGTGCAGTACACTGACATGGCATACATAATAGATCCTATGGCTGAAGCATAGGGATGACACTCATCTCTTCTTTATCTTTTGCCGTGGTGGGTGGTCGAGCTGAGCTCAATCTCACACCTTGTAACGTAGGCAAGAACCCTTCTTGGACTGATCCATTTTGAACCTTTTCAAAATCTTATCAAGGTATGTGCTTTGTGAAAGACCTATGAGGCGTCTCGATCTATCTCTATAGATCTTGATGCCTAATATATAAGACTTCTCCAAGGTCCTTCATTGAAAAACACTTATTCAAGTAGGCCTTAATGCTGTCCGAAGTTCTATATTATTTCCCATCAAGAGTATGTCATCTACATATAATATGAGAAATGCTCTGAGCTCCCACTCACTTTCTTGTAAACGAGCTTCTCCATAAGTGCGCATAAACTAAACACTTTGATCATCTCATCAAAGCGAATGTTCCAACTCGAGATGCTTGCACCAGTCCATAAATGGATCGCTGGAGCTTGCATACTTTGTTAGCGTTCTTAGGATCGACAAAACCTTCCGGCTGCATCATATACAGCTCTTCCTTAAGATGTCCGTTAAGGAATGCCGTTTTGCGTCCATCGCCATATCTCATAATCATAGTATGCGGCAATTGCTAACATGATTCGGACGGACTTCAGCTTCGCTACGGGAGAGAATGTCTCGTTGTAGTCAATCCCTTGAACTTGTCGATAACCCTTAGCGACAAGTCGAGCTTTATAGATGGTAACATAACCATCCGCGTCCGTCTTCTTCTTAAAAATCCATTTGTTTTCTATCGCTCGCCGATCATCGGGCAAGTCTGTCAAAGTCCATACTTTGTTTTCATACATGGATTCTATCTCGAATTTCATGGCTTCAAGCCATTTGTTGGAATCTGGGCCTGCCATCGCTTCTTCATAGTTCAAAGGTTCATCGTTGTCTAACAACATGATTTCCAGGACAGGGTTGCCGTACCACTCTGGTGCGGAACGTGTCCTTATAGACCTCTGAAGTTCGGTAGTAACTTGATCCAAGTACCTTGATCATCATCATTGTTTTCCTCTTGGTTGGTGTGGGCATCACAGAACGGTCTCTGCGCTGCACCACTTTCCCGTTCGAGAGGTAGTACTTCATCGAGTTCTACTTTCCTCCACTTACTTCTTTCGAGAGAAACTCTTTTCGAAAGCATCCGTTCTTGGCAACAAAGATCTTGCCTTCGGATCTTAAGTAGAAGGTATACCCGACGGTTTCCTTAGGGTATCCTATGAATACACATTTTTCCGACTTGGGTTCGAGCTTTTCGGGTTGAAGTTTCTTGACATAAGCATCGCATCCCCAAACTTTTAGAAACAACAGCTTAGCTTTCTTCCCAAACCATAATTCATACGGTGTCGTCTCAGCGGATTTAGGCGGTGCCCTATTTAAAGTGAATGTAGCTGTCTCTAGGCGTATCCCCAAAATGATAGCGGTAAATCGGTAAGAGACATCATAGACCACACCATATCCAATAGAGTGCGATTACGATGTTCGGACACACCGTTTATTTGAGGTGTTCGAGCAGCGTGAGTTGTGAAAGCGATTCCACATTTCCTTAAGTGTGTACCAAATTCGTGACTTAAGTATTCTCCTCCACGATCTGATCGTAGGAACTTTATCTTTCGGTCACGTTGATTCTCCACCTCATTCTGAAATTCCTTGAACTTTTCAAAGGTCTCAGACTTGTGTTTCATTAAGTAGACATACCCATATCTACTTAAGTCATTAGTGAGAGTGAGAACATAACGATATCCTCCGTGAGCCTCAACGCTCATTGGACCGCTTTACAGCGGTATGTATGATTTCCAACAAGTTGGTTGCTCGCTCCATTGTTCGGAGAATGGAGTCTTGGTCATTTTGCCCATGAGGCATGGTTCACATGTGTCAAGCGATTCATAATCAAGAGACTCTAAAGTCCATCAAGCATGGAGCTTCTTCATGCGCTTGACACCAATGTGACCAAGGCGGCGATGCCACAAGTATGTGGGACTATCGTTATCAACTTTACATCTTTTGGCATCCACACTATGAACATGTGTAATATTACGCTCGAGATTCATCAAGAATAAACCATTAACCATCGGAGCATGACCATAAAACATATCTCTCATAGAAATCGAACAACCATTATTCTCAGACTTAAATGAGTAGCCATCTCGTATTAAGCGAGATCCGGATACAATGTTCATGCTCAAACTTGGCACTAAATAACAATTATTAAGGTTCAAAACTAATCCCGTGGGTAAATGTAGAGGCAGCGTGCGGCAGCGATCACATCGACTCTGGAACCATTCCCGACGCGATCGTCACCTCGCCCTTCGCCGATCTCCGTTTATTCCGCAGCTCTGCTGTGAGTTACAAATATGAGCAACGGCACGGTATCAAATACCGGGAGTTACTACGAGTAATCTTGGTAAGGTACACATCAATTACATGTATATCAAATATACCTTTGGTGTTGCGGCCTTCTTATCCGCTAAGTATTTGGGGCGTTCCGCTTCGGTGACCCTTTCCTTGCAATAAAAGCACTCGATCTCGGGCTTGGGTCCATTCTTTGACTTCTTCCGGCAAGCTGGCTTACGGGCGCGGCAACATCTTTGCCGTCCTTCTTGAAGTTCTTCTTACCCTTGCCCTTCTTGAACTTAGTGGTCTTATTGACCATCAACACTTGATGTTCTTTCTTGATTTCAGCCTCTGCTGACTTGACATCGAGAACACTTCAGAATGGTCTTCACCATCCCACGCATGTTGTAGTTCATCACAAAGCTCTTGTAGCTTGGTTGGAGCGGCGGAGGATTCATCAATGACCGCCTCATCGGGAGGTTAATGTTCATTTGGGTCATACGGTTGTGCAACCTGGACATCTTCGAGGATGTGTTCCTTGTGTAACTGTTTTCCTCCATCTTACAACTGTAGAACTTGTCGAAGACATCATATCTCGACCGGGCATGAGCTTGGAAAACTAGTTTCAGCTCTTGAACATCTCATATGCTCCGTGATGCTCAAAACGCTTTTGGAGCCCGGTTCTAAAGCGTAAAGCATGCCGCCTTGAGCGAGGGAGTAATCATCAACACGAGCTTGCCAAGCGTTCATAACGTCTTGGTTCTCAGAGACGGGCGTCACCTAGCGGTCCTTCTAGGACATATTGCTTCTGGCAGCTATGAGGATGATCCTCGGGTTAGGACCCGATCCGTATAGTTCTGCCATCATCTTTCAAACTTGATTTTCTCTAGGAGCGCATTGAAGTTCATGTTGACTGGCGTTGGCCATTTGATCTACAAGACATATTTGCAAAGGTTTTAGACTAAGTTCATGATAATTAAGTTCTAACCAAATTATGAACTCCCACTCGGACTAGACATCCCTCTAGTCATCTAAGTGTTACGATCCGAGTCGACTAGCCCGTGTCCGATCATCACGTGAGACGGACTAGTCATTGTCGGTGAACATCTTCATGTTGATCGTATCTTCCATACGACTCGTGTTCGACCTTTCGGTCTCCGTGTTCGAGGCCATATGCGCACATGCTAGGCTCGTCAAGTTAACCCTAAGTGTTTTATTTGTGTAAAACTGTCTTACACCGTTGTATGTGAGCGTAAGAATCCATCACACCCGATCATCACGTGGTGCTTAGAAGCGACGAACTGTAGCAACGGTGCGATTAGGGAGAACACTTCTTGAAATTTTGTAAGGGATCATCTTATTTACTACCATCGTCCTAAGTAAACAAGATGCATAAACATAATAAACATCACATGCAATTATATAGTTGTGACATGATATGGCCAATATCATATAGCTCCATTGATCTCCATCTTCGGGGCTCCATGATCATCTTGTCACCGGCTTGACACCATGATCTCCATCATCATGATCTCCATCATCGTGTCTTCATGAAGTTGTCACGCCAACGACTACTTCTACTTCTATGGCTAACGCGTTTAGCAATAAGGTAAAGTAGTTTACATGGCGTTCTTCAATGACACGTAGGTCATACAAAAAATAAAGACAACTCCTATGGCTCCTGCCGGTTGTCATACTCATAGACATGCAAGTCGTGAATCCTATTACAAGAACATGATCTCATACATCACAATTCATCATTCATCACAACTTCTGGCCATATCACATCACATGATCAATCGCTGCAAAAACAAGTTAGACGTCCTCTAATTGTTGTTGTATCTTTTACGTGGCTGCAATTGGGTTCTAGCAAGAATGTTTTCTTACCTACGAATAACCACAACGTGATTTTGTCAACTTCTATTTACCCTTCATAAGGGCCCTGTTCATCGAATCCGCTCCAACTAAAGTGGGAGAGACAGACACCCGCCAACCACCTTATGCAACTAGTGCATGTCAATCGGTGAAACCGGTCTCACGTAAATGTACGTGTAAGGTTGGTCCGGGCCGCTTCATCCCACAATACCGTTGAAGCAAGAAAAGACTAGTAGAGGCAAGTAAGTTGACAAGATCCACGCCCTTAACAAAATTGTGTTCTACTCGTGCATTAGAGAACTACACATAGACCTAGCTCATGATGCCACTGTTGGGGAACATTGCAGAAAATTAAAATTTTTCCTACGGTTTCACCAAGATCCATGTATGAGTTCATCTAAGCAACGAGTCATAGGAGAGAGTTTGCATCTACATACCACTTGTAGATCACGTGCGGAAGCTTGCAAGGGATGGTGATGATGGAGTCGTACTCGGCGTGATTGAATCACCGATGTCCAAGTCTTTGAGCGGACATCACCTCCGCGTTCAACACACGTCACGGGACGGAGGCGTCTCCTCCTTCTTGATCCAGCAAGGGGCAAGGATAGGTTGAGAAGCTCGCTCAAGCAGCAGACGACACGGCGTGGTGGTGTTGGTGCAGTGATACTCGACGAGGCCAAGCGTGTAGCGGAGGAGGAGATGTGTTGGGGAGGGGAAGGGCTGCACCTTGGCAATGGGGTACATCAGCCCTCCCCCACCCCTCTATTTATAGGGGAAGGGGCAAGGGGGGCCGACCCCTCTAGATGGGATCTAGAGGGGGGGCGGAGGGAGGGGGCTTGCCCCCAAGCAAGGCGCCCCTCGGGGTTTCCCAACCCTAGGCGCATGGGCCCAAGGTGGGGGGCGCGCCCAGCCCTCCAGGGGCTGGCTCCCTCCCCTTTGCGACCCATGTGGCCCTCCGGGTGGGGTGGCCCCTCCCGGTGGACCCCCGGAACCCCTCCGGTGGTCCCGGTACAATACCGATAACCCCCGGGAACTTTCCGGTGTCCGTATGAACACTTCCCATATATAAAACTTCACCTCCGGACCATTCCGGAACTCCTCGTGACGTCCGGGATCTCATCCGGGACGTCACATACTAGTATTCCTAATAACCCTAGCGTCACCGAACCTTAAGTGTGTAGACCCTACGGGTTCAGGAGACACGCAGACATGACCGAGACGACTCTCGGGCAATAACCAATAGCGGGATCTGGATACCCATGTTGGCTCCCACATGCTCCTCGATGATTTCATCGGTTGAACCACGATGTCGAGGATTCGATCAAAACCACGTATGCAATTCCCTTTGTCAATCGATGCGTTACTTGCGAGACTCGATCGTCGGTATCCCAATACCTTGTTCGGTCTCGTTACGCAAGTCACTTTACTCATCAGTAATGCATGATCCGTGGCCAACACCTTGGTCACCTTGAGCTCATTATGATGATGCATTACCGAGTGGGCCCAGAGATACCTCTCCGTCATACTGAGTGACAAATCCCGGTCTCGATCCGTGTCAACCCAATGAGATACTTTCGGAGATACCTATAATGCACCTTTATAGTCACCCGATTCGTTGTGACATTTGATACACCCAAGGCACTCCTACGGTATCCGGAGTTACGATCTCATGGTCGAAGGAAGAGATACTTGACATTGGCAAAGCTCTAGCAAGCGAACTACGATCTTTATGCTATGCTTAGGATTGGGTCTTGTCCATCACATCATTCTCCTAATGATGTGATCCGTTATCAACGACATCCAATGTCCATAGTCAGAAACCATGACTATCTGTTGATCTGTGAGCTAGTCAACTAGAGGCTCACTAGGGACATATTGTGGTCTATGTGTTCACACGTGTATTACGATTTCCGGATAATACAGTTATAGCATGAAAAAAAGACAATTATCATGAACAACGAAATATAATAATACTTTTATTATTGCCTCTAGGGCATATTTCCAACAGTAATACCCTACGTCCTACTTTGATTGTATTGATGATTGTATATCCAATACAAGCTTGATCTACCTCGATATCGTTGCTATCTTGAGCTTGCGTTGGTTTTTCCCTTGAAGAGGAAAGGGTGAACCAACAAAACAGAGATAAGTATGTCCCTCAGTGTGAGAACCAAGGTATCAATCCAATAGGAGCAACACACAATTCACCAATAGTTGCACCTACACAAACAAACAAATACTTGCACCCAACGCGATAAAGGGGTTGTCAATCCCTTCACGGTTACTTGCAAGGATGATATCTGACAGGATTGGTGTAGGATCGGAAGTATGTCTAGAGGGGGGGTGATTAGACTACTTGACAACTTAAAAGTTTAGCCTTTTGATTAGGACAAGTTTTTAGCAAGTTCTCAATGATGAGCAAGTCAAGTATCACCCTACACATGCAATTCTAGAGTTATGGCAGCGGAAAGTAAATTGCACATGTAGTAAATAAGAGGTGGAGAAGAGCAAACGCAATTTGGAGACACGGAGATTTTTCTCGTGGTTCCGATAGGTGGTGCTATCGTCAATCCACGTTGATGGAGACTTCAACCCACGGAGGGTAGCGGCTGCGAGAGTCCACGGAGGCTCCACCCACGAAGGGTCCACGAAGAAGCAACCTTGTCTATGCCATCATGGCCTCGTCCACGGAGGACTAGCCTTACTCGGGTAGATCTTCACGAAGTAGGCGATCTCCTTGCCCTTACAAACTTCTTGGTTCAACTCCACATCTTGACGGAGGCTCCCAAGCGACACCTAACCAATCTAGGAGGCACCACCCTCCAAAAGGTAATAGATGGTGTTGGTGATGATGAACTCCTTGCTCTTGTGCTTCAAATGATAATCTCCCCAACACTCAACTCTCCTCACTGATTTGGCTGTGGTGGAGGAAGGGATTGAGTGGAAAGCAACTTGGGAAGGCTAGAAATCAAGTTTCATATGGTGGGAGTGGAGCAACTTGATCTCAACACAAGGGTAGGTAGTTTTCTTCTCGAAATGTAAGGTAGGAGTGGTAGTTCTTTCGATGGCTCTCTCCACGAATGAAGAGGAGGTGGAGGGTATTTATAGCCTCCACACAAAATCCAACCGTTACACACATTTGACCAATCTCGGTCGGACGGAAGTTGACAACTCGGTGAGACCGAAAGTTCAAATCTTGTGAGCGTTGGGATTTTCGTGGGACCGAAAATACAATCTCGGTTAGTCCGATTCTTCCAAAGTCTAGGGTTTGCCAATCTCGGTGGGACCGACTTTCTCATCTCGGTGACACCTATTTGAGTCCGAAGGTTCTGAAGGTTGGCAACACCAATTTCGAATGACCGAGTTTGGAATCGGAAAATCCGAAATTCTTAGGGTTTGGGTATATGGTGAGGTGGTTCATCTCGGTGTGGTGAGTTTATGGAATCGGTGGGACCGAGATTACTTATGGGTTTATGTTGGAATGAAAGATTGCGATAGTTTGAGAGATAAATCACTAAGCACTTTGAGCAGCGGATCATCATCATAACCTCATCCCCTTTCAATAGTATTGGCTTTCCTATGGACTCAATGTGATCTTGGATCACTAAACCAAAAATGGAGTCTTGAGCTTTTGCCAATGTTTTCCTTAGCATTTTGAGGGTCCACATCATCAGTTATTGCCATACCCATATCTTGAACTTTCGAAATATTCTCAAGAAATAATTAGTTCAATGATATATATGTTGTTATTAATTACCAAAACCACCCGGGATTAGTTGCACTTTCAATCTCCCCTTTTGGTAATTGATGACAACATATAGATCAAAACTTCGACAAATGATATAATCAATGAATAACATCGTCGCTTTGAGAAGTATGTGATAAGCAAGAGCTCCCCCTAAATTTGTGCATTATTTAAGATTTGCGTTTGAATGCAAATGCACAATCGATTAGGATCATGGGTTACTCTTCCATGTCACATACATCTTGGTGGAGCGCACAAAATGATAAGAATGAATAACATGCACCCAATCACCAAGACATGAGTAAATGATCATACAAGATATAGATAGAATATGATAAGCATCAAGCACACATTAAGCATAGTATGATCAAGCACTCATCAAGATAGAGCAAACGTAGTATCAAACACACGAAATGTCTCGAAGAACTCAAAAGTATCTCAAGGAAAACCGCAAAGCGAAAGAGCAAAACGAGCATTCTCTCTCTCGAAGTCCTATGATCTATACAATTTCTCCCCCTTTGGCAACAAGTTACCAAAAAGTTCGAAAGGTATAGAGCTAATCGTCACTAGGGACTCTGCTGGCGGCTCCTGTCTGCGTCGATGGAGTGGAGATAGCTGCATCTGCAAAAGCTGCTGAAGTCTGTGGAGCTGGAGGAGTAGACTCTGAAGCTGGTCTTTGGAACCGATGGAGCTGTAGGAGGTCTTGATGTAGTAGCCACAGGGTGCATCCTTTGGAATAGCGGCTGATCTGGGCTTTGTGGAGCCTGCAGCAGGCTGCTCATAGTCATCTGGACTAGATCATCTTCCATCTCCTTCATGAGCTCTGCCTTCTCCCTCTTCGCTTCCTCAATGTCGCCTCAAGCTTGTTGACGGTGACTGCACTTGATCGACTTGACATCGAGCATGGAACTTATCTTCAACGATCCTCTCAAGACTCTCCCGAGATTGCACTATCTTTGGCAGGCGTAGCTCAATTCTCGAGTGGCTTCAAGAAGTTGTTCTCCAACGCTCTTGGGCTTTCTTCTTGCTGCTTCTGCTTCCTTCTCAGCTTTAGCTTGTTTGGCGACTTCGGACTTAGCATGTCCTTCAGCAGATGTGGGAGCATCCTCAGTCATCACAACTTCATTATCTTCATGTTCAGGCTGCAATGGCAAGTGGGGTCTATCCAACAGGTAGGTGTCCGTGCCAAACTTGGCATTAATGAGCATCTGAATATGCGGAGCAAACCCACACGACCTCTTCTGGTCTGCTGCTGTCCTCTTGATAGTCTCTACTATCAGGTCCATCACCTTAAAAGGTGTCTTCTGATCTAGAATGTGCAGCATGTTGATAGAGTAGCCTCTTATCATGCGGTGGTCTCCAGACTTGGGCATCAAAGTATGCCTCAGAATGGTGTTAGTGGTTGGGAGACCTGCCTGAAGATGATAAACTGATCCAAGCTTCCATATCTCAACATCCTTTTCTGGTACCTCATTGTACATGTTCTTCATAGGCTCGTGATTCTTCTTTGGAATGCCATAGACATCAACATCATCATCCCTTGATCTTTGGTGCATTCAAGAACGCTCTCCATTCTTCAACAGTTGAATGGAATCTACGTCCTTCATCATCCATACAATTACGCCATCTGGATAGAAATGTGCGGTGGCATAGAAGCGCATGATCATCTCATCATTCCAAGCGGTCAATTTCGACCAACAAACTCAGCAACTCCACAAGCGGTGAAGCTCTCATGCACATGTGGGAAATAGTCTCTGTGCTCTTCACTTTGTCGATGTATTTCCGATCTACATATCTGGTGTCGGCAACAATTGGCTTCTTATCCATGAGCTTTGTCTCATAAAAGTCTTGTTGCTCTCGGTGTGGAACCTTGAGTCAACAGTTGTCCTTCTCTGGTGGCATATGGATCAACTTGCCTCCATAGCACGAGACCTTTGTCCTTCCTTTCCTTCATATTTTCAGCTCGAGGATGAGCATCATTATGAAGCGGCAATTTCATGCGAGCTTGACAAAACATGTGCCTCGTCTTGATTCAGCGGTGGCACATTGTCCTTCTTCTTCTCTGAAGCGGTATATTTCTCACTGTTTTCTTTGGCTTGGCAGCAGGTTTGGCTTGGGCTGCCTTTCTTTGGAGCTGATGGCTTAGCTTTTGTGGGTGCTCCTGCCTACGATGGCATCTCCCATCAACTTCGCTTACGAGGAGGTGGGGTGCTTCCTCATCGAGTCATCATCGGCTTCTTCATGAACTAGCCTCTTCCTCTTGGAAGTTTTCTTGATCTTCTTTGGAGGTCTCTTCTTCCATGCTCAGCTTCTTTGCAGCTGTGGATTTCTTCACCTTGCTGGTGCCTTTCTTTGTTGTTGCCCTTGATAGCCCTTGGCAACCACTTGCCTTTTGGCTTGGAAGAAATCTCCTCATCTGCAACAAAGTCGAGTCTTCCTCATCGAATTCCTCTTCTTCCGGCCCAGTGGCAGTGGAGGCAATCCACTTGGAGTGCTCCTCTCTTCATCATCTGAAGAACTGCTTGCTTGAGGACTTGTCCTTGCCTCTGGAATCTTAGCGGTGATTCGGACCTGTTCAGCTGTCACTTGCATCGGACATGGTGACAAACTGTGAATGGAATAGGTATAGGCGAGAATAGAAGAGTTATCACAAACTGCAGAGGATTTTGCAAAATAAATGAGTTCAAACATTAGTTTTAGGTTTTCACGAGAATGCATTTCGGTCGACCGAGTCTTAAATTCGGTGAATCCAAGTGTCTAAACCTAACCGTACACACCACTTTCGGTTGGACGAAATGGGTTTGATCGAGCCGAGATCACTAGGGTTTCACTAAATCCTCACCGGTCTTACCGATTTGCACAACTTGGTTTCACCGAAAAGTGCGTGCAATGGCGGAGGCCAAATCGGTCGATCCGAGAATGTAGAATCGGTCACACCGAGATGTGTTGGCGGAAACCTAACCCTAAAATTTTCACTCGAATTTTGTTCTATGATCTAATCTGCTGGATAGGAAGATTTCAAACTTGGCAAGAAGCTAGGCAAAACCTATCGTGCATTGAATCAGAGGTTGAAGCACGAGAGGGATGAAACTCACCCAAGCTGGTGGAGTTTCACTACGGCGGCAACGGTGCGATGAGATGAACCGTTGACGGCGATGGAGACCCGCGGCGAGGGCGCACAGGCGACGGCGGAGACGATCCGAAGACCACGGCGACGGCAGCGAAGGGTTTGAGGGCGAGGCGTTTTGAAGAAGTAATCAACGCGCGCTGTCCTCGGGTATATATACCCTTTGGCTGTCGGTGGGACCGAGTTGGAAAACTCGGTGGGACCGAGATGTTTAACTGCGTGCAGTTACTCACTTCGGTCACGCTGAAAATTACAACTCGGTTTCACCGAGGTGAAAACCTAGATCAATCCAAGTGATTTCGGTCTGTCCGATTTGAGTATATTAGTTTGACCGAAAGTACTTAGAAGGTTTTGGAATTTAAGCTTTTGACGGATCGGTGGCTCCGAGTGCTCCTCACTCGGTCTGTCCGAAAAAATCTTGTTCAAAGTTTGTGATATAAGCATGAATAGAGTTTGAGACAAGAAAGCATAGATAGCTAGGGGAGGACCTTAGGCATTCTTGTCCATCCATTTGGTCAAAAAGAAAAAATCAAAAGACCAAAGCAACAAATGGATGTCCTCGAATGGATAAAATCATGCATCCAACATGCTCACACAATAAGATAGCAAATGGAATATGTGTCAAACATGCACAATCAAAACACTAGCTACTAGCACACAATTTGGCGATGACTAGGTCATCTATATATGAGTATATTGACTTAGGAGCCAAATGAGAACATTTGATCATAGGTCATACTCATCGTTTAAGCACAAGTGGGGTTACCACTTTTCCATAAAGCATTAATGTGTTCACATCATTAGAAGATGCTTTAGCTCAATTCTTTAGAGCAAAGCTCCCCCTTGATGTGAGAACCCCTTTTAAAGGGTCAAACTAACCTTGGGTTGTCGTTGAAGACTTCATGTAGATGTTGAAGATGTGGATGCTCAATGTTGATGAAGATCATCAAGAGTTGGGAGCAATCCTTTGGATTGGGCACTTTCAATACCTACATGGGTTAGTCCCACAAGGAACAAACAAGGATATCCATGGACATAGATTGAAGTACACAATAGATGATGTCCATGAAAGCAATGATTACCTTGTCCCTTGACTTACCAACATGAGGATTTGTGACTCCATGAACTAGTGCAAGATATGGAAGTTGATTGCACAAGTTCTTTGCCAAAATGAATGTGAGTGAAGTATGTTGGCGGAGTCACCCTCAAGAACTCTCTAGTTCTTCTTCTTCGGGATCCACATCATCTTGATGGGAATCCTTGGGGTAGTAGTTGAGCTTGTCGAAGTAGAACTTGAAGTAGCCTTGGGAACCCACTTGACCATGGCCTTGGGTGCTTCAATGAATACATCAATCTCCTCTTGAAGCTTGTCCTTGCCTTTTAGCTTGTGGTCTTGTGGTGGAAGATCATCTTGAGCTTGTTCCACATTGGAAGAAGTAGGATCATACTTCTCCTTTTGAGAAACAAACTTTGGAGTGGGATATTGACCTTCTTCCCATTCAACACCCTCGGCGTTGAACTTTCGCTCAAAACCAATTCCTTGATTCTTCCGGTGTCTTCCTTGTTTGCGAACAATTTCCTCAAAGCTCTTGCTTCCGGCAAGACTCTTGTAGACACCTTTCTCTATAATCCCTTTCAATAGACTATTTTCTTGCTCAAGTGAAACTTGGCTTGAAACATTGTTAGTGGAATCAAGAGAATTACTAGAAGTAACAACATTTGATTTAGCATGATTATTGTTACTACTAGATGAAGAATTTTTCTTATGCTTGTCATGCTTAGTTTTAATAGGTGGCAAGAAATTAGACAAGAGAAGTCGTTTGGCAAGATATGAAGAACTCTTCTTTCGAAGATCGTCATTGATAGCTTTTAGAAACTCATGTTCTTGCTCTAGATTGAGCTTCTCGAAGCGTAGCTTCTCATGAGATCTTAGGAGCTCTCTATGATCTTCTTGAGTTGTTTCATGAGCTAACTTAAGAGTGTTTAGTTCTTTAGTTAGGCGCTCAATCTCCTTCATAGCATTGTCATTCGACTCTTCTCGACTATAAAGACTACTAGCATGTTCATCATTACTAAGCTCACTAGATTTGTCATGTAAAGCTCATCTTCACCAAGCAAGTCATCTTCATCACTATCAAAGTCAATAAACTCAGGGTGTGATACCTTGGGGCCTTTTGCCATGAAGCATCTTCCAATTCCCTCATTTGGTGAATCAAATATGTCATAGGAGTTGGAGTTGGAGGACACGAGAGCAAGACCGGCAACACCTTCATCTTGACTGTATTCGGAGTTGGAGTGATAGCTTCCTTCGGAGTGATTGTCGGAGTCGGAACCGGAAACCCATTCACCAACATGAGCTTGATGTTTTCTTCTTGTGTAGCTCCTTGATGACTTGTCTTTCCTTTCCGAATCCTTGCTTCTCCGAGAGGATCTTCGTTCATAACGATCATCTCTACTCCTTCTCTCTTTTCGAGGTGACTCTTCTCTTGAGCTTCTTCTTCTTGGAGATTCTTCTCTTCTTTTGTGGGGAGTCGAACACTCATTTGAGTAGTGTCCGGGTCTTCCACAATTGTAGCAGTTTCGATCACGACTAGAAGATCTCTTTTCATCATATGATCTAGACTTTGAGCTTCTTTCCTTGCTTCTACTCTTGTAGAATTTGTTGAAGTTCTTCACCATTAGGCTTATCTCTTCATTGGAAACTAGCTTGTCACTTGAGGTTGTGGGAGCTTCAACTGCAGCTTTGTAAGCACCACTTGACTTGTTGTGAAGCTCTTCCTTATCTTTAAGTGTCATCTCATGAGCAACAATTCTTCCAATGACTTGGTAGGCTTGAGATCTTTGTAGTTTGGCATCATTTGGATCAAAGTGCACACGGTGTCATACTTTCCATCCAAAGCTCTGAGAATCTTCTTGATGATGAATCGGTCGGTCATTTCTTCGCTTCCTAAGCCTGCCATCTCATTGGTGATGAGAGCAAGCCTAGAGTACATTTCAGCGATTCCTTCACCTTCCTTCATCTTGAACTTGTCAAGCTGACCTTGAAGAACATCTAGCTTTGATTCCTTCACGGACTCGGTACCTTCGTGCATTTCGACCAAAGTATCCCAAATCTCATTTGCATTCTCAAGACGGCTGATCTTGTTGAACTCCTCGGGACACAAAGCATTGAAGAGAATGTCACAAGCTTGAGCATTGTTCTGTAACATCCGCAACTCATCCGCTGTAGCTTCGCGATCCGGAACTTTTCCTTCCTCGAAGAACTCACCTTGCAAGCCAACACAAATAATGCCCCATCGGCGGGGTTATGTCCAAGAATATGCATTTTCATTTTGTGCTTCCAACTAGCAAAATTTGAACCATCAAAGTAAGGACCTCTCGGAAATTACCCTCACTAGGCGCCATACTCTCCTAGGTTGTGAAACCAAGCTTATGGAATCAATGCAATGAAAACCAATCCAATGGAGACCAAAGCTCTGATACCACTTGTAGGATCGGAAGTATGTCTAGAGGGGGGGTGATTAGACTACTTGACAACTTAAAAGTTTAGCCTTTTGATTAGGACAAGTTTTTAGCAAGTTCTCAATGATGAGCAAGTCAAGTATCACCCTACACATGCAATTCTAGAGTTATGGCAGCGGAAAGTAAATTGCACATGTAGTAAATAAGAGGTGGAGAAGAGCAAACGCAATTTGGAGATACGGAGATTTTTCTCGTGGTTCCGATAGGTGGTGCTATCGTCAATCCACGTTGATGGAGACTTCAACCCACGGAGGGTAACGGCTGCGAGAGTCCACGGAGGGCTCCACCCACGAAGGGTCCACGAAGAAGCAACCTTGTCTATGCCATCATGGCCTACGTCCACGGAGGACTAGCCTTACTCGGGGTAGATCTTCACGAAGTAGGCGATCTCCTTGCCCTTACAAACTTCTTGGTTCAACTCCACATCTTGACGGAGGCTCCCAAGCGACACCTAACCAATCTAGGAGGCACCACCCTCCAAAAGGTAATAGATGGTGTTGGTGATGATGAACTCCTTGCTCTTGTGCTTCAAATGATAATCTCCCCAACACTCAACTCTCCTCACTGATTTGGCTGTGGTGGAGGAAGGATTGAGTGGAAAGCAACTTGGGAAGGCTAGAAATCAAGTTTCATATGGTGGGAGTGGAGCAACTTGATCTCAACACAAGGGTAGGTAGTTTTCTTCTCAGAAATGTAAGGTAGGAGTGGTAGTTCTTTCTGATGGCTCTCTCCACGAATGAAGAGGAGGTGGAGGGGTATTTATAGCCTCCACACAAAATCCAACCGCTACACACATTTGACCAATCTCGGTCGGACCGAAGTTGACAACTCGGTGAGACCGAAAGTTCAAATCTTGTGAGCGTTGGGATTTTCAGTGGGACCGAAAATACAATCTCGGTTAGTCCGATTCTTCCAAAGTCTAGGGTTTGCCAATCTCGGTGGGACCGACTTTCTCATCTCGGTGACACCGATTTGAGTCCGAAGGTTCTGAAGGTTAGCAACACCAATTTCGAATGACCGAGTTTGGAATCGGAAAATCCGAAATTCTTAGGGTTTGGGTATATGGTGAGGTGGTTCATCTCGGTGTGGTGAGTTTATGGAATCGGTGGGACCGAGATTACTTATGGGTTTATGTTGGAATGAAAGATTGCTGATAGTTTGAGAGATAAATCACTAAGCACTTTGAGCAGCCAGATCATCATCATAACCTCATCCCCTTTTAATAGTATTGGCTTTCCTATGGACTCAATGTGATCTTGGATCACTAAACCAAAAATGGAGTCTTGAGCTTTTGCCAATGTTTTCCTTAGCATTTTGAGGGGTCCACATCATCAGTTATTGCCATACCCATATCACTGAACTTTCTGAAATATTCTCAAGAAATAATTAGTTCAATGATATATATGTTGTTATTAATTACCAAAACCACCCGGGGATTAGTTGCACTTTCAATTGGTATAAAAGATAAATAAAAAGTGCAAAATAAAGTAAAGGTAAATAAATTGCAGCAAGGTATTTTTGGGTTTTTGGTTTTGTAGATCTGAAAATAATATGATAAAAGATAGACCCGGTGGCCATAGTTTTCACTAGAGGTTTCTCTCTTGAAAGAAAGCATACGATGGGTAAACAAATTACTATTGAGAAATTGATAGAAAAGCGCAAAGTTATGTCGATATCTAAGGCAATGATCATGAATATAGGCATCACGTCTGCGGCAAGTGGACCAACTCCTGCCTGCATCTACTACTATTACTCCACACATTGGCCTCTATCCAGCATGCATCGAGTGTATTAAGTTAACAAGAACGGAGTAACGCCTTAAGCAAGATGACATGATGTAGAGGGATAGATCCAACCAATATGAATAAACCCCACCTTTTTATCCTTAGTGGAAACAATATAAATATGTGTCATGTCCCCTTCTGTCACTAGGTATGAGCACTGCAAGATTGAGCCCACTACAAAGCACCTCTCCCATTGCAAGAAAAATCAATCTAGTTGGCCAAACCAAATCAATAGATCGAAGAGAAATACAGAGCTCTTAATAATGCATAAAAGAGTTAAGAGAAGACTCCAATAATTATTCATAGATAATGTGATCATAAATCCACAATTCATCGGATCTCAACAAATGCACCACAAAAGAAGATTACATCGAATAGATCTCCAAGAACATCATGGAGAACATTGTATTGAAGATCAAACAGAGTGAAGAATCCATCCAGCTTCTCGCTATGGACCCGTAGGTCTGTGGTAAACTACTCACCCATCATCAGAAGCGCTGCAAGTTTGATGTAGAGGCCCTCCTTAGAAAGGCTTTTTTGGATGGAAAACCTCTGACATTTTTTTTGAATATTTACTATGAGGCAAAGCCCCACAGCCCTTTATTAAAAAATCAAAGACTGTACAAACATAGGAAAGGAAGAGTATGTGCAAAATCTAGGTTACAAAATTACATCTACCTACCTGTAGTTAAACTAAGGAATTAATCCAAGCAAATAGTTCGATCCTGATGTCATCCTTAAGCCTATGAGCTAGAAGAGAAAGATCTTGTACAAAATTACATTTCCAGGCCCCAAAAGTAGATCTCTCCCCTCCAAATGTTCTGCCATTCTCGAGGATCCAAATATTCCAAGCTGTAGAGAGCATGACTTCAAAGAATAAAGGATGCTTGAACCTGGATCTAGCATGTTGAATACAATGCTGGATATCAGATCCTCTGGACCAGTCAATGCAAATATAGCTCCAAACTCTTCGACTGAAATTGCAGTTGAAAAACAAGTGAAACCTATCCTCATACACGTATTCATTGCAAATAACACAAAGATTATCATCCATAGGAGATCTCCAATGCCTGCGTATCAATAAGTCTTTGGTGTTAAGTCTGTCAAAGAAGAGCAACCAGCCGAAAACTTTGATCTTCATGGTACACCTGCTCTTCCACAACCATTTACATGTTGAATTGTGGGCAAATGTGAGTGCATAAGAGTGTAAAAATTCTTAGCAGAAAAACATCCAGATTTTCCAGGCCATATCCAAACATCAGGTATGTTGGGATCCCTGTTTAGGTCCAGAATCCATCCTTCCAACACTTGCAACTCCAGAGCAGTCTCATGGGACAAAGGCATGAAGAACATGGAGTGGACGTCTTGTGATATGAGGAATTCGTGTACAGAGACTTTGTCATTATTAACAAAAGAGAAAAGCCTAGGTATCCTCCAACACAAAGGTCGAGAAGAACCAACAATGAGCCAAGCATCGGTCCAGAAAAGAGCAGAGTCACCCATGTTGATGTGCACTGAGGCAATGGCAGTACATGCCCTAGAAAGCTTAAAGATATCTCTCCACCAAAAAGAACCCACTAGAGTTGTACCATGTGGAACACCATCATCATAATAACTGTTCCAGATCAAGGAAACCCAGGGGATATCTGCCTTCTTAAAAAAAATTATGCAAATGCTTGAGGAGGAGGCCCTTCTTTTGAATGTGCAAGTTAATCATTCCAAGACCTCCTTTGTCCTTAGGTCGGCACACCATGTCCCAAGCAGCCAGAGATTGCTTTAGAACATCACTACTCCCCCTCCATAGGCATTGTCTGAAGATGCTGTCCAACTGCTTGATGATACTAGGAGGGATTTGCAAACTGCAGAGGAAGTAGATTGGCATAGAGGTCAGGACCGAGGTTAATAGCTGTAAACGAGAGCCTTGATTTAGCATGCAAGAACTAGCAGTTAATCTCCTTTCCAGTGTCTAACCAAGAGGCATAAGATCCATAATCCTCAGCATGGTAGTTCCAAGAGGCAAACCCAGATAGGTGAATGGAAGCTGGCGAATTTTACAACCCAACACAACAACTAACCTGATTGCCTCCCCATCATCAATATTTAAGGGGATCATGGACGACTTTGCAAAATTAACCTTAAGACCAGTAGATTGCTGAAAGATAATCAACATATTCTTAAGAGCAACCAACTCCTCCTCTCTAGCTGTCAGAAAAATGACAGTATCATCAGCATATTGTATTATAGGAAAAGCCTGGTCATGAGTTGGAATTGGTAGGGTTAGGGTGCCACACTACAACATTTGATTAACCACTAATTGCAAAAGATCCGCAACAATGACAAAAAGAAGGGGTGATAGGGGATCACCCTGTCTGACTCCACACTTGCACTTAAACTGCTTGCCAGGGATGCCATTGAGCAACACAGAAGAAGATCCTGTGGAAATAATTTCCTTAACCCAACCAATTCATTTATCATCAAAACCCTTGTGCCTGAGCATCTGCAAAATAACCTCATGTTCCATTGTATCTAAAGCCTTAGCAAAGTCAAGTTTCAGAATGATAATAGGTCTCTTGACTGTTTGCATTGATGTATGCATTGAAATGCCCAAGCTAAACAGTCTTGGATTGATCTGCCCTTAAGAAAGCCATACTGATTCTTATGAATGCAAGTCAGAATCACCCTTTGCAACCTATTGGCCAACAACTTGGTGAGGAATTTCAAGAAAGTGTTGGTGAGAGATATAGGCCAAAAATCATCTGGTCCCTCAGGAGATATCATTTTTGGAATGAGAGTTATGAGTGAGCCATTTATATTTTCCAAATACAACTTCCCTTCATAAAAATCCTGAATTAGCCGCATGAAATCCATCTCAATAATTGGCCAACAACGCTTGACAAATAATCCATTAAAACCATCAGGGCCCGGCGCCCGATCAGGTGGCATCTCCTGCAGAACCTTGTTCATTTCAGCATCAGAGAAGGGCTGTGACAGCTCCTCCAAGCCAGGGACAGGCTGAATTAGGCTGTCCAAGTCATAGCCCATTGAAATGCCCTGGGCTTGGCCCATTCTATTTTTAAAAGGGCCCCAAAGAATTCTCTCCATTTGGTCATGATCAGAGACTGGGTCATCCATCCCCGAGGTTTTAAGGCTAGCGATGGGGTTCTTCCTCAATCGCTCAGAAGCCATGGCGTGGAAGAATTTGGGGTTCTTCTTTCCCACCTTTATGTACCTAATTGTGCACCTCTGCTTCCAATGTAAATAATGCAGTTTCAATAGGTGCTCATAATGCAACTTAACTATTCTCCTGAAGTTAAACTCAAATCTCACAAGTGGCCTAAACTCCTCCAACTGATCAAAATAGAGAATAACCTTGCTGCAATCCACTGTGAGCTTCTTGAGGTAAGAAAGCTTCTTACTCCAAGCCCTCAAGTCATACCTAAGTCATTTAAATTTCCTTATTAAAACCGCAAATGCGGAGAGATCAGAGAAAACTGGAGCCTCCCAAGATTTTCTGACACAATCCATAAAACCTGGCGTATCCACCCAAAAATTTTCAAACCCGAAGACCTTAGACTTTGGTATTTTAGTGTCAATTGAGACCACACATGGCACATGATCCGAGGCAGTTTTTGCTAGAGGAAAAACCACAATATTGGGGTAATGTGTAACCCAATCCGAGGTAGTGAAAAACTAGTCAAGCTACTCTAAGAGTGGTATTTGCTGCATATTAGACCACGTGAAGCTTCTACCCTTGATAGGTAATTCCAAAAGGCCAAGATGCCCAATGATCTCATTAAAAAGGAAGATATCGTTGATATCTCCTCTGGGTAGATTTCTGTTATCTAAGGATCAAATGAAATTAAAATCACCCAGGAGAAGCCAATTCTCATCTTGAGGGATGGTTAGGTGGTACAACCAATGAACAAAGTCATCTCTGGGTTGACTCTCACTTGGCCCATAAACCGAGACCAAAGTCCACTTCTAAGAGTTATGGACAAACTTGAAAGAAACAACCACACTAGAACGCTGAACTTCCAAGAGCTGACCCTCAAAAACAGAGGAGTTCCAAATGACCAAAATTCCACCATAAGTGAAAGTGCTAGTATCGACTAGAGGGGGGGGGGGTGAATAGGCGATTTTGTGAAAGTCTTCAAAACTTGGAAGTTTGAAGACAAACAATGTAAACAGCCTAATTGATATGCGGAAGATAAACTAACCTAAACAAGCCATAGTCAAGTATGTAATGATATGAAAGTACAGGACTAATAGCGGTTAAGCGAGAAGGATCTCGATGGAAGATAGTATGAAGCCAATCAACAATAGTAGTCAAGCAATGAAGTCAAGCAGATAAGCAGTTAAGCAATGACTTCATGAAGACAAACTGAAGTAAGGTTGGAAGGATAGAACCAGTTGCTTGTTGAAGACACATGATTTGTTGGACCAGTTCGATTCTTTGCAACAACCGTGACGTCCCGTTAGGGAGGCTGAGATTTAACTCCAAGACCGTGTCTTCACCTTATTCCCCTTGAGCTAAGGACACCCGGTCCTTGCTCAATCACTCCGTAAGTCTTCAAGGAGACTTCCAAACCTTCACAGACTTCGTTCACGGCAATCCACAATGACTCTTGGATGCTCGAACGCGACGCCTAACAATTTGGAGGATTCACGATCCTCAAGTGTAATTAGTCTTCGTGTCACATGACATGAAAGACTTTAGTGATGCCTAACACTCTTTGGCTCTCGGTGTTTGGGCTTTGTCCTTGCAAGGATCGCTCTCTCTCTCAAATGCTTCGAGGTGGGTTGCTCTCAAACGACAAAAGCCGTGCACAAACTCTAAGCAGCCACCAATTTATGGTGTAGGGGGTGGGCTATTTATAGCCACTAGGCAACCCGACCTGATTTGTCCAAAATTACCCTGGGTCACTAAGGAACTGACACGTGTTCCAATGGTCAGATTTCAAACACACGCGGCAACTTTACTTGGGTTACAAGCAAAGCTGACTCATCCAGCTATGGATAAGATTTGCTCTCATTGTCTTTGCTCGAAGACATAGGATTATGGTTGAGCATCACTTCAGTCACTCTGACTTAGTTCACTTGGACCCCACTTAACAGTACGGTGGTTCCTATGACTCAACAAAGAAGAAAAGGAAACAACGAAACCACCACGTCTTGGGCTCCAAAGTCTTCACGCAATGTCTTCTCATGTCATAGTATTCAATATGAATATCTTCTCATACCACCATTGTCTTCAATGTCTTCATACATTTTAGGGGTCATCTCCGGTGAGGTAAACCGAATCAATGAGGGACACCGAGGAGTCTGGACTAGGGGTGTTGGACAATGGATTTGTCATCGTCTGCTTTGGACTCCAAGACTACTAAGATACAGGATTGAAGACTCCGTCCCGTGTCCGGATGGGACTTTCCTTGGCGTGGAAGGCAAGCTTGGCAATACGGATATGTAGATCTCCTACCATTGTAACCGACTACTGTAACCCTAGCCCTCTCCGGTGTCTATATAAACCGGAGGGCTTTAGTCCGTAGGACATAACCTCCATTACAACAATCATACCATAGGCTAGCTTCTAGGGTTTAGCCTCCTTGATCTCGTGGTAGATCCACTCTTGTAACACACATCATCAATATTAATCAAGCGGGGCGTGGGTTTTACCTCCATCAAGAGGGCCCGAGCACAGGTAAAACATCGTGTCCCTTGTCTCCTGTTACCATCCGCCTAGCCTTGCGATTCGGGTCCCCTACTTGAGATCCGCCGGTTTTGACACCGACGTTGGTGCTTTCATTGAGAGTTCCTCTATGTCGTCACCGATAGGCTCGATGGCTTCTTCAATCAGCAACGCCGTCCAGGGTGAGACTTTTCTCCCCGGACAGATCTTCGTATTCGGCGGCTTCGCACTGCGGGCCAACTCACTTGGCCATATGGAGCAGATCGAAAGCTACGCCCCTGGCCATCGGGTCAGGTTCGGAAGCCTAAACTTCACGGCCGACATCCGTGGGGACTTGATCTTCGACGGACTCGAGCCATAGCCGAGCGTGCCGCGCTATCACGATGGGCATGATTTAGCTCTGCCGCCGGACAATGCCTTGGTGGCGGCACACGAATCCGCTCCGGCCTTTAGTCCGGAGCCGATCGCCCAGATCGAGGACCGGTGGCTGGACACCGCCTCGGGGGCTGCAACTTCCGCGGTGATGGAGCCGAACTCTGACCTTGTCCCCCCTAAAGCTCGTGACTCCGAGGTGCGGACTCCTGCGGACTTGAACCTCCGGCGCCTCGCTAATCGAATCCGATTGGGCGCCGATCATGGAGTTCACCATGGCGGACATCTTCGGCACTTTCGCCTTTTGGCGACATCCTAAATTCACTAAAGCATCTCTCGCTATCCGAGAGACCTGGCGGACTATGGCGGGATGGTTGGGATGCGGACAATGAAGAAATTGAGCCCACCCACCACCCACTTTGTAGCCACTGCCGACGATCTAACCGACATGCTAGACTACGACTCCAAGACATCGGCGGTATGGGCGGCGATGTCGAGATTTAACAGAACCAGCGCCTATAGGGGCTTTGGAAGACCACCTCGTCATATGACATATACATGGTGGACACCCCAAAAGATGGGGACGGCGAAGAAGCAGCGGAGGCAGATTCCTTAAAGAAACAGCCCAAGCGCCGGCGTCAGCGGCGCCACTCTAAATCCCGCTGATGGATTCATGTACCTAGGGTAGGGTCATAGACCTGATCTAAGTGCCCTACCCAAGGACACCCTTACAAGAGATCACCTTCCAGTTGACCAAGGAGGAACCCTCTCGACTGACTAGAAGGACTCGACCATGAAGACTCACTCGACCACCAGAAGGTCAGGAGGCACTCTGCACTGCAACGGCCTGTAATTGAATAGACTTTATGGTAGTTAAGACACTTTATGTGGGCGTTACGATGCGCCCTGGACTTAATGTACTTTAACCCCTTCATTACGTGGGGTGGCGGGGTCTGGCGACTCTATATAAGCCACCCCCCTCCACAGGCAGAAGGGTTCGCACCCCTGTAACATATACATACATAATCCACTCGACCGCCTCAGGGCTCCGACACGTAGGGCTTTTACTTCCTCCGAGAAGGGCCTGAACTCGTACATTGCTTGTGTTTACAACCTCTCCATAGCTAGGACCTTGCCTCTCCATACCTACCCCCCACTCTACTGTCAGACTTAGAACCACGACACCTGCCACAGCAAGAATGGAGATTCCGGCACAGGAGATAATAACACTCCAGACAGCGCCGAAGAAAATCTCCTCCAGCAAGATTCAGCACAGGAGGATGCAGAAGCAAGCCCTCGCGAGAGAGTGGCAGACGAAGAGGTCGAGGATGATAATTACATACCTCCCTCCGGAGACGAAGCAAGCCTCGACAACGCGAATTAAATCGTGCCGAGGATCTGTCGAACAAGAGCGTTTAAACGCAGGCTAATGGCCACGACAAATAGCCTAAAAAAAGCGAGAGCGACTTCAAGCTGATCAAGACCTGCTGGCCGATCGATGGACCGAGGTCCTCGCGGCAAGAATATGAACGAACGCCCTCCAAGAGCTACCTAAAACGCAAGTTGCTCCCCGATTAAAGGAGGAAGCATACATACCTTCATCACCGGCGCTGTCGGCCGACCGACCACCACGTGGTCGCGACAGAAGAGGCATCGGGCCCTCCACCAAGACCGTATCCGGCATCGCTCCAAGATGTAAGCCAAGATGGAACGCGCGGACTTGCGAGATATATTGGAGGACAAAGCAAGGCAATCCAGATCCATCTACGGATCACGTGGGCGCCCACGACCCACGCATTTAACACCGTCACGCCGGATACAACAATTCCGCCGGGCGAACCTGGCGCATAACGCTCACTCGATCTACGTCGTGATATTGCTCAATACAGAGGCGCCGCACACCCGCTATGCTTCACCGATGATGTAATGGATCATCAAATCCCTGAAGGGTTAAAACCCGTAAACATGGAATCCTACGACGGCACAACAGACCCCGCAGTTTGGATTGAAGATTATCTCCTTCACATCCATATGGCCCGCGGCGATGATCTCCACGCCATCAAATACCTCCCACTCAAGCTTAAAGGACTAGCTCGGCATTGGCTTAACAGCTTGCCCGCAGAGTCAATTGGGTGTTGGGAGGACCTGGAAGCCGCATTGCTCGACAACTTCCAGGGCACATATGTGCGACCACCAGACGCCGATGACCTAAGCCACATAATTCAGCAGCCAGACGAATCGGCCAGACAGTTCTGGACACGGTTCTTGACAAAGAAAAACCAAATCGTCGACTGTCCGGATGCAGAGGCTCTCGCAGCCTTCAAACATAACATCCGCGACGAGTGGCTAGCCCGGCACCTAGGACGGAAAAGCCGAAATCCATTGCAGCCCTCACATCATTAATGACCTGCTTTTGTGCGGGAGAGGATAGCTGGCTAGCTCGCAGCAACAACCTCAGCAAAAATTCTGGTAGTCCGGATACTAAGGACCACAATAGCAGGTCGTGTCGAAGCAAAAATAAACGCCGTATTAACAGCGACGACAAGGAGGATACGGCGGTCAACGCCGGATTCCGAGGCTCCAAACCCGGTCAGCGGAAGAAGCCATTCAAAAGAACCACTCCGGGTCCGTCCAATTTGGACCGAATCCTCGACCACTTATGCCAGATACATGGCACCCCCGAAAAGCCAGCTAACCACACCAACAGAGACTGTTGGGTATTCAACAGCGAGCAAGTTAATTGCGAAAACAATGACAAGGGCTGCATAGCGATGACGAGGAAGAAACCCGCCGCCGAATAGTAGAGGACGAAGGTTTCCCCCACAAGTGCGGACAAGTGAACATGATATCGCAACCCATATACCCAAGAGGGGCGGAAGCATGCACTAAGGGGCGTATATGCGATGGATCGATCGCCCTAAGTTCAATCCATGGTCCTCTTGCCCGATAACTTTCGATCGAAGAGACCATCCGACCGATATCCGCCATGGCGGATTCGCGCATTGGTTTTAGACCCAATCGCCGATGGATTTCACCTCACGAGTCCCGATGGGCGGCAGCAGTAACTGAGCACGCTTTATCGGGATCTGATGCACAAGATGGGCATAGACCCCTCCAGGATTAAACCTACAAAGACGACCTTTAAAGGCGTCATACCAGGTGTTGAAGCCAATTGTACTGGCTCAGTCACACTGGAAGTGGTCTTTGTATCGCCGGACAATTTCCGGAGCGAGGAGTTAATCTTTGACATAGTCCCGTTCCGCAGCGGCTATCACGCTATGCTCGGACGAACCGCGTTTGCAAAGTTCAACGCGGTGCCGCATTATGCATACCTCAAGCTCAAGATGCCAGGCCCTCGTGGAGTCATCATGGTCAATGGAAATACGGAACACTCCCTCGAGCGGAGGAACATCTGGCAATGCTCATGGCGAATCTGAGCAGCCTTTTAAGGCAATTTTCGAGTCCGGCCGTTAAATGGCCGGATACGGCCAAACGCACCCGGAGCAACATCAACCAAGACCACCTGGCATGATCCGAGCACGCGTAGCAATGCGGCCCCAACCCCAGCCCTCGCATAATTGCAAAACCAACCCTCCGCGTACATCATTACGCTCTGGAGATACCATGGGCCTAGGGGGAGGGGCACGACTACAATAGCCCCAGAGTGCGGCTAGACCACACCAGGGGCTCACAAGTGTGTCGCCTTTTATTATTTTCCTTTTTTTTACACAGGACTCCGTTCACCAGAGGTTCTGTCCGGCGGCGAACCCGCCGAACTCACGATGCAACAACCAGGAAGGGAAGAAGGCTGCAACGAACACTCAGGTGGTCTCCATTACGATCATTAAAATTCGATTATATACACCGGTCTGCAGCCCACCCCTGGAGGGGGACATGTTTATTTAGTCCAATCCCTTGCCTACCACACTATTTGTATCCTTCCGCATTCATAGCAGAACTCCTTGAATAAATAATGCAGCATCTTTTGCCGGTTATTGCACTACTTTACACATATGTTCATTAATGACATCTTGCACCCGTATATTTTGGTACGGACGAATACACCAGGGGCTTACGTTCCCCGCATTATGGTGTGATAAGTCGAACACTTTCTAAGTGCGGCACCCGAACTTATAGCATTATATGAATCGGCTCGAATCATGTCTTGGGTCAATAGTTGGGTTTGCCGGCTCCCACGTTTTGGTGCCTTACGTTCCGTTACGCCGGCTAAGGTGGCCGGGAGAACCACTGCGATTGCGCCCCGGTTGAGCTGGGCGAGCGCCTCAGTGGAGAAAGCTAAAACTAATTGGCATGATAAGGCGAGAGACCGGTCGCTGTTCGAGAGGTCTTTTCGGGTCCTTAAAGACTTATGCCGCTTCGAGCGAAGTACCGGATAATGTCCGACAAAGGCGTGGATAGCGCCCCGAATTCGGTCTTCCGAATACTCGGGGCTTCGCCGAAATTTAAAATTATAGAATTCTATGGCTAAGTGAGAGTGTTCAAGCATTATAAGTCCGGTTGCCTTGTTCGTTGTGTTGAGTGCCTCCCTCGATGGACCCAAAAATGGGAACAAGAGTGCTCAAGTTTATCCCGAACACCCCAGCACTCGCGGCTTGGGGGCTGAAGCCAACGACTTGGCATCTCTCAGGTCTTATAAACGGCCGCACAGAAGGTAATATTTTAAATTAAACAATTGTTGCTTAGCGCATATGAACAAAGTTTTCAGCGCACAGGATAATACATAGCGAGTTTACTCAAAAATTACATCTCTGGGGCACTCATCCGCAATATTGCGGGCACCTTTCAGGACAGCCTTATGGTACATTTCGGGCGTACGATACTCCTTGCCCGCTGGCGGCGGGTCAGTAAGAAGCTTCTCCGCATCCAGCCTGCCCCAGTGCACCTTTGTGCGGGCAAGGGCCCGACGAGCACCTTCAATACAGGCGGAGCGCTTGATGACCTCCACCCGAGGGCACGATCCACCGGCCGCGCCTGACGAGGCGAAATAGCTCACAGGCATGGCCTGTCCAGGCCACAGCCGGACTATGAGGCCCTTCATGGCCTCCTCAGCCGCCTTGTGGAGCTCGACCAGCTGTTTCCGCTGGTCGCTAGGGGGCACCGGATGGCCGGCCTCAGCATACTGAGACCAGAAGACCTTCTCCGTCGAGCTCCCCTCCTGGCCATGGTAGAATGTGGCGGCATCAGATACACTGTGCGGCAGATCTGCAAACGCCCCTGGAGAGCTCCGAATGCGGGTAAGTGTCAGGTAGTTTACATTAACATGCTTGCTTTGCATGAAAAATGCCTTACCCGCCGCTATCTTCTTCACATCTTCAACCTCCTGAAGGGCCTTATGGGCCTCGGCCTTGGCGGACTTGGCACTTTTGAGAGCCGAGGCGAGCTCGGACTCTCGAGTCTTTGAGTCGCGCTCCAAACTCTCATGCTTCTCCATGAGAGCCTGGAGCTCTTGCCGCACTTCCGCCACCCGCGCCTCCTGCTTTTCTCGCTCTGCCCGTTCCGTGGCTGCATTACGTTCGGCCGCAGACACAACCTCCTTCAGGGTTGCCACCTCGTTAGTGGCCCCTGCGGTACCCACGTTATCCTTGTCATTTTCTGCAACCTAAATCGTTTTCTGTAAGGTAAATCTATAAAGTGGTGTTACTCACCTTCTTTGTCCTCGAGCAGCTTCTTGGCCTGGCCGAGCTCTTGCTCGGACCGCTCGAGATCCTGCTTCAATGCACCGACCTCCGCAGTCAGTGCGGCAGAGGTCAGCAGCGCAGCCTGCAAACCCATATTGACATATTTTTAGGCAACCCTGCGTATATCTTTTTAGATCCTCAGTCCGGCTTTTCTTTCCGAACGCCGAACTGAGCATCAGGGGCTACTATCTATGCGGTATTACATTACATAATTTCTTCTTACCTTAAAGCCTGTTAAAAGGCTGCTGCAGGCTTCGGTCAGCCCGCTCTTGGCGAGCTGAACCTTCTGAATCACCACACTCATAATAGTGCGGTGTTCTTCCTCGATGGAAGCGCCTTTGAGCGCCTCCAACAAGTTGTCCGGTGCCTCCGGTTAGACGGGGGCCGCCGGTGTCACGGTCTTGCCCTTCTTGCGAAGGGGCCGCCTGCCGGACTCTGGAACCACTGCGGGTTCCGGCGTAGAGTCCGGCGCAAAGTCCGGGAGGCTGCCTTGCGGCGCCTCCGGAGCCTCCTCCTGATGGGTCCCTTCCCGGGATCCCACCTCGGCGTCCTCAGCGGCGTGAGGGGTGGAGGTAGTCGGAATGGATTCCACGTCCGACACAACCAACGACCCGCTCGACAAAGCAGGGAGATTATCGTCGGCCGGACTGCAGACAGTATGCGGCGTTAGAAGGACACTATGTGACAAAAAGAAATTGCAGAACATTCAGGGATCCGGATACTTACGATCTCGCCTGAGGCCTGGCCCTCGAGGGCCACTCTTCTTCCCCAACGTTGGTGTTGGCGGAGCTGTCCGGGGGAATAGTTCTTCCCCTCTTGGACCCTTCGGCCTCCCGTGTTGGGGAGGCCTTCCTCTTTCTCTCTCCCCCCTCTGGGAGAGAGTCTTCTTCCTCCTCCTCATCTTCGGGGGAGGAATCCGCCTCGGAGTCGCCGGACACCTGAAAACGGGAACTCTTTCGAGTACCCGTGGCCACCTTCTAGGCCTTCTTCTCCGACACCACGTGCGGTGCCGGAACCAACAGCCCCGCCAGAGACAGGCGCCCACTGGTCTTCGGCATGGGGCCGGGCGGGCGAGCTGCTCGGCCTTCTTTATCCATTCCTGTCAAAGGAGAAGGGAGATTAAAAAACCCTCTTAGGGTCAAATTATTAACAGCAAGTGTCCCGTAAGGGGGTAGAATCACTTACCTCGTCAGTTGGACGCAGCGAGTGGAATCCGCGATCTTCTGTTGCGGACGCGGGGGCTTCAGCACCCTTAAACAGCACCCTCCAGCGCCGCCCGTGCGTTGTGTCGAAGAGCCGCTCAGCGCTGGTGCTGTTCGGATCGAACTCCCACAGATTGAATGCCCGTTCTTGGCATGGGAGAATCCGGCGGATGACAATGACTTGGACCACGTTAACCAAGCTGAGCTTCTTGTTCTTACGGATACGAGCTTGGAGTCCGTCGGCTCCTTGAATTGCCCCCCAGCAAGCCCTTCTCTTTCCGGAGGTGAGTTGCATGGGGATACCAGATCTGAACTCGGGGCCGCCACCACGTAGGGTCGCGCTGGCTCGGTGATGTAGAACCACCCGATTGCCACCCCTTGACGGATTCCACGAAGGCCCCTTGAACCAAGGGCGTTGGGCATCTTGCCCAACATGGCGCCTCCGCACTCCGGCAGAGTGCCCTTCACTACCTTCGCTTGACATTGAAGGTCTTGAGCCACAGCGAAGTGGGGCTGGATGCGAGAGGAAGGCCTCGCACCTGACGATAAACGCCGAGATGTTGAGGATGAAGTTCGGCGCCAGATCATGGAAATCCAGGCCGTAGTAGAACATGAGCCCCTGGATGAAGGGGTGAAGTGGAAAGCCCAGTCCGCGGAGGAAGTGGGGGAGGAAAATGACCCTATCATGGGGCCCGGGGGTGGGGATGAGCTGCCCCTCGTCGGGTAGCCGGTGCGCGACGTCGCCGGAAAGGTATCCGGCGCTGCGCAGCTTTGTGATGTGCTCCTCGTTAACGGTGGAGGCTAGCCATTTGCCTCCCGCTCCGGACATGGTCGGAGAAGGTCGAGGCGAGATGTGCGAACTTGGGCGCTGGAGCTCGAGTGCGCGGAGATGGATAAGCAAAGGAGGAAGAAGGCGTAGGTGAGAAGGTGAATCCTTATCCCTTATATATAGGCGGACGAAGACTATGCGTCCCCCCTAGCCTGGTAAAACTCGCTTATCTCCCAAGCGCCACCATCAATGGCGCAGTTGGGTTACCCATGCCCATATTGATGAGAATCCCGGAATAAGGGGGAACACGACCTCTGCTTCGACAAGACGCGCCAAGGAAACCGCTTCGCTAAACGCGCTGAGGTGGTATAATAAAAAAGATTCAAGTAAAGGCTTGGTAGTGGGGTGACGTCATGCCACAAAAAAGTCAGCAGATTGAACTTGTGCATATATTATTCTCTCTACGGTGGAATGTGGAATTTATTTTGCAGAGCCAGAAACTATCCTGGTGTTCACAATCTTCTCCGGATTATTCAAAGGAGGAACCCGCCTTGCAATGCCGAACATTATGCGCACCGGACTCATCGTCATTGAAGCCAGGTTCAGGGGCTACTAAGGGAGTCCTGGACTAGGAGGTGTCCGGACAGCCGGACTGTCATCGTCCGTCGGACTCCAAGACTACGAAGATACAAGATTGAAGACCCCGTCCCGTGTCCGGATGGGACTTTCGTTGGCGTGGAAGGCAAGCTTGGCAATACGGATATGTAGATCTCCTACCATTGTAACCGACTCTGTGTAACCCTAGCCCTCTCCGGTGTCTATATAAACCGGAGGGCTTTAGTCCGTAGGACATAAGCTCCATTACAACAATCATACCATAGGCTAGCTTCTAGGGTTTAGCCTCCTTGATCTCGTGGTAGATCCACTCTTGTAACACACATCATCAATATTAATCAAGCAGTACATAGGGTTTTACCTCCATCAAGGGGCCCGAACTGGGTAAAACATCGTGTCCCTTGTCTCTGTTACCATCCGCCTAGGCCTTGCATTCGGGACCCCTACCGAGATCCGCGGTTTGACACCGGCAGACACTACTGTGTTATCTCGCAATTCTCACAAGCGCATTAGTCCCTCAACCAACTTTGTCGTCAATACTCCAAAACCAACTAGGGGTGGCACTAGATGCACTTACAATCTCCCCTTTTGGTGATTGATGACAAACTGGTTGAAGTTTTCAACGGGATAAAGTATGTGAAATTGTAAGGATAGGAATTGTCTTCATAAGTTGCAAGGGCTCCCCCTGAAGATGTGCATATAAGTAATTTGCTTTTGGATTGCAAATGCACATGGCAGGTTGTACTTGTGGAGATCCACTTCAACTTATGAAGCTAATTCATCATGCATGAAATGATATAGAAAGTAATATGACATGCATAATGAAAAATGGACATCTGCAGAATGATCTAAGTGCGGAAGTTACCATCGCACATGCGGAATTTATCATCGCATCATAGTAAAGCAAATAAGTAGCAGAAGTAGCAGACGACCATCCAGTTTAGGTGTTACAACTCAAAGAACCAAATGTTTCAAAACGCAAGAGTTGTAAGCACGCAGCAAAATATAATGCAACCGCCCATATGAACCTGCTTGAAGACTATCAACTCATCGCTTCCCCCTTTTGTCAAGAATGACCAAAAGGTTTGAAGACATAGAGCATCTACTCGTCATGAGTAGGTGAAGCAGCTGAGTCGTTATCGTTGGTTGGCGGTGTAGAGGAACTTAGTGCGATGTCGTCTGTGATAGTAGTTGGAGGTGGTGAAGTAGCGTCATCTTCATCATCGATCACTCTGGCATTAACTGTTGTCGCGGAAGAGGAATATTCAGAGTCTTCAAGAGATGGAGTTCGACGCAGGGTAGCAGTCCTCGGAGGAGTGGAGTCGAACTGAAATCTTTCATCGAAGCCATCATCTTGAAGATTAGCTTCAGCACTGAGCAAGGTTAAACTCTTCCATGATCTTCGGCAAGTTTCATGAGCAACAAAGGCATTTTTGGTGGCAAGGTTGCGAATGCGATTGACATCCACCAAGAGGCTTTGCATTTGGCGCTTGAGCCAGAAATGATGCTTATCCTGCTTCTGATGAAGAGCCACAAGAAGCTCTCGGTCAATGAGAACACGAGAACGCTTCCGAGGCCTTTGCGCAATGGTGCTTTCAGTGGCTTCAGTTGGTGCTCTGTGAGGCAGACGGGTGTTACCAGCCAGTGGATAGAATCTTGTTGCTGCTTGAACACATTCAATAGGCTGAGTGAAGCTTTGGTGCTCAATGTTCTGAAGACAAAGCGGCATCTTGGCAGGGTCAGAGTATACAACATCAACTAACATATCAACCTCGGGCAGAAATATTATGTGATTGCGAGCAGAGGGCTGATAATTGACAGATGAGTGTCGCTTGATGAGGCGCATGACCCATGGAGCATAAAACTTCAGACCAAATAGGTCAGAGCCGGAAGCAGCAAGTTGCCTGATGAAGAATTCCTGAGTGTTGAAGCTGATGCCATTAAGAATATAGAAGACCAATGTCTTCATAGCTCCTTCAAGCTTGGCCGATGATGAGTGTCCTTGATGGCCATAGAGTTACTTTGATGATATGGTATATGGTGCGAGGCGGATACTCAAGGTCTTCAACAAAGAAATGTGTGGGATACTCGGCGTCGGATGGCAAAGGCTTCATCATGCTCAAAGATCGGCTCATATTGGGTTACGGCTTATGAAAGATGCTCTCCACAAAGATTCGGTGTGGTAGCGATTATGCTCATACAGTTCTCCAGAGTGGCTAGCCCAAGAAGCTCGATGATATCCATAGCTTTGGCTTCATGATGGACATTTCAGTCATCCACTCGAGAACCCATGTCTTGATGTCTCTGTAGTAACCGCGAATGTGCAAAGTGGCATAGAATTGAAGCAATAGTTCTTCATTCCAATGTTCCTTGTCTGTCACAAAGTGGAGCAGGCTAGCATCACGAAGCGATCAAGTGCTTCTTCCAAGCACGATAGTCCAGCAATAACCGGTGTCAAGACGATATGAGGAAAAATGCGCCCTTGATCATATAGCACGCATGAGTAATAGCTTCTCTGCTGATAGCTCCAGAACCGATCTGATGAAATCCTTGGCTTGGAGTAGGGGTTCTTGGCGCTATCAAAGAAGGTATTGTGGCTTTTGAAGCCATTTGCATTGAAGGACCCGGGGGAGTTGGCAGTACCTGGAAACCTTGGCAATCTTGGCTTTGGCTTCTGGACCTGAGGCCTATGCTCAACATGATAGTCAAATTGGGGTCCTGAGGCAGAAGGCGGAGGCACCAGAACGGGCCATCGGACAGTGACAAGCTGACCGTGATCGTATGCTTGCTCAATAGTGTGAGGCCTTGGTGGCGGAACAGGAGCAGGGGCAACATCAGAGGAGTCAGGCTGCACAACAGGTGCTTCGGGAGCAGTTGTCATATTTGCTTCAGGTGCAACCTCCTCATTGGCGTCAGGTGCAGCAGTCTCATGAGCTTCAGGTGCAGCATCTTCATTGACTTGAGGGGCAACATCCTCATGGGTTTCAGATTCAGTGGCCACATTTGCTTCAGGCACAGTGGCCTCATTGGTTTCAGACACACCGGTTGGTGCAGGCTCCACATTAGCATCAGCCATGACTACGTCACTGGCTTCATTGGCATTGGTGGTGGCAGCCTCAACATTGTCAATCTCCTCTTGATGAACAGGAGGGTCGGGCACATGCACGTTCAAATCATGAACTGCTTCTTCTTCAATCGCTGGGGGTGTTGGTACACGAACTTCTTCTTCTTCAATAGCAGGGGGAGTTGGTACACGTACTTCTTCTTCATTTTCTTCGGCTGATGCAGCCGGAATGTCTTCAGCAGCATGTGCTTCAGACATGGAGACGTTCACTGTTGGAGCTGGTTCAGAAAATACTTGCCGTCTAACGGTGAACGTTGCACTTCGCTTCAGAACGCTCGATGAGGGACTTGAGGCCTTTGTCCTCTGCGCTTCTCTTGGGCTACCGGCTTCAAGTAAGGAGATGGACTTGGCTGAGCCTGAAAGTCTTCATCCTCTTCTTGCACTGAGGGAGTAGCTTGTTGTTGTTGTTGTTGTTGGGGAGTACTGGGGGAGTCTTGGTGTTGTTGTGGGTGATCAGCCCACGAAGCATCCTGAGGGATTGGTGTCAATGGACGACCAATGCTGATGAGTTCGCTGTTCGTACGAACAGGCGATGATACCACTTGTTGTTCAATATGAGGAAGAACTTCATCATCATTTACATTGTCATCTTGAACAATGTCTTCAGCAGCAGTGTGTTCAGCTGCTGGAATATCTTCAGCTTCATGAGCCTCTGTGGTAGGAGGCTCATGGACAACCATTCTTCTTTCTTGATGAACAGACACAGGGCGAACCACTGAAATGGGTTCGACGACTAAGGGCTCTGTGGAACTAGCCATAGTCTTCTTGGTCTTGCGCTTCTTCTCGGAGGGAGCGGCATCAGAAGCTTTAGCATTCTTTCTCTTTCTCGCATCGGCCTCGGCAGCCCTTGTCTTCTTCTGTTCTGAAGCTGTGGTGGTGACCTTTGGCTTCGAGCCAGTCATGCTGCTAGGGAAGATAATGCGAGGTGCTTCTTGGCTTGAAGGTTAAGGCTGATTAGCAGGGCGCTTGTTTTTCCTCTTTGCAGCCATCCTGGGGTCAATGCCAGGGCGGCCAAGTGACTTGCGCTTCTCAGCCTAATTGTAGGCAAGCACACACTTATCAGCCAAAAGCTTCATGCTTTCACGAGAGCCCTGAGCTTCTTGGCGTTTCTTCAGAAAAGCTTCTTTAAGCTCATGGAGCATGACCTTGAAGTTGCGGACGTCTTGAACACCCAGATTGGGCACATGCTTCTTGAATTGAGCCTTGTCAATCAATCTTGTTTTTGAGCTCAACGATACGCTGAGCAAGAGCTAGCTCAGAAGCAATGGCGCCATTGAAGGCAACACTGAGGCCAATTGGGAGCTGTAAATCTTCAAAGCTGACGTTGGGGGTGTCGAACATTCATCAATGAAATTGTGAATGATGGCCACATCAAATAGAGGCAGGTTGCTGAAGATTTCTGCTTCTTCCTTGCTCTTTATCAGAGGCAGGTTCGTCACGCAAAATTGCGGCAGGAGTCAAGGCTCTTTGATCTGATGGTCTAACAAGCTGCTTCTTCTTCTCCGTTCTCCTGGAGACACGGGACAGATCTTCAGATTGCACATTGGCTTCAGGAGGTGTAGTGGCCAGTGGCTTCGCACGCAAAGTCTTCGGAGGTGCAGCTGAGGTTGAAGCCTTAGACTTCTTTTGCTTCTGCGGCTTTGGATGAGGAGCAGGGTCTTCATCAGAGTCAGCACCATTGTCAGAATGATCTACTCTGGCGCCTTGGACCATGATGTAGGTGATGAGGCCATCAAGATTGGCGTAGGGGCCAATGACATTGGGATTTGCTTCACGGGAGCCATCAGCACGGGGAGCAGAGGGACCTGGGTTGAAGTCGAAACCCAAAGCCTTCTTGTTCTTCTTGGCCGAAGCCACAACAAACTGATAGTTGCGCTTGAAGAGCGAATCGTCACGACACCAGAGTAGTGAAGTGGGATCTGCGTTCGCAGGCTGTGGCCCACGGACCATGCATGGATAGAAGCCTTGTTCAATGGAGAGGTGGAATAAGTATTTCTTTACCGCAGGGGGACATGTATTTTTAAGTAGGTGAGAGACACAGCGCAATTATGCTGGTGCCCCTGGCGGTTCACATCGGAGGGGCACGTGGCAAGCATGCAACACCCTCAGGGTTGTCCCACGTTCCCACGCCCGCCAGGCATGTCGGAGAGTTGTTCCGGCTTCTCCGGATTTCAACAATAAAGATAAGCCATTAAGAACAGATTTAATGTTTGTCTCTTTGCCTTCTGGCGACTAGGACACAGAGAAGACATTCGCGGTTTCAACAGAATGCATATGATTTGGACAGATAGATTTTGAGATAGTAAGCATAGAGAGGTTAGGGTCCGATCACATTCACTTAGTTCAAAAGAACCAATCTTGAAGACATAGCTATAAGTGAATGCTGTAGAGGACAGAACACTAGCATAATGCTGTAGAGGACAGAAAGCAATCAAATCATCATAGTGCAGAATGTCGTGAAGACAAATTGAAACTGAAGACAAACCAAATGCGAAGTCATTGCAATATAACGCCTTGAGTGAAACACTTCAAACAAGAGAAGTTGGTGGTGGCGTTACCCATCGTATAGGAAGTATTAGACCCAGACACGGCGCACAATTATCGTGGCGCTCCGAAGTCAAATTCCATGTTAATATGTTCACACTCAGAGTGTAAATCTTCATTGATTGAAGATATACCCTACTTTGTGTGTTGCACATCTAAGTCCTCAACATGCATAAGTGTTAGGATGTGTGCCTGATCACAGGACATTAGAGGATTCTAAGATATTTATCTCACACCGTAACTTGCAAAACCTTTTCTCATCCAAGGGCTTTGTGAAGATATCTGCCAGTTGCTCTTCTGTGTTGACGTGAATGATATCGATATCTTTTTTCATAACATGATCTCTGAGAAAGTGATGATGAATTTCAATGTGCTTTGTCTTCGAGTGTTGGACATGATTGTTGGCTATTTTGATGGCACTCTCATTGTCGCAGAAGAGAGGTACTTGTTTCAGGTTGATGCCATAATCCTTGAGAGTTTGCTTCATCCATAGAAGCTGAGCACAACAGGATCCAGCAGCAATGTATTCAGATTCAGCAGTTGAGAGTGATACATAGTTCTGCTTCTTCGAAGACCAACAGACAAGTGATCGACCAAGAAAATGACATGTGCCAGATGTAGACTTGTGATCCACCTTGTCACCAGCATAATCAGCATCTGAGAATCCAACCAAATCGAATCTTGAGCCCTTGGGATACCATAATCCGAGTGTTGGGGTGTAAGCCAAATACCTAAGAATTCGCTTCACAGCTAAGTGATGTGATTCCTTTGGTGCCGCTTGGTATCGAGCACACATGCAAACACTAAGCATAATATCTGTCCTAGATGCACATAAATAAAGCAAAGAACCAATCATGGAGCGGTATACCTTTTGATCGAACTCTTTACCATTGTCGTCGGGACCAAGATGGTGTTTGGCTGGCATTGGCGTCGTGTAGCCTTTGCAGTCTTCCATTCCAAACTTCTTCAGGCAATCTTTGAGGTATTTCTCTTGAGATATGAAGATGCCATTCCTCCACGATTTAATTTGAAGACCAAGGAAGAACTTCAGCTCACCCATCATGGACATTTGATATTGCTCTTGCATCATGTACCCGAACTCATCACTGTACTTCTGGTTGGTGCAGCCGAAGATTATGTCATCCACATATATTTGGCACACAAACAGTTCACCATCATATGTCTTCGTGAAGAGAGTGGGATCGAGTGATCCAGGTTTGAAGCCTTTGCTCTTCAGGAAGTCTTTGATTGTATCATACCAGGCACGAGGGGCTTGTTTGAGGCCATACAGTGCCTTGTTTAGCTTGTACACCATATTAGGATATTTTGGATCTTCAAAGCCAGGTGGTCGTGTGACATACACTTCTTCTTCAATCTTGCCATTGAGAAATGCACTCTTTACATCCATTTGACATAGCAAGATATTGTGATGATTATCATAGGCTAGTAGTATGCGAATAGCTTCAAGCCTAGCAACTGGAGCAAATGTTTCATCGAAGTCAATTCCTTCAACTTGAGTGTATCCTTGAGCCACAAGACGTGCTTTGTTTCTGACGACTTGACCATGCTCATCTTGCTTGTTTCGATATATCCATTTTGTTCCAATAATGTTATGCTTGTGAGGATCAGGTCACTTGACAAGTTCCCAAACATTGTTCAGCTTGAACTGTTGAAGTTCTTCTTGCATGGCTTGAATCCATTCAGGTTCCATAAAAGCTTCAGCAACTTTCTTGGGTTTTGATATTGACACAAATGAAAAGTGCCCACAGAAGTTTGCTAGCTGTGTTGCTCTTGATCGAGTGAGCGGACCAGGTGCATTGATGATGTCAATTATCTTCTCTATTTGAACTTCATTTGCAACACGTGGATGAACAGGACGAAGATTTTGCTGTGGCTGACCATTGTCATCATTGGGAGGATTGTCTTTGGATTGAGCATTGTCTTCAGGTTGATTTGGTGCAGAGATGATGAGTTCCTCTTCAGGTTGTGCTTCAGAGGGCATGATTCCCAGATCCCATCAGCTTGATTGCCTTGTTTGAAGGAGCTTCATCCACTGTACTTGGCAGGATCTCTCTCTGTGAACCATTGGTTTCATCAAATCTCACATCCACAGTTTCAACGATTTTGTAGAGATAAAGGTTGAAGACTCTGTAGGAGTGTGAATCCTTTCCATAGCCGAGCATGAAGCCTTCATGAGCCTTAGGTGCAAATTTTGATTTGTGATGGGGATCCTTTATCCAGCATCTTGCTCCAAATACTTTGAAGTAACTGGCATTTGGCTTCTTGCCAGTAAGCAGCTCATATGATGTTTTGTTCAGAAGCTTATGAATGTATACACGATTGATGATGTGACATGCTGTATCAATAGCTTCAGGCCAGAACTTTCTTGGTGTATTGTACTCATCTAACATTGGTCGAGCCATCTCAATGAGGGTTCTATTTTTGCGCTCAACAATGCCGTTTTGCTGAGGTGTGTATGGAGCAGAGAACTCATGAGTGATTCCCATTGTATCCAGATCATGATCAAGTCCGGTGTTCTTGAATTGATTGCCATTGTCACTCGATGTGCTTTCTTCACTCCATGATTGTTCATTGCTCGATTTGCAAAGCGTCTCAAGACATCTTGCACTTCAGTCTTGTACAGAATTATATGAACCCATGTGTATCTTGAGTAGTCATCAACAATGACGAAGCCATAGAGACAGGCAGTTGTTGTGAGGGTGGAGTAGTGAGTAGGTCCAAATAAGTCCATGTGTAACAGCTTGAAGGGTTGAGATGTTGTCATGATTGTCTTCGAGGGGTGCTTTGCCCTTGTCATCTTTCCAGCTTCACAGGCACCACACAGATGATCCTTCTTGAACTTGACATTTTCGATGCCTATGACATGCTTCTTCTTGACGAGTGAGTGTAAGTTCTTCATGCTAGCATGCCCCAGCCTTTGATGCCAGAGCCAGCATTCTGAAGCTTTTGTGAGAAGACATACATCAAGCTGTGGACCTGCTGAGAAATCTACCATGTACAGATCATCTTTTCGATACCCTTCAAAGACTAGAGATTTGTCAGATTCCATTAGTACAAGGCAACGATATTTGCCAAATATCACAATCATGTTCAAGTCACAAAGCATTGAGACAGACATTAAGTTGAAACCAAGGGATTCAACAAGCATCACTTTATCCATGTGTTGATCCTTTGAGATTGCAACTCTACCTAGAGCCAATACTTTGCTTTTGCAAGTGTCAGCAAATGTGATGTGACTCTTGTTGGATGGACGTAAGGTTGAGTCCATGAGAAGACTTCGATCACCAGTCATATGATTTGTGCATCCACTGTCCATAATCCATTCTGAAGCTTTTGGTGATGTACCCTACAGTGCAGTTAGGAGGATAGGCTTCACACAAGTGTTGTGAAGCATATGAATTTGATATATATAGGGACATTCACAGCTTATATCAAAGTTAGGACATTGACTGATGAGAAATTCAGATGTGAAGCATATAGAATGATATTTTAACGTGCGTCCTCAGTGAGTTTTAGGTCCCCAGCAATAGTATCAGACGCCATTGATTGCTGGCTGGAGACCATTTTCTGCAAAAGAGAGTTAGTTCTTCTTTGCCACCCACATTTTTAGTGGGGGCTTAGAAGCAATGAGTCTAAGTGCAGCATCTGAGAATTTTGGCTTTGAAGCCCTAGCAAATAGCCTTGCAGGAGATGAATGATACCCATATGAATAAGCAAAAAAGTTCTTAGTCCTATGAACATAGCGGTTCGAAGATACACGCTCATATTCATAAGTCCGAGTATGATTTCCCTGCAAAACATTGGCGTTAGGGTGACTCATGTGAGTACTGTATCTGTATGAAGCCTTAGGGCCATATAAAGCTATAGGTCTGGGGTTTGTCTTCTTCCTAGGCGGTGTCATGACGACATTCACAGGAAGATTCTCAATGTACCTCTTAGGTACCCAGATCCTCTTCATAGGTGGTCCATTCCTGCAGTTAGTACCAATGTACCTGGCAAACACTTCACCATTCTGATTTTTGAACAGCTTATAGTTTGCACCAAAGGATTCATCAATGATAATAGGATTAGCACAGGTAAAGCCAGATAAGGTAGATGGATCTACTGAAGGTTTCTTTGCAGCAACCCATGTGGTTTTGGGGTACTGCTCAGGCTTCCAGTACGAACCATCAACGTTCATTTTCCTCTCGAACCCAACACCCTCTTTCCTAGGGTTTTGGTTCATAATCTGCTTTTTGAGGACATCGCAGAGAGTCTGATGTCCCTTCAAACTTTTGTACATCCCTGTTTCAAGCAATGTCTTCAACATAGCATTGTCATCAAGAATAGAAGTGGTATCCTCCGCAGAGGGGTTAGTGACCACATCAGAGGTGAAGACAATGAAACAAGAGCAGCAGGGAACATTCGAAGAATGATGTAGCGTTATCACGCCAATGCATTTTAGACATGGTGGTTCAAATCCTTCGAAGGAACCGATCATTGGGCGAAGTGACTCATTCACCTTTTGAAGATCTTCATGAGCCGCTCTCAATTTCTCAAGCTCTTGTTTCCTTCGAAGATAATCATAGGAGAGACTTTCATAAGTAGTTGAGAGTGATTCATGACGACCTTCAAGTTCTTGGTACTTAGCATGAAGACTTTTTATGTCATCAACTAAGGACTGTGATCGTGTCATTTCAGCGTCCAACAGTTCATCGCTTTTGTCTAACAGTTTTTGAGTATGTTCCATAGCCTTTTGTTGTTCAGTTGCAATTTTAGCAAGTGTTTTGTAGCTGGGTTTGGATTCACAATCAGGGTCATCTTCACTTGAGGTTTGAAAGTAAGCATCACATGATTTTACCTCGGCACCGCGTGCCATGAAGCAGTAGGTGGGAGTAGGATCGTCTTCGTCATTAGCCTCAGTGTTGGAGTGGGAGTCATTGTCTTCAGTGTTGAAGATGGACTTGGCAACATAGGCTGTGGCTAGAGCCAGACTTGCAACGCGAGGGTCAGACTCCTCTCCAGACTCCACCTCCGCCTCCTCCGAAGCAGACTCCTCCTCTGAATTCATTTCCTTGCCAACAAAAGCACGAGCCTTGCCAGATGAGCTCTTCTTGTATGATGAAGACTTGGAAGAAGACTTAGAAGACTTTGAAGATTTCTTCTTCTTCTTCTTGTCATCAGAATCATATTCCTTGCTTTTCTTCTTCTTCTTCTCATTGTCCCACTGTGGACACTCAGATATGTAGTGACCAGGTTTCTTGCACTTGTGGCAGGTTCTCTTCTTGTGATCATGTGTGGAAGCTTCATCATTCCTTGAGCTAGATCGTGAAGACTTTCTGAAGCCTTTCTTCTTTGTGAATTTCTCGAACTTCTTCACAAGCATAGCAAGTTCCTTCCAATGTCTTGGGATCTTGAACTGCAATGATTCTTCTTCGATGAGGAAACAACTTTTGCCTTCAAGGCACGAGTTCGCCATAGCTTGGACCATAGATATCTCTTTTCTCGATAGTGGAACTCATGTGTGTTGAGCCTCTCAAGTATATCAGACGGATCGAGAGTCTTGAAGTCAGGACGTTCTTGTATCATGAGGGCAAGGCTGTCAAAGGAGCTGTCAAGTGATCTCAGCAGTGTCTTGATGATTTCATGCTTGGTAATCTCAGTTGCGCCAAGAGCTTGAAGTTCATTTGTGATATCAGTGAGGCGATCAAAGGTGAGGTGGACATTCTCATTGTCATTTCTCTTGAAGCGGTTGAAGAGGTTGCGGAGAACACTGATTCTTTGATCTCTCTGGGTTGAAACGCCTTCATTGACCTTGGATAGCCAGTCCCAGACTAGCTTCGATGTTTCCAGAGCACTCACACGACCATACTGTCCTTTGGTCAGATGACCACAGATTATGTTCTTCGCAGTAGAGTCCAGTTGAATGAACTTCTTGACATCAGTGGGGGTGACACCTTCACCAGTTTTGGGAACGCCATTCTTGACGACATACCAGAGGTCGACATCAATGGCTTCAAGATGCATGCACATCTTATTCTTCCAAAGAGGGATATTCAGCCCATCGAACACGGGGCAAGCAGCGGAGACCTTGATTATCCCTGCAGTCATCATAGCTTAAACTCCAGGTGGTTAAACCGAATCACACAGAACAAGGGAGTACCTTGCTCTGATACCAATTAAAAGTGCTAGTATCGACTAGAGGGGGGGGGAGGGTGAATAGGCGATTTTTGTGAAAGTCTTCAAAACTTGGAAGTTTCAAAGACAAACAACAGAAACAACCTAATTGATATGCAGCGGAAGATAAACTAACCTAAACAAGCCATAGTCAAGTATGTAATGATATGAAAGTACAGGACTAATAGCAGTTAGGCAGTAAGGATCACGATGGAAGATAGTATGAAGCCAATCAACAATAGTAGTCAAGCAATGAAGTCAAACAGATAAACAGATAAGCAATGACTTCATGAAGACAAACTGAAGTAAGGTTGGAAGGGATAGAACCAGTTGCTTGTTGAAGACACAGATTTGTTGGACCAGTTCGATTCTTTGTGACAACTGTGACGCGTCAGTTAGGGAGGCTGAGATTTAACTCAAGACCGTGTCTTCACCTTATTCCCTTGAGCTAAGGACACCCAGTCCTCGCTCAATCACTCGTAAGTCTTCAAGGAGACTTCCAAACCTTCACACACTTCGCTCACCGCAATCCACAATGACTCTTGGATGCTCGTAATGTGACACCTAACCGGTGGAGAATTCACAGTCCTCAAGTGTAATAAGTCTTGAGTCACATGCATGTAAAGACTTCAATGATGCCTAACACTCTTTGGCTCTGGGTGTTTGGGCTTTGTCCTCGCAAGGATCTCTCTCTCTCAAATGCTTCGAGGTAGGTTGCTCTCAAATGACAAAAGCCGTGCACAAACTCTGAGCAGCCACCAATTTATGGTGTAGGGGGTGGGCTATTTATAGCCACTAGGCAACCCGACCTGATTTGTCCAAAATTACCCTGGTCACTAAGGAACCGACACGTGTTCCAACGGTCGATTTCAAACACACGCTGCAACTTTACTTGGGCTACAAGCAAAGCCGACTCATCCAGCTATGGATAAGATTTGCTCTCATTGTCTTCGCTCAAGACATAGGATTTGGGTTGAGCATCACTTGACCACTCGACTTAGTTCACTTGGACCCCAATTAACGAAGACGATGGTTCCTATGACTCAACAAAGAAGAAAAGGAAACAACGAAACCATTACGTCTTCAAGGCCCAAAGTCTTCACGCAATGTCTTCTCATGTCATAGTCTTCAATATGAATATCTTCTCATACCACCATTGTCTTCAATGTCTTCATACATTTTTAGGGGTCATCTCCGGTAGGTAAACCGAATCAATGAGGGACACTACCTGCGTTATCCTGCAATTCTCACAAACGCATTAGTCCCTCAACCAACTTTGTCATCAATACTCCAAAACCAACTAGGGGTGGCACTAGATGCACTTACAATAAGCCCCCACAGAAGGAGAAAAAGCAAACTGATCGAAACGCCTAGGGCATAAAGACCTAATCTTTCTACTATCAAACTGCTCACACTTGGTTTCCTGCACGCAAATTATGGAGCAATGGCTCTCTTCAATCTTTGCTCTAATATCACAGTGACGAGCTTCAAAATTCAAACCACGCACATTCCAACATAGAACATTCCAATTACGAAACGATGTAGTCTCCATAAATAACTAACATAATAAGAAAGCTGCCAACTGAGCTGCATAACAGCCCAGCAAAACTCCCAGCATCGGAGTACACCTCAAGTTCAGTCAAGTTCAGATATTCAGACATACAAAATAAAACAGAAACAAAAGGACAAAGGACCAAACATGTCCAAAGTCCCAGCGAAGATCTCCAACATTCACTCATCATTAGCAACATCGTCTTTGGGAGCTTGTTGAGGAGGAGCCATAAGCTTCTCCACTGATAGTTCTTCTGCGCAATGCCGAGCGAAGAGCAAATTGCCTGCATGGTAGCTATTGGCGTCGGGGGTGGCAAAGGAAGTTCCTGCTCCTGTCTAGCAGTAGTGTCAATCTTGAGCTTCTTGGCCTTGGGGCTAAGGAGAGGAGTTGGCTTGATAGGGACCGCAGAAGTGGGTTTCATACCAGTCCGTTTAGCACAGCTGCAAGTCACTCTTTTAACAGAAAAGTCCAGGTTCTCTTTCACCAGCATAACATTGCGCTTGGAGAGACGTGGTTGCCTCGACCTTTTCCCCAAGGGCGAGGGGGTGACAGAGGTAAACTGAAAATCTTCCTGGGAGTCATCCGATGACTGCAAAATAAAGCTCTAGGTATCATCAGGCAGCTCCTGGAGCACAACAAAAGAGCACGATTGCTGACAAAGAGCAGACTTTGGGGGAACCAAGGATAGCCAGCATTTCTCCAAATGGGGAGATCCAAATTTGACAGGCACAGGTGGCATGCCCAGGCAGGAAGGTGGGAATGTGCTTGATCAAAAACTCAGGCAGTAACGACTAAAAAGATCGTTCCCAAATCATTGCTGGTGGTAACATTGGCCCATAGAACACTCTAACAATTCCAAGGTTGATGGGGTCCAAAGGTCCCACTGGATAGACATTAATCATCTGTTGCTGCACTTCCTCCATATCAGCATCATCATTAGAGTCCATAGATGGATTGAGAATCATGGAGTTCTGATCCTGTGTGATTGGGTCCTGCACGGGGGCTAGATCAGGCTGTTGGGCTGGTTCCACCCATGGCCCCCAACCAGCATCTTGGTTCATGTTCTGACCCCATCCATTTGCATCATTGTGGTCTTGATGACGTGATCGAATCCCCCTCCGGTGGAGTACCAAAATAGGTCTCCAGATGGAATCTCACGAGGACAGAAACTTGCGGTGGAAGAAAAGTATTTTTGATGTGCCCTCTGGTATACGTGGAATATGTGGGTATTTATAGAGCAAAGATTAGGGCCAGAGTAGCATCAGGGGGCCACAAGCCTGGGGGACGCCCCCCTAGGGCGCGTCCTCCGAGCTTGTCGCCAACGGGTGGCCCCTATGACCTCGTCCTGAAGGTTCCTAGGTGTCTTCTGGTCCAAGAAAAATCCTCAATAGTTTCTTTCCATTTGGACTCCATTTAGTATTGATTTTCTATAAAGATAAAAACAAGGAAAAACAGCAACTGTCGCTTGACACTAGGTTAATAGGTTAGTCCCAAAAAATAATATAAAATAGCATAATAATGCATATAAAGCATCCAATATGGATAATATAATAGCATGGGACAATAAAAAATGATAGATACATTGGAGACGTATCAATCGTAAGTTGTGTTCTAACCCTAGCGATAGGTGGTTGTAATTGTGGCTGTCCCCTCTATGGACTAAACCTCGAGCTTATATAGATGCTGGGGGTACCTAGGTTACACATCAAACTAGGGATAAACATGCCGGCGGCTGATGTTGTCCTTGCAGTACACATCAAGTCTTCGGCAGAGCCCATCTTGATCATGGCAAAGTGCGAGGCTTCCGGAGTCCTTCCTTGTGAGTACGGTGGGCCATAAGCTCGGCCCATGGACTATGGGCCAACTAAGTTAGTACCCCCTAGGCCAGGACACCATCACCCATGGTGAGAGTTATAGAATAGACACGATAAGTATGTGAGTATGAGCCATAACCAAGAAGAAAACCTTCATATGCTTTAGGTGCAAATTTAGAATTGTGATTCATATCACGAATGTAACATGGGGCACCAAAAATACGTAAATAAGAAACATTCGGTTTCTTGCCAGTGATAAGCTCATATGAAGTTTTCCTAACTTGTGAAGATAAACACGATTCACAACATGGCAAGCAGTGGTAATAGCATTAGCCCAGAAATGAATGGGCGTTTTGTACTCACCGATCATTGTTCTTGCCATTTCAACAAGAGTTCTACTCTTTCACTCAACAACTCCATTCTGTTGGGAGTGTATGCAGCATAGAACTCATGAGTGATACCATTTTTGTAGAGAAAATCCTCGATATGAGAGTATTTTGAACTCGGTGCCATTGTCGCTTCTGACATGCTTAATGCACACATCATATTCATTTTGAGATTTCTTGGTGAATCTTTTGAAGATGTCTTGGTGCATGTGTTGTATTCAAGAAAGAATACCCAAGTATAGCAAGAGAAATCGTCAACAATAACCAGAGCATAATGACTGCAATCGATGCTGGCATAATTTTGAGGCGTGCATAAGTCCATGTGAAGAATTTACAATTGTCTTGTCGTGGTCATGACTGTTTTTACGAATGGTGCTTCTTGGCCAACTTTCCGTCCTAGCATGTAGCACAGATACGATTCTTGTCGAATTTCACATCAGGAGTGCCACGGAGATGATTTTTCTTTGCAAGCGTCTGCAAATTCGTCATTCCTGCATTACCAAGTCTTCGGTGCCACAACCAACCTTTAGTTGCTTTTGCAAGCAAACAAGTTTGGGCCGAGGGACCCTTAGAGAAACCCACAATATATAAGTCACCCTCTCTATTTCCCTCGAAGACGAAGGAATTGTCAGTGGCCATAAACACAATGCATTTGGTGATGGAAAACAGAACCAGCATGCCTAGATCACAAAGCTTCCCAACTGACATATGATTGAATCCAAGAGACTGAATGAGTAAAACATCGTCAATGGTCTTGTCTTTGGATATAGCAATTTTACCTAGACCAATTACCTTTCCTTTGATTTGTCGCTGAAAGTAATGTACTTCTAAGATGAAGCAGTTAAATTGGGATAGACAAAGAACAACTTGTCTCTGGTCATATGACTAGTGCACCCACAATCCATGATCAATTTGGTACACCTCGAGACATAGTCCTAGAAGAGAACCGAGCTTTCTTAATGACCCGCATCTTTGCAGGTGGCTTAGAAACACATGAGTGAGTAGGATATGATTTCTTATGAAAACCATGAGAGTTTTATCTCAAAGAGGTGCAGGCATAATTAAAAGAATATGCATTGAAATTCTTCACAGAAAGATGAGTATAGTGGTTTGAGGAGGTATGTATATATTCATTCTGTCGAGCCTTCTTGAGTATGTATCAAGCATTTTTAGCTTGCATGGTTTGTAACACAGTAACATGTAATGCATCGATACTTTTCTTCAGTACCCAGATGGTTCTCTTTGGGGGACCATTTCTGCTGTTGGGTCCAACATAGCGAGCAACAACCTCACCGCATTGGTTCTTGAATAACTTATAGTTATCCAGAGAATCAGCATATGAGCATTTAATAATGGGGCAATCATATCCAGAGAGTAGAGCAGGGTCGAGTGTTTTTCTCTTGGCAGGCACCAACACCGTGCGAGGATATTGATCAGGTTCCGAGTGAAGGAAATATGCCCTAGAGGCAATAATAAAGTTATTATTTATTTCCTCATATCATGATAAATGTTTATTATTCATGCTATAATTGCATTAACCGGAAACATGATACATGTGTGAATACATAGAGAAACTTAATGTCACTAGTATGCCTCTACTTGACTAGCTCATTAATCAAAGATGGTTATGTTTCCTAACCATAAACATGTGTTGTCATTTGATTAACGGGATCACATCATTAGGAGAATGATAAGATTGACTTGACCCATTCCGTTAGCTTAGCACTTGATCGTTTAGTATGTTGCTATTGCTTTCTTCATGACTTATACAAGTTCCTATAGCTATGAGATTATGCAACTCCCGTTTATCGGAGGAACACTTTGTGTGCTACCAAACGTCACAACGTAACCGGGTGATTATAAAGGAGCTCTACAGGTGTCTCCAAAGGTACATGTTGAGTTGGCGTATTTCAAGATTAGGTTTCGTCACTCCGATTGTCGGAGAGGTATCTCTGGGCCCTCTCGGTAATGCACATCAATATAAGCCTTGCAAGCAATGTAGCTAATGAGTTAGTTACGGAATGATGCATTACGTAATGAGTAAAGAGAGTTGCCGGTAATGAGATTGAACTAGGTATTGAGATACTGACGATCGAATCTCGGGCAAGTAACATACCGATGACAAAGGGAACAACGTATGTTGTTGTGCGCTTTGACCGATAAAGATCTTCGTAGAATATGTAGGAGCCAATATGAGCATCCAGGCTCCGCTATTGGTTATTGACCGGAAACAGTTCTAGGTCATGTCTACATAGTTCTCGAACCCGTAGGGTCCGCATGCTTAAGGTTTCGATGACTGTTATATTATGGGTTTATAAGTTTTGATGTACCGAAGTTTGTTCGGAGTCTCGAATGAGATTACGGACATGATGAGGAGTCTCTAAATGGTCGAGACATGAAGATTGATATATTGGAAGCCTATATTTGGATATCGGAAGTGTTCCGGGTGAAATCGGGATTTTACCGGAGTACCGGGAGGTTACCGGAACCCCCCGGGGGCTTAATGGGTCTACATGGGCCCTAGTGGAGAGGAGGAGAGGAGGCAAGGGCTGGGCCGCGCACCCCTCCCCCACTAGTACGAATAGGACAAGGAGAGGGGGCGATGCCCCCCCTTTCCTTCCTTTCTCCCTCCTCATTCCCCAGTTCTCCTACTCCAACTAGGAAAGAAGGGAGTCCTACTCCTGGTGGGAGTAGGACTCCCATTGGCGCGCCCCTCCTTGGCCGGCCGCCCCTTCCCCCTTGGCTCCTTTATATACGGGGGCAGGAGGGCACCTCTAGACACAACAATTGATCTCTTGATCTCTTAGCCGTGTGCGGTGCCCCCCTCCACCATAGTCGTCGATAATATTGTAGCGGTGCTTAGGCGAAGCCCTGCGACGGTAGAACATCAAGATCGTCACCACGCCGTCGTGCTGACGGAATTCTTCGCCGACATTCTGCTAGATCAGAGTCCGGGGATTGTCATCGAGCTGAACGTGTGCTAGAACTCGGAGGTGCCGTAATTTCGGTGCTTGATCGGTCGGGCCGTGAAGATGTATGACTACATCAACCGCATTGTTCTAACGCTTCCGGTTTCGGTCTACGAGGGTACGTGCACAACACTCTCCCCTCTCATTGCTATGCATCACCATGATCTTGCATGTGCGTAGGAATTTTTTTGAAATTACTACGTTCCCCAACAGTGGCATCCGAGCCAGGTTTTATGCGTAAATGTTATATGCACGAGTTGAACACAAGTGAGTTGTGGGCGATACAAGTCATACTGCTTACCAGCATGTCATACTTTGGTTTGGAGGTATTGTTGGATGAAGCGGCCCGGACCGACATTACGCGACGCTTACGCGAGACTGGTTCTACCGACGTGCTTTTGCACATGTGGTGGCTGGGGGGTGTCTGCTTCTCCAACTTTAGTTGAACCGAGTGCTACGCTGCGTGGTCCTTGCGAAGGTTAAAACAACACTAACTTGACGAACTATCATTGTGGTTTTGATGCGAGGTAAGAACGGTTCTTGCTCAGCCCGTAGCAGCCACGTAAAATTTGCAACAACAAAGTAGAGAACGTCTAACTTGTTTTTGCAGGGCATGTTGTGATGTGATATGGTCAAGACATGATGCTATATTTTATTGTATGAGATGATCATGTTTTGTAACCGAGTTATCGGCAACTGGCAGGAGCCATATGGTTGTCGCTTTACTTTATGAAATGCAAATGTCCTGTAATTGCTTTACTTTATCACTAAGCGGTAGCGATAGTCGTAGAAGCAATAGATGGCGTAACGACAATGATGCTACGATGGAGATCAAGGTGTCGCGCCGGTGACGATGGTGATCACGACGGTGCTTCGGAGATGAAGATCACAAGCGCAAGATGATGATGGCCATATCATATCACTTATATTGATTGCATGTGATGTTTATCATTTATGCATCTTATCTTGCTTTGATTGATGGTAGCATTTTAAGATGATCTCTCACTAAATTATCAAGAAGTGTTCTCCCTGAGTATGCGCCGTTGCGAAAGTTCTTAGTGCTGAGACACCACGTGATGATCGGGTGTGATAGGCTCTACGTTCAAATACAACGGGTGCAAAACAGTTGCACACGCGGAATACTCAGGTTAAACTTGACGAGCCTAGCATATACAGATATGGCCTCAGAACACGGAGACCGAAAGGTCGAACGTGAATCATATAGTAGATATGATAAACATAGTGATGTTCACCATTGAAACTACTCCATCTCACGTGATGATCGGACATGGTTTAGTTGATTTGGATCACGTGATCACTTAGATGACTAGAGAGATGTCTGTCTAAGTGGGAGTTCTTAAGTAATATGATTAATTGAACTTAAATTTATCATGAACTTAGTACCTGATAGTATTTTGCTTGTCTATGTTTGTTGTAGATAGATGGTTCATGCTGTTGTTCCGTTGAATTTTAATGTGTTCCTTGAGAAAGCTAAGTTGAAAGATGATGGTAGCAATTACACGGACTGGGTCCGTAACTTGAGGATTATCCTCATTGCTGCATAGAAGAATTGCGTCCTGGAAATACCACTGGGTGTCAGGCCTGCTGCAGATGCAACTGACGACGTTAAGAACGTATGGTAGAGCAAAGTTGATGACTACTCGATTGTTCAGTGTGCCATGCTTTACTGCTTGTAACCGGGTCTTCAACGACGTTTTGAACGTCATGGAGCATATGAGGTGTTCCATGAGTTGAAGTTAATATTTCAAGCAAATGCTTGGATTGAGAGATATGAAGTCTCCAATAAGTTCTATCGCTGTAAGATGGAGGAGAATAGTTCTGTCAGTGAACATATACTCAAAATGTATGGGTATAATAATCACTTGATTCAACTAGGAGTTAATCTTCCTAATGATAGTGTCATCGACAGAATTCTTCAATCACCGCCACCAAGCTACAAGAGGTTCGTGATGAACTATAATATGCAAGGGATGGTGTCGGTGTCAAAACCAGTGGATCTCGGGTAGGGGGTCCCGAACTGTGCGTCTAGGTGGATGGTAACAGGAGACAAGGGACACGATGTTTTTACCCAGGTTCGGGCCCTCTCGATGGAGGTAAAACCCTACTCCTGCTTGATTGATATTGATGATATGGGTAGTACAAGAGTAGATCTACCATGAGATCAGAGAGGCTAAACCCTAGAAGCTAGCCTATGGTATGATTGTTGTTCGTCCTACGGACTAAAACCCTCCGGTTTATATAGGCACCGAAGAGGGTTAGGGTTACACAGAGTCAGTTACAATGGTAGGAGATCTACATATCCAGACGCCAAGCTTGCCTTCCACGCCAAGGAAAGTCCCATCCGGACACGGGACGAAGTCTTCAATCTTGTATCTTCATAGTCTAGGAGTTCGGCCAAAGGTGATAGTTCGGCTATCCGGACACCCCCTAATCCGGGACTCCCTCAGTAGCCCCCGAACCAGGCTTTAATGGCGATGAGTCCGACACGTAGATTGTCTTCGGCATTGCAAGGCGGGTTCTTCTCCAAATCCTATGTCCCTGCTGAATAGCGTCCGACTTCCTGTTGAATAGCGCTCCTCGCCTTCCACGCCCAATAATGACCATCTTCCACGTGTTGAACGAATGCGAAAAGTCACGGTATTTTGACATTTACCCCCTAGCTGCGCAAATGAGCTGCCGATAAAAGAGACGAGGATCTAGATCCGAATCACACCATCCTCCCTTCGCGAGCTTTCATCAGAGCGCATCTGACAGAAATCCACTCCATCATGGACAGTCGACGCGAATCCTCCTCTCGCCCTCCCAGCCCTCGGCCTGGGGATTGGGAGAGATGCTCCGTCCCGTACAGCGAATTAGTGACGCTCCAAACCAAGGAATTTCTTCCCCCAGCCTTCATGGTTCCGGTTCAAGCCGGACTCGCCACCTATAAGGGCGGAAAACAAGCGGAGAGCATCCCCAGCCCCTCCAAAGGAGAGCGGGTATGCCTTATCTCTTATTTGATAAGAGGGCTTGGATTTCCAATTCATCCGTTTCTCCGGGGGCTCCTAGAGTTCTATGGCCTCTAGTTGCACAACCTTATGTAGGGGAACATTGCATAAAATAAAATTTTCCTACGTTCACCAAGATCAATCTAGGAGTTCGTCCAGCAACAAGAGAGAGGAGTGCATCTACATACCCTTGTAGATCACGAGCGGAAGCATTCAAGAGAACGGGGTTGAGGGAGTCGTACTCCTCGTGATCCAAATCACCAAAGATCCTAGCGCGAAACGAACGGCACCTCCGCGTTCAACACACGTACGGTAAGCGTGACGTCTCCTCCTTCTTGATCTAGCAAGGGGGAAGGAGAGGTTGATGAAGATCCAGTAGCACGACGGCGTGGTGGTGGATGCAGCAGGGATCCGGCAGGGCTTCGCCAAGCGTCTGCGGGAGGGAGAGGTGTAGCAAGGGGGAAGGGAGACGCCAAGTGCAAGGGTGCGGCTGCCCTCCCTCCCCCCTCTTTATATAGGGTCCCCAGGGGGCGGCCCTAGGAGATGGGATCTCCTAGGGGGGGCGGCGGCCAAGGGGGGAGCCTTGCCCCCCAAGGCAAGTGGAGGCGCCCCCTCCCCTAGGGTTCCCAACCCTAGGCACAGGGGGGGCCCAAGGGGGGGGCGCACCAGCCCACTAGGGGCCGGTTCCCCTCCCACTTCAGCCCACGGGGCCCTCCGGGATAGGTGGCCCCACCCGATGGACCTCGGGACTATTCCGTGGTCCCAGACAATACCGGTGACCCCCGAAACTTTCCCGATGGCCAAAACAACACTTCCTATATATAATTGTTCACCTCCGGACCATTCCAGAACTCCTCGTGATGTCCAGGATCTCATCCGGGACTCCGAACAAATTTAGGGTTACTGCATATTCATATCTCTACAACCCTAGCGTCATCGAACCTTAAGTGAGTAGACCCTACGGGTTCGGGAGACATGCAGACATGACCGAGACGCCTCTCCGGTCAATAACCAACAGCAGGATCTGGATACCCATGTTGGCTCCCACATGCTCCTCGATGATCTCAACGGATGAACCATGATGTCGAGTATTCAATCAATCCCGTATACAATACCCTTTGTCAATCGGTACGTTACTTGCCTGAGACTCGATCGTCGGTATCATAATACCTCGTTCAGTCTCGTTCCCAGCAAGTCACTTTACTAGTACCGTAATGCATGATCCCGTGACCAGACACTTGGTCACATTGAGCTCATTATGATGATGCATTATCGAGTGGGCCCATAGCTACCTCTCAGTCATACAGAGTGACAAATCCCAGTCTTGATTCCTGCCAAACCAACAGACACTTTCGGAGATACCCGTAGTGCACCTTTATAGCCACCCAGTTACATTGTGACGTTTGGCACACCAAAGCACTCCTACGGTATCCGGGAATTGCACAATCTCATGATCTAAGGAAATGATACTTGACACTTGGAAAAGCTCTAACTAAACGAACTACACGATATTTGAGCTATGCTTAGGATGGGTCTTGTCCATCACATCATTCTCCTAATTATGTGATCCCGTTATCAACGACATCCAATGCCCATAGTCAGGAAACCATGACTATCTGTTGATCAACGAGCTAGTCAACTAGAGGCTTACTAGGGACATGTTGTGGTCTATGTATTCACACGTGTAATACGATTTCCGGATAATACATTTATAGCATGAATAATAGACAATTATCATGAACAAAGAAATATAATAATAACCATTTATTATTGCCTCTAGGGCATATTTCCAACAGTCTCCCACTTGCACTAGAGTCAATAATCTAGTTGCATTGTGATGTATTGAACACCCATTACGTCCTGGTGTTGATCATGTTTTGCTCTAGGGAGAGGTTTAGTCAACGGATCTGCTACATTCAGGTCCGTATGTACTTTACAAATATCTATGTCTCCATCTTGAACATTTTCACAGATGAAGTTGAAGCGACGCTTGATGTGCCTGGTCTTCTTGTGAAACCTGGGCTCCTTGGCAAGTGCAATAGCTCCAGTGTTGTCACAGAAGAGTGTAATCGGCCCCGACGCATTGGGTATGACTCCTAGGTCGGTGATGAACTCCTTCACCCAGATTGCTTCATGTGCTGCCTCTGAGGCTGCCATGTACTCCGCTCACATGTAGATCCCGCCACGACGCCTCGCTTGTAATCGCACCAGCCATCGCCCCACCATTCAAAATATACATGTATCCGGTTTGTGACTTCGAGTCATCTAGATCTGTGTCGAAGCTAGCGTCAACGTAACCCTTTACGACGAGCTCTTTGTCACCTCCATATACGAGAAACATGTCCTTAGTTCTTTTCAGGTACTTAAGGATGTTCTTGACTGCTGTCCAGTGTTCCATGTCGGGATTACTTTTGTACCTTCCTACCAAACTTACACAAGGTTTATATCAGGTCTGGTACAGGTCATGGTATACATGATAGACCCTATGGCTGAGGCATAGGGGACGACACTCATCTTTTCTCTATCTTCTACCATGGTCGGGCATTGAGCTGAGCTCAATTTCACACCTTGCAACACAGGCAAGAACCCCTTCTTGGACTGATCCATATTGAACTTCTTCAATATCTTATCAAGGAATGTGCTTTGTGAAAGACCTATGAGGCGTCTTGATCTATCTCTATAGATTTTGATGCCTAATATGTAAGCAGCTTCTCCAAGGTCCTTCATTGAAAAACACTTATTCAAGTAGGCCTTTATGCTGTCCAAAAGTTCTATATCATTTCCCATCAAAAGTATGCCATCCACATATAATATGAGAAATGCTACAGAGCTCCCACTCACTTTCTTGTAAACGCAGGATTCTCCATAAGTCTGCATAAACCCAAACGATTTAATCATCTCATTAAAGCGAATGTTCCAACTCCGAGATGCTTGCACCAGCCCATAGCTTAAGCGCTGGAGCTTGCATACCTTGTTAGCATTCTTAGGGTCGACAAAACCTTCCGGCTGCATCATATACAGTTCTTCCTTAAGGTGACCGTTAAGGAATGCCGCTTTGACGTCCATTTGCCATATCTCATAATCATAGTATGCGGCAATTGCTAACATGATTCGGACGGACTTTAGGTTTGCTACGGGAGAGAATGTCTCATCGTAGTCAATCCCTTGAACTTGTCGATAAACCTTAGCGACAAGTCGAGCTTTATATATGGTAATATTACCATCCGCGTCCATCTTCTTCTTAAAGATCCATTTGTTTTCTATTGCTCGACGATCATCGGGCAGGTCTGTCAAAGTCCACACTTTGTTTTCATACATGGATCCTATCTCGGATTGCATGGCTTCAAGCCATTTGTTGGAATCTGGGCCCGCCATCGCTTCTTCATAGTTCGAAGGTTCACCGTTGTCTAACAACATCATTTCTAAGACAGGGTTGCCGTACCACTCTGGTGTGGAACGTGTTCTTGTGGACCTTCGAAGTTCAGTAAGAGCTTGATCCGAAGTATCTTGATCATCATCATTAACCTCCTCTCTTGTCGGAGCAGGCACCACAAGAACATCTTCCTGAGCTGTGCTACTTACCGGTTCAAGAGGTAGTACTTCATCAAGTTCCACTTTCCTCCCACTTAATTCTTTCGAGAGAAACTCTTTCTCCAGAAAGGACCCGTTCTTGGCAACAAAGATCTTGCCCTCGGATCTTAAGTAGAAAGTATACCCAATGGTTTCCTTAGGGTATCCTATGAAGACGCTTTTTTCCGACTTGGGTTCGAGCTTCTCAGGTTGAAGTTTCTTGACATAAGCATCACATCCCCAAACTTTTAGAAACGACAGCTTAGGTTTCTTCCCAAACCATAATTCATACGGTGTCGTCTCAACGGATTTCGACGATGCCCTATTTAAAGTGAATGTAGCTGTCTCTAGAGCGTATCCCCAAATTGATAGCGGTAAATCGGTAAGTGACATCATAGATCGCACCATATCCAATAGAGTGCGATTACGACGTTCGGACACACCATTTCGCTGAGGTGTTCCAGGCGGCGTGAGTTGTGAAACAATTCCACATTTCCTTAAGTGCATACCAAATTCGTGACTTAAATATTCACCCCCACGATCTGATCGCAAGAACTTTATCTTTCGGTCACGTTGATTCTCTACCTCATTCTGAAATTCCTTGAACTTTTCAAAGGTCTTAGACTTGTGTTTCATCAAGTAGACATACCCATATCTATTCAGGTAATCAGTGAGAGTGAGAACATAACGATATCCTCCGTGAGCCTCAACGCTCATTGGACCGCACACATCAATATGTATGATTTCCAGTAGGTTGGTTGCTCGCTCCATTGTTCCGGAGAACGGAGTCTTGGTCATCTTGCCCATGAGGCATGGCTCGCATGTGTCAAATGATTCATAATCTAGAGACTCTAAAAGTCCATCAGCATGGAGCTTCTTCATGTGCTTGACACCAATGTGACCAAGGCGGCACTGCCACAAGTATGTGGGACTATCGTTATCAACTTTACATCTTTTAGTATTCACACTATGAATATGTGTAACATTATGCTCGAGATTCATTGAGAATAAACCATTCACCAGCGGGGCATGACCATAAAACATATCACTCATATAAATAGAACAACCATTATTCTCGGATTTAAATGAGTAGCCATCTCTAATTAAACGAGATCCTGATACAATGTTCATGCTCAAAGCTGGTACTAAATAACAATTATTGAGGTTTAAAACTAATCCTGTAGGTAAATGTAGAGGTAGCGTGCCGACGGCGATCACATCAACCTTGGAACCATTCCCGACGCGCATCGTCACCTCATCCTTCGCCAGCCTTCGTTTATTCCGCAACTCCTGCTTTGAGTTACAAATATGAGCAACCGCACCAGTATCAAATACCCAAGATGTACTACGAGCACTGGTAAGGTACACATCAATTACATGTATATCACATATACCTTTGGTTTTGCCGGCCTTCTTGTCCGCTAAGTACTTGGGGCAGTTCCGCTTCAAATGTCCGCTTCCTTGCAATAAAAGCACTCGGTTTCGTGCTTGGGTCCATTACTTGACTTCTTCCCAAGAATCGGCTTACGGGCGCTGCAACTCCTTTCCATCCTTCTTGAAGTTCTTCTTACCCTTGCCTTTCTTGAACTTAGTGGTTGTTTTCACCATCAACTCTTGATGTTCCTTTTTGATCTCCACCTCCGCTGATTTTAGCATTGAATATACCTCAGGAATGGTCTTTTCCATCCCCTGCATATTGAAGTTCATCACAAAGCTCTTGTAGCTTGGTGGGAGCGACTAGAGGATTCTGTTGACCACCGTGTCATCCGGGAGATTAACTCCCAGTTGAGATAAGCGGTTGTGCAACCCAGACATTTTGAGTATGTGCTCACGTGTAACCATTTTCCTCCATCTTACAACTGTAGAACTTGTCGGAGACTTCATATCTCTCGACCCGGGCGTGAGCTTGGAAAACCATTCTCAGCTCTTGGAACATCTCATATGCTCCGGGCTGCTCAAAATGCTTTTGGAGCCCCGGTTCTAAGCTGTAAAGCATGCCGCACTGAACCAAGGAGTAATCATCACTACGCTACTGCCAGGCGTTCATAACGTCTTGAGTTGCTGGGAAAATGGGTGCTTCACCTAGCGGTGCATCTAGGACATATGCTTTCTTGGCAGCTATGAGGATGATCCTCAAGTTCCGTACCCAGTCCGTATAGTTGCTGCCATCGTCTTTTAGCTTGGTTTTCTCTAGGAACGCGTTGAAGTTGAGGGCAACATTAGCGTGGGCCATTTGATCTACAAGACATATTGCAAAGATTTTAGACTAAGTTCATGATAATAAAGTTCATCTAATCAAATAATGAACTCCCACTCAGATAGACATCCCTCTAGTCATCTAAGTGATCCATGATCCGAGTCAACTAGCCCGTGTCCGATCATCACGTGAGACGGACTAGTCATCATCGGTGAACATCTTCATGTTGATCGTATCTTCTATACGACTCACGTTCGACCTTTCGGTCTTCCGTGTTCCGAGGCCATTTCTGTACATGCTAGGCTCGTCAAGTTAACCTAAGTGTATTGTGTGTGTAAATCTGGCTTACACCCGTTGTATTCGAACGTTAGGATCTATCACACTCGATCATCACGTGGTGCTTCGAAACAACGAACCTTCGCAACGGTGCACATTTAGGGGGAACACTTTTCTTGAAATTATTATGAGGGATCATCTTATTTACTATCGTCGTTCTAAGTAAACAAGATGAAAAGCATGATAAACATCACATGAAATCAAATAGTGACATGATATGGCGAATATCATATTGCTCCTTTGATCTCCATCTTCGGGGCGCCATGATCATCTTCGTCACCAGCATGACACCATGATCTCCATCATCATGATCTCCATTATCGTGTCTTCATGATGTTGTCACGCCAACGACTACTTCTACTTGTAAGGCTAATGCGTTTAGCAATAAAGTAAAGTAATTTACATGGCGTTCTTCAATGACGCGTAGGTCATACAAAAAATAAAGACAACTCCTATGGCTCCTGCCGGTTGTCATACTCATCGACATGCAAGTCATGATTCCTATTACAAGAACATGATCATCTCATACATCACATATATCATTCATCACATCCTTTGGCCATATCACATCACAAAACACTTGCTTCAAAAACAAGTTAGACGTCCTCTAATTGTTGTTGCAAGTTTTTACGTGGCTTCTATAGGTGATCTAGCAAGAACGTTTTCTTACCTATGTTAAAGCCACAACGTGATTTGCCAACTTCTATTTACCCTTCATAAGGACCCTTTTCATCGAATCCACTCCAACTAAAGTGGGAGAGACAGACACCCGCTAGCCACCTTATGCAACTAGTGCATGTCAGTCGGTGGAACCTGTATCACGTAAGCGTACGTGTAAGGTTGGTCCGGGCCGCTTCATCCCACAATACCGTTGAAGCAAAATAAGACTAGTAGTGGCAAGAAATTTCTCAACATCTACGCCCACAACAAATTGTGTTCTACTCGTGCAAAGAGAACTATGCAAAGACCTGGCTCATGATGCCATTGTCGGGGAACGTTGCATAAAATAAAATTTTCCTACGTTCACCAAGATCAATCTAGGAGTTCGTCCAGCAACAAGAGAGAGGAGTGCATCTACATACCCTTGTAGATCGCGAGCGGAAGCTTTCAAGAGAACGGGGTTGAGGGAGTCGTACTCGTCGTGATCCAAATCACCGGAGATCCTAGCGCCGAACGGACGGCACCTCCATGTTCAACACACGTACGGTCAGCATGACGTCTCCTCCTTCTTGATCCAGCAAGGGGGAAGGAGAGGTTGATGAAGATCCAGCAGCACGACGACGTGGTGGTGGATGCAACAGGATGCAAGCAGGATCCCAGGCTTCGCCAAGCGCCTACGGGAGGAGAGGTGTAGCAAGGGGAAGGGGCGCCAAGTGCAGGGTGCGGCTGCCTCCCTCCCCTCTTTATATAGGGTCCCTGGCGCGGCCCTAGGAGATGGGATCTCCTAGGGGCGGCCAAGGGGAGCCTTGCCCCCAAGGCAGTGGGCGCCCCCCTAGGGTTCCCAACCCTAGGCGCGAGGGGCCCAGGGGAGGCGCACCAGCCCACCAGGGGCTGGTTCCCCTCCCACTTCAGCCCATGGGGCCCTCCGGGATAGGTGGCCCCACCCGGTGGACCCCCGGGACCCTTCCGGTGGTCCCGGTACAATACCGGTGACCCTCGAAACTTTGCCGATGGCCGAAACAGCACTTCCTATATATAATTCTTCACCTCCGGACCATTCCGGAACTCCTCGTGACGTCCCGGATCTCATCCGGGACTCCGAACAACTTTCGTGTTACTGCATATTCATATCTCTACAACCCTAGCGTCACCGAACTTTAAGTGTGTAGACCCTACGGGTTCGGGAGACATGCAGACATGACCGAGACGCCTCTCCGGTCAATAAGCAACAGCGGGATCTGGATACCCATGTTGGCTTCCACATGCTCCTCGATGATCTCATCGGATGAACCACGATGTCGAGGATTCAATCAATCCCGTATACAATTCCCTTTGTCAATCGGTACGTTACTTGCCTGAGACTCGATCGTCGGTATCCCAATACCTCGTTCAGTCTCGTTCCCGGCAAGTCACTTTACTTGTACCGTAATGCATGATCCCGTGACCAGACACTTGGTCACATTGAGCTCATTATGATGATGCATTACCGAGTGGGCCCAGAGATACCTCTCCGTCATACGGAGTGACAAATCCCAGTCTCGATTCGTGCCAACCCAACAGACACTTACGGAGATACCCGTAGTGCACCTTTATAGCCACCCAGTTACGTTGTGACGTTTGGCACACCCACAGCACTCCTACGGTATCTGGGAGTTGCACAATCTCATGGTCTAAGGAAATGATACTTGACACTTGGAAAAGCTCTAGCTAAACGAACTACACGATCTTTGAGCTATGCTTAGGATTGGGTCTTGTCCATCACATCATTCTCCTAATGATGTGATCCCGTTATCAACGTCATCCAATGCCCATAGTCAGGAAACCATTACTATCTGTTGATCAACGGGCTAGTCAACTAGAGGCTTACTAGGGACATGTTGTGGTCTATGTATTCACACGTGTAATACGATTTCCGGATAATACAATTATAGCATGAATAATAGACAGTTATCATGAACAAAGAAATATAATAATAACCATTTATTATTGCCTCTAGGGCACATTTCCAACACCTTACGCCTGCCTCCATTTTGCATATTGCGGGCTTCGTGGCCCTTTGCGAGCTGTTTTTGGATATCGAGCCTCATTTTGCACTGTGGAAGAAGCTGTTCTGTCTTGTGCCCCGTTCTCAAGAGGGGTCGATATATCAAGTGGGCGGAGCCGAACTACGGCGCATCGCCGGGACCGGATATCTATCTGGAACCCCGAAGAAGGTGTCCGAAGACTGGCCTTCGGAATGGTTTTATATAGAAGATGTCCCCCTGCCGGACCCTGTTCGGATCGGCCTCCCTGAGTTCAATAACGCTCCTTTGAATAAACGGCTAAGCTGGCGTCCACGGAGCCCTCAGAAGGAAAATGACAGGGACGTCCTTTACCTGATGAGCCAAATTAGGCTGTTAGCTCATTCCGAACTGACCATGATCGGGGTCATGGCCACATGCATTATGCGGGGGGTGCAGCCGCTCCAGTATAGAGGCCACCCCATGTGGGATTTCAACGGGGAGGATGATGCCACCCGCTGCGGCCGTAAGGGGTCGGGATCGGTCGCCGATCTGATGAAGATCTTGTCCGCATTGTACAAGGGAGAAGAGGAGGAATTTCTCCGCGTCAATCCGCAGGGTGGATTTTCTATGAACAATCCTCCAAGCTGGGTAAGCGGACATTTATTTTTGCCTATCCGATCCATACTCCCATAGTCAAGTATCTCATTTTGTGATTTCGGTGCAGGAAATACGCCAGGCCGTAAAGGATATAAACAGCCCGCCTCCACAACCCGAGGATCCGGAACGGTTCCTCGATCCGACCTCCCAAGAGGATCCGGACATATCGGTGGAGCTGATCGACGGGGTATTCCACCAACTGAGCATCGATAATGCCTTGGTTGCCATTACGGCCGATTACCCCAGAATACTTCCCGCCTCGCAGGTAGCTGAGACCGAAGTCCCATTACTTTGAAAATGACCCATCCGTGCATGTTTTTGATCACCGTATACCCATGGTGTTTTGCAGGGGAAGTCCTTGACGCGGAAGGCCGAGCCTGCGACGACCAGTCAACAAGGGACAACAAGGCCCAACAGGCCGAAAAGAAGTGCACTCCAGATTGAAACACCGATGCAATGGTATGGCGTGTCATCTTGCTCCCAGGTTTTATTCCCGGGAGGCATACTAACGCTTGTGCTTTTTCAGGAAGAAGAGCGCTCGCCGGACTATATCCGGAGAGTTTGCCAATCAATCCTCTGCTTGCCAGGCTCCAAAGCCAGGTCCAAAAGCGGAGGCGAACACGAGGCATGCGTCAAAAGCTCCTCCGACAGAGGATGCCGACAGGTTATCTGCCACCAATTCAGAGGTGGAGAGTGCCATGAATCACAGGCGTCACCGGACAGTTCTTCGTGACACATGTTTCTCCCCAGATGCATTGGATGCCTTCAATTCGGGAGATGCGCACCTCCGTGCCGCTCAAAATGGTCTAGCCAGAGCCACGGAGCAGTATGTAAAAGACATACGGGTGAGAAAATTTGATAGTTATATATGCTAGTAGCCCCCGCGACTTGAAATAGTAAGAATAACTGATTTAAGGATCATTTATTGTGCAGGATCTTACGGAAAAGAATACAAAACTGTCCCAGGAGCTGGAGGAGTGCAAGGCCCAACTTGAGGTCGCACTAGCCGCATCGCGGGAATCCAAAGAGACCCCCTTCGGTAATATATGCTTCAAAATATGAGTAATTTGTGAAGTGCGGCGTGTGTATAAGTCTGACAATAATATTGCAGATGGCGCCGGGATAGATCCGGACAAGCAACAACTCATGCGCCGGTGAAAGGCCGGCGAGAATGTGCTTACAAGGGTGAGGCAAGAGAAAAATAACCTCCATGATGCCAACACCCAACTGGGTGAGGAACTAAAGGATGTTCGTGCCCAGCTGTCTGACTCTGTTAAGGAGAATCGACGGCTTCGACGCGGCATTTTTAGTAAGTGCTTGAACGAACTTTGAAAAAAGAGTTCGGCAAGGAAGTCGACTAACAGAGTTATGTCTGTAGGTATGCTCACAGGCCGTCCTGCAGAGGAAATGCCCGGTTCTACGGGTGACCTTCTTCCCGAGCTCTTGCAATCGCCTAACGAAGTTTGGCGGTGATGAAGGCGTCGCCCAGGCTTTGTGGCCATCTGTCTCCCTGCCCGAAGGCCTTGGAGAGCTTGCAGAGAGGCTTCAGGGAGCGCAGCAGCGCTTCCGCTTATGGAAGATATCGGCGTGCCCTCAAGGTGCTAGGAAGGCCTGGGCCATGGTGAAGACGCGGTACACGAAGGCTGACCCAAATCACATGGCCGAGGTCGGACCTGCGGGGCCCGATGGGAAGGAGATCCCTGTGAGCTTAGTGTACGGCCAAGTAGAATTGGCCGCAAAGTATTCCCAACAAGACTATAAACTAGACAGGCTGCTGGATGTTATTGAAGAGGAATATGCCCAGTCAAGGTGCCTATGTAATTTAAGATGACATGTAAAATGCCTTCTAGCCGGATTGTAGATCGTTTGTCATAGCGGACCTTTTCGCTTCAACCTCGGGACCCAATAGTCCGGAGTGTGTCCGAATACCCTCGCGGTTATATAAGAACCGGGGCATGCATGGAGACCAAAGCGAGGGGTCATTAGTGCTTTATCGCATAAGTGCCCAACTAGTTATGTTATGTTACATGGTTAGTAAGAAACATCTTCCGGGAGAATAGTTCCGTTAGGGGTTCTTTCTCGGGAGGCATGCCCTAAAGCGCATGTCCGATCGCTAAAAGCGAGTAAAAACATCAGGGGGCAGATAAATAAATAGATAAGAATTCGTTTTTAGTTCACTGACCGAATATTCCCTTAAGAACACTAGCTTTCGGCTTCACCCAATCTGAGGTACACATCCAGCTGAGCCAGCAGTAACAATCGCAGGGGTGCTCCCTTTACCGCCTAGCCGAACAATCGGGAACGTAGGGGTAAGCACAGGAGCCAAGCAACCCAGCTTGGCCAAAACTTAAGTCATATCGATGCATATAATGGTGAATAAAAGGTACATGCGGAAGTGTGACACATGTGTTGGGCATGAAGCCCGTATAAATAAGCTTCTGTTAAATAAGCCCCCAGGTATAATGAGCGCAGATAGCGCGTCAAGTGTGTGCGAACAATGCACGAACAAGCTTTCAAAGGCTGTAATAGGAAAGGAGGGAGAAGGAGTGAAACAAAAGACAACTAATATGTAAAATATAGACGGAGGAAGGAGACGAACTCAGAATCCGGCACTAGGCGTAGAATCTTCGGAGACGGGCTGCATTCCATGGGTTCGGCTCGAGTCAGTTGTCCGATGCATCTCGCAGACGGTACGCTCCACCAGTCAGGACATGGTCGATGATAAAGGGACCTTCCCATTTGGGCTTGAGTTTGTCCTTTTTCCTGTCCGGCAGGCATATAACTAACTCGCCAACGTTGTAAGTTTTGGCCCGTACTTCTCTGCTTTGATATCTTCGAGCTTGCTGTTGATAGAATGCGAAACGGGCTTTTGCCACGTCATGCTCCTCCTCCAATGCGTCCAAACTGTCCAGCCGATCGAGCTCGGCTTCTCTTTCTTCGTACATGCGCACACGAGGTGAGTCATGAATTATGTCACAGGGCAGAACTGCCTTTGCGCCATATACCATAAAGAATGGTGTAAATCCGGTGGTGCGATTCGGAGTGGTCTGCAGCCCCCAGAGTACAGAGTCGAGCTCCTCTACCCAGTGCGTGTTAGATTCCTTGAGGGACCACACTAATCTAGGTTTGATGCCGCTCATGATTAGACCATTTGCTCGCTCGACTTGACCGTTAGTTTGAGGGTGATAGACTGAGGCATAGTCGAGCTTGATGCCCATGTTTTTGCACCAGAGTTTAACCTCATCGGCCGTAAAGTTCGTGCCGTTGTCAGTGATGATGCTATGGGGGACACTGTAACGGTGTACGACCCCTGATATGAAGTCTATCACCGGTCCGGATTCGACCGTCTTAACAGGCTTTGCCTCTATCCATTTGGTGAATTTATCCACCATGACCAGTAGGTATTTTTGCTTGTGGGTTCCTCCTTTAAGGAGTCCAACCATGTCAAGCCCCCAGACCGCGAAGGGCCAGGTTATGGGTATAGTTTTGAGGGTGGTGGATGGCATGTGGCTTTGATTAGCAAAGAGCTGGCAACCGACGCATCGTTGGACTAAGTCCTGAGCATCTGCCCGGGCCGTCGGCCAATAAAATCATGTACGAAAGGCCTTGCCTACAAGGGCCCGGTCTGTGGCGTGGTGCCCGTCGAGTCCGGCATGAATTTCAGCCAGAAGGTCCCGCCCTTCTTCTTCGGAGATACACCTTTGAAGGACTCTGGTTGTGCTTTTCTTGTAAAGCTCTCCCTTATGGACCTTATAGGCTTTAGATCGCCGCACTATGCGGCGGGCCTCATTTTGGTCTTCGGGAAGTTCCTGCCTGGTTAGGCAGGCTAGGAATGGTTCCGTCCACGCGGCAATTACTGCCATTATTACGTGGGCTTAGGATGTTACTTCATTGGCAGAACCACCAATTGTGTCAGATTGTTCGGTGTTGGGCAGTGCGGTTGGATCCGGGTTGGTATTTCCGGATTCCCCCTCCCATAGTACGGATGGCTTGAACAGCCTCTCTAGGAAGATGTTGGGCGGGACGGCATCGCGCTTTGCGCCAATGCATGCCAATACGTCTGCTGCCTGGTTGTTATCCCGGGCTATATGGTGAAATTCGAGCCCCTCAAACCGAGGTGACATTTTTAGGACGGCGTTGCGATAAGCTGCCATTTTCGGATCCTTGGCATCGAAGTCTCCATTTATTTGGGATATTGCGAGGTTTGAATCCCCGCGCACCTCTAGGCGTTGAATGCCCACGGAGACTGCCATCCGGAGGCCATGTAGAAGGGCCTCGTATTCGGCTGCGTTGTTGGAGTCCGTATACATTATCTGGAGTACGTATTGAACTGTATCTCCGGTTGGGGACGTCAGAACGATGCCAGCCTCCAGAACACACAACATTTTGGAGCCGTCGAAGTGCATGATCCAGTTGGAATATGCGCCGTACTCTTTAGGGAGTTCGGCTTCAGTCCATTCGGCGATGAAATCGGCCAAAACTTGTGACTTAATATCCCGCCGTGGCTTATAGGTTATGTCGAATAGGAGGAGCTCAATGGCCCATTTGGCAATCCGGCCCGTTGCATCGCGGTTTTTTATAATGTCATTAAGAGGTACTTCGGAGGCTAGTGTTATCGAACACTCTTGAAAGTAGTGTCGCAGCTTCCGGGATGCCATGAACACCGCGTACGCTATCTTCTGATAATGCGGGTACCGTGACTTGCATGGAGTTAGGACAGTAGACACGAAGTAAACTGGTTTTTGAAGGGGGAACTTGTGTCCGTCCATTTCTCGTTCGACAACAAGCACCGCGCTCACCACTTGATGAGTTGCCGCGATATATAATAGCATTGGTTCGCCCATGTTGGGCGCGGCCAGGACCGGGTTTGTTGCCAATATGGCTTTTATTTCTTCGAGTCCGCCGTGGCGCATCCATCCACTCAAGTGTTGGTGCGTCGGAGGAGGCGATAAAGGGGTAATGCCTTTTCTCCTAAAAGGGAGATAAAGCGGCTTAAAGCCGCCACACATCCCGTCAATTTTTGTATTTGTTTGAGGTCCTTTGGGATATCCAATTGTGACAGAGCTCGGATCTTTGCTGGGTTTGCTTCAATACCTCTACCGGATACAATGAAGCCTAAGAGCTTTCCGGCTGGTATGCCGAAAACACATTTTTCCGGGTTAAGCTTAATGTCATATGTTCGGAGATTATCGAACGTGAGCCTCAAATTGTCTACTAGAGTTTCAACGTGCTTGGTTTTGACAACCACATCGTCTACGTATGCCTCCACTGTTTTGCCGATCTGGTTTGCCAGACATGTCTGAATCATGCGCTGATATGTCGTGCCGGCGTTTTTGAGCCCAAAGGGCATTGTGTTGAAGCAGAATGGGGGCATATGGGGTGATGAATGCCGTTGCGGCCTGGCCGGGCTCTGCCATCTTAATTTGGTGGTAGCCGGAGTATGCGTCGAGGAAACACAATGAATCGTGTCCTGCGGTAGCGTCGGTAATTTGATCGATGTGGGGGAGGGGGAAGGGATCCTTTGGGAAAGCCTTGTTGAGGTCCTTGAAATCGACGCATAGGCGCGAGGATTTGTCCTTCTTTGGTACCATCACCAGGTTTGCTAGCCAGTCTGGATGTTTTATATCTCTGATGAATCCGGCCTCCAATAGTTTGGCTAGCTCCTCTCCCATGGCCTGTCTCTTGGGTTTGGAGAAATGCCGAAGAGCTTGTTTGACTGGCTTGAATCCTTTTAGGATGTTTAGGCTGTGCTCGGCCAGCCGGCGTGGGATCCTGGCATGTCTGAACGGTGCCAGGCAAAAATGTCCCAATTTTTGCGTAGGAATTCTTGTAGTGCGGCGTCTACATCAGGGTTTAATTGTGCCCCGATGGAGGCCGTTTTTGTAGGGTCCGTTGGATGGACTTGGAATTTGACTATCTCGTCCGCCGGTTTAAAGGAGGTGGACTTGGATCTCTTGTCGAGTATCACATCGTCCCTATTCACCGTGGAGCGCAGTGCAGAGAGTTCCTCGGCTGCTAGGGCTTCGGATAGTGCCTGCAGGAACAGTGCGGCTGTCTTGTTTTCGGCGTGGAGTGCTATGTCTGGGTCACTAGCAAGAGTGATGATTCTGTTGGGCCCGGGCATTTTGAGCTTCATGTACCCGTAATGGGGTATAGCTTGGAAAATTGTGAATGCCTCTCGCCCTAATAGAGCGTGATATCCACTGCTGAATGGGGCCACTTGGAACGTGACCTCTTCGGACCTGTAATTATCCGGCGTGCCGAACACCACATCCAGTGTGATTTTTCCAGTACAACATGCTTCCCGACTGGGGATTATTCCTCTAAAGGTTGTGCTGCTTTGCTCAATGCGGCTCCCGTCTATTTCAATTTTTGGAGGGTTTCCTCGTAAATGAGGTTCAATCCGCTGCCACCGTCCATGAGTACCTTGGTAAGGCGAAAGCCGTCCACTATTGGACTGAGGACCAACGCGGCTGGTGTTTTGGCTGTTCGGAATTTAGTTTCGTCACTGGCATTAAAGGTAATAGCCGTGTCACTCCATGGGTTTATTGTTGCTACTTGGTAGACTTCGGCAAGGCTGCGGAGTGTTCGTTTGCGCATATTATTTGATGCGGAAGTCTCGAAGACTGTTAATACCGTACTGGTATCCTTGGGCTGGTGCTCTGGAGTTAGAAGCTCTTCGCCACTTTTGGCCACCTGCCGTAGTATCCAACATGCTCTAAGGCTATGAGTTGGAGTGGCACCCTCTGTACTATGAATTTTTCAGGGCCCATTGAGCCATCCTTCCAGTACGGTTCCATGCCCTATAGAGGGTTTTTTCTTTTTGGTGTTTAACCCAGGTGCCTGGCGATAATGCGCCCTTTTATTTCGGACTGGGGTTGTATTCAGGGCCGGATTATCCCAAAATTTGATTTCGGTTTTCCAGGCGCTTTCCATCACACAATACTTTCGTACTATGGACGCCAAGTCAGCGAAGCGTGTAATTTCACGATGACTTACGGCGTTGAGGATTCCCTTGTCCGTGTAATTATTGCAGAAGAATGAAATTGCGTCCTCCTCGCGGCAGTCCTTTATCCTGTTCATAACCAGGAGGAATCTGGCCTAGTAATGGTGTACTGTTTCTGCGGGCTCTTGCCGGATTTGGTATAGATCGCTTATGTTTGGGTGGGCAGGTGGAATTAAAATCAGAACCCCGTCCACTTTAAGACTCAGGGGCCAAGTAGTTTCCGAACTTGGAAGCTTGGGTCCTTGAATGTTGTCCAATTAATCTAGCCCGCTGCCTGACTTTAGGTTCAGGGCTTGAGTGACATCCTGCCCTCCGCGAGAATCCGGCATGGAGGGATCGGGAGTCCGGACATAGCTAGTCCTTAAGATAGAAGAAGGGTCGCCGTATGGTTCCTCTACCATAGCAACGTGGCGGGTAACCTGGGGAGAGTTAATCTCTCTCAGATCGGGTTTAGGCCCAATCTGATCATAGTCTGTAGCGACTCCCAGGGCGGCGATGCGATCCAAGAGCTCGTTTAAGGAAGAGAGCTCCATCGGATCTAACTGCTCGGCTAGTTCCGAGCTAACGTGAAGATTGCTTTCGATGACCTGAGAAGTCATCGTCGGTGCGGCGGCTGGACAGGCGGTCATAAGGAAACCGCCTAGCCGGAGAGTTTGGCCAATAGCCAAAGCTCCTTTAGCAACAGTGTCATCTTTAAAGACGGGATGAGGCATCCTTCCTGATGGCGACGACACAGAGGAACTCTCAATGAAAGTACCAATATCGGTGTCAAAAGCTGGCGGATCTCGGGTAGGGGTCCCGGCGTGCGTCTAGGCGGATGGTAATAGGAGACAAGGGACACGATGTTTTTACCTGTGTTGGGCCCTCTCGATGGAGGTAAAACCCTACTCCTGCTTGATTGATATTGATGATATGGGTAGTACAAGAGTAGATCTACCACGAGATCAGAGACGCTAAACCCTAGAAGCTAGCCTATGGTATGATTGTTGTTCGTCCTACGGACTAAAACCCTCTGGTTTATATAGGCACCAAAGAGGGTTAGGGTTACACAGAGTCGGTTACAATGGTAGGAGATCTACATATCCGTATCGCCAAGCTTGCCTTCCACGCCAAGGAAAGTGACATCCGGACACGGGACGAAGTCTTCAATCTTGTATCTTCATAGTCCAGGAGTCCGGCCAAAGGTGATAGTTCGGCTATCTGGACACCCCCTAATCCGGGACTCCCTCATATGGACAAGACTATTCCCGAGCTCTTCGCAATGCTAAAAGCTGCTGAGGTAGAAATCAAGAAGGAGCATCATGTATTGATGGTCAAAAAGACCACCAGTTTCAAGAAAAAGGGCAAAGGGAAGAAGAAGGGGAACTTTAAGAAGAACAACAAACAAGTTGCTGCTCAAGAGAAGAAACCCAAGTCCGGACCTAAGCTCGAGATCGAGTGCTTCTCGCAAGCAGATCGACACTAGAAGCGGAACTGCCCCAAGTATTTGGCGGATAAGAAGGATGGCAAAGTGAACAAAGGTATATGTGATATACATGTTATTGACGTGTACCTTACTAATGCTCGCAGTAGTACCTGGGTATTTGATACTGGTTCTGTTGCTAATATTTGCAACTCGAAACCGGGACTATGGATTAAGCAAATATTGGCTAAGGACGAAGTGACGATGCGCGTGGGAAATGGTTCCAAAGTCGATGTGATCGCGGTCGGCACGCTACCTCTACATCTACCATCAGGATTAGTTTTAGACCTGAATAATTGTTATTTGGTGCCAGCATTAAGCATGAACATTATATATGGATCTTGTTTGATGCGAGACGGTTATTCATTTAAATCAGAGAATAATGGTTGTTCTATTTATATGAGTAATATCTTTTATGGTCATGCACCCTTGAAGAGTGGTCTATTTTTATTAAATCTCGATAGTAGTAATACACATATTCATATTGTTGAAGCCAAAAGATGTAGAGTTGATAATGATAGTGCAACTTATTTGTGGCACTGCCGTTTGGGTCATATTGGTGTAAAGCGCATGAAGAAACTCCATCTTGATGGACTTCGGAATCACTTGATTATGAATCACTTGGTACTTGCGTAACCGTGCCTCATGGGCAAGATGACTAAAACACCGTTCTCCGGAACTATGGAGCGAGCAACTGATTTGTTGGAAATCATACATCGATGTATGTGGTCCAATGAATATTGAGGCTCGCGGCGGGTATCGTTATTTTCTCACCTTCACAGATGATTTGAGCAGATATGGGTATATCTACTTGATGAAACACAAGTCTGAAACATTTGAAAAGTTCAAAGAATTTCAGAGTGAAGTGGAAAATCATCGTAACAAGAAAATAAAATTTCTATGATCTGATCGTGGAGGAGAATATTTGAGTTACGAGTTTGGTTTACATTTGAAGCAATGCGGAATAGTTTCACAACTCACGCCACACGGAACACCACAACGAAATGGTGTGTCCGAACGTCGTAATCGTACTTTACTAGATATGGTGCGATCTATGATGTCTCTTACTGATTTACCACTATAGTTTTGGGGTTATGCTTTAGAGACGGCCGCATTCACGTTAAATAGGGCACCATCAAAATCCGTTGAGACGACGCCTTATGAACTGTGGTTTGGCAACAAACCAAAGTTGTCTTTTCTTAAAGTTTGGGGCTGCGATGCTTATGTGAAGAAACTTCAACCAGATAAGCTCGAACCCAAATCGGAGAAATGTGTCTTCATAGGATACCCAAAAGAGACTTGGGTACACCTTCTATCACAGATCTGAGGGCAAGATTTTTGTTGCTAAATTCGGATCCTTTCTAGAGAAGGAGTTTCTCTCGAAAGAAGTGAGTGGGAGGAAAGTAGAACTTGATGAGGTAATGGATACTGCTCCCTTATTATAAAGTAGTTCATCACAATAACCGGTTCCTGTGACAACTACACCAATCAGTGAGGAAGCTAATGATATTGATCATGAAACTTCAGATCAAGTTACTACCGAACCTCGTAGGTCTACCAGAGTAAGATCCGCACCAGAGTGGTATGGTAATCCTATTCTGGAAGTCATGTTACTTGACCATGGCGAACCTACAAACTATGAGGAAGCGATGATGAGCCCAGATTCTGCAAAATGGCTTGAGGCCATGAAATCTGAGATGGGATCCATGTATGAGAACAAAGTATGGACTTTGGTTGACTTGCTTGATGATCGGCAAGCCATCGAGAATAAATGGATCTTCAAGAAGAAGGCAAACACTGATGGTAATGTAACTGTCTACAAATATCGACTTGTTGCGAAAGGTTTTCGACAAGTTCAAGGGGTTGACTACGATGAGACTTTCTCACCCGTAGCGATGCTTAAGTCTATCCGAATCATGTTAGCAATTGCCGCATTTTATGATTATGAAATTTGGCAAATGGATGTCAAAACTGCATTCCTGAATGGATTTCTGAAAGAAGAGTTGTATATGATGCAGCCGGAGGGTTTTGTCGATCCAAAATGTGCTAACAAAGTGTGCAAGCTCCAGCGATCCATTTATGGACTGGTGCAAGCATCTCGGAGTTGGAATAAACGCTTTGATAGTGTGATCAAAGCATATGGTTTTATACAGAGTTTTGGAGAAGCCTGTATTTACAAGAAAGTGAGTGGGAGCTCAGAGCATTTACGATATTATATGTAGATTACATATTCTTAATTGGAAATGATATAGAATTTCTGGATAGCATAAAGGGATACTTGAATAAAAGTTTTTCGATGAAAGACCTCGGTGAAGCTGCTTACATATTGGGCATCAAGATCTATAGAGATAGATCAAGACGCTTGATTGGACTTTCACAAAGCACATACCTTGATAAAGTTTTGAAAAAGTTCAAATGGATCGCAAAGAAAGGATTCTTGCTCAGATTACAAGGTGTGAAGTTGAGTCGACTCAATGCCCGATCACAGCAGAAGATAGAGAGAAAATGAAAGATGTTCCTATGCTTCAGCCATAGGCTCTATCATGTATGCAATGCTGTGTACTGCACTGATGTATGCTTAGCAATAAAGTTTGGCAGGAGGTACCAAATTAATCCAGAGTGGATCATCGACAGCGGTCAAGAATATCCGAAAGACACGAAAAGGACTAAGGATATGTTTCTCGTTTATGGAGGTGACAAAGAGCTAGTCGTAAATGGTTACGTTGATGCAAGCTTTGACACTGCTCCGGACGATTCTAAATCGCAAACCGGATACGTGTTTATATTGAACGGTGGAGCTGTCAGTTGGTGCAGTTCTAAACAAAGCGTCGTGGCGGGATCTACATGCAAAGCGGAGTACATAGCTGCTTCGGAAGCAGCAAATGAAGGAGTTTGGATGAAAGAGTTCATTTCTGATCTAGGTGTCATACCTAGTGCATCGAGACCAATGAAGATCTTCTGTGACAATACTGGTGCAATTGCCTTGGCAAAGGAATCTAGAGTTCACAAGAGGACCAAGCACATCAAGAGACGCTTCAATTCCATCCGGGACCAAGTCCAGGTGGGAGACATAGAGATTTGCAAAATACATACGGATCTGAATGTTGCAGAGCCGTTGACTAAGCCTCTTCCACGAGCAAAACATGATCAACACCAAGACTCCATGGGTGTTAGAATCATTGTGTAATCTAAATTATTGACTCTAGTGCAAGTGGGAGGCTGAAGGAAATATGCCCTAGAGGCAATAATAAAGTTATTATTCATTTCCTCATATCATGATAAATGTTTATTATTCATGCTATAATTGTATGAACCGGAAACATGATACATGTGTGAATACATAGACAAACTTAATGTCACTAGTATGCCTCTACTTGACTAGCTCATTAAACAAAGATGGTTATGTTTCCTAACCATATACATGTGTTGTCATTTGATTAACGGGATCACATCATTAGGACAATGATATGATTGACTTGACCCATTCCGTTAGCTTAGCACTTGATCGTTTAATATGTTGCTATTGCTTTCTTCATGACTTAAACAAGTTCCTATAACTATGAGATTATGAAACTCCCGTTTACCGGAGGAACACTTTGTGTACTACCAAACGTCACAACGTAACTGGGTGATTATAAAGGAGCTCTACAGGTGTCTCCAATGGTACATGTTGAGTTGGCGTATTTCGAGATTAGGTTTTGTCACTCCGATTGTCGGAGAGGTATCTCTGGGCCCTCTCGGTAATGCACATCAATATAAGCCTTGCAAGCAATGTAGCCAATGAGTTAGTTACGAAATGATGCATTACGTAATGAGTAAAGAGACTTGCCGGTAATGAGATTGAACTAGGTATTGAGATACCGACGATCGAATCTCGGGCAAGTAACATACCGATGACAAAGGGAACAACTTATGTTGTTGTGCGGTTTGACCGATAAAGATCTTCGTAGAATATGTAGGAGCCAATATGAGCATCCAGGTTCCGCTATTGGCTATTGACCGGAAACAGTTGTAGGTCATGTCTACATAGTTCTCGAACCCGTAGGGTCCGCACGCTTAAGGTTTCGATGACAGTTATATTATGAGTTTATAAGTTTTGATGTACCAAAGTTTGTTCAGAGTCCTGAATGATATTACGGACATGACGAGGAGTCTCGAAATGGTCGAGACATGAAGATTGATATATTGGAAGCCTATATTTGGATATCGGAAGTGTTCCGGGTGAAATCGGGATTTTATCGGAGTACCGGGAGGTTACCGGAACCCCCGGGGGCTTAATGGGCCTACATGGGCCCTAGTGGAGAGGAGGAGAGGATGAAAGGGCTGGGCCGCGCGCCCCTCCCCCTAGTCCGAATAGGACAAGGAGAGGGGGGCGGCGCCCCCCTTTCCTTCCTCTCTCCCTCCTCCTTCCCCCCTTCTCCTACTCCAACAAGGAAAGAAGGGAGTCCTACTCCCGGTGGGAGTAGGATTCCCGTTGGAGCGCCCCTCCTTGGCCGGCCGCCCCCTCCCCCTTGGCTCCATTATATACGGGGGCAGGGGGCACTTCTAGACTAAACAATTGATCTCTTGATCTCTTAGCCGTGTGCGGTGCCCCCCTCCACCATAGTCCTCGATAATATTGTATCGGTGCTTAGGCGAAGCCCTGCGACGGTAGAACATCAAGATCGTCACCACGCCGTCGTGCTGATGGAACTCTTCCCCGACATTCTACTGGATCGGAGTCCGGGGATCGTCATCGAGCTGAACGTGTGCTAGAAATCGGAGGTGCCGTAGTTTTGGTGCTTGATCAGTCGGGCCGTGAAGACGTACGACTACATCAACCGCGTTGTTCTAACGCTTCCGCTTTCGGTCTACGAGGCTACGTGGACAACACTCTCCCCCCTCGTTGCTATGCATCACCATGATCTTGCGTGTGCGTAGGAATTGTTTTGAAATTACTATGTTCCCCAACACCCAGTAGGGGCCGTTTTTATTTAGTTTCATTTCGAAACCAATGCCTTCTTTTTAGGATTTTTTTTGTCAAGAATGGATTTCTTCAGGACATAACAGAGGTTTTGATGCCCTTTGAGACTTTTGATCATTCCTGTCTGAAGAAGATCCTTCAACCTGACATTTTCATCAGACACTGCTACTTCTTGAGCTTGCGTTGATTTTCCCTTGAAGAGGAAAGGATGATGCAGCAAATTTAGAGATAAGTATTTCCCTCAGTTAAGAACGAAGGTATCAATCCAGTAGGAGGCACAAGCAAGTCCCCAATATATGCACCTGCACAAACTAACAAACACTTGCACACAACATAAAAAAGGGGTTGTCAATCCCTTCACGGTCACGAGCAAAAGTGAGATCTGATAGAGATAGGTACAAAACAAATAAAAGTAAATAAAACTCAGCGAGGTATTTTTCTATTTTTGGTTTTATAGATATGAAAATATATGATGGAAAATAGACCCCGGGGCTATAGGTTTCACTAGAGGCTTCTCTCTTGAAGAAAGCATACGGTGGGTAAACAAATTACTGTTGAGCAATTGATAGAAAAGCGCATAATTATGATGATATCCAAGACAATGATCATGAATATAGGCATACCATTCGTGAAAAGTAGACCGACTCCTTCCTGCATCTACCACCATTACTCCACACATCGACCAACTCCTGCCTGCATCTAGAGTATTAAGTTCACAAGAACAGAGTAATGCTTTAAGCAAGATGACATGATGCAGAGGGATAGATCTAATCAATATGGTAAAACCCCCATGTTTTTATCCTTATGGCAACAGTACAAATATGTGCGTCGCTACCATTACAGTCACTGGGTGAGGACACCACAAGATTAAACCGATCACAAAGCACCTCTCCCATTGCAAGAAAAAACAATCTACTTGGCCAAACTAGATTGATAGATCAAAGAGAAATACAAAGCTATCTTAATTATGCATAGAAGTTTTGGGGAAAGACTCAAATAATATTCATCGATAATCTGATCATAAATCCACAATTAATCAGATCTCAACAAACGCATCGCAAAAGAAGATTACATCAAATAGATCTCCAAGAACATCAAGGAAAACATTGTATTGAAGATCAAAGAGAGAGAATAAGCCATCTAGCTACTAGCTATGGACCCGTAGGTCTGTGGTAAACTACTCACACATCATAGGAAGGGCAGCAAGGTCGGTGTAGAGGCCCTCTATGATCCAATCCCCCTCCGGTGGAGTACCAGAAAAGGCCCCAAGATGGGATCTCATGAGGTCAGAGGCTTGCGGCAGCGGAAGATTATTTTGGTGTGCCCTCTGGTGTAGGGGGAATATTTGGGTATTTGTGGAGCAAGGATTAGGGTTAGGGGAGTCTTGAGGGGCCCACAAGCCTGGGGGGCGCCCCATAGGGCGCGCCCTCAAGGCTTGTGGCCTTCTGTGGCTCCTCTGGCCTCTGTGTCTTGTGGTCCAAGAAAAATCATCGTAAAGTTTTATTCTGTTTGGACTCCATTTGGTATTGATTTTCTGTAAAAGACAACAACAAGGAAAAAAACAGCAACTGGCACTAGGCACTAGGTTAATAGATTGTTCCTGAAAAATGATATAAAATAGCATATAAATGCATATAAAACATCCAAGATAGATAAAATAATAGCATGGAACAATAAAAAATTATAGATACATGGGAGACGTATCAGGCACATATCCATTTTCCTTGACCAAGGGGTTAGCATTCAAAGAGGATTCAACATTTGATTCAAAATTGCTGCGTTCAAGCCACTTTAAGCAAGGAGGTATGAACACTTCAGTTTTCTCCTTGAGTTGTTGGGTGAGAAGATAATTTTCTTTGATTAAATCATCATGACCCTCTCTCAGCAACTCGAGTTCCTGTTTCCTTGTTAGGTAATTAAAAGTCAATCTCTCATTGTCGACCGAGAGAAAATCATGATGATTAATCAGTTCTTCCATCTGAGACTTGATAGCAGAGTGCTCCTCAGTCAACGACTGGTTTTTCTCCATATCCTCAATCAACAACCCTCCGGATTTCTTGAGAGTTTTCTCAATTTTCTCGACAGAGTTTTGTTGCTTCTTGGCAATTTTTATCAGCTTAGCATGGTCATCCTCATCAAAAGAAAATTGATCACTGGTGTAAACCTTGTGATGTTTGGAGGGTAACTTTTCTTTTGAAGCTTTGGCCATGAAGCAATTCTCGAAGAAGTTCGATGCAGGGGCAGATGCACATGCTATGTCGGCCATGCCTGAGTCTGAACCATCATAAGATTCAACAACTTCTTCGGAGTGGGATGCCTGCTATTCATCACAGCCCATCTCCTTAATGATGTTTGCCTTCGCCTTGCGAGAGGTTTTCTTGCAGTTGGACAAAGACTTGGAGGGATTCCGTGAATAAGATCTGGACGAGGACTTGGAGGAGGAGATGTCCTTCTTATTGAAGAACTTCTTTGATTTCTTCTCATCATGTGAATCGTAGTTCTTGCTCTTCCCTTTTCCATGCTTGCTATTTCCTGAGTAAAATCTTCCACTGGCGCGAATCTCAGCTTCCTAGAGAGGACAGTCCGAGATGAAATGTCCTGGTTTCTTGCACTTGAAATAGGTGTAATCTCCAATAGGCTTTGGCAAAGACTTTGAACTCCCAGAGTTGCTAGATCCTTTTCTCTTAATTTGATTCTTCTTTTGGAAGTGCTGGAACCATTTTGTGAACAACGCAGGATCTTTCCTGATTCTTTTCGGTTCATCAAAATCTTCTTCAGCATTGTCTTCTGAGGAATAATAAACCACAACCTTGAGAGAGTGACTCTTTCGGTGACTAGAACAATAGAGATCTCTCTTCTCTTCTTGTTGTTACTCATGGGTGTTCAACCTTTCCTTGATATTAGTAGAGTCAAGAATTTTGAAATCAGCTCGTTCGCGAATCATTAGAACAAAGGTGTCGAAGGAACTATCAAGGGATTTGAGCAAATTCTACACAACCTCATGGTCGGGGCTGTCTTTGGTGCCGAGATATTGCAGCTCGTTCATAATGTCACTTAGACGATCGAGTGTTTGCTGACGGCTTTCATTGCCAATTCTCTTGAATTAGTTGAACTTCGCACAAAGAGTGTTAAGCTTCTTTCTGAGTTGAAACACCTTCATTGATCTTCTCCAGAATATCCCATTATTCCTTCGTAGTTTCACACTGGTGATAACGAAGAAACTTACCATGAGAGAGATGACCACCAATTTCATCTTTGGCCTGAGCATCCATCTGAATGAGTTTCTTCTCGTAATTAGTAGGAACTTGAGGAACTTCGACTGTGAACCCATGCCGCACCACATTCCACAACTCATCATCAATTGCTCGGAGACGTATCTTCATCTTCTCTTTCCAAAAAGGGTACTCTGTCCCATCGAAGATATGGATCTTGAGGTGCGACTTGTAGCTCACTGAAGACATACTTAAACTCCAAGGTTGTTAGACCAAAATAAGCAGCACGAAAAGAGTAACCTGGCTCTAATACCAATTGTAGAAATGAAGTATGTCTACCAGAGGGGGGCATGGATGGGAGTTGTACAATTTCTTCGGAAACTTCAAAACTCTCAAAACCCAGCAGCAGAACGAATAAATGTAAATTACAATGAGCGAGAACAAACTAGCGAGCAAGAGGTGACAACATGTACCAAAGAGAATCACTTGATTGAATCTACTCATACAGCTCGGACCGAATGAAAAGCTAGAGAATACATAACAAGTGAAGCTCGATGGCGACAGGGTATTTTGTAGACTAGTTCGCCCTTTTGCAAAAGGACTACGTCTGATTGGAGGGGTTTGTGACTTAACACGGAAGATAAACTCTCCTCGACGTATTGTTCTCGACAATTGGCTTGTCAACCAATGTCGATTACTTGTGGTAGATGCTTGAGGTGATCTCCGAACCTTTACATACTTCTTCTTCGAGAACCATAATTACTATTGGCCTCTGAAGAGATTGACACCTAACCGTCTAGAAAGTTCGTAGCTCTCAGGAGTAATAGGTGGAGCGTACTGGACTTAGATTCAAGTGATGCTAAACTACTATCTAATTATTTGGCTATGGGGTTTTTCTATCGGTGGATTTAAAACACAAATCACTCTAGAGAGGGTTGCTCAACTAAATTCTCTGAACCAAATGGAGCTACCACCAGACAAAGCTGGTGCTGGGTGGCTACTTATAGCCATACCCTTCACAGATGGGAAATGACCCTTTTGGACACGCGGTCGAACCAATGGCCAACCGACACGTTCTCAACGGTCATATATTCAAAGCAATTGTAACATTACTTGAGGAACAAGTAGTGCTAAGTTTTCAGTCAGAGAAAAATCTCTCGCAGCGAAGAAGATCACAGTCTCTTACTTGCGAGTGTTTTCTTGGAACAGAAAGAGATTTCTCTCTGAACTCACATATTATTGGGATTAGCATGAGAGAATCAAAGTTTTGAACACTATACCCCTCTTAAAGTATGGTGGTCCTATGACTCAGTAAAGAGAAAGAGTAACAACAAAACATATGCTATGTCTTCACTTCATCTTTAACTTCCCGGCTGCAGTCAATTTATTCGGACGGCACCAAACCAATTGTTTTGCATCAAAAAAAATTGGGTGGCACTCTCAACAACATAATCTTCGATAATAATCCTCGCAACCACGCAGGAGATTATCTACGGAGTTTGTACCAAAATCCTCATGGCTTCAGGGACCTGTTACTCTGTGCGCACTAGCAAACACATTGGTCCCTTACTGTTTATGTCGACAATCTTCAAAACATAAGGAGGAAAACTATTGCACCAACAAGAACCCTAGCCTCTGGAGATCATCTAGAGGAGGGATTGACAAGGGGAAGAATGCCATCCTACTCAGCATCAACGGGGCGGCTACAACATCATCGCTACTGTCATCATCGTCATCATCATCACCATCATCATCATCATCATTGTCGTCACTACCATCATCATCTTCATCATTCACATCCTTATCAGTGTAACCCCAGGAACCCTAGTGGATCATCTTGTTTGTTATTTGAATCATCCATCCATGTATGCCATGTCCATTGCTATGATGTTTGTTGCCCCTATGTGTGAGTATACCCCTAGTTCTCAGGGATATGAATGAAACCTTGGTATGTGTAGGATCTTGTGGATATGACATTCTCTGTTGAATGCTTATTTTAATTACTTCGTGAATGTTGTGAAGGGGCCCCACTCAGTATTTGTGCCTTATGGCCACAAAGTATATCACTGTCGTTGCAAAGGGCTAGGACGTGAAGGTAATTCGAGGTGACAGTAAAAGCCTTTGCCCCTAAACTTTGCAATTGACTGGGGAATTACTGCGAACCGTTAGAGAGGTCGCATCCATTGCATAACCCTTAATTATCATTATTTGTAACCCTAATGGGGAGGCTGTAGTAGTGGCGTGTGTGGCACAAAGTATACTTCGAATAGAACATGTTCTGTTCCCAGCTTCACCCAGCATAATCCTCAACAGTGGCTCAAGTATCCATCCCATACTATGCCCGTGCATAGGTGAACTAGAAACATACCAATGGGGATTCCAGACTCCCTGAGAATGCCTTACTCCTATGTGGTTCCATTAGTCACTCTGATAATTGTTCTTTGTTTAATTTTATGATATTTGCTTCAAAGTTTCTTCCACTACTCAATCACCATTTATTTCCGCCCTCGCTTTGCTTTGAGTCGACAATTACACTACAAAATTTGCTATATTTTGTGATGTTTCACTTGTGTCATGTATAACCCTTTTTCGTTATGGAAAATATGTCGGTGACGTTTTCCGGCCGTCACCCCCACCTTCATCGAAGTGCCGTCGTAAAATAAATTTTTGATGGTACCACTTTTTTCATCACACAAGGTTGCCTTTTATGTGATGAATCAAATAATGTTACCAATGGCCTTTTTTATGTCAGGCCAAATTGTCACTTATGATAGCCCAATCCATCGCCTAATATCTTTTTCATGGCGATAATCCGTCACCGGTAATCAGTTCAAGGGGTTGACCGGTCAAATATTCAGACACGTGGGCCAGCATTTGCTAGCGTGGCTTCTTCCATGTGGGTCTGCCATGGCTTTTATCACCGACGGTCCCGCCAGTAATAACTTGGTGTCAGATTTGACCGGTTAATGATGTTGACATATGGTCCAAGAAGATGCTAACATGGCTGCTTACATGTGGGACCAGATGGTGCTAATGTGGCTGCTTACGTGTGGGTCTGGATGGTGCTGATGTGGCTGCTTACAAGTGAGGACACGACTATGGTGACGATTACAATTTCCGTCACCAGTATCGTCACAAGTTTTATTATAGCATCAAAATGTGCACGGTTGATTTTGTAGGCCAATTTGAATTTGAATTAGAGAAAAATGGAAATTTAAGAATGCCATCACAACTTTTATTATAATAACAATGGGACTTGACATTTCTCACACTAGTGATCCGCATATTAAAATAAGCATGCAAATGAAATATTATCAAGCATTAGAAATAAGAAATTGGAGAAAGCATCATGATGAACAGTAGTGCACCATAAGTGATTGATGGGTTGTGAGGCACCTCCTGTGAGGACTGCGAGGACTTTCTTAAGAGATGACTAAGCATTCCCTCCATTTGTTGTTGCTTTTTTGAAAGCCTCTGGTTTTTCTCTCCTGGTCTGTCTTGATAATTTCTATTTCCAGTTGTTGTTTCCTTTTGAGATTGATTTCCTGCGTCTATGCACTAATTAGGACATTCAGATTTTTTGCATATGTGGCATTTACCTATTTTTGTGTCTGTAGCTTGTGATGAAATCTTCGCTTCTAGCTATGCATTGTTTAGAGGATGAATTATGTGATGAGACGCCAAATATTAAAAGTATCATGGCGGAGGATCTCTTTTCCTTAATAATCTGCACGTCGGGTACTTGCGGCAGAAATTCTTGTAAACATGCCCTCTTTTCTGGTCTGCATCATGATTGAAAGCATTGCTCGTGCACTGTTAGTACATTCCACTAAGATGGCTCACCCAATAATTTTGAAGCCAAAACATTATAAATTACTTATGGGTGCTTCTATTGCAACCGGTTTCATACTGGAATCCTTCTCGATGTTTTGGAAGTTTCCGGAAAACCGAACTAGATGCTCTGTTCTTGTTGTTTTTTGCCTTATGGAATAAGGACACCCGCATCAGTACTGCATATCATGTAATAATAAACATATACATGATTTCAATAACTTATTATCAGTACTGCATATCATGTTGTAGCTATGAGGGGTATCATATTTTGAACCGTCAGCCGTACCGCTTACCACCACATCATGTATGTTTGCTTTTCCCTTGTCGGAAAATTGCTACAACATGAAGCAAAAACTTAGTACGACAGAGACTGCATAAGTCTGAAATCTCAAAAGGAAGCCAACATATTATCTATGGTTTCTGACCTTGTTAGAACATTTGGCCATGAAGTTATATTTACGTTGTTGAGCAATTTTTGGCAAAATTCTTCTGTAAATGCATCCTTCTGGTCAATTCCGAGCTACCCCTGAATAAACCATGTACCCATGAAAGTTAGAACACATGCAATTCATGGTTTAATGAATGTGTTATAGGAAATTGCATAATACAGATGCATGACAAATAAGCAAGGGAAGTTTACCTTGTAAATAGTTGGGGTCCATTTATTCTTTTTTGTAACTAAAGATGAAGGTACATATTCATGCATATCAACATCATAGACATCACCTTCCTCCTCTGAATTGTTTTCTGAATCATCATCTGTTTGCGTGCAAGCATGCACAAAAGAATGTGCTATAAAAGCGAAATCTGAGGACCAATGGTACCAACACAGTGTTTCTTCATGCATGTAGATATTCGAGCATCATTGTTTTTCATTGTTTCCGCCAGTACCTGCTTGTATACTTTTGTTGATTTGCTGCTAGGAGTTGAGAATCAAAGAAGAATTATTGACGTCCATGTTCATCATTGGTGCAATTACTTATGTTTCAAATATGAATTAAACATAAAATATACAAGTATCAACAAATAATCAGGATCTGCCTAATAAGACCATGTGAGGTGAACTAGATCCCTAGATGAATGAACCGTAGAACGAACTGTAATACATAGAACAAAATTGAGTTGATATACAAGAATCAAAAGGTGCAAGTACATCAAGAGGCCAAAATGAAGCACATGTATAAATCCTGATGGGTGTCACAAATATAGATAGGGTTGTGGGGTTGGATGGCGGGAGATAAACTTCTCACCTGGTTGCTTATGATAAGGTTTTGGGGCAGACGACAACGTTTTGTGGACTTCCTCGCTATGGAGTGTCCCAGCCAATGCATAGGAGGAGGTTTTGAAAATTGAGCGTGTCATTCAAAATTTATGGAGGGAATGAAAACACTGGTGGGAGTAAAAATTAGGAGGGAAAGGCAATTTATTTTTAGTCGTGCCGGGAAAGACAATTTGGGGCTGATCGTAAGTATTCAAGTTGTTGTACCAAATAGACGTGACAACCATTCAGGTTTTCTATCCGTTTTCCACTGAAAAAATAATCGAGTAAAATTGTTTGTCAAAAAAATGTACACCTTGTAAAATTGTATAATTGTGGCCCTATTGGCGAGGTAAAAAAGCCTCTCAACGAATTGCAAATGTTTGGTTTGACATCTGCTTATGAATAGGTTTGAGCCACCGCAATGTGATGCATGATTCAACAAGAGATGTTTTAAATGAACACACTGTTACACTTTCCATGTGACTTGAACAATATTGAGCATGAATCTTGTTTTATTCCATTAATGATCACAAGTTCCACCTCACATTCGAACTTGCCACATGACGATGTGGACTAGGGGTTTACAAAGACAAGATCATTTTGAATCACCTTGCGAGAATAGGATTTTAAAAGTTGTGTAGGCAAGTTCTCCATAATGTACGAACCATGTTGTATATGTATTACCCACCCACTCACGTCTCATATCTCATTTGCTTCTACTTGGTCATTGTCGGGGATATACCCTGCGATATGACCTGGCCTGAAGTATGACCCCCCGGATATGGTGACTCACCAGTGACCCGGCTGGTACTTGGCGACTCACTTGTGACCTGCCCGAAGCTCAGCGACTCATTAGTGACCCGACGGGCGGGTCAGACGATTGACAAGACCCAACAGCCTAGAAGGCGGCTCGTGGGAAGGCCGACCCATGTTATGGTGGGCCGGCTTAAGAGGAAAGGCATAAGGAATATTTCCCTTAAAAGGGAAGCAAGACTAGGACTCCACTTGTAATAGAGTAATCCTAATCCTACTAGGACTAGTCATGTAAGCCGCCCCTTCAACTTATATAAGGAGGGGCAGGGCACCGCAAGAGGGACAAGTTAAGACAGACAAGTCGATAGCTCTCAAGATAGAGGTAGTGAAACCTCGCCCTTGTAATCGTGAGCATCACCATGATCAATATCAATGAAGCAAGATGTAGGCTTTTACCTCCATCGTGAGGGGCCGAACCTGGGTAAAACCTCCCATCTCTCGATTCTGACCAACCCCGTTCAAGCTACTACCTATTTGCGATGGCCTCACGACAAGTCCTCACACTAGGACATCTGCCGTGACAAAACCATGACAGTTGGTGCCCACCATGGGGCCGCGCACGGTGGTGTTGAGTTCTTGTAGGGAGCTATTCAGGGATCAAGAAGTTTGCAATTGAAAGGATGGAGAAGAGCCGATGCAGAACAATTATGCAAGATAACCCGACATGGGACAACTTTGAGCAAGAGATGTTAGATTTATTTATTTGGCGATCAAAAATCATGGTTAACTTTGAAGCTGGCAGTGCAAGTTTTTAGTCCATGATAAATTTAGGGTTATGATGCGACAGACAAACATAACCCGACGATTTGTCAAATCCGAAGACAGATTCGTATTTTTTGCAGTGGCCGCCATGCAAGACAAGGACAAACGTCTACTTTAATAAGTCGCCAGGATCCTGGTCAGTTTGCTTGTTAAACAAAGCAACCACGGTGACGGGGTAATGCTGGAGGGAATTGGAATTGGTCAATTGTGTTGATGCACGGAACACAAAGAAGTGTCAGTAGAAGATTTTAGCATATCGTGATTAAACAAGCCGACCTCATCAAATTGCCAGCCGGCCTCAATCACCAAACAAATCCGCATTGATGGAGTCGTCGCTGAGAGCCATCTGTTCTGCTGCGGTACGAGACTGAGCCACGTCAACCCACTCGCACAGAATGTTTCCTTGACCCACCGCAGAGACCATGACCTTGAGCTACCTCCGCCTCTACCGTGTCGCTGCCGCCACGGCTGAGCGGCCTCACCCTAATTTCAAGCCATCGTCAAATCGCCGCCTCGCCGGGGGCCTCCCTAAGCCACCATCGAGCCGCCATCGTCGCCTCCGCGGCCAACACTGCTTCATCTATGATACGTCTACAATGTATCTATAATTTTTGATTGTTCCATGCTATTATACTATCTATTTTGGATGTTTTATATGCATTAATATGCAATTTTATATTATTTTTGGGACTAACCTATTAACCGAGAGCCCAGTGCCAGTTTCTGTTTTTTTACCTGTTTTAGAGTTTCGCAGAAAAGTAATACCAAGCGGAGTCCAACCGGAATAAAACTTTCATGGTGATCTTTCTTGGACCAAAAGCAAACCAGGAGACTTGGAGATGAAGCCGGATATGCAACAAGGCGGCCACGAGGGTGGAGGGCCCTCTGAGGGGGTTAGGGCGCGCCCCCTGCCTCATGGGCCCCACGTGGGTCTCCTAATCTAGTTCCTTCGCCTACATATATACTCTTATACCTTGAAAACATCCAGGGAGCCACGAAACCATTTTTCACCGCCGCAACCTTCTGTACCCATGAGATCCCATCTAGGGACCTTTTTCGGCGTCCTGCCAGAGGGGGATTCGATCACGGAGGGCTTCTACATCAACACCATTGCCTCTTCTATGAAGCGTAAGTAGTTTACCGTGGACCTAAGGGTCCATAGCTAGTAGCTAGATGGCTTCTTCTCTCTCTTTGTTTCTCAATACCATGTTCTCCTCGATGTTCTTGGAGATCTATTCGATGTAATATTCTTTTGTGGTGTATTTGCCGAGATCCGATGAATTATGGATTTATGATTAGATTATCTATGAATATTATTTGAGTCTTCTCTGAATTCTTATATGCATGATTTGATATCTTTGCAAGTCTCTTCGAATTATCGGTTTAGTTTGGCCTACTAGATTGGTTTTTCTTGCAATGGGGGAAGTGCTTAGCTTTGGGTTCAATCTTTCGGTGTCCTTTCCCATTGACAGTAGGGGCAGCAAGGCACGTATTGTATTGTTGACATCGAGGATAGAAAATATGGAGTTTTCATCATATTGAGTTAATTCCTCTACATCATGTCATCTTACTTAATGCGTTCCTCCATTCTTTATGAACTTAATACTCTAGATGCATGCTGGATAGCGGTCGATGTGTGGAGTAATAGTAGTAGATGCAGAATCATTTTGGTCTACTTGACACGGACGTGATGCCTATGTTCATGATCATTGCCTTAGATATCATCATAACTTTGCGCTCTTCTATCAATTGCTCGGCAGTAATTTGTTCACCCACTGTAATATTTGCTATCTTGAGTGAAACCTATGGCCCCCGGGTCTATTTTATATCATATTATTTTCCCATCAACTTGCCATATTCTATCGTCGTTCCTTTAGTTTGCAATCTTTAGTTTCCAATCTATAAACCAAAAATACCAAAAATATTTACTTTACCGTTTATCTATCTCTATCAAATCTCACTTTTGCAAATAACCGTGAAGGGATTGACAACCCCTTCATCGTGTTGGGTGCAAGTTGTTGATTGTTTGTGTAGGTATTCGGTGACTTGTGCGTTGTCTCCTACTGGATTGATACCTTGGTTCTCAAACTGAGGGAAATACTTACTCTACTTTGCTGCATCACCCTTTCCTCTTCAACGGAAAAACCAACGCAAGCTCAAGAGGTAGCAGGAAGGATTTCTAAAAAGATATAAATAATAAGAAAAATTAGGAAAATCTGAGAAATTTGTGTACCAATCCAAAGCAAAAATAATCAGCTCAAAAGCACGTTTCTGTGAATTATCAAAACTAATTTACTAAGCGCAAAAGTTTCTGATTTTCAGCAGGATCAACACAACTATCACCGTAAGCTATCCTAAAGGTTCAAATTGGCACAAACACTAATTAAAACATAAAACCACATCTAATCAGAGGCCAGATGAATTATTTATTACTAAACAAGAAGCAAAAGCAAAGAACAAAAATAAAATTGGGTTGCCTCCCAACAAGCGCTATCGTTTAACGCCCTTAGCTAGGCATAAAAACGCGAATAGATCTAGGTATTGCCATAATAATGATAGGGAAAATCTCGAAAAATCATCTCATACTCTTGATGTTCAGCAGCAAGTTTCGTTTGTGGTAAGAAAAATTAATCAAAATGGCTAAATTTAATGGGACAAAAATCCCCAAGATCAAGCTCGGGAGGAATTGGTTCCTCCTTTGGCCCTTCATATTGTACAACCAACTCATCATTATAAGCATTCTTTTGGCAAAAAGTCATGAGCTTTTGTTCAAGAGAGAAACCAACCCGTTGTTCTGAATAGCAAAATCATCGTTAAGTTCAGAAATCCTATCAACTAGAACATTGGTAGGAACCCTCTTTCTTAATTTTTCATTATAAGCAACATGATCTAAGTATCGTAAACGCATTATGTCTTCTTGGTTAAAGAGAATTGGTTCTATGGGAGGACTACCAACGTCCATCCTATGATGTGCAAAAATTTCATTAGCCTCTTTTATTATAAATCTGAACTCATGTGCTAGAAAGATGGTAGCTGGGCGCTTAACAGGAGAATGCTCAATATTAGAAAACTCTAGAAAAATTCTTTGTATGGAAGGATGCATGTGAATAAATTGTCTTTCAAGTTCAACTACGAGCAAAGATATGGCATCTGCAAGACTACTAGTTTTATGGAGAATAGACCCACCCATAGTGGGTAAAGCACCAGCACAAGTAAAGAAATCTTGAATAACCCCTTCTCCAATAATTTGCCACTACCAATGTTGAACTTTTTAGTGTGCAAAATAGTAGGTTCTTCATGAGGATTAGTATTATCTAAAGCATCAAAGTTCCCCCCATTGTTACCACTATCCTTTTCAACAATAGCCTCCCCAATTTTACAGACATAGTGGCAACAAACCAATCTAACAAAAGAGCACACAAGAAGCAAGCAAAAAAGACGAACGGAAGAGGGGCGACGAAAAGGCAAATCTTTTTGAAAATCATTTTAGAGGTGGGGAGAGGAAAACGAGAGGCGAATGGTGAATAATGTAATGCAGGAGAGGAGACTTTATGGTGGGTACTCGGTATGGCTTGACTTGATGTAGGTCTCCCCGGTAACGACGCCAGAAATCCTTCCTGCTACCTCTTGAGCTTGCGTTGGTTTTTCCCTTGAAGAGGAAAGGATGATGGAGGCTATGATTCCCCCACAAGTCGGGCTGAGACTCCGAACGAAAAAAGAGGCCATAAAAAAGAGAGAAATGCCCGAAAAATGAGAGAAAAAGAGAGAAGGGGCAATGTTGCTATCCTTTTTCCACACTTGTGCTTCAAAGTAGCACCATGATCTTCATGATAGAGAGTCTCCTATTTTTTCACTTTCATATACTAGTGGGAATTTTTCATTATAGAACTTGGCTTGTATATTCCATTGATGGGCTTCCTCAAAATTGCCCTAGGTCTTCGTGAGCAAGCGAGTTGGATGCACACCCAGTTAGTTTCTTTTTGAGCTTTCATACACTTATAGCTATAGTGCATATATTGCATGGCAATCCCTACTCACTCACATTGATATCTATTGATGGGCATCTCCATAGCCCGTTGATACACCTAGTTGATGTGAGACTATCTTCTCCTTTCTGTCTTCTCCACAACCACCATATTCTATTCCACCTTAGTTGTTGTAGGGTCAAACCCTAGAGGGGATCTTTTCACACTTGGAGGGGGAAAAGGAGGAAGAACACTCAAGAACACAAGGAACAAGACACTCAAAAAAACCCAAATATCACATCCACTAGTGTAGCATACATGAGATCCACAAGATTACATGAACAATTGAAGGAAAATAGCACTAGGTAGTTCTTCCCACTAGGTGAGGTCTTGATGATGATCTTCTCCAAGAGGAGGCCTTGACAATACAAAGGATTCTTCCCTAGGCGGGGGCTTGATCTCCAAAGAGGAGGGGATACAAGGAGCAAAGCTCACAATGTTTTCTCTAATACTTTGCTAACCCTACAAATGAGCTAGGAGATGCCCTTATATAGTTTAGGGATGAAATAAGAGAGGAGGGGGAATACAAGGGCAAAGCCCCAAGGAGGCACGCAAGCTCTCGGTGTGGTGCTGTCACCCGGGGTAAAGAGGCTGGGCACCCGCACCGTCTAGGGACCCGGAGATGGAGGGGCCGGGCACCCGTGGCCCAAAGCCCAGGCACCCGGGGGTGCACTGGAGGCCGGTTGGGGCCTCAAGACAGGGCATCCGAGGCTGCACCCAGCGGCTGGAGGAGCGGAGGCCGGGCACCCGGTTGGCCAAGTCCCAGGCACCCGGGGGGCTGGGCGCAGTCGAGGGAGGGTCTGGGCACCCGGTGTCCAGAGGCCGGGCACCCGGGCCACACAGGGGCACCGCGCCAGGGGGGCGGGCACCCTGCGGGGAGAGGGCCGGGCACCCAGGCCAGCCAGGGAGGCCGCGGCCTTGGTGGTTGGAGGTGGCCAGGCACCCGGGTCCTTTGGTGGCCGGGCACCCGGAGTGGTCCGTGCCCTCCGTTGCTCCATTCTTCTCGTTCCCTTGTTCTTCTCGACTTCTTCTTCCTTCTCTTGTTCCGCATGTGCTTGGGCCTTCATCCTTGCTTCCTCACTATGATCTCCAATGTACCTAAGAACGCATAGTGTATCTCTTTGAGGTAGAATCCCATTCTCAAGTGAAACCGAACAAAACTCGGAGAGGAAAGAAGTGACCTCGTTCTCGATGTTGCGTGCACGCGCTCTTGTCATTGGTCCTCTCGGAGCCTGCGGTGGTGATGGACTGTCGGTGCGGGTAGTCGAGGGATGCTCCGCATCATTAGTGCTATATCCATGGCTCACGCTCATGTATTTCGTGAAGATTGAAAAAGTTTGAGAACATCAAAAGTATGAAATAATTGCTTGGCTTGTCAGCGGAGTTGTGCATGATTTAAATATTTTGTGTGATGAAGATAGAGCATAGCCAGACTATATGATTTTGTAGGGATAGCTTTCTTTGGCCATGTTATTTTGAGAAGACATGATTGCTTTGTTAGTATGCTTGAAGTATTACTATTTTATGTCAATATTAAACTTCTCTTTCTAATCTTTCGGATATGAACATTCATGCCACAATAAAGAAAATTACATGGATAAGTTTGTTAGGTAGCATTCCACATCAAAAATTCAGTTTTTATCGTTTACTTACTCGAGGACGAGCAGGAATTAAGCTTGGGGATGATTGATACATCTGCAACGTATCTATAATTTTTGATTGTTCCATTCTATTATATTATCTGTTTTGGATGATTTATATGCATTAATATGCAACTTTATATTATTTCTGGGACTAACCTATTAACCGAGAGCCCAATGCTAGTTTCTGTTTTTACCTGTTTTAAAGTTTCGCAGAAAAGGAATACCAAACGGAGTCCAAACGGAATGAAACTTTTGCAGTGATCTTTCTTGGACCAGAAGCAAACCAGGAGACTTGGAGATGAAGTCGGAGACGCAACAAGGTGGCCACGAGGGGGAGGGCACGCCTAGGGGGTGGGACGCGTCCTCCTGCCTCGTGGGCCCCTCGTGGGTCTGATGACCTAGTTCCTTTGCCTATATATACTCGTAGACCCTGAAAACATCCAGGGGAGCCACAAAACCACTTTTCCACCGCTGAAACCTTTTGTACCCGTGAGATCGCATCTAGGGACCTTTTCTGGCGTCCTGCTGGAGGGGGATTCGTTCACGGAGGGCTTCTACATCAACACCATTGCCTCTCTAATGAAGCGTGAGTAGTTTACCACAGACCTACGGGTCCATAGCTAGTAGCTAGATGGCTTCTTCTCTCTCTTTGATTCTCAATACCATGTTATCCTTGATGTTCTTGGAGATCTATATTCGTTTGCTGTGTGTTTTCCGAGATTCGATGAATTTTGGATTTATGATCAGATTATCTATGAATATTATTCGAGTCTTCTCTAAATTCTTATATGCATGATTTGATATCTTTGCAATTCTCTTCGAATTATAAGTTTAGTTTGGTTTTTCTTGCAGTGGGAGAAGTTCTTAGCTTTTGGTTCAATCTTGCGGTGTCCTTTCCTAGTAGGGACAGCAAGGCACATATTGTATTGTTGCCATCGAGGATAAAAATATGGGGTTTTCATCATATTGCTTGAGTTAATTCCTCCACATCATGTCATTTTACTTAATGCGTTACTCCGTTCTTTATGAACTTAATACTCTAGATGCATGCTGGATAGTGGTCGATGTGTGGAGTAATAGTAGTATATGCAGAATTGTTTCGGTCTACTTGACACGGATGTGATGCCTATGTTCATGATCATTGCCTTAGATATCGTCATAACTTTGCGCTCTTCTATAAGTTGCTCGACAGTAATTTGTTCACCCACCGTGATATTTGCTATCTTGAGAGAAGCCACTAGTGATACCTATGGCCCCCGGGTCTATTTTACATCATATTATTTTCCCATCAACTTGCCAATTTCTCTCGCCGTTCCTTTAATTTGCAATCTTTACTTTCCAATCTATAAACAAAAAATACCAAAAATATTTACTTTACCGTTTATCTATCTCTATCAGATCTCACTTTTGCAAATAATCGTGAAGGGATTGACAACCCCTCTATCGCGTTGGATGCAAGTTATTGATTGTTTTGTGGAGGTATTCAGTGAATTGTGCGTTGTCTCCTACTGGATTGATACCTTGGTTCTCAAACTAAGGGAAATACTTACTCTACTTTGCTTCATCAACCTTTCCTCTTCAAGGGTAAAACCAACGCAAGCTCAAGAGGTAGCATCATGCCGTGCTACTCAGCCGCGCACTGTCAAGTCACCGCTACCTCTACCATGAGCCGCCAGTGTGTCCGCACCTGTAGGATCGAAAGTATATCTAGAGGGGGGGGGGGTGATTAGACTACTTGACCAAATAAAAATCTAGCCTTTTCCCAATTTTAGTTCTTGGCAGATTTTAGCAACTTAGCACAAGTCAAGCAATCAACCTACACATGCAATTCTAAGAGTATAGCAGCGGAATGTAAAACAATTGCATATGAAGGTAAAGGGAGGAGTTTGAGGGAGCAAACGCAATGTTGACACGGAGATTTTTAGCCGTGGTTCCGATAGGTGGTGCTATCGTACATCCACGTTGATGGAGACTTCAACCCACGAAGTGTAACGGTTGCGCGAGTCCACGGAGGGCTCCACCCACGAAGGGTCCACAAAGAAGCAACCATGTGTATCCCACAATGGCCGTCGCCCACGAAGGACTTGCCTCACTAGGGGTAGATCTTCATGAAGTAGGTGATCTCCTTGCCCTTACAAACTCCTTGGTTCAACTCCACAATCTTGTCGGAGGCTCCCAAGTGACACCTAGCCAATCTAGGAGACACCACTCTCCAAGAAGTATAAAATGGTGTGTTGATGATGAACTCCTTGCTCTTGTGCTTCAAATGATAGTCTCCCCAACACTCAACTCTCTCTCACAGGATTTGGATTTGGTGGAAAGAAGATTTGAGTGGAAAGCAACTTGGGGAAGGCTAGAGATCAAGATTTATGTGGTAGGAATGGAAAATCTTGATCTCAACACAAGTGTAGGTGGTCCTCTCTCAGAAAATGTATGCTGGAAGTGTAGGTACGTTCTGATGGCTCTCTCCATGAATGAAGAGTGGGTGGAGGGGTATATATAGCCTCCACACAAAATCTAACCGTTACACACAACTTACCAAACTCAGTGGGACTGAATTGTGAAACTCGGTCGGACCGATTTAGGAAATAATGTGACCATTAGGATTTTCGGCGGGATCTACATGTCATCTCGGTGGGACCGATATGGTTAGGGTTAGGGCACAACGTAATCTCGGTGAGACCGATTACACAAACTCGGTGAGACCGATTTTGGTAATAGACACATAGAGAGTTGGTCAAGCAAACTCGGTGGGACCGATTCGCTCATCTCGGTTAGACCGAAACGTTACGAAGGGGAAACGGAGAGTTTGCATTGCAATATCGGTGGGACCGATCGCTAATCTCGGTTTGACCGAAACGTTACAAAGGGAAACAGAGAGATTGCAATCCCATCTCGGTGAGACCGAGATCCGTATCGGTGAGACCGAAAAGACTAGGGTTTTGTGGCCGTGGCTATGACATCTGAACTCGGTGGCACCGGATCGATAGTTTCGGTGGGGCCGAGTTTGTCTTTTGGTTTGGGTCATATGTGGATGTGAGAAAGTAGTTGAGGGCTTTGGAGCATATCACTAAGCATTTTGAGCAACAAACTATTAAGCAACACCTCATCCCTCCTTGATAGTATTGGCTTTTCCTATAGACTCAATGTGATCTTGGATCACTAAAATAGAAAATGTAGTGTCTTGTACTTTGAGCTTGAGCCAATCCTTTTGTCCTTAGCATTTCGAGGGATCCACTTTCCTCATCCACGCCGTGCCAATCATTGAGATTTCTTGAAATATTTATCTTGAAATAGCATTAGCTCAATGAGCTATATTTTGTTAGGAGTTACCAAAAGCACCCAGGGATAGTTGCCCTTTCAGTCTCCCCCTTTTTGGTAATTGATGACAACATATAGATCAAAGCTTCGACAAATGAAAATAAGATTTGAAAGACATTGCCGCTTTGAGAAGTATGTGATAAGTAAGAGCTCCCCCTAAAGTTGTGCACTATTAAATTTTTTCTTTGGATTGCAAATGCACAATGAGTTAGGATCATGGGTCACTCTTCCATGTCACATACATCTTGGTGGAGCACTCAGAATGATTATAATTAAACACATGCACTCATCACCAAGCAAAGTGAATGATCATATAAGGATGTAAAATATAATGTCATCCAACAAGCATTAATGTAGCATATGATCAAACACATGATCATCTAAGTATCTCACAAAAGGCATAATGTATCAAGCAAAACACACATAAAGTTCAACCACCAAAAGCAAGAGAGATAAAAAGTAACACTCTCTCTCGAAGCCTATGATCTATACATTCTTCTCCCCCTTTGGCAACAAGTTACCAAAAAGTTCAAAAATGCATAGTACTAATCGACTCTCAGGCTTGGTATTCATGTGGTGGTGTAGAGATGACTCCAAGGACGAAAGCATCATTTGATGTAGCTGGAGCTGGTGGAGTGGGAGTTGGAGCTGGAGGCACTGATGCTGTGGCAGCTGGTGCTGATGATGTAGCTCTGGTGTCTGGAACAGGCACTGCAGTAGATCTCTGACCTCTGGGCACTCTAGCAAATGCAACTGTGGTAGACTTGCCCTTCTTCTCCTCCACTTCCTCCTGAAGTTGCTCAACTGCAGTTTGGATTTCTGTGACCTTCAAATCAACTGCATAAAACTTTTGCTCTATGATTATCTCCAAGCTCTCCTGGTTTTGAGTCAGGGTGGCCAAGCCCTTCTCAATCCTCAAGGTGGAGGCAATCAAGTAGCCAAGTTGGTCTTGCTTGCTCTTCAAAAGCACTTGAGATGCCTCTTCTGTAGTTGGCATCTTAGCAGCTTTCTCTGCCCTTGCTTTCTCTCTCTTTTCATGTGCTTGCACGGATGATGGTTCTTCCTCATTCATCTCAACAGTGTTGTCCTCAAATTCAGGGTATAAGGGTAGATGCTCCTTATCCAAAAGATATGTGCCTGTGCCCATCTTTGAGTTGATGAGCTCCTGAATGTGTGGAGCATACCCACAACTCCTTTTCTGATCAGCTGCAGTCCTCTTGATTGTTTCCACAATCAGGCTCATGACTTTGAATTTCTGAGGTATATCAAACAAGTGCAGCAAGTTGATAGCATGACCTCTGATCATCTTGTGATCACCTGACTTGGGAAGCAATGTGTGCCTAAGAATCCAATTGATAGTAGGCAGACCAGACAACAAGAAATGCACAGATCCAAGCTTGTGAGTTTCCAAAGCCTTTTCTGGGATCTCTCTGTACATGTGAGCCATAGATTTGTGGTCTTTCTTCTTTTTTGCATATACATCCAAGTCATCTTCAGATTCCTTAGGGACATTGATAAGCTCAACCCATTCCTCAATAGTGGATTGGTACCTAGTACCCTCAGACATCCAGACAATCCTCCCATCTGGGTAGAAATGAGTTGTGGAGTAAAACTGCAAGATGAGCTCATCATTCCACTTGGTGAGCTTCTGGGCAACAAAGTCATCTACTCCACAAGACTTGAAGCTGTCATACACTCCTGGATAGTGAGCTTCACTCTTCTTGATGTATTCCCAGTTGATCCATCTCATGTCACACACAATGGGCTTCTTGTCAAGCAAGATAGTCTCATAAAAGTCCTGTTGCTCCTTTGTGTGGAATCTATAGTCAACTGCTATCCTTCTCCTCATAGCATAAGGATCTGACTGTCTCCATAATCTCAGTCCAGCATCCTTTCTGATATGCATGTCTTCAGCTACAGGATGAGCATCATTGTGATCAGGAATCTTGCAAACTTTGACAGTAGACCCTGTGAATAGATGTAGATGAGGTGGAGTGGATGAGCATGACAAAGCACAGAGGTTTTTGCAAAAAAAATTGAATTGAAAACAAAGTTTTAGTTTTCCACAGAAACCATTTTGGAGCTACCGATTTGTAAACTCGGTGATACCGAAGCAGCTTTTGGAACGTAAACTAGTGAACTCGGTCAGACCGAGTCACAGTTCGGTGGCATCGAGACTGCTAGGGTTTCACATAGAATCGATCTCGGTTGCACCGATTTGCAATTCTCGGTCAGACCGAGAATCACATGTGCAATGGCCTAAGCCAAATCAGTGCGACCGATTTCTACAACTCGGTCGGTCCGAGATGAATTCGGCGGAAACCTAACCCTAAATTTTCAATCAAAATCTAATCTAAGGAGTTCTTTTGCTGGATAGAACAATTTCAAACGTGGCAAGATTCATGGCAATGCAATGTTCTAGGAATCGGAGTTTAAGGATAGCACACAGTTTCAAGTCCATACCCAAGTTTGGCGGTGGACTTGCTACGGCGGCAACGGCGGAGCAGAATCCTGTTGACGGCGGCGGTGACCAGCAGCGGGAGGTCGCTGGAGACAAGGAGGACGATCCGGAGACCTGAGGAGGCAGAGCAGGCTATGCGCGGGCGAAGGGGTTTTGAAATTTTTTCCAAAATTTGGCCCGGGGGTATATATAGACTGACCCTGTCGGTGTGACCGAGTGGAACAACTCGGTGGCACCGAGATGCAAAACTACAAGCAGTTACTGCAACTCGGTGTGACCGAAAAGTTCTAATCGGTTGCACCGAGGTCGAAAACCTAGAACAACTTAGTGATCTTGATGTGACCGAAAATGGTGAATCGGTCAGACCGAAATGCACAAAGAGGTTTTGGAAGTTTTAAGTCTATGACAAATCGGGGACTCCGAGTGCTCCTCACACAAAGTGGTTTGAATCCGACTTGATCAAACTTTGTGATGTAGCATGAATAGAGTTTGAGACAAGAAAAGCATAGATAGCCAGAGAAGGTTCTTAGGCATTCTTGTCCATCCACTTGGCAAAAGTAAAGAGACCAAACAATCAAATCAACAAGTGGATGTTCTCGAATGAGTAAAATACGCAACCAACATGCTCACACAATAAAATGGCAAATGAAATATGTGGCAAAGCATGCACAACAAATTCTAGCATCTATCAAGCAATTGGCGATGACTAGGTCATCTATATATGAGTATATTGACTTAGGAGTCAAATGAGAACATTTGATCATAGGTCATACTCATCGTTTAAGCACAAGTGGGGTTACCACTTTTACATAAAGCATTGTTGTGTTCACACCATTAGAGTTGCTTTAACTCAATACCTAGAGTAAAGCTCCCCCTAGATGTGAGACCCCCCTTAAGAGGGATGAACTAACCTTGGGTTTTGTCGATGATGACTTCATGTAGGTGTTGAATATGTGGATGCTCAATGTTGATGTAGATCTTTTGGAGCAATCCATTGGAGTGAGTTGCACTTTCAATACCTACACGGGTTAGTCCGACAAGGAACAAACAAGGATATCCATAGACATAGAGTGATGCATACACAAGATGATGTCCATGAAATTATTAGGTTACCTTGTTCCTTGTCTTACCAACAAGAGGGTCTGTGACTCCTTGAACTAGTGCAAGATGTCGAAGTTGATTGCACTTGTTCTTGCCAAAATGATATGAGTGAAGTATGTTGGCGGAGTCACCCTCAAGAACTCTCAGGTTCTTCTTCTTTGGGATCCACACCATCTTGATGGGAATCCTTGGAGTTGTAGTTGTACTTGTTGAGGTAGAACTTGTCGTAGTCTTGGGAACCTACTTGACCAAAGCCTTAGGAGCTTCTTCAAATGCATCAATCTCCTCTTGAAGCTTGTCCTTGCCTTTTTGCTTGTGGTCTTGTTGTAACGCCCTCGATGCGGCTATATCTCCCACGTGTCGAAGCACGACTTAGAGGCATAACCGCATTCAAAGCAATGTCGCAAGTGAGGTAATCTTCACACAACCCATGTAATACATAAGGGAAAGAGATACATAGTTGGCTTACAATCGCCACTTCACACAATTACATGAATAAAGCATTACATCACCCAGATACAATCAAGGTCCGACTACGGAACCAAAATAAAAGAAGAACCCCAAATGACATAAAGTCCCCGATCGACCCCAACTGGGCTCCACTCTTGATCAACTAGAACGAAACAACACAAAGGGCAAGATCTTCATCGAGCTCCTCCTTGAGCTTGGTTGCGCCACCGCTTTCGTAACATAGGCACCGCAAACTGGTTTTGAAGTATCCGGTGAGCCACGAGGACTCAGCAATCCCATTACCATGGGTATCAAGACTAGCAAAGCTTAATGGGAAAGGAAGGGGTAAAGTGGTGAGGTCGCAGCAGCGACTAAGCATGATATGGTGGCTAACCAACGCAAATAAGAGCGAGAAGAGAACAAAGGAACGGTCATGAAGCTATCTATGATCAAGAGGTGATCCTGAACACCTACTTACGTCAATCATAACCCAGAAACCGTGTTCACTTCCCGGACTCCGCCGAGAAGAGACCATCACGGCTACACACTCGGTTGATGCGTTTTATTTCGGATCAAGTGTCAAGTTATCTACAACCGGACATTAACAAATTCCCATCTGGCCACATAACCGCGGCACGGCTCTCGAAAGTTTATACCTGCAGGGTGTCCCAACTTAGCCCATGACAAGCTCTCGCGATCATCGAAAGAATAGACCTTCACCGAGACACTCCGATCGGGCTCGGTATCCCGTACATCAAGACATTTCGACAATGGTAAAACAAGACCAACAAAGCCGCCCGATCGCCGACAATCCCGATAGGAGCTGCACATATCTCGTTCTCGAGGCAACACCGGATGAGACATCCTACGAGTAAAACCAGACCTCGAGTTGCCCGAGGGGCCCCGATCTACTCGGTTCGAACCAGCACTTAGACAAGCACCGCCCGGGGGCTAAAATAAAGATGACCCTCGAGAGAGCGACTCCCAAGGGAAAAAGTAGGTGGTGGTGAGGCAAATGGTAAAAGTCAATGTTGGGCCTTCTTTGGACAAGTTTTATTCAAAGCGAACTGTTAGGGGGTCCCATAAATCACCCGACGCGTTAGGGAACGCAAAATCCGGGAACATAACACCGGTATGACAGAAACTAGGGCGGCAAGAGTGGAACAAAACACCAGGCATAAGGCCGAGCCTTCCACCCTTTACCAAATATATAGATGCATTAATAATATAAGAGATATTGTGATATCCCAACATGAACCTTGTCCACCATGGAGAAATCTTCAACTTCACCTGCAACTAGCAATGCTATAGGAGGGGCTGAGCAAAGCGGTAACATAGCCAAACAACGGTTTGCATAGGAAATGTGTCAAAGGTTAGAGGTTCATGGCAATATGGGATGGCTTGATAAACAGGTAATAGGTAGCGCAGCATAGCGATAGAACGAAGCAAGTAGCATAGCAATGGTAGTAGTGAGATCCAAGGTAGCGGTCATCTTGCCTGAAATCCCGCTAGGAAGAAGAACGAGTCCAAGAAGAAGATGAAGCCACGAAGACGAACCACACGAAGACGAACGAATCCTCACGATCGCAACGAAACAGGAACTAACAAGAAGAAGCACACAACATAGGTAAACACACCACACATGAACAAGGCATGATGCACAACAAGCATGATGCATGACAAAGCTACATGAAGCTACTCATGGCAAGAGAAGATGCATACAAGAGCAACATATCAAGGCAAGTTTAAATGAGGCCGGGAACAACATATAACAATTCCGGTAAGTCCTCATATGCAAATTTCGAAATTGGTCCAGAACTGAATAAACATTAAGTTGAAGTTGTTAAACAGCAAGTTAAGATGCACTAAGATGATCTACACGAAATTCTAGTCAAGTTACATATAAAGTTCATTAGATTCGGAGCTACGGCCTAGAAGATATGAGAAAAACAAGTTAAACATGGCATTGATGCAAAATGCACCCAAACATCAAGCAAACACACCAAAACAAGGATGCAACATGGTAATATGAAGCTACATGCAAAAACAAGCAAGTTTCATATAGAGCACACTCAAAACGGAGCAACGGTTCAACACATGCACACTATACAAGTCATAGCAACAATCTGTCCAAAACAGCAACTAGGCATCTTACAAGCATCAAAACAATATGCTACAGCACCCCAACATAAGAACAAAAGGCATGGGCATGAAGTACACGTGAAGCATAACAAAACATGAACACTGAGCTATCTCCATAAAAGACTAGAACATGCTCAAAATGACATGGGGATATTGCAAATAATAACAGTTTCAGACTTTAGCAGAAATAACATCAGGTTGCAATGTTGAGAGCAAGCAAACAACATGTTACAGGAACTTATCATGGCAAACAAAGGCATGGCATGAATCTACTAATTGCATATATCAAAAGACCCTTACTGACCATGAGCCAAAAAGGATCAGAAAATATGATGGCACCCATGTAAACATGGCAAGTTATATTATAGATTTATACATGGCAGGAACAACAATAAGTAGGCATGTTCGTGAGCTCGAACCACTCACTACAGAGAAATACATGGCATGGCAAAGCAACCAACAGTAAGAAGGCATATTTATGAATCTAAGCATGGCAAGAGCAAGTTCATATGATACATGGATCACTAGGAAAACACATGAGAACAAGTGAACTTAATGCTAACAGGCTGACAAACAACATTTTCAAGAAACCTTAGAGCAAGATTACAACATGTTCCAGCAGGCTATAATTGCAACCAAGGGCATGAATGGATAGAGCATGACATGTAGTTCAAAACATGTTTATATAGCATCTCCAGATTATGCATGGAATGATTAGTAGAAGCATGTTAACATAGCAACAAAATATAACAGAATCTGTCAGGAAAACAGCAACAGCAACTACCCTACTTAACAAGCTTGATACACTCAGCACACAACTCACAAAAATACATGGTTGACACCCTAGGAAAGATGGCATGGCATAGTTCAACATTCATGTAGACATCAACCTCATAGGATGCACACATTAATCATGTCAAAAATGATAAAACAACAAGTTATCACAGTTTCAGCAGATTAACATCAACTTGCACTCTTCCAACAGCATTTCGGGCATCAGTATGAGCTCAAATGAAAATGATGCAATGGAATTAAATGATGTACTCGTCGAGGCGAACAATTTGACATATTACACGCGCAAAACGGAGCTACGGATGCAGAGATGCGATGCGATGAATATGGCATGTTTATGAAGCAGATACGGGACTTAGAGAAAAACGAGGGGGGGGGGGAAAACAACCTCGTTCCAGATCCAGATCCGGCCGGCACGGAACCCGAGGTTCGCCGGAGCTAGGGTTCTCGCCGGAGAGGAGGACGGGGAGGTGCGGCGGCGCTGGTGGCCGGAGGAGGCGGCGGAGGCCTTGCTCCGTCGGGGCATGCAGGGGCGCGGCCGGAGGAGATGGGGGTCGCCGGAGGAGGCGGCTCCGGCAGAGGAGCTCGGCGGCCGAGGGCGCGCGCCATGGCGCGGGTGGCGAAGACGCGCCGGCGCTGGAGGCAGCGGGAGGCCGGGCGAGGCCGAAGCAATGGAGCTCCATGGCGGAGGCGGCGGCGGCGGCGAAGCCGCCGCCGGCGGCGGCGGAGATGGTTCGGCGGCGCTGGGTCGGACGCCATGGGCGGCGGCGCGAACGGGCGGGCGGGCCCGCTGTTCGCATGAAGCCATGGCAGCGTGTGTGCGTGGGAGAGAGAGAGAGGCCGGAGGCTGTGGCGGCGCTGAGTGGCTGGCGGCGGCGGCGCGGCGACGTGGCGCTGCTCGATTGGTCCGGCGACGTGGCGGGCGGACGAAACCGGCGCAGGTGACGCGTCCGGCAAGGGAGGAGGAAAACTGCTAGGGTTTCGGGGAATTAGACCGCGAATTTCGGGGGAGGGGCTATATTTATAGGTAGAGGGAGCTAGGAGTGTCCAAATGAGGAGCGGTTTTCGGCCACACGATCGTGATCGAACGACCGAGAGCATGGAGGGGAGTTTGTTGGGTTTTGGGCCACTTTGGAAGGGGTGTTGGGCTGCAACTCAAAGAGGGCTTCTACGGTTACCCGGTTAACCGTTGGAGTATGAAACGACCTCCAAATGGCACGAAACTTGACAAGCGGTCTACCGGTGCTATACCAAGGCCGCTTGGCAAACCTCGGGCCATTCCGAGAAAGTTTAACACCCGCACAAGAGAAGAGGCAACAGGGGGACGCCGGATGACATAGGAGTGCCGGATTGCAAAACGGACAACGGGGAAAATGCTCGGATGCATGAGACGAACATGTATGCAAAATGAAATGCACATGATGACATGATATGAAATGCATATGATGACATGGCAAAGTGCAACACACAAGCAAATGACATGGCAACGATGGCGAATAACTGGCGGACACCTGGCGCAACGAATCCGGGGCGTTACACTTGTGGTGGAAGATCATCTTGAGCTTGTGTCCCTTTGAAAGAAGTAGGATCATACTTCTCTTGTTGAGGAATAAACTTTGTCTTAGGGTATTGATCTTCTTCCCACTCAACTCCATTGGCATTGAACTTTCGTTCAAAACCAACACCTTGATTCTTTCGGTGCCTTCCTTGCTTGCGTACAATTTCCTCGAATTGCTTACTTCCGGCAAGACTCTTGTAAAAACCTTTCTCTATAATTCCCTTCAATAAGCTATTTTCTTACTCAAGTGTAACTTGGCTAAGAGAATCATTAGTGGAATCAAGAGAACTTTTCTTCTTCTTGTTACTACTAGATTATTGTTACTACTAGAAGCAACAACATTGGATTTAGCATGATTATTGTTACTACTAGAAGAAGAATCTTTCTTCTTCTTGTTACTAGACTTGACTTGAGGCATGTAAGTAGATAAGAGTAAATGCTTGGCAATGTAAGAAGAACTTTTCTTGCGAAGATCATCATGAGTCTTTAAAAGTTCTCGATGATCTTCTAAGATAGTTTCATGAGCTAACTTAAGAGTGTTTAGTTCTTTAGTTAGGTGCTCAATATTCTCCTTATCATTGTCATTCGTTTTATCTTGATTAGCATGATTATTTGACGTTTCCTCATAGTATTCATCACTAGAGTTGTCAACAAGTAAATCATCATCTCCTAACAAGTCATCTTCATCACTATTGAAATCAACATACTCGGGGTGTGTTACCTTTGGGCCTTTAGCCATGAAGCATCTTACAAGTTCTTCATTTGGTGAATCAAATATGTCGTAGGAGTTGGTTGACACAAGTGCTAGACCGGCAACACCTTCATCTTGAGTATATTTGGAGTCGGAGTGATAGCTTCTCTCGGAGTGATTGTCAGAGTCGGAGCCGGGTACCCATTCACCAACATGAGCTTGATGTCTTCGTTTTGTGTAGCTCCTTGATGACTTGTCTTTCCTTTTCGAATCCTTGCTTCTCCGGGATGTTCTTCGTTCATAACAATCATCTCTACTCCTTCTTTCTCTTGATGATGATTCTTCTGTTCTACTTATTCTTTTTGGAGTGTCTTCTCTTCTTTTGTAGGGAGCCGTACACTCATTGGAGTAGTGTCCGGGTCTTCCACAATTGTAGCAATTACACTCACGATAAGAAGATCTTTTGTCATTGTAGGACCTTGACTTGGAACTTCTTTCCTTGCTTCTACTCTTGTAGAACTTGTTGAAGTTCTTCACCATTAGGCTCAATTCTTCATTGAAGGTTTGTTTCTCACTTGATGATGTGGGAGCTTCACATGAGGCTTTGTAAGCACCACTTGACTTGTTGTGGAGCTCCTCCTTATCCTTGAGTGACATCTCATGAGCAACAATTCTTCCAATGACTTCCATTGGCTTGAGATATTTGTAATTGGGCATCATTTGGATCAATGTGCACACGGTATCATATTTTACATCCAAGGCTCTTAGGATCTTCTTGATGATGAATTTGTCGGTCATCTCTTCACTTCCTAAGCCAGCAATCTCATTTGTGATGAGAGCAAGCCTAGAGTACATCTCAGTGACACCTTCACCATCCTTCATTTTGAACTTGTCAAGTTGACTTTGAAGCACATCCAATTTGGATTCCTTGACGGAGTCGGTACCTTCATGCATATCAATCAAAGTATCCCAAATTTCCTTTGCATTCTCAAGGCGGCTCATTTTGTTGAATTCTTCGGGACACAATCCGTTGAAGAGGATATCACAAGCTTGAGCATTGTATTGCAACATCTTCAACTCTTCCGCGGTTGCTTCACGGCTCGGTCTGCCATGAAAGAATTCACCTTGCAAGCCAATACACACAATAGCCCAAACAGCAGGGTTATGTCCAAGAATATGCATTTTCATCGTATGCTTCCAACTAGCAAAATTAGTACCATCAAAGTAAGGACCTCTACGGTGGTAATTTCCCTCGCTAGATGCCATACTCTCCTAGGTTGTGAAACCAAGGCTATGACCACCAAAAGCTATGGAAATCAAAGCAAATGGACACCAAAGCTCCGATACCACTTGTAGGATTGAAAGTATGTCTAGAGGGCGGGGGTGATTAGACTACTTGACCAAATAAAAATCTAGCCTTTTCCCAATTTTTATTCTTGGCAGATTTTAGCAACTTAGCACAAGTCAAGCAATCAACCTAGACATGCAATTCTAAGAGTATAGCAGCGGAATGTAAAACAATTGCATATGAAGGTAAAGGGAGGAGTTTGAGGGGGCAAACACAATGTTGACTGATACGTCTCCGTCGTATCTACTTTTCCAAACACTTTTGCCCTTGTTTTGGACTCTAACTTGTATGATTTGAATGGACTAACCCGGACTGACCCTGTTTTCAGCAGAATTGCCATGATGTTGTTTTATGTGCAGAAAATAAAAGTTCTCGGAATGTCCTGAAACTCCACGGAACATCTTAGAAAAAACAATAATAAATCCTCGCCAAAGATGAAGACCAGGGGGCCCACACCCTGTCCACGAGGGTGGGACTCCCCCTAGGGCGCGACCCCCTACCTCGTGGGCCCCCTGGTGGCCTCCGACGCCAACTCCAACTCCATATATTGGCTTTCGGGGAGAAAAAATCAGAGAGAAGAAATCATCGCATGTTATGATACGGAGCCGCCGCCAAGCCCTAATCTCTCTCCGGAGGGCTGATCTGGAGTTCGTTCGGGGCTCGGGGAGGGGATTCGTCGCCGTCGTCATCATCAACCATCCTCCATCACCAATTTCATGATGCTCACCGCCGTGCGTGAGTAATTCCATCATAGGCTTGCTGGACGGTGATGGGTTGGATGAGATTTATCATGTAATCGAGTTAGTTTTGTTAGGGTTTGATCCCTAGTATCCATTATGTTCTGAGATTGATGTTGCTATGACTTTGCTATGCTTAATGCTTGTCACTAGGGCCCAAGTGCCATGATTTCAGATCTGAACCTATTATGTTTTCATGAATATATGTGTGTTCTTGATCCTATCTTGCAAGTCTATAGTCACCTACTATGTGTTATGATCCAGCAACCCCGAAGTGACAATAATCGGGACCACTCTCGGTGATGACCATAGTTTGAGGAGTTCATGTATTCACTATGTGCTAATGCTTTGTTCCGGTTCTCTATTAAAAGGAGGACTTAATATCCCTTAGTTTCCAATAGGACCCCGCTGCCACGGGAGGGTAGGACAAAAGATGTCATGCAAGTTCTTTTCCATAAGCACGTATGACTATATACGGAATACATGCCTACATTACATTGATGAATTGGAGCTAGTTCTGTGTCACCCTATGTTATCACTGTTACATGACGAACCACATCCGGCATAATTATCCATCACTAATCCGGTGCCTACGAGCTTTCCATATACTGGTTTATGCTTATTTAGTTTTTCGTTGCTACTGTTACAATCACTACAAAATACCAAAAACATTACTTTTGCTGTCTTTACTTTTGTTACCGTTACCACCACTATCATATTACTTTGCTACTAAACACTTTGCTGCAGATACTAAGTTTCCAGGTATGGTTGAATTGACAACTCAGCTGCTAATACTTGAGAATATTCTTTGGCTCCCCTTGTGTCGAATCAATAAATTTGGGTTGAATACTCTACCCTCGAAAGCTGTTGCGATCCCCTATACTTGTGGGTTATCAAGACCTTTTTTTGGCGCCGTTGCCGGGGAGCATAGCTCTATTCTTTGAGTCACTTGGGATTTATATCTGCTGGACACTTTGAAGAACTTGAAAGACGATCGAACTACTATTTTGCCCTCAACTACGAGGGTAGGTAAGGAACTGCCATCTAGCTCTGCACTTGATTCACCTTCTGTTATAAGTAAGCTTGCGACACCTAAACCTGCTACTGCTATGAATTCTGATATGTCGCATGTTATTGATGATGCCACCTCTGCTATGCATGATACTTGTGATGAAACTACTTCTATGCTTGATACTATTGGGCCCCTTGGTGAATTTCTAGATGAACAAATTGCTAAGTCTAGAGAAAGAAAAATTATTGAATCTGAATACGATGATGATTGTGATGATGAGAATATGCCTGCTATTCCTGAGGGTTATCTTTTTGATGTTGAATCTTCTGCAGCTATTTTTGCCTGCCAGGATAGATACGAACTTAAGAGGCTGCTAGTTAAATGGAGTAAAGAATCTCTTAGAGATAGGATGAGACCTGACCCTGCTTTTGCTACTTCACCTATCTGTGTTCCCAATAAGGATTATTATGAATTTTCTGTTGATCCAGATATAGTTACTTTGGTTGAATCTGATCCTTTGTATGGCTATGAATCTGAAACTATTGTGGCACATCTTACTAAGTTAAATGACATAGCCGCCCTGTTCACTAATAATGAGAGATCGCACTACCTTTATTTACTCAAAATATTTCCGTTCTCATTAAAGGGTGATGCTAAGATATGGTTTAATTCTCTTGATCCTGGTTGTGTGCATAGTCTCCAGGATATGATTTATGACTTCTCTGCGAAATATTTCCCTGCTCATAAGAAACAAGCTGCTTTGAGGGAAATATACAACTTCGTGCAAATTGAAGAAGAGAGTCTCCCACAAGCTTGGGGGAGGCTTCTCAAGTTACTTAATGCTTTGCCTGATCATCCTCTCAAGAAACCTGAAATACTTGATATCTTTTATAATGGACTAACTGATGCTTCCAGAGATTACCTGGATAGTTGTGCTCGTTCTCTTTTCAAGGAAAGAACACCGGATGAAGCTAAAATTCTATTGAATAATATGTTGACAAATGAAAATAATTGGGCACCTCTTGAGCCAACTCCTGAGCCAGCTCCAGAGCCAATTACCGAGCCTATTCCTAAACCAACTCCAAAGAAGAGAGGTGTTCTATTTCTCAGTCCCGAAGATATGCAAGTGGCAAAGAAATCTATGAAAGAAAAAGGTATTAAAGTTGAAGATGTTAAGAATTTACCTCCTATTGAAGAAATACACGGTCTTAATTTACCGCCTGCTGAAGTATATGATCTCAATTCATTATTCGCTGAAGAACCTCCTGATCCCGATATCCCGACACAGGTAGTAAAGGTAAATTCTCTCTATAGATATGATAAAGCTGAAGTCCCTCCTACTAAAATTGCTAGTCAGTGCTTGGATGAGTTTGATGACTTTATGTTTAAGCAAGATGACTTTAATGCTTATTTTGGTAGACAATTAAAACAGAATACCTTTATGATTAAACGCTTGGGTGATTTTATGGCTAATATTAGAGGTGAACTTAAACTTGTTAGCAAACATGCTTCTATGGTTACCACTCAAGTAGAACAAGTACTTAAAGCTCAAAAATAAGTGCTTGATGAAATGAATTGTAAGAAAAATGATTATGCTGTTAGAGTGGCTACTAGAACCAGTCAATGACTCAAGAACCTTTGTATCCTGAAGGCCACCCTAAGAGAATCGAGCAAGATTCTCAGAGAAATAATATTGATGTACCTAGTTCTTCTAAAAGGAAGAAAAAGAAAAATGATAGGACTTTGCAAACTTCTAGTGAACATATTGCTGAACCACCTGAGAATCCAAATGATATCTCTATGTCTGATGCTGAAACAAAATCTGGTAATGAATATGAACCTAGTGAAAATATTAATGATGTTGTTCATGATGATGCTGAACCTAGTAATGAAAATGATGTAGAAGTTGAAACTGCTGTTGATCTTCATATCCCACAATCAAGGAATCAACATTATGATAAAAGAGACTTCGTTGCGAGGAAACATGGTAAAGAATGGGAACCATGGCTTCAGAAACCCATGCCTTTTCCTCTGAAACCATCCAAGAAAAAGGATGATGAGGATTTTGAGCGTTTTGCTGAAATGATTAGACCCACCTTTTTGTGTATGCGATTAAGTGATGTGCTCAAAACAAATCCTTATGCTAAGTATATGAAGGATATCATTACTAATAAAAGAAAGATACCGAAAGCTAAAATTTCCACCATGCTTGCTAATTATACTTTTAAGGGTGGAATACCAAAGAAACTTGGAGATCCAGGAGTACCTACTATACCATGCTCCATTAAGAACTGCTTTATGTGATCTTGGAGCAGGTGTTAGTGTTATGCCTTTCTCTTTATATCATAGACCTGACTTGAACAAGTTGACACCTACTGAAATATCTTTGCAAATGGCTGATAAATCAATTGCTATACCTGTCGGTATTTGTGAGGATGTGCCTGTTGTGGTTCCAAACGTTACTATTTTAACGGACTTTGTTATTCTTGATATTCCCGAGGATGATAGTATGTCTATTATTCTTGGAAGACCTTTCCTTAATACTGCAGGGGCTGTTATTGATTGCAACAAAGGGAATGTCACTTTTCATGTTAATGGTAATGAGCACATGGTACACTTTCCGAGGAAACAACCTCAAGTTTATAGCATCAACTCTATTGGAAAAATTCCATCGTTTATATTTGGAGGTTTTGAATTTCCTCTCCCTACTGTCAAGAAAAAGTATGATATTCTTATTGTTGGGGATTTTCATATCCCCGTTGAGGTAACTTAGTGTTATTCAAAATTTCTCCGGTTCCGTGATTATTCGGAATGAGTTTGTTCACAAGATTTGATCAACCTTGTTAGTGGGTTCATTCCGATGATCACGAGATGGATGAAACTAGAAGCACAACCTTCTGTACGCTCTTTATATTTTCTGTTATTTAGTAGAAATAAAGTAAAATAGTATTTTTCTCTCTGTCTCCTGACTTATCCGTGCAAAATAAAAATATCCCGAAAATAAAAGTCCTCAGAATGCCATGCCAATTTAATACGATTTTTTTGGGAATATTTGAGGATATACTATGCAAAAATTACCTGGGGCTGCCACACTGCCACGAGGGTGGAGGGCGCGCCCTACCCCCTAGGCGCGCCCCCCTGCCTCGTGGGCCCACGGTGGCCCTCCTCCACTTATCGCTGCACCCATCTTCTTCCTCTGCCTCACACAAACACGAAAAACCAACTCAAGCACGAATTCCAGCCCCCGTTGCTGTGATTTTCGATCTCCTTGCTCAAAGCACCTCTCGCAAAACTGCTTGGGGAGATTGTTCCTTGGTATGTGACTCCTCCATTGGTCCAGTTAGTTTTTGTTCTAGTGCTTTATTCATTGCAAATTTGTGCTGCATAGGTGACCATGTTCTTGAGCTTGCATGTCAAATTTATATGGTTCCAAGTAGTTCTAATGCTTGATATAGGCTCTAGGCACTTGTGGTAGTTGTTGCTATCAATTTTATTGAAGTTGGTTCACTTTTATTTGAGGTTACTAAAAATTCAATTTGCCTCGCACCGCCGAGGTCCGGCCATGTGAATGGCCTTCCGATGACTTCTTGAGGAGAGCCGGGATATATGAGGATTTCTATTTATTGATTGAGAATGCTGGCCTCACCGACTTCCTCCGCGACCAATGTCATCAGTATCTCTTACTCACAAATACTTTTGTGCAAAACTTCTACTTTTTCCGTAAGAAATCACCTCCAACACTAGAGTTTCATTTATATGACGTTGTGAAAGAGATGACATTAGCTGAATTTTGCGAGGTTTGCAAAATACCCTCTGAGGGCACCTTAGATGAACCACACCGTAATGAAGTAGAACCTTTTATTAACACTATCACTCTGATGCAAGGATTACTAGCATACATTTTCCTGTTTTACGCTACTTTGCCTTATTTGCTAGTCGTTGCTTGATTGGACCCGGGAACTGTGGAAACCTTAGTATTCCTGATATTATTATTTTGTTCCATGGTTTATACCGCAATAACTCTGTTAGTATGGGTGGAATTGTTGCTAGACGGTTAAGTCTGAACCGTACTAAGGGCCCCATCTTTGGAGGCATTTATGCTTCACGCCTAGCTGAATATTTTGAAATACCTATTAGGCATGAGGAGAAGGAAGAAACATCGTTGCCCCGTGCTTAGTTATATTACAAGAGTATGCTAGCGCATGACTTTATTGTTAAAAGTCATGAAGGGGAGCTCAAATATAAATTATACTTTTATAAACATCACCCTGAGACTATTACTTTGCCTGCTCCCTCTTTGTTTAACTTGTCTGCAGGTCCTCACATTGTTCCGTGGGCAGCTGGTCAAGCCTATCGGAATCCTACACCAGCCCCGGAACCGGAGCCACAAGATGAGCCTCCACGACAGTCTTCTTATTATTGGGATCCAGAGGAGGTTGCCAGCCAGTGGCAGTCAGAGTCTTCTTCATCATAGTACGACCCCAGCTTCACCTACGGGTATCCGCCAGGCTATCCCTGGCAATAGACCAACTTAGGCCAAAAGCCTAAGCTTGGGGGAGTACGTATTTTCCACCGACATTACATTCATGTTCACACACACTCATTGCTAGATGTCGATGCTCATACTCTTTGACTGTAATATCCATGCTAGTTTATTTTCTTTTTCCTTCTTTCTTCTTGTGTGTATAATAAACCTTAAGAAAAAAACCAAAAAAAATTTAGTAGTAGTTTATTTCTTTGCTGTAGTAATTAAAAAGAAAACCCAAAAATATTTCCCGTTCTTCTTTTGCTTGTTGGGAGCTTTCCCGTGTACATAGTTTTTATTTCTTTTCTTTTCTTTGGGGGTCAGTAGGAGAAGACTATATTGAAAATGCTTAGTGGCTCTTATATGCATGATTGTTTATTTAACTTAGAGCCCAATTACTTGTCTTCTCTCTTGAGTTGAATGCTTGCAGATTCCAGCTTAGTCCAATGCACGTGCACTCTTATTATTATACACATCGCTCGGTCGTGCAAGTGAAAGGCAATAATGATGATATATGATGGACTTATTGGGATGAGAAAAACTGGTATGAACTCGACCTCTCTTGTTTTTGTAAATACGACAATTCATCGTTCCCGAGTCAGCTATTATGAAATAAACATATTTGCAATGACATTTAGAGATTATAGTTGCTTGTGCCATTGTCGGTGTCAAAACAGGCGGATCTCGGGTAGGGGGTCCCGAACTGTGCGTCTAGGCGGATGGTAACAGGAGACGAGGGACACGATGTTTTACCCAGGTTCGGGCCCTCTCGATGGAGGTAAAACCCTATGTCCTGCTTGATTAATATTGATGATATGGGTAGTACAAGAGTGGATCTACCACGAGATCAAGGAGGCTAAACCCTAAAGCTAGCCTATGGTATGATTGTTGTAATGTATGTTGTGTCCTACGGACTAAAGCCCTCCGGTTTATATAGACACCGGAGGAGGCTAGGGTTACACAGAGTCGGTTACAATGGTAGGAGATCTACATATCCGTATCGCCAAGGTTGCCTTCCACGCCAAGGAAAGTCCCATCCGGACACGGGACTGAGTCTTCAATCTTGTATCTTCGTAGTCTTGGAGTCCGGCGGATGATGATAGTCCGGCTGTCCGGACACCCCCTAGTCCAGGACTCCCTCAGCCATGCTTGATTAGCTATGAGTTATAATGGTTTACGTTGCGTGCCAACATGCTATTAGAATGATTATGATGTGGTATGATGGGATGGTATCCTCCTTTAAATGAATTGAGTGACTAGACTTGGCACATGTTCACGCATGTAGTTGAATCAAATCAACATAGCCTTCATGATATTTATGGTCATGGTAGATTATATCCTACTCATGCTTGTATTCAGTGTAAATTAATTTTAATGCATGTTTACGACTATTGTCGCTCTCTCAGTTGGCCGCTTCCCAGTCTCTTGCTAGCCTTCACCTGTACTAAGCGGGAATACTGCTATTGCATCCAAACTCCGTAAACCCCAAAGTTGTTCCATATGAGTCCACTATACCTACCTATATGCGGTATTTACCTGCCGTTCCAAGTAAATTTGTATGTGCCAAACTCTAAACCTTCAAATAAACATTCTATTTTGCATGCTCGAATAGCTCATATGTCAACTAGGGCTGCCCTTATCTTACGTGTTAGGCGGGTTATTCTCAAGAGGAGTGGACTCCGCACCTCATTCACGAGAAAATGGTTGGTCCCCGGGATGCCCAGTCCCATGCTTTATGCAAACTAAATCAAAATAATTGCAAACAAAACTCCCCCTGGGACCCGTTGAATGTTGGAGGCACTCATTGTTTCGAGCAAGCCATGGATTGATGCTTGTGGAGGAGGGGGAGTATAACCTTTACCATTCTGTTTGGGAACCACCTATAATTTGTTTAGCATGGAAGATGTCGGATTTCAGTTTCCGGCAGACCCTTGAGGTTCGAACACTGGGGTGCGCACGGAGATTCAACCCTCTGCCGTCTCGCACCTTGCTGAATCGCTGGGACCTAAACTACTAAAAAGAACAGCACCAGAGACACAAGATTTATACTGGTTCAGGCCACCATTGTGGTGTAATACCCTACTCCAGTGTGTGGTGTGGTGGATTGCCTCTTGGGCTAATGAGGAACAATACAAGGAAGAACAGCCTCGCGAGGGTCTGTTCTTGGCTGGTGCGATGAACTTGATGAGAGGGGTTCAGTCGCTCTAACTACTGGTTTCTTGTTGAGGATCGAGACGCCTCTACCCTGGGGATGGCTAGTCCTATTTATAGGCGAAGGCCCTGGGCCTCTTCCCAAATATTGAGCGGGAAGGGCGCCAACAATTGGCCATTTTGAAGGGGAACAGCGGGTACACCTATCCTGAGTAAAGTTTGTCCTCGCCTGCCAAAAGCTCTGGTGATGACGCCGGCTTGGGCTCCACAATGACTCCCTTCCAGCCACTGGGTTGGTCTTGGTCTTGTTGCACCGAAATGGATGCCTTTGCTTTATACTCTCGCCTGCGCTTGCTCCCTTTGCACCAAAGAGGAAGGGAGGACACTGCACGGGCTGGCGCCCGACTGGCGCCCTTGGTCGTCATGGCTTGCGTCATGGGCACCTCGTGAGGTACCCTGCCTTGAACTCTCCGCCTCCTCATGAGCCAGTCTGACGAGGCCGTGCCTGAAGAAGCTCCTTGTCGTCCGCCCCGCGAGGCTTGGCCCCTCACGAGGGTCTTGAGCTTGCGTTGATGAAAATGGGCTGTGCAGGGCCTCCCTTGAGCCACGCCGCAGGCCGCAGGCAGGCAAGTCTGGGGACCCCCGTTCCCAGAACGCCGACAAAAGATATCGTCGTCTCTTAGTTGCTATGTTGACAATGAAAGTATGCCGCTCAAAATATAATTTATCTCTATTTCAAAATCGAGCTCTGGCACCTCTACAAATCCCTTCTTCCCTCTGTGAAGGGCCTATCCATTTACTTTTATGTTGAGTCATCATCCTTCTTATTAAAAGCACCCGCTGGAGAGCATACTGTCGTTTGCATTCATTATAATTGGTTTATATTGGGTATGACTTGACTGGATCTCTTTTACCATGAATTAAAATGTTTAGTCAGTCCTTGATCTTTAAAGGTGCTCTGCATTTATGTTTTTCGGTCTCAGAAATGGCTAGCGAGATACCATTTTGTTATATCATGTTATGATTATTTTGAGAAAGTGTTGTCATCCGAGTTTTCATATTATGGCTCGCTAGCTGATTATGCTATTGATATGAGTAATTGAGAGACCTATGTGTTATTGTGAGTATGGTTAGTTCATAATATTTGCTGAAACTTGAATGCTAGCTTTTCATGTTACAACAACAAGAGCAAAGAGAGTTTGTAAAAGTTTTTCTTTTTCTCTTTCAGTTTGTCAACTGAATTGCTTGAGGACAAGCAAGGGTTTAAGCTTGGGGGAGTTGATACGTCTCCGTCGTATCTACTTTTCCAAACACTTTTGCCCTTGTTTTGGACTCTAACTTGTATGATTTGAATGGAACTAACCCGGACTGACGCTGTTTTCAGCAGAATTGCCATGATGTTGTTTTATGTGCAGAAAATAAAAGTTCTCGGAATGACCTGAAACTCCACGGAACATCTTTGAAAAAACAATAAAAAATCCTCGCCAAAGATGAAGACCAGGGGGGCCACACCCTGTCCACGAGGGTGGGGGCGGCCCCCCTAGGGCGCTCCCCCTACCTCGTGGCCCCCCTGGTGGCCCTTCGACGCCAACTCCAACTCCATATATTGGCTTTCGGGGAGAAAAAAATCAGAGGGAAGAAATCATCGCATTTTACGACACGGAGCCGCCGCCAAGCCCCAATCTCTCTCGGGAGGGCTGATCTGGAGTCCGTTCAGGGCTCCGGAGAGGGGGATTCGTCGCCGTCGTCATCATCAACCATCCTCCATCACCAGTTTCATGATGCTCACTGCCGTGCGTGAGTAATTCCATCGTAGGCTTGCTGGACGGTGATGGGTTGGATGAGATTTATCATGTAATCGAGTTAGTTTTGTTAGGGTTTGATCCCTAGTATCCATTATGTTCTGAGATTGATGTTGCTATGACTTTGCTATGCTTAATGCTTGTCACTAGGGCCCGAGTGCCATGATTTCAGATCTGAACCTATTATGTTTTCATGAATATATGTGTGTTCTTGATCCTATCTTGCAAGTCTATAGTCACCTACTATGTGTTATGATCCGGCAACCCGAAAGTGACAATAATCGGGACCACTCCCGGTGATGACCATAGTTTGAGGAGTTCATGTATTCACTATGTGCTAATGCTTTGTTCCAGTTCTCTATTAAAAGGAGGCCTTAATATCCCTTAGTTTCCAATAGGACCCCGCTGCCACGGGAGGGTAGGATAAACGATGTCATGCAAGTTCTTTTCCATAAGCACGTGTGACTATATACGGAATACATGCCTACATCACATTGATGAATTGGAGCTAGTTCTGTGTCACCCTGTGTTATGACTGTTACATGACGAACCACATCCGGCATAATTATCCATCACTAATCCGGTGCCTACGAGCTTTCCATATACTGGTTTACGCTTATTTATTTTTCCATTGCTACTGTTACAATCACTATAAAATACCAAAAACATTACTTTTGCTATCTTTACTTCTGTTACCGTTACCACCACTATCATATCACTTTGCTACTAAACACTTTGCTGCAGATACTAAGTTTCCAGGTGTGGTTGAATTGACAACTCAGCTGCTAATACTTGAGAATATTCTTTGGCTCCCCTTGTGTCGAATCAATAAATTTGGGTTGAATACTCTACCCTCGAAAACTGTTGTGATCCCCTATACTTGTGGGTTATCATTGACATGGAGATTTTTTAGCCGTGGTTCCGATAGGTGGTGCTATCGTACATCCACATTGATAGAGACTTCAACCCACGAAGGGTAACGGTTGCGCGAGTCCACGGAGGGCTCCACCCACGAAGGGTCCACGAAGAAGCAACCTTGTCTACCCCACCATGGCCGTCGCCCATGAAGGACTTGCCTCACTAGGGGTAGATCTTCACGAAGTAGGCGATCTCCTTGCCCTTATAAACTCCTTGGTTCAACTCCACAATCTTGTCGGAGGCTCCCAAGTGACACCTAGCCAATCTAGGAGACACCACTCTCCAAGAAGTAACAAATGGTGTGTTGATGATGAACTCCTTGATCTTGTGCTTCAAATGATAGTCTCCCAAACACTCAACTCTCTCTCACAGGATTTGGATTTGGTGGAAAGAAGATTTGAGTGGAAAGCAACTTGGGGAAGCCTAGAGATCAAGATTTATGTGGTAGGAATGGAAGATCTTGATCTCAACACAAGTTTAGGTGGTTCTCTATCCCAAAATGTATACTGGAAGTGTAGGTACATTCTGATGGCTCTCCACGAATGAAGAGTGGGTGGAGGGGTATATATAGCCTCCACACAAAATCTAACCGTTACACACAACTTACCAAACTCGGTGGGACCGAATCATGAAACTCGGTCGGACCGATTTAGGAAATAATGTGACCGTTAGGATTTTCGGTGGGACCAACATGTCATCTCGGTGGGACCGATATGGTTAGGGTTAGGGCATAACGTAATCTCGGTGAGACCGATTACACAAACTCAGTGAGACCGATTTTGGTAATAGACACACAAAGAGTTGGTCAGGCAAACTCGGTGGGACCTATTTGCTCAACTCGGTTAGAGCGAAACATTATGAAGGGGAAACATAGAGTTTGCATTGCAATCTCGGTAGGACGGATCGATCATCTTGGTTTGACCGAAACATTACAAAGGGAAACAGAGAGATTTCAATCCCATCTCGGTGAGACCGAGATCCTTATCGATGAGACCAAAAAGACTACGGTTTTGTGGCAGTGGCTATGACATCTGAACTCGGTGGCATCGATGTCGGCATTCTGGGAACGGGGGTCCCCAGACTTGCCTGCCTGCAGCCTGCAGCGTGGCTCGAATGGTGGCCCAGTGCGTCCCATCTTCATCAACGCAAACTCAAGACCCTCGCCTGGGGCCAAGGCTCGCGGGGCGAATGACGCAAGCCTTCCTCAGGAGCGGCCTCGCCATGCAGGGTGACGAGGAAGCAGAGAGATCAAGGTAAGGGTACCTCGCGAGGTGCACGTGACGCAAGCCGTGACGATCAAGACCAGGCGGGCGCCGGCCTGTGCAGTGTCCTCGTTTCCCCTTTGGTGCAAAGGGGGCAAGCACAGGCGTGGAGTACCGAGGCATCAGGCAAAGCTTATCATTTTGGTGCAACGAGACGCCCTTCCCGCTCAATATTTGGGAAGAGGACCAGGGCCTCTCTATATATAGAGCTAGCCACCACAGTAGGGGGCATCTCATAGAGTCCCCATCAGATCGAGAGGCGATCGGACTCTCCCAAGTGGTTCATCGCACTAGCCCAAGAACACCTCTCGCGAGGTTGTTCTTCCCCTTGTACTGTTCATCATCAGCCCCTGAGGCAATCCACCACACCACACACTGGAGTAGGGTATTACACAACAACGGTGGACCGAACCAGTATAAATCTTGTGTCTCTCATGTTGTTTATCGTCTAGCTTAGATTCTCGCGAGGCGATTGGACGTGGACTGGTAGGGGGAAGATCTTCGCGCGGATTGAGGGAGTCCTGGATTAGGGGGTATTCGGACAGCCGGACTATATACTTTGGCCAGACTGATGGACCATGAAGATACAAGACTCAAGACTTAGTCCCGTGTCCGGATGGGACTCTCCTTTGCGTGGAAGACAAGCTTGGCGATCCGGATGTTAGATCTCCTTCTTTGTAGCATACTCTGTGTAAAGCCAAGCCACCTCCGGTGTCTATATAAACCGGACGGTTTAGTCTGTAGGACGAGAACAATCATAATAATGATAGGCTAGCTTCTAGGGTTTAGCCTCTACGATCTCGTGGTAGATCAACTCTTGTAATACTCATATCATTAAGATCAATCAACCAGGAACTAGGGTTTTACCTCCATCGTGAGGGCCTGAACCTGGGTAAAACATCGTGTCCCCTGCCTCCTGTTACCATTAGCCTTATACGCACAGATCGGGACCACCTACCCGAGATCCGCCGGTTTTGATACCGACATTGGTGCTTTCATTGAGAGTTCCTCTGTGTCATCACTGCCAGGCTCGCTGGCTCCTTCAATCATCAACAACAACACGGTCCAGGGTGAGACTTTTCTCCCCGGACAGATCTTCATGTTCGGCGGCTTCGCACTGTGGGCCAATTCGCTTGGCCATCTGGAGCAGATCGACAGCTACGCCCGCCATCGAGTCGTTGAAACTTGAACTACACGGCCGATATCCGCGGAGACTTGATCTTCGACGGATTCGCCCACGCCAGAGCGCCGAGCGATCCACAGCGAGCACGGCTTACACCTGCTGTCAGACAATACTCGGGATATCGTACCTGCAAGAGCTCCGGACCTAAATCCGGGGCAGATCGCGTCGTCCGAGGACGGGTGGATGGACCCCACCCCGGAGGCTGCATACTCGTCGGCGGTAGAGCCGAACACAGACTCCACCCCCAAGGAAATCTATGTCACCAGGCCCCCGGACATGTGTCTGGCTGTAGGCTCCAGACGGCGCGCCCCCGAGCCCGGTGAATCTGGTTGGGCTCCGGTAATGGAGTTCACCGCAGCGGATATCTTCCAGCACTCGCCCTTCGGCGACATGCTGAATGCATTAAGGTCTCTCTCTTTGTCAGGAGACCCTCGATCTGAACTTTGTCCGGATTGAGGGGGAAGAAGGCGACGAAGAAATTTGTTTCCCACCCACTACCCACTTCATAGCCACAGTCAATGACGTAACAAACATGCTTCACTTCGACTCCGATGACACCGACGGTATGGACGTTGGCACAGAAGACGATTCGGAACCACCGCCCACGGGGTGCTGGACTGCCACCTCATCATATGATATATACATGGTGGACACGCCTAAAGAGGACGATGGCGACAAAAAAGACACAACGGAGGATAAAACCCCCAGACAAAAGCCAAAACAACGGCGCAGACGCTGCTCTATGTCCAGCTATAGTAAAAATAGTGATAACGGCGCCAGAAAGATCGACACCCCAGTCAACTCCAAAGGCAACAACGACCATATGGACCCAGCGATGGAGCAGGATGAGCTAGGTCACGCCGAACACAGCCCGGAGCAGACGCCCGATGTCGGTGTCAAAACTGGCGGATCTCGGGTAGGGGGTCCCGAACTGTGCGTCTAGGTGGATGGTAACAGGAGACAAGGGACACGATGTTTTTACCCAGGTTCGGGCCCTCTCGATGGAGGTAAAACCCTACTCCTGCTTGATTGATATTGATGATATGGGTAGTACAAGAGTGGATCTACCACGAGATCAAGGAGGCTAAACCCTAGAAGCTAGCCTATGGTATGATTGTTGTAATGGTTGTTCGTCCTACAGACTAAAACCCTCCGGTTTATATAGACACCGGAGAGGGCTAGGGTTACACAGAGTCGGTTACAATGGTAGGAGATCTACATATCCGTATTGCCAAGCTTTCCTTCGACGCCAAGGAAAGTCCCATCCGGACACGGGACGAAGTCTTGAATCTTGTATCTTCATAGTCTTGGAGTCCGGCCGATGATGATAGTCCGGCTATCCGGACACCCTCTAGTCCAGGACTCCCTCAGTAGCCCCTGAACCAGGCTTCATTGTGACGACGAGTCCGGCGCGCATGTTGTCTTCGGCATTGCAAGGCGGGTTCCTCCTCCCAATAATTCATAGAAGATTGTGAACACCAGGACAGTGTCCGGCTCTGTAAAATAAATTCCACATTCCACAGTAGAGAGAATAACATGCACACAAGTTCAATCTGCTGATGTATTCTGTGGCGTGACGTCACACCACTACCAAGCCTTTACTTGGCACGTCTTGTTGAAGCAGAGATCGTGTTCCCCTTATTCCGGGATTCCCATCAATACGGACCTGGGTAACCGAACCGCGCCATTGATTGTGGCGCTTGGGAGATAAGCGAGTTTTACCAGGCCGGTGGGGACGCATAGTCTTCCTCCGCCCATATATAAGGGGATAAGGATCCACCTTTTTTACTTACACATTCTTCCTCCTTTGCTTGTCCATCTCCGCGCACTCGAGCTCCAGCGCCCAAGCCCGCACATTTCGCCTCAACCTTCTCCAGCAATGTCCGGAGCAGGAGGCAAATGGATGGCCTCCTCCATTACGGAGGGACACATCGAAAAGCTGCGCGGTGCCGGATACCTGTCCAGCGACATCGCGCACCGGCTGCCCGACGAGGGGCAGCTCATCCCCACCCCCAAGCCCCATGAGAGGGTCGTATTTCTTCCCCACTTCCTCCGCGGACTAGGCTTCCCACTTCACCCCTTCGTCCGGGGGCTCATGTACTACTACGGCCTGGACTTCCACGATCTGGCGCCAAACTTCATCCTCAACATCTCGGTGTTTATCATCGTGTGCGAGGCCTTCCTCTGCATCCAACCCCACTTCGGTTTGTGGCTAAAGACCTTCAATGTCAAACCGAAGGTGGTGAAGGGCGTCCAAGCGGAGTGCGGAGGCGCCATGGTGGGCAAAATGGCCAACGTCACTTGGCTTGAGGGTGCCTTCGTGGAATCCATCAAAGGGTGGCAATCGGGGTGGTTCTACATCACCGAGCCGCGCGACCCTAAATGGGCGGCGGCCCTCGAGTTCAGATCTGGTATCCCCATGCAGCTCACCTCCTGGAAAAAGAAGGGCTTGCTATGGGGTAGTTCGGAGGAGCTGACGGACTCCGCCCTGTCTCCTGACCACAGTGAACAAGAAGCTTAAACTTGTCAACGTGATCCAGGTCATGCTCGTCCGCCGGATTCTCCCCTGCCAGCAACGGGCCTTCAATTTGTGGGAGTTTGATCTGGCACAACACAGGACCCTGAGCGGGCTCTTCGACATGATGTACGAAGCTGCCTGGAGGGTGCTGTTCAAGGGTGGAGAAGCCCCCGCATACGCAACTGAAGATCGCGGATTCAGCACACAGCGCCCGGCCAGCGAAGTAAGCTATGTTATCCTTTATGGGATACTCATTTCATTCATAGTTTGACTCTATGTGGGATCTAAACTCCCAACGCCTTTAACAGGACTGGCAGAAGACGTCCGGACAGGTTAACTATCCGGCTCCCATTCCAGAACACCCAGCGGACACCCGTTTGACGGGGCTGCTGGTCCCGACACTTTACGTGGTGCCGGAGAAGAAGGCCAAGAAGACGGCCACGGGAACCCGAAGAGTTCCCGACGCCAGGTGGTATCAGACTCATTGTTAGATGACTCCGAGGCGAACTCCTCCCTCGAGGAGGAGGAGAAAGATGCCTCTTCCCCAGCGGGGGGATAGAAGAAGAAGAAGGCCTCCCCAACGAGGGCGGCCGAAGGGTCCAAGAAAGGACGGACCCTTCCCCCGGACTGCTCCGCCAACGCTGACGACGGTGACAAGGAGTGGCCCTCAAGGGCCAAGCCCCTGGCAAGATCGTAAGTGTCCGGATTCCTGGATGATTCATAATTTCTCTTTTTGCCACGTGGTGTCCTTCTAATGCCGCATACAACCCGTAGTCCGGCCAAGGACGATCTTCCCGCTTCGTCGAGCGGGTCCTTGGCTACGTCGGATATATATTCCCTTCCGACCGCCTCCACCCCTCGTGACGCTGATGACGCCGAGGAGGGTCCCAGGAGGGGACCCGCCAGGAGGGGGAGGCTCCGGAGGTGCCACACTCCCGGACTTCGCACCGGACTCCGCGCCGGAACCTGCAGTGGTTCCGGAGTTCGGCAGGCGGCCCCTTCGTAAGAAGGGCAAGATTGTGACACCGGCGGCCTCCGCCCAACCGAGGCGCCGGATAACTTGTTGAGGCGCCAACGGCGCTTCCATCGAGGAAGAACACCGCACTATCATGAGTGCGGTGATTGAAAGGTTCAGCTTGCCAAGAGCGGGCTGACCAAGCTGCAGCAACCTTCTAACAGACTTTGAGGTAAGAAATTTAAAATATGTAATATGATACCACATAGACAGTAGCCCCTGATGCTCGGTTCGGTGTTCGGAAAGAAAAGCCAGACTGAGGATCTAAAAAGATATACGCAGGAGGTCTAAGAAATATGTCAATATGGGATTGCAGGCTGCGCTTCTGACCTCTTCCGCACTGACTGCGGAGGTCGATGCTTTGAAGCAGAACCTCGAGCGGTCCGAGAGTGAGCTCGGCCGTGCCAAGAAGCAACTCGAGGACAAGGAAGGTGAGTAACACCGTATTAAATTTGTACCTTACAGAAAAGGATTTTGGTTGCAAGAGAAATAACAAGGATAACGTGGGTACTCCAGGGGGCACGAACGAGGTGGCGGCCCTGAAGGAGGCCGTGTCCGTGGCCGAACACAATGCGGCCGCGGAACGAGCCGAGCGCGAGAAGCAGGAGGCATGGGTGGCGGAGGTGCAGCAAGAGCTCCAGGCTCTCGTGGAAAAGCATGAGAGTTTGGAGCGCGACTCGAAGGCTCGAGAGTCCGAGCTTGCATCGGCTCTTGAGAGTGCCAAGGCTGCTAAGGCCGAAGCCCACAAGGCCCTCCAGGAAATCGAGGCGGTGAAGAAAATAGTGGCGGGTAAGGCATTTTTCATGCAAAGCAAGCATGTGAACATGAATTACCTGTTACTTACCAGTCTCGAGCTCTCCAGAGCGTTCAGCAGATCTGCCTCGCAAGCATCTCCGATGCTTGCCGCTTTTCCGGGCCAAGGAGGGAGCTCGATGGAGAAGGTCTTGGTCTCAAGATCTTTGAGGCCGGACATCCGAAGCTTCTTAGCGACCAGCTGAAGCAGCTGGTCGAGCTCCACAAGGTAGCCGAACAGGCCATGAAGGGCCTCATAGTTTGGCTGTGGCCCAAGGAGGCCATGCCGGGGAGCAACTTCGGCCTGGTGCGGCGGCTGGTGGATGCGTGTCGCTGGGTGGAAGTCGTCAAGCAGTCCACCTGCATTGAAGGTGCCCGTCGGGCCCTTGCCCGTCGCGTCTTATTTGAGGCGGGATGGACGCCGAGAAGCTTCGACGGACCCGCCGCCCGCGGCAAGGAGTATCATGCGCCAAATGTATTATAAGAGTGTCTGAAGGGTGCCCGCATGATTGCGGATGAGTGCTCCAAAGATGTAATATTTGAGTAGAATCGCATTATGTTATCATGTGCACTGAAAACTGTGTTCATATGCGCTAAGCAATGCTTTTTAATTTAAAATATTACCTTCTGTGCGGCCATTTTCAAATCTGAGAAATGGCAAGTCGTTATTTCAGCCCCATGCCACGAAAGTTTGGGGTGTTGGGATAAACTTGAGCGCTCTTGTTCCCATTGTTGGGTCCATCTAGGAGGCGCCAACACAACGAACGAGGCAACCGGACTTATAATGCTTGAACACTCTCACTTAGCCATAGAATTCTATAATTTTAAATTCCGGCGAAGCCCCTAGTGTTCGGAAGACCGAGTTCGGGGCGCTATCCATGCCTGGGCCGGAAGAAGCCGGTTCCTTGCTCTAAGCGGCATAAGTCTTTAGGGACTCGAAAAGACCTCTCGAATAGCGACCAGCTCTCGCCTTATCATGTTGTCGGTTCTAGCTTTTCCTCGAGGCGCCGCCCAGCTCAACCGGGCGCAATCGCAGTGGTTCTCCCAGTGCTACCTTAGCCGATAAAACGGAACGTAAGGTACCAAAACATGGGAGCCGGGAAAACCCAACTATTGACCCAAGACATGATTCGGAGCCGATGCATATAATGCTATAAGTTCGGGGTGCCGCACTTGTGAAAGTGTTCGGACTTGTCACACCATAATGCGGGGAACTTAAGCCCCTGGTGTATTTGGCCGTACCAAAGTGTATGGATGCAAGATGTCATAAATGAACATATATGTAAGAAAGAAATGCAATTATAAGCGAAAAGCAATGCATTATTCATTCAAGGAATTCTGCGATGAATGCAGAATGATACAAATAGTGCGGTAAGCAATGAGAAGGATATTAAACATGTCCCCCTCCAGGGGTAGGCTGCGGAATGGTGTATGAAAAAGGATTAATGCTCGTAATGGAGACCACCTGAGTACTCGTCGTAGCCTTTCTTTTCCCCTGGTTGTTGCATCATGTGTTCGGCAGGTCTACTGCCGGACAGGGCCTCTGGTGAACGAAGTCCTGTGGGTAAGAAAAATGAAAAAAAGAAAAAGAGCGCTACACTTCGGAGCCCCTGGTGTGGTTGAGCCGCACTCTGGGCCTGTCGTGGTCGTGCCCCTCCGCCTATGCACATGGTATCGCGAGAGCGTAATGATGTATGTGAAGGACTAGTTTTGCAATTATGCAAGGGCTGGGGTTGGGGCCGCATTGCTACGCGTGCTCGGAACGTGCCAGGTGGTCTTGCTGTAGGTTACTCCGAGCGCGTTTGGCCATGTCCGGTCGCTTAATGACCGGACTCGAAAATTGCCTTAAGAGGCTGCTCTGTACTTTTGACGCGAGAGCCGCTGTGTGTTCCTCCGCTCGAGGGCGTTGATGTTTGATTGACCGTGATGACTCCTCGAGGGCCTGGCATCTTGAGCTTGAGGTATGCGTAATGCGGCACCTCGTTGAACTTTGCAAATGCGGTTTGTCCGAGCAGAGCATGATAGCCGCTGCGGAACGGGACTATGTCAAAGATTAACTCCTCGCTTCGGAAGTTATCCGGGGATCCGAAGACCACTTCCAGAGTGACTGAGCTTGTACAATTGGCCTCTACACCTGGTATGACGCCTTTGAAGGTCGTCTTTGTAGGTTTAATCCTTGAGGGGTCTATGCCCATCTTGTGCACTGTATCCTGATAAAGCAGGTTCAGGCTGCTGCTGCCATCCATCATGACTCTGGTGAGGTGAAATCCATCGACGATTGGGTCTAAAACCAATGCGGCGAATCCACCATGGTGAATACTGGTGGGGTGGTCCCTTAGATCGAAAGTGATCGGGCAAGAGGACGATGGATTGAACTTCGGGGCGACTGGCTCCATCGCATATACGTCCCTAAGTGCATGCTTCCGCTCCCTCTTGGGTATGTGGGTTGCGTATATCATGTTTACCATCCGCACTTGTGGGGGGAAACCCTTCTGTCCTCTATTGTTCGGCGGCCGGGTCTCTTCCTCATCATCGCTATGCAGCCCCTTGTCATTGTTTTCGCAATTAACTTGCTGCTCTTAAATACCCAACAATCCTGTTGGTGTGATTAGCTGGCTTTTTCAGGGTGCCATGTATCCGCAAGAGCGGTCGAGTATTCGGTCCAAATTGGACGGCCCCGGAGTAGTTCTTTTGAATGGCTTTTTCCGCTGACCGGGTTTAGAGCCTCGGAATCCGGCGTTGACTACCGTATCCTCAGTGTTGTCGCCGTTAACGCGGCGTTTGTTTTTGTTTCAACGAGACCTGCCATTGCGGTCCTTGGTATCCGGACCGCGTAATTTTTCTTTGAGGTTGTTCTGCGGGCTAGCTACTGTCCTCTCCCGCGGAGAAGCGGGTCATGAGTGATGTGAGGGCTGCCATGGATTTCGGCTTTTCCTGTCCTAGGTGCTGGGCCAGCCACTCGTTGCGGATGTTATGTTTGAAGGCTGCAAGAGCCTCTGCATCCGGACAATCGACAATTTGATTTTTCTTTGTTAAGAACCGTGTCGTAACTATCGCCGATTAAATCTGCTGCTGAATTATGTGGCTTAGGTCATCGGCGTCTGGTGGTCGCACATATGTGCCCTAGAAGTTGTCAAGGAATGCAGCTTCCAGGTCCTCCCAACACCCAATGGACTCTGCTGGCAAGCTGTTAAGCCAATGCCGAGCAGGTCCTTTAAGCTTTAGTGGGAGATATTTGATGGCGTGAAGATCGTCACCGCGGGCCATGTGGATATGAAGGAGATAGTCTTCGATCCAAACCGTGGGGTCTTTTGTTCCGTCGTAGGATTCAATGTTCACGGGTTTAAACCCTTCAGGGATTTGATGGTCCATTACTTCATCTGTGAAGCATAGTGGGTGTCTTGGCGCCTCATTAAGTAATATCACGACGTAGCTCAAGCGAGCTTTGTTCATCGTGGTTCGCCCGCCAAAGTTGTCAGATCGGCGCGACGGTAATCGTCGCGTATCGTGGGGCGCCCTCGTGATCCGTAGATCGATCTTGATTGTCTTGCCTTGTCAACCAATATGTCTCGCAAGTCCGACGCATTCCCCCATGGCTTCGTACTTTTCGAGCGGTGCTGGGGTGCGGTCCTGGTGGAGGGCCTAGAGGCCTCTCTGTCGCGGCCACGAAGTGGTCGGTCTGCAGACAGCGCTGGTGATGAAGGTCTATATGCCTCCTCCTCTAATCGGGGAGCAACTTGCATTTTGGGTAGCTTTTGAGGGGCGTCGAGTTCATGCTCTTCGACGCGAGGACTTCGTCCATCTATCGCCAGCAGGTCTTGATCAGCTCAAGCGAGCTTGCTTTTTCTTTAGGCTGTTTGTCGTGGCCATAAGCCTGCGTTTAAAATGCTCTTGTTCGACGGGATCCTCAGGCACGACGAATTCGTCGTAGTCGAGGCTTGCCTCGTCTCCGGAGGGAGGTATGTAATTATCATCCTCTACCTCTTCGTTTGCCGCTCTCGGATGAGGGCTGGCTTCTCCCTCCTCCTGTGCTGAATCTTCTTTGGAGGGGTTGTCTTCACTCTCTGGGTGTTATTATCTCCGGTGCGGAATCTCCATTCTTGTGGCGGGATTTAGAGCGGCCACGACGCCGGGCGCTTTGGCTGTTTTTGGAGGAGCCTTCCTCCGCTGCATCCTCGCTGCTCCCATCCTTTCGGTGTCCACCATGTATATGTCGTATGACGAGGTGGTTTTCCAGTGCCCCGTAGGCACTGGTTCTTAGTCGTCTCCGGCATCATCGTCCATACCGTCGATGTCTTCGGAGTCGTAGTCTAGCATGTATGTTAGATCGTCGATAGTGGCTACAAAGTGGGTGGTGGGTGGGCTTTGAATTTCTTCGTCATCCGCATCCCAACCGTCCTGACTGCAGCTCGGCCAGGGCTCTCCTGATAGCGAGAGATACTTTAGCGAATTCAGGATGTCGCCAAAAGGTGAGTGTTGAAAGATGTCCGCAGCGGTGAACTCCATGATCGGCGCCCAATCGGATTCGATTGGAGGGGGCGCGGGAGGTTCGGAGTCCGGAGAGGAGTCCGACACCTCGGAGTCACTAGCCTCATGAGGGACAAAGTCAGTATTCGGCTCCATCACCGTAGAGGTTGCAGCCCCCGAGGCGGTGTCTAGCCACCCGTCCTCGATCTGCACGGTCGGCTCCGAATTAAGGATCGGAGCGGACTCATGTGCGGCCTCCAAGGCACAGTCCGGAAGCAGAGCTAAATCATGCCCATCGTGACAGTGCGGCGCGCTCGGCTGTGGCTCGAATCCGTCGAAGATCAAGTCTCCGCGGACGCCACCGTGAAGTTTAGATATCCAAATCTGACCGACGGCCGGGCGTAGCTTCTGATCTGCTCCGGATGGCCTGCTTAATTGGCCCGTAGTGTAAGGCCGCCAAATACGAAGATCTGTCTGGGGAGAAAAGTCTCACCCTGGATTGCGTCGTTGTTGATGATCGAAGGAGCCATCGCCTATCGCTGACGACTACGGAGGAACTCTCAATGAAAGCACCAACGCCGGTGTCAAACCGCGGATCTCGGTAGGGGTCCCGAACTATGCGCCTAGGCGGATGGTAACAGGAGACAAGGGACACGATGTTTTTACCCAGGTTCGCCCTCTCGATGGAGGTAAAACCCTACTCCCGCTTGATTGATATTGATGATATGGGTAGTACAAGAGTGGATCTACCACGAGATCAAGGAGGCTAAACCCTAGAAGCTAGCCTATAGTATGATTGTTGTAATGGTTGTTCGCCCCACGGACTAAAACCCTCCGGTTTATATAGACACCGGAGAGGGCTAGGGTTACACAATCGGTTACAATGGTAGGAGATCTACATATCCAGATTGCAAGCTTGCCTTCCACGCCAAGGAAAGTCCCATCCGGACACGGCACGAAGTCTTCAATCTTGTATCTTCATAGTCTTGGAGTCCGGCCGATGATGATAGTCCGGCTATCCGGACACCCCCTAGTCCAGGACTCCCTCACCCGACCACAGCGATTGCGAGGGCCGAACTCATCAACCTGCCTCGGGAGAGGACCATAGTCCGGACGACGATGCATTCATCATCCCGGAAAAACGTTTGGAACAAGATAACCTCCACAGAAGGCTTACGGCCACTACGGGAAGTCTAAAGAAGCAGAAGCAAAGACTTAAGGCCGCACAGGAAACGCTCAACCGCAGATGGAATAAAGTGCTAGACACTGAAGAAAAATATGGCGACGATTGCCACACAAAGAGCTACCCAAAGTGCAAGCTGCTGCCAGAATTCAACGATGAGGCCATTCTGCCAAAGAACAATACGGCCAGTAGGCCGGACCAACCACTTCATGACCGCAACAGAGCAGCTACTGATGCAGCACACAATTTATGTGAGCTTCTGGACAAAAAGGCCGGCGCAATGAGGTCCATCTATGGACCTAGAGGACACGCTCCGACGCAGGATTATGGTCACGAGAACGATCAAACTGATCGAATACCAGTTCGGAATCAGCATCGAACACAACAACAGTCGACATCACACCACAACATGTCCAGATACAGAGGGGTTGATCACCCTCTGTGCTTCACCGAAGAGGTACTGGACCATGAATTTCCACAGGGTTTTAAACCCGTGAACATAGAGGCATATGATTTGAACGAGCAGACTGTGGGTCTGGATTGAGGATTTTATCCTTCATATCCACATGGCTCGTGGGGACGACCTCCACGCCATCAAATACCTTCCCCTCAAGTTGAAGGGACCAGCTCGGCACTGGTTGAACAGCCTCCCCGAAAATTCAATCGGAAGTTGGAGGAACTTGAGGACGCTTTCAGGGCCAATTTTCAAGGAACCTATGTCCGACCTCCGGACGCTGACAATTTAAGTCACATAATTCAATAGCCCGGAGAGTCCGGCCGCATGCATTGGAATAGATTCCTCACTAAGAAGAATCAAATTGTCGATTGTCCTGATGCCGAAGCCCTAGCGGCCTTCAAGCACAGTATCCGGGATGAGTGGCTCGCCAGACACCTCGGGCAAGAAAAGTCGAGGACAATGGCAGCCTTAACAAGGCTTATGACCCGCTTTTGCGCGGGTGAAGACATTTGGTTGGCCCGTAGAGGCACCAGCGACCCAGGAACATCCGAAATCACGGATGGCAACGGGAAGACCTGGTGCAATAAAAACAAGCGTCGAAACAACGAAGAAAGTCCGGACAACACAACGGTCAACGCCGGATTCAGGGGCTCTCGACCTGGTCAACAAAATAATCCATTTAAAGGCAGCAAAGAGGGACCATCCGGCTTGAACAAAGTCCTGGACAGACTGTGCCAAATTCATGGCACCCCCATAAAAACTGCGAACCACAGTCACAGAGAATGTTGGGTCTTTAAACAGGCTGGCAAGTTAAATGCCGAACACAAGGGAAGGGAAACACCAAGTGAAGACGAGGATGAGCCTCGCCAGCTGAACACTGGGGGACAGAAAAAACTCCCACCAGAGGTAAAAACAGTAAACATGATCTACGCGACTTACATACCCAAGATATGGCGCAAGCACGTGCTCAGAGACGCATACGCTGTAGAGCCCGTCGCCCTAGAACTCAACCCCTGGTCGGGCTGCCCGATCACCTTTGATCAGAGGGACTACCCGACTAGTATGCGGCACGGAGGATCGGTTGCCTTGGTGCTTGACCCAATAATCGACGGATACCATCTCACTCGTGTCCTCATGGACGGCGGCAGTAGTCTCAATCTAATATACCAGGACACTGTCCGTGGGATGGGGATAGACCCATCCAGAATCAGCCAAAGTAACACCACCTTGGAAGGGGTGATACCAGGCGTTGAGGCCCGCTGCAGGGGCTCCCTCGTATTAGGGGTGACATTCGGTTCTCCAGACAACTTCAGAGGCGACGAACTACTCCTCACCATTGCTCCCCTCCAAAGTGGTTATCATGCATTGCTCGGGAGAGTGGCATTTGCCCGCTTCAACGCAGTACCGCACTACGCCTACCTTAAACTCCATATGCCCAGCCCAGGTGGCATCATCACCGTTAACGAAAATACAGAGCATCCCTTACGTGCGGAACAGTATGCGGCGGCTCTAGCAGCCGGACGCTAAGCGGCCTCTAATATCAGAACGCATGATCGGTCGTTAAGACCACGGACACGGTTAGACGAGTCAGGCACACCACCGTCGGTAACAGCCCAGATAAACCTGAACTGGGTGCTATACATGTAATCCCATAAAGGACACCAGGGGCTACAGATATTCAATAAAGCCCAGCTTTTGGCTTGACCTTATTAACAGACCAATGTTTTACACTTCTACTATCCACTAATAATAACCAACTCTTTGCATGCTTACGTCATACTCTTTTACATGAGTTTTCCCTTTTACAAATACCATTCGTGCGATACCCTCCCAGGACACGGCACAACAGAGACAAAGGCGCAGACGTGCAGCAGGGCCCCGCTCAAAGGTTTCCCTTTAGATTAAGCCCCTGTGTAAACCTTCTTTATTGTCTCTTGTTGCTTAACATCCCATGGGTACTCAATACACCCACAGGGGATACTGGCGTTATTGGCCTTTCGCCACGACAGAATAATGCACGTACCTGGAAATACAGGGTTCATAATAAAGGGCATTACTCAGCGCAGTATATGTTATAAAGTTTGAATACCCTCGGGAGTGTTCGGCGTCCTCGCGATTTTGGCCTTATATGCATCAGCTCCGAATCATGTCTTTGGTCAAATGTTGGGTTTGCCCGGCTCCTGGGTTTGCTACCTTACGTTCCGTTTTTATCGGCTAAGGCGGCCAAAGGAGAACTACTGCGATTTTTCCCTGGTTATTCCGGATGAGCACCTCAGTAGACAAAGCCGAAAACTTACTGTCATGATATAGCGAGAGACTGGTCAACCACTTGAGGACTCATCGGAATCTTTAGGGTTCCTCCGTATTAACGAAGGGCCATTCACACGCGCCCGTATCCGGATGCACGCGAAGGTACCAGGGGCTACATAGTAGCCCCACCGTCAAACTCCTATGTCTAGTTCGGTTGCCTAGTTCGACATGCGATCACCTCCTTAACGGACCAAGACGTTGGATCAAGTGTGATTACGCATCTTTTTGCGAACACCCCCGCATTGTTTGCGTGGGGGTTGAAGCCAACGACTGCTAACTTTCATTACATACCTCAAAGCCTTTGAGCAGGCTCGTAAAAGCTTCATTCAACCCGCTTGTGGCGGATGAAATCTTCTCAAGCACCGTGCTCATTAACGAATGGTGATCCTCCGAGAGAGCAGCTTGCTCCAGAAGGCCCGTGCGTGTCCGGTCGGTCGCCGAACTGTGCCGGACCCTTCTTATCGACTCCCGTGGGAGCCGAATGCTCCGGTCTCAGGGCAGCCGAAGTACTAGCTTCTGGCCTCGGCACATCTGGACTCCTCCATAACGACACCTCGGAGTCGCCCGCCCCATGAGGCCGAGAGGTAGGCGGGGTTTCACTCTCCATCATCACCGGAAGAAGATCCCCCGAAGACAAACTCTGTCGAGAAGAGCTGCTAGCCAGACTGCAAAATGGATCCCGGTTATTGTTCTCGGAGGAGGAAGCAGTAGCTTTGTATTTACAATTAACTTACAGCTCAGCTGAGGGCTGGCCCATTTGCAGGCATGAAGCGGTGAGGACGCCCTCCGGGGTAGGACCCCCTGCTGAAATCTTCTTCCCTTGTCCAGGCACCTCCGTCTCCAAGTCTTCGGAGGCGGCCCTCTTCTTCCCGCGGTGGGAGGAGATCGTAGATTCCCCTCCCCGACTATCCTCCTTCGTGGAGGTAGTAATTCCCCCGGTTTGGATGTGCAATGTGTGAAGCTCCGCTTCTCTGTTCTTCCCTTCGTCCTTCCCTGAGGGCACTTTACTTAGCACACGATTAAGCATCCTGGCTATGGAAGGACTAGGCGAGCCTTCGGGAAGCAAATCTTGGGACACCGATTCTCTCTCGCCTTGCCGAGCCATTCTGGCAGCATGATGGTTTTCGGAACAATGTTATGATAAATATAAACAAAGTGTTCGGTTTCAGGGTTACTTACTTGGGTATCTGGGCGGTTGCAGCTCAGGCCCGCATCCTTGGTGGTGTCCGGACACTTTACTTGTGGTCAAAGAATAACTTACACATCCCTTCGAGCGTCGTGCCGAAGAAGTGCAGAATAGTCCACGGTGTTGGGGAACGTTGCAGAAAATAAAATTTTTCCTACGGTTTCACCAAGATACATCTATGAGTTCATCTAAGCAACGAGTGAAAGGAGAGATGCATCTACATACCACTTTGTAGATCGCGAGCGGAAGCGTTCAAAAGAACGGGGTTGCAGTAGTCGTTCTCGTCATGATCCTATCACCGGAGATCCTAGCACCGAACGGACGGCACCGCCGCGTTCAACACACCTACGGTCAGTGTGACGTCTCCTCCGTCTTGATCCAGCAAGGGGGAAGGATAGGTTGAGGAAGATGGCTCCAGCAGCAGCACGACGGCGTGGTGGTGGTGGAGCAGCAGTACTCCGGCACGGCTTCGCCAAGCACGTGACGGAGCAGGAAGAGGTGTAGCCGGGGGAGGGAGGTGCCAAGACACAAGGTGCGGCTGCCCTCCCCCTGCCCTCCTTTATATAGGCCCCCAGGGGGGGTGCCAGCCCTGGGAGATGCAATCTCCCAAGGGGGCAGCGGCCAGGGGGGTTGGAGTACCCCCCAAGGCAAGTGGTGCGCCTACCCCCTAGGGTTTTCAACCCTAGGTGCAGGGGAGGCCCAAGGGGGGTGCACCAGCCCACTAGGGGCTGGTTCCCCTCCCATCTCAGCCCACGGGGCCCTCCGGGATAGGTGGCCCCACCCGGTGGACCCCCGAGACCCTTCCGTGGTCCCAGACAATCTGGGTGACCTCAAACTTTCCCGATGGCCGAAACAACACTTCCTATATATAATTCTTTACCTCCAGACCATTCCGAATCTCCTCGTGACATCCGGGATCTCATCCAGGACTCCGAACAACATTCGGTTTGCTACATACTCATATTCATACAACCCTAGCATCACCGAACCTTAAGTGTGTAGACCCTACGGGTCGGGAGACACGAGACATGACCGAGGCGGTTCTCGAGCAATAACCAACAGCGGGATCTGGATACCCATGTTGGCTCCCACATGCTCCTCGATGATCTCATCGGATGAACCACGATGTCGAGGATTCAAACAACCCCGTATACAATTCCCTTTGTCAATCGGTACGTTACTTGCCCGAGACTCGATCGTCGGTATCCCAATACCTCGTTCAGTCTCGTTATCGCAAGACACTTTACTGCATCAGTAATGATGATCCGTGACCAAACACTTGGTCACTTTGAGCTCATTATGATGATGCATTACCGAGTGGGCCCAGATATACCTCTCCGTCATACGGAGTGACAAATCCGAGCCTCGATCCGTGTCAACCCAACTGACACTTTCGGAGATACCTGTAGTGCACCTTTATATTCACCCAGTTACATTGTGACGTTTGATACACCCAAAGCACTCCTACGGTATCCGGGAGTTACACGATCTCATGGTCTAAGGAAAAGATACTTGACATTGGAAAAGCTCTAGCAAAACGAACTACACGATCTTGTGCTATGCTTAGGAATGGGTCTTGTCCATCACATCATTCTCCTAATGATGTGATCCCGTTATCAACGACATCTAATGTCCATAGTCAGGAAACCATGACTATCTGTTGATCAACGAGCTAGTCAACTAGAGGCTTACTAGGGACATATTATGGTCTATGTATTCACACGTGTATTACGATTTCTGGATAATACAGTTATAGCATGAATAAAAGACAATTATCATGAATAAGGAAATATAATAATAACCTTTTATTATTGCCTCTAGGGCATATTTCCAACACACGGACCTTCTGGGTTGAACTCCCACATCCGGAGAGGCCGACCTTTGCACGGCAAGATCCGTCGGACTAGCATTACCTGAATTACGCTAACAAGACTAATGTCCCTCTCAAGAAGCTCCCGAATGCGACTCTGCAATGTTGGTACATCATTAGCAGGCCCCCAATCCAGTCCCACATTGGCCCATGACGCTAGTTGAGGCGGAGGGCCCGAACAGAAGTCGGGGCAGCCACCCACTTTGTGCCTCTAGGAGCCGTGACATAGAACCACCTCCGCTACCATATATCGGGTACCTCCGGGAAGAAGCCCTCTGGCCATGGGGCGTCGGCGTTCCTGCTTATTGCAGTGCCTCAGCACTCCGCATGTCGCCCCTCAGTCATCTTCGGCTTCACATTGAAGGTCTTGAGCCATAAGCCAAAGTGCGGGGTGATGTGGAGGAATGCTTCGCACACGACGATGAACGACGAGATGTGAAGGATGGAGTCCGGAGCTAGATCACGAAAATCTAGACCGTAATAGAACATGAGCCCCCTCACAAAGGGATCGAGGGTGAAGCCTAAGCCGCGGAGGAAGTGAGAAACAAATACGACGCTCTCGTTGGGCTCGGGAGTAGGGATGACCTGCTCGAGCAGAAGCTCGTGTTGATGTCGGCGGTCGACATCCGACCTCCTAAGCTTCACAATGTCCTCCTCTGTGACAGAAGAGGCCATCCACCGGCCTTGAAGGTTGGATCCGGACATGATTGAAAATCCGAAGTGCCTAAGCTTGGGCTTCGGGTGTTGGAACTTGAGATGAGAAAAGGCGCAAGCGTGGTAGGAAAGAGGGATAGGCCTCATCCCCTCTATAAAGGGGTGAATATCAAGCGCCCTCAACAGAACCGCTGGGACTTGCCTAAAAACTCGGAGTCATACCAACAGGCGTCGTGGGGTTGCACGCGCCCGTATTGATGGAGGATCTCGCGCTAAGGGGAACACAATCTCTGCTTTGACAAGGCATGCTAATAAAACCGCCTCGCAACGCGTGTCGAGGCAGGCCGAGAAAAACCGCTTCGTATTGAGCCAGGCCACGGCATAAGGGCGCACCGTGAAGAAGATTGTCAGCAGGTCAGATTTGTAAAGTGTTATGCTCTTTATGGAGGTGTGCGGAAATTATCTCACAGAGCCGGACACAATCCTTAATCTGCTTTGTGGTATTCGGAGATGGAACCTGTCAGATTTCGGGTTCCGGCAGACCCTTGAGCTTCGAACTCTGGGGTGTGCACGAAGATCTTTCCCCTACCAACTCACTTCTCGAAGCCTCGCAAGGAATCTAGGCTAGAAAGAAGAACACACAAGGGAAACTCTAGGGAGTTGAAGCGACGCTTGATGTGCCTAGTCTTCTTGTGAAACCTGGGCTCCTTGGCAAGGGCAATAGCTCCAGTGTTGTCACAGAAGAGTTTGATCGGCCCCGACGCATTGGGTATGACTCCTAGGTCGGTGATGAACTCCTTCACCCAAATTGCTTCATGCGCTGCCTTCGAGGCTGCCATGTACTCCGCTTCACATGTCAACCCCGCCACGACGCTTCGCTTGGTACTGCGCCACCATCGCTTCCACCATTCAACATATACACGATCCGGTTTGTGACTTAGAGTCATCCAAATCTGTGTCGAAGCTAAGCGCCGACGTAACCCTTTACGACGAGCTCTTCGTCACCTCCATAAATGAGAAACATGTCCTTTGTCCTTTTCGTGTACTTCAAAGATATTCTTGACCGCTGTCCGGTGTTCCTTGCCGGGATTACTTTGGTGCCTTCCTACCAAACTTACGGCAAGGTTTACATCAGGTCCGTACACAAGATGGCATACATAATAGATCCTATGGCTGAAGCATAGGGATGACACTCATCTCTTCTTTATCTTTTGTCGTGGTCGGGCATTGAGCCGAGCTCAATCTCACACCTTGCAACACGTGCAAGAACCCTTTCTTGGACTGATCCATTTTGAACTTCTTCAAAATCTTATCAAGGTATGTGCTTTGTGAAAGACCTATGAGGCGCCTCGATCTATCCCTATAGATCTTGATGCCTAATATGTAAGCAGCTTCTCCAAGGTCCTTCATTGAAAAACACTTATTCAAGTAGGCCTTAATGTTGTCCAAAAGTTCTATATCATTTCCCATCAAGAGTATGTCATTTACATATAATATGAGAAATGCTCTGAGCTCCCACTCACTTTCTTGTAAACGCAGCTTCTCCATAAGTCTCAAGATAACCCAAACGCTTTGATCATCTCATCAAAGCGTAATGTTCCAACTCCGAGATGCTTGCACCAGCCCATAAATGGATCGCTAGAGCTTGCATACTTTGTTAGCATCTTTACGATCGACAAAACCTTCGGCTGCATCATATACAGCTTCTTCCTTAAGATGTCCGTTAAGGAATGCCGCTTTGACGCCCATCCGCCATATCTCATAATCATAGTATGCGGCAATTGCTAACATGTTTGACGCACTTCAGCTTCGCTACGGAGAGAATGTGTCATCGTAGTCAATCCCTTGAACTTGCCGATAACCCTTAGCGACAAGTCGAGCTTTATAGATGGTAATATTACCATCCGCTCTCTGCTTTTTTCTTAAAGATCCCTTTGTTTTCTATCGTCGCCGATCATCGGGCAAGTCACCAAAGTCCATACTTTGTTTTCATACATGGATTCTATCTCGGATTTCATGGCTTCAAGCCATTTGTTGGAATCTGGCCCGCCATCGCTTCTTCATAGTTCAAGGTTCACCGTTATCTAACAACATGATTTCCGTGACGGGGTTGCGCACCACTGCAGTGCGGAACGTGTCCTTGTGAACCTGACGGTTCAAGAGCAACTTGATCCAAGTACCTCGATCATCATCATTATTTTCCTCTCCAATCGGTGTAGGCATCATAGGAACATTTTCCTGAGCTGCACTACTTTCCTGCTCAAGAGGTAGTACTTCATCGAAGTTCTACTTTCCTCCCACTTACTTCTTTTCGAGAGAAACTTTTTCCGTAAAGGATCCGTTCTTGGCAACAAAGATCTTGCCCTCGGATCTTAAGTAGAAGGTATACCCAATGGTTTCCTTAGGGTATCCTATGAAGACGCATTTTTCCGACTTGGGTTCGAGCTTTTCAGGTTGAAGTTTCTTGACATAAGCATCGCATCCCCAAACTTTTAGAAACGACAACTTAGGTTTCTTCCCAAACCATAATTCATACGGTGTCGTCTCAACGGATTTAGATGGTGCCCTATTTAAAGTGAATGTAGCTGTCTCTAGAGCGTATCCCCAAAATGATAGCGGTAAATCGGTAAGAGACATCATAGACCGCACCATATCCAATAGAGTGCGATTACGGCGCTCGGACACACCGTTACGCTGAGGTGTTCCACGTGGCGTGAGCTGTGAAACGATTCCACATTTCCTTAAGTGTGTACCAAATTCGTGACTTAAATATTCACCTCCACGATCTGACCGTAGGAGCTTTACTTTCGGTCACGTTGATTCTCTACCTCATTCTGAAATTTCTTGAACCTTTCAAAGGTCTCAGACTTGTGTTTCATTAAGTAGATAGAAGTCGGGGCAGCCACCCACTTTGTGCCTCTAGGAGCCGTGACGTAAAACCACCTCCGCTGCCATAGATCGGGTACCTCCGGGAGGAAGCCCTCTGGCCATGGGGCATCGGCGTTCCTGCTTATTGCAGTGCCTCCTCTCCGCGTGTCGCCCCTCAATCATCTTCAGCTTCACATTGAAGGTCTTGAGCCATAAGCCAAAGTGCGGGGTGATGTGGAGGAATGCTTCACACACGACGATGAACGACGAGATGTGAAGGATGGAGTCCAGAGATAGATCATGAAAATCTAGATCGTAATAGAACATGAGCCCCCTCACAAAGGGATCGAGGGTGAAGCCTAAGCCGCGGAGGAAGTGAGAAACAAATACGACGCTCTCGTTGGGCTCGGTAGTAGGGATGACCTGCTCTAGAGCAGGAAGCCTGTGCTTGATGTCGGCGGTCATATATCTGACCTCCCTAAGCTTCACAATGTCCTCCTCTGTGACAGAGGAGGCCATCCACCGGCCTTGAAGGTTGGATCCGGACATGATTGAAGATCCTAAGTGCCTAAGCTTGGGCTTCGGGTGTTGGAACTCGAGATGAGAAAAGGCGCAAGCGTGGTAGGAAAGAGGGGTAGGCCTCGGCCCCTCTATAAAGGGGGTGAATATCAAGCGTCCTCAGCGTAACCGCTTGGGACTTGCCTAAAAACTCGGAGTCATACCAACAGGCGTCGTGGGGTTGCACGCGCCCGTATTGATGGAGGATCTCGCGATAAGGGGAACACAATCTCTGCTTTGACAAGGCGTGCTAATAAAACCGCCTCGCAACGGGTGTCGAGGCAGGCCGAGAAAAACCGGTTCGTATTGAGCCAGGCCACGACATAAGGGCGCATCGTGAAAAAGGTTGTCAGCAGGTCAGATTTGTAAAGTGTTATGGTCTCTATGGAGGTGTGCGGAAATTATCTCACAGAGCCGGACACAATCCTTAATCTACTTTGTGGTATTCGGAGATGGAACCTGTCGGATTTCGGGTTCCGGCAGACCCTTGAGGTTTGAACTCTGGGGTGTGCACGAAGATCTTTCCCCTAGCAACTCACGTCTCGAAGCCTCGCAAGGAATCTAGGCTAGAAAGAAGAACACACAAGGGACACGAGGTTTATACTGGTTCAGGCCATCATTGTGGTGTAATACCCTACTCCAGTGTGTGGTGTGGTGGATTGCCTCAGGGGCTGATGAACAATACAAAGGAAGAACAGCCTCGCGAGAGGTGTTCTTGAGCTGGTGCGATGAACTGCTTGGGTGAGTTCAATCGCCTCTCTCTCTCTAGTCTATCCAAAATCTCTCTCCCTTACTCTGTGGTGGCTAGCTCTATTTATAGAGGGAGGCCCTGGGCCTCTTCCCAAATAATGAGCGGGAAGGGCGCCAACAATTGGCCATTTTGAAGGGGAACATCTAGTACACTTATCCTGACTAAAGTTGGTCTTCGACTGCCAAAGACTCTGACGGTGACGCCGTCCTGAGCTCCACGGTGACCTCCATCCTGCCGTCCCGCTGGTCTTGGTCTTGTTGCACCGAAATGGTAACCTTTGCCTGATGCCTTGGTCTGTGCTTGCCCCCTTTGCACCAAAGGGGAAACAAGGACACTGCGTAGGCCGGCGCCCCCCTAGCGCCCGCCTGGTCTCGATCGTCATGGCTTGCATCACGGGCACCTCGCGAGGTACCCTGCCTTGATCTCTCCGCCTCTTTGCGAGCCCACCTGATGAGGCTGCCCGAGGAAGCTTCTGCGTAAATCGCCTCATGAGGCTTGGCCCCTGCGAGGGTTGCGGTGTCAAAACCGGTGGATCTCGGGTAGGGGTCCCGAGCTGTGCGTCTAGGCGGATGGTAACAGAGACAAGGGACACGATGTTTTTACCTGTGTTCGGGCCTCGGTGGAGGTAAACCCTACTCCTGCTTGATTAATATTGATGATATGGGTAGTACAAGAGTAGATCTACCCCGAGATCAAGGAGGCTAAACCCTAGAAGCTAGGCTATGGTATGATTGTTATTCGTCCTATGGACTAAAACCCTCCGGTTTATATAAACACCGGAGAGGGCTAGGGTTACACAGAGTCAGTTATAATGGAAGGAGATCTACATATCCGCATCGCCAAGCTTGCCTTCCATGCCAAGGAAAGTCCCATCCGGACATGGGACGAAGTCTTCAATCTTGTATCTTCATAGTCTTGGAGTCCGGCCAATGATGATAGTTCGGGTATCCGGACACCCCCTAGTCCAGGACTCCTCAAGAGTCCCCAAACAGCTTCAATGACGATTTAGTCCGGGCGCAAGATATTGTCTTCGGCATTGCAAGGCGGGGTCTCCTCGAAATTCCATGTGCTTGCCGAATGGTGTCCAGCTTCTTATAAATGCTGTGCTTCTTGGCTTCCATGTCCAATAATGGCTATCCTCCACGTGTCATACGAATGCGAAAAGCCAGGGTATTTTTACATTCTACCCCCTAGCTGCGCGAATAAGCTGCCTATAAAGAGAGGCGAGGATCTTGATCCGAATCACACCATCCTCCTTCCGCGAGTATTCATCGAAGCGCCTCTAACAAAAATCCACTCCATCATGGACAGTCGATGCGGCTCCTCCTCTCGCGCTCCTAGCCCTCGGCCAGAGATTGGGGAGATGCTCATCCCAGATAGTGAGCTAGTGATGCTCCAAGCCGAGGGATTTCTTCCCCCAGCCTTTATGGTTCCGGTTGGAGCCGGACTTGCCACCTACAAGGGCGGAAAGCAGGCGGAGAGCTTCCCCAATCCCTCCAAAGGAGAGCGGTTATGCTTCGTCCCTTATCTAATAAGGGGACTCCTGGATAGCCGAACTATCATCATCGGCCGGACTCCAGGACTATGAAGATACAAGATTGAAGACTTCGTCCCGTGTCCGGATGGGACTTTCCTAGGCGTGGAAGGCAAGCTTGGCAATACGGATGTATAGATCTCCTACCATTGTAACCGACTCTGTGTAACCCTAGCCCTCTCCGGTGTCTATATAAACCGGAGGGTTTTAGTCCATAGGAGGAACAACAATCATACCATAGGCTAGCTTCTAGGGTTTAGCCTCCTTGATCTCATGGTAGATCCACTCTTGTACTACCCATATCATCAATATCAATCAAGCAGGAGTAGGGTTTTACCTCCATCGAGAGGGCCAGAACCTAGGTAAAAACATCGTGTCCCTTGTCTCCTGTTACCATCCGCCTAGACGCACAGTTCGGGACCCCCTACCCGAGATCCGTCGGTTTTGACACCTACATTGGTGCTTTCATTGAGAGTTCCTCTGTGTCGTCACCGATAGGCTTGATGTCTCCTTCGATCATCAACAACGACGCGGTCCAAGGTGAGACTTTTCTCCCCGGATAGATCTTCATATTCGGCGGCTTTGCACTGCGGGCCAATTCGCTTGGCCATCTGGAGCATATTGAAAGCTACGCCCGTGGCCACCAGGGCAAATTTGGAAGCCTGAACTTCACGGCCGACATCCGCGGAGACTTGATCTTCGACGTATTCGAGCCACAGCCGAGCACGCCACACTGTCACGAAGGGCATGATTTAGCTCTGCTGCCGGACAGTCCCCTGGAGGCCGCACATGAGTCCGCTCTGACCCTTAATTCGGAGCCGACCGCGCAGATCGAGGATGGGTGGCTAGACACCGCCACGGGGGCTGCAACCTCTACGGCGATGGAGCCGAATACTGACTTTGTCCCTCATGAGGCTAGTGACTCCGAGGTGTCGGACTCCTCTCCGGACTCCGAACCTCCCGCGCCCCCTCCAATCGAATCCGATTGGGCGCCGATCATGGAGTTCACCGCTGCGGACATCTTTCAACACTCACCTTTTGGCGACATCCTGAATTCGCTAAAGTATCTCTCGCTATCAGGAGAGCCCTGGCCGAGCTGCAGTCAGGACGGTTGGGATGCGGATGACGAAGAAATTCAAAGCCCACCCACCACCCACTTTGTAGCCACTATCGACGATCTAACCAACATGCTAGACTACTACTCCGAAGACATCAACGGTATGGACGATGATGCCGGAGACGACTAAGAACCAGCGCCTACGGGGCACTGGAAAACCACCTCGTCATACGACATATACATGGTGGACACCCGAAAGGATGGGAACGGCGAGGATGCAGCGGAGGAAGGCTCCTCCAAAAAACAGCCAAAGCGCCGGCGTCAGCGGCGCCGCTCTAAATCCCGCCACAAGAATGGAGATTCCGCACCGGAGATAATAACACCCCAGAGAGTGCCGAAGACAACCCCCTCCAGCAAGATTCAGCACAGGAGGAGGGAGAAGCCAGCCCTCATCCGAGAGCGGCAAACAAAGTATCTCTCACTATCAGGAGAGCCCTGGCCGAACTGCGGTCAGGACGGTTGGGATGCGGATGACGAAGAAATTCAAAGCCCACCCACCACCCACTTTGTAGCCACTGTCGACGATCTAACCGACATGCTAGACTACGACTCCGAAGACATCGACGGTATGGACGATGATGCCGGAGACGACCAAGAACCAGCGCCTATGGGGCACGAGAACACTACCTCGTCATACGACATATACATGGTGGACATCCCAAAGGATGGGAATGGCGAGGATGAAGCGGAGGAAGACTCCTCCAAGAAACAGCCCAAGCGCCGACGTCAGCGGCGCCGCTCTAAATCCCGCCACAGCAAGAATGGAGATTCCGGCACTAGAGATAATAAGACCCCAGAGAGTGCCGAAGACAACCCCCTCCAGCAAGATTCAGCATAGGAGGACGGAGAAGCCAGCCCTCATCATAGAGCGGCAGACGAAGAGGTAGAGGATGATAATTACATACCTCCCTCCGGAGACGAGGCAAGCCTCGACGACAACGAATTCGCCGTGCCTGAGGATCCCGTCGAACAGGAGCGTTTTAAACGCAGGCTTATGGCCATGGCAAACAGCCTAAAGAAAAAGCAGCAACAACTTAGAACTGATCAAGATTTGCTAGCCGACAGATGGACGGAAGTCCTCGCGGCCGAAGAGCATGAACTCGAACGACCCTCCAAAAGCTACCCCAAACGCAAGTTGCTCCCCCGATTAGAGGAGGAGGCATATAAACCTGCATCACCAGCGCACAATACGGCTGACCAACCACCTCGTGGCAGCAACAGAGAGGCCTCCATGCCCTCCACCAGAACCGTACCCCAACACCGCTCGAGAAGTACGAAGCCACGGGGGAATGCGCCGGACTTGCAAGACATATTGGAGGATAAGGCGAGACATTCAAGATCGATCTACGGATCACGTGGGCGCCCCACGATGCGCGACGACTACCGTCGCGCCGGATATAGCAACTCCGGCCGGGCCGAACATAGTAGACAAAGCTTGCTTGAGCTACATTGTGATATAGCCCAATATAGAGGCGCCGCACACCCACTATGCTTCACAAATGAAGTAATGGATCATCAAATCCCCGAAGGGTTTAAACCCGTGAACATCGAATGCTACGATGGCACAACAGACCCCGCGGTTTGGATCGAAGACTATCTCCTTCATATCCACATGGCCCGCGGTTACGATCTTCACGCCATCAAATATCTCCCACTCATGCTTAAAGGACCAGCTCGGCATTGGCTTAACAGCCTGTCAGCAGAGTCAATTGGGTGTTGGGAGGACCTGGAAGCCGCATTCCTCGACAACTTCCAGGGCACATATGTGCGACCACCAGACGCCGATGACCTAAGCCACATAATTCAGCAGCCAGACGAATTGGCCAGACAGTTCTGGAAACGGTTCTTAACAAAGAAAAATCAAATCGTCGACTGTCCGGATGCAGAGGCTCTCGCAGCCTTCAAACATAACATCCGCGATGAGTGGCTGGCCTGGCACCTAGGACAGGAAAAGCCGAAATCCATGGCAGCCCTCACATCACTCATGACCCGCTTCTGCGCGGGAGAGGACAGCTGGCTAGCCCACAGTAACAACCTCAGCAAAAATTCTGGCAGTCCAGATTCCAAGGACCGCAATGGCTGGTCGCGTCGTAACAAAAACAAACGCCGTGTTAACGGCGATAACACTGAGGATACGGCAGTCAACGCCGGATTCAGAGGCTCTAAACCCGGTCAGCGGAAAAAGCCATTCAAAAGAACTACTCCGGGTCCGTCCAATATGGACCGAATACTCGACCGCTCGTGCTAGATACATGGCACCCCCGAAAAGCCAGCCAACCACACCAACAGGTATTGTTGGGTATTCAAGCAGGCAGGCAAGTTAATTACCGAAAACAATGACAAGGGGCTGCATAGCGATGACGAGGAAGAGACCCGGCCGCCGAACAATAGAGGACATAAGGGATTCCCCCCACAAGTGCGGATGGTAAACATGATATACGCAACCCACATACCCAAGAGGGAGCGGAAGCGTGCACTCAGGGACGTATATGCGATTTAGCCAGTCGCCCTGAAGTTTAACCCATGGTCCTCCTGCCCGATCACCTTTGATCGAAGGGACCACCCCACCAGTATCTGCCATGGAGGATTCGCCGCATTGGTTTTCGACCCAATCGTCGATGGATTTCACCTCACTAGAGTCTCGATGGGCGGCGGCAAAGCTGAACTGCTTTATCGGGATCGGTCGCGCAAGATGGGCATAGACCCCTCAAGGATTAAACCCACAAAGACGACCTTCAAAGGCGTCATACGAGTCGTAGAGGCCAATTGTACAGGCTCAATCACACTAGAAGTGGTCTTCGGATCCCCAGATAACTTCCGAAGCGAGGAGTTAATCTTTGACATAGTCCCGTTCCGCAGCGGCTATCACGCCCTGCTCGGACGGACCGCGTTCGCAAAGTTCAACGCGGTGCCGCATTACGCATACCTCAACCTCAAGATGCCAGGCCCTCGAGGAGTCATCATGGTCAACTGAAACACTGAACGCTCCCTTCGAACGGAGGAACACACAGCGGCTCTCGCGGCAGAAGTACAGAGCAGCCTTTTAAGGCAACTTTCGAGTCCGGCCGTTAAGCGACCGGACACGGCCAAACGCGCCCGGAGTAACCTACAGCAAGACCACTTGGCACATTCCGAGCACGTTTAGCAATGCGGCCCCAACCCCAGCCCTTACAAAATTGCAAAACTGGTCCTTCGCGTACATCACTACGTTCTAGAGATACCATGGGCATAGGGGAGGGGCACGACCACCACAAGCCCAGAGTGCGGCTTAACCGCACCAGGGGCTCCCAAGTGTGTCACTCTTTTTCTTTCTTATTTTTTCTTACCCACAAGACTCCGTTCACCAGAGGCCCTGTCCAGCAGCAGACCTGCCGAACTCACGATGCAACGGCCAGGCAAGGAGAAAGGCTGCGACGAATATCCAGGTGGTCTCCATTATGAGCATTAAATCCGTTTTCATACAGCATTCCGCATCCTACCCCTGGAGGGGGACATGTTTAATAGTCCTACCTCTTGCTTACCGCACTATTTGTATCGTTCTGCATTCATGGCAGTATTCCTTGAATAAACAATGCATCGCTTTTCACTTATAATTGCATTTCTTCTCTTATATATATGTGTTCATTTATGACATGTTGCATCCGTACACTCTGGTACGGCTAAACACACCAGGGGCTTAAGTTCCCCACAGTATGGTGTGATAAGTCCGAACACTTTCACAAGTGCGGCACCCCGAACTTATAGCATTATATGCATCGGCTCCGTATCATGTCTTGGGTCAATAGTTGGGTTTGCCCGGCTCCTATGTTTTGGTACCTTACGTTCCGTTATATCGGCTAAGTTAGCACTAGGAGAACCACTGCGATTGCGCCCCAGTTGAGCTGGGCGAGCGCCTCATTGGAGAAAGCTAAAACTGGCCGTCATGATAAGGCGAGAGCTGGTCGCTGTTCGAGAGGTCTTTTCGAGTCCCTAAAGGCTTATGCCGCTTAGAGCAAGGAACCGGCTTTTGTCCGGCCCAGGCATGGATAGCGCCCCGAATTCGGTCTTCTGAATACTAGGGGCTTCGCCGAAATTTAAAATTATAGAATTCTAAGGCTAAGTGAGAGTGTTCAAGCACTATAAGTCCGGTTGCCTTGTTCGTTGTGTTGAGTTCCTCCCTAGATGGACCCAAAAATGGGAACAAGAGCGCGCAATTTTATCCCGAACACCCCAGCACTCGTGGCATGGGGGCCCAAGCCGATGACTTGCCATCTCTCAGATTTGATAAACGGCCGCACAGAAGGTAATATTTTCAATTAAATAGCGTTGCTTAGCGCATATGAACAAAGTTCTCAGCGCACACGCTAACAAAATGCGAGTCTACTCAAATATTACATCATTGGAGCACTCACCCGCAATAATGCGGGCACCCTTCAGGACACGCTTATAATACATCTCGGGTGTGCGGTACTCCTTGCCCGGCAGTAGCACGTCCGTCACAAGCTTCTCAGCATCCATCTTGCCCCAGTGCACTTTAGCATCGGGCAAGGGCCAACAGGCACCTTTAATCTGTGAGTGCTTGGCGACTTCAACCCGGTGGAGCGCATCCACCAACCGCCGCACCAGGCGAAGTAGCTCCGGGCATGGCCTCTTTGGGCCATAGCGAACTATAAGGCCCTTCATGGCCTGTTCGGCCACCTTGTGGAGCTCGACCATTTGCTTCACCTGGTCGCTAAAAACACCGGATGTCCGCCTCGATATCTTGAGACCGAAGACCTTCTCCGTTGAGCTCCCTCCTCAGCTCTGAAAGCGGCGGTGTCGGACACGCCTCTGGGCAGATCTGCGGCAGCTCTGGAGAGCTCCGAATTCGGGTAAGTAATAGGTAATTCACTTTAACATGCTTGCTTTGCATGAAGAAAGCCTTACCCGCCGCTATTTTTCTTCAAATCCTCGATTTCCTGGAGGGCCTTGTGGGCATCGGCCTTCGCGGCTTTGGCACTCTCAAGAGCCGACGCAAGCTCGGACTCTCGAGTCTTCGAGTCACGCCCCAAACCCTCGTGCTTTTCCACAAGAGCCTGGAGCTCTTGTTGTACCTCCGCCACCCGCGCCTCCTGCTTCTCTCGCTCAGCTCGTTCCACGGCCGCATTGCGTTCGGCCGCGGACACCGCCTCCGTCAGGGTTGCCACCTCGTTCGTGGCCCCTGGAGTACCCACGTTATCCTTGTTATTTCTCTTGCAACCAAATCCTTTTCTGTAAGGTACAACTTTAATACGGTGTTACTCACCTTCCTTGTCCTTGAGCTGCTTCTTGGCACGGCCGAGCTTGCTCTCGGACCGCTCGAGGTTCTGCTTCAAAGCATCGACCTCTGCAGTCAGTGCGGTAGAGGTCAGCAGCGCAGCCTGCAATCCCATATTAACATATTTTTTAGACCTCCTGCGTATATATTTTTAGATCCTCAGTCCGGCTTTTCTTTCCGAACACCGAACCGAGCATTAGGGGCTACTGTCTATGTGGTATTATATTACATTTCTTAAATTTCTTACCTCAAAGCCTGTTAGAAGGCTGCTGCAGGCTTCAGTCAGCCCGCTCTTTGTGAGCTGAACCTTCTGAATCACCGCACTCATGATAGTGCGGTGTTCTTCTTTGATGGAAGCACCGTTGAGCGCCTCCAACAAGTTATCCGGCACCTCCGGTTGGACGGAGGTTGCCGGTGTCACAGTCTTGCCCTTCTTACGAAGGGGCCGCTTGCAAGACTCCGGAACCACTTCAGGTTCCGGCGCGGAGTCCGGTGCAAAGTCCAGGAGGCTGACCTGTGGCACCTCCGGAGCCTCCCCCTCCTGGCGGGTCCCCTCCTGGGATCCCACCTCGGCGTCATCAGCGTCACGAGGGGTGGAGGTGGTCGGAAGGGAATCCATATCCGACGTACCCAAGGACCCGCTCGACGAAGCGGGAAGATCGTCCTTGGCTGGACTACAGGTTGTATGCGGCATTAGAAAGACACCGCATGGCAAAAAGAAGAAATTATAAATCATCCAGGAATCCGGATACTTACGATCTTGCCAGGGGCTTGGCCCTTGAAGGCCACTCCTCGTCGCCATCTTCGGCGTTGGCGGAGCAGTCCGGAGGAAGGGTCCTTCCCTTCTTGGACCCTTCGGCCTCCCTCGATGGGGAGGCCTTCCTTTTCTTCTCTCCCCCCGCTGGGGGAGAGGCCTCTTTCTTCTCCTCCTCGTCCTCAGGGGAGGAGTCCGCCTCGGAGTCATCGCACGATGAGTCCGATACCACCAGCGCCGGGAACTCCTTCGGTTCCGTGGCCTTCTTCTTGGCCTTCTTCTCGGCACCATGTATGCGGGACCAGCAACCGTGTCAAATCTGGCGTCCGCTGGGTCTTCTGGAAGGGAGCCGACGATTAACCTGTCGGGCGTCTTCGCCGATCTGATAAAGGTATTGGGAGTTTAGATCCTGCATAGAGTCAAACTATGAAAAGCAAATGTCCCATAAAGGATAAGATAGCTTACCTCACCGGCCGGACGACTGCGTCTGAATCCGCGATCTTGATGGCGGACGCTGGAGAGCAGCGCCCTTGAACAGCACCCTCCGGTAGCCAGACGTAGTGTCAAGAGCCTGCTCAAGGTCCGGCTGGGCGGATCAAACTCCACAAATTGAAGTCCGTTCTTTGGCGGGGAGAACCTCTGTGATCGAGCATGACTGGATCACATTGACAAGCTTAAGCTTCTTGTTCACCACGGTCTGGAGACAGGACTGGAGTCCGGTCAGCTCCTCCGAACTACCCCAAAGCAAGCCCTTCTCTTTCCAGGAGGTGAGTTGCATGGGGATGCCAGATCTGAACTAGGAAGCCGCTGCCATTTAGGGTCACGCGGCTCGGTGATGTAGAACCACCCCGATTGCCACCCTTTGACAGATTCCATGAAGGCACCCTCGAGCCAAGTGACGTTGGGCATTTTGCCCACCATGGCGCCTCCGCACTCCGCTTGGCTACCCTTCACAACCTTCGGCTTGACATTGAAGGTCTTTAGCCACAAGCCGAAGTGGGGCTGGATGCAGAGGAAGGCCTCACACACGACGATAAACGCCGAGATGTTGAGGATGAAGTTTGGAGCCAGATCGTGGAAGTCCAGGCTGTAGTAGTACATGAGCCCCGGGACGAAGGGGTGGAGTGGGAAGCCTAGTCTGCGGAGGAAGTGGGGGAGGAATACGACCCTCTCATGGGGCCTGGGGGTGGGGATGAGCTGCCCCTCGTCGGGCAGCCGGTGCGCGATGTCACTGGAGAGGTATCCGGCGCTGCGCAGCTTCTCAATGTGCCCCTCCATAATGGAGGAGGCCATCCACTTGCCTCCCGCTCCGGACATGGCTAGAGAAGGTTGAGGTGAGATGTGCAGACTTGGGCGCTGGAGCTCGAGTGCGCGGAGATGGATAAGCAAAAGAGGAAGAAGGCGTAGGTAAAGGAGGTGGATCCTTATCCCCTTATATATGGGCGGATGAAACTATGCGTTCCTACTGGCCTGGTAAAACTCGCTTATCTCCCAAGCACCGCAATCAATGGCGCGGTTGGGTTACCCACGTCCTTATTGATGGGAATCCCGGAATCAGGGGAACACGATCTCTGCTTCGACAAGACGTGCCAAGGAAACCGCTTCGCTAAACGCGCTGAGGTGGTATCTATTTATATATAAAAAGTAAATGATGGGTTAATTAGAAGCGAGAGAATTAGTCTAAAAAATTCCACGTTAATCAGAAAATACTAGCCCTCGATCTGGTGGGTTTTTTAAAATTATAATCATGTAACCGTTAGATTTGCGTAACAGATATAGCAATGTCGTAACAGTCCACGAGTACTTAACGTGTCATACCTTCATTTTTTTTATTTACATACATGCTAACGTGACATACCTGGTCTATCAGGAAAACACTTTTTTTGTATCCGGCGGAAAAAAAACTAACATATCCATCACGTAAGCACACATCTCCCGAGCTCTTTTTTTTGAGGGACTCCCACGTCCTTAATCTAGAGATAAAAAAAGAGGAACTTCTTGTTTTTTCTAACAAAAAGATAAAGGAATGTATAGACTATTAACAAACCATAAAGATCTCCCGTCTCCTGTCATGGCGATGCCTACCATGCATGCATTCATTTGGAAAAAATAGTGTGCATGCAAACCATTTGATATATGTGTGCATGCATGGCCATTGATATATGTACGCATGGCCGACGTTGCTTTGCTTGCTTGAAAAAAATGGATTAATGCCTTTGATATATGCGTGCATGCATGTCCATCCTTCTCATTCTAAGCCTATTCCCAAACATTCCTCCTCACCTATGAGCAACCAAGAGCTTCATGGTGAATTCCTAGAGTTAATCGAGTTAAGGTTGTGGGAAGACAGAAATTACTCAAGCTCTTTGCCTCGAAAATAAACAGTTCATTGGCGGGTTTGCGGCCCATGTACAGGTATGGAAAGCGAAAAAAGTCTTAGGCTCCCCGGCTTTGCAAGCAGTTCACTGACCTCTTGAACAACATTGAGATGAAGGAACAAGGAATTCCCTAAACTCATTTCTTTGCGGGCGAGCAGTTCATTTGTGGCATCATCATTTCACATGTCGTCATGGAAACCAAGCGGCACCAGATAATTAATATTAAATAGTAAACATGATGTTATAGAATAATTAGGCCGAGTTTGGTGACAGAGACCGGACAAGCAGACCGAGGTTGCAGATCAAGGTTTGGCTTAGTGTTGTTGACAACAAAGATGATAGGCGATTGAGTCTGAATCATTAAGCTGCAAATTGTTTTCTTATTAGGTCACGGCTCATGACCAACCAGGCCTAGCAAGGATGCATGAATTACCTCTAATCTTGAAAGATATGCTGTATATAGGAGTATACCAATATATATACATAGAATGTGTAACAATGTTGTAGGTATACCAGCCGCTAAAGCATGCCCTGATTGCTAGCTTAGGCACTTTATACATTGCAAGAAGAATCATGTCACCAACTGAATCGCATGGTCTTCTTTCTTTTAAAAACAAGATGACTTCTCATTGTGCTTTGTTATGACAACCAATAGAAGCCATGGGAAATCTCTAAAGAAGGTACTACTATATGTACCTAAACAAGTTTTCCCACATTGACAACTGTATGCAGCATTCTCAAGAGGCACAAAAAAGGATGGATTGTTGGCAATGGGAAATGACAAATATAGAAGTGAGGATGACTTGCTCAAGAACATGGCCAATAAAGAATCTATTATAAACTACAAGTACTTAACATGCTAATAAAAAAGAAAAAATACTAAAAACTCACATAAAAGTAGAAAAATATATGGTTGTTAATTCGACAAATTAGAAAATGATGACCAATGGATCTCAAAACATATGTGAAAGTCAAAATAATTACCGTCCTATGTTCTTCATTAGTTTACTTATCCAGTATAATCTCCCCTAGCTGTCTTCTTTACAATATCAACCACGCCGCCTCGGCTCTCCTCTGTGAAACTGGGTCGCACGCATGCCGCCCACTATCTTCTTTCCAACGTTGTATCACACAAAGCTATGAAATCACACGTGATAGGAATCTTGAAGGTTTGTCAAGGTAGAACATCAACACATGTACATTGATTAGATAACGCCTCAAATTTGTACAAATAACTAAATTTGTGAATGTTAATTGTAATTTTCAAAAATCTAAGATGATATTACGAGATATTAAAACATTATTACAAATACAGAGTGTTTTATTACAACTGCAATGCTTTAGTTTACATGGACAAATTTCATTAATGGAAAAACATTGTTGATATTCTTAATATAAATAATAAAAACTATTCGAGGGCATGGGTCAAAATAATATGTGTAATCCTACTTCTTATAAGTATAGTGAGGATGGATAGGGTTATTTTAATTGGATGTTTTTGGAGAGTCCCAAAGTCGACTAGAATTTCCATTGAGATACAAACATTAGGTAAATCTCAAAGGTATGATCTTTAACATTTTATAATGGCATTGAACGAGAAAATGACTAAATAAGATGTTGCTTAGTACGGCATACATAATAATCAGGTAAACGACAAACTGTATAACATATATATTGGTATGCAATGTGAAAATAACAAATACCTAACACAAGACTATGTTTGTATAAGTCTTATATTTGTAATGTGATCACGTTTTTGTCCCAATTTTTCTTCATAAAAATAAAAGAATAAGTAGTCATTGCAAAATCTGTAATGTTCTAGCCCGCGCATCGAGCGGGCCACTTTGCTAGTTGTAAAAACGATTCAAGTAAAGGCTTGGTAGTGGTGTGACGTCACGCCACAGAATACGTCAGCAGATTGAACTTGTGTACATATTATTCTCTCTACGGTGGAATGTGGAATCTATTTTGCAGAGCCGGACACTATCCTGACGTTCACAATCTTCTATGAATTATTCGGAGGAGGAACCCGCCTTGCAATGCCAAAGACAATATGCGCGCCGGACTCGTCGTCATTGAAGCCTGGTTCAGGGGCTACTGAGGGAGTCCTGGACTAGGGGGTGTCCGGATAGCCGAACTATCATCATCGGCCGGACTCCAAGACTATGAAGATACAAGATTGAAGACTTTGTCCCGTGTCCGGATGGGACTTTCCTTGGCGTGGAAGGCAAGCTTGGCAATACGGATGTATAGATCTCCTACCATTGTAACCGACTCTATGTAACCTAGCCCTCTCCGGTGTCTATATAAACCGGAGGGTTTTAGTCCATAGGAGGAACAACAATCATACCATAGGCCAGCTTCTAGGGTTTAGCCTCCTTGATCTCGTGGTAGATCCACTCTTGTACTACCCATATCATCAATATCAATCAAGCAGGAGTAGGGTTTTACCTCCATCGAGAGGGCCCGAACCTGGGTAAAAACATCGTGTCCCTTGTCTCGTGTTACCATCCGCCTAGACGCACAGTTCGGGAACCCCTACCCGAGATCCGCCGGTTTTGACACCAACACTGGGTTTGATGCCGCTCATGATTAGACCATTTGCTTGTTCGACTTGACCGTTAGTTTGAGGGTGATAGACTGAAGCGTAGTCGAGCTTGATGCCCATGTTTTTGCACCAGAGTTTGACCTCGTCGGCCGTGAAGTTCGTGACGTTATCAGTGATGATGTTGTGAGGGACGCCGTAATGGTGTACTACCCCTGATATGAAGTCTATCACGGGTCCGGAATCGGCCGTCTTAACTGGCTTGGCCTCTATCCATTTGGTGAATTTATCCACCATGACCAACAGGTATTTTTGCTTGTGGGTTCCTCCTTTATGGGGTCCAACCATGTCAAGCCCCCAGACCGCGAAGGGCCAGGTGATCGGTATAGTTTTCAGGGTGGTGGGAGGCATGTGGCTTTGATTAGCAAAGAGCTGGCAACCGACGCATCGTTGGACTAAATCCTGAGCGTCTGCCGGCGCCGTTGGCCAATAAAATCCTGTACAGAAGGCCTTGCTTACAAGGGCCCGGGCAGCGGCATGGTGCCCACCGAGTCCGGCATGAATTTCAGCCAGAAGATTTCGCCCTTCCTCTTCGGAGATACACCTTTGAAGGACTCCGGCTATGCTTTTCTTATAGAGCTCTCCCTCATGGACCTTATAGGCTTTAGATCGCCCTACTATGCAGCAAGCCTCGTTATGGTCCTCGGGAAGTTCCTGCCTAGTTAAGTAAGCTAGGAATGGCTCGGTCCACGGGGCAATGACTGCCATTATTTCGTGGGCCGAAGGTGTTATTTCATTGGCAGAACCACCGATTGTGTCAGAATGTGCGGTGTCGGGCGGTGCGGTTGGGTCCGGATTGTTGTTTCCGGACTCCCCTTCCCATAGTACGGATGGCTTGAAAAGCCGTTCCAGGAAGATATTGGGAGGGACGGCATCGCGCTTTGCACCGATGCGTGCCAATACGCCCGCCGCTTGATTATTATCCCGGGCTATATGGTGAAATTCGAGCCCTTCAAACCGAGCTGACATTTTTAGAACGGCGTTACAGTAAGCTGCCATTTTCGGAACCTTGGCGTCAAAGTCTCCATTTATTTGGGATATCGCGAGGTTAGAACCCCCCCGCACCTCTAGGCGTTTAATGCCCATGGAGACCGCCATCCGGAGGCCATGTGGAAGGGCCTCGTATTCGGCTACGTTGTTGGAGTCCGTGTACATTATCTGGAGTACGTATTGGAGTGTGTCTCCGGTTGGGGATGTCAGACGACGCCTTGACCCCAGGCCGCCAACATTTTGGAGTCGTCGAAGTGCATGATCCATTAGAATATGCGCCTGCATCTTTAGGGAGTTCGAACCCGTCCTTCAGCGATGAAGTCGTCCAAAACTTGCGACTTGATAGCCCGTCGTGGCTTATAGGTTATGTCGAATGGTAGGAGCTCGATGGCCCATTTTGCAATCCTGCCAGTCGCGTCGCGGTTGTTTATAATGTCATTAAGAGGTACTTCGGAGGCTACTATTATCGAACACTCTTGAAAGTAGTGCCGCAGCTTCCGGGATGCCATGAACACTGCGTACGCTATCTTTGGTAATGTGGATACCGGGACTTGCATGGAGTTAGGACAGTGGATACGTAGTACACTGGTTTTTGAAGAGGGAACTTGTGTCCATCCGTTTCTCGTTCGACAACGAGCACTGCGCTTATAACTTGATGTGTTGTCGCGATATATAATAACATTGGTTCGCCCAAGTTGGGCGCGGCCAGGACCGGATTTGTTGCCAATATGGCCTTTATTTCTTCGAGTCCGGCCGTGGCGGCTTCCGTCCACTTTGAAGTGCTCGGTGTGCCGGAGGTGGCGATAAAGGGGTAATTCCTTTTCTCCTAAGCGGGAGATGAAGCTGCTTAGAGACGCCACACATCCAGTCAATTTTTGTATTTGCTTGAGGTCTTTTGGGATATCCAATTGTGACAGAGCTTGGATCTTGGCTGGGTTTTCTTCAATTCCTCTACCGGATACAATGAAGCCCAAGAGCTTTCCGGCTGGTACGCCGAAAACGCATTTTTCCGGGTTGAGCTTAATGTCATATGCTCGGAGATTGTCAAATGTGAGCCTCAAATCGTCTACTAGAGTTTCGACATGTCTGGACTTGACGACCACATCGTCTACATATGCCTCCACTGTCTTGCCGATCTGGGTTGCCAGACATGTCTGAATCATGCGCTGATATGTTGCACCGGCGTTTTTGAGCCCGAAGGGCATTGTGTTGAAGCAGAATGGTCCGTATGGAGTAATGAATGCCGTTGCGGCTTGGTCTGGCTCCGCCATCTTGATTTGTTGGCAGCCGGAGTATGCGTCAAGGAAGCACAATGAATCGTGCCATGCGGTAGCATCAATAATTTGATCGATGCGGGGAAGGGGGAAGGGATCGTTTGGACAAGCCTTGTTAAGGTGCTTGAAATCGACACACAGGCGCCAGGATTTGTCCTTCTTTGGTACCATTACCAGGTTTGCTAGCCAGTCCGGATGTTTTATGTCTCTGATGAATCCGGCTTCTAATAGTTTGGCTAGCTCCTCTCCCATTGCCTGTCTTTTGGGTTCGGAAAATCGCCGAAGAGTCTGTTTGACTGGCTCGAATCCTTTTAGGATATTTAGGCTGTGCTCTGCCAGTCGGCGTGGGATTCCTGGCATGTCTGAAGGGTGCCAGGCAAAAATGTCCCAATTTTGTCGTAGGAATTCTCGTAGTGCGGCGTCTACATCAGGGTTTAATTGTGCCCCAATGGAGGCCGTCTTTGTAGGGTCCGTTGGATGGACTTGGAATTTGACTATTTCGTCCGCTGGCTTAAAAGAGGTGGACTTGGATCTTTTGTCAAGTATCACATCATCCATGTTCACCGTGGAGCGCAGTGCTGTGAGTTCCTCAGCCGCTAGGGCTTCAGATGGCGCCTCTAGGGCTAGTGCGGCTGTCTTATTTTCGGCGCGGAGCGCTACATCCGGATCACTGGCGAGGGTGATGATTCCGTTGGGCCCGGGCATTTTGAGCTTCATGTACCCGTAATGGGGTATAGCTTGAAAAATTGTGAATGCCTCTCGTTCTAATAAAGCGTGATATCCGCTGCTGAACGGGGCCACATGGAACGTGATCTCCTCGGACCTGTAGTTGTCCGGCGATCTGAATACTACATCCAGTGTTATTTTTCCTGTGCAGCATGCTTCCCGACTAGGGATTATTCCTCTGAAGGTTGTGTTGCTTCGCTCAATTCGGCTCCAGTCTACTTCCATTTTTCGAAGGGTTTCCTTGTAGATGAGATTTAATCCGCTGCCGCCATCCATGAGTACCTTAGTAAGGCGAAAGCCGTCCACTATTGGACTGAGGACCAATGCGGCTGGTGCTCGGGCTATTCGGAATTTAGGTTCGTCACTGGAGTTGAAGGTAATAGTCGTGTCGCTCCATGGATTTATTGTTGCTACTTGGTAGACTTCGGCGAGGCTGCGGAGTGTTCGTTTCCGCGTATTATTTGATGCGAAAGTCTCGAAGACTATTAATACCATACTGGTACTGCTAGGCTGGTTCTCTGGGGCTAGAAGCTCTTCACCACTTTTGGCCACCTGCCGCAGTATCCAACATGCTCGAAGGCTATGTGTTGGAGTGGCACCCTCTGTACTATGGATTTTGTAGGGTCCGCTGAGCTATCCCTCCATTACGGTTCCGTGCCCTTTAGGGGGTTTCGCTTTTTGGTTTTTAACCCAGGTGCCTGAATATGATGCACCCTTTTATTTCAGACTAGGGTTGTGTTCGGAGCCGGATTGTCCCAAAATTTGGTTTCGGTTTTCCAGGCACTCTCCATCGCACGGTACTTTCGTACTATGGTCGCCAAGTCGGCGAAGCGTGTAATTTCACGACGAATTATGGCATTCATGATTCCCTTGTCCATGCAATTATTGCAGAAGATTGAGATTGCGCTTTACTCACGGCAGTCCTTTATCCTGTCCATAACCAGGAGGAATCTGGCCCAGTAATGGTGTACTGTTTCAGCAGGCTCTTGCCAGATTCGGTATAGATCGCTTGTGTTTGGGTGGGCGGGTGGAAGTAAATTCGGAACCCCGTCCAATCTGAGACTCAAGGGCCGAAAAGTTTACAAACTTGGAAGCTTGGGTAGTTGGATGTTGTCCAACGAATCTGGCCCGCTGCCTGACTTTAGGTTCAGTGCTTGATTGACGTCCGTCCCTCCGCAGGAATCCGGCATGGAGGGGTCGGGAATTCGGACATAGCTTGGCCTTAATGTAGAAGAAGAGTCGTCGTGTTATTCCTCCACCACAGCAACATGGTGGGAAGCCAGGGGAGAGTTGATCTCTCTCAGATCAGTTTTAAGCCCAATCTGATCGTAGTCTGTAGCGACTCCCAGGGCGGCGATGCGATCCAAGAGCTCGTTTAAGGAGGAGAGCTCCATCGGATCTAGCTGCTCGACGAGTTCCGAGTTGACGTGAAGATCGCTTTTGATGACCCGAGAGGTCATCGTCGGCACAACGGCCGAACAGGCGGTCATAAGAAAACTGCCTAGCCGGATAGTTTGGCCGATGGCCAAAGCTCTTTTGGCAACGGTGCCATCTTTAAAGACAGGACGAGGCATCCTTCCTGATTGTAACGGCATAGAGGAACTCTCAATGAAAGCACCAATGTCGGTGTCAAAACCGGCGGATCTCGGGTAGGGGGTCCCGAACTATGCGTCTAGGCGGATGGTAACAGGAGACAAGAGACACGATGTTTTTACCCAGGTTCGGGCCCTCTCGGTGGAGGTAAAACCCTACTCCTGCTTGATTTATATTGATGATATGGGTAGTACAAGAGTAGATCTACCACGAGATCAAGGAGGCTAAACCCTAGAAGCTAGCCTATGGTATGATTGTTGTTCGTCCTATGGACTAAAACCCTCCAGTTTATAGACACCGGAGAGGGCTAGGGTTACACAGAGTCGGTTATAATGGCAGGAGATCTACATATCCGCATCGCCAAGCTTGCCTTCCACGCCAAGGAATGTCCCATCCGAACACAGGACGAAGTCTTCAACATTGTATCTTCATAGTCTTGGAGTCCGGCCAATGATGATAGTTCTGCTATCCGGACACCCCCTAGTCTAGGACTCCCTCAAGGGTCTTAAGCTTGAGCTGATGAAGCTGGGCTGCACTGGGCCTCCGCTTGAGCCACTCCGCAGGCCGCAGGCAGGCAAGTCTGGGGACCCCCGTTCCCAGAACACCGACAGTAGCCCCCGGGCCCAAGGCGCGCCCGGACTTGGCTTAGCGAGAGAAGCGGCGGCAAGGTGTCGCTGGCCCCAATAGCTCATGTGACCTCGGGCACCACGTGGCGATTGATTGGACGTGGGAGTCCCCGCTTCCCCACGACGCCTCGGCAACCGTCCATCTGACAAAAAGGGGTACCCGGGCCAGACTTACTTGCTTCATTCTCGCTCGCCTTGCTCCAGATCCCCTTTCTCGCTCTTCTCCTTCTCGCTTCTGAAATCCTCCAGATCTGCCTCAATCCCTTCCATCCGGCAAGCCATGGCGCCTCGCAAGACCCCGGCCGAGGCCTGGTACTCGCCGGCTCTGGATCCCCCGAACGTGTCGGAGAAGAATCTCACCCTCACGTGCCTGATGACGGTGGCGCAGGGCAACGAGGGGGCGACCGTGCTCAAGGCCGGCTCTGCCCAGCCTGAAGGCAAGGGGAGCACCTTCTACCCGCTCTTTGTGAGCGCCATCATTGTTGGTCTGGTGCCTCCTTTTTCCAAGTTCTTCCTCGATATTCTTCGCCAATACAACTTGCAAGCTCTGCACCTCCACCCCAACTTTGTTCTTCTCCTGGCGATTTTCGCCTACTATTGTGAGGCTCATGTTGGAGTGATGCCCTCAATGGCCTTGCTGCGTCATTACTTTTCCCTCCGGGTTTCTGGTGCCCACATCACCGCATGTGCGAGCTTTATCGCATACTCCAAGTCCAATGCCATCTCAAAGCCTAGGAAGAGGATCGAAGGCTTCCAGAGCAAGTGGGTCATGGTGGATGTTGGGCGCATCCACCCTTGATCGGTGTCGCCTCACGGGTAGCCCAAGGCCGTTGATGCGTGGTCTCAAGGAGCTTGACGCACCCGTGCGAGAAGGTGGTGTGAAGAGGATGAACGGACTGAGGCCGTGCAACTTGGGGTGGCGGTTGACACAGGCTACGCTACTAAGGGAGTTCCTGGAGCACCGGGTGGCTCCACTCTGGGAGCACTCGCTCCCATTGTGGAGTCTTGGGGAAGAAGATGCCGCCCTTCGCCTAAGCTCTGAGGGCCTGGCCGATGAAGATCTGGCCGCGGCTCTATCCCCCTGTTCCTTCGCGACGACTGGAAGCAAGTCGTGAACGCCATGCCCACCTTCAATGGTGAGGGGCTGGTGCCCGTAGAAGCTCCCGGGGATCTGGCGGCATTGGCGACAGTGAACGTGTCCTCTGACGACTCCAGCGGGAGTGAGAAGGAAGCAGAGGAGGAGGAAGAAGAGCCTGACTCTGAGGCGACCGACGAGGAGTCGAGGGAGTCCTTCCCTCGGCGCAAGTCCCGCGCCCTCCGCTCCATGCCGGACGATGACAAGGCCGGTGCCAGGCAAGGCGGGGAGGACTCTCCCTTGGTCCCGAGGAACGGCGGGACGGGGCTGGTTCCCACAGGATCTACTCTGGTCCCGGGGCGGTCTGAGGCCAGCTCCGGCCCTCCCAACGCGCCTTCTGCCTCCGGGCCTCCCAAGGCTGACCCCAGCTGTAGGCTCTCGGGCTTCAAGTTTGGCCGGAGGCTGCTTGAGTCCGTGAACGACGACCAGTAAGTGCTCGATTCATATTTTGCTTTGTTTCTGTCGCCAAGGCTTGATGTTTGCATCCTCGGCGGCCCTGCTTGGGGCGAGTTCGCCTGCCAGGGCAGCGCCTTCATCTGCGGGGAAAGAAGGCGGCGAGGCTCGTGCCTCCCCTGCCCGGTCGTCTTCACGAGGCCAGCAGGGACGCTCCGGCGAGGAGTCAGCCCCCGTGGCCCCACTGACTCTGGAGGTGCCTACGCTTGATGTTGTCGCCGGGGTGGCCAAGGCCTAGGGGGTTCCTTCCTCCCAAGCTGTGATCACACTACCGTCCTCTGCGCCAATTCCACCAGCCCCCATTTCCTCTGCTCCCTCTGCCGTCTTGGACCTGGCTGCCAACAAACTGAACTAGCTACGGGAGGATCTTCGGAGCATGGACCCCTGCCTGGTGGCCGAGCGCCTGGAGCTAGCCTCTGGCTGGTTCCGCTCTGATGCCTCCGTCCGAGCGGCGCTAAGCCAGGCCGTGTTGGCCTCCTATGAGGAGAAGCAAGCCGCTTCCCAGGCCAAGGCTGCTTGCGATGCTGCCTTGGGTGATGCTGCGGATGCCCGGGGCCGCTGCAAGGTGCTGGAGGATGAGCTGCAAGGCCCGCGTGATGAGATCACCAAGGAGGTCCGCGGCCGCCAGGAGAAGGATAAGGAGATGAAGGCTCGGGAAGCTACCGTCAGGGACCGGGACACCGAGCTCGATGACCGTCATGGCCAGTTGGAGACGCTAGAGCAGGCGCTGAATGCAGAGAGGACCGAGCTAGATGGCAAGGAGAAGGTCCTGGCCGAGGATCGAGGGGCCTACGCAAAGCTGGAGGAGAAAGCTCGTGTCGTGCTGAAGATGCTTTATGAGGGCGGCTTAGAGAAGCCGTTGGCTTGCGCAGATGACGGCCCCGCCAAGCTGCTTCCCTTCCTGGTCCATGCACTTGAAGATGTCGCGGACGGCCTTGGTCCCACGGCCGAGGCCGAGGCGCTGCCTCGTTTTCTGCAAGGCCGACGTCCTCATGCCCACGTCAACCTTCGCGACCCCAACGTCGACCTCGACAGCCTGCTGGAACCTCTGAGCGGCAACCTTGCCGCTGCTGCTGCTAAGGCTGTGAAAGGCCGAGCTGAGGCTTTGTTGGGGAGGTTCCGCGCCTTCAGCACCTGGCCCGGGCACGATGCCGCCAGCTCCGCCTCCTCAGGAGGTGGAGCCGCCCAGCGTGACTCCACCATTGCATTTGGCAATGGCGCCACGAAAGTGATCCCTTCATGCTTCGCCCTATTTTAATTCCTGTAACATGCACCATGCCTCGTGGAGGCGTTTAAACTTATGTTTGGCATTGTGAAACAATCTATGGCCTGTAATATTTGCTTTTGAATTCCCTAGAATTTGCATTTTCCCTCCTATTTGCTTGTGTTCTACGTCGGCAGGGCCCGGCCCCGCGCATACCTCAACCGCCGTTAGTCCCGATCGGAAACCAGGACGGGAGTAAGGAGTGAGGGGCTACGTGATCAGTTAGGCTCCTGAGTCGCGATGCTCAGGAGTCCCCCTTGACGCGCAAACAACAAGTAGGGAAGGGAGGCATAGGAGTGGATTTGTCGTTCTATGTCGGCAGGGCCCAGCCCCGCGCATACCTCAACCGCCGTTAGCCTTTCGAAACTAAGGATTGAGGGGCTACATGACCAGTTAGGCTCCTGAGTTGCGATGCTCAGGAGTCCCCCTTGACGTTCAAGCGAGTTTTCATACCTTGGCTCCGCTCGGGTAGGGGCTTGCGACGACCAGGTCCGACGGACCTGGCTGGGTGGCATGCGCTCAAGCGTGGTCCGGGCGCAGCCCCCGTGTCCAGCCCCCTTGCGCATCACTTCAGAGGGGATGCGTTGCGACGGTGCCAGACACTAAGCTCTGGGCTTCTTGAGGTTGATACGGCCGTGGGCCGCCCTCAGTTGTTTATCACCAACGCGGAGCATAGTGCTTCCGTATGTGTACGGGCATAGCCGCTCCTCGGCAGTGTCATTAGCCAGCGCGGAGCACGGTGCTTCCACTGGTGCGTGGGTAGGGGCTCCCCTCCGGGAGGAGCCCCCGGGGCGTGTACAGGCCCGCCCTGACATGTGGACGACACGGTAGGGCTAGGAGAGGTGTATCTGGGCACCCATGAGCCAGCGCGGGACTCACGAGGCCCTTCCTCGAGGCGGGTTGCGCCTGGCTCTGGGCCTTTATCAATGGTATATTCCTGCAAGGTAGTTAGAATGCAAATGCTCTACGTCCTCAGGTCCCGGCCCTCGAGCAAGCTCAGCCACGCTGGTATGACAGGTCACGATGCCGTGGGTCAAGGCCAGGGGGTGAGGGCTGGAGAGCCAGTAAGGGCCCATGAGTCGTGATGCTCACGCACCCCCCTTTTAACGTGCAAGCGCTTTGCATGAGAGTGGAGAGGTCCGTGATAGGCAGCAGATGATAATCATGGGAATCAGGTTAAGCATGGAGGAGCAAATCCATTTAGATAGATGCAGAAAAAGCAAACGCCATTGGGTCAGGCCCGAGCAGCTTGGGGATAATGCAGCCCGAGAGACACCCCGAACAAGGTAGGCAAAGAACATAAGCAAAACGGATACATGCCGCAGGCATGGACCCACGCGACCTGTGAATGATGCAGCCCTACGGGCGCTCCCAGCTGAAAATGGAACTTTGAAAAATGTCACCTGATACTGTTGGAGATGAAGTGATGCTGAAGTAGCGGACGACGCGCGGTGAGGAAGCCAACCCTCACGAGCTCCCGGGACCAGGAGCCTCGGGAGGCTCCGAGGGCGCGGGTGGATCCTGGAGGACCATCTCCATCTCCGCCAGGACCGCGCAATGCCTGACCTCCCGAGCCTCCAAAATGCTCCTCAGCAGGCGCTGATGAGCAGCAGCCACGTTCGGCAGGCCGAAAGGCATGCGAACGTAGCTGTGAGGTGGACCCTCGCAACGCCCCACGCACGAAGGCTAGAGGCGCTCCTGAGAGGCGGCTCAGTTGAGCCCTGGCATGTCGATGCAAACGCGCAACCCACCATCCTCGCCTGGATGGGGGGCTACAGCGGGTAAGTGGCGGCTGCCGCGCATGACTCTTGACTCCTATAGCTCCTGAGTGTTTCTTGCGATGAACTCCTGAGGGTTTGGCCCTCCTTTCCTCATACCTTCCTGAGGGAAACGTGCTTTGAAGCACGTCTCCAAGTGGTGCCCGAGCGCCTCCCTTGTGACCTTGGCAAAGTTGTTGGCCCTCCAAGAAAGAGCCCCCGAGCCCTGCCCGAGGAGGGCGCCGGGCGCGCCTTCCTATGTGATAGAGGGTGGCGCCCCCTTAACGGGCGCGGATCCTGACGCAACACCTCTAGAGGTGCCTGCCTCCTGATGGTTTGGGCCAGGTGAAGCCTTCTTCTTGTTAGGGACCGCCTCGAGAAGGCTCCCACTCCTGTGATCCGGGTCTTCGATTGCCGCGGCCTGAAAGGCACGCTCAAGAGAACACACTGCATCCTTTTCCTCACATGGGACTGTGATGACTCCACCACTTCCAGGCATCTTGAGGACATTGTAGCCATCGTGAGTCATTGCCATGAACTTGGCCAGGGCTGGGTACCCGAGGATGGCATTGTATGGCAGGAGAATGTGGGCGACGTTGAAGTCAATGAGCTCGTAAGCGGTAGTTGTTCGCCTGCCTTAAAGGTGACAGGAAGGCGAACCTGCCCTATCGAAATGGTGGAACCATCAGTGACTCCTGAGAAAGGCTTGGTCGGCTGAAGCTAATCATATGGCACTTGGAGATTGTTGAACGTCTCGACGGACAGGACGTTGAGTCCTGCTCCGCCATCGATGAGGGTCCTAGTGATTTGCACATTGATGATGACTGGGGAACAAAGCATTGGGAGGACACCGCCATTATCACAAGACTTGAGCTGATCCGCCGAAATGAGCGTGATAGCGCACTGACACCCGAGAGGGCATCTGGCCTCAAGATTGAGGAGGACTGCATTCACCTCGCGAGCAAACTGCTTGAAGATGCGCTGTGAGGCTGGGGCCTGGGCGCCGACAGGATCCAAGCGATTGCGCGCGGCTCCTGGAAGCCCCCAGCCCCATCGTCCTGATGCTGGTTGAGGGAGTCCTGGACTAGGGGGTGTCTGGACAGCCGGACTATCATCGTCCGCCGGACTCCAAGACTACGAAGATACAAGATTGAAGACTCCGTCCCGTGTCCGGATGGGACTTTCCTTGGCGTGGAAGGCAAGCTTGGCGATACGGATATGTAGATCTCCTACCATTGTAACCGACTCTGTGTAACCCTAGCCTTCTCCGGTGTCTATATAAACCGGAGGGCTTTAGTCCGTAGGACACAACATACATTACAACAATCATACCATAGGCTAGCTTTAGGGTTTAGCCTCCTTGATCTTGTGGTAGATCCACTCTTGTACTACCCATATCATCAATATTAATCAAGCAGGACGTAGGATTTTACCTCCATCAAGAGGGCCCGAACTTGGGTAAAACATCGTGTCCCTTGTCTCCTATTACCATCCGCCTAGACGCTTGAGATTCGGGACCCCTACCCGAGATCCGCCGGTTTTGACACCGACATTGGTGCTTTCATTGAGAGTTCCTCGTGTGCGCCACCGATAGGCTCGATGGCTTCTTCAATCAACAACGCTGTCAGTGGTGAGAATTTTCTCCCCCGACAGATCTTCGTATTCGGCGGCTTCATGCTGCGGGCTAATTCACTTGGCCATCTGGAGCAGATCGAAGCTACGCCCGCCATCAGTCGATTCGAAGCCTAAACTTCACGGCCGACATCCGCGGTACTTGATCTTCGACGGGCTCGAGCCACAGCCAAGCGCGCGCAAGACCGTTACGATGGGCATGATCTAGCTCTGCGCCAAAGCAGTACCTTGGTGGCGACTGAAATCCGCTCGGCCCTTAGACCGAGCCGATCGCTTGTGTCGAGGACGGGTGGTTGGACACCGCCTCGGGGGCTTCAACTTCCACGGCGATGAAGCCGAACACTGACCTTGTCCCTCGCAAAGCTTGTGACTCCGAGTGCGGACTCCGGACCTCCCACGCCCCTGCTAATCAAATCTGATTGGGCGCCGATTCTGGAATTCACCGCGGATATCTTCCAACACTTCGCCCTTTGGCGACATCCTAAATTCGCTAAAGCATCTCTCGCTATCCGGAGAGTCTGGCCGATTATGGCCGGGATGGTTGGGATACTGACGACTGAAGAAATTCAGAGCCCACCCACGACCCACTTTGTAGCCACGCCGACGATCTAACCGACATGCTAGACTACGATTCGAAGACATCGACGCTATGGACGGCGATGCCGGAGATTTGAACAGAACCAGCGCCTACAGGCTGGAAGACCACCTAAATCATACGACATATACATGGTGGACACCCCAAAAGATGGGGACGACGAAGAAGCGGTGAGTCGATTCCTTAAAAACAGCCCAAGCACCGGCCAACGGGCGCCACTCTAAATCCCGCCCAAAGAAGAATGGAGATTCCAGCCACGGAGATAATAATACCCCAGAGAGTGCCGAAGACAATCCCCTCCAGTAAGACTCAGCGCAGGAGGATGCAGAAGCAAGCCCTCACGAGAGGGCGGCAGACGAAGAGGTCGAGGAATATAACTATATACCTCCCTCCGAAGATGAGGCAAGCCTCAACGATGACAAATTCGTCGTGCCCGAGGATCCCGTCGAACAAGAGCGTTTCAAACGCAGGCTTATTGCCACGGCAAATAGCCTAAAGAAAAAGCAGCAGCAGCTTCAAGCTGATCAGGACCTGCTGGCCGATTGATGGACCGAGGTCCTCGCGTCAAGAGTATAAACTCGAACGCCCTCCAAAAGCTACCCAAGACGCAAGTTGCTCCCCGATTAGAGGAGGAAGCATACATACCTTCATCACCCGTTGACGATCGGCGGGCGACCACCCGTGGTCGCGACAGAGAGGCATCCAGGCCCTCCACCAAGACCGTACCCAGCATCGCTCCAAAAGTGCGAAGCCAAGAGGGAACGCGCCGGACTTGCAAGATATATTGGAGGACAAAGCTAGGTAATCCAGATCCACGACGAATACCGTCGCGCCAGGTACAATAACTCCGGCCGGGCCGAACACAGCAGACAACGCTCTCTCGAGCTACGTCGTGATATTGCCCAATGTAGAGGCGCCGCACACCAGCTATGCTTCACTGACGAAGTAATGGATCATAATATCCCTGAAGGGTTTAAACCCATAAACATCGAATCCTACGATGGCACAACAGACCCCGCGGTTTGGATCGAAGATTATCTCCTTCACATCCATATGGCCCGCGGCGACGATCTCCATGCCATCAAGTATCTCCACTCAAGCTTAAAGGACCAGCTCGGCATTGGCAGGTAACAGCTTGCCCGCAGAGTCAATTGGGTGTTGGGAAGACACGGAAGCCGCATTCCTCGACAACTTCGGGGCATGTATGTGCGGCCACCGACCGATGACCTAAGCCACATAATTCAGCAGTTGCAGGACGAATCGGCGGATAATTACGACACGGTTCTTGACAAAGAAAACCAAATCGCCGGTATCGTTCGGATGCACGAGGCCCTCGCAGCCTTCAAACATAACATCCGTGACGAGTGGCTAGCCCGGCACCTAGGACAGAAAAGCGAAATCCATGGCAGCCCTCACATCATTAATGACCCGCTTCTGCGGAGAGGATAGTGGCTAGCTCGCAAAGAACAACCTCGATAAAAACTCGGCAGTCCGGATACTAAGGACCACAATGGCAGGTCGCGCCGAAGCAAAAATAAGCGCCGCATTAACGGCGGCGATAAGGAGTATACGCGGTCAACGCCGATTCCGAGGCTCTAAACGGTCGGTGGAAGAAGCCATTCAAAAGAACCACTCTGGTCCGTCTAATTTGGACCGAATACTCGACCGCTTATGCTAGATACGGCACTTCGAAAAGCCAGCTAATCACACCAACAGAGATTGCTGGGTGTTCAAGCAGCGAGCAAGTTAATTGCGAAAACAACGACAAGGGGCTAAACAATGACGACAAGGAAGAGACCCGACCGCCCGAACAATAGAGGACGAAGGGTTTCCCCACAAGTCCGGATGGTGAACATGATTTACGCAACCCATATACCCAAGAGGAGCGAGCGTGCACTAAGGGACGTATCTGGCGATGGAGCGATCGCCAAGTTCAATCCATGGTCCTCTTGTCCGATCACTTTCGATCGAATAGACCATCCGACCAGCATCCGCCAGGGCGGATTCGCCGCATTGGTTTTAGACCCAATCATCGATGGATTTCACCTCACGAGAGTCCTGATGGACGGCGGCAGTAGCCTGAACCTGCTTTATCAGGATACAGTGAGCAAGATGGGCATAGACCCCTCAAGGATTAAACCTACAAAGACAACCTTTAAAGGCGTCATACCGGTGTGGAGGCCAATTGCACAGCTCGACCACACCGAAGTGGTCTTCGGATCCCGGATAATTTCCGAGCGAGGAGTTAATCTTGACATAGTCCCATTTCGCAGCCGCTATCACGCTCTGCTTTCGGACGAACCGCTGCGTTAAAGTTCAACGCGTGCCGCATTATGCATACCTCAAGCTCAAGATGCCAGCCCTCGTGGAGTCATCACGGTCAACGGAAATACAGAACGCTCCCTCGAGCGGAGGAACATCTGGCAGCGCTCGCGGCGGAAGTACAGAGTAGCCTTTTAAGGCAATTTCGAGTTCGGCCGTTAAACGCCGGATGTAACCAAACGCGCCGAAGCAACACCAATGAAGACCACAGCACGATCCAAGCATCGCCAGAGTAATGCGCCCTAACCCCCGCCCTCGCATGATCGCAAGAACAACCCTCCGCGTACATCATTACGCTTTGGAGATACCATGGGCGTAGGGGAAGGGGCACGATCACAATAGACCCAGAGTGCGGCTCGACCACACCAGGGGCTCGCAAGTGCGCCACTCTTTCTTATTATTATTTTCCTTCTTTGTATACACAGGACTCCGTTAGCCAGAGGCCCTGTCCGGCGGTGAACCTGCCGAACTCATGATGCAACAGCCGGGGAAGAAAGAATGCGGCGACTAACACTCAGGTGGTCTCAACTACGAGATTTAAATTTGATTATATACACCAAGTCCGCAGCCCATCCCTGGAGGGGGACATGTTTAACTAGTCCAAAACCCTTGCTTACCGCACTATTTGTATTAGTCCGCACTCATAGCAGACTTCCTTTAATAAATGACGCAGCACCTTTTTGCGTGTTATTACATATATATGTTCATTACATGACATCTTGCACCCGTATATTTTGGTACGGCCTAATACACCAGGGGCTTATGTTCCCCACATTATGGTGTGATAAGTCCGAACACTTTCACAAGTCGGCACCCGAACTTATAGCATTATATGAATCGGCTCCAATCATGTCTTGGGTCAATAGTTGGGTTTGCCGGCTCCCACGTTTTGGTGCCTTACGTTCCGCTCCATCGGCTAAGGTGGCACTGGAGAACCACTGCGATTGCGCCCGGCTGAGCCGGGCGGCGCCTCGATGGAGAAAGCTAAAACCGACCGGCATGATAAGGCGAGACTGGTCGCTGTTCGAGAGGTCTTTTGGGTCCTTAAAGACTCACGCCGCTTGAGCAAAGTTCGGATAATGTCCAGCGAAGGCGTGGATAGCGCCCAATTCGGTCTTCCGAATACTACGGGCTTCACGAAATTTAAAATTATAGAATTCTATGGCTAAGTGAGAGTGTTAAGCATTATAAGTCCGGTTGCCTTGTTCGCTTGTGTTGGCGCCCCTAGATGGACCCAAAAATGGGAACAAGAGTGCTCAAGTTATCCGAACACCCCAAAGACTTGCGGCTTGGGGGAAGCCAACGACTTGCCATGTCTCAGATTTCATAAGCGGCCGCATGAGAAGGTAATATTTTAAATTAAACAAGCGTTGCTTAAAGCACATGAACAAAGTTTTCAGCGCACGAGGATAATACATAGCGAAGTTTACTCAAAATTACAGCTCTAGGGCATTCATCCGCAATATGCGGGCTCCCTTCAGACAGTTTTCTAATACATTTCAGGCGTCTGATACTCCTTGCCCGGTGGCGGGCGGGTTAGTAGAAGCTTCTCCGCATCCAGCCTGCCCAGGTGCACCTTTGTGCGGGCAAGGCCAGCGATCACCTTCAATACTGAGCGAGCGCTTTGATGACTTCCACCTGTGGGCACGATCCACCACTGGGCCGCTGACGAGGCCGAAGTAGCTCCAGTGCATGGCCTGTCGAGGCCAGCATAGCCGGACTATAAGGCCCTTCATGGCCTCCTCGGCTACCTTGTGGAGTTCGACCAGCTGCTTGTAATTGGTCGCTTGGGGCACCGGATGGCCGCCTCAAAGATCTTGAGACCGTAAGACCTTCTCCGTTGAGCTCCCCCTCGCCACGGTGAAATGCGCTGACATCGGACACACTCTGGCGGCAGATCTCGCACGCCCTGGAGAGCTCGAATGCGGGTAAGTGTAGGTAGTTTACACTAACATGCTTGCTTTGCATGAAAAATGCCTTACCCGCCGCTATCTTCTTCACATCTTCAACCTCTGAAGGGCCTTATGGGCCTCGGCCTTGGCGGACTTGGCACTTTCGAGGGCCGAGGCGAGCTTGACTCTCGAGTCTTGAGTCGCGCTCAAGCTCTCATGCTTTTCCATGAGCACGGAGCTCTTGCCCGCCACCGCCACTGTGCCCCCCTGCTTTTCTCGCTCTGCCCGTTCATGGCGGCTGCTGCGTCATGACACAGACCTCTCCTTGGCTGCCACGTCATTTCTGGCCCTGCAATACCCATATTATCCTTGTTAATTTTATTGCGACCAAAATCCATTTCAGAAGGTAAAATTCAAAGTGGTGCTACTCACCTTCTTTGTCCTCGAGCTGCCTCTTGGCATGGCGAGCTCTCGCTTCCGGACCGCTCGAGATCTTGCTTTAAGTGTACCAACCTCCCTGATCAATGCAGCGAGAAGCAGCACGACGGCTGCAAACCCATATTGACATGATTTATTAGCAACCTGTGATTATCTTTTTAGATCCTCGATCCGGTTTTCTTCCGAACACCAAACCGAGCATCGTGGAGCTCTTGTCTATGTGGTATTACATTACATACTTTGAACTTCTTACCTCAATGCTGTTAGAAGGCTCTGCGAAGCTTCGGTCAGCCCGCTCTTGGTGAGCTGAACCTTGAATCACCGCACTCATAACAGTGTGGTGTTCTTCCTCGATGGAAGCGCCTTTGGCGCCTCTAGCAATTGTCCGGCGCCTCGGTTGGGCCGGAGGCGCTGGTGTCACAGTCTTGCCCTTCTTTCAAAGGGCGCTTGCGGAACTCTGGAACCATCTGAGGTTCCGACGTAAGTCCCGCCAAAGTCCGGAGGCTTCCTTGCGGCGCCTCGGGCCTCCTCCTGATGGGTCCCTCTCAGGATCCCACCTCGGCGTCCTCGTCGGTAGCTGGGGTAGTAAGCAATCGGAAGTGAATCCACATCCGGCCAGGGCCGACGACCCGGTCGATGAAGCGGGGAAATCATCATTGGCGGACCGCTGCAGTATATGCGGCATTAGTAGGACAACATGTGACCACGAAAGAAATTGCATAATCAGGGATCCGGATACTTACGATCTCGCCGAGGCTTGGCCCTTGAAGGCCACTTCCACGCCGCCAACGCTGGTGTTGGCGGAGCTGTCCGGGAATGGTTCTCCCTCTTGGACCCTTCGCCTCCCCCTGTTGGGGAAGCTTTCCTCTTCCTCTCCCCTCTCAGAGAGAGGTCTTCCTCCTCCTCGTCTTCGGGAGGAGTCCGCCTCGTCATCGGACCTTTGATTACAGGGAACTCTTTCGAGTGCCCATGGCCACCTTCTGGCCTTCTTCTCCCGGCACCATCCGTGCGGTGCCGAACCGGCACTTACCCGCTAGGCGGGCATCCTTTGGGTCTTCTGGCATGGGAGCGAGGCGGATGAGCCGCCGGCCTTCTTGAACATTCCTCATAAAGGAAAAGGGATTGAAACCCTCTTAGAATCAATCTATTTACCACAAGTGTCCCGTAAATGGGTAGAATCACTTACCCTCGTCGGCCGGATGTTTGCGAGTGAAATCCCGCGATCTTACGTCGCGGATCGCGGGGCTCAGGCGCGCCTTAAAGCAGCACCTCCAGGCGCCAGCATACATCGTGGTCGAAGAGCCCGCTTAGCTGCCTCAGTGCTGTTCCGGATCGAACTCCCACAGATTGAATGCCCGCTTGTCGGTGTCAAAACCGCGGATCTCGGTAGGGGGTCCCGAACTGTCGCCTAGGCGGATGGTAACAAGAGAGCGAGGGACACAATGTTTTACCTGTGTTGGAGCCCTCTCGATGGAGGTAAAACCCTACGCCCCGCTTGATTAATATTGATGATATGGGTAGTACAAGAGTAGATCTACCACGAGATCAAGGAGGCTAAACCCTAGAAGCTAGCCTATGGTATGATTGTTGAGATGTAATGTTGTGTCCCTACGGACTAAAGCCCTCCGGTTTATATAGACACCGGAGAGGCTAGGGTTACAGTAGTCGGGTTACAATGGTAGGAGATCTACATATCCAGATCGCCAAGCTTGCCTTCCACGCCAAGAAAGTACCTTCCGGACACGAGCCGAGTCTTCAATCTTCTATCTTCGTAGTGCCGGGAGTCCGCGGATATTGATAGTCCGGCTGTCCGGACACCCTCAGTCCAGACTCCTCGAGTAGCCGAACCAGTCTTCAATGACGATAAGTCCGGCGTGCATAGTGTTCGGCATTGCAAGGCGGGTTCCTCCTTGAATAATCCGGAAGATAATGAACACCGTGATAGTGTCCGACTACTGCAAAATAAATTCCACATTCCAACGTAGAGAGAATAAAATATACACTCAGCTCAATCTGCCGACGTATTATGCGCGTGACATCACACCGCAGCCAAGCCCTTGTTTGAATCGTTTTATTATTCCTCCTCAAAGACGCTTAGCTAAGTGGTTTCCTTGGCACGCGTCTGTCAAGCAGATCGATCGTGTTCCCTTTTATTCCGGGATCCTCATCAATACGTGTGTGGGTAACTCCAACCGTTCCCGCCGCCGCCGCCTCTATCGAAGGGGAATCTCAAACGGTCAAGAGACGGCCCTTGGTATTTCTTCCCCTTTATAAGAGGACCAAGGCTCGTCCTTGTTCTTCAATCTCGCATCGAATCTTTCCTCCGCCCCTAGTTCCAACACCCGAGCTTTGGATTCGAGCGCCGGATCCTAAACAATGTCCGCTCCGACCTCTGTGGTCGGTGGATGCCCTCCTCCGCCACGGAGGACATCATATTGAAGGCGGAGGCCAAGCACACGCCCACGTAGTTTCAAGACAAAGTTGCCTGCCCAGTGGCAGGTGCAGTGCCACTCGAGCCTCGGCGAATCGCTGTTGTGCATCTCACCTCCGTCGGGATTAGGCTTCCGGATCCCTTCGTGAGAGGGCTCCTTTTCTACTATGGGCTGGACTTCCACGATTTGGCTCCGAGTCCATCCTCCATATCTCCGCATTCATTGTGCCGCGAAGCCTTCCTCGCGCCATCCCCACTTTGGCCTTGGCTGAAAACATTCAAGGTGGAGCCAAGATGATCGGGGCTAAGCCGGAGTCGGTGGCGCGACCATAAGCAAGAAGGTCGATGCCCGTGGCTCGAAGGTTCCTTCCAAGAGGAACAGGGATTGTGGCAGCAGGAGTGGTTTTACATCACCGCTCCAAGGCGCAGAAGCAAAGCCGCCGCCCTCCTTCCGCTTGGGACCTCCACGGCAACCGATGTAAATGGGTCAACCAAGAGCTCAAGCTGGGGCCGCCCAAGGACGTGCTCCGCACCGCAGGCCGGATTCGAGACCTCCAAACAAGGGAGATCGACCTGGTCAAGGTGATGCAGTCATGCTAATCAGCACCTCCTACCACCTCGCAAACGCCGCCCTCTCCGTTTATGGGAGTTCAATCCGGAGGGACCTCAGATTCTCCAGCATTTTATGGGTGCGACACACACGGAGATGTACTTGAGCTGTTCTTGGACCCGCAGTGGCGTGGTCCTGATTCGGCCGAGGATGCGGGCCTAAGCCGCGATCGCCTTGATACTGTGTAAATAGCTCAGAGTCTTAACATTCTATTGGTATGCCTTTCAAAAGATCGTCGTGACCCTTTATTCTTTACAGAATGGGTGGCGATCAAGGCTGATAAGGTGTCCGCCCTCCCTGAGACCGCATTGGAGCCCGTGCTGGTCGAATGTTGGAGGTTGCGCCCACAGAGGGGGCGACGGGGAGATAAAGGAGCTAACACGCCCAAGGGGCAAGCAAGAGGAGGAGAACCAAGGATCCCTCTCTCGAGAGGAGAAGAGGACCGCCTCAAAGATCCGGAGGTCAAAGCCCTAAGCGTGGAAGAAATCCTCACCGGGGTCCGCGTCGGAGAGAATCCAGGACGCATAATCATCACCGAAGGACCAGCCTCCAACGAGCCGTGAGTATGAAAGAGGAAGTTTAATAAGGAAGTACCTTCGCTTATGCTTCAGAGGTAACCGAAATATTTATATCGCAGTTCGGATCTGCAGCCGCCTCGAGATGAGTTCATCCTCGGGGACCTTCTTCCGGAGATGATGGAGAGCGTCACGCTCCGTCCGCCGTGCCGCCAGATGAGGCGAGCCGAGCCCAAGCGTCGTCACGCGAAGGCGCCCCGATCCGGAGGGGCCAGAGAGTTCGGCACCCACCAGAGTCCGGCCGGGAGAACTGAAGAGTTTGCTTGAGAGGGCGTCCATTTCAGAAGATCACCGCGCATTAATGCGTATGGTGGTTGGAAGGATTTTGTCCGCTGAAAGTGGATTGCGTAATGCCGCCATGAGCTTGCTGGCGGGATTTGAGGTATGAGAAAATGATGCACCCCTTTGTCTTTTAACAGTTTTGCATATAAAAAATGCGTCTTGTATAGATAGTAGCCCCTGAGACTCGGTAGGTTGTCGAAAACGACAGCGTGCCGAGGATCGAAAATCCCAACATCTCAGGTAATGAATACCGCCGCTCGATCTGGTGGCGGATAGTCCGGGGCCACGGACTAATGAGTTCTTCGAATTGAGTCGACAACTTGACGTGGGCGATGCTGCTCAAGACTTGTCAATCAGCGATTTGACGAGTCGCAAGGTAAATAAATTCTCCGCAGCCACTTTATTGAGTGGGTCAAAGCCCGCCTCGATAAGTTATATATGTTTATCTGAGCAGATCTGGTTTGCTGTGGAGAGTTTTCGGCCGAACTTGCTCAAGCTAAGGAGCAAGCCGAAGGAGTGATGCTGCTGCCGAGGGCGGTCGAAGAGTTGAAGGTCGAAAAGGCTGCGACCGCCTAAGCAGGCGGAGGTGGCCGAATTGGCCAAGAAATTAAAGGATGCTACCGACCGTAGTGAGGCTCTTGAAAAGGAGCGCTTAGGCTAAACCTAGAAGCTAGCCTATGGTATGATTGTTGTTAGTCCTGGACTAAAACCCTCCGGTTTATAGACACGGAGAGGGCTAGGGTTACGAGTCGGTTATAATGGCGGAGATCTACATATCCGCATCGCCATGCTTGCCTTCCGCCAAGGAATGTCCCATCCGAACGGGGCCGAAGTCTTCAACATTGTGTCTTCATAGTCTTGGTCCGGCCAATGATGATAGTTACGCTATCCGGGACACCCCTAGTCTAGGACTCCCTCAAGGGTCTTAAGCTTGGTGATAATTTGAGCTGCTTGGGCCTCCCGCTTGAGCCCTCCGAGGCAGTGAGGCAAGTCTGGGGACCCCGTTCCCAGGCAGCAGTAACCCCGGGCCCAAAGGCGCGCCCGGACAGCTAGCGAGAGAAGCGAAGGGCAAGTCTCAGTGTCGCGGGCCCCAATGCGCTGACCTCGGGCCCCGTGGCGATTGATTGGGCCCAAGTCCCGCTTCCCCAGCCTTCTCGGCAACCGTCCATCGACAAAAAGAATTGCGGGCAGGACTTACTTGCTTCATTCTACTCGCCTTGCTCGAGATCCCTTTCTCGCTCTTCTCCTTCTGCTTCCTGAAATCCTCGGATCTGCCTCAATCCCTTCCATCCGACAATGGCGCCTCGCAAAGACCCAGTAGGGCTGGTACTCATGCCGGCTCTGGATCGAGCGTGTGGGAAAGAATCTCACCCTCCGCACGTGCTGATGGCCGGTGGCGCGAGAACGCGAGGCGACCGTGCTCAAGGCGGCTCTTGACTGAAGGCAAGGGAGCACCTTCTACCCGCTCTTGTGGCGCCATCATTGTTAGTGCAGTGCCTCCTTTTTCCAAGTTCTTCCTCGATATTCTTCGTGATACAACTTCTGCACCTCCACCCCAACTTTGTTTCTTCTCTGGCGATTTTAAGCCTACTATTATGAGCTCATGTTGGAGTGATGCCCTCAATGGCCTTGCTCGTCATTACTTTTCCCTCCGGCGGCATCTTAAGTGTAAGAGACGCTAAATGCGGTATGGCGCTGAAGCGACAAAAGCCTTCGTCCCAACAGTGCTTGATATTCACTTTTAAATGGGACGATATGAAAATTAATTTTTCACGCCGAAAGTTGTTCGGCGATCCGAACTCGACTTCTAGTAATATCGAGCCCGTGCACTTGGCGTAAGGGCCTGCGCGTCACTCCTTTGAAGGAAGTGCGGCGGTTCGATTTTGGTAGGGTCAATCCCTCATCCGACGGATTGTGTTTGAATATAGCAGGTTTAAGTCGCTGCCTCCGCCCATTAGGACGCTTGTGAATTGTAATCCGTCTATGGTCGGATTCAATATCGGGAATCCTTCCGCGTTCAACGCTTCGAGTAGTCCGGTGGTCGAAGGTGATTGGATTTAATATCCAATCTCTATGATTTGTCTGGGCGGATCGCGAAGCTCTTTTTAGAAAGTGTCGACTGTTTTTCCGTGTCCTCACACAAAGTGAGTTTATCGCTTGACCTCTTGCGGAAAGTCTTTTGTTTTCGGTGCCCGCTGGCGGGTTTATCTTCTTCGCTGACGATCGAGCCCCTTGTGTTCGGGCGTTTAATCGGCGGACTGTTTGAAAACCCAGCAATCCTCGTGGGTGTGATTTGCAGCCTTCCGGGTACTGTGGATTTGACATATCCGACCCAAAATCTTCTTTAGGTTGGACAATTGCCACACCGTCATCCTTAGAGGCTGAGCTTTATTATTTGGCCGTGAGCTTTTAAATCCGGCGTTGACTGCCATGCTCTTTGGGCTTTTCTCTTTATTCCGGTGATGTTCTTTTCTGCGCCATGATTATCCGTTTCCATCTCTTGTCTCGGGTGTACTTGGGTTGCTGCTGCTGCTTCTTGCTAGCCAGCTATCCTCCCCCGCACAGAAGCGGGTCATGAGGCTTGTTAATGCGGTCATTGTCCTCGGTTTCTCTTGACCGAGGTGTTTGGCAAGCCATTCGTCTCGGACATTGTGCTTGAAAGCTGCTAAGGCTTCAGCGTCCGGACAGTCGACTATTTGGTTCTTTTTGGTAAGAAACCTGTTCTGCACTTCCGCCGACTCTCCGGGTTGTTGAGTTATATGACTTAAATCGTCAAGGTCCGGAGGACGGACATAGGTCCCTTGAAAATTTGCTCTAAATGCTTCCTCGAGCTCTTCCCAACTTCCAACAGTGTTTTCTGGGAGGCTTTTGAGCTAATGACGGGCTGGCCCTTTGAGCTTGAGGGGTAGGTATTTTATGGCGTGGAGATCATCTCCTCTTGCCCATGTGTATATGCAATATATAGTCTTCTATCCAGACTCCAGGGTCTGTTGTTCCATCGTAGGCTTCTTGGGGCTTGTTTGGGTCCGTAGATGGACCTGGCTGGGCCGTTGGACGGTGGGGGCTCTATGGCCTCCTCGTCGAATTCGCGAAACAGCTTGCGCTTCGGGTAGCTCTTTGATTGGTGGCCGTTGCCGTATTTATCTGCGGTTTTGAGTACTTTGCTCCATCTTGTCCGGAGCGCGTCTTCCGCTGTTTTGAGCTTCCGCTTTTCCTTCTTCAGCTTCTTGTTGTAGCGATGAGCTTTGTGCTTAAAAAGCTCTTGTTCGACGGGGTCCTCGGCATTTAATTCGCTAAATCCACCGAGGCTTGTTTCGTCTTCGGAGGGAGGTATATAGATTTGATCTCAACCTTTTCTTTTGCCGCCTTTCGTGAGGGCTTGCTACGCATCCTCCTGCGCTGAGTTGTCTTTGGAGGGGTTGTCTTCGCACTCTCCGGGTATTGTTATTTCTGTGCGGAATCTATATTCTTGTTATGGCTGGATTTAGAGCGGCGCCGACGCCTTGGCGCTTGGGCTGCTTCTTTAGAGAATCTTCCTCCGCCGCTTTTCGCCATCCCTTCTTTTGGGGTATCCACCATGTAGACGTCGTGTGACGAGGTGGCCTTCGGTGCCCTGTGGGCGCTGGGTCTGATTCGCCCGCCATCGCCGCCCATATCGCCGATGTAATCGGAGTCAAGTCTAGCATGTCGCTTAAATATTAAGCGCTGGCTATAAAGTGGGTGGTGGGTGGGCTCTGAATTTCTTCATCGTCAGAACTCCAACCGTCCCGCCATAGTCCGCCAGGATTCTCCCGATAGCGAGAGATGCTTCAGAGAATTCAGGATATCGCTAAAAGGCGAGTGCTGGAAGATGTCCGCGGTGGTGAATTCCATAATCGGCGCCCAATCCGGTTTAATTGGTAGGGGCGCGGGAGGCTCGGAGTCCGGCGAGGAGTCCGGCGCCTCGGGATCACGAGTTTCGCAGGGGACAAGATTGGTATTCGGCTCCATCGCCGTGGATGTTGAAGCCCCTGTGGCGTCTATCCACCGCCTCGACATGGGCAATCGGCTCGGGCTAGTGGCGGGCGGATCCGAAAAGCGACCACCAAAGCACTTGTCCCGCGGCAGAGCTAGATCATGCCCATAAATCACGGTCGGCGGCGCTGGCTATGGCTCGAGTCCGTCAAGATCAAGTCTCCGCGCCATCGGCCGTGAAGTTCAAGCTTCGAATCGACTGACGGACAGGCGTAGCTTCGATCTGCTCGGATGGCTAAGAGAATTGCCCGCATGCAAAGCCGCCGGATATGAAGATCTGTCCGAGGAGAAAAGTCTCACTGGACAGCGTTGATGGTTGAAGATGCCATTGAGCCTATCGGGGACGACACGGAGGAACTCTCAATGAAAGCACCAATGCGGTGTCAAACCGGCGGATCTCGGTAGGGGGTCCCGAGCTGTGCGTCTAGGCGGATGGTAACAAGAGACGAGGGACACAATGTTTTTACCTGTGTTCGGGCCCTCTCGATGGAGGTAAAACCCACGTCTGCTTGATTAATATTGATGATATGGGTAGTACAAGAGTAGATCTACCACGAGATCAAGGAGGCTAAACCCTAGAAGCTAGCCTATGGTATGATTGTTGAGATGTAATGTTGTGTCTCACGGACTAAAGCCCTCCGGTTTATATAGACACCGGAGAGGCTAGGGTTACATGTAGTCGGTTACAATGGTAGGAGATCTACATATCCAGACGCCAAGCTTGCCTTCCACGCCAAGGAAAGTACCTTGGGACACGAGCGGAGTCTTCAATCTTCTATCTTCGTAGTCTGGGAGTCTGGCGGATATTGATAGTCCGGCAGTCCGGAGACCCCCTAGTCCAGGACTCCCTCACCTGCTCTTGGCATGGGAGGATCCGGCGGACGAGCTTGACTTGGACCACGTCGACGAGCCTGAGCTTCTTGTTCACCAGCTTCTGGATACAGGCTCAGAGTCCCGTCAGCTCCTTCGGATTACCCCACAACAAGCCCTTCTCTTTCCAGGAGGTGAGCTGTGTCGGGATACCAGATCTACACTCGGGGGCCGCCGCCCACGCAGGGTCGCACGGCTCGGTGATATAGAACCACCCCGATTGCCACCCCTTGACGGAGTCCACGAAGGCCCCTTCGAACCAGAGGACGTTGGGCATCTTGCCCAACATGGCGCCTCCGCACTCCGCTGCGTGCCCTTCACTACCTTCGACAGCGTTGAAGGTTTTGAGCCTAAGTCGAAGTGGGGCGGATGTAGAGAGAGCCTCGCACACGACGATAAACGCCGAGATGTTGAGGATGAAGTTCGGCGCCAGATCGTGGAAATCCAGGCCGTAGTAGAACATGAGCCCCGGACAAAGGGGTGAAGTGGAAAGCCCAGTCCGCAGAGGAAGTGGGGAAGGAAAATGACCCTATCATGGGGCCCGGGGGTAGGGATGAGTTGCCCCTCGTCAGGTAGCCGGTGCGCAATATCGCCGGAAAGGTATCCGGCGCTGCGCAGCTTGGTGATGTGCTCCTCCTTAACGGTGGAAGCCAACCATTTGCCTCCCCCTCCGGACATGGTCGGGGAAGGTTTGGATGAGATGCGCGAGCTCGGGCGTTGGAGCTTGAGTGCGCGGAAGTGGATAAGCAAAGGAGGAAGAATGCGTGGGTGAAAAGGTGAATCCTTATCCCTTATATATAGGCGGGCGAAAACTATGCGTCCCCCACCAGCCTGGTAAAACTCGCTTATCTCCCAAGCGCCACCATCAATGGTGCGGTTGGGTTACCCACGTCCGTATTGATGAGAATCCCGGAATAAGGGGAACACGATCTCTGCTTCGACAAGACGTGCCAAGGGAACCACTTCGCTAAACGTGATGAGGTGGTATAATAAAAAACGATTCAAGTAAAGGCTTGGTAGTGGCGTGACGACATGCCGCAAAATACGTCAGCAGATTGGACTTGTGGACATTTTATTCTCTCAGCGATGGAATGTGGAATTTATTTTGCAGAGCTGGACACTATCCTGGTGTTCATGATCTTCTCTGGATTATTCAAAGGAGGAACCCGCCTTGCAATGTCGAACATTATGCGTGCCGGACTTATCGCCATTGAAGCCTGGTTCAGGGGCTACTGAGGGAGTCCTGGACTAGGGGGTGTCGGGACAGCCGGACTATCATCGTCCGCCAGACTCCAAGACTACGAAGATACAAGATTGAAGACTCCGTCCCGTGTCCGGATGGGACTTTCCTTGGCGTGGAAGGCAAGCTTGGCGATACGGATATGTAGATCTCCTACCATTGTAACCGACTCTGTGTAACCCTAGCCTTCTCCGAGTCTATATAAACCGGAGGGCTTTAGTCCGGTAGGACACAACATACATTACAACAATCATACCATAGGCTAGCTTTAGGGTTTAGCCTCCTTGATCTCGTGGTAGATCCACTCTTGTACTACCCATATCATCAATATTAATCAAGCAGGACGTAGCGTTTTACCTCCATCAAGAGGGCCCGAACCTGGGTAAAACATCATGTCCCTTGTCTCCTATTACCATCCGCCTAGACGCACAGTTCAGGACCCCCTACCCGAGATCCACCGGTTTTGACACCAACACTGGTCTTCATTCCTCCTTGGCAGTGGTGGCAGAGGAGGGAGGCCTGCGTTGCCTTGTGGGCGATCCTCACGAGGTTGATCCCTCCAACCTCCCTCGCGAGGATGGTCCTGCCAACGGTCCTTGCAAGGTCGCTCACGCCACCCTTGGCGAGGGCCACGGTCTTCCCATCGTCCTCCACCTCTTCCTCCTTCTCGGCCATAGCCCCAATCATTGTGCTCGGGGCGTCGGCCGATACATCCATCTTGCACAGCCCTGAGCTCTTGGCATTCGTTGGTGTTGTGGGTGTGGAGGTCCTGGTACATGCAGTACCGACTGCCCTTGGATGACTCCGGCTGATCCCTGCCTTGCTTGGTGTCTGGCTCCGCTGCGAGCACAGCAGCTCCTTTGCGCTTCACGTCCTTGACCTTGGGCTTCTTCTCTTCCGGATCAGCATCCAGAAGCTCGAGGAGGGAGAGGTGCCCTTCCTCAGCCTTGACGCACTTGCTCGCCAAGTTGAACAGCTCCAGAGATGTGCACAGGCCTTCATGGATCGCTAGCTCCTCTTTTAGCTTGATGTCACGCACGCCGTCGGAGAAGGCCGAGATGATGGCTTCCTCAGTCACCCTAGGATCTTGAGGCGGGCGTTGTTGAAGCGCTAGATGTACTTTTGCAGGGTCTCTCCTGGCTGTTTCTTGATGTGGCGCAGGTAACTCATGGCCGGGGGCCGGTCACGAGTGCCTTGGAAGTTGGCGATGAAGCGAGTGCGTATCTCGTCCCAAGAGGAGATCATGCTGGGAGGCAGGTTTAGGAGCCAGGTGCGGGCGCCATCCTTGAGCGCCATGGGAAACCAGTTCGCCATGACCTTTTCATCCCCGTTGGCCGCCTCGATGCCCAGCTCGTAGAGCTGGAGGAACTCTGCGGGGTCGGCAGTACCGTCGTAGCGAGGAGGCAGATCTGGTTTGAACTTGCCAGGCCAGGCCACGCTGCACAGCTTGGCGGTGAAGGCGCGGCAGCCTGCAGTGGCTACAGGGGGCCTTTGGTGACGAAGGGCTTGATCTTGGAGGTCCCTGCGTGCTGCCGTCAGTAGCAGCGCGGGGTCTTGGCGCTCTGGAGCAGGATCGCGGTCATGGCGTGCTGGCGCTGGGAGCACGCGAGCAACTTCTTGAGGGTGAGGGACCTCTTGGCAGCTCCTTTCTTGCTGCGCGGGTGCTGGACGCGGTGGGTCAAGTCCAAGGACCGCGCGCCTTGGGGCCAAGGCGCCTTCTTGAGGAGGAGGCGGCGGAGGTGCCTCCGGAGCTGCGTTGCCTGCCCAAGGCGGAGGGCGATGCAGCGAGAGGGACGGCGCAGGGGAGCCCCCTACGGTGCTGACGAGCTCGGTGATGCGAGCGAGCCACTCGTCGTTGAGGTGGTCGACGGGGCGATAGTGCAGGAGCTCACGTGCCAGGAGCAACGCGCCGTGCGCGTCTGCGGGAGCGCGACAAGCGTGCGACGACGAGCCTGCCGGAGTCAGCGACGGGGTGGCGGTGCGGCCTTCCCGCTGCACCGAGGGATGCAGCGATGACGCCTGCTGCTCGTTCCCCGCTGGGCCGGTGGCGGCGTGGGTGGCAAGAGACGGGGAACGACGGGGAGGCCCGCCGACGGGGGCCGTCTGGGCAACATGGGCCGTGAGAGCAGCCCGATGCTCGGCGCGGGCTCGGCGAGCGTCAGACATGGGCGCGACAGACGATGAACGCGAGGTGGTGGAAGAAGGATTCCGGTGCACCCCTACCAGGCGCGCCAAATGTTGGATTTCGGGTTTCGGAAGACCCTTGAGGTTCGAACTCTGGGGTGCGCACGAAGATGTTTCCCCTACGAACTCACATCTCGAAGCCTCGCAAGGAATCTAGGCTAGAAAGAAGAACACACAAGGGACACGAGGTTTATACTGGTTCAGGCCACCATTGTGGTGTAATACCCTACTCAAGTGTGTGGTGTGGTGGATTGCCTCAGGGGCTGATTAACAATACAAAGGAAGAACATCCTCGCGAGAGGTGTTCTTGAGCTGGTGCGATGAACTGCTTGGGTGAGTTCAGTCGCCTCTCTCTCTCTCTAGTCTACCCAAAATCTCTCTCCCTTACTCTGTGGTGGCTAGCTCTATTTATAGAGAGAGGCCCTGTGCCTCTTCCCAAATAATGAGTGGGAAGGGCGCCAACAATTGGCCATTTTGAAGGGGAACATCTAGTACACTTATCCTGACTAGAGTTGGTCTTTGACTGTCAAAGACTCTGACGGTAACGCTATCCTGGGCTCCACGGTGACCTCCATCCTGCCGTCCCCGCTGGTCTTGGTCTTGTTGCACCGAAACGGTAACCTTTGCCTGATGCCTTGGCTTGTGCTTGCCCCCTTTGCACCAAAGGGGAAACAAGAACATTGCACAGGCCGGCGACCGCCTGGCGCCCGCCTGGTCTCGATCGTCATGGCTTGCGTCACGGGCACATCACGAGGTACCCTGCCTTGATCTCTCCGCCTCCTCGCGAGCCCGCCTGATGAGGCTGCTCCTGAGGAAGCTTCCTATCGTCCACCCCGCGAGGCTTGGCCCCTCGCGAGGGTCTTGAGCTTGAGCTGAAGAAGTTGTGCTGCACTGGGCCTCCGCTTGAGCCACGCCGCAGGCCGCAGGCAGGCAAGTCTGGGGACCCCCGTGCCCAGAACGCCGACAGAACCCACCTTGCAATGTCGAAGACAAACTGCGTGCCGGACTTATCGTCATTGAAGCCTGGTTAAGGGGCTACTGAGGGAGTCCTGGATTAGGGGGTATCCGGACAGCCGGACTATATACTTTGGCTGGGCTAATGGACCATGAAGATACAAGACTCAAGACTTCGTCCCGTGTCCGGATGGGACTCTCCTTTGCGTGGAAGACAAGCTTGGCGATCCGGATGTTCGATCTCCTTCGTTGTAACCGACTCTGTTTAAACCCTAACCCCCTCCGGTGTCTATATAAACTGGAGGGTTTAGTCTGTAGGACGAGAACAATCATAATCATCATAGGCTAGCTTCTAGGGTTTAGCCTCTACGATCTCGTGGTAGATCAACTCTTGTAATACTCATATCATCAAGATAAATCAAGCAGGAAGTAGGGTTTTACCTCCATCGAGAGGGCCCGAACCTGGGTAAAACATCGTGTCCCCTGCCTCCTGTTACCATTAGCCTTAGACGCACAGATCGGGACCCCCTACCGACATCCGTCGGTTCTGACACCGACACGCATCCCAGAGTTCGAACCTTAAGGGTCTGCTGGAACCCAACATCCGACATTTGGCGCTCCAGGTAGGGATGCGCCGTAGCTCTCTCTTCTGTTGGCCCGCTCTCCATCAGCACCGCGCTCCGCCCTCTTGGCGGGAAATGCGCCGCCTACTCTGGCTGTCGGCGCCGGCGCGGGGACCGGGAGGCTCCGAGCCCTGGCCCCTACTACCTCTTGAGCACTGCATTGGATTTCCCCAAAGAGGAGAGGATGAAGCAGCAAAGTAGCGTAAGTTTTTCCCTCAGTTTTTGAGAACCAAGGTATCAATCCAGTAGGAGACCACGCACAAGTCCCTCGTACCTACACAAAACGATAGCTACTCGCAACCAACGCGATTAGGGGTTGTCAATCCCTTCACGGTCACTTACGAGAGTGAGATCTGATAGAGATGATAGATAATATTTTTGGTATTTTTTTGATAGATAGATGCAAAGTGAAAAGTAAAAAGGCAAAGTAAACACAAAGCAAGTAATAAAGCGATAGAGATTGATATGATGAGAATAGACCCGGGGGCCATAGGTTTCACTAGTGGCTTCTCTCAAGAGCATAATTAATCTCTGGTGGGTCGACAAATTCTTGTTGAGCAATTGATGAATCGAGCATAGTTATGAGTATATCTAGGTATGATCATGTATATAGGCATCACGTCCGAGACAAGTAGATCAAACGATTCTGCACCTACTACTATTACTCCACTCATCGACGCTGTCCAAAGATGCATCTAGAGTATTAAGTTAAAAAGCAGAGTAACGCATTAAGCAAGATGACATGATGTAGAGGATAAATTCATGCAATATGATAAAACCCCATCTTGTTATCCTCGATGGCAACAATACAATATGTGCCTTGCTGCCTTATACATCCTTTGGGTAAGGACACGCAAGATTGAACCCAAAGCTAAGCACTTCTCCCATTGCAATAACTACCAATCTAGTTGGCCAAACCAAATGGATAATTGAAGAGACTTGCAAAGATAACTCAACCATACATAAAAGAATTGAGAGAAGATTCAAATATTGTTCATAGATAAACTGGATCATAAACCCACAATTCATCGGTCTCAACAAACACACCGCAAAAAAGAAGATTACATCGAATAGATCTCCACGAGAGGGGAGAACATTGTATTGAGATCCAAAAGAGAGAAGAAGCCATCTAGCTACTAGATATAGACCGAAGGTCCAAGTAAACTACTCACACTTCATCGGAGGGCTATGGTGTTGATGTAGAAGCCCTCCATGGTGGATGCCCCCTCGTGAGCTCCGAACAGAGCCAAGATGGGATCTCGTGGATCTGAAGGTTGCGGCGAGTGGATTTTAGGTTTTGGCTCTGTTCGATCGTTTGGGGATCGTAGGTATATATAGGAGGAGGAATGCGTTGGTGGGGGCAGGGGGCCACGAGGCAGGTGCGCGCCCTAGGGGCGCCCCACCTCGTGACCGCCTCATTACGTCTTGGAGTAGGGTCCAAGTCTCCTGGATCACGTTCGGTGAGAAAATCACGTTCCCGAAGGTTTCATTCCGTTTGGACTCCGTTTGATATTCCGTTTCTTCGAAACACTGAAATAGGCAAAAAAACTGCAATTCTGGGTTGGGCCTCCGGTTAATAGGTTAGTCCCAAAAATAATATAGAAGTGGAAAATAAATCCCAATATAGTCCAAAACAGTAGATAAAGTAGCATGGAGCAATCAAAAATTATAGATACGTTGGAGACGTATCAGCCCCCGCCTTGCGACAGGTGCGGTGGCCGAACAAGTTCAAGCCAGACATGCCGCTGCGCTACGACGGCGCGACCAATCGCTGGCTTTCCTGCTGGCGTATGAGGAGGCCATCCTCGAGGCTGGGGCGACGACAGGGTCATGGTTAACTGGCTGCCCATGGCCCTCACTGGCGTCCCGGGCATGTGGTTGCTCCACCTGCCAGCGGCTTCTGTGGCCTCCTGGGAGGAGTTGTGCAGCCTCTTTCTCGCCCATTATGTTGTGCCGGTGCCCCTGGTCGTCGCAGCTCTCCTGGGTGGCTCACAGGCGCCACCTTCGAGCTGGCACGTCAAGCCCTTCGTCCGCTATATCGGTGCCGTCCTCAAGCGCCGTGAAGCCCCCCCCCGGGCTGGGTGGCACCCAAGGCAGATTTGACCTTCAGCTTGGACGATCACCCCTCCAACACCGCCTGTTCGGGCGCGCTCCCGATGCTATGCACCCCCACCATCTGCCAGGTGGCCATCACCAGGACCCTCATCGACGGCAGGGCCGGCCTCAACATACTCTCGGTGGAGGCCTTCAGCCTCCTCCACGTGCCGCTGGGGCGACTCCAACCCAGCAAGCCCTTCCTAGGCGTCGGAGGTAGCCCCACCGACTCCCTGGGGCAGATCCGCCTCCTGGTGACCTTCGGCACCCACGACAACTTCCGCACAGAGCTGGTCAACGTCGACATCGCCCCCATAGGCCTCCCGTACAACGCCATCCTCAGCTACCCTGCCTTGGCCCAGTTCATGGCGACGACTCACCCGGCCTACAACCTCATGAAGATGCCCGGGAGCAGCGGCGTCCTTACCGTGTCTAGAGACGTGAAGGATGCACTGCAGGCACTCAGGCTCGCTTTCAAGACGGCCGCAGAGGCGTAGCCCGCCAGCGCTGACACCCTCAAGCCCAAGGGGGCTGCGCCGGCCAAGAAGAAGCAACTGTTCACTCAAGACAAGGCGGAGACCAAGCAAGTACCAGTCGACGAAGATGGATCCTCTGGCGCCACCTTCACCATAGGCGCCAATCTCAACCCTGAACAGGAAGAGGCCCTGGTGAAATTTCTGTGCACAAACAAGGAGGTGTTTGCATGGGAACCTGATCAGCTAGCGGGGGTTCCAAGAGAGGTGATTGAGCACCATCTGCACGTCTGCCCCAACGTGCGTCCCGTGAAGCAGAAGGCAAGGCGACAGTCCATCGAGAAGCTGGCCTTCATCGTCCAAGAAACCCGCAAGTTGGAGGCTGCAGGTGTCATTCCTGAAGTTCGCTATCCTGAATGGCTGGCCAACCCCGTTGTTGTGCCAAAGAAGGGAGGAAAGGAGCGCATGTGTGTCGACTTCACCAACCTCAACAAGGCCTGCCCTCAAGATCCATTCCCGCTCCCTCGCATCGACCAAATCGTCGATTCTACCGCCGTGTGCGACCTATTGTGCTTCCTGGATGCCTTCTCGGGTTATCACCAAATCTAGATGGCGGTAGAAGACGTGGAGAAAACAGCCTTTCTAACCCCGTGCGGAGTATATTGCTATACCTACATGCCTTTCGGATTGCGCAACGCGGGCGCAACCTTTCAGCGACTGATGCACATCACCGTGGGCCGGCAGCTCAGAAGAAACGTCGAGGCCTAAGTCGAAGACATCATGGTGAAGTCTCGGGAGGTGAGGACCCTGATACAGGACCTGTAAGAAACCTTCGCGAGCCTTCGTGAAGTGGACCTGTGGCTCAACCCGGAGAAGTGCGTGTTCGGAGTCCCTTCTCGCAAGCTTTTGGGCTTCCTCGTGTCCCACAGAGGTATCGAGGCTAACCCAGAGAAGGTCAAGGCAGTTGAAGACATGAGTCCGCCGAAGACCCTCAGAGAAATGAAGAAGCTCACTGGGTGAGTAACCGCGTTGGGACGCTTCATCTCCAAGCTGGGAGAACGAGCCCTGCCCTTCTTCAAGCTGATGAAGAAGAAGGGCCCGTTTGAATGGGCTGAAGAGGCTGACAAAGCATTCCAAGATCTCAAGAAGTACCTGACCAGCCCTCCGGTGATGGTGGCTCCACGCCCTCAGGGGCCCTTGATACTCTACCTTGCAGCCACGCCCTACTGCGCCAGCGCAACCCTGGTGGTGGTTCGGGAGGAGCGCCGGGTCAGGACCGCGTCGGTCGCAACCCTTGCCGCAGCAGCACAAGGCCAAGAAGACCTCGTGAAGACCACAGCCGCAACCGATGGGAATCAGCCGACGCACCCAGGGCGGAAGAGGCCCTGCCAAGCGACCAGGCACTAAGGGCTCCGCCACCTCAGGAGGCGCCTCGACCTCCGGAAGACGCAAGCCGCGTCAGCGCCCTCAACCTCGTCGAGCATCACGTGTACTTCGTTAGCACGGTGCTGCGAGACGCAAGGGCATGATACCCCATGCCTCAGAAACTCTTGCTCACGTTACTAGTGGCCTCACGCAAGCTACGAAACTACTTTCAAGGTCACCCCATCAAGGTCGTCTCAGCATATCCCTTGGAAAGGGTTCCCAGGAGCCCCAACTCAGCTGGAAGGGTCGCCGAAAGGAACATCGAGTTGCAAGCATTTCAGTTGGAATTCAGCACGATGATAACCCACAAGTATAGGGGATCGCAACAGTTTTCGATAAGTAAGAGGTCGAACCCAACGAGGATCTAAAGGTAGAACAAATATTCCCTCAAGTTCTATCGACCACCGATACAACTCTACGCACGCTTAGCGTTTACTTTACCTAGAACAAGTATAAAACTAGAAGTACTTTGTAGGTGTTTTCGGGATAGGTTTGCAAGAAAGTAAAGAGCGAGTAAATAAAAGCTAGGGTCTGTTTAGATAAAGACACAACTAAATTAGTAAAAGTAAAGGGCTTGTTGTCACGAGAAAGTTATTTGTCCCTAGGCAATCGATAACTAGACCGGTAATCATTATTGCAATTCTATTTGAGGGAGAGGCATAAGCTAACATACTTTCTCTACTTGGATCATATGCACTTATGATTGGAACTCTAGCAAGCATCCGCAACTACTAAAGATTCATTAAGGTAAAACCCAACCATAGCATTAAAGCATCAAGTCCCCTTTATCCCATACGCCACAACCCCCTTACTCGGGTTTATGCTTCTGTCACTCAAGCAACCCACTATAAGCAAATCATGAACGTATAGCAACACCCTACAGCGGGCATCCCTCATGCTTGCGCGACACGGAGGGCACCATAGGACAGCACCAATAATAAAACATACAACTCAAACCAATCACGATCATCAAATAGCCATTAGGACAAAATAGATCTACTCAAACGTCATAGGATAGCCATACATCATTGGGAAATAATATATAGCGTTGAGCACCATGTTTAAGTAGAGATTACAGCGGGTTGTGGGAGAGTGGATCGCTGTAGATAGAGGGGGGAAGGTGATGGAGATGTTGGTGAAGATGGCGGAGGTGTTGGTGTAGATCGCGGTGATGATGATGGCCCCCGGCGGCGTTCCGGCGCCACCGGAAGCGAGGGGAAGAGAGCCCCCCTTCTTCTTCTTCTTCCTTGACCTCCACCCTAGATGGGAGGAGGGTTCCCCCTCTGGTCCTTGGCTCCCATGGCTTGGGAGGGGTGAGAGCCCCTCCGAGATTGGATCTATCTCTCTGTTTCTGCGTTCTCTGCATTGGCAGATTCTACCCCTTCACCGTTTCGCGTATATATGGAGATCCGTAACTCCGATTGGCCTGAAACCTTTTCCATGGTTTTTTCCGAATATTATCTTTCTTGCGGAAAAAGAAGAGCATCAACCGCCTTACTGTGGGCCCACGAGGGTAGGCGGCGCGCCCAGGGGGGAGGGCGCGCCCCCCTGCCTCGTCACCTCGGGCACCGTCTCGCGTGGATTTTTCTTCTAGAATTTTCCATATTTTCCAAAAATAAGCTCCGTCCATTTTTATCCCGTTTGGATTCTGTTTGATATGGATATTCTAAGAAACATAAACACGCAATGCATGTGAACTGCACTTTGGCTTTGGATCAATATGTTAGTCCCAAAATAATATAAAAAGTTGCCAAAAAGTATATGAAAGTGAATAATATTGGCATGGAACAATCAAAAATTATAGATACTGACGGAGACGTATCAGCATCTAAGCTTAATTCCTGCTCGTCCTCGAGTAGGTAAATGATAAAAAGAATAATTTTTGATGTGGAATGCTACCTAGCATAATCTTGATCATATGTCTAATCATGGCATGAATATTAAGACACGAGTGATTCAAAGCAATAGTCTATTATTTGAAATAAAAACAATAATACTTTGAGCGTACCAATAAAGCAATCATGTCTTTTCAAAACAACAAGGCAAAAGCAAGCTTATCCCTACAAAACCATATAGTTTGGCCATGCTTCATTTTTGTCACACAAAAATGCTCCCATCATGCACAACCCCGATGACGAGCCGAGCAATTGGTTCATACTTTTTAACGCGCTTCAGCTTTTTCAACCCTCACGCAATACATGAGCGCAAGCCATGGATATAGCACTATAGGAGGAATAGTAATGATGGAGATTATGTGGAGAAGACAAAAAAGGAGAAAGTCTCACATCAACTAGGCGTATCAACGGGCTATGGAGATGCCCATCAATAGATATCAATGTGAGTGAGTAGGGATTGCCATGCAACGGATGCTCTAGAGCTATAAGTGTATGAAAGCTCAAACTGAAACTAAGTGGGTGTGCATCCAACTTGCTTACTCATGAAGACCTCGGGCATTTGAGGAAGCCCATCATCGGAATATACAAGCCAAGTTCTATAATGAAAATTCCCACTAGTATATGAAAGTGAAAGCATAGGAGGCTCTCTCTATGAAGAACATGGTGCTACTCTGAAGCACAAGCGTGGTAAAAGGATAGTAACATTGCCCCTTCTCTCTTTTTCTCTCATTTTTTTGTCTTTTTTTTGGGCCTTCTCTTTTTTTGGCCTTTCTCTTTTTTGTATTTTTTATTTTTTATTATTATTTTTATTTTTTTTATTTTTTTTCGTCCGGAGTCTCATCCCGACTTGTGGGGGAATCATAGTCTCCATCATCCTTTCCTCACTGGGGCAATGCTCTAATAATGATGATCATCACACTTTTATTTACTTACAACTCAATATTACAACTCGATATCTAGAACAAAGATATGACTCTATATGAATGCCTCCGTGCGGTGTGCAGGATGTGCAATGATCTAGCGTAGCAATGACATCAAAAAACGGACAAGCCATGAAAACATCATGCTAGCTATCTTACGATCATGCAAAGCAATATGACAATGAATGCTCAAGTCATGAATATGATGACGATGGAAGTTGCATGGCAATATATCTTGGAATGGCTATGGAAATGCCATGATAGGTAGGTATGGTGGTTGTTTTGAGGAAGATATAATGAGGCTTATGTGTGATAGAGCGTATCGTATCACGGGGTTTAGATGCACCGGCAAAGTTTGCACCAACTCTCGAGGTGAGAAAGGGCAATGCACGGTACCGAAGAGGCTAGCAAAGATGGAAAGGTAAAAGTGCGTATAATCCATGGACTCACATTAGTCATAAAGAACTCATATACTTATTGCAAAAGTTTATTAGCCCTCGAAGCAAAGTACTACTACGCATGCCCCTAGGGAGATAGATTGGTAGGAAAAGACCATCGCTCGTCCCCGACTGCCACTCATAAGGAAGAAAATCAAAGATACACCCCATGCTTCAAATTTGTCACACAACGGTTACCATACGTGCATGCTACGGGACTTGCAAACCTCAACACAAGTGTCTCTACAATCCAGAACCACCCACTAGCAACTCTAATATCACCATCTTTATATCGCAAAACTATTGCAAGTAATCAAACATATCATATTCAGCGATCTACAAGTTTTATGTAGGATTTTATGACTAACCATGTGAATGACCAATTCCTGTCATCTCTCTAAATAGATATAAGTGAAACAAGAGAGTTTAATTCTTTCTACAAAAGATATGCCCACGCTCTAACAAGTATAAGTGAAGAAAAAGAGAATGCTACAAATGGTGGTTGTCTATGTAAAGAGAAACATGCAATCGAAACTTCAAATGATATAAGTGAAGCACATGAAGCATTCTATAAAGCCATACTCAAAAGATTTATGTGAAGTGCAATGAGCATTCTATAAATCAACCAAGGATTATCTCATACCAGCATGGTGCGTAAAAGAAAAATAAAACTAAATGCAAAAGACGCTCCAAGACTTGCACATAATGCATAAACGAAACGAATACGAAAACATACTGATACTTGTTGAAGAAAGAGGGGATGCCTCCCCAGCATCCCCAAGCTTAGGCGCTTGAGTCTTCTTCAATATTTACTTGGGGTGCCTCAGGCATCCCCAAGCTTGATCTCTTGCCTCTCTTCCTTCTTCTCACATCGAAACATCTTCGATTAGACACTACATTCACACAAAACTTCAACAGAAAACTCGGTAAGATCCGTTAGTATAATAAAACAAATCACCACTCTAACTACTGTTTCAAACCAATTCATATTATTTTTTTTGCATTATTTCTACTGTAATATAACTTTTTCATGGCTTAATCCACTAAAATAATTTGATAGATTCATCAAAACAAGCAAACTATGCATCAAAAACAGAATCTGTCAAAAACAGAACAGTCTGTAGCAATCTGAACATCCACCATACTTCTGTTACCCCAAAAATTCTACCAAAATTAGGAAAAGTAAACACGTTGTATAGCAAGACAGTTCAAAAGGAATCAGAACCAATTGACGTTCCAGTTAAAAATGTAAAATCGCGCACTACAGCCAAAGTTTCTGTCCTGCACCGTACAACCCAACAAGCATTGTAAACATCCTAAAGGCAAACCTTGGCACATTATTTTTATAATACAATGGAATTGTACAAGGGGATAATTATTTTTATTGAAAAGTTTCTGTAATTAAGATTCACAAAGTTTCCGGGAGCATGAACAAAGTTCAAGGCTAGCTCCCACTTCAACAATGCTTGTCTTTCTCACTTTCACTTTCCTTTTTGAAAAGTTTTGGGTTCCCCTCTTTATTTTTATTGTTTTTAAACTATATGAAAGCACTCAACAGAACTAAATGACTCTCTAAAACTTCTGGGTTGTCTCCCTGGCAGCGCTTTCTTTAAAGCCATTAAGCTAGGCATTTAGTGCTCAGGTAATGAATCCACCCGGATCCCAAGGTATATCAAAGCCAATTTTAATTAACAATGATTTGTAATTTAGCAGTGAGCACAAAGTAACATAAATCATATAATGACGAAGTCTAACTCTCTTCCTATGCATCGGCATGTCATAAAAGAACAATTCATGCACACCAAGTAAAGGCCAATGCACAGTATAAGCAATTTCTTGCAATTCTATCGTGTTGGAAACATAGAGAGGTGGAGACATAGTTCCTCTCTCATAATAATTGCAAGTAGGAGCAGCAAGCACATGCATATTATATTCATCAAAATCATCATGTGCAACGGTAAAAGGCAACCCATCAATATAATCCTTAATAAGGGCAAACTTCTCCGATATAGTATAATCGGGAGAATTCAAAAAGATAATAGGACTATCATGCGTGGGTGCAATAGCAACAATTTCATGTTTAACATAAGGAACTATAGCAAGTTCATCTCCATAAGCATAATTCATATTGGCATCTTGGCCATAAGCATAGCAAGCATCATCAAAAAGGGATATTTCAAGAGAATCAACGGGATCATAACAATCATAATAGCAATCATCCTTCGGTAAGCACGAAGGGGAATTAAACAATGTATGAGTTGAAGAGTTACTCTCATTAGAAGGTGGGCACGGGTGATCAATCTGCTCTTCCTCCTCTTGTTCTTTGCTCTCCTCCTCATATTTTTCATCCAATGAGCTCATAGTTTCATCAATTTCTTCTTCCATAGATTCCTGCAAAATATTAGTCTCTTCTTGGACAGCGGAGACTTTCTCAATAAGTGCATCAATTGCATAATTGTATTTATAATTCTCATAGCAATATTTGAGGATAGCTAAATTTTCAGATCTATTAACAACATCATCATAATCCTCAAACTCTTTACACATAGCTTCAATTTCATAAGCACCCACGAAAGCAACAAATTCTTCTCTTTGTTCCACATCATAGTAATCATATATACCATTACCATAAGAAGCTAAGGTTTTATTATCATTAAATTTGCATGAAAAGGGAAGGTGCGGAGAATTCATCCTAGAGCAACAAGTATAATCATATTCCATGCATAGTTTCCAAGCATACCACTTCAATAAATGAATTTGATCCCATAATAGTTTCCCTTTTTGTGTTAAGCGATAATCCCTAAAGTATTCACATTGATCCAACGTTACTCCCATTATAAAGTTGAATGGGGTTTTCGGGATTATCAAAGTAGTATATAATATCTCTCGCATAATGAGAATCGAGGGTTTTAGGAGTTACCCCATCCTCATGAGTAGCCACTACACCTAATTTTTTTGGTATTTTGTGTTCCATATCCATAACTAAAGATAGAGAACAACTAAGAACAGCAAATAAAAATTACTTAGTGATAAAGCAAACAAGCACACACGAGAATATTCACCCAACGCTATGACTCCCCGGCAACAGAGCCAGAAAAAAGTCCTGATAACCCACAAGTATAGGGGATCGCAACAGTTTTCAATAAGTAAGAGTGCCGAACCCAACGAGGAGCTAAAGGTAGAACAAATATTCCCTCAAGTTCTATCGACCACCGATACAACTCTACGCACGCTTAGCGTTTACTTTACCTAGAACAAGTACAAAACTAGAAGTACTTTGTGGGTGTTTTTGGGATAGGTTTGCAAGAAAGTAAAGAGCGAGTAAATAAAAGCTAGGGGATGTTTAGATAAAGACACAACTAAATTAGTAAAAGTAAAGGGCTTGTTGTCACGAGAAAGTTATTTGTCCCTAGGCAATCGATAACTAGACCGGTAATCATTATCGCAATTCTATTTGAGGGAGAGGCATAAGCTAACATACTTTCTCTACTTGGATCATATGCACTTATGATTGGAACTCTAGCAAGCATCCGCAACTACTAAAGATTCATTAAGGTAAAACCCAACCATAGCATTAAAGCATCAAGTCCCCTTTATCCCATACGCCACAACCCCCTTACTCGGGTTTATGCTTCTGTCACTCAAGCAACCCACTATAAGCGAATCATGAACGTATTGCAACACCCTACAGCGGGGATCCCTCACGCTTGCGCGACACGGAGGGCACCATAGGACAGCACAAATAATAAAACATACAACTCAAACCAATCACGATCATCAAATAGCCATTAGGACAAAATAGATCTACTCAAACATCATAGGATAGCCATACATCATTGGGAAATAATATATAGCGTTGAGCACCATGTTTAAGTAGAGATTACAGCGGGTTGCGGGAGAGTGGACTGCTATAGATAGAGGGGGGAAGGTGATGGAGATGTTGGTGAAGATGGCGGAGGTGTTGGTGTAGATCGCGGTGATGATGATGGCCCCCGGCGGCGTTCCGATGCCACCGGAAGCGAGGGGGAGAGAGCCCCCCTTCTTCTTCTTCTTCCTTGACCTCCTCCCTAGATGGGAGGAGGGTTTCCCCTCTGGTCCTTGGCTCCCATGGCTTGGGAGGGGCGAGAGCCCCTCCGAGATTGGATCTATCTCTCTGTTTCTGCGTTCTCTGCGTTGGCAGATTTTACCCCTTCACCGTTTCGCGTATATATGGAGATCCGTAACTCCGATTGGCCTAAAACCTTTTCCGTGATTTTTTTCCGAATATTGTCTTTCTTGCGGCAAAAGAAGAGCATCAACCGCCTTACAGTGGGCTCACGAGGGTAGGCGGCAGGCCCGGGGGAGGGCGCGCCGCCCTGCCTCGTGACCACCTCGGGCACCGTCTCACGTGGATTTTTCTTCTGGAATTTTCCATATTTTCCAAAAATAAGCTCCGTCCGTTTTTATCCCATTTGGATTCCGTTTGATATGGATATTCTGCGAAACATAAAACATGCAACAGACAGGAACTTGCACTGGGCACTGGATCAATATGTTAGTCCCAAAAATAATATAAAAAGTTGCCAAAAAGTATATGAAAGTGAATAATATTGGCATGGAACAATCAAAAATTTTAGATACGACGGAGACGTATCACACGACCAGGGTCGTCAAAGGAGCCGCACTTGCAGATTTCGTGGCGGAATGGACAGTGGCGCCAGGGCTCGAAGCGGGTGAGGATCGGTCGCTTTCCCCAGGAAGTGAGGCACTGGACGGCTGGTTCATGTAATTCGACGGAGCGTTCTCACGACATGGCGCAGGGGCTGGCGCAGTGCTCATATCTCCCACTCAGGACAAGCTCTATTATGCAGTGCAGTTCTGTTTCCAGCATGGAGAGAAGGTCTCCAACAACATAGCAGAATATGAGGGCCTGATAGCAGGCTTGAAAGCTGCAGCCGCCTTGGGGGTAAAGCGCCTCATCATCAAGGGTGATTCACAACTCCTCGTCAACTTCTCCAACAAAGTGTACGAGCCGAAGGATGAACACATGGAAGCATATCTTGCGGAGGTCCGCAGGATGGAACAACAGTTTTGGGGGTTAGAGTTGCAGCATGTACCCCGTGGCACCAATCAAGAGGCTGATGACATCGCCAGGAGGGCGTCCAGGTGGCTGCCTCAGGAGCCCAGTGTCTTCGAGGAATGACTCTTCAAACCCTCAGCAGTACCTTCACTATCATGTATAGCGCAGCCTCGGGAGGAGCTCCCTCAACCGCCTGCCTCGAGAGCTTCGGCCTGCGGCCCGACCTCAGGAGCATGCCTACTCCTGGTGCTGGAGCCTCAGGAGGGATGTTGGACCGCGGAATTGAAAGATTACCTGATGCATGGGACTCTGCAGAGAAGGAGGAGGACGTGGAACGCGTGGCGCGGCAGGCCACGACTTACTGCATCCAAGACGGAGAGCTCTACCGGAAGCGGCCGAATGATGTTTCCCTGCGTTGCATCTCCTGGGAGCAAGGGAAAGAGTTGCTGGCAGACATTCATGGTGGAGACTGTGGGCACCACTCGTCTTCACGGACCCTCGTCGGCAAGGCGTTTCGGAGCGGGTTCTATTGGCCAACAGCACTCAATGACGCAATTGAGCTGGTGAAAGCTTGTGAAGCCTGTCAATTCCACGCCAAGCAGATTCACCAGCCGGCCCAGGGCCTGCAGACCATCCCCCTCTCATGGTCGTTCACTGTTTGGGGACTGGACATCCTGGGCCCGTTTCCCCAGGCGCCAGGGGGCTACCGCTACCTCTACGTCGCCATTGACAAGTTCACCAAGTGGGCAGAGGTGGAAGCTATCCGCACCATCCCAGCTGGTTTAGCGGTCAAATTCATCAAGGGCCTCGTGAGCCGGTTTGGGGTGCCTAATCGCATCATCACTGACAACGGTTCGCAGTTCACCAGCAATCTCTTCAAAACATATTGTGCTAACCTTGGAATGCAGATATGCTACGCTTTGGTGGCACACCCTCAGAGCAACGGCCAGGATGAACGTGCCAACGCAGAGGTCATGAAAGGCCTCAAAACCAGGACCTTCAAGAAGAAGCTGGAGACCTGCGGCAGGGGCTGGTACGATGAGCTCTAGTTCGTGCTATGGTCCATCCGCACAACCGCTACCAAGTCGACCGGCAAAACCCCGTTCTTCCTCGTCTACGGAGCTGAGGCGGTCCTCCCTCACGAGGTCAGGCGTCGCTCCACGCGGGTCCTGGCTTTCGACGAAGCACAGCAGGATCCCATGCGGGGGATGTACCTCGTGCTGGGGAAGGAACACCGTCAGGAGGCTGCACTTCGGGAAGCGAGATACCAACAGGCGTTGCGGCGGTACCACTTCCGCAACATCCGCCCCAGGACCCTCGAGGCAGGTGACCTCGTGCTCAGGCAGGTGCTCTCTAGGGAAGGGCTGCACAAGCTCTCGCCCATGTGGGAGGGCCCGTTCAAGGTTGTTCATGTTTCAGGCTGGCGCGCCGCTTGAGACCTGGAGGGGTGCCCATCCCGAACGCGTGGAACATCCAGCACCTCCGGAAGTTCTACCCTTGAAGAAAGGCCCAACGCCTGTAAAGAAGGCCCAGCGCCTGTGAAGCTTGTCGTGCCAAGAAAGGCCCGGTGCCTGTGAAGAAGGCCAACGCCTGTGAAGCTCATTGCCCCGAGAAAGGCCCGGTGCCTATGAAGAAGGCCAATGCCTATGAAGGTCGCCGCCCGTGACACTCTCACGTAATAATGAGTAGGGGTTGTACACGCTCCGGAGTCTCCGGAGAGCCACCCTCGGGCCTCGGGGGATCCCGCCACGCCCAGTGGCAGCACTTAGCTCCGCGCTGGTGAGAAGACGTCGAAGACTAGATTAGGTGCCGGACGCGGCTTTTTCATTTGCTTTCTGCAGTTGGCTTGTTCATCCTTATTTGAAAATTTATTGGAGTTGCTTTTAGCATTGTTGCCATCCCCGACCCGTGATTCTCCATCTTTGTTGCTCGCCCAACTCGTCTTCTCTTTCGCAAGTCTCGCGAGGGGGCTGCACGGGCGCCCTCGCGAGTGCTTTCTGACCCAGTCTCGTGAGGCTTCCCTATTCGAGTTCACCGCGGGAGCACTTCTCCCGGTCCGTGCCCCACGGGCATCACGACACGAACGCAGGACATGAGTTGGCTGCCCTCATGACCCGGCTCGAAAGTTATCTCCCTGGCTAATTTTTGCAGGCCCCGAGACGCACGACGAGACCTCAACCTCTAGAAGCAAAGACTGCGGCAAGTCCCCCCCCAAGCTAAGTTGTTCCTACGCATGAGCATGCAACACCGAAACACAGCACGGGAATAAAGAAAATAGCATAGTAGATAAATGGCAACAGTCCAGCACACCCCCACGGGGCCCCACACTTCTCTCTCTTGGTACAGGAAAGGAAGAAAAACAAAATAGACGCGGCTTGCCCGGCGACGACTCATGGCGGGGGCTCGTACTGCCCTCCGGAGCTCAGTTCGACCCCTCCTCATGCTTCACCGAGGCGCGATGACGGGATGACCCACTACCCCCTCGAGGTGAGCGCGGTGGCGCGGTGGCTGGTCACGGCTGCCGCTGGAGGAGCTGTCATCAAAAGGGGAGCCGCCGAAGCTTGGCGAGCTATGAACGCTGCCGGCCACGCGCCCACCTTAGTCTTCATCTCGGCCATTGCGACGCTGAGCACCCGGTCGCCGTCATCATCTTTGGGGCAGCACCCAACGCGGCGGTCGTCTTGTCTGAACACCCTCATGTAGAGGGTTGCGTCACCGTCAAACTTGAAATGCAGGGTGCACCGCTGGCCCAGGCCACGCGCGCGGGCAAACGTTTGCCTGCCACGGGCCAAAGCCACTTTCCCGGCGACGGAGATCTCCAGTGAGACCCAAGAGGCCTTGCTGCAGCAGCCGTCCGCTTGAAGCCAGAGGCCGCCAGGAGCGCTGGCCGGGAGTTCGCCCGCGAAGAAGCAAGGAAGCTGGAGCTAGCTGCCGGTTGGGTCCGCCGACCACATGACGAACTCCGGCAGCACCTCAGCCGAGTGGAAGCGCGGCCTCCCCATGACGCGCCTCCCCTCACCCACCACACGCCCGTCGCCACACGGGAGATCACCGCTGCGACCACGGGGAGCCGCTGCGGGAGTCGCAAGATGCTTGCGGGGACGACCTCGGACGAGCATGGGCGGAGGAGAGTCAGGCCCTTCACGATGAGCCTTTCCTTTCTCCGCGGTTGAGAACCTCTTCGGCGGCGCCATAGGACGCGACAAGCAGATGGGGTGGGGAGAAAGAAGAAGCAAGGAGGAAGATGTCCAGTGGGGGTCAGCGCCCTCCCGCATTTATAACTGGAGGAGGCCAACCGCCAGCCTCCACGATCGCAGGTAATCATGGCTCATTTCTGCATGCAGGGACTTGTCCAGTCAGGCAGTTGCCGAGGTGGCATGGGGAAGCGGCGACGCCCACGTCCAATCAACCGCCACGCGGCGCCCAAGGCCGCAGGCTGTTGGGGCTCGTGGCACTCCGCACTTGCCCCTTTGCTTCTCTGTTAAGCCAAGTCCGAGCGCACCTTGGGCCCGGGGGCTACTGTCGGTGTTTTCGGAATGGGGGTCCCTAAACTTGCCTACCTGCGGCATGGCTTGAATGGTGGCCCAGTGCGGCCCATCTTCATCAACACAAACTCAAGACCCTCACGAGGGGCCAAGCCTTGCGGGGCGGATGACGCAAGGCTTCCTCAGGAGCGGCCTCACCAGGCAGGCTCGCGAGGAGGCGGAGAGATCAAGGCAAGGGTACCTCGCGAGGTGCTCATGACACAAGCCGTGATGATCAAGACCAGGCGGGTGCTAGGTGGGCGAGGGCCTGTGAAGTGTCCTTGTTTCCCCTTTGGTGCAAAGGGGGCAAGCACAGGTGTGGAGTACCGAGGCATCAGGCAAAGGTTACCATTTCTGTGCAATGAGACCAAGACCAGCAGAGCAGCAGGATGGAGGTCACTGTGGATCCCAAGACGGCGTCATCGCTAGTGCCTTTGGCAGCCGAAGACCAACTTTAGTCAGGATAACTTGTACTAGATGTTCCCCTTCAAAATGGTCGTTGTTGGCACCCTTCCCGCTCAATATTTGGGAAGAGGAACAGGGCCTCTATATATATAGAGCTAGCCAACACAGTAGGGGGCATATCATAGAGTCCCCATCAGATCGAGAGGCGATCAGACTCTCCCAAGTAGTTCATCGCACCAGCCCAAGAACACCTCTCGCGAGGCTGTTCTTCCCCTTGTACTGTTCATCATCAGCCCCTGAGGCAATCCACCACACCACACACTGGAGTAGGGTATTACACCACAACGGTGGCCCGAACCAGTATAAATCTTGTGTCTCTCGTGTTGTTCATCGTCTAGCTTAGATTCTCGCAAGGCGATTGGACGTGGACTAGTAGGAGGAAGATCTTCATGCGCACCCCAGAGTTCAAACCTTAAGGGTCTGCCGGAACCCAACATCCGACAGTCGGATAGATAGTTTTGGTGGGGCCGAGTTTGTCTTTTGGTTTGGGTCATATGTGGATGTGAGAAAGTAGTTGAGGGCTTTGGAGCATATCACTAAGCATTTTGAGCAAGAAACTCATTAAGCAACACTTCATCACTCCTTGATAGTATTGGCTTTTCCTATAGACTCAATGTGATCTTGGATCACTAAAATAGAAAATGTAGAGTCTTGTGCTTTGAGCTTTAGCCAATCCTTTTGTCCTTAGCATTTTGAGGATCCACTTTTCTCATCCATGCCATGCCAATCATTGAGCTTTCCTGAAATATTTATCTTGAAATAGCATTAGCTCAATGAGCTATATGTGGTTAGGAATTACCAAAACCACCCAGGGATAGTTGCACTTTCAGCACCTCATCGCTTCATCGCCGAGCTACATATGGCTCTTCTGCAGTCTCCGCGAGACGCCACACCTCCACTCCCATGACCTTGGCAACCCGCCGCCGCGGTTCACTTCTGCCATCGTGATTTCGCATTTGGCGTAGCCTTAACCTGCCGTGGGTGAGCCGCCTCCATGATTGTTGCGGCCTGCTTCCACCCCTGCTGCTGTGAGCCACAACTATCATCACATCTGCTGATCTCTGCTCTTCCCGAGTCACCCACGCCATTGGTGAGTCGCTGCCACTGTGTTGAGCTATGGCCGCCGAGTCCTCTGTTCCGCCCGTTGACTTACCGTGGGCTGCTCGGACTGACGACCTTTGTCGTCCCTGAAAGTGCAACTAATCCCCGGGTGGTTTTGGTAATTAATAACAACATATATATCATTGAACTAATTATTTCTTGAGAATATTTCAGAAAGTTCAGTGATATGGGTATGGCAATGACTGATGATGTGGACCCCTCAAAATGCTAAGGAAAACATTGGCAAAAGCTCAAGACTCCATTTTTGGTTTAGTGATCCAAGATCACATTGAGTCCATAGGAAAGCCAATACTATTAAAAGGGATGAGGTTATGATGATGATCTGGTTGCTCAAGTGCTTAGTGATTTATCTCTCAAACTATCGACAATCTTTCATTCCAACATAAACTCATAAGTAATCTCGGTCCCACCGATTCCATAAACTCAGTCACACCGAGATGAACCACCTCACCATATACCCAAACCCTAGAAATTTCGGATTTTCCGATTCCAAACTCGGTCATACGAAATTGGTGTTATAACCTTCAGAACCTTCAGACTCAAATCGGTGTCACCGAGATGAGAAAGTCGGTCCCACCGAGATTGGCAAACCCTAGACTTTGGAAGAATCGGACTAACCGAGATTGTATTTTCGGTCCCACGAAAATCCCAACGTTCACAAGATTTGAACTTTCGGTCTCACCGAGTTGTCAACTTCGGTCCGACCGAGATTGGTCAAATGTGTGTAACGGTTGGATTTTGTGTGGAGGCTATAAATACCCTCCACCTCCTCTTCATTCGAGAGAGAGCCATCGAAAGAACTACCACTCCTACCTTACATTTCGAGAAGAAAACTACCTACCCTTGTGTTGAGATCAAGTTGCTCCACTCCCACCATATGAAACTTGATTTCTAGCCTTCCCAAGTTGCTTTCCACTCAATCCTTCCTCCACCACAGCCAAATCGGTGAGGAGAGTTGAGTGTTGGGGAGATTATCATTTGAAGCACAAGAGCAAGGAGTTCATCATCACCAACACCATCTATTACCTTTTGGAGGTGGTGCCTCCTAGATTGGTTAGGTGTCGCTTGGGAGCCTCCGTCAAGATGTGGAGTTGAACCAAGAAGTTTGTAAGGGCAAGGAGATCGCCTACTTCGTGAAGATCTACCCGAGTAAGGCTAGTCCTCCGTGGACGAGGCCATGATGGCATAGACAAGGTTGCTTCTTCGTGGACCCTTCGTGGGTGGAGCCTCCGTGGACTCTCGGCCGTTACCCTCCGTGGGTTGAAGTCTCCATCAACGTGGATTGACGATAGCACCACCTATCGGAACCACGAGAAAAATCTCCGTGTCTCCAAATTGTGTTTGCTCTTCTCCACCTCTTATTTACTACATGTGCAATTTACTTTCCACTGCCATCATTCTAGAATTGCATGTGTAGGGTGATACTTGACTTGCTCATCATTGTGAACTTGCTAAAAACTTGTCCTAATCAAAAGGCTAAACTTTTAAGTTGTCAAGTAGTCTAATCACCCCCCCCCTCTAGACATACTTCCGATCCTACAAGTGGTATCAGAGCTTTGGTCTCCATTGGATTGGTTTCCATTGCATTGGACTCCATAAGCTTGGTTTCACAACCTAGGAGAGTATGGCGTCTAGTGAGGGTAATTTTCGTAGAGGTCCTTACTTTGATGGTTCAAACTTTGCTAGTTGGAAGCACAAAATGAAAATGCATATTCTTGGACATAACCCCGCATGGGGCATTATTTGTGTTGGCTTGCAAGGTGAGTTCTTCGAGGAAGGAAAAGTTCCGGATCGCGAAGCTACTGCGGATGAGTTGCGGATGTTCTGAACAATGCTCAAGCTTGTGACATTCTCTTCAATGCTTTGTGTCCCGAGGAGTTCAACAAGATCAGCCGTCTTGAGAATGCAAAAGAGATTTGGGATACTTTGGTCGAAATGTACGAAGGCACCGAGTCCGTGAAGGAATCAAAGCTAGATGTTCTTCAAGGTCAACTTGACAAGTTTAAGATGAAGGAAGGTGAAGGAGTCGCTGAAATGTACTCTAGGCTTGCTCTCATCACCAATGAGATTGCCGGCTTAGGAAGCGAAGAAATGACCGACCGATTCATCATCAAGAAGATCCTCAGAGCTTTGGATGGAAAGTATGACACCGTGTGCACTTTGATCCAAATGATGCCAAACTACAAGAATCTCAAGCCTACCGAAGTCATTGGAAGAATTGTTGCTCATGAGATGACACTTAAAGATAAGGAAGAGCTTCACAACAAGTCAAGCGGTGCTTACAAAGCTACAGTTGAAGCTCCCACATCCTCAAGTGACAAGCTAGTTTCCAATGAAGAGATAAGCCTAATGGTGAAGAACTTCAACAAATTCTACAAGAGTAGAAGCAAGGAAAGAAGCTCAAAGTCTAGATCATATGATGAAAAGAGATCTTCTAGTCGTGATCGAAACTGCTACAATTGTGGAAGACCGGACACTACTCAAATGAGTGTTCGACCCCCACAAGAGAAGAGAAGAATCTCCAAGAAGAAGAAGCTCAAGAGAAGAGTCACCTCGAAAAGAGAGAAGGAGTAGAGATGATCGTTATGAACGAAGATCCTCTCGGAGAAGCAAGGATTAGGAAAGGAAAGACAAGTCATCAAGGAGCTACACAAGAAGAAAACATCAAGCTCATGTTGGTGAATGGGTCTCCGGTTCCGACTCCGACAATCACTCGAAAGAAGCTATCACTCCAACTCCGAATCTGATCAAGATGAAGGTGTTGCGGTCTTGCTCTCGTGTCCTCCAACTCCAACTCCTCGACTTATTTGATTCACCAAATGAGGGAATTGGACGATGCTTCATGGCAAAAGGCCCCAAGGTATCACACCCTGAATTTATTGACTTTGATAGTGATGAAGATGACTTGCTTGGTGAAGATGAGCTTTTACATGACAAATCTAGTGAGCTTAGTAATGATGAACATGCTAATAGTCTTTATAGTCGAGAAGAGTCGAATGACAATGCTATGAAGGAGATTGAGCGTCTAACTAAAGAACTAAAAACTCTTAAGTTAGCTCATGAAACAACTCAAGAAGATCATAGAGAGCTCCTAAGATCTCATGAGAAGCTACGCTTCGAGAAGCTCAATCTAGAGCAAGAACATGAGTTTCTAAAAGCTATCAATGAAGATCTTCGAAAGAAGAGTTCTTCATATCTGGCCAAACGACTTCTCTTGTCAAATTTCTTGCCACCTATTAAAACTAAGCATGACAAGCATAAGAAAAATTCTTCATCTAGTAGTAACAATAATCATGCTAAATCAAATATTGTTGCTTCTAGTAGTTCTCTTGATTCCACTAACAATGTTTCAAGCCAAGTTCCACTTGAGCAAGAAAATAGTTTATTGAAAGGGATTATAGAGAAAGGTGTCTACAAGAGTCTTGCCGGAAGCAAGAACTTTGAGGAAATTGTTCGCAAACAAGGAAGACACCGGAAGAATCAAGGAATTGGTTTTGAGCGAAGGTTCAACGCCGAAGGTGTTGAATGGGAAGAAGGTCAATATCCCACTCCAAAGTTTGTTTCTCAAAAGGAGAAGTATGATCCTACTTCTTCCAATGTGGAACAAGCTCAAGATGACCTTCCACCACAAGACCACAAGCTAAAAGGCAAGGACAAGCTTCAAGAGGAGATTGATGCATTCATTGAAGCACCCAAGGCCATGGTCAAGTGGGTTCCCAAGGAAACTTCAAGTTCTACTTGACAAGCTCAACTACTACCCCAAGGATTCCCATCAAGATGATGTGGATCCCAAGAAGAAGAACTAGAGAGTTCTTGAGGGTGACTCCGCCAATTTACTTCACTCACATTCATTTTGGCAAGAACTTGTGCAATCAACTTCCACATCTTGCACTAGTTCATGGAGTCACAAACCCTCATGTTGGTAAGTCAAGGGACAAGGTAATCATTGCTTTCATGGACATCATCTATTGTGTACATCAATCTATGTCCATGGATATCCTTGTTTGTTCCTTGTGGGACTAACCCATGTAGGTATTGAAAGTGCCGAATCCAAAGGATTGCTCCCAACTCTTGGTGATCTTCATCAACATTGAGCATCCACATCTTCAACATCTACATGAAGTCTTCAACGACAACCCAAGGTTAGTTTGACCCTTTAAAAGGGGTTCTCACATCAAGGGGGAGCTTTGCTCTTAAGAATTGAGCTAAAGCATCTTCAAATGATGTGAACACATTAATGCTTTATGGAAAAGTGGTAACCCCACTTGAGCTTAAACGATGAGTATGACCTATGATCAAATGTTCTCATTTGACTCCTAAGTCAATATACTCATATATAGATGACCTAGTCATCGCCAAATTGTGTGCTAGTAGCTAGAGTTTTGTTTGTGCATGTTTGACACATATTTCATTTGCTATCTTATTGTGTGAGCATGTTGGATGCATGATTTAATCCATTCGAGGACATCCATTTGTTGCTTTGGTCTTTTGGATTTTCCTTTTTTTTTGACCAAATGGATGGACAAGAATGCCTAAGTTCCTCCCCTAGCTATCTATGCTTTCTTGTCTCAAATTCTATTCATGCTTATATCACAAACTTTGAACAAGACTTTTTGGACAGACGAGTGAGGAGCACTTTCGAGCCACCGATCCGTCAAAAGCCTATATTCCAAAACCTTCTAAGTATTTTCGGTCAAACCAATATACTCAAATCGGACAGACCGAAATTACTTGGATTGATCTAGGTTTTCACCTCGGTGAAACCGAATTGCAAATTTCGGCGTGATCGAAATGAGTAACTCGCTGATTAACCATCTCGGTCCCACCGAGTTTTCCAACTCGGTCCCACCGACAGTCGAAGGGTATATATACCTGAGGGCAGCGCGCGTTGATTCTTTCTTCATACCGCCTCGCCCCCAAACCCTTAGCTGTCGTCACCGTGGTCTCCGGATCGTCTCCGCCGTCGCCTGTGCGCCCTCGCCGCGGGTCTCCATCGCCGTCAACGGTCTATCTCATCGCACCATTGCCGCCGTAGTGAAACTCCACCAATTTGGGTGAGTTTCATCCCTCTCGTGCTTCAACCTCTGATTCAATGCACGATAGGTTTTGCCTAGTTTCTTGCCAAGTTTGAAATCTTCCTATCCAGCAGATTAGATCTTAGAACAAAATTCGAGTGAAAATTTTAGGGTTAGGTTTCCGAACACATCTCGGTGTGACCGATTCTACATTCTCGGATCGACCGATTTGGCCTCTGGCCATTACCTTGCACTTTTCGGTGAAACCGAGTTGTGCAAATCGGTAAGACCGAAGTGAGGATTTAGTGAAACCCTAGTGATCTCGGCTAGACCGAAACCCATTTCGTCCAACCGAAAGTGGTGTGAATGGTCCGTTTAGACACTTGATTCACGAATTTAAGACTCGGTCGACCGAAATGCATTCTGTGAAAACCTAAAACTGAAGCTTGAACTCATTCATTTTGCAAAATCCTCTGCAGTTTGTGATAACTCTTCTATTACGCCTATACCTATTCTATTCACGGGTTGTCGGTCATGTCCGATGCAAGTGACAGCGAACAGGTCTGAATCACCGGTTGCAATTCCAGAGGGTCACAAGTCCCAAGCAAGCAGTTTTTCAGATGATGGAGAGAGGAGCACCCCAAGTGGTTTGCCTCCTGCGCCACGGGGCTGTGAAGAAGAGAGATTTCGATGAGGAGGATTCGACTTTGTTCTTGAGGAGGAGATTACATCCAAGCCTAAAAGGAAAGTGGTTGCCAAGGACTATCAAGGGCAACATACCAAGAAAGGCACCAGCAAGGTGAAGAAGTCCACATTGCAAAGAAGCTAAGCATGGAAGAAGAAACCTCCAAGAAGATCAAGAAAACTTCCAAGAGGAAGAGGATAGTTCATGATGAAGCCGATGATGATTCTCGATGAGGAAGCACCTCAGCCTCCTCGAAGCCCAAGTTGATGGGAGATGCCATCGGCAGGAGCACCCACAAAATCTAAGCCATCGGCTCAAAGAAAGGCAGCCCAAGCCAAACCTGCTTGCCAAGCCAAAGAAAACAGAAGAAATATTCCTGCTTCAGAGAAGAAGAAGGACAATGTGCCACTGCTGAATCGATGAAGAGGCACATGTATTTGTCAAGCTCGATGTAAACCGCCAGTTCATAATGATGCTCATCCTCGAGCTGAAAATATGAAGGAAAGGGAGGACAAAGGTCTCAGGCTATGGAGGCAAGTTGATCCATATGCCACCAGGAGAAGGATAGCTGTTGACTCAAGGTTCCACACCAGAGAGCAACAAGATTTTTATGAGACAGTGCTTATGGATAAGAAGCCAATTGTTGCTGACACTAGGTATGTTGACTGGAAATACATCGACAGTGAAGAGCACAGAGACTACTTCCCACATGTGCATGAAAGCTTCACTGCATGTGGAGTTGCAGAGTTCGTTGGTCGGTATCGCTTGGAATGATGAAATGATCATGCGGTTCTATGCCTGACACATTTCTATCCGGATGGCAGAATTGTGTGGATGGTGAAGGATGTAGATTCTCTTCAATAGTTGAAGAGTGGGCAGCACTTCGAATGCTCCAAAGATCAAGAGATGATGATGTTGATGTTTATGGAATTCCCAAGAAGAATCACGAGTCTATGAGGAACATGTACAATGAAGTACCGGACAAGGATGTTGAGATATGGAAGCTTGGATCAAGATATCATCTTGTGCAGGTCTCCCAACCACTAACACCATTACGAGGCATACTTTGATGCCCAAGTCAGAGACCATCGCATGATAAGAGGCTACTCTATCAACATGCTGCATATTCTAGATCGAAGACACCTTTTAAGGTGATGGACACGATAGTAGAGACTATCAAGAGGACAAAGAACAAACCGTAAGAGGTCATGTGGGTTTGCCCGCACATTCAGATGCTCATCAATGCCAAGTTTGGCACGGGCACCTACTTGTTGGATAGACCCCACTTGCCACCGCAGCCTGAACATGAAGATAATGAAGTTGTGATGACCGAGGATGCTCCCACATCTGTTGAAGGACATGCAAAGTCCGAAGTCGCAAAGCAAGCTAAAGCTGAGAAGGAAGAAGAAGAAGAAGCAGCAAGAAAGCCCAAGAGCGTTGGAGAACAACTTCTTGAAGCCACTCGAGAGAATTGAACTACTTTGGCCAGCATAGTGCAATCTCGGGAGAGTCTTGAGAGGATAGTTGAAGACAAGTTCCATGCTCTGGATGTCAAGTCGATCAAGTGCGTGTCACCGTCAACAAGCTTGAGGCGACATTGAGGAAGCCAAGAGGAGAAGGCAGAGCTCATGAGGGAGATGGAAGATGATCTAGTCCAGATGACTATGAGCAGCCTGCTGCAGTGCCCACAAAGCCCAGATCAGCTGCTATTCCAAAGGATGACCCTGTGGCTACAAAGATCAAGACCTCCTACAGCTCCATCGGCCCAGCTCCAGCTCCAAAGTGTCTACTCCTCCAGCTCCACAGACTTCAGCAGAAGCCTTTGCAGATGCAGCTATCTCCACTCCATCGACGCAGACAGGAGCCGCCAGCAGAGTCCCTAGTGACGCTTAGTTCTATACCTTTCAAACTTTTTGGTAACTTGTTGCCAAAGGGGGAGAAATTGTATAGATCATAGGACTTCGAGAGAGAGAGTCTCGTTTTTTTTTGCTCTTTCGTTTGCGGTTTTCCTTGAGATACTTTTGAGTTTTCCGAGACATTTCGTGTGTTTGATACTACGTTTGTTCTATCTTTGATGAGTGCTTGATCATACTATACTTAATGAGTGCTTAATGCTTATCATATTCTATCCATATCTTGTATGATCATTTACTCATGTCTTGGTGATTGGGTGCATGCTATTCATTCTTACCATTTTGTGCGCTCCACCAAGATGTATGTGACATGGAAGAGTGACCCATGATCCTAATCGATTGTGCATTTGCATTCAAACGCAAATCTTAAATAATGCACCAATTTAGGGGGAGCTCTTGCTTATCACATACTTCTCAAAGCGACGATGTTATTCATTGATTATATCATTTGTCGAAGCTTTGATCTATATGTTGTCATCAATTACCAAAAAGGGGGAGATTGAAAGTGCAACTAATCCCCGGGTGGTTTTGGTAATTAATAACAACATATATATCATTGAACTAATTATTTCTTGAGAATATTTTGAAAGTTCAGTGATATGGGTATGGCAATGACCGATGATGTGGACCCTCAAAATGCTAAGGAAAACATTGGCAAAAGCTCAAGACTCCATTTTTGGTTTAGTGATCCAAGATCACATTGAGTCCATAGGAAAGCCAATACTATTAAAGGGGATGAGGTTATGATGATGATCTGGTTGCTCAAGTGCTTAGTGATTTATCTCTCAAACTATCAGCAATCTTTCATTCCAACATAAACTCATAAGTAATCTCGGTCCCACCGATTCCATAAACTCACCACACCGAGATGAACCACCTCACCATATACCCAAACCCTAGAAATTTCGGATTTTCCGATTCCAAACTCGGTCATACCGAAATTGGTGTTGCCAACCTTCAGAACCTTCAGACTCAAATCGGTGTCACCGAGATGAGAAAGTCGGTCCCACCGAGATTGGCAAATCCTAGACTTTGGAAGAATCGGACTAACCGAGATTGTATTTTCGGTCCCACCGAAAATCCCAACGTTCACAAGATTTGAACTTTTGGTCTCACCGAGTTGTCAACTTCGGTCGACCGAGATTGGTCAAATGTGTGTAACGGTTGGATTTTGTGTGGAGGCTATAAATACCCTCCACCTCCTCTTCATTCAGAGAGAGCCATCGAAAGAACTACCACTCCTACCTTACATTTCGAGAAGAAAACTACCTACCCTTGTGTTGAGATCAAGTTGCTCCACTCCCACCATATGAAACTTGATTTCTAGCCTTCCCAAGTTGCTTTCCACTCAATCCCTTCCTCCACCACAGCCAAATCGGTGAGGAGAGTTGAGTGTTGGGGAGATTATCATTTGAAGCACAAGAGCAAGGAGTTCATCATCACCAACACCATCTATTACCTTTTGGAGGGTGGTGCCTCCTAGATTGGTTAGGTGTCGCTTGGGAGCCTCCGTCAAGATGTGGAGTTGAACCAAGAAGTTTGTAAGGGCAAGGAGATCGCCTACTTCGTGAAGATCTACCCCGAGTAAGGCTAGTCCTCCGTGGACGTAGGCCATGATGGCATAGACAAGGTTGCTTCTTCGTGGACCCTTCGTGGGTGGAGCCCTCCGTGGACTCTCGCAGCCGTTACCCTCCGTGGGTTGAAGTCTCCATCAACGTGGATTGACGATAGCACCACCTATCGGAACCACGAGAAAAATCTCCGTGTCTCCAAATTGCGTTTGCTCTTCTCCACCTCTTATTTACTACATGTGCAATTTACTTTCCACTGCCATCATTCTAGAATTGCATGTGTAGGGTGATACTTGACTTGCTCATCATTGTGAACTTGCTAAAAACTTGTCCTAATCAAAAGGCTAAACTTTTAAGTTGTCAAGTAGTCTAATCACCCCCCCCCCCTCTAGACATACTTCCGATCCTATAGTCCCGCAGTGAGTCGATGAAGGGGTCTCACCTTGGCCCCTACTCCAAGCTGTCGTCGGGCCCTTGCCTCCGCCAAAGCCACCCTCTACGACTGCTGCTGCACCTTGAGCTGTCGTATCCCGCCCAGTCGTGAGCTTTCTCACTAGCAGCCGCATCGAGCCGTCGTCATTATGACCCACTGCGTCCTTACTTGGATCTTGCTGATAAAATTTGAAGAAAGGGAAAGGGAGGGGCCGATGGAGGATTGAGAATAAAAAAGAGACTGGTTGACCACGTGCTGGTCAGCTCAATAATATCAGCAAGCACACACTAATGATTGTGAGCATCTCCAACTCGCCCGCGGTTTACTTCAACAAATCCACCACAATCATTATCAACACTGCCATTGACAAGTCTGGCCTTGATGGTCCATATTTGCTTGCCATATCATTAAAGGGGCGCACCGAGAGGGATCGACAATGACTACTATGTCGTTCCGTTCAATCCACCAAGTTGGGGATACCGCTTTAAGCTCAGAGGCAATCTGTTAACGCCATTGGATTTTGACATCATGATTGAAAGTCATGTCAGCTGTCCAACTACCCGGCAAAAAATCAGGTGATATCCATCTTATGCATTTTATCCATGTGTATATTAATTCATCCAAGAGCAATTACTCCGGGTTGCAAATTCTTTAATGCAGGACAAATTGTCTACTGAAAAGGTAACCGTCATGTCATGGAGTTTGTTGAATGAGTCATACCAGGAGTATACCACAAGTATTGCAAGGATCATCAACTCGTTTCAGCTTCTGGTTTACATAAATTTCAGCGTTTCGCTATTCCAATTATCTGGCGGTTTATATTATGGCTGAGTTTGAAGATCTTCAAGCCAACTCATATGTCCGCGCCCGCCACCGGGTCTCGCCTATGTCCGCGCCACCTTCAACGCCACGGCCGTCTTTGCATCCACCTTCTGTGGTCTAGTCTACATCAACACATCGGGCCGCACCTATGTGCACAAGCTGTTTAATGAGCGCACGTATGTCGCTGCTCCTACAGCCCGGTCTATTCTAACAACTCTGAAGCAAGTCATGATATATTATCAGCCTCTGCCTCCACCAGATGGCTCAATGGATAGGCGCAGAAGTCGCCGCCACTGTGGTTTGTTTAACTTCAACAACCAGCTGGGATGAACCACTGGTCGAGTTACTGACCCAAATCATACAGGGTCATTTATAACCCGCCATGGTCGACCTCAGCCTTCGTTGGATTCGCATCGCGTTATCAACGCCAAGGATATACAATGAGTGTTGCAAAGGTCATCAACTCGCCGCCTTGCCATCAGTTTCAACACATTTCAATGTTTCCACTATCAACTATATGCAGTCATATGCTATGGCCAAGAATGAAGAATCTCAAGCCAACTCCTTAAGTTGTCTTAAGAATCGGGAGCTACACAGACATGACTCAACAACTTTTGCGAGTTTCAGCAAATTCAAGAACCCCGGGTCATTGGAGGAAAAAATAACCCGGTCCCGGAGGCTACTGCCTCGTTGGTGAGAATTTAAAGTCCGTCAGAAAATTTCCGGCTTAAAAAATGACTGGCAGTCAAAAAAGTTCCGGCTCAATAGGAAGAGTTCCAGATTATCAGAAAAGATTCCGGTTCAAAATCTGGCTCAAGGGAAATCTGTCTCTTACAATGTTTTTACCTCGGTTTACAATGAGCTAGGTTAAACTAACGACTGTTGCTGCCTTTTGAAAGCAATCGTGTGGCCTAAGTGCCAAACGGTTGTTGCTGCCTTTTGAAAGCAATCATGTGGCTTAAGTGCCAAACGATTGTTGCTGCCTTTTGAAAGCAATCATGTGGCTTAAGTGCCAAACGATTGTTGTTGCCTTTTGAAAGCAATCATGTGGCCTAAGTGCCAAATGGTTGTTGCTGCCTTTTGAAAGCAATCATGTGGCCTAAGTGCCAAATGACTGTTGCTGCCATTTGAAAGCAATCATGTGGCCTAAGTGCCAAATGACTATTGCTGCTTTTGAAAGCAATCATGTGTCCTAAGTGCCAATTGGCTGTTGTTGCCTTTTGAAAGCAATCATGTGGCCTACGTGCCAAATAGCTGTTGCGGCCTTAAAAGGAAATATGCGGCATGTGAGCCAACCTTTTTTGGTCATCCTTTGAAAGTTGGCCTAACGAATATTTGAGATTTGCATATTTTTTGTTTTGGTTTTCAGATGCTTTTATGCTATCAAGTTTTGGCTTTTGTGCAAGTTATGAATCCCCGGGTTACGTAGCTCCTGGTTATGCTATTCATGATTGAGTATTTAGAGTTGTCACCCGCCCTGGCGTATGACTTTTAGACACCAGGATGTTTTGGCTCATCAGCCATGTTTATGATTTTTTTTCAATAGCTAGATAAGACGACAAGTCTTTGGGTTATCACCCATCCTGGCTTTTGACTTTAAGTCGCCAGTTTAAATTTTGGCTATAAGTTGCCATTACAATCTTTCAACAACTGTTTATGACCATAAGTCTTTGGGTTATAACCCGCCCTAGATTCAAGCCTTAAAAGCCAGCTCATGAATTATATTATTATGCATATTTGCAATTTATATAACGTATCTGTTTGCAGGGATTACCAGTTCTTGATGTCTACAAAGGCTATAAGTTGTGGGTTACAAAAATCTGAGATTACAATGAATGCACATTAAGTCACCATCAGCCAAGAGCCACTGAGTATTTAACTATGGATTTGCTTGTCAACAGACAGTTCTTGTGATTGTTTTCATACCAGATTATATTATTCCAATCTTTAATAGCCAACATGGCAGGATTTTCATTATGGTTGTTATAACCAGAATTGACTGATTGAGGGTTCCACACCGGATTATATTATTCAAATCTTTAATAGCCAAACATGGCTGGAATTTCATTATGATTATCATAACCAGTATTGGATGATTGAGGTTTTCGAAAGCCCCTTAAGAGCAATGGCTATTATTCCATCATCCAAAAATACCAGCTCACAGCAGAGAGCATGGTTCAATATTGATATGCGAGGCTTTCAGCAACATCATCTGGATAGTGGATATGATTTATTCTACAATGGAAAGAATAGTCCTGAGTCGCTGCAAGCACACGACCCGACACTTGGGGGTTACATTATTAAATCAAGATTACATCAAGTATGTTAGTCCCATGTCACCGCAAGCATGTGCCATGGCACTTGGGGGCTAATGCAAGTTGCTTTTCAAAACAACATATTGTCAACAAACCCAGTTATCTCAAGGAGATGGGCCAGCCTTTCTAAGTCCCAACCTAGTATTGTCTTACAGGGCCGGTCCTTGGGGGCTACACATTGCTCCTCAAGTTTATATAATCAGATCTGCAAAAGTCCCTACTCATTATTGCATAATGACCCGACCCTTGGGGGCTACACTGGCTGAAGTTTTATGAGCATAAGACAATTACAAAGTCCCGGGTTGCCGCAGGCAAGACAACCCGACATTGGGGGCTACAACATTCAGTTGTTTCAAACACATTATAAGGTCCAAATTGAAGACCTGATACTAAATGCACAAGGTTTCCTCCCTTTTACTATTTCACCTTTGCTAGAGGTCAGTAGCCCGCCTGGATTTCAATTCAGGGTCAGTCGAACCGCAATTAAAAGAATCAGCACCCGCTTAGGCGCGCGGAGCACCTAGTCCTCCTGTTCGCGGGGAAGTGGCGCATCGGTGTCTATCATAGGGGTGTGGGGCGCATGAGCTGCTTGCGCCCGATCTGGAGGTCGGTGGGGCTTGAATGGATGGTCGGGGGGCCGGTGCCAAGCACGGCGGTGCGGCGAGGGCAAGGGGAGGGCGCTGACAGGGGAGGAATACTTGGCCGGTAGTCGCTGGCGTTTCGAGGAAGATCGTCAACATTGACTGGCTGGAGGTAGATCAAGGCGATCTGCCCGTTCTTTGTACATCGGACGGTGTAGAAAAAAAGGACTGACGTATCTGCTTTCAGTCGGCTGTTATTTTCATAGAATCCTGTAGTAATTTAGTGTGCCATGCATGTTGTAGAGCTATCATATGTCTCCTGTCATTTATTTCTCACCGACCTGCTATCAGCTACCTTTACACTGTACTAATTGTGCACACATTTCACCCATACTCACACTATTGTTTTTTATGCATGGGTATTTCAGACTCTAACGCGGTGTTGATGAATGCAGAAAAGAAAAGACAGAAGTCGCTCCAGTGTAATTCGAAGATAAGCACTAAGCATTTCAGCGCTCTAATGGGTGCGATGTGAGCGATTGGAGCGATAAATGTAGCTCTGCAGTTGATGATCTCAATTGCCACAAACAACCATCCCAGGTGCTTGCTTTAACTTTGTGCTGTCAAATGTGGTTACATGTTTCATATGGTGTCTAGCTTGTATTGCTTCCAATTTGGTTAAATTGCATCTGCTTACTTTACACATTATACCTTTGATAATGACATGCCTTCCTGTTTTTGATACATACTACATATGTCTATTAACCATGTTCGTACATCAAACTAATGCTCTTTTGTAACCCTCGTTAATCACTTATGATGAGACAGTCACCCGAGTGGGTTACTGTGAGACGCCCTACTCGTTTAAAGAGTGCAGTGTCATCCTCCCCACATGATTCTCAAGAAACAGCAAGGCTAAATGAAGATAGTCAACATAGCTCTCTAGTTGATCACCGCAATTCCCCCACACCACCATCGCAGGTGCTTGCTCTTACTTGGCAGTGTGATATGTGGTTGCATGTTGCATATGGTGTCTTCCTTGTAATGCTTCTAACTAGGGTAAATTGCATCTGCTTAGTTAACACATTATACCTGTGAATATGACATGCCTTCCTGTTTTTGGTACATACTACGTCTTTCTATTAACCATGTTCTTACATCAAACTACTTTTCTTGTGTATCCCTCATCAATCACTTCTGACGATACACCTTCAAGTTGACAGTGTAATATTGGTTGCATCTTGCACATCATTTCAACCATGTATTGCCTCTAATTTGTTGAAGTGCCACTTATAATGAGATACATCTAACTTGGTAGAGTGATTTTGGTTGGATCTTTCATATGGTGTCTAGATTGCATTGCTTCCAATTTGTTGAAATGCCTTCTGCTTAGCATTTTTCATACATATTCCATCCTCCTACAATGTGGTTGCCATACGTAAAAGTTGTGTTCATCGGTATCATGCATCAACGAATTTGGAAGTGCGAATTTCATTCCTTTTTCTTGTGTTTTTACTTGACAAGGCAAAATCTGAAAGGATGAAGGCACGTAATAATGGTGGTCCTCTGGAGCAAACGAAACAGATGATCTCTGCAGATTCTCCTGCTACTCATACTGTAGTGCTAGTTCCAAATCTCATCTCCCCTACTCCACAACCCAAGGTGCTTGCTCTAACATGGCAGTGTGATATTTGGTTGCATGTTGCATATGGTGCCTAGCTTGTATTGCTTGTAATTTGTTAAATTGCATCTCCTTAGCTTACACATTATACATGTGAATATGACACGCCTTCCTGTTTTTGGTACATACTACATCTGCCTATCACACCATGTTCTTACAGCAAACTACTGTTCTTGTGTATCCTGCATCTATCGCTTATGATGAGACAGTCAGGCGCGTGGGTTAATATGAGACGTAGTACTCTTATAAAGAATGCAATTTCATCCTCTCCACATGATTCTGAAGAAACAGCAAGCCTAAATGAAGATATTGAATGTAGCTCTGTACTTGAAGACTGCACTTCCCCTACACCACCAGCACGGGTTGCTCTAACTTCGCAGTGTGATCTGTGGTTGCATGTTGCATACGGTGTCTAGCTTGTAATGCTTCTAATTAGGGTAAATTGCATCTGCTTAGCTTACACACTATACCTGTGAATATGACATGCCTTCCTATTTTTGGTACACACTACATCTATGTGTTAACCTTGTTCTTACATGGAACTACCTCTCTTCTGTATCCTGTATCAATCACTTATGACGAGTCACCTTTATTCGTTGCATATTTTATATTATTTCTAGCCTGTTGCCATGTATTGCTTCTAATTTGGTCAAATACATTTGTTAGGGCACCCTTTTAATTTGGCAGAGTGATATTGGTTTCATCTTTCATATGGTTTCTAGCTTGCACTGATTCTAACAAGTTCAAGCACCTTGTGCTTAGTTTACACTTTATACATCATACATGTCAATATGTCTCGCCGTCCTGTTTTTCATACATATTCCATCCTCCTATCATGCGGCTGCCTTACATGAAAGTAGTGTTCGTCAGTATCATGCATCAATGAGTTCTGAAGAGCAAATTGCATTCCTTTTTCTTGTGGGTTTGACTTGACAAGGCAAAATCAAGAAAGAGGAAGGAAAAGAGTAAGGATGGTGATGATGGTGGTCCTCTGCAGCAACGTAAACGGAGCATCTGTACCGATTCTCCTTATACTGATAGTGCATTACAAGGTCCAAGTCTCCGCTCCCCTACTCCACCATCCAAGTGCTTGCTCTAACTTGGCAGTGTGATATCTGGTTGCATGTTGCATATGGTGTCTAGCTCGTATTGCTCCTAATTAGTGTAAACTGCATCTGCTTAGCTGACACATGATACATGTGAATATGACACGCTTTCCTATTTTTTGTACATACTATATCTGTCTATCACACCATGTTCTTACATGAAACTACTCTTCTTGTGTATCCTGCATCAGTCACTTATGATGGGACACCTTTAAGTTGGTAGTGTGATATTAGTTTGCGTCTTGAATATGATTTCTAGCATGTATTGCTTCTAGTTTGATGAACGCCACCTATGACGAGACAATTTTAACTTGGCAGAGTGATATTGATTGCACCTTCCATATGGTGTCTTGCAGTGTTTCTAATTTGTTGAAGTGCCTTCTGCTTAGTTACCACATCGTAGGTGTAAATATGTCAAGCAGTCCATTTTTTCGTACATATTCCATCCTCGTATCATGACTTTGCCTTTCATCAGAGGAGTGTTCGTCAGTATCATGCATGAATGAGTTCTGAAGAGCGAATTATATTCCTTTTTCTTGTCGGTATGACCTCACAATGCAAAATCAATAAAGCTAAAGGAAATTGGCAAGGCATTGGATCATGGTGGTCCTTTCGAGCAACTGAAACGGAGGTTCTCTACAGATTCTACTCCGACATCCTCCCAACAAGATTCGCAAGACAACGCAAGGCTAGACAGTCAACGTAGCTGTGTAGATGATGAGCACATCTCCCCTACTCCACCATCACAGGTGCTTGCTCTAACATGGCACTATTATATGTGGTTGCATGTTGCATATGATGTCTAGCTTGTATTGCTTCTAACTTTGTTGAATTGCATCTGCTTACTTTACACGTAATGTTTGTGAATATGACATGTGTTCCTGTTTCTACATCAGACTACTGTTCTTGCATATCCCGCATCAGTCACTTATGATAAGGCACCTTTAAGTCGCCAATGTGATATTGGTTGTGTCTTGCATATGATTTCTAGCATGTACCGCTTCTAATTTGTTGAAACGCCATACAGTTTGAACTTGGCAGAGTGATATTGGTTGCATCTTTCATATGGTGTCTAGTTTGCAGTGCTTCTAATTTGTTGAAATGCCTTCTGCTTAGTTCCCACATCATAGGTGTGAATATGTCACGCCATCCTGTTTTTCATACATATTCCATCCTCGCATCATGTGTTTGCCTTTCATGCGAGTAGTGTTCGTCAGTATCATGCATGAATGAGTTCTGAAGAGCGAATTTTATTCCTTTTTCTTATCGGTTTGACTTCACAGTGCAAAATCATTACAGCTGAAGGAAATTAGTCCAGCAGTGGATGATGGTGGTCCTTCGGAGCAACTCAAACAGGGGGTCTCTACAGATTCTACTCCGCCATCCTCCCAACAATATTCGCAAGACAACACAAGGTTGGACAGTCAACGTAGCTGTGTAGATGATGAGCACATCTCCCCTACTCCACCATCACAGGTGCTTGCTCTAACTTGGCACTATTATATGTGGTTGCATGTTGCGTATGATGTCTATCTTGTATTGCTTCTAACTTGAATTGCATCTGCTTACTTTACACATAATGCCTGTGAATATGACACGTGTTCCTGTTTCTAGAACATATGTGTACATGATGAGCACATCTCCCCTACTCCACCATCACAGGTGCTTGCTCTTACTTGGAACTGTTATATGTGGTTGCGTTTTTCCTATGATGTCTAGTTTGTTGCTTCTGATTATGTTGAATTGCATCTGCGTAGCTTACAACTTATACCTGCAACGATCACTTACCCATAAGACACATCTAACTTGGGACTGTGATGTAGGTTGCATCTTGCATTGTCTTCTAGCTTGTCCGCTTCTAATTTCTTGAAATGGCACTTACGACGAGACACTTTTTACCTGATAGAGTGATATTGGTTGCATGTTCATATGGTGCCTAGCTTTCATTTCTTCTAATTTTGTTGAAATGCCTTCTCCTTACTGTTTTTTCATACATGTTCCATCCTCCTATCGTACGTGTGAATATGAAACGCTGTCTTTTTTGTATATATTCCATCCTCCTATCCTGCGCTTGCCTTACATCAAAGTAGTGTTCGTCTGTATCATGCATCAACCAGTTATGCAGAGCTAATTTTATTCATCTTCTTGTGGTTTTGACTTCATAAGGCAATATCAGAAAATAGGAAGGAAAATAGTAAGTTAGGGGATGTTGGTGGTCCTCTGCACCGACGCAAACAGAGACTCTCTAGATTTGCCACTGCTACTGCTAATGAAGTTGAAGTCCCAAGTCTACATGATGAGTTCATCTCCCGTACTCCACCATCGCAGGTGCTTGCTCTAAGTTGACAGTGTGATAATTGGTTTCATGTTGCATGTGTTGTCTAGCCTATATTTCATCTATTTTGATTAAATTGCACCTGCTGAGTTTATACGTTATACATGTGCATATACATGGCTTTCTGTGTCTAGATTACATTGCAACTATCTATCATACCATGTTCTTACATCAAAGTACTGTTGTTGTGTATCCTGCATCAGTCACTCATGATTGGACACTTTTAACATGGCAGTTTGATAGTGGTTGCATCTTGCATTGATTTCTACATTGTACTGCTTCTAATTTTTCGAATTGCCACTTATGACAAGACACTTTTAACTTGGCAGAGTAATATTGGTTGCATCTTTCATATGGTGTCTAGCTTGCATTACTTCTATTTTCTTGAAAATCCTTCTTCTTAGTTTGCACATCGTAGTTGTGAATATGTCATGCCGTCCTGTTTTTCTTACATATTCCATCCTCATACGGTTGTCTTACATCAAAGTATTGCTTGTCTGTATCATGCATCAATGAGTTCTGAAGAGTGATTTTATTCTTTTGTGTTGTGGGTACAGCTTGACATGGCAAAGTCAAAAAAGAGCAAGGAAAATAATATAGTAGGGAGTGATGTTACTCGTCGAGTGAAATGGAAAAGGATCTGTCGTCGAGATTCTGCTGGTACTTATAGTGCAATAGAAGGTCTAAGTCCACTGGCTAAATCTACAAACACAGTATCACCTGCTCCACCAGCTACAGTATCCGCTTCAACTGTACCAGCATCTCAACAATTTACTCGTTTGTTTGCTCCGGAACTGGACAGTTCCCAAGCTGCCTTCACACCTAACACTACTTCCGAAGCACTGCTGACACAACAGGACTTGGCAAGATCAGACGAACCTCATGAGCATCAACACCAAGACGGTACCTGACCGAGTCAAGTTGCAGTTGTATGCTCCTTTATATGTACTCTCACAGTTTGATGTACACTAACACTTTCCATATTCGTTGTTGAACTAGCACCACGGCGCAAGCGGAAACAGACATTAGGGATAATGTTTGACAGATTAACAAAATCTAAAGGAGGAAGAATGGAGATCCATTTTGAGGCAGGTTTTAAAAGGCCACGTGATGCTACAGAGTCAGCCAAGTTAGTATCAGAGGCAACCGTTGCCGTTAGGTGTCATGCACGTATCCTCCCAATGTGGATCGAAGACAGAATGAGAAAGACAATACCCAGTTTAACACCTTCCTTGACCATTTATCCGTAAGTAATGTTATTCATTGCAATTAGTAATATTGTCTTGTTTGTGTCCCATACTTTCTAGCTTCCTCCTAATAAGACTCACATTCTTTTTCAATGCAGACGAGGTTCAAGTTGGATCCAAAAGATGATGCAACTAAACAAGCATGCACTCATGTTTTTCACCTTTCTCATGACGAGATCGGTACCACCTTAGAAAATCTCACTTTGAAGGCAAGGCTAACAATGAAATCACCCGAACATCTCAAGTGGAATATATTACAGATGAAGACTGGACAGCCCTCGTTAAACACTGGTCTGATCCAAAGTATCAGGTAGGCTATATGTATTTGATCAGACCACATTGAACTTGTATTTATGTATGTGCCTTACAAGTGTATCTTCTTCTAGGCTAACTATTTGAAGAACAAAACCAACCGTTCTAAAGTGAAATTCCAACATACAACAGGATCTCGTAGCGATATTGCACACTGCGAGGCTCTTGTAAATAGCTGCTACTTCCTTCTTTTTTGTGCCATATTATCGTATCTATATTGACTTGTTCCAAATACAGAGGAAAGCCCGTGCAGACCAAAAAGAACCTGAACCGAATGCAGTGCAAATCTTCAAGGATTGCCACACCAGCAAGATGAAGGGCATGAGCACACCTGTTCAAGCCGCTGTTGTAAGTCCTTACTCCTCCTGCCTTGAACTGATTGGTACTGTGATGTGTTCATTTAACTACTTGGTTTGCAGCCAATGTCAGTTACTATGTTCACTTTTATACACAGTTGTCTTAACGTGTCATTTCACCTTACATGGTTTAAAAGAGATGAAGGATATTCTTTTGGTCTTGATCTGTAATCTAGTTGTTATGTTCACGTGCGCACACAATGATAAAATAGCCTGTTTGTTTTATATCTGCTTGCCCATGATATGAATGATGTCATACTATGTTCATCCTACTTTAAACCATGTCTCTTTATCCTTAGATGTCAACGAATGTGAGGAAATAGACAATACAGTAGGCATGCTACATGGACATATGTTCCGAAAGTGATTTTATTATGTAGTTGGCACTACAATACATGCTAATGTATTACATTAGTTCACCAAAATAAGTTATGTATAAAAGTTTAACCTACTTTGTTTTTTTTTCTCATTAGTAACTTATCTGGTACACTAATGTACAAGTTCAAACTTTCAGGAAGCTATGGAACAAAAGATTGAACAGCCACAACCACCTGAAGGTGACGAGGCTACCACAGGCACAATGTCACCTCTTCTTTGCGGTCGTCAAGATCTCTCCACTAACAGTGCAAAAAGCACCTTCCTGCGCAATTCTGGGTTGGTTGTCAAGGTAACCTCGTCCAAATCACCTACTTAACAAAATCTTCCTGCTAGACAGAGTGATATATCTGTGCTCCAGACACAAGCCCAATCCTTAATGGATGTCGTTTCAGAAACAAGAATAGTGGTTGACAAATGTCGTCAAGATATGAATGGTTTTGAAACCAGACTATCAGACATTCGCTTCGTTCTTCAAGAGCAATGGCGGAAAAAAAGGTGGAGATCGTGATGCTCCATCGATTCTGACTGAAACATTAGCACTCGTGTCAAATGATCGTGCTTCTATACATCCGATGGTGCTTTTATCCGAAGGATCTGTAAAATTTATGCCAACAGGCCTTTTGTCGTATGGTTGGAATTTATTTTGTTGTGATACAACATTTATGATCTTTGCCACAGCCGCGATAATTACGACGCTAATTTTGTATAGTGTAGGTTTATCTTAGTAATGTATTGGCCGAAAGCTTCAGAGGAGCCCAACATGCCAACATTAAATCGGGCCCATTCAAATTGGGCTAAAAGCGATTCTGGCCGAAATTGTCATGTAGCCCACTAAAAATATCTGGGCCTAAATCAGCATAAGCTTTCATATTTTTCTAGTAGGCTTGTGCCCATAGTGGGCCTTTAACAGGCCTAAACATAATTTGGGCCCTCGGTAAAAATAGGCCGTTTACAGGTGTAAATATCTCGAGCCCATAAAAAACATGGGCCTTTAATAGACCAAAAGTGAGATTGGGCCTGATTGTGCCAAATAACCCTTTGGTCTTAGCAGTCGAAATGGTGGCCCATTTCGATGCGGATCTTGACGACAGCGAAATTGGACGTCTTAGTAAATGTGCCGACCTAATTCAAGGGCCTTTAACAGGCCGGAACTTCGGTCGGGCTAGATTATCATCATTTTTATATGGGCCGTTAATGGGCCCGATATGACGTTGGGCCACATGTGGCCCATGGTTTTTGTCCAGCGTTAACAGGCCGAAAATGACAACAGGCCGAAAGTGGCCCAAATCTATAGTGGGCCTCTAACAGGCCGAATGTCAGACATCGCCAAATATGACCCAAATCCTTCACGGTCGTTTATGGGCCGAAAGTTTTGATGGCCTGTAAATGGGCCCACATGAAGCAGGACCTTTAACAGGCCGGAAATACACCGGGCTGTAATTCGGCCCAATTACTTAGCGGACTATTAACGGGCTAGAAGTGACCATGGGCCGCGTTGATGACAAGTTTAGGACAGGTCGTTGACGGGCCGATTTGACAGAGAATGTTGGGCCTTGCTGGGCCAGCCCATTATGGTCTGCAGAATCTTGTGGGCCTTTAGCTAGGCTGGCCCATTGTGGTCCGCAAAATCTTGTGGGCCTTTAGCTGGGCCAGCTCATTATGGTTTGCAAAATCGTGTGGGCCTTTAGCTGGGCCGGCCCATTATGGTCCGCTAAATTTTGTGGGCCTTTATCTGGGTCGGCCCATCATGGTCTGCAAAATCGTGTGGGCCTTTAGCTGGGCCGGCCCATTATGGACCGTTGGATGATTTAAACTTTATGGGCCACTTTTGGGCCGGTCCACATGTCAACATATCATAGGCCCATCTCGACCGTTGGACGAGTGACACCTATGCCAACGCGGAGCTAACGCGTGGATCCTTCAGCCAATGAGAATTTTACACGTGGAAAATCGGCATTGGACGTGGCTGTTAGCGGGTTATCGGATCGAAAAAACGGACACGATAGGTTAACGGCGGTTAACGGCGTCCCGTTACGGTGGATGCCACATGTCGGTCACCCTTGATGAAAGCACTTCTATGACGCGCGGTTTATCGTCATGGAAGTGGACACTTCCGTGATGATAATTTTGGTAATGTCATGGAACACTTCTACGACAGCACAGGTATGACTATCTTGATTCTGTCATAAAATCGTCACGGATGTACATGCATGACAGAAAACGTGACCTACTGTGACAAACACGTATCATCACGGAAGTGTATTTTTTTGTAGTGCATGGTCATTGTTGTGTGACTCCTCAAGAGCCAAACGATGCCCACGCTCTTCCTCAAGAGCATTAGAGAGATCTGATATCTCATCGGCATAGTCACGACTATGACCTTCCATCTTAGAGATGGTTTCTTCATGAGCCTCAATCATGTCATTGGCTTCACCAAGTTGTTCAAGAGAGCAACGAAGTGCTTCTTGGATTTGCCCTTGAGCTTACTCATAAAAGACTCAAATTCATTTACTTACTCATTATACCCCTCACTTTCATCAATACAATCCGTCAAGGAGGGATTAGTAATGGTGGTGGTTTTGATGCTCGGGGTTACCTTCTTGGCGGCTTTAGCCATGAGGTACTTGGCAGTGATGTTCTCGTCGGGTGAGTCGAAGAGGGATACCCGTGGAGTTGTGGCAATGGCAACGGAGGCCATGGCTTCACTATCTTCATCATCATCATCATCCTCATGGTATTCTTCTTGAACCACCAACCCTCTAGTTGGACTCTTCTTGGTGAAGTTGTTCTTGTTGGGGAAGGACTTGGCTTTGTCTTTTCGGATGAGCTTGCCACCATTGTCTTCCCTCTTCACGTAAGGGCACTCCGCAACAAAATGGCTCACATTGCCACAATTGTAACATGTTCTCACACGTTGCTTATCCTTGAAGCTACTAGAGTTATTCTTGTTGAAGTTTGGCCTTGTGTTCTTGTTGCTCCAAAATTGCCTTGAAGCAAGAGCCATGTGCTCATGATAATCATACTTAGTATCTTCGGGGTTGCTCTCCTCTTCTTCCTCATCATCCTCTTCTTCCACACAAACCTTGGCCTTCAAGGCAAGGTTGGGCTTCTTTGCTCTTTGAGAATGCAACACCACATTGTCGGTGGTCCTGTCCAAGATCCTCATTGCCACAAACTCATCCAACACTTCACTTGAGGACAAGGTGTGGAAGTCCGGCCTTTGATGGATGACGGAGGACATGGCTTTGTGGTAGGGCATCATGGCCTTGAGGAACTTGCGCTTGATCCAATTGTCATATGTATCCTTGCTCCCATGATCTCAGAGTGACACCGCGAGAGTGGTTAGTCTCCGGTAAAGCTCTCAAGGTTATTCATCTTCATTCATTGCAAACTCATCGGCTTAATCTTGCACCACTTCATAGTTTGAGCGTTGAATGCTTGCGCTTCCCTTGTAGAGGGAGACAAGATGGTGCCATGCTTCCTTGGCCATGGTGAAGGGTCGGAGATGAGCAATATCTTCGGGTGGAATAACATCTTGGAGGATGAAGAGAGCATTCTCATGGAATTGATTATCCATGGCTTCTCTTGGGGTGAAGTTGCTTCGGTCGTGCGGATAGAAACCTTCTTCAATGATTCTCCAAAGATTAGTGTTAACATGATTTAAATGATGCTTAAAGCAATAGACCCAAGCATCAAAGTCATCATTCTTCACAATCTTAGGAGGAGATCCCACATGATTTAGATGCGTGGAGGGAACCGGTCCTCCATAAGTGAGAGGTTGTTCAAAATGATAATAGATGCCATTACCACTTTTACCACTAGGCAAAGGAACCTTTTCATGAGAAGCTTCCCCCTTATCGGAGTTGGCATCCGCCACCTTGTTAGTGGGAGCAACCACTTCCAAAGGTGCGGTGGATAATTTAAGACCATCAAGGAACTCTTTGAAGATGCCTTTGACCTCGGTCGTCATGGAGGTTTTCAATGTGTCCAAAGCCACATTGAATTCCTCACGTGAGACCGGGGATGCCCCATCGGCTGTAGACAAGGACGGAATCACACCGGGGTGCTCCTCCTCACTGTCTACGGTGTCAACAATACTCTTCGGATGGCAAAGTCCTTAATAAAGAGGCGAGGCTCTGATACCAATTGAAAGGATCGATATAGTTGACTAGAGGGGGTGAATAAGAAACTAACAATTTTTAGCTTTTCTTTACCAAATTAAACTTTGCATCAAACTAGGTTGTCTAGATATGCAACTAGGTGAGCAACCTATATGATGCAACAACACTAAGCACACAAGCAATCAAGGGATAGAACACAATATATCTTGCACAAGTAAAGGTAAGAAATAACCAAGAGTGGAACCGATGGAGACGAGGATATGTTGCCGAAGTTCCTTCTCTTTGAGGGGAAGTACGTCTCCGTTGGAGCGGTGTGGAGGCACAATGCTCCCCAAGAAGCCACTAGGGCCACCGTATTCTCCTCACGCCCTCACACAATGCGAGATGTCGTGATTCTACCATTGGTGCCCTTGGAGGCAGCAACCGAACCTTTACAAACAAGGTTGAGGCAATCTCCACAACTTAATTGGAGGCTCCCAACGACACCACGAAGCTTCTCCACAATGGACTATGGCTCCGCCGTGACCTCAACCGTCTAGGGTGCTCAAACACCCAAGAGTAACAAGATCCGCAAGGGATTAGTGGGGGAATCAAATTTCTCTTGGTGGAAGTGTAAATCGAGGTCTTCTCAAGCAATCCCTAAAGAATCAACAAGTTTGATTGGCTAGGGAGAGAGATCGGGCGAAAATGGAGCTTAGAGCATCAATGGAGCTTGGGGATTGACGAGATGGTCAACTAGAGGAAGAAGACACCCCTTTTATAGTCAGAGGACAATTCCAACTGTTACCCACAACTCAGCCCGTGACCCATGGTACTACCGCACAACAGGAGCGGTACTACCGCATGGACCTGCGGTACTACCGCGGAGGTCCGCGGTACTATCGTGGGTGCGGCAGGGCCTGGACTCGTCCTGATGAGCACCGACAGGGGCCGGTAAAACCGCTGACGTGGTACTACCGCGACCCCATGCGGTACTACCGCAAGCCAGGCACCGTCCAGGCACGGATATAAAAAATTACATTCGTGACTAAATCCGCTGAGTTTTTATCTATGCAAAAGTCCAACACGGTACTACCGCAAACCAAGTGCGGTACTACTGTGTAGGGCGCGGATGTAAAAAATTACATCCACCCCTACTTCCGCTCATGCCATTGTGCCTGGCCAGGCTTCACGGTACTACCGCGCCGAAGCACGGTACTACCGCGTAGGGCGCTGATGTAAAAAATTACATCCGCCCCTACTACCGCTCGCGCAGCAGCGCCTGGCAAGAGCTCACGGTACTACCGTGGGCACCTACGGTACTACCGTGTCGGGGGCCGGTACTACCGCAAGGGCCTGCGGTAGTACCGCTCTGGGGAGCAATACTACCACCAGCCTTCGAACAGCAACACTAGGAGTCCTTCATTCTGCAGAGACACGGTGAGACGGAGGAAACTCCAAAGAGCGAAAAGGAAAGGAGGTGCAAAAGGAACATGCGTACGTGATATTCCACCCAAACCTTTCCAACGCAGACCCCCTCTTAATAGTACGGCTTTCCTACGACTCAAATCCACTGAAAAGAAACGTAGAGAAACACCATCTTCAATAGTCTTCGAGGGGCATCAAATCATCTTGTGTTCATACATGATATATTCGAAAATCTCAATGCACACGATTAGTCCACAAACGCATTGTCATCAATCACCAAAACTACTAAGGGATAAATATGCCCTTACAATCATCATCACCACCACTGCCACTATCATCATCTGCATCATCCACATCCTTATCATTGTAACCCCAGGAACCTTAGTGGATCATTTTGTGTGTTACTCAAATCATCCATCCATGTATGACATATCCATTGCTATGGTGTTTGTTGCCCCTACGTGTGAGTAAACCCCTAGTTCTCGGGGATATGGATGGGACCTTGGTATGTGTAGGATCTGAAACATTATTGTGGATATGAGATTCTCTTTTGAATACTTAGTTCCATAACTTCGTGAATGTTATGAAGGGGCCCCACTGAGCATTGGTACCTTATGTCCATGAAGTATATTACTGTCATTGTAAAGGGCTCGGACATGAAAGTAATGCGAGGTGACACTAAAAGCCTTTGCTCCTACTCTTTTCAATTGACCGAGTAATTACCGAGAACCCTCAGAGAGGCCGCGCCACGAGGTAACCCTTAAATATGATGAGTTGTAACCGTATGGGGGAGGATATGATAGTGGTGTCCGTGGCACGGAGTATACTCCGAGTAGAACTTGTTTTGCATCCGGCTCCGCCCACCATAATCATCAACAGTGGCTAAAGTATCCACCCCATACTATGCCCATGCATAGGTGCACTAGAAACATACCAAGGAGGATTCCAGACCCTTTGAGAACGCCTTACTCCTGTTGGAAATATGCCCTAGAGGCAATAATAAATTAGTTATTATTATATTTCCTTGTTCATGATAATCGTCTATTATCCATGCTATAATTGTATTGATAGGAAACTCAGATACATGTGTGGATACATAGACAACACCATGTCCCTAGTAAGCCTCTAGTTGACTAGCTCGTTGATCAATAGATGGTTACGGTTTCCTGACCATGGACATTGGATGTCGTTGATAACGAGATCACATCATTGGGAGAATGATGTGATGGACAAGACCCAATCCTAAGCCTAGCACGGAGATCGTGTAGTTCAGTATGCTAAAGCTTTTCTAATGTCAAGTATTTTTCCTTAGACCATGAGATTGTGCAACTCCGGATACCGTAGGAATGCTTTGGTGTACCAAACGTCACAACGAATCGGGTGGATATAAAGGTGCACTACAGGTATCTCCGAAAGTGTCTGTTGGGTTGGCACGAATCGAGATCGGGATTTGTCACTCCGTAAATGGAGAGGTATCTCTGGCCCACTCGGTAGGACATCATCATAATGTGCACAATGTGACCAAGGGGTTGATCACGGGATGATGTGTTACGGAACGAGTAAAGAGACTTGCCGGTAACGAGATTGAACAAGGTATCGGTATACCGACGATCGAATCTCGGGCAAGTACTATACCGCTAGACAAAGGGAATTGTATACGGGATCGATTGAGTCCTTGACATCGTGGTCCATCCGATGAGATCATCGTGGAACATGTGGGAGCCAACATGGGTATCCAGATCCCGCTGTTGGTTATTGGCCGGAGAACGTCTCGGTCATGTCTGCATGGTTCCCGAACCCGTAGGGTCTACACACTTAAGGTTCGATGACGCTAGGGTTATAAAGGAAGTTTGTATGTGGTTCTTGAATGTTGTTGAGTCCGGATGAGATCCGGACATCACGAGGAGTTCCATAATGGTCCGGAGGTAAAGATTTATATATGGAAGTCCTATTTTGGCCACCGGAAAATGTTGGGATTTTTCGGTATTGCACCGGAAGGTTCTAGAAGGTTCCGGAGTGGGGCCCACCTGCATGGGGGGACCCACATGAACGTGGGTAGTGGGGCAAGGCCCCACAACCCTGGTCAAGGCGCACCAAGATCCCCCTTAGAAGGAATAAGATCATATCCGAAGGGATAAGATCAAGATCCCTAAAAAAGGGGGGTAACAATCGGTGGGGAAGGAAATGATGGGATTTCTTTCCTCCCACCTTTGCCAACGCCCCAATGGACTTGGAGGGCAAGAAACCAGCCCCTCCACCCCTATATATAGTGGGAGGCGCATGGGAGCTTCACCCAAGTTCCGGCGCAGCCTCCCTCTCCCAAGTACTCCTCCTCTCTCGCGGTGCTTGGCGGCCTCGCAGGATTGCCACGCCTCCACCACCACCACGCCGTTGTGCTGCTGCTAGACGGAGTCTTCCTCAACCTCTCCTCTCTCCTTGCTGGATCAAGGCATGGGAGACGCCACCGGGCTGTACGTGTGTTGAACGCGGAGGTGCCGTCCGTTCGCACTAGGATCTCCGGTGATTTGGATCACGACGAGTACGACTCCTTCAACCCCGTTCTCTTGAACGCTTCCGCTTAGCGATCTACAAGGGTATGTAGATGCACTCTCCTCCCCTCGTTGTTGGTTTCTCCATAGATAGATCTTGGTGACACGTAGGAAAATTTTGAATTTATGCTACGTTCCCCAACAACTCTTTTGTTATTCCATTAGTCATGCCAATCATTGTTCTTTATTTATTTTTATGTTATTTACTTCAAAGTTTGTTCAACTACTCAATCGCAATTTACTTCCGCCCTCGCTTTGCTTTGAGTCTACAATTATCTGCATGCATAAAAATGCATAATCCACTACCAGTGGCAAAAGTCTGGTTCCTGTGCTCCTTGTGGGATCGATACTCTTGCTTCAAAAACGCTACAACTAAACCCTCTACACTTGCAAGCCATCATCTATGACATCATGGATTACACACACGAAGGACTAGTCTCACTCGGGGTACATCTTCATGAAGTAGGAGATCTGATTGCCCTTACAAACTCCTTGGTTCAACTCCACAAGCTTGAAGGCTCCCTAGTGACACCTAACCAATCTAGGAGACACCACTCTCCAAAAGTTAATAGATGTTGTTGTTGATGATGAACTCCTTGCTATTGTGCTTCAAAAGATAGTCTCCTCAACACTAAAAGACTCTCTCATAGATTTTGGTTGTGTGGTAGGAGAGGGATTGGAGTGCTAAGCAACTTGGGGAGGCTAGAGATCAATGATCAATGGTTGGAGTTGAATCCCCTTGATCTCAACACAAGTGTAGGTGGTTCTCCAGCAGAAAATGGATATGGGAAGTGGTAGCTTCGAACGAGTTGCTCTCTGAGAGTTGGTGGAATGGGTGGGGGATATATATAGGCAACACTAAAAATCCAACCGTTACACAGCTTTATGCACTATCCGGTGGGACTGGGTGAAACCACTTGGTGAGACCGACTAGTACCAAAAAATTCTGAACTTTAGGCTTTTCGATGAGACCGGATGAAACAACTCGCTGGGTCCAATGTGTGATGACCCGCGTTCCTTCATGCTCGGGGTACCCCAATCTTGGTTATTTCGACACCCAATTTCCCAAAGGCATATCCAACGCCGACCCTCAGTACTAACCTGTCCGGACGTAGTTGGCTATCTAACGCGGTTCCCCATTGATCCGTGGAAGCGCCCGATTGTCTGAATTCCTGCAAACTGGACGGAAGCAGAGGGAGGAATTTGGCGTCTGGAACACCGCCCCGTAGGAATCGTACGCCCTTGGCCCACTCAATTCCCTCACCCAACCACTTTTCTTCCACTCTGCTCGTACTCCCCACATATGCACCCTCCTTGTCCGATGTCGCTGCTCTATGCTACGTCTTGAGCTTGCGTTAGTTTTCCTTGAAGAGGAAAGGGTGATGCAGCAATAGTAGCGTAAGTATTTCCCTCAGTTTTTTAGAACCAAGGTATCAATCCAGTAGGAGGCTCCTCAAAAGTCCCACGCACCTACATAAACAAACAAAGAACTCGCAACCAACGCAATAAAGGGGTTGTCAATCCCTTCACGGCCACTTGTGAAAGTGAGATCTAATAAAGATAGTAAGATAAGATAAATATATTTTTGGTATTTTATAATATAGATGCAAAAAGTAAAGATGCAAATAAAGGTAGATTGGAAGCAAATATGATAAGAGATAGACCCGGGGCCATAGGTTTCACTAGTGGCTTCTCTCAAGATAGCATAAGTATTACGGTGGGTGAACAAATTATTGTCGAGCAATTGATAGAAAAGCGAATAATTATGAGATTATCTAGGCATGATCATGTATATAGGCATCACGTCCATAACAAGTAGATCGACTCCTGCCGGCATCTACTACTATTACTCCACACATCAACCGACTCCTGCCTGCATCTAGAGTATTAAGTTCATAAGAACAGAGTAACGCATTAAGCAAGATAACATGATGTGGAGGGATAAACTCAAGCAATATGATATAAACCCCATCTTGTTATCCTCGATGGCAACAATACAATACGTGCCTTGCAACCCTTTACATCCTCGGGTAAGGACACCGCAAGATTGAACCAAAGCTAAGCACTTCTCCCATGGCAAGAAAGATCAATCTAGTAGGCCAAACCAAACTGATAATTCGAAGAGACTTGCAAAGATAACTCAATCATACATAAAAGAATTCAGAGAAGATTCAAATATTAGTCATAGATAAACTTGATCATAAACCCACAATTCATCGGATCTCGACAAACACACCGCAAAAAGAGTTTACATCGAATAGATCTCCACAAGAGAGGGGGAGAACATTGTATTGAGATCCAAAAAGAGAGAAGAAGCCATCTAGCTAATAACTATGGACCCGTAGGTCTGTGATAAACTACTCATAACTCATCGGAGGGGCAAGGATGTTGATGTAGAAGCCCTCCGTGGTCGATTCCCCCTCCGGCGGAGTGCCGGCGAAGGCTCCAAGATGGGATCTCGCGGATACAGAAGGTTACGCGGTGGAAATTCTATTTCGGTTGCTCCCTGGATGTTTTCAGGGTACGTAGGCTTATATAGGAGGAAGAAGTACGTCGGTGGACGCCCGAGGGGCCCATGAGACAGGGGGCGCGCCCTACAGGGGTGGGGCACCCTCCTATCTTGTGGAGTCCTCGGCTGCTTCTTGACTTGCACTCCAAGTCCTCTGGATCACGTTCGTTCCAAAAATCACGCTCCCGAAGGTTTCATTCCGTTTGGACTCCGTTTGATATTCCTTTTCTTCGAAATACTGAAATAGGCAAAAAAAACAGCAATACGGGCTGGGCCTCCGGTTAGTAGGGTAGTCCCAACAATGATATAAATTTGTAAAATAAAGCCCATAAACAACCGAAAGGGGTAATATAATAGCATGGAACAATCAAAAATTATAGATACGTTGGAGACGTATCAAGCATCCCCAAGCTTAATTCATGCTCGTCCTCGAGTAGGTAAATGATAAAGAAGAAATTTTTGATGTGGAATGCTACCTAGCATAATTCTCAATGTAATTTTCTTTATTGTGGCATGAATGTTCAGATCCAAATGATTCAAAATAAAATCTTATAAAACATAAAAATAATAATGCTTCAAAGCATACTAACAAATAATCATGTCCTATCAAAATAGCATAGCGAAAGAAAGCTTATCCCTACAAAATCATATAGTTAGGCCATGCTTCATTTTCATTACACAAAATACTCCCATCATGCACAACCCTGATGACGAGCCGAGCAATTGTTTCATACTTTTTAACGCGCTTCAGCTTTTTCAACTCTTACGCAATACATGAGCGCAAGCCATGGACATAGCACTATGGTGGTGGTTGTGAGGACAAAAAGGGAGAAGATGGTCTCACATCAACTAGGCGTATTAACGGGCTATGGAGATGCCCATTAATAGGTATCAATGTGAGTGAGTAGGGATTGTCATGCAACGGATGCACTAGAGCTATAAATATATGAAAGCTCAACAAAAGAAACTAAGTGGGTGTGCATCCAACTCGCTTGCTCACGAAGACCTAGGGCATTTTGAGGAAGCCCATCATTGGAATATACAAGCCAAGTTCTATAATGAAAAATTCCCACTTAGTATATAAAATTGACAACATAGGAGACTCTCTATCATGAAGATCATGGTGCTACTTTGAAGCACAAGTGTGGAAAAAGAGATAGTAGCATTGTCCCTTCTCTCTTTTTCTCTCATTTTGTTTTTTTTCTTTTTTTTCTTCTTTTTTTTCTTTGGCCTTTCATCTTTTTTTTGGCCTTTCTCTCTTTTTCCTTGTAAAGTCCCCAGTCTCATCCCGACTTGTGGGGGAATCATAGTCTTCATCATCCTTTCCTCACTGAGACAATGCTCTAATAATGAAGATCATCACACTTCTATTGATTTACAACTCAAAAATTACAACTCAAAGCTAGAACAAGATATGACTCTATATGAATGCCTCCGGCGGTGTACCGGGATATGCAATGAATCAAGAGCGACATGTATGAAAATTATGAAGGTGGCCTTGCCACAAATACGATGTCAACTACATGATTATGCAAAGAGCAATATGACAATGATGGAACGTGTCATAATAAACGGAACGGTGGAAAGTTGCATGGCAATATATCCCGGAATGGCTATGGAAATTCCATAATAGGTAGGTATGGTGGCTGTTTTGAGGAAGGTAAATAAAGGGTTTATGATACCGGCGAAAGTTGTGTGGTAATAATAAAGGCTAGCAAAGTGGAAGGATGAGTGTGCGTATATCCATGGACTCACATTAGTCAAAAAGAACTCATATACTTATTGCAAAAGTCTACTTAGCCCTCGAAGCAAAGTACTACTACGCATGCCCAAGAGGGACAGATTGGTAGGAAAAGACCATCGCTCGTCCCCGACTGCCACTCATAAGGAAGACAATCAAAAGAGCACCTCATGCAACAAATTTGTCACACAACTTTTACCATACGTGCATGCTACGGGACTTGCCAACTTCAACAAAAGTATTTCTCAATTTCATAATTACCCACTAGCATGACCCTAACATTACTACCTTTATATCTCAAAACAATTATCAAGCATCAAATTGATCATAGCATCCAATTCTCTTCCTATGATAGTTTTTATTATACCCAACTTGGATGCTCATCATTCTAGGACCAACTTTGTAACCATAGAAAATACCATGCTGTTCTAAAAGACACTCAAAAAGATATAAGTGAAGCATGAGAGACTAGCAATTTCTTCAAAAATAAGCCACCGCCATGCTCTAAAAGATATAAGTGAAGCACTAGAGCAAAACCTATCAAGCTCAAAAGATATAAGTGAAGCACATAGAGTATTCTAGCAAATTCTAATCAAATAGGCTTATCCCAAAAGGTGTGTACAGCAAGGATGATTGTGGTAAACTAAAAAGCAAAGACTAATATAATACATGACACTCCAAGCAAAACACATATCATGTGGCGAATAAAAATATAGCTCCAAGTAAAGTTACCAATGAACGAAGACGAAAGAGGGGATGCCTTCCCGGGGCATCCCCAAGCTTAGGCTTTTGGCTATTCTTGAATATCTTGGGGTGCCTTGGGCATCCCCAAGCTTAGGCTCTTGCCACTCCTTATTCCATAGTCCATAAAAGCTTTACCCAAAACTTGAAAACTTCACAACACAAAACTCAACAGGAAATCTTATAAGCTCCATTAGTGAAAGAAAACAAAACCACCACATAGGTTACTGTAATGAACTCACTCTTTATTTATTTTGGTGTTAAACCTACTGTATTCCAACTTCTCTATGGTTTATAAACTATTTTATTGGCCATAGATGCATCAAAATAAGCAAACAACACACGAAAAACAGAATCTGTCAAAAACAGAACAGTCTGTAGCAATCTGTAACTAACGCAAACTTCTGGAACTCTAAAAATCCTACCAAAATAGGAAGTCCTGGAAACTTTGTTTATTGATCATCATCAAAAAGAATCAACGCAAAAGCACGTTTCTGTGATTTAACAAAACAAAATTCATGCACGCAAAGTTTCTGTTTTTCAGCAGAATCAAATCTACCATCATCATAGGTTATCCTATAGGTTCTACTTGGCACAAACACTAATTAAAAGATAAAAACACATCTAAACATAAGGTAGATGCAAGATTTATTACTAACAGGAACAAAAACAAAAAACATAAAGAAGATTGGGTTGCCTCCCAACTAGCGCTATCGTTTAACGCCTCTAGTTAGGCATAAAAGCGAAGATAGATTTAATGAGTGCCATTTTTGGCACTAAATTCATAAGTAGCCCGTATGATAGATTCATAAGGTAATTTGACTTTCTTTCTTGGAAAGTGCTCCATGCCTTTTTTTAATGGAAATTGGAATCTAATATTCCCTTCCTTCATATCAATAATCGCGTCAATCGTTCTAAGGAAAGGTCTACCAAGAATAACAGGGCAAGAAAGATTGCAATCTATATCAAGAACGATAAAATCTACGGGCACCAAATTTCTATTTGCAACAATAAGAACATCATTGATCCTTCCCATAGGCTTTTTAATGGTGGAATCCGCAAGGTGCAAATTTAAAGAGCAATCATCATGATCATGGAAACCTAGAATATCACATAAAGTTTTCGGAATCGTGGAAACACTAGCACCCAAATCACAAAAAGCAAAACACTCATGATCTTTGATTCTAATCTTTATAGTAGGTTCCCACTCATCATTAAGTTTTCTAGGTATAGAAACTTCCAAATTAAATTTTTCATCATAAGATTGCATCAAGGCATCAACAATATGTTTGGTAAAAGCTTTATTTTGACTATAAGCATGAGGAGAATTGACAACGGATTGCAACAAGGAAATACAACCTTCTAAAGAACAATTATCATAATTAAATTCCTTGAAATCCGAGATAGTGGGTTCAATGCTATTTAAAGTTGTGACCTCTCCAATCCCACTTTTACCAAATTTAGCATCAAGATCTAAAAACTCCAAATTATTGGGACGCCTTCTAGGCAAAGTTGATTCATCATCAGTCTCATAATTATCAAAATTCATATTGCAAAACATAGATCTAATAGGAGACGCATCAATAACTTTAAGATCTTCATCATTATTTTCATGGAAACTAGAAGAACACGCTTTTATAAAGCAATCTTTCTTAGCACGCAATCTAGCGGTTCTTTCTTTGCACTCATCAATGGAAATTCTCATTGCTTTGAGAGACACATTGATATCATGCTTAGGAGGAGATGATCTAAGTTTAAGAGAATCAACATCAAGTGAAAGTCTATCAACGTTCCTAGCCAAATCATCAACTATAGTCAGTCCACCAATTTCCATTATTGTGATCTAGTAATACTCCAAGGTCAAGCTCACAAAGACTCCTAAATAAACTCCGACAATTAGTCCAATCTCCTAGTTTATCGTCCACCAAGAAACATGGTATCATGATCGAGATCATCAGTCTAAATCCAATTTACTCCGAACCATGTAGACATACTTAGCAACTATATTCAACTAGAATCACCTACTTAGATCCAAATCTCATGTCCAACGAGAATTTCTACACTTTCCCCCAAGTCATTATCGTAATATCAACTATCACCTACCAATATCCCCTGCCTAAGACAAATCCAAATACTTCCAAGAATTTCAGCATGCGGTCATAATTGTCCTATTAAATCCAATTTACTCAGGGGGTAATGAAAGCTATGCTACTCTATATTAATGATCCCACCAAGTTCATCCACCAACATGGAAACCTCATAATACACCAAAGTCTCAGATAATTCCTCAAGGTCACTGATATAAACTCACCAAGTCATTTGTCCTCAATTATGTCCTGAAACTGGTCTTCCCTATGGCATCATCAGTCCTGGTGCTATATTAGGATGATAATGTGTTTGTTCACTATGTCCACTAGTTCCATAATGAACCCAGTGTTGTGCGAGGTTTACCGAGGCTTAACTGGTTCTCCTGAAATTCTGTGGGTTAAGCACATGGTTAAGGACTGGGGTATCTCATGAAGTCTCGAAGGGTCTAGGAATGGGTTTCTAATCTTGAGGGGCAACCATAACTCTAAGGGGTTGCACTTGGTCGAGGAGGTTGTAGCAAAAAGTCTTCAATGCTTGTTGGTCGCCGAGGTGGAATTCTTGGTGCATATTGTCTTGCTTGTCTCCAGTTGAGGAGAGAGAGATGAGAGGGAAAATTAGCATAGAGGAGGGATGCCTAAAGGGGTTCTATAGTGCAGGTGCAAACAAACAAGTGCCAAAAGACCACACACAATTTGATTAAGATAAGATAGGTGATATAGTTGCATACATGCTGCCTAAGGCAAAAGTGCAACTTATATCAAAACACAAACAGATAGGAACAAGCAACACTCAACATGGTTTCATTTGAACCATCATATGGGCTCGACTGCGCATAGGGGGTACACGACTCATCCTACCCTAGGGGTCCTCGGATTCGGTAGTCGTGCTTGCTTCATCACTTTGGGAGAAAGGTGTTCGGTCTTCAGCTTCTAGGTTCTCCTGGGTGCCAATGCAACAGTCGGCTGCTTGTTGGGACACATCCTATTAATATGCCCGAGTTCACCACACCCGTGACATGTGACGGAGGCAAAAGGGTTGCTATTCAGTCTTGGGTATTGTCGTCGGGGGCCTGACGGTGATCCTCTATGAGGTGGGTATGGAAATCCATTCCTATGCCTTTTGCGTGGGGTTTGGTTGCGAGCTTTCTGAAGTTCCTCGATTTGCTGGTTCTGGTTAAAAATGTGAGCTTCTAGGGCAGTGATGTGCTGTTCTTGCTCGACCACCTTCTTCTTCTCGAGGCAGTGGAGGTGCAAAAGTGAAGGGAGATCTTGGCGAGCCTTAATAAATGCTTCGGTAAGGTGGCATAGAAGGTAGTCTCCTGCGTTGACGAAACGGATCTGGTACTCGAGGGTTGGATCCTCGTCTTTTGGAGAAATCATCACTTGAGTCGGAGCTCCAAATCCGCTCTTGCCAGGTAGGTAGCGGGTGGCATGTTCTTCTTTCATTTCTGGAAGGAGATTTCAAAGACGGAGAAGTGCTTCGTATGCCACTTGCTGAATGGCTAGGTCTCTTGTTGGCATAGGTGGTCCAACGAAGAACCACCCCTGAGGTGAGGTCTTGGCAGGCACAAAAACCTTGGCATAGAACTCCTTCCCGAACACATCATTTTCCAGTTTGTGCAGGGTGTATATGGGTAGCAAGGGATAGTGGCATTGTTGGAGGCAATCTCTTAGGAGGGATGGAAATCCTGTCGTAAGGAGTCTCAAGGGGGCGACGGCCATCTACAAAGGTTGAATGGGAGAGGTCAATAAGGGAAATATATTTTGAGTCGGGTAAGCTTTAGAAAAGAAGAGAAGTTTAGAGGGTCTCAAGCTAACTATCGTCCATGCTAACTAAGGCTTCCTACAGTCAGGATGGCTCTGATACCAGCTCTGTGGGGACCCCGACTCATGAGTCGAGATCACCGAATACACGTGTACAGTGATCCCAGAGATCAATGCTCACTGAACACACATAAGCTGAATAACAAGAGTCTTACATCCATACATACCGTCTTACACAAATTATGACCATTATGGTCAAGTCTTACATTGATAAAGCCTTAAGGGATGAACATCAAATGAAACACAAGCAGCAGAAATCTTCGTCGATAAGTAGAACCCATGCCATCTGCCTTAACCCTACAGGCATTACATTGGGAAGCGTCCTAGTTCGCATGTTAGTCTTCAAAGAACTCTTCTTGAACTCTGGTTCTTCCATGCCCGGTCAATTAAATAACCAGTGGCAAGCCAATGAGTACTTTGAATGTACTCGCAAGCAACCCATGTTTTGGGTTCAAGGTACAACAATGCATGATATGGGTATATTTTTGCGGAAAGCTAGTTTTGAGTGCAATGACATGTTCAACAACTTGTAAGACATGCATCAAGTAACCATGAGGACATGTTACAGATATCAACATAAATAGAGTGGGCACCAACCCAACATAAATAGAGTGGGCACCAACCCATCTCAAACATGTCAAGTCCCTTGACTAGACCCAATTCATTTTATCAACACACACACACACACACACACACACAGTTGTGAAACTCTGGACGTAGTTTAAGCAGCACCGCCCAACTGTCCTTGACCGTGGACATGGCTATTCGAATAGTTTTACACTCTGCAGAGGTTGCACACTGTACCCACAAGATCCGGGGAACTTCCGTGTCATCCACGACCCGCGGTACCTCAAGTACCCAGGGTAAGCACCCAATCACTACCTTTCCCTAGACGACACTAACATGGAGTCCACTCGATTAGCAAGAACCCCGTGCCCAACATTTCACATCATAAAGTTGTGGAGCCTCGCTCCCATATTCATCATATACCACAAGCACGGGTACCAGCGGTGTGTTCGGTGCCTGTGAAAACAGTCATGGCTGCCCTACAGCACGACCCGTCCGAGAGAGAGCACCAACTCTCCGCCGTCACTAATGTCGGGCTCCAAGCTAGTATCGGCCTAGGTAATCAATAATGCCCTTTCCCATATAAGGGTAGAGTGGTTGCGCATGTAAGGTTGGGACAGTCGACAAATCTTAAATCTAATCCGTTTTCGAAAACAACACACACAATTGCCTCGGTACACCACTTCGTCATCAAGTGGTTACCCATTTCATCATCTCCCTCGGGCATAAGTGGCACCCGATGGGGTTTTCGAAAAAGTCTTTTGAAAATACTTTGCCTCCTTCACCATGCATATACCCGTCCCTTTTTGCGTAGCACTACCTTAGCATCCTATCTACTCCCACCGGCATAACCCTCATAGGAAGGTAGGGTCATGCACAATGCAAGTATCAATGAGGAAGTATGGTGGCAACCATCGAGTGGTTATCACCCCATCATGATTTACATTGCAACAATGATAAGGTACTATATGACATGCATAAAAGGTTTCATAGACATGGTCAAAGGGCTGCTTGCTCGCTCAAAGAAAGTCTTCGGGTCTTCAAAGTCTTCGGTCCAACTCCTTCGTCGAGAACGCAATCTATAAATGCATAAAGTAAATAACGAGAAAATAAGGCAATAGTAAAACAGAAAAATCAAAGTGCTCAGAAAAATTTCAACACCTTTTTGTAAAATACTAGGTTGAAAACTAAGAAGGGGAAATTCCTAGTTTTGGATTTGAAGTGGCAGAATAGAAGAAATGGATTTTCAAAGATGGATTTAACTGCTCAAATTTGAATTTAAATTTGAACCATACAGAAAAGTTTGATGGGTATTTATGGAAGTTACACCATTAAATAGGTGGGATTTTTAGAAGAATTTAGGAGTTGGAATCATTGCATTTGGATTATTATTTAATCCTGTGGAATTATTTGAAATATAACAGAAAAAGAAAAAGGAAAATGCCCTTTGTGTCCTTTGGGCGGAGAGGCCCCGCAGTCAGCAGGCCAGAGGATTCAACCCAGCGAGGCCGCCACGTCGAAGGCGTAAAGGCGAAATACGCCTTCCGCCGACGCAGGAAAACGGTTCGCGCGCGCGTGCAATTTAATCCTGACGGGTGGGGCCCTCCCGTCAGTATGTGAGGCTGACTGACGGGCCCCACGGCCGTCGTCTTCCACCTCGAGCCAGAGAGGGAGGCGAGCTCACCGGCGTCTCTGTGGTCGATGGCGAGGCGGTCCGAGGGCACCGGCGTGCTCAGGGCGGAGTCGCCGTTCGGGTGGAAGTGGAGGCGGTCGCCGGAGCGCAGGGGTTCACCGGCGATGAGGAAGCCGGTGGCAGAGCTTCGGGAGGAGCTTGCCCCGGTCGATTCTGGCTGCAATAGAGAGGGGAGACAAAGGGGAAATGGTGAGAGAGGTGAGGCGGTTCCAGATCGAGAGAGAGAGAGAGAGATGGCAACGGAGGCCTGTACCGTGAGATCGACAGAGACCCGAGGCGGCGGAGCTCGAGCTCAATCTCGAGCTCGGGCGCTTCTGGAGGTGAACTGGGGGTGCAGGGGGAGGTTTTGGTGGTGCAGAGAGCGAGGGGTGAGGGTGGAAGGGCTCGGGGAGGCCTTTATATAGGCGAACGGCGGTCCACCGTGGGCTCATGCGCCGGCGAGCTCATGCTCATCGCTGCGGGCCTCGGGAGGGCGCTGCACCGTGTCTAGGGTGCTTGTGGGGGTCGACTACACCTAGGGGAAAGAAGAGAGTGAGCAGGGAGAGGTCAGAGACACCGCGCGTGTGAGCCGTGCCATTGGCGCGCTCGGGCGGCCGGTGTCTGCTAGCGCGGAGGCGCAGGGGAGGAGGAGAGAGGAGGGGGCTGACCGTGTAGCATGTCGCGGACGCCGAGGCGCATCGGCAGGCGCGCGGGGGAGGGCCGAGGTGGCCGGAGGTGGTTGGAAGGGGGCGGCTACAGTGCGGGAGTCCACTGTAGCGCGCTCGAGAGCATGCCTTTGGCTGCCATGGCATTGTTTAAAGGGCAGGGGCGTGCCCACTAGTGTCTAGCAGGTCTAGGGGGAGTAAAGAAGAGGAGAGGGGCATTGGATGCCCTGGAGAGCCAGTAGAGTGAGGGGAGAGGAAGAAGTGTGCAAATGGGCTGACCAGAGAGAGGAAGTGGGGTTTTACCCACCCAATAAGTGAGCTATGGACTTGCCATTGTTACTAGAGGTGAAAGGGGGCTAGGAGGAGCTGTGGTAAAAATTTGAGCTCTCCAAGAATAGTGGAAGGGGTCAAAATAGTGGTTTTTGCAAAATGCCAGAAGGTGTTTGATAATGGTTTGGGCTAGCAGATGAACTCTCATTGCCATGATACTTAACAGGATGGAAAGACACTTATAAATAGGGTGTGCCACCAAATTTGAGCTTATTTGGGCAAAGTTGCCAATGCAACTTTTGTAAACCCTAGAAATGAGCAGAAATAGACTTGAGTAGATCTAGTTGAGAAAATCACTTCTCCTTGATGCACCACTTGCTGTAGTGTCCTAATTTGGTCATGTGAACATGCTCACAAAAGTTGGGGTCAAGGGGAGAAAGTTGGTAGTACAAGGTTGTTCAAATTTGGTTCTGGACAGGAAGGGTTTTGGGGCACTTTGACCAAGTTAACTTGTTCTCCAACTTGTGCCATTTGGTCTAGATGAATAAATAGACCATTTGAGAAAGTTCACAAGGTTTGAGAACATTTGGAAATGTTTGGCAATGAAAAGTTGCTCAAACTTCAAAATGGACAGAAATGGTTTTGAGGGGATTTGATGATTTTATCTTGTTCTCCAAGTCATGAGACTTGGCAAGATCATCTAATATGTCATATGTGACATTATAGAATTTTCTTGGAATTTTTGGAGAATATTTCCTTTGTAAATAGTTCAAAGCTTGAAATATCCAGAAAGGGGTTTTAAGGGATTTGATCAATATTTTGAACATGACCATGTGTTGAAACTCTTATATATGGACAATATATGTCCTATGAGTTTCCCTAAATTTTGTCAAATATTTTTGAAGCAATAAAATAATTTTTCCCTATTAAAGACCATTTCTGGCCTTAAGAAAAAGCTTTTGAATAAAATAGGAAAATAACTTTTAAAATTATATTTTTGTGGTTTCTGGGTACCCTATATCTAATAGGAGTCAAATATATTTTTGGAAAGATTTTTACTGCCCTTAATTAAGTACTTGCAGTGCAAACCTCAATTCAGGGGTTTTTGGAAAACTAATTTTTGAAAAATACTTTTTGGCCAAATTACTTTTGTAACAAAATACTATATTGCTATATACACATGGCATGATCATTGGGAAAAGGTTTTGGATCAAGGAGATGAAGTATAGGAGGTGAGGCTATGTTGACTTTTAAGAGCACTTGAAAACACAGAGAGAAAACCAACTCAAATAAAAAGTCAAATAATGCAAAAGTTTTTGTCAAACCACACTTTATAATGATTTATCATCTTAAGTGTTGTGCCATGAAAATCAGGGTGTGACAGGAAATCATTATTATTGGAATTCGAGAAATCACACAATTTGGTATTATCTTGCGCCATGGCAACAAGTAATCCAACAAACAAGCAAACAGAAAAAGGCAAGAGAAAAAGAGAGGAGGAGATTGGGAAAGAGAGGGCAAATAAAACGGCAAGGGTGAAGTGGGGGAGAGGAAAACGAGAGGCAAATGGCAAATAATGTAAATGCGAGGGAGATGGGTTTGTGATGGGTACTTGGTATGTCTTGACTTGAGCGAAGACCTCTCCGGCAACGGCGCCAGAAATCCTTCTTGCTACGTCTTGAGCTTGCGTTGGTTTTCCCTGAAGAGGAAAGGGTGATGCAGCAATAGTAGCGTAAGTATTTCCCTCAATTTTTGAGAACCAAGGTATCAATGTAGTAGGAGGCTCCTCAAAAGTCCCACGCACCTACACAAACAAACAAAGAACTCGCAACCAATGCAATAAAGGGGTTGTCAATCCCTTCACAGCCACTTGCGAAAGTGAGATCTAATAAAGATAGTAAGATAAGATAAATATATTTTTCGTATTTCATAATATAGATGCAAAAAGTAAAGATGAAAATAAAGGTAGATTGGAAGCAAATATGATAATAGATAGACCCGGGGGCATAGGTTTCACTAGTGGCTTCTCTCAAGATAGCATAAGTATTACGGTGGATTTACAAATTACTTTCGAGCAATTGATAGAAAAGCAAATAATTATGAGATTATCTAGGCATGATCATGTATATATGCATCATGTCCGTAACAAGTAGACCGACTCCTGCCTGCATCTACTACTATTACTCCACACATCGACCGACTCCTGCCTGCATCTAGAGTATTAAGTTCATAAGAACAGAGTAACACATTAAACAAGATAACATGATGTGGAGGGATAAACTCAAGCAATATGACCCCTTCTTGTTATATCCTCGATGGCAACAATATAATGCGTGCCTTGCAACCCTTTCTGTCACTGGGTAAGGACACCGCAAGATTGAACCCAAAGCTAAGCACTTCTCCCATGGCAAGAAAGATCAATCTAGTAGGTCAAAACAAACTGATAATTCGAAGAGACTTGCAAAGATAACTCAATCATACATAAAAGAATTCAGAGAAGATTCAAATATTAGTCATAGATAAACTTGATCATAAACCCACAATTCATCGGATCTCGACAAACACACCGCAAAAAGAGTTTACATCGAATAGATCTCCACAAGAGAGGGGGAGAACATTGTATTGAGATCCAAAAAGAGAGAAGAAGCCATCTAGCTAATAACTATGGACCCGTAGGTCTGTGATAAACTACTCACAACTCATCGGAGGGGCAAGGATGTTGATGTAGAAGCCCTCCGTGGTCGATTCCCCCTCCGGCGGAATGCCGGCGAAGGCTCCAAGATGGGATCTCGCGGATACAGAAGGTTACGGCGGTGGAAATTGTGTTTTGGTTGCTCCATGGATGTTTTTGAGGTACGTAGGCTTATATAGGAGGAAGAAGTACGTCGGTGGACGCTCGAGGGGCCCACGAGACAGGGGGCGCGCCCTATAGGGGGTGAGGGAGTCCTGGACTAGGGGGTGTCCGGATAGCCGGACTATCATCATCGGCCGGACTCCAAGACTATGAAGATACAAGATTGAAGACTTCGTCCCGTGTCCGGATGGGACTTTCCTTGGCATGGAAGGCAAGCTTGGCGATACGGATATGTAGATCTCCGACCATTGTAACCGACTCTGTGTATCCCTAGCCCTCTCCGGTGTCTATATAAACCGGAGGGTTTTAGTCCGTAGGACGAACAACCATTACAACAATCGTACCATAGGCTAGCTTCTAGGGTTTAGCCTCTTTGATCTCGTGGTAGATCCACTCTTGTACTACCCATATTATCAATATCAATCAAGCAGGAGTATGGTTTTACCTCCATCGAGAGGTCGAACACAGGTAAAAACATCGTGTCCCTTGTCTCCTATTACCATCCGCCTAGGCGCACGATTCGGGACCCCTACCCAAGATCCGCCGGTTTGACACCGACATTGGTGCTTTCATTGAGAGTTCCTCGTGTCGTCACCGATAGGGTTGATGGTTTCTTCAAACAACAACGCATCCGTGGTGAGACTTTTCTCCCGGACAGATCTTTGTGTTGGCGGCTTTGCTTTGCGGGCAATTAAGCAGCCATCTGGAGCAGATCGAAGCTCGCCCCGCCATCAGTCGATTTGGAAGCCTAAACTTCATGGCTGGCATCCGCGGAGACTTGATCTTGATGGATTCGAGCCATACCAGAAGCGCCCGCCTTTATCACGATGGGCACGATTTAGCTCGCCACCGGACGGTACCACGGAGGCCGCACATGAGTCCGCTCTGGCCCATGGTTCGAGCCAACCGCCTGATCGAGGACGGTGGCTGGACACGCCTCGGGGCTGCAACTTCTACGGCGATGGAGCGAATCGACCTCGTCCTTTGCAAAGCTCGTGACTCGAGGTGCGGACTCTCGCCGGACTCAACCTCCTGCCCCGCTAATCGAATCCGATTGGGCGCCGATCATGGAGTTCACCGTCGTGGACATCTTTCAAGACTCACCCTTTGGCGACATCACGAATTCGCTAAAGTATCTCTCGTTATCGAGAGCCTGGCGGATGCGGTCAGGATGGTTGGGATGTGGACGACGAAGAAATTCAAAGCCCACCCACCACCCACTTTGTAGCCACTGTCGACGATCTAACCGACATGCTAGACTTCGACTCCGAAGACATCGACGGTATGGACGACGATGCCGGAGACGACCAAGAACTAGAGCCTACGGGGCACTGGAAGACCACCTCGTCATACGACATATACGTGGTGGACATCCCAAAGGATGGAAACGGCGAAGAAGTAGCGGAGGCAGATTCCTCTAAGAAACAACCCAAGCGCCGACGTCAGCGGCGCCGCTCTAAATCCCGCCATAGCAAGAATGGAGATTCCGGCACCGGAGACAATAACACCCCAGAGAGTGCCGAAGACAACCCCCTCCAGCAAGATTCAACACAGGAGGACGGAGAAGCCAGCCCTCAAGAGAGAGCAGCAGACGAGGAGGTAGAGGATGATAATTACATGCCTCCCTCCGGAGATGAGGCAGGCCTCAACGACGACGAATTCGTCGTGCCCGAGGATCCAGTCGAACAAGAGCGTTTTAAACGCATGCTAATGGCCACGGCAAACAGCCTAAAGAAAAATTAGCAATAGCTTCGAGCTGATCAAGACCTGCTGGCCGACAGATGGACGGAGGTCCTTGCGGCCGAAGAGCATGAACTCGAACGCCCCTCCAAAAGCTACCCAAAACGCAAGTTGCTCCCCCGGTTAGAGGAGGAAGAGTATAAACCTTCATCACCAGCGCACAATACGGCAGACCGACCACCTTGTGGCCGCGCAAGAGAGGCATCTAGGCCCTCCACCAGAATCGTACCCCGGCACCGCTCGAAAAGCGCGAAGCCACGGGGGAATGCGCCGGACTTGCGAGACATATTGGAGGACAAGGCAAGACAATCAAGATTGATCTACGGATCACGTGGGCGCCCCATGACACGCGACAACTACCGTCGCGCCGGATACAGCAACTCCGGTCGGGCCGAACACAGTAGACAAAGCTCTCTTGAGCTACGTCGCGATATTGCCCAGTATAGAGGCTCCGCACACCCACTATGCTTCACAGATGAAGTAATGGATCATCAAATCCCTGAAGGGTTTAAACCCGTGAACATTGAATCCTACGATGGCACAACAGACCCCGCAGTTTGGATCGAAGACTATCTCCTCCATATCCATATGGCCCGCAGTGACGATCTCCACGCCATCAATTATCTCCCACTCAAGCTTAAAGGACCAGCTCGGCATTGGCTTAACAGCTTGCCAGCAGAGTCAATTGGGTGTTGGGAGGACCTGGAAGCCGCATTCCTTGACAACTTCCAGGGCACATATGTGCGACCACCAGACGCCGATGACCTAAGCCACATAATTCAGCAGCCAGACGAATCGGCCAGACAGTTCTGGACACGGTTCTTAACAAAGAAAAATCAAATTGTCGACTGTCCGGATGCAGAGGCCCTCGCAGCCTTCAAACATAACATCCGCAACGAGTGGCTGGCCCGGCACCTAGGACAGGAAAAGCCGAAATCCATGGCAGCCCTCACATCACTCATGACCCGCTTCTGGGCGGGGGAGGAAAGCTAGCTAGCCCGCAGTAACAACCTCAGCAAATTTTCTGGCAGTCCGGATACCAAGGACCGCAATGGCAGGTCACGTCGAAACAAAAACAAACGCCGCAGTAACGGCGATAACACTGAGGATACGGCGGTGAACGCCGGATTCAGAGGCTCTAAACCGGTCGTGGAAGAAGCCATTCAAAAGAACCACTCCGGGTCCGTCCAATTTGGACCGAATACTCGACCGCTCTTGCGGATACATGGCACCCGAAAAGCCAGCCAATCACACCAACAGGATTGTTGGGTGTTCAAGCAGCGAGCAAGTTAATTGCGAAAACAATGACAAGGGGCTGCATAGCGATGGCGAGGAAGAGACCCGACCGCCCGAGCATGAGAGGACAAAGGGTTTTCCCCACAAGTGCGGACGGTAAACATGATATCATAACCCACATACCCAAGAGGGAGCGAAGCATGCACTTAGGGACGTATATGTGATGGAGCGACGCCGAAGTTCAATCCATGGTCCTCTTGCCCGATCACTTTCGATCGAAGGACCACCCACCAATATCCGCCATGGCGGATTCGCGCATTGGTTTTAGACCCAATCATCGATGGATTTCACCTCACTAGAGTCTTGATGGACGGCGGCAAGAGCTTTGAACCTGCTTTATCGGGATACGATGTGCAAGATGGGCATAGACCCCTCAAGGATTAAACCTACAAAGACGACCTTCAAAGGCGTCATACAAGGTGTTGAGGCCAATTGCACAGGCTCAGTCACACTGGAAGTGGTCTTCGGATCCCCGGATAATTTCCGAAGCGAGGAGTTAATCTTCGACATAGTCCCGTTCCGTAGTGGCTATCACGCTCTGCTCGGACGAACCGCGTTTGCAAAGTTCAACGCGGTGCCGCATTATGAATACCTTAAGCTCAAGATGCCAGGCCCTCGTGGAGTCATCACGGTCAATGGAAACACTGAACGCTCCCTCCGAACGGAGGAACACACAGCGGCTCTTGCGACGGAAGTACAGAGCAGCCTCTTAAGGCAATTCTCAAGTCCGGCCGTTAAGCGACCGGACATGGCCAAGAGCGCCCGGAGTAACATACATCAAGACCACCTGGCACGTTCCGAGCATGCGTAGCAATGCGGCCCCAACCCCAGCCCTCGCATGATTGCAAGACCAGTCCTTCGCGTACATCATTACGCTCTGGAGATACCATGGGTATAGGGGGAGGGGCACGACCACAACAGGCCCAGAGTGCGGCTCAACCACACCGGGGGCTCCCAAGTGTGTCGCTCTTTTTGTTTTTCTTTTTTTTCCACAGGACTCTGTTCACCAGAGGCCCTGTCCGGCAGCGGACCTGCCGAAATCACGATGCAACAGCCAGGGAAGGACAATGGCTACGACGAACACTCAGGTGGTCTCCATTATGAGCATTAAATTAATACACCATTCCGCAGCCTACCCCTGGAGGGGGACATGTCTAATAGTCCAATCCCTTGCTTACCGCACTATTTGTATCGTTCTGCACTCATGGCAGAATTCCTTGAATAAACAATGCATCACTTTTCGCTTATAATCGCATTCCTTTCTTACGTATATGTTCATTTATGACATTTTGCATCCGTACACTTTGGTACGGCCGAATACACCAGGGGCTTATGTTCCCCGCATGATGGTGTGATAAGTCCGAACACTTTCACAAGTGCGGCACCCCAAACTTATAGCACTATATGCATCGGCTCCGAATCATGTCTTGGGTCAATAGTTGGGTTTGCCCGGCTCCCATGTTTTGGTACCTTACGTTCCGTTCATCGGCTAAGGTAGCATGGAGAACCATCGCGATTGCGCCCGGTTGAGCTGGCGGCGCCTCGATGGAAAGCTAAAACTGATCGTCATGATAAGGCGAGAGCTGGTCGCTGTTCGAGAGGTCTTTTCGAGTCCCTAAAGACTTATGCCGCTTAGAGCGAGGAACCGGCTTTGTCCGGCCCAGCGTGGATAGCGCCCGAACTCGATCTTCAAACACTAGGGGCTTCACGAAATTTAAAATTATAGAATTCTATGGCTAAGTGAGAGTGTTCAAGCATTATAAGTCCGGTTGCCTTGTTAAATCGTGTTGGCGCCTCCTAGATGGACCCAAAATGGGAACAAGAGCGCTCAAGTTTATCCCGAACACCCCCACTTTCGTGGCATGGGGGTGAAGCCGATGACTTGCCATCTCTCAGATTTGATAAACGGCCGCACAGAAGGTAATATTTTAAATTAATAAGCGTTGCTTAGCGCATATGAACAAAGTTTTCAGCGCACAGGATAACACATTAAGAGTCTACTCAAATATTACATCTTTGGAGCACTCATCCGCAATCTTGCGGGCACCCTTCAGGACACTCTTATAATACATTTCGGGCGTGCGATACTCCTTGCCCGCTGGCGGCACGTCCGTTAGAAGCTTCTCAGCATCCAGCCTGCCCAGCGCACTTTTGCACGGGCAAGGGCCCGACGGGCACCTTCAATACAGGCGGAGCGCTTGACGACTTCCACCCAGTGACACGCATCCACCAGCCGCCGCACTAAGCCGAAGTAGCTCCCAGGCATGGCCCCTCGGGCCACAGCCGAACTATGAGGCCCTTCATGGCCTGTTCGGCTACCTTGTGGAGCTCGACCAGCTGCTTCACCTGGTCGCTAAAGGCACGGATGTCCGCCTCAAGCATCTTGAGACCGAAGACCTTCTCCGTCGAGCTCCCCTCCTCGGCCCGGTAGAATGCGGCAGCATCGGACATGCTGCGAGGCAAATCTGCAAACGCTCCTGGAGAGCTCTGAATTCGGGTAAGTAACAGGTAATTCACATTCACATGGTTGCTTTGCATGAAAAATGCCTTACCCGCCGCTATCTTCTTCACCGCCTCGATCTCCTGGAGGGCCTTATGGGCTTCGGCCTTAGCGGCTTTGGCACTCTCAAGAGCCGAGGCAAGCTCGGACTCTCGAGTCTTTGAGTCGTGCTCCAAACTCTTGTGCTTTTCCACGAGAACCTGGAGCTCTTGCTGCACCTCCGCCACCCACGCCTCCTGCTTCTCTCTCTCAGCTCGTTCCACAGCCACATTACGCTCGGCCGCGGATAGGGCCTCCTTCAGGGTCGTCACCTCGTTCGTGGCCCCTGCAGTGCCCACGTTATCCTCGTTATTTCTCTTGCAACCAAAGTCCTTTTCTGTAAGGTACAAAATTAATACGGTGTTACTCACCTTCTTTGTCCTCGAGCTGCTTCTTGGCAAGGCCGAGCTTGTTCTCGGACCGCTCGAGGCTCTGCTTTAAAGCACCGACCTCCGCAGTCAGTGCGGCAGAGGTCAGCAGCGCCGCCTGCAATAGCATTTTGACATAATTTTTAGAGCTCTTGCGTATATCTTTATTAGATCCTTAGTCCGGCTTTTCTTTCCGAACACCGAACCGAGCATCAGGGGCTACTGTCTATGCAGTATTACATTACATATTTTAAATTTCTTACGTCAAAGCCCGTTAGAAGGCTGCTACAGGCTTCGGTCAGCCCGCTCTTGGCGAGCTGAACCTTCTGAATCACCGCACTCATGATAGTGCGGTGTTCTTCCTCGATGGAAGCGCCGTTGAGCGCCTCCAACAAGTTGTCCGGCGTCTCCGGATGGACGGAGGCTGCCGGTGTCATAGTCTTGCCCTTCTTACGAAGGGGGCGCCTGCCGGACTCCGGAACCACCGCAGGTTCCCGTGCGGAGTCCGGTGCAAAGTACGGGAGGTTGCCTTGCGGCACCTCCGGAGCCTCCTCCTCCTGATGGGTCCCCTCATGGGATCCCACCTCGGCGTCGTCAGCGTCAGCGTCACGGGGAGTTGAGGCGGTCGGAAGGGAATCCACATCCGATGGAGCCAAGGACCTGCTCGATGAAGCGGGAAGATCGTCCTCGGCCGGACTACAGGTTGTATGCGGCATTAGAAGGACACTACGTGGCACAAAGGAGAAATTATAAATCATTCAGGAATCCGGATACGTACGATCTTGCCAGGGGCTTGGCCCTTGAGGGCCACTCCTCGTCGCCGTCGTCGGCGTTGGCGGAGCAGTCCGGAGGAAGGTTCCTTCCCTTCTTGGACCCTTCGGCCTCCCTCTTTGGGGAAGCCTTCCTCTTCTTCTCTCCCCCTCTTGGGAAGAGTTCTCTTTCCCCTCCTCGTCTTCGGGGTAGGAGTCCACCTCGGAGTCATCGGACGACGAGTCCGATACCACCTGGCGCCGGGAACTCCTTCGGGTTCCCGTGGCCTTCTTCTTGGCCTTCTTCTCCGGCACCACATAAAGGGCCGAAACCAGCAGCCCAGTTAAACGGGTGTCCGCTGGGTCTTCACGGAGGGGAGCCGGACAGTTAACCTGTCCGGACGTCCTCTGCCAGTCCTGTTAAAGGCATTGGGAGTTTTTAGATCCCACATGGAGTCAAACTATGTAAGAAATAAAGTGTCCCATAAAGGATAACAAAGCTTACCGCGCCGGCCGGGCGCTGCGTGCTGAATCCGCGATCTTCAGTTGCGAATGCGGGGGCTTTCTCCCCCCTTGAACAGCACCCTCCAGGCAGCTTCGTACGTTGTGTCGAAGAGCCCGCTAAGGGTTCGGTGCTGTGCCGGATCAAACTCCCACAAATTGAAGGCCCGTTGTTGGCAGGGGAGAATCCGGAGGACGAGCATGACCTGGATCATGTTGACAAGCTTGAGCTTCTTGTTCACGAGTTACGGATCTGGGATCGAGTCCGGTCGACTCCTCGAACTACCCCATAGCAAGCCCTTCTCTTTCCAGGAGGTGAGCTGCATAGGGGTACCAGATATGAACTCGGGGGCCGCCGCCCATTTAGGGTCACGCAGCTCGGTGATGTAGAACCACCCCGATTACCACCCTTTGACGGACTCCACGAAGGCACCCTCGAGCCAGATGACGTTGGGCATTTTTCCCACCATGGCGCCTCCGCACTCCGCTTGGACGCCCTTCACCACCTTTGGCTTGACATTGAAGGTTTTAGCCACAAGCGAAGTGGGGTTGGATCTGAAGGAAGGCCTCGCACACGACGATAAACGCCGAGATGTTGAGGATGAAGTTTGGCGCCGGATCGTGGAAGTCGGGCCGTAGTAGTACATGAGCCCCGGACGAAGGGGTGAAGTGGGAAGCCCATCAGCGGAGGAAGTGGGGAAGAAATCGACCTTCTCATGAGGCACAGGGGTGGGGATGAGCTGCCCCTCGTCGGGCGGCCGATCTGCGATGTCATTGGATAGGTATCCGCGCGCGCAGCTCTCGATGTGCCCTCCGTAACGGAGGAGGCCATCCTGCCTCCCGCTCCGGACATGGCTGGAGAAGGTTGAGGCGAGATGTGCGGACTTGGCGCTGGAGCTGGTCTTGTGCGGAGATGGATAAGCAAAGGAGGAAGAGGCGTGGATAAAAAGGTGGATCCTTATCCCTTATATATGGGCGGACGAAGACTATCGTCCCCACCGCCTGGTAAAACTCGCTTATCTCCCAAGCGCCACAATCCATGGCGCGGTTGGGTTACCCACGTCCGTATTGATGGGAATCCGGAATAAGGGGAACACCATCTCTGCTCGACAAGGCGTGCCAAGGAAACCGCCGCTAAACGCTACCGAGGTGGTATAATAAAAGCGATTCAAGTAAAGGCTTGGTAGTGGCGTGACGTCATGCCACGAAATACGTCAGCAGATTGAACTTGTGTACATATTAGCCTCTCTATGGTGGTATGTGGAATTTATTTTGCAGAGCCGGACACTATCCTGGTGTTCACAATCTTCTATGAATTATTCGGAGGAGGAACCCGCCTTGCAATGCCGAACAATATGCACGCCGGACTCATCGTCATTGAAGCCCTGGTTGAGGGCTCTTGAGGAGTCTGGACTAGGGGTGTTCGGATAGCCGGACTATCATCATCGGCCGGGCTCCAAGACTATGAAGATACAAGATTGAAGACTTCATCCCGTGTCCGGATGGGACTTTCCTTGGCGTGGAAGGCAAGCTTGGCGATACGGATATGTAGATCTCCTACCATTGTAACCGACTCTGTGTAACCCTAGCCCTCTCCAGTGTCTATATAAATCGGAGGGTTTTAGTCCGTAGGACGAACAACCATTACAAAAATCATACCATAGGCTAGCTTCTAGGGTTTAGCCTCTTTGATCTCGTGGTAGATCCACTCTTGTACTACCCATATTATCAATATCAATCAAGCAGGAGTAGGGTTTTACCTCCATCGAGAGGGCCCAAACGTGGGTAAAAACATCGTGTCCCTTGTCTCCTGTTACCATCCGCCTAGACGCACAGTTCGGGACCGCCTACCCGAGATCCGCCGGTTTTGACACCGACAGGGGCGTGCCCTCCTATCTCGTGGAGTCCTCGGCTGCTTCTTGACTTGCACTCCAAGTCCTCTGGATCACATTCGTTCCAAAAATCACGCTCCCGAAGGTTTCATTCCGTTTGGACGCCGTTGGATATTCCTTTTCTTTGAATACTGAAATAGGCAAAAAAAAAAAGCAATACAGGCTGGGCCTCCGGTTAGTAGGTTGGTCCCAAAAATGATATAAATGTTTAAAATAAAGCCCATAAACATCCAAAAGGGGTAATATAATAGCATGGAACAATCAAAAATTATAGATACATTGGAGACGTATCACTCTACCTCTTCGACCGCCCAGGCTTTGTCAGACGTTCGAAGCCCCCACCCACGTGCGTGCCTGCCTTGAACTACACCGCAATCGACCCATGATCGGTCTGTAGTTAGGCACTCTCCACCTCCCTACCAACCCGTCCATGGCCGACATCACGCCTCGTAGGTGTTCTGTCAAAGGTCATTGAGTTTTTTTTGACCTTCTTGTTGTTTCCTAGAATAAGCACGATGGCGGGGTACGCGGTGATGGAGGATGACTTATTGTGCGATGCATGAAAAGTCATATCTACGGACTTTGTAGGTATGAGGAAAGAGGGCTCGACCTTTTGGCAAAACATGCATGATTTGTTTCATGAGGAAAAGCACTTTATGCCCTACAACAACCTGCATGTGATCCATGAACGCAATGTGAAGTCGCAGGCCATTAGTAGTACATCATCTCTAGCTCGTCATAAAGTTTTGTGTGGTGATTGCACAAGTGGAGAGGGTGTGTTTACCAGGCTAGCAAACAGTTGGTTTTCCTTCTTTTTGCTCCATATGTTTTTTTCTCGAGTACGCACGAGAGTGCATACTATATATTATAGAAGGAAAAGGGGGGTAAAGAGCCCCTCCACTTTGGGTTTACATATACATATTTACACCCAGAGTTCCACCTGGTGTATTACATATAACTAACTCCTCACCTCATTGCCCACTGCTAGAGCCGCAAAGAAGCTCTCTACGTCTGCCTTGATGATGACGGCCGTCTTCCACGCTCAGCCCTCCTCCTCAATACGGCATACTCCTCCCACTGATGGTGTTGCACCATCAAACACAATCGAGCTGCGATGTTTCCACAACTTCCACATGACGAGGAGGATGAGGGCGTGGATGTCCTTTCCCTCTCCTTTGTTTCCACCCTTACTCAAGCACCACTCAGTTAGCCTTGTGTCTCCGGTTGGTATCCACTCTTGCTTGTTCATCGCCATGCATATCCTTGTCCAAATCTCTCTCGCGAAGACGCATTTGGCGAGGATGTGGTCTATGGTTTCCTCCGCTTGGTCGCAGAATGGGCAAGCGTCCTGATGGTCCATCCCACGCCGTGCTAATCTGTCTGAGGTCCAGCACATGTTACGTAGGATGAGCCATGCAAAGAAATGACATCGCATCGGCGCCCTGGACCTCCACGTGAACTGCTCTATCGGCGCGGTCTAGCGGCCCCAGAATCTCGCATTGTATGTCGATTTGGTTGAGAAAGCACCGTTTGTCTCCCATGCCCAACGCACTGAGTCCTCTCTGTCCTAATCAAGGTGGATCTCCGCTAGACTGTCCCATAGTGTTAGATACTCCTGCAGTAACTCGGGTGATAATTCAGGCCCGATGTCAATGGCCCAGGCCGCATGATCGAGTCCTTGTGACACCGTTCTAGTAGATCTCACGTTCTACCTCACCAGACCATGTAAGGTGGGCGCAATATCCTGCACCCTGAGGCCCTCGATCCATCTGTCCTCCCAGAAGAGAGTGGACTCTCCGTTGCCCACAATTGCGTGTGTGGCCGCCCTGAAGATGCTCATGGATTTGTAGGGCACATGTATGTCGACTTCATTCCACGGTCTATCGGGGTCCCATTTCTTTAGCGATGGCCACCTTGCCTGCATGGCTATGTTGAGCCAGTGAAGGTTAGGTAACCCTAGTCCACCTACCCAGCGAGGCATACACACTTCCTCCCAGGCCACGGCACACTGCCCACCATTCGTCTGAGCTTTTCCTTTCCAGAGGAACCCCCTGCATATCTTGCCCATAGCCTTAAGTGTCTTGCTCGGGATGTCCAGGGCCATCATCGCATGGACGGGGACGGCACATAGTACTGATTTGACCAAGATCATTCTACCACTTTTTGGCATATTGGCTGCTTTCCAACTTGGTAAGTATGCTGCCAATTGGTCCACTAGCCCGGATAGTTGTGCCGCTGTTTGCTTTCTCACTGTGAGGGGTAGGCCTAGGTACTTGCATGGGAAAGTGCCAATCAAGCAACCTAGGATGTGAGTTACCTGCTCCACCTGGCGCTCACTGCATCTGATTGGCATTGCCGCGCACTTGGCAAGGTTCACACGTAAGCCAGAGGCACTTTCGAAGAGCTGTAAGATGGCGGCGCACGCTTGGAGGTCCAGAGTCTCCGGCTTAAGGAGGATCATGATGTCATCGGCAAACATTGAGACTCGTTGGGCCATGCCTCTCGGAGCCTGGGTTGAGAGGATTCCACTCTGGGCTGCTAGCTGGAACATCTTGTGCAATGGTTCCATGATGAGTATGAATAGCATTGGTGATAGGGGTGCTCCTTGTCGTAGACCCTGGCTGTTGAAAATTGGTCTGCCATGTGTGCCATTGATCATGATGCGGGTCGAGGAAGACGCTAACATACCACATAACCACTCCATCCACCTCGTACTGAAACCCATGTGATGCAGAACTTCTAGTAGGAAAGGTCATTGCACGGAGTTGAAAGCCTTTGATATGTCCATCTTGAGCATCATGGCTGGTTCTCTGAGCGCATGCAGCTTTCGCGCCATGCATTGTACGAGCATGAAGTTATCATGTATGGACCGTCCTTTGACCAAAGCGCTTTGGTGAGATCCCACCAAGCTAGGAAGCTCGCCGTCAAGCCTATCTGAGAGTGCTCTATCGAAGATCTTGATTGTGCCATGCACCAAGCTGACCGGCTGAAAGTCTTGACATCAACCGCTCCATCCACCTTTGGTAGCAGTGTGACAATTGCCTTGTTGATTGCTGGCAAACCTCTCATATCCCCACGTTGGAAGTAGTCCAGCGCCGCCATGATATCCAACTTGATTATGTCCCAGCACGATGAGTAGAATCTGCCGGTGAACCCGTCCGGCTCGGGCGCCTTATCCATGGGCATGGATTTTACCACCTTCCTCACGTCTTCTTCCATGAAGGCCACATCTAACCGCGACATGTCCACCGTTGGCAGTCCTAGGTTGTCCAGGTTGATGGAACGCTGCCTCCCCGGTGCCGATCCCAGGATATCTTCGTAATAGTTGTCCACCATATCCGCTAACTCCTCATGTCCAGTCGTGATAGTCGCTCCATTCATCATAGTGACAATGGTGTTTCTTCTTTGTCGCTGGCACACGCTTTGGTGGAACGGCCTTGTGCTCGCGTCTCCCTCCTTAAGATAGAGAATTCTGGACCTTTGTCGTGCGATGGATCGCTCCAAGGAGCATAAGGCCAGCAGCTTCCGTTTTCGGGTTTTCCGCGGTTCCCCTTCCTGGGTGGTGAGAGTCCATCCGTCCATCGCTTTGTCTAGGAGGGATATGACCTCAAGAGCAATCACAATCTGTAACTTGATGTTCCCAATCCACTTGTCTCTCCATTTCTTTAAACTCTTAGCCATTGCCCGTATTTTCTTATCAAGAGTTACGTACGGATTGCCTCCCGTAGGGATGGAGCCCCATGCTTGAGTGACGGTCTCGAAAAAACCTTCCGCCTTTGCCCAGAATGCTTCAAATTTGAATCTCTTGCCCATGCAGAGGTCGACATTCATATCCAGGAGCAGTGGGCAATGATCTGAGATGGTCGTGCCGATGGCCGAGAGGCGACATGTTGGGTACATGTCCTCCCACGTCGTAGTGGAGAAGATATGGTCTACTTTCTCCAAGGTAGGCGCAGATCTCTCATTTTACCATGTATATCTTCTCCCATTGAGGTAGATCTCCTTTAGTTCCAACGTATTCAGCTTGGCGCGGAAGCTGGCCAACATCCTCCTGTTTATTCTATTGTTGCTCTTGTCCTCCGGGTTGACGAGGAGGTTGAAGTCCCCCACGACTATCCAAGGCCCCGTGTGCAGGTCACAGATATCAACTAGTTCTTGCATGAACTCCAGTTGTTCGTGATCAAGTTGTGGCCCATAAACTCCTGTCAGCCACCAGTGTACACCTGCCGAGCTCGTGACCAAGGCCGTGAGTGTGTTCTCAGTGTAGTGCGGGCTCGAAAGTGCCACCACCGAGGCGCCCCACGCCAGGAGGATGCCTCCACGCGTCCCTGTGGCCGGAAGATAGTAGAAGTTTTCGAATTTATTACCAAGACAATGCTTCACTACATCTATTGTTACGACCTCCATCTTGGTTTCCTGAAGACAGACCACACTTGGGTTCGCCGCGTTCACCACCTGCGTCATGACATTTCTACGTGCCGGTGTGTTAAGGACACGCACGTTCCACACGAGAGTCTTGAAAGGTTGAGTATTCATGTTAAGATACCCACGGGGTTCCACCATTAACGGAGGATCTATTGACCAGCCGCTTCCATGTTCTCCTCTGCCAAGAGTGGCATTATCTCTGGTTCCCAACCGAAAAGCGCCAAGATCGCCGCGATGTGGGTATCACTCAGAGGCTTCTCGAACAGCTGTGCATATACCTGGAGCGCCTCGTCGCTTATCACCTCCCCCTCGTTAGCAAGGCAAACCTTGCGGATCAGCACGGACTGCCGTTTCGTGGTCAATTCATTGATTCACTCAATGTTGCCACTTGATAATAATCGTGTTTTATAGCTCGGACGCATTATCGTGTTGTACCCCGGGATGGAGGGCATGCCATTTACGCCCATACATCGTTGCGTGAAACACAAGGGGCACACTACGGGGGACGACATGTGCGGATTCGGACTCGAGTATCATTGAATTTGGAATCGGTGAATTTAATTGTAGAGCAACCGTTTATCTCGGATGTAATATTTACATTTGAACTATCGTCATACTAAGGATATTTGCAGGTTATTTATGGATGAATTGTGTTATTTTCTATAATAAGTAATGTGTACTTAAGAAGAAGAAAAATGGACGGCCGTTTAGGAGATAAGGTTGGATGGGAGGCTCCCGTATCCATGCCCGCGAATTAGTCCATACCAATTCAGGGACAAATAGTGTGTCTGTTTTGGGATGGGCGGGTGGAGATGCCCTAAATCCTTGGAATTACTACATTGTTGGTATTTTTTGCACCGAGTGGAATGAAATTGCTAGCTGTGGCAAAGCATCATACACGACGCTGCTGTCATAGGCCCACCAAATCAATCTGGATCCGGTCCGGGTCCGCATCAATGGCAGCGGCGAAGCGAAACAAAACGGAGCGCAACAATTTCCCTGGGCCGCGCTCGCTCGCCGCACAGGCGGACAACCAAAGCTCTCGCCCTCCTCCGCCGTGTCCACGTATAACACCCCTATACACACACGGCCGGACCGGCGCGTCGACGCCGCGGCCGAAAGCAACCGGCGGGCAACCGGACGCCACGCGACGGCCGGACCACCGCGCGCTCGCGGGGATCGCCAAGATTAGCAGCCTGTGGACCTGCGATGCTTAGGAGTAACCACTTATCATGCCCCCAGATAAGGCACCTGCCGCCTTAATAATTCCTCGCCCGTCCGGAACTAAAATCGTGCCCGCGGTTTCCAGAAATGCGCACCCGGCCCAGCGGCGGCGTCGGCCGGTGGTGTGACGTCCTAAGTGGCGAGACATGCCGCGCATGCACGCGCCCATGCCCGCAGGCCCAAACACGTGGTTCCGGCCACGAGCCCACCTGGCCGTCGTAGCTTAAGAAAGCAAAGGCTTATCCTCCCGCCCGATCGCTAGCTAGCTTGTTTATAGCCGTGACATGGGGGCGTTTCCCCGGGCGCATGGGACAAAGCTGCTGGCATGGCTTAAACGGGGAATTAAGTCGGCCGGAATTGGAGACTAGCTAGCCAGCCGGTTAAGCGGCACGGCACGGCACGGCAGGAAACGGAAACCCCGACCCCCAGCCCCAGCCCCAGCTCAGGTCAACTCTGCGGCACCGCCGTGCGCGAGATGATCGATCAGGGTCATTGCTGTTGCGGCGAGGTGAGAGCGAGTTACCGACCGGACCGGGCCGGGCCGGGGCGGGGACCCGATGTGGCCGGTCGTGCGTAGGGAGGGGGTAGCCTATCTGTTGCCGTTCCCGACGCTTCTCCCTATCGATCGGACACCGCTGGACCGTCGAAGCGCTCGCTGTGGACTCCGGGTGGCCGGCCATATGGCTATCGAAATGGCTGTCGCCGGGGACGGGACGGGACGGGACGGAGCTCTACCACGTTTTATTCCTCCGTCATTTCGCCATGGACGGACGGTCGGCCCTACGCCCGTCCTGCTTCAGTACTTGCTTTGCATGGAGCTAGTTTATGGTAGTCTCCAAACCTGAAGCCGAGCGAGCGGTAGAAACGCACTGTGTTACCATCCTTAACGTTTTCTTCGCTACACTACATGGTCGACGGACGGTAGAAACGCAACGCACAGTGTGCAGGAGGAGCACAGCGAGGGTTTTGTACGCTTGCGTGTGGTGCAGAGGCTACTACTTAATCAGGACCTGAAAATGACGTGTTGCGCACTTCGATGCTCTGGGGAAAGGCTAGCTCTAGCATTGCTTACATCACTCGACCCGGAAAACAGTTTTGGGTTAGAGTAAATAAATTTGCTTGACGCTGCCGGAGAGGCCTGTCCATGCATTCATGGATTTCACATCCCGAAAGAAACACAAGAAGCGGGATAATGTGTTGACCATGATCTAGACACGAGTAATAAGAAAAGAAAAGAGATGCAAAGACCAGATGTCACGATCAAATATTCGGAACCCCAATTTAAAAGGCATTGGAGCCAAACCGGGTGAAAAGGGCGGGGCGGAGAGGGACAGGCAGCAAAGACATGAGCACGAAGCAAAAGAACATACATCACGCCTCGGCCGGGACGCACACAGGGAGAGGGAGAGAGAGGAGAGGGGAGATCAGACAAGTGCGCGACTCGAGAGGGGAGGCGGTGAACAGGAGAGAAAGCGAGTTGGCTGCAGAGAGAGAAGCTAGGGAGGGAGGGAGAGGGTTACATCATCGCCTAGGCGCTGCAGGAGCCTTGGTGCAGCGGCGCGTCGTCAAAACTGGCAGCTAGCCAGATGGTGTCCACACTCTCTCCTGCGTCTCTTATCCCTTCATCCCAGTTTTAACCCTTGCTAAGCCCCTCTTAGCCCCGGCCTCCCCTCGAGAACACGCCGGCAAACCCACAGGCTTAGCCTGGCTACACACGGGCCGTCGGCGAGCATGGACTTCGACGACCACGACGACGGCGACGAGGAGATGCAGATGTCCATGCCCATGCCGGTGAGCTCCAGCTACGAGCCTCCGCCGCCGCTGTCCACGGGGTTTGGCGGCGCCGGGGTTGCGCCCAACAAGCCTCCTGGTGGTGGTGGTGGTGGTGCTGGTGGTGAGCTTGGCGGCCGTGTCAAGGCCCCCGGCGGCGGTGCCAGGTACCGCGAGTGCCTCAAGAACCACGCGGTCAGCATCGGAGGGCACGCCGTCGACGGCTGCGGCGAGTTCATCGCCGCCGGCGAGGAGGGCAGCATCGACGCGCTCCGCTGCGCCGCGTGCAACTGCCACCGCAACTTCCACCGGAGGGAGTCCGACTTCCCCCCGGGCGGCGAGGGCTCGCCCTTCTCTCCCACCGCAATGGTCCCCTACGGAGGCGTGCCGCACCACCAGTTCTCGCCCTACTACCGCACCCCGGCGGGCTACCTGCACCACCACCAGCACCACATGGCCGCGGCCGCCGCCGCCGCCGCGGCAGCCGCAGGGCACCCGCGCCCACTCGCGCTCCCGTCCACCTCCCACAGCGGCCGCGACGACGCCGACGAGCTGTCGGGCATGGCGGCGGGGCCCATGTCGGCGCTGGCCCCGCTGAGCAGCATGTCCCTCGGCGCCGGCCCGTCGGGGTACGGCTCCGGGTCCGGGTCCGGCAAGAAGCGGTTCCGCACCAAGTTCACACAGGAGCAGAAGGACAAGATGCTGGCCTTCGCGGAGCGCGTGGGGTGGCGCATCCAGAAGCACGACGAGGCGGCCGTGCTGCAGTTCTGCGACGAGGTGGGCGTCAAGCGCCACGTCCTCAAGGTGTGGATGCACAACAACAAGCACACCCTCGGCAAGAAGCCGCCCAGCATTTGACGGACCCCGCTCCCCCTGGCCGGCGACCGTCCGCGTGCACGATGCGTCTGGCGTCCTGGGCCAGAGCCGAGCTAGCTGATCGCCCCACCGTCACCGTGGCTAGCCTCCGATAGGTACCTGCATGTGCTTCTCTCGTTCAGCTTAGCTATAGCATTCGCGCTTGACGACGTTCCCCTCCGCTAGCGGTGCATGGCTAGCTTACATTAGGTTAATCTGTAGCGAGCGTTCCTTCGTTCTTGGCTGGATTAATTTAGGTGGTTGGTCCTCTATTTTATTTCATTTTTATTTCTATTTACTGTTGCTCATGTAATTCCTAGCTGTGGCGCCATGGCCATTTGCTGATTTCGTTCTTGCTGGGGAATGTACTGCCTGATCGATCAGCTAGCTGGCGAGGAATTGTATCTGGGGATCGGGGCTGCCTGCATGGCCATGGATTCCGTGCGTGCTCCTGAGTACTCCTATTTTTTTTTCCTTTTCGTTCTTGTCGTCGCTAGCTGGAGCTGCGTGCGTTGGGACAATTTTACTGATGGGTCCAGGTTTGCTAGTCGCTACCGCCTGCGTGCCATTGCTACTCCTAAAGAAGATAGACAACTGTTGCATTCCGTTCTTTGCTTAGCCATTTTCCTGCCCGCCTCACTCACTTTGGGCATTTGTTCGGGTGCTTAATTCTGCACAGACCAATGCTTCCCGTCCCCTCCATTGATCCAGGGATAAAAAAAAATCAGTTCTGCCCGGCGCCATGATCCATGCAGCAGAACTGTAGCAGCACACTCTCCATGACGTGCTCCACTGTTCTTGGCCCGATTTTTCTGTCTTTCTCGCCATGAATCAATGCAACCGTTCGCTCGCGTCCTGCCCCCGCATTTAACTCCCGCGTCTCGCGAGCAATGTTAAGGTTCTTCTCCTCCTCCTCCTCCTTGATTAGTTCTGCCCGCATTAAGGGCCTCTGGCCCTTTCTGCCGATTTACTCGCTTCTGCCCTGCATGCCTTTCCGTTTTTACTCCCGCCATCAACTGATCGATCGATCGATCGATCAGTCGCCTTTAATACCGGCGCAGGGGGCGCACGCGGCCGCTAGCTGCATTCATCACGGGTGGATACATGGACGGAGGGAGCTCCGGGACAAATTTATGGCGACGTACTTTGCCCTACGGTATGTGCATGTCAGCGCGTGTCGCTGTAGCACGGACGGAGCATATGCTGCGCTGAGCTGAGCTGATCACACCTCGCCGCCTGGCCGGACTGCATGCGCAAGGGAGAGGTGCGTGCAGCGCAGCGCAGTGCTGGCAGCTTTGCTTAGCTCAACACTCCACCCGTGTAGTATAGTCGCGGGTTGGGTCGATCGCTGTAGCTTTTGGGCCTGCGCTGCCATGCCAATGCCATTGCCATGCATGCATGTGCTCGCCGTACGTCGCGCCGGAGATCGATGCAGTGGGAGCAGCAGAGAGAGGCCGCAGCGTTCCAAAATGCAGCGATCTTTTCCCCTAGCACTGCGCCTCTTGCCCCTCTCCTCGTAAATGTCATCGTGTGACTTGGCTTTGGCCTTTTTGGGAGGCAGCCATGTCGATCGTCGACGCCGGACACGCCGGTGCTAAAACTTGTTGGAGCGCGTAGCTCACGCTCGCCTCGCCATGGCGTCGGCTCTTGCCCGATGTCCTCCTGTGCGCTGCACTGGTGCAACGTTTCGTTTGTGGCACTCGACTCATGGCACTTATGGATCGGAGTCCAGCGTACGTACGTGGTCCCGCTGAACTCTTCTGTAGAGAAACTTTCAATGGATTTTGGAGCGAGCGCTGTAGCAGCAGCAAGCTTTGCATTATGAATCAACGCCATGCTTGCTGCACGCCCCGAAAGGCGAGTGTGGCATATTTCTGTTTCGGGAGAGGTAGGATAGCCTGTTCTCGCTGCAGCCTGTTGCTCCTGTTTTTCGTTTTCTTTTCCTATCGGTGAATCATTGCATGTGATGTGTGCCAACGTACGAGGAGTATGTATATCCCACCCCTCCACCAAGAGAAAATTAGACCTAATACCTATCCCACCAATATTCCAGGTTTTTTTAGGATAAAGACACGCTTTATTATTGCTCAATAATTACCAGAAGAATACTCCCTTCATTTTATAATGGAGTGCGCCCATGCTTTTTGAGATTTAATTTTAACCATCGTGGGCAACTGCGGCGGGAGCAAAAATTATACCATTGGATTCATGTTTGAAAGAAGCTTTCAATGGCATAATTTTTGCTCCCGCCCCAGTGGTCAACATTGGTTAAATTTATGGTCAAACTTAAATCTCAAATAACACAGACGCACTACGTTATGAAATGAAGTAAGTACAGGATTAAGCCCACTACCAGTAATATCTTTGTTGTCAATCGAGCACGAGAAGCAGTGTTAAGCCCACTAGCAACACTAGTTTCTCTTGTACCTGATAGCTCCCAGATTACAGTGTTCTTGTCTACAGGAGCGGCCGCAACATCAGTAGAAGTTTTTTTTTTCTTTTCCGGCAAAACAGCGGTAAAAGTTGATGCCCTGATTAACCTAGCACGACCTATAAGCTTGCACGATGTGAAGGTGACACTGAACGATTAGAAATAGTTGGAACGGACGGTACAGATCAATTAATGCTGCCGAAGTAAGTTGTTCTCCTCCTGTTTTCCCGTTTCCTTTTCTTTCTTTAGGTGTTGCACATGCGGAAAAAACCCTTATACACCTGGTTGTATATGCACCTGATAAAAATAAGTAATTCAACAAAAAAGGTTGATCTTTGAAACATTTTTTGGCAACAAACTTGACCTACTGCCTCACTCATATAAAAAATTTGACAAAAGAAAACTACTGCAAAAATTCAGAGCATAAATACAAATTTCCATGACAATATAGAGCGAATAGTACCTCTAATAGTGTTGATTTTGTCTTTTTCACCAACAATACCACGAAAGTCATTTCGACCCCAAAATTACAAAGATGACATGTGGATTACTCAAAAGAATGAAGTCCCATTCTTTCTCGAAATTTTGTAAAAACGGAGGTGGACAAGTGTAACACTTTATAAAGTTTGTTGCTAAAATCTTTCATGATTTTTCGAACATTTTTTAATTTGCTCCCTTCGTTCACAAATAAGATGTTTTAGTTATTTTGATATGGACTACATACAGGCTGAAATGAATTAACAAACACACTAAAGCATACTATCTGTATACATCTGAATCTGACAAAAGTTAGAACATCTTATACTTGTGAACAGAGGAAGCACTGCTTTAAAAAAAACGGGCGCACCTACTCCTGTGTACAGAGGCACGTTTACATTCCAAATAGATAACAGAGATAGCCTAAAACACATTCGTTTTTCTTAAAAGGAGGCAAATAATTTGCCTCATCTATTCATTTAGCATGAGAGAATTGTCTAGTTAATTAGTGAAAACCGGTATTACTCAAAAGAATGAAGTCCATGAATCCATGATCGCATGGTAGCGCACCTGATTAGGCACACAACGCCTTTGCTTAATAATAGCAACTGCCACAACGACAAATAAGACCATTGCTAAGCAGCCACGCGTATACGAGCTGAGGCTAGCAGATCGATGTGGAAAATTCAACGTGTAAAAGGTTCGTAATTTGAACGCACCGTCCTCTGTAGAGGGTAATTTCTAACTCTCTGTAAAACCATTTTGACGATTCCAGCCTGGACCTCGAATTGGTTAGCGAGCAGATATGCCACGTCACACAGATGAGCGCGGCGGTCGCATAAATGGCAAATGGCGAGGTGTGGTAAAGTCGCTTAACAGTGACCACCACTGTTGCGTCTTTGTTGTACTTGCTGACACGAGTAGACAGAATTAGAGATCCAGTCAAGGAAACTGTGCTCGCGGGTCCCCGAACCTCCAGCAGCACGATCATAAGGCGTAATGGTCACTTAAGTACTCCCTCCGGTCCTTTTTACTCTGCATATTAGGTTTGTCTGAAGTCAATCTCATCCAACTTTGACCAAGTTTATATAAAAAATTATTGACATTTACATAACAACACCAACATCATTAGATTCATCTCGGAATATATTTTCATATTATATTTATTAGATATTATAGATGCTAATAATTTCTAATATAAATTTGGTCAAACTTAGCTAAGTTTGACTTTCGGCAAATCCAATGTGCAGAGTAAAAAGGACCGGAGGGAGTACGACTTACTCCATGGCCACTATGCATCTGCGTGGTGGTCACACACACCGGACTCAAGTGTATATACGGCACTGTGGCCTGATCTTGTCCGTTACCGTGGCCCGCCATTGCGATATTGCATGCAAGGCCGGCCGGGCTCCCCCCGCCCCCTGTCAACGTTAGAAAAAAGGAGCTTAAAGTCAACCAGGGCCTTGCGCAGGCTATCTGATGATGATGGATGGTGCAGCACTGTGCTGTCATGTAGCAGCAGCTAGGGCATGCTGCTATGTGAAACGACGCCTTTGAAACATCTAATCGTCGGCCCTACTAATCACTGCTTCAGTTCCAAGCGTGATATCATGTCACGAGCCATTTCCCAGGCAGATAGCGTCTGCATGCGTCGCTTGCTCTTGTCGAGCGCACTCATGCATGCATGCAGCTTGCTTATCACATAGGATCAGACATTGGTTGCTGTTTGCCATGATATCAGTTGAGGCTGTTAATTATTTGTACATTTTTCTTTCGAAAAAATAGTTATGTTATGAAAATTCATCGAAAGTATAAAGCATCTCAAATATAGTAAAAATTACATTAAAATCCCTAGACCATCGAACGACCACCACCGTCACCCGAACAAAGAGCTGACGCGCCATTGTCGCCGCTCCTCTACCGAAGCTAGCTTGTCCTTGTCGATGACAACCTGGAAAGTCTTCATGCACGTGTCCTTAGGACCAGAGCTCTAGAGTCGTGGTGGTCGCATTCGCATGTGCCCCTAACGACCAACTAACACCAACTATAGCCATCACGCACACACGATAGAAAACTAACCTCGCCGCCCCAAGGAGACGACAAGAATCTATGCCGGAGCTTCGTCGGCTACGTCTGCATGAACGAACTAGAGGAGGATCGGAGTCCGGAAGACAAACTCAAAGAAGAGCCGCCATCCGACTGAACGCCGCACATGCAAGGACTAAAATACCCTAAGCTAAACTACTAGCCGGAGCGATGGCACCGGGATTCCACTTCCCGCAGCGGCAAGCAAAAGGGAGACGAACCCTCGGGCCTGCCAATGAAGTCTGGAAGGGATAGTTTGCCCTACCCTCGAGGCAAAGGAAAGAAGACTATTGGAGAAGAGTTTTATCATGCCTTGAGACTAGGATTTTCTTTTCTCAGGCTTAATGGACCTCTTGAACGCTGTTATTCTTCTTTATTAATTGGATGAGTCAAAGCTTTTGCCTCCGTTTTAATATTTTTATCTGTTTATTTGTTGCAATCACATTTTCAGTCCCTGCTAATTTGTCCAGGAATCAATCAATATGAGTATTTCACTATGATTACTCAGCAAGTGACCGGCTACAATGAATTGGAGGCGACAAATGAATGCTGAAGCGGAGCTTTTGTCAGTGCAAACTAAAGACTGTGGCGCTACCCTTCCTTCCTTTTTGTGCCGACGGTCCGGGGGCAAAAGCGAGGGCAGAGGCGACACTGATACGGACATGGCAATGCATTCCATGGTGCGTGCACGGACTTGAATAATAATAATAATGAGCGTCTTCCATTCTCCTCCCTGCAGATCGCATGCTGCACATTGATGCCTCGAGTGCATGCAGTGATGCAGGTGCAGCTATGAGCTAGGCTATCCTGCCTGCCTGCGTAAAGCGAGCCCCGGCCCGGAAGAAAGTTGGGGGGCACGGCACGGCATGTATAAAGAAGCGGACGGACTCGATCGTCCTGCCATGCATGCATGCATGCATGCATGCGTGGATGTTTGCTTCCATCTGAGTTCTGAGGTTTTTCGTGCTGTGTCAGGCAGCCCCTTCCGGAATTTCTGGCGAGGAAGGCAGCTTTAGCCTAGCAGTAGCACCTCTCTCTACGATGGAAAGATGGCGCGTGCTCGGTCGGTCGATCACGCTACGCTGTTGTGGTATCATGGCTGAGTCTTGAGAAAAAGCATTTGCAGATCTATCATGGGATCATCCACCCGTGGAGCTCGGGTCGCTACATGAGATGGCGTAAAGTGCGTTTGGAAAATTCTGAAAGCTGTTTGGACCGTCGGCAAGCAGCGAGAAGGTGGCCATCAATGTGGATCTATGGTAGTGTACGTGCACTCGACCATACACCCCGGCCGGCACGTTCCCGCGGGGCCGTCAACCGCGCGATCCAGCGGGCGTTTGACCGGCGTCGGTAGGATCTGTCGGTAGGCACGGAATCTCTCGTCTTTTTCTCCCTGTTATTCCCGGTCGCGGGTCGCGGCCGGTCATGATTGTTATTCGCCGCGGTGGTAGCCGGGAGGGAGACGGAGAAACGAAAAGCCCCCACCGGGCCGTGCAAAAGCGGGGGGCCGATTAGCCAACACGGGCGGGCGGGGCGGACGCATGCATGCGAGCGAGCGCGCTTGCATCGGAGAAAGCGCGGGCGCGGCCGGGAGCAAGGGGGAGGGAGGGAGAGAGAGGCCGAGCGCGGCCCCGCGGCGCCGGGGTCTCGCTGATTGGGACGTATCGGACGCGGAAAGGCGCGCCTGATAGGGACAAAACGACGCGCTGCCTTCTCGCTCGCGGCCTGCTCCGCCTTTGGGCTTCAGGTCTTGCTTGCCGGTTGGTTGCCAGGTTGCTGTGATATGCGATGTGTCCGCTCTGCCTGGCCTGGCATGGCTTGTTGGCTCGCACCCATCTGGGCCGGCCGAGCTTTGTCTCGAACCGGAGCCGTGATTGACTGCTTGTGACTTGTGAGGCAAAGGGTTTTGTGGTCCGTCTCAGCTTGTGATGGAACAATCGCCGGCGCAACCGTGGGGGTTGGAGCAACAGAGTTTAGAGCATCTCCAGTCGTTCGGCCTCTCAGGGCTTGAAATAGCGCAGCCGTGGGCGCGTCGGCTAAAAATCAGCCTGGGGCGGTCGGGTTCCCAGCCGCCGCCCCAAGTCGCCCCTAGGCGCCGATTCGGCCCACTTTCAGTGCAAACTGGTGCAGTTTTCGATTCATTTTCGGCATAAATTGGCCCATTATCGGCGCAAATTGATCAATTTTGGCCCATATTCGGCGTGCTTCGGCACAATTTCAACAGAAGCTATTTTTATCACATAGTTCATCACAGAAAATCAATAGAAATCAAATCAAATAGTTCAATACAAATTATATAGTTAATAGTTCAACAAAATTAAAACTCATATTTCATCACGGCCAGCTAGATGTTGCCCTTGAGCCTCCATAGGTGTTCCATCAGATGCTGCTGAAGTTGTTGATGCATCAATGGGTCTCAAATCTCCTGACGCATATTGAGGAAGGCAGTCCAGATTGCCAGTAGGTGGTGATCAACTTGGGCATGAGGACGCTGCCTGTAATATGGTTCAGTGTCAAACACTAACTCTTCCTGCTCGCTCTCAATGATCAAATTGTGCAAGATGACACAACAAGTCATGATCTCCCACATTTGATCTTTCGACTAGGTCTGAGCGGGGTACCTGACAACAACAAATCGAGATTGGAGCACACCAAATGCCCGATCGACATCCTTCCTGCAAGCCTCCTGAACCTTCGCAAAGTGGGAGTTCTTGCCTCCTGGCACAGGGTTTGAGATAGTCTTCACAAATGTGGACCATCTCGAATAGATGCCATCTGCTAGGTAGTATCCCTTGTTGTAGTGCCGCCCATTGATCTCAAAGTTCACCGGAGGAGAATGGCCTACAACAAGCTTGGCAAAGACAGGGGAGCACTGAAGGAAATATGCCCTAGAGGCAATAATAAAGTTATTATTTATTTCCTTAATTCATAATAAATGTTTATTATTCATGCTAGATTTGTATTAACCGGAAACTTAGTACATGTGTAAATACATAGACAAAACATATAGTACCTAGTATGCCTCTACTTGACTAGCTCGTTAATAAAAAATGATTATGTTTACTAACCATAGACATGTGTTGTCATTTGATGAACGAGATCACATCATTAGGAGAATGATGTAATGGACATGACCCATCCGTTAGCTTAGCATTATGATCGTGTTAGTTTCATTGTTACTGCTTTCTTCATGACTTATACAAGCTCCACAGACTATGATTATGCGACTCCCGAATACCGGAGGAACACTTTGTGTGCTACCAAACGTCACAACGTAAATGGGTGATTATAAAGGTGCTCTACAGGTGTCTCCGGAGGTGTTTGTTGGGATGGCATAGATCGAGATTAGGATTTGTCACTCCTTGTTTCGGAGATGTATCTCTGGACCCTCTCGGTAATACTCATCACAATAAGCCTTGCAAGCATTGTGACTAATGAGTTAGTTGCGGGATGAAGTATTACGGAACAAGTAAAGAGACTTGCCGGTAACGAGATTGAACTAGGTATTGAGATACCGACGATCGAATCTCGGGCAAGTAACATACCCATGACAAAGGGAACAACGTATGTTGTTATGCGGTTTGACCGATAAAGATCTTCATAGAATATGTAGGAACCAATATAAGCATCCAGGTTCCGCTATTGGTTACTGACCGAAGACGTGTCTCAGCCATGTCTACATAGTTCTCGAACCCGTAGGGTCCGCATGCTTAACGTCGATGACGATTAGTATTATGAGTTTATGTTATATGATGTACCGAAGATTGTTAGGAGTCCCTGATGTGATCATGGACATGACGAGGAGTCTCGAAATGGTCGAGACATAAAGATTGATATATTGGACAACTATATTCGGACACCGGAAGTGTTCGGGAGAAGTTTCGGATAAAACCGGAGTGCCGGAGGGTTACCGGAACCCCCCGGGGAACTAATGGGCCTCGATGATCCCTAGTGGCGAGAGAGAAGGGCCGGCCAGGGCAGGCCACACGCCCCTCCCCCTGAGCCCAAATAGGACAAGGAAAGGGGGTGGGGGGGGCCTTGCCTTTCCCCTCTCCCTCTCCTTCCTTCCCCCTCTCTCCCTTTAGGTGGAAACCTACTAGGACTTGGAGTCCTAGTAGGATTCCCCTACTGGGGCCCGCCCTAGGAGGGCCAGCCGGCCTCCCACTTGCTCCTTTATATACGGGGCAAGGGGGGACCCTAGAACACACAAGTTGATAATTGTTTTAGCCGTGTGCGGTGCCCCCCTTCACAGTTACACACCTCGGTCATATCATCGTAGGGCTTAGGCGAAGCCCTGCGCCGGTAACTTCATCATCACCGTCACCATGCCGTCGTGCTGATGAAACTCTCTCTCGACCTCAGATGGATCTAGAGTTCGTGGGATGTCACCGAGCTGAACGTGTGTAGATCGTGGAGGTGCCGTACCTTCAGTGCTAGGATCGGTCGAATCGTGAAGACGTACGGCTACATCAACCTCGTTGTCATAACGCTTCCGCTTTCGGTCTACGAGGGTACATAGACAACACTCTTCCCTATCATTGATATGCATCATCTAGAGATAGATCTTGCATGATCGTAGGAATTTTTTTAAAATTACCGCGTTCCCCAACAGTGGCATCCGAGACAGGTCTATGCGTAGATGTTATATGCATGAGTAGAACACAAAGAGTTGTGGGCGATAATATTCATACTGCTTACCAGCATGTCATACTTTGATTCGGCAGTACTGTTGGATGAAGCGGCTCAGACCGACATTACGCGTACGCTTATGCGAGACTGGTTCTACTGACGTGCTTTGCACATAGGTGGCTGGTGAGTGTCTGTTTCTCCAACTTTAGTTGAATCGAGTGTGGCTATGCCAGGTCCTTGTTGAAGGTTAAAACAACACACTTGACGAAAAATCGTTGTGGTTTTGATGCGCAGGTAAGAACGGTTCTTGCTAGAATCTCGTAGCAGCCACGTAAAACTTGCAACAACAAAGTAGAGGATGTCTAACTTGTTTTTGCAGAGCTTGCTGTGATGTGATATGGTCAAGCATGATGTGATATAAATTGTTGTGTGAGATGATCATATTTTGTAACAAAGTTATCGGCAACTCGCAGGAGCCATATGGTTGTCGCTTTATTGTATGCAATGCAATCGCCATGTAATTGTTTTACTTTATCACTAAGCAGTAGCGATAGTCATAGTAACAATAGGTGGCGAGACGACAGGTGTCGCGCCGGTGATGTTGGACATCAAGACGATGCTTCGGTGATGGGGATCATGAGCACAAGATGATGATGGCCATATCATGTCACGTATTTTGATTGCATGTGATGTTTATCCTTTATGCATCTTATTTTGCTTAGAACGTCGGTAGCATTATAAGATGATCCCTTACTAAATTTTAAGGTACAAGTGTTCTCCCTGAGTATGCACCGTTGCTACAGCTCGTCGTGCCGAGACACCACGTGATGATCGGATGTGATAAGCTCTACATTCATATACAACGGGTGCAAGCCAGTTTTGCACACGCAGAATACTCGGGTTAAACTTGACGAGCCTAGCATATGCAGATATGGCCTCGGAACATTGAGACCAAAAGGTCGAGCGTGAATCATATAGTAGATATGATCAACATAGTGATGTTCACTATTGAAACTACTCCATCTCACGTGATGATCAGACATGGTTTAGTTGATCTGGATCACGTGATCACTTAGATGATTAGAGGGATGTCTATCTAAGTGGGAGTTCTTAAGTAATATGATTAATTGAACTTTAATTTATCATGAACTTAGTACCTGATAGTATTTTGCATGTCTATGTTGTTGTAGATCAATGGCCCGTGCTACCATTCCTTTGAATTTTAATCCGTTCCTAGAGAAAGCTAAGTTGAAAGATGATGGCAGCAACTATACGGGCTGGGTCTGTAACTTGAGGGTTATCCTCATTGCTGCACAGAAGAATTATGTCCTGGAAGCACCGCTAGGTGCCGTGCCTCTCGCAGATACTCTCGATGGCGTTAAGAGCGTCCGCGAGCAAAGCTGATGACTACTCGATAGTTTAGTGTGACATGCTTTACAACTTAGAATCAGGACTTCAAAGATGTTTTGAATGTCATGGAGCATATACGATGTTCCAAGAGTTGAAGTTAATATTTCAAGCAAATGCCCGAGTTGAGAGATATGAAGTCTCCAACAAGTTCGACAGCTGCAAAATGGAGGAGAATAGTTCTTTCAGTGAACACATACTCAAAATGTCTAATTATCATAATCACTTGATCAACTGGGAGTTGATCTTCTAGTTGATTGTGTCATTGATAGAGTTCTTCAATCACTGCCACCAAGCTATAAAGGCTTCATGATGAACTACAATATGCAAGGGATGAACAAGACTATTTCCGAGCTCTTCACGATGCTAAAGGCCGAGGAGGTAGAAATCAAAAAGGAGCATCAAGTGTTGATGGTCAATAAGACCACTAGTTTCAAGAAAAAGGGCAAAGGAAAGAAAGGGAACTCCAAGAAGAATGGCAAAAAGGTTGCTGCTCAAGAGAAGAAACCCAAGTCTGGACCTAAGCCTGAAACTGAGTGCTTCTACTGCAAAGGAAATGGTCACTGGAAGCGGAACTGCCCCAAGTATTTGGCGGATAAGAAGGATGGCAAAGTGAGAGGTATATTTGATATACATGTTATTGATGTGTACTTAACTAATGCTCAAAGTAGAGCTTGGTTATTTGATACGGGTTCTGTTGCTCATATTTGCAACTCGAAAAAGGGGCTACGGATTAAGTTAAGATTGGCTAAGGACGAGGTGATGATGCGCATGGGAAATGGTTCCAAAGTTGATGTTATCGCGGTCGGCACGCTACCTCTACATCTACCATCGGGATTAGTTTTAGACCTAAATAATTGTTATTTGGTGCCAGCGTTGAGCATGAACATTATATTTGGATCTTATTTAATGCGAGACAGTTATTCATTTAAATCAAAGAATAATGGTTGTTCTATTTATATGAGTAATATCTTTTATGGTCATGCACCCCTGCTGAGTGGTCTATTTTTGTTGAATCTCGATAGTATTGATACACATATTCATAGTGTTGAAGCCAATAGATTGAAGTTTAATAATGATAGTGCAACTTATTTGTGGAACTGCTGTTTAGGTCATATCGGTGTAAAGCGCATGAAGAAACTCCATGCTGATGGACTTTTGGAATCACTTGATTATGAATCACTTGGTGCTTGTGAACCGTGCCTTATGGGCAAGATGACTAAAACTCCGTTCTCCGGAACAATGGAACAAGCTACTGACTTGTTGGAAATAATACATACCAATGTATGCAGACCAATGAGTATTGAGGCTCATGGTGGGTATCGTTATTTTCTTACCTTCACAGATGATTTGAGCATATATGGTTATATCTACTTAATGAAGCATAAGTTTGAAACATTTGAAAAGTTCAAGGAAGAGTGAAGTGGAAAATCATCGTATCAAGAAAATAAAGTTTCTACGATCTGATCGTGGAGGAGAATATTTGAGTTACGAGTTTGGTCTTCATTTGAAACAACATGGGATAGTTTCACAATTAACGCCACCTGGAACACCATAGCGAAATGGTGTGTTCGAACGTTGTAACCGTACTTTATTAGATATGGTGCGATCTATGATGTCTCTTACTGATTTATCGCTATCGTTTTGGGTTATGCTTTAGAGACGGCTGCATTCACTTTAAATAGGGCACCATCAAAATCCGTTGAGACGACGCCTTATGAACTGTGGTTTGGCAAGAAACCAAAGTTGCCATTTCTTAAAGTTTGGGGCTGCGATGCTTATGTGAAAAGCTTCAACCTGATAAGCTCGAACCCAAATCGGAGAAGTGCGTCTTCATAGGATACCCAAAGGAAACTATTTGGTACACCTTCTATCACAGATCCGAAGGCAAAATCTGTGTTGTTAAGAATGGATCCTTTCTAGAGAAGGAGTTTCTCTCGAAAGAAGTGAGTGAGAGGAAAGTAGAACTTGATGAGGTAGTTGTACCTTCTCCCTTATTGGAAAGTAGTTAAATCACGTAAATCAGTTCCGTGATTCCTACACCAATTAGTGAGGAAGCTGATGATGATGATCATGAAGCTTCAGATCAAGTTACTACCGAACCTCGTAGGTCTTCCAGAGTAAGATCCACACCAGAGTGGTACGGTAATCCTGTTCTGGAAGTCATGTTACTAGACCATGATGAACCTACGGACTATAAGGAAGCGATGATGAGCCCAGATTCCGCGAAATGGCTAGAAGCCATGAAATCTGAGATGGGATCCATGTATGAGAACAAAGTGTGGACTTTGGTGGACTTGCCCGATGATCGGCAAGCCATAAATAAATAGATCTTTAAGAAGAAGACTGACGCAGACGGTAATGTTACTATTTACAAAGCTCGACTTGTTGTGAAAGGTTTTCGGCAAGTTCAAGGAGTTGACTATGATGAGACTTTCTCACCCGTAGTGATGCTTAAGTCTGTCCGAATCATGTTAGCAATTGCTGCATTTTATGATTATGAAATTTGGCAAATGGATGTCAAAAGTGCATTCCTGAATGGATTTGTGGAAGAAGACTTGTATATGATACTACCAGAAGGTTTTGTCGATCCAAAGGGTGCTAACAAAGTGTGCTAGCTCCAGCGATCCATTTATGGACTGGTGCAAGCCTCTCGGAGTTGGAATAAATGCTTTGATAGTGTGATCAAAGCATATGGTTTGATACATAGTTTTGGAGAAGCCTGTATTTACAAGAAAGTGAGTAGGAGCTCTATAGCATTTCTAATCTTATATGTAGACAACATATTGTTGATTGGAAATGATATAGAATTTCTGGATAGCATAAAGGGATACCCGAATAAGAGTTTTTCTATGAAAGACCTCGGAGAAGCTGCTTACATATTGGGCATCAAGATCTATAGAGATAGATCAAGACGTTTAATTGGACTTTCACAAAGCACATACCTTGATAAAGTTTTGAAGAAGTTCAAAATGGATCAGTCAAAGAAAGGGTTCTTGCCTGTGTTACAAGGTGTGAAGTTGAGTCAGACTCAATGCCTGACCACTACAGAAGATAGAAAGAAAATAAAAGTCATTCCATATGCTTCAGCCATAGGTTCTATCATGTATGCAATGATGTGTACCAGAGCTGATGTATGTCTTGCTATAAGCATAGCAGGGAGGTACCAAAGTAATCCCGGAGTGGAGCATTGGACAGCCGTCAAGAACATCCTGAAATACCTGAAAAGGACTCAGGATATGTTTCTTGTTTATGGAGGTGGAAAAGAGCTCATCGTAAACGGTTACGTCGATGCAAGCTTTGACACTGATCCGGATGACTCTAAGTCGCAAACCGAATACGTATTTCTATTGAATGGAGGAGCTGTCAGTTGGTACAGTTCCAAGCAGAGCGTTTGAAGTGGAGTACATTGCTACTTCGGAAGAAGCAAATGAAGGAGTTTGGATGAAGGAGTTCATATCCGATCTACATGTCATACCTAGTGCATCGGGTCCAATGAAAATCTTTTCTGACAATAGTGGTGCAATTGCCTTTGCAAAGGAATCCAGATTTCACAAGAGAACCAAGCACATCAAGAGACGCTTCAATTCCATTTGTCATCAAGTATCAGAAGGGTGTTGGAAATATGCCCTAGAGGCAATAATAAATTAGTTATTATTATATTTCCTAGTTCATGATAATCGTTTATTATCCATGCTATAATTGTATTGATAGGAAACTCAGATACATGTGTGGGTACATAGACAACACCATGTCCCTAGTAAAGCGTCTAGTTTACTAGCTCGTTGATCAATAGATGGTTATGGTTTCCTGACCATGGACATTGGATGTCGTTGATAACGGGATCACATCATTATAAGAATGATGTGATGGACAAGACCCAATCCTAAGCCTAGCACAAAGATCGCGTAGTTCGTATGCTAAAGCTTTTCTAATGTCAAGTATCATTTCCTTAGACCATGAGATTGTGCAACTCCCGGATACCGTAGGAATGCTTTGGGTGTACCAAAGCGTCACAACGAATCGGGTGGCTATAAAGGTGCACTACTGGTATCTCGAAAGTGTCATTGGGTTGGCACGAATCGAGACTGGGATTTGTCACTCCGTGTGACGGAGAGGTATCTCTGGGCCCACTCGGTAGGACATCATCATAATGTGCACAATGTGATCAAAGAGTTGATCACGGGATGATGTGTTACGGAACGAGTAAAGAGACTTGTCGGTAATGAGATTGAACAAGGTATCGGTATACCGATGATCGAATCTCGGGCAAGTACAATACCGCTAGACAAAGGGAATTGTATACGGGATTGATTGAGTCCTTGACATCGTGGTTCATCCGATGAGATCATCGTGGAACATGTGGGAGCCAAAACGGGTATCCAGATCCCGTTGTTGGTTATTGACCGGAGAACGTCTCGGTCATGTCTACATGTCTCCCGAACCCGTAGGGTCTACACACTTAAGGTTCGATGACGCTAGGGTTATAAAGGAAGTTTGTATGTGGTTACCGAATGTTGTTCGAGTCCGGATGAGATCCCGGACGTCACGAGGAGTTCTGGAATGGTCGGAGGTAAAGATTTATATATGGGAAGTCCTGTTTTGGTCACCGGAAAAGTTTCGGGATTTATCGGTAAAGTACCGGGACCACCGGGAGGGCCCTGGGGGTCCACCAAGTGGGGCCACCAACCCCGGAGGGCTACATGGGCCAAGTGTGGGAGGGGACCAGCCCCAGGTGGGCTGGTGCGCCCCCCACAAGGGCCCAAGGCGCCTAGGGTTTGGGAAGGGGGTGCTTCCACCTAACTTGGGGGGGCAAGTTTCCCCTCTTCCCCCCTTGGCCGCCACCCTTAGATGGGATTGGGGCTGCCGCACCCCTTGGGGTGGAAACCCTAGAGGGGGCGCACCCCCTCCCTCTCCCCTATATATAGTTGAGGTCTTGAGGGCTGCCAAGAAATGAGTTTTGACCTCTCCCTGGCGCAGCCCTACCTCTCTCCCTTCTCCTCTCTCGCGGTGCTTGGCGAAGCCCTGCAGGATTGCCACGCTCCTCCACCACCACCACGCCGTTATGCTGCTGCTGGACGGAGTCTTCCTCAACCTCTCCCTCTCTCCTTGCTGGATCAAGGCGTGGGAGACGTCACCGGGCTGTACGTGTGTTGAACGCGGAGGTGCCGTCCGTTCGACACTAGGATCTCCGGTGATTTGGATCACAACGAGGACGACTCCTTCAACCCCGTTCTCTTGAACGCTTCCGCTTAGCGATCTACAAGGGTATGTAGATGCACTCTCCTTCCCCTCGTTGCTGGTTTCTCCATAGATAGATCTTGGTGACACGTAGGAAAATTTTTAATTTTTGTTACGTTCCCCAACAGTGGTATCAGAGCTACATCTATTGCGTAGATTCTTTGCACGAGTAGAACACAAAGTAGCTGTGGGCGTTGATGTTGTTCAATATGCTTACCGTTGCTAGTCCAATCTTGATTCGACGGCATCATGGGATGAAGCGGCCCGGACCGACCTTACACGTACTCTTATGTGAGACAGGTTCCACCAATTGACATGCACTTGTTGCATAAGGTGGCTAGCGGGTGCCAGTCTCTCCCACTTTAGTCGGATCGGATTCAATGAAAAGGGTCCTTATGAAGGGTAAATAGCAATTGACATATCACTTTGTGGTTTTTGCGTAGGTAAGAAACGTTCTTGCTAGAAACCCATAGCAGCCACGTAAAACATGCAAACAACAATTAGAGGACGTCTAACTTGTTTTTGCAGGGTATGTTATGTGATGTGATATGGCCAAGAAGAATGTGATGAATGATATGTGATGTATGAGATTGATCATGTTCTTGTAATAGGAATCACGACTTGCATGTCGATGAGTATGACAACCGGCAGGAGCCATAGGAGTTGTCTTAATTTATTGTATGACCTGCGTGTCATTAAACAACGCCATGTAATTACTTTACTTTATTGCTAACCGGTAGCCATAGTAGTAGAAGTAATAAGTTGGCGAGACAACTTCAAGGATACCCCCTATAAAGCAACACATGTTCTACAACGTTTTACCTATATGGTGTAAAAATCACGATAGATACGGATATAAACGATGCAGCATATGCGTTGTAGACTTGCACCTCGTGAGACCCTATTGAGTGCAACAGATCTTATATGTTGCCATTTATTGTTGCAAATTATATGTGTTATAAAACTACAAATATACATAATTAAAAATAGAAATTAATTCAGCAAAAAAAAAAGACACGCGGTACACATGGTTAATAATGTGGTAAAATCTGTGCTAACTGTCCTAGACAAACCAAATCGCGAAGTAACAAATCTTCCTCTTCTATTCTCGATCCGATTGATATTGCCCTTCATATCCGGATCGATCTAGGTCTCTCCCTCTGACTACGACACAAATCAATCATCCAATCTCCTCTCTTTTTTTTTGACAGCAATCCAATCTCCTCTCGTGAGGCTTGAAGGCGGACGGAAAGGGGAGCGGCGAAAAGGCGGCGACGGATTTGGCGGCGGCGGAAGGCGGCGACAGACAGGGAGCGGCGGCTTTGCGAACAACCTGAAAGGAGAAGCGAGAAGGCAGCGGTAGGAGGGCTGGAAGTCGTCTGCTAGCGCCCCTTGCTCCTCGGGCCGCCACTCCGACCTGCCCGCCGTCGGTCTGCTGCTCCTCCGGCCGGCCATCTTCTCCCTCGCCGTGCGGGGACAGCAAGATCGACCACCGAGGTAAACCTCCTCCTTCCTTCTCCTCTCATCTACTCAACTTATTTGTGGGCACACGGAGACATGGCCGTGGGATGTAGGTGGATTTGGTAGATGTGAAGGGATGGATTTCAGAGTTGTACAAGATACCACAGGCTATGTTGATTGTTTGGACTACCCTCGATATTCGACCAATTCCAATAGTCCGTGAAGGGACTACCAACATAAGTTCTATAGTTGTTTGGACTACTCTGTCGGCTCCCATGACTGCGAATAAGTGCCATAACATTTTTAAGCTAAACGACTACCCTGGCTGTGTTGTTTTGTTCTATAGTTGCTTTTGTGTGTAGATTATCACCGAGTAGTATTGTAACTAAGCGTGTTACCGTCGAGTATTTCACCGATGTTATTTGGGTACTTGACTAGATTATTGATTTTTAGAAACATCTCTATTGCTCTGCTATTTCTAGAACTTGACGTAACTGAATTATAGCTGTAGCTATGTAACTAAATCTGTTATTTTAGAACACCATTGGTTTTAATTGGGTATTGTCTTCTCGAAAGTGCAGTCCACTTTAGATTTCGGTTGTATCGATTTTCTGAACAATTGGAGAAATGATTCATATGATTTTTCGGGGAAAATGTCGAGTATAGATGCCAATGACATGGTTTGTGTATAGTTTCAGTTTATCTTTTTTCTCCACATTTTAAGCTTGTTGTTCCAGTTCAACCGCGATACGCTAGGCGATGGTTTGGTAGTTCAAAACTCGTGTTTGTTTCCTAATCAGATACTACAAACGATGAATGTGCCACTTTTTTTTCTAGTTGCGCTTTGAGTGCAGATTACTGAAGAACGTCTCCACTCTGTTTGTTTCTAACCCCTTATCTTTTTTAGGAATTTTCTAGCCTATATTGATCTGCTCTCTCCAGAACTTCAAACCTTGATGTTCCAACTCCCAACCGCAGTCTGTTAGCCTACCACCAAAAAGGATGTTGGCTGACGATTTATCCGCGCTTTATTCGATGTTAGAAAAACAATGACTTAGATCATGCTATTTCATTGATAGTAGTGACTTATACCTGATGGATGAACATGTGTTACTCTGAATTGGCTAACATAGGCAGCTACATGATCTTGTCAATTTCTTAGCGTATTTTTGAGATGGAATTGCTGCTGTAACTAAATATGTTACGTGTGTACATCATTAATTTATTTGGGCACTTGTATGTCATATGTTTAGATTTTTTTTTCTTTTAGTGAATTGTTAGATCAAAGGATTCAGATTGTACAATATGGTTCCAGGTGTGTGGGACTAGCTGAACTTTGGCCGCTGCTGTTGGTGTTGCATCATGATGAAAATTCAGTTCGTCAACAATTGAATTGGACTATTTGAACTTGCTAGCTGCTGCCGTACGTACAACAGGTGAAGGCTAGTTATACCATTTAATGCTTGTGATGTACTATTTGTTCACAGATTCTACCTAGCTGTACTATGTGTTCACAACTTCTTGTCATTACGAGTTGTTGGATGTCAAGTTCACCAATGTTAGGAAATAGTGTACAATCTGGTTGCGTGTAGCATGAAGCAAAGATATATTCGATGATTTCACTAGTTTTGTAGCCTACATAACTTCCAATCATGTTTTCCTATAGCCTACAGTTTATGAACTAGAAACAAGTATACATTTCTTATATATATTGTTGAAAAATGATATAATTGTGAATTTCTGTTGTAGAACGTTAGGAACTTAAATTGTAAATCTGATATTTACAAGCTAAGCTTTTGCAATTCTTTCATGGTTACAACTGCAATAATATTTGTTATTTTTATGCGATTGTGCAATGGATTTAGAATCCACCAAATTACTATTGCGATTTCCAAGAGAAAGTACACAATACTCAGCTGGTGTAGATGAATTTCTGGAGTTTGCATATAAAGATATACCGGCGGATACAATGATCCGATGTCCATGTGAAGATTGTGTTCACACTGAAGTACTATCAAGGGATGATGTCCGTGACCATTTGATGTGGAATGGAATGCTTCAGAGCTATGACAAATGGGTTTTTCACGGCGAGTCTTCATCCGATCACAATGATGATGAACAACCACAACCTGAAACTGAAGGAAATGCTAATATGCATGAAATGATTATGGATTCAATTAGGAAAATATATGATGGTGATGTGCCTATGAGTGATAGTACAGATTTTTCAAATCCACTTCCAGATGGAGCAACTAAAGAAGCAGAGGCATTGTACAAATTAATTCAAGATTCAGAGAAGCCTTTGTGGTCAGGATGTGAATTGTCTCAGCTTTCCTTACTTGCGCTTTTGTTCAATGCAAAATCCATGAACAAATGGTCTGATAAGTCATTTGGAGATCTACTTAATATTCTAAACATGGCTATTCCAAATGGAAAAGATCTGCCCCAAAATTTTTATGAGGCCAAGAAGATCATATCAAAGTTTGGATTAGGATATCAGAAAATTCATGTCTGCCCAAATAACTGTCAGTTGTTCTGGAAAGAGACAGAAAATGATGATTTTTGCTCTAAATGCAAGGCTTCTAGGTGGAAAGATAAAATGCCCGAAACCAAGTTAAGTAAAAAGGAAAGAAAGAGAGCTACGCCAATGAAAGTTCTAAGATACTTTCCAATCAAAGAGTGGCTGAAAAGGATATTCATGTGCAAAGAAACAGCAACTCTAGCTCGATGGCACGATGAAGGGCGCACCAAGCAGCATGGAGTGATACGGCATCCAGCAGATTCCAAGGCATGGAAGAAATTTGATGAGAAGCATGGATTTGCAGATGATTGTCGTAATATTCGGTTTGCCATAGCAAGATGGATTTAATCCATATGGGATCTTGAGCAATAAATATAGTTGTTGGCCGATTGTGCTAGTCATGTATAACTGCCTCCATGGCTATGCATGAAGAAATCTTATCTTTCATTGGCTTTGATTATTCCGGACCTAAGAGCCACGGAGACAAGATTCATGTTTTTATGCAACCTCTTTTAGAAGATCGAGAGAGATCTTTTGTGAATGGGATGACAACCTATGATGCATCCGAACAGAAAACATTTAAACTCAGAGCGGCTGTCTTGTGGACCATAAATGACTTCCCAGCATTAGGAATGCTTGCTTCATATATGGTGCATGGAGATTATGCATGTCCACCTTGTGGTGCAAATGTATGGACCAAGCGCTTGAAGTATGGCAAGAAAGCTTGTTTTATGGGTCACCGGCGATTTCTGCCACCTGATCATGAATTTCGTAATGATGCTTCTGCTTTTGATGGAACAACTGAGAATAGAACAGAGCCTATAACCTATTATGGTCGTTCCGTATTAGATGACATAGCTGCATGTGGAGATTTTAGTACCTCAAAAACTTACAAAGGAAAAAGTAGTCTATTCACATTACCATATTGGGACAAGTAATCTACTTGACATAATCTGGATGTGATGCATATAGAGAAGAATGTGTGATAATATTCTTGGCACACTTCTCAATTTGGATGGGAAGTCAAAAGATAATGTACAGGCTCGTCAAGATCTTGAAGATATGAATATTAGAGGGGATCTCCACCCACAAAAAAAACCTTCAGGCAAGTATTACTTGCCACCAGCTATCTTTACCATGTCTAAGAAAGAAAAGCAATTATTCTGCAAAGTTATTCATGGTATAAAAGTTCCTGATGGATATTGTGGGAATATATCAAAGTGTGTGAATTTTACTGAAGGAAAAATTAGTGGCCTTAAAACACATGATTGTCATGTCCTATTGCATCAATTTCTGCCAATTGCTGCGAGAGGTATTCTTCCAGACGATGTTACAGCAGTGCTATTTGAACTGTCATCATATTTTCGAGGCATAAGTTCAAAGGTTCTTCATGTTGATGAGCTTGACCGTTTGGAAGAAAGAATCAAACTTACACTCTGCAAAATGGAGATGATATTTCCTCCTGGTTTTTTCACTGTTATGGTGCACTTAGTTGTCCATTTAGCAAGTGAATGTAAAATAGCAGGACCAGTTGCATACCGATGGATGTACTTCATTGAAAGGTAAGTTATTGAATATACATTGATAACTTATTACAATCTTTCTCTCCTAAATTTGTTACAATCTTTTTTTTGCATATACATTTATAACTTATTGGATATATATGTGCTATAGGTATCTTGGTGAGCTAAAGTCCTTTGTTGAACAAAGCTCGTCCGAGGGTTCAATTGCGTAATCATTTTTATCGGATGAGTGCATGACATTTTGTTCAAGATATCTCTGAGGGTTTCTCCACCAAGCATAACCAACCATCAAGGAATGATGACAACCAGAGGACTCTGAATCTTCAATATTTTCACAACAATCTATGTTGTTTCCTCCGAGAGGGAAACCATTGGGAAGACCAATGGCGTACACTTTAACGGATAAGGAGGCAACACAAGCCCACAGATATGTGTTGTTCAACTGTGATGCTGTGAAGCCATATTTGGAGTAAATGTCATGCCACTATCTCTTCATTTGTTAATTAATAAGTTTTAAACACAAATAGTGGTCTTTGTATTTTGTAGAGAACATGGGGCTTATTTGAGAAGGAAGAATCGCAAGAAGCGCATAGATCCAAGGACCTTTGAGAAGATGCAGCATGAACAATTTCCTGAATGGTTCAAGGATCATGTAAGTACAGTGATTGAACTTATTTAGAATTAGAATGTAGCTTATGCACTCTATTATTTGTGTTCCTATAGGTGATGCAGTTGGAGAGGGAGAAAGGTAGTGACAACATCAATGAGGAAATTAGATGGTTGGCACGTGGTCCACTTGAGGTTGCAACGAAACATAGGGCATTCAATATTCAAGGATACAGATTTAGGCCGAAGCGTTATGACAAAGTAACTCAAAATAGTGGAGTTGTTGTGACAGCAAAAACGTCAAGCTATTCTTCTGCACGTGATAAAAATCCTATTCTTGGAAATGTCATGTACTTTGGAAGGATTGTGGACATAATTGAGTTAGACTATTTCCGAAAATTTTCTGTGGTGCTATTTAAATGTGAATGGGTTGATGGTACGAAGGAAAAGGTATGCAAATAGATAAGTATGGGTGTAGACTTGTGAATTTCTCTAGTCTAACTCACATTGGTAAAAAGGCGGAGGATGAACCTTTTGTATTTGCCAATCAAGTTGACCAAGTATTCTCGTGGATGACCATCTTTATCCGGGATGGTCAATTGTTTTGAAGATGATGCCTCGAGATAATTTTGATATGGGTGAAGAATGGAATGATGTGAAAGCAGAACCTTATCATGTCGATAAATTCTTTCAGCTTTTTGATCGCCCATCGTAAACAAAATTGGATGAGAAGAGATATAGAGGAGAAAGCTGTAGATGCTCCTATAGTGTCAAGTGATGACGAAGACTGAATAAAGGTGAGGTTCCAATGTGATTATGTTATTTACATTCTTAGTATCATTGTTGCAACTTATGTCATTCGGACATGAAACTTACCACTATTGCTACGAATGCAGGTTTGGTGGATAATCTGGAAGTCACCTATCTGAATATGTGGAGCCTAGTTGAAGTGACGAATTCATTAGTGTTATTGCTATTTTTCTTTAATGTTTATGTACTTTATAATTGAGACAAGAATATCTGTAGGTGTGACGGGCCTAATAAAGTGCCAATACTTGATCCCAAATATGTTGGTTCCACGAGCAGCATAGAAGTGTTAAAAATATTTCTTTATAGAAGGAGTACATATGTACTTGATCTAGTCCAATTTCAATTGATCGCGGTGCCGTCTGCTCACCCTCACGGCTTGCTGAGTCGCCGTCGCCGATATCTTGGTCGCGTCGCCTCGTCCCGTGCATGCGCATGCCGGTGTGGATGTGAAGCAAGGGATAGCTCACAAAACTTAAAAATTGTATCGAAAGAATTTTGACGACGTATTTGCAGGTATGGCATGTGCCAAACCTGGCGAGATAGTCTGGCGCGGTGCATCGGACAACGCGTCGGTGTAGCGCGCGACTGTAATTCGATGCGAGGTTTAGCGTGAGGCATAGGGCCAGATTGGAATTTCAGCAGCGCTGTTTTTCTTACAAATTTTCATACCTTTTTATTATAATATATTAATTAATGATATTAAAAACACATATACAATTAAATATCGCGCTCAAATTCCCTTGAACGGCATCAAACTTGGGAGGTTTGTGGGCGTCCGGACTCGTGCTAATATCGTGGTCCCTGCCATGGCGCGCCGCAGTGCCGCCGTCGGTCGATCAAGCGATTACGCTTTGTTTTCACTAGGCATGCCCCGAGCATCGCCTACCGCAATCGAGCCACAGGTTGTCACCGCGTCGTCCCTTCGCATCGCTGCGTCGCCGCCCCAAGGTTTTCCCGCCGGCTGCCCCGACCAGGTACTTCGACACCGACCACCCGACTCGACATCGACCACGGCGCTCTGCACATGGCTACCTCGACCATAGCTACACCACCGTACGCTCACGGCTATCTCGACAACGGCACAAAGGGCTACCACCTTGCTTGGGCAATCTCATCAGTTTCCACTCCACACACGACTTTCGCGATGCATCGACCGTTACGACTGTAGGGTGGATGTCTGTTGGTTTACCTTCGGATTCTTCACCAATGTCACCATATGCGCCGCTACCGTTCTGACCGCGGGGCAGGGGGGGGGGGGGATGTTGAGTATCGGGATTAGATTGGAAACATAGGATAGAGTAGGAAGTATTCTGGTTTGTTTTGTACTCCAAGTAGATCATGTACTCCTATATATCGCCCACGAGGCTCGAGCAATAAACATCGATTCCACCAATCTCCTCTACCCTTCCAACAAGAGGGATCGATCCGATCCGATCCTCTCTGGACAGCAAGATGGGCAAGTCGGGTTCTCCGGAAGGTTCTCCGCACCAACTGAACGATCAGTCTTTTGGCCGATCCTCCTCCTCTGCGCCGTTGAAGGAGGAAGGTCTTCCTCTACTCGGATGATGTAGAGCATCATCAGCTGCCACTCCTCGACGAGGCTACCGCAACAGACGAGGAGTTCCAACCACAGTTTGAAGCTCCCTCCGTGATCACGGTTCGGCACCGCGCTTGTCGCTGCCTTGTGGCCCCACTGCTGCCATCGCCGCCCTGTTGGTGCCCGCTCGCCGTGAAGTAGGAGCCATACCTGGCGCTCACGAACGCACGCACGGCGAATCGTGCATTACCTTCGACACGGCGGCTGGAGAACGTCGCCGCAGTGTCCTGGCGGCAGGAAAGTCAGTGGACGGATGCAACGCACCACACCGTGTCGTGTTCGAGATGTCAGACGTCTTGCCGGACTAGGTCCTCGCAAATGACGTGCTGGCGGAGGCCTATGCGCCGCCTCAATGGGAGGGGCGGGCGGAATGGGGCGACGTTCGCGGCCGACGCTGGACTGTGGGCGACGAAGCTGAGCGGCTACACCGACGGCAGGTCGGCCAATCAGCCCGTTTTGACTAATAGAAAACATTATTAGTTCATCCATTTTGCATTGAATTTGTACAAACATAGAAGAAGCACGTTGTGTTTGGTACAAATATATGTGCAAGTGCTGTCAAGGGCCGATGATAATAAAATTTGTAGTCTCTTGTTTTTTTCACACCAATTTTTCCCTTTCCTCTATTCTCTCCGCCAAGAGCCACTAATTCTAGTCAAAAGAAAATAAGTCGTGCGCCAGGAGGTAACTACGCCACCAAAATCGGAAACCTCCTCCCCTCCCCCATATCAACGCAGTTCCTTCTTCCTCTTGTCGAAAGATCCCTCCTTGAGCAGATCGATCGTGGCCAACCCTCCCTCCCGAGTCTCACGGCTCGCCCGCCGATTCCACCATTGAGGCCGAGGGCACCAGGCGTGTCTTGTTCAAGAACTAGGCGGTAAGCAGATCAATCCCACACGATTCATAGAAGCGAAGGTAAATTCTGGTATGACTTGAAGATTTTGCCTCGCCCCTTCTTGGTTCAGATCTGTCCCTTCTATCCTTACTAATTACTCTTCTCTTGAGTGAATTCGATAGTGCACACCAAGTGTTTGATAGTTGTCCTCTGTTATTGGTTTAGAATTTTGGGGAGCCTTCAGATAGAGTTGGTTGCTTCGGTAACTATTGGGGTGTCCGGTGCGGATCGCGCGATATTTCAATCTAGTTCGCACCATTACTACCTTGGTGACTTCAATCTCTTCATAGACTTTCTTTATGGAACTCTAATTCGAATATCATGTTCTTGTTGGGTAGTATAGTTGGGTTAGTTCTTATAAGTATCGAGACCATGATCTGCGGCCCCAATACTTTGAATGCTAATGTTTTATGAATACTAGAACATGATGTGCAGAAGACAACTCACGATCCGATCTGCAAAGCGACACACTTGTTACGAAAATAAATGTTAGTGACTTGAGAATAACATATCATCAGCCTAGCTATATTGGTTGTGCATGAACCAAACCTCCTTAATGTAAAAGAGAATGAGCGTGGGTGTCCTTGACCTTATCATCCTCTTACTATCGGTGGATAGTGTTATACTGAACATGTGTGCCCCTCCCCTAGCAAACACCAAGTTAAGCACCATACCACATCAAGTACAATGTGGTGCGACTTATTTTGTTGATTCGGGGCTAGTAATTACTTGATAATATGATTGTTTGAGCTGAAATCTGAATTAATCGTCTCCACATCTATTGGGATGACTGTCATAAGGTCGAGTAGGACCACAAAATATTGTCTTTTGCTAAAATTATTTAAACTTTTGGTCATTTTAATGTTGCAGCAGATATGTCATGGACAAGAATTAACGTTGTTGAATCTAATGAAGAATATATGATGGAAGAACCGATCGAACATCATAATTCTGCTGCAAAAGATGTCGAATCATCCGATGTCCATGAAAGAACTACTCATGATGAAGAAGGTTTCATAGATTGTGATGACGCTGATGCGGATGAAAACGAAGATGGTAAGTTTGTTGCTCATTACTTACCGTTTGCAATATATGATTATTCTTTATTGTAACATATAATTCATGGTTCTATATATTCAGCTGAAAATGCAAAAACAAAAGAGCGTAAGAAGAGGAAGCTGAAATATATTTGGAACCTTCCAAAAGGGAAAAGGATAATGGTTCGCTGCAATGACATAGATCAGCCTATTGGAAAAGAGGCTAAACATCTTGGGGATTTTCTTGGCTCAGTTGCAAGGAATGGATCACTGTGCTGCTTGAGCTACAAGGACTGGAGATTGCTCAAAACTAAAACAAATGTAAATGCTATACTGGATCAAGTGAAGGTAAAAGTTAATCCATTGAATATCCTTTAGTAGCTTGTTCTATGTTGCCTTACATTACACTCACCCTATTTTATGTTGTAATTGTTTTGTAGATGAGGTTCCTTTACCCTCCTCGCATGGAAAAGTATATATTGAAGATAATTGGAGATAGATGGAGGCAACATAAGTCTGACCTGAAAGCAATGTATTTTGATGAGAAAAAAAGCACCGAAGCCAATTACAACAATAAACCAAATTCCGTGACTCCGGATCAGTGGAGATCTCTAGTTAATCATTGGACAACCCAGAAAGCGAAGGTACTTAAAAGAATTCCATTTTCAACTTTTCTTGTTGGACTTTATATATTGCTGTGTAGATACGATGAAAGATATGCACATAATTACTTTGATTTATTCTTTGGTAGGGGATTAGTGCTACAAACAGAAATAATTGTTCAATGAGGAAGTCTACACATACTAGTGGGACAAAAAGTTTCCCTCGTAAGAGGGAAGAATTGGTAAATTATACTAACTTCATGCATCGCTCTTCCATTCATGTTTTCTAATGTAATTCATGTTTACATTACATATCAACAGAAATATGCAGATCCTGAAAAGAAGTACCCTCATAGGGCTCACTTGTTCATGCACACGCACAAGCCGAAAACTTGCAAGAACAAAATCATTAATGCTCATGTGGTACATTTACAAACTCTCAACCATTCGTATTTGAATTTGATATTGTATATATTCTTATTATTCACATTGTTCCTGTATTTAGAAAGAATTGAAAGATATTATGGACAAGAACCCTGAATTAGCAGATAACAGCGATGGAAAGACTGCATGGAAAGGAGATGCGTTGAACAAAGTATTAGGGGATGACAAGCCTGGCCATGTACATGGTTTGGGACTAGTTCCAAACCCAAAAAAACTTTTTGATGTTTCCACTTCACGTGTATTCCAGAATACACATTTTACTTTGGTGGAGGATACACCAAATGAAGATATGCTAGCTTTTAGAGTTGAAATGGAAAAATTATATCAAGTAAATAAAAATCAGGATGCTAAAATTATGGAACTAGAGGAGAAGATGAGAAGAATGGAAAGACAACCAAATCAGGTAAATTTCTAACAAATGTAAGCTTCATTTATTTTGTGGACTAACCTTTCTCTATTCCTATCATAGGAAATTTCAGATCCAATGGCTACAATTGGGCTTGAACCTTCGGTTGATGGACACAACTCAAATAGAAAAGTTTGTATCTTGTCAAAGTACACAATAAAATTCCTCAAATTTCACTCCAGAAATTATTTCTCAATTAATATTTATGTTATGCTATCTGTAGAGAGTGCTTGCTCCTCAGGTTGATGGACTCCATCTTGTTAAAAAACGATCAAATAATTTACAGAACAAGCCAAGTGGATCAAACGATGCAGATTTGCAAGCATCAAACAAGAATTCTGTTTCAGATAAGGTTTGTCTACTTAAATACTCTTTACAACCTGTCATTGCTGAGTTTTAAGTTGTTGTGCTTACACTTTTTGCAATTGCATATAAAATACCCAAAACTTGATGTGTATCATTTTATCCTAGAACAAAGAAACTATGGTTCATAATGGTGGCAGTGCACAACAACTAGAAAAATGCTCTGCTGCACACAAGGTATCATCATAGTCCCATATACAAAGTTATGATCAAACTATAGTGCTCCCATGTTTATGTCTTTACTCGTTGCTATCAGAATGTTGTCCAGAACCAAGAAACTCCTCATAATTTCAGTGCTCAGCAAGGGGAAATAAATTCTGCTGCACATAAGGTATATTTCCGTTACCACATACAATATGTTCAAAATATATTGCTCCGATGGTTATGTATCTACTGGTCGTCTTGCTATCGAATGTTGTTCGAACAAAGAAACTTTGCTTGAGAATGTTAGTGCGTCGAGGAGAAAAACTTACATTGCAAACAAACTGGTATCTTTTCATAATCACATACACATTTCTGTTCAAACTATAATGCTAGCTTGTTTATTTGTTATGACTTATTCTTTGCTATCATCTTGTTGTCGGACTAAAAACCAACAAAAGGTGCCAATGCAAGCGAGAAGAGTGCTCAAAGTGGTTATTGAGCTGGTTGGGTGCTAGTGAATTACCGTAAGAGTGCTCATTCATTTAAGATGTTCCTCTGTTTTCTTTCTGTTTTTCTCATATGGTTACTTTGATTTTCTCTAACAGTGAGGAACTAAAGTATTCTTGAAGAGCACGAAAAACCATAACAGGATGTAGCTCTTGCTACAGTTGTAAGTTGTGATCCTAACTTTAAACTTGATGGTGCTGAAATTACGAATGAATTCAGGCGGTGCATGTTGATGTGGCACTTGTGAAAACTGAAAATTTGGTGCGGAGTCGCAAAAACTGCACTACTCTCGTGTAATGAGAAAAAACAAAGATTGCATGGCCCTCTACCTTTATGCGTGACTAATATCTTGCCTCTATTATTACTTGCATCATGTCATTGCATTGTGTGTTAACGGTTCATTTTGTTTTCTTGTTTGTAGATTCAAAAGATAAATGGATGAGTATATGGGTGGGTGGCAAGTGTACTGCAATGATGATGTTCATATTCTGCTTCATGATGGTGACGATGATGGATGCTTTCAGTTTTAGTTATGTTGTGGGGATGATGTTCCTGTTGGATGTTGCTCCTCGATTAAGTTTTAGTTAAGTTGTAGGGAAGTTGAATGCTTTAGTTTAAGTTTCACTGTCAAGAAAGTAGTTAGATTATGCATCACGTTTGGATGATGTTCCTCTTGTAATATCCACTATTGTAATCCAACAATTTTTATCTCATATATGATATATGATTTCTTCTGTTGTCGGTATATTCTCTTGTTTTTCCTTCACTTGAAATACACAATTACATGGAGCATTGATTACATATAAATGATGATGATGATAATAATAATAATAATAATAATAATAATAATAATAATAATAATAATAAATCTGTGCCAACACTTGAAGCGTTGGAAATTCTTCGTTGCCAAGTAATGATATTTTGATTCTTGTACATTAACCACCAACATATAAAACTGTTGTAGAAGTCTCCTTTATCTGTTGTAGTCTTGTAACGGTTCCTTTTACCAACAGCAATATAAGCGTTGCATTATGCGCTAGCAACACTGGATAAGGCTACGCATCTCAAACCGTTGGTAAAGACACTAACAACGCATATATGGGCTTTTAGATACGGAAAAAAGCGTTGCTATAGCGGGGGTCTTGTTGTAGTGTGGAGACACGATGATGGAGACCATGATGATGGAGATCATGGTGTCATGCCAGTGACGATGATGATCATGGAGCCCCGAAGATGGAGATCAAAAGGAGCAAAATGATATTGGCCATATCATGTCACTTTTTTGATTGCATGTGATGTTTATCATGTTTATGCATCTTATTTGCTTAGAACGATGGTAGTAAATAAGATGATCCCTCATTAAAATTTCAAGAAAGTGTTCCCCCTAACTATGCACCGTTGCGAAAGTTAAATCGTTTGAAGCACCATGTGATGATCGGTGTGATAGATTCTTACGTTCACATACAAAGGGTGTAAGCCGATTTACACTTGAAACACTTAGGTTGACTTGACGAGCCTAGCATGTACATACATGGCCTCGGAACACAAGAGACCGAAAGGTCGAGCATGAGTCGTATAGTAGATACGATCAACATGAAGATGTTCACCGATGATGACTAGTCTGTCTCACGTGATGATCGGACACGGCCTAGTTGATTTGGATCATGTAATCACTTAGATGACTAGAGGGATGTCTATCTGAGTGGGAGTTCATAAGAAGAACTTAATTATCCGAACATAGTCAAAAGATCTTTGCAAATTATGTAAATGGCTCGCGCTTTAGTTCCTTGTTTAGATATGTTCCTAGAGAAAATATAGTTGAAAGTTGATAGTAGCGATTATGCGGACGAGAAAGCTCATGTCCTTAATGCACCGCTCGATGTCTTTGAACCCCAAACGTCGTTTGTGGATGTTGCGAACATCGGACATACACGTTTTGATAACTACGTGATAGTTCAGTTAAATGGTTTAGATTTGAGGCACCAAAGACGTTTTTCATAACGTCGCGGAACATATGAGATGTTTTCGAGGTCTGAAATTGGGATTTCAGGCTCGTGCCCACGTCAAGAGGTATAAGACCTCCGACAATTTTCTTAGCCTGCAAACTAAGGGAGAAAAGCTCAATTGTTGAGCTTGTGCTCAGATTGTCTGAGTGCAACAATCACTTGAATCGAATGGGAGTTGATCTTCGAGATGCGATAGTAATGTTTCTCCAAAGTCATTGCCACCAAGCTGCTAGAGCTTCGTGATGAACTATAACATATCAGGGATAGATATGATGATCCTTGAGGTATTCACGATGTTTGACACCACGAAAGTAGAAATCAAGAAGGAGCATCAATTGTTGATGGTTGGTGAAACCACTAGTTTCAAGAAGGGCAAGGGCAAGAAGGATACTTCATGAAGCGGCAAATCATCCGCTGCTCGATTGAAGAAACCCAAGGTTGAACCCAAACCCGAGACTAAGTGCTTATGTGATAAGGGGAATAGTCACTAGAGCGGAATTACCCTAGATACTTGGTAGATGAGAAGGCTGGCAAAGTCGATAGAATTATATAGGATATACATTATGTTAATGTGTACTTTACTAGTACTCCTAGTAGCACCAGGATATTAGATACCAGTTCGGTTGCTAAGTGTTAGTAACTCGAAATAAAAGAGCTACGGAATAAACGGAGACTAGCTAAAGGTGAGCTGACGATATATGTTGGAAGTATTTCCAAGTTTGATGTGATCAAACATCACACGCTCCCTCTACCATCAAGATTAGTATTAAACCTGAATAATTGTCATTTGGTGTTTGCGTTGAGCATAGACATGATTGGATTATGTCTATCGCAATACAGTTATTCATTTAAGGAGAATAATGGTTACTCTGTTTATTTGAATAATACCTTCAATGGTCTTGCACCTGAAACGAACGGTTTATTGAATCTTGATCGTAGTGATACACATTTTCATGCCAAAAGATATAAGATAGTAATGATAGTACCACTTACTTGTGGCACTGCCATGCAAGTCATATTGGTATAAAACGCATGAAGAAGCTCCATGTTGATGGATCTTTGGACTCACTCGTTTTGAAAAGTTTGAGACATGCGAACCACATCTATTGGTGTATACGCATGAAGAAACTCCATGCAGATGGATCGTTTGGACTCACTTGATTTTGAATCACTTGAGATATGCAAATCATACCACATGGGCAAGATGACCGAGAAGCCTCGTTTTGAGAAGATGGAACAAGATAGCAACTTGTTGGAAGTAATACATTTTGATGTGTGCAGTCCAATGAGTCTTTGAGGCATCTGATGAATATCGTTATGTTCTTACTTCATAGATGATTCGAGTAGATGTTGAGTATATTTACTTGATGAAACACAAGTCTGAATTATTGAATGGTTCAAGTAATTTCAGAGTGAAGTTGAAGATCATTGTGACAAGAGGATAAAATGTCTATGATATGATCATAGAGATGAGTATCTGAGTTACAAGCTTTGGCACGCAATTACGACATTGTGGAAATTGTTTCACAATTAATACCGCCTGGAACACCATAGATTGATGGTGTGTCCGAACATCATAGTTGCACCCTATTGGATATGGTGCGTACCATGATGTCTCTTATCGAATTACCACTATCGTTCATGGGTTAGGCATTAGAGACAACCGCACTCACTTTAAATGGGGCACCACGTAATTCCATTGAGACGACACCGTTTGAACTGTGGTTTGGAGAAACCTAAGTTGTCGTTTCTTAAAAGTTTAGGGCTGCGACGCTTATGTGAAAAAGTTTCAGGTTGATAAGCTCGAACCCAAAGCAGATAAAATGCATCTTCATAGGACACCCAAAACAGTTGGGTATACCTCCTAATTCAGATCCGAAAACAATAGGGATTGTTTCTTAAACCGGGTCCTTTCTCGAGGAAAAGTTTGTCTCGAAAAGTTGAGTGGGAGCATGGTGGAGACTTGATGAGGTTATTGAACCGTCACTTCAACTAGTGTGTAGCAAGGCACAGGAAGTTCCTGTGGCACCCACACCAATTGAAGTAGAAGCTTATGATAGTGATCATGAAGTTTCGGATCAAGTCGCTACCGTACCTCGTAGGGTGACAAGGATGCGTACTACTTCAGAGTGGTACAGTAATCCTGTCTTGAAGGTCATGTTGCTAGACAGCAATGAACCTGCGAGCTATGGAGAAGCGATGGTGGGCCCAAATTCCGACAAATGGTTAGAAGCCATGAAATCCGAGATAGGATCCATGTATCAGAACAAAGCATGGACTTTGGTGGACTTGCCCAATGATCGGCAAGCCATTGAGATAAATGGATCTTTAAGAAGAAGACGGACGTGGATGGTAATGTCACCATCTATGAAGCTTGACTTGTGGAGAAGAGTTTTTCACAAGTTCAAGGAGTTGACTACGATGAAATTTTCTCATCCGTAGCGATGCTTAAAGTCCGTCGGAATCATGTTAGCATTAGCTGCATTTATGAAATCTGGCAGATGGATGTCAAAACGAGTTTCCTTAAAGAAAGGTTGTATGTGATACAATCAGAAAGGTTTTGTCGATCCTAAGGATGCTAAAAGGTATGCTAGCTCCAGCGATCCTTCCATGGACTGGAGTAAGCATCTCGGAGTTGGAATATGCACTTTGATAAGATGATCAAAGATTTTGGTTTATACAAAGTTTATGAGAAACTTGTATTTCCAAAGAAGTGAGTGGGAGCACTATAGAATTTCTGATAAGTATGTATGTTGTAAACATATTGTTGATCAGAAATGATGTAGAATTTCTAGAAAGCATATAGGGTTATTTGAAAAGTGTTTTTCAATGGAAAGCCTGGATTAGGCTACTTGAACAATAAGCATCAAGATCTATAAGATAGATCAAAATGCTTAATAGTACTTTCAAATGAGCACGTACCTTGACATGCTCTTGAAGGTGTTCAAGATGGATCAGTCAAAGAAGGAGTTCTTGCCTGAGTTGTAAGGTACGAAGTTAAGACTTAAAGCTCGACCACGGCAGAAAAGAGAGAAAGGACGAAGGTCGTCCCCTATGCTTTAGACGTAGGCTCTACAGTATGCTATGCTAAGTACCGCACCTGATGTGTGCCTTGCCACATGTCTGGTAAGAGGGTACAAAGGTGATCAAGGAGTGGATCACCAGATAGCGGTCAAAATTATCCTTAGAGGAATAAGGATATGTTTCTCAATTATGGAGGTGATAAAGAGTTCGGCGTAAAGGGTTACGACGATGCAAGCTTTAACACCTATCCGAATGACTCTGAGTAGCAAACCGGATACGTATAGTGGAGCGACCATTTGGAATAGCTCCAAGTGGAGCGTGGAAGCAACATTTACAATATGACCTAGAGATTTGCGAAGTACATACGGATCTGAATGTTGCAGACCCGTTGACTAAAACCTCTCTCACAAGCAAAACATGATCAAACCATAGAACTCATTGAGTCTTAATCACATGATGATGTGAACTAGTTTAATGACACTAGTAAACTCTTTGGATGTTGGTCACATGGCAATGTGACCTGTGAGTGTTAATCACATGGCGATGTGAACTAGATTATTGACTCTAGTGCAAGTGGGAGACTGTTGGAAATATTCCCTAGAGGCAATAATAAATTAGTTATTATTATATTTCCTAGTTCATGATAATCGTTTTTTATCCATGCTATAACTGTATTGATAGGAAACTCAGATACATGTGTGGGTACATAGACAACACCATGTCCCTAGTAAAGTCTCTAGTTGACTAGCTCGTTGATCAATAGACGGTTACGGTTTCCTGACCATGGACATTGGATGTCGTTGATAACGGGATCACATCATTATAAGAATGATGTGATGGACAAGACCCAATCCTAAGCCTAGCACAAAGATCGCGTAGTTCGTATGCTAAAGCTTTTCTAATGTCAAGTATCATTTCCTTACACCATGAGATTGTGCAACTCCCGGATACCGTAGGAATGCTTTGGGTGTACCAAACTTTAGAAGCGTGGCGGGTGGCTATAAAGGTGCACTACTGGTATCTCCGAAAGTGTCATTGGGTTGGTACGAATCAAGATGGGATTTGTCACTCCGTGTGGACGGAGAGGTATCTCTGGGCCCACTCGGTAGGACATCATCATAATGTGCACAATTTGATCAAAGAGTTGATCGCGGGATGATGTGTTACGGAACGAGTAAAGAGACTTGCCAGTAATGAGATTGAACAAGGTATCGGTATACCGACGATCGAATCTCGGGCAAGTACAATACCGCTAGACAAAGGGAATTGTATACGGGATTGATTGAGTCCTTGACATCGTGGTTAATCCAATGAGATCATCGTGGAACATGTGGGAGGCAAAATGGGTATCCAGATCCCGCTGTTGGTTATTGACCGGAGAAAGTCTCGGTCATGTCTACATGTCTCTCGAACCCGTAGGGTCTACACACTTAAGGTTCGATGATGCTAGGGTTATAAAGAAAGTTTGTATGTGGTTAACGAATGTTGTTCGGAGTCCTGGATGAGATCCCGGATGTCACGAGGAGTTCCGGAATGTTCCGGAGGTAAAGATTTATATATGGGAAGTCCTGTTTTGGTCACCGGAAAAGTTTGGGTTTTATCGGTGAAAGCTGGGACCACCGGAGGGTCGAGGGTCTACCAAGTGGGGCCACCAACCCCGGAGGGCTACATGGGCCAAGTGTGGGAGGGGACCAGCCCCAGGTGGGCTGGTGCGCCCCCCCCACAAGGGCCCAAGGCGCCTAGGGTTTGGGGAGGGGGTGCTTCCACCCAACTTGGGGGCAAGTTTCCCTCTTCCCCTTGGCCGCCACCCTTAGATGGGATTGGGGCTGCCGCACCCCTTGGGTGGAAACCCTAGGGGCGCACCCTCCCTCTCCCTATATATAGTTGAGGTCTTGAGGGCTGCCAAGACATGATTTTGACCTCTCCTGGCGCAGCCCTACCTCTCTCCTTCTCCTCTCTCGCGGTGCTTGGCGAAGCCTGCGGGATTGCCACGCTCCCCACCACCACCACGCCGTTGTGCTCTTTGCTGGACGGAGTCTTCCTCAACCTCTCCCTTTCTCCTTGCTGGATCAAGGCGTGGGAGGCGCCACCGGCTGTACGTGTGTTGAGCGCGGAGGTGCCGTCCGTTCTCGCACTAGGATCTCCGGTGATTTGGATCACAACGAGTACGACTCCTTCAACCCCGTTCTCTTGAACGCTTCCGCTTAGCGATCTACAAGGGTATGTAGATGCACTCTCCTTCCCCTCGTTGCTGGTTTCTCCATAGATAGATCTTGGTGACACGTAGGAAAATTTTGAATTTCTGCTACGTTCCCCAACAAAGGGGACATAGAGAGTTGCAAGATACTCACGGATCTGAATGTTGCAGACCCGTTGACTAAGTCTCTTCCACGAGCAAAACATGATCAGCACCAAAGCTCCATGGGTGTTAGAATCATTACTATGTAATCTAGATTATTGACTCTAGTGCAAGTGGGAGACTGAAGGAAATATGCCCTAGAGGCAATAATAAAGTTATTATTTATTTCCTTAATTCATGATAAATGTTTATTATTCATGCTAGAATTGTATTAACCGAAAACTTAGTACATGTGTGAATACATAGACAAAACATATAGTCCCTAGTATGCCTCTACTTGACTAGCTCGTTAATCAAAGATGGTTTTGTTTCCTAACCATAAATATGTGTTGTCATTTGATGAACGGGATCACATCATTAGGAGAATGATGTGATGGACATGACCCATCCGTTAGCTTAGCATTATGATCGTGTTAATTTCATTGCTACTTCTTTCTTCATGACTTATACAAGTTCCTCAGACTGAGATTATGCAACTCCCGAATACCGGAGGAACACTTTGTGTGCTACCAAACGTCACAACGTAAATGGGTGATTATAAAGGTGCTCTACATGTGTCTCCGAAGGTGTTTGTTGGGTTGGCATAGATCGAGATTAGGATTTGTCACTCTGTGTTTCGGAGAGGTATCTCTAGGCTCTCTTGGTAATACTCGTCACAATAAGCCTTGCAAACATTGTGACTAATGAGTTAGTTGCGGGATGAAGTATTACGGAACGAGTAAAGAGACTTGCCGGTAACAAGATTGAACTAGGTATTGAGATATGTATGTTTTTATGCGGTTTGACCGATAAAGATCTTTGTAGAATATGTAGGAACCAATATGAGCATCCAGGTTCCGCTATTGGTTATTGACCGGAGACGTGTCTCGGTCATGTCTACATAGTTCTCGAGCCCGTAGGGTCTGCACTCTTAATGTTCGATGACGATTAGTATTATGAGTTTATGTGATATGATGTATCAAAGATTGTTCGGAGTCTCGAATGTGATCACGGACATGACGAGGAGTCTTGAAATGGTCGAGACATAAAGATTGATATATTGGACGACTATATTCGGACACCGAAAATGTTCCGAAGAAGTTTCGGATAAAACCGGAGTGCCGGAGGGTTACCGGAACCCCCCGGGGAATAATGGGCCTCGATGGGTCCTAGTGGAGAGAGAGAGGGGCCGGCCAGGGAAGGCCACACGCCCTCTCCCCTTGAGTCCGAATATGACAAGGAAAGGGGGCGGCGCCCCCCTTTCCTTTCCCCTCTCCCTCTCCGTCCTTCCCCCTCTCTCCCTTTAGGCGGAAACCTACTAAAACTTGGAGTCGTAGTAGGATTCCCCTATTGGGGCGCGCCCTAGGAGGGCCGGCCGACCTCCCCCTTGCTCCTTTATATACGGGGGCAAGGTGGCACCCTAGAACACACAAGTTGACAATTGTTTTAGCCGTGTGCGGTGCCCCCCTCCACAGTTACACACCCCGGTCATATCGTCGTAGTGCTTAGGCGAAGCCCTGGGCCGGTAACTTCATCATCACCGTCACCACGCCGTCGTGCTGACGAAACTCTCCCTCGACCTCAGCTGGATCTAGAGTTCGTGTGACGTCACTAAGCTGAACGTGTGCAGATCGTGGAGGTGCCGTACCTTCGGTGCTAGGATCAGTCGGATCGTGAAGACTTACGACTACATCAACCGCACTGTCATAATGCTTCCGCTTTCGGTCTACGAGGGTAAGTAGACAACACTCTCCCCTCTCATTGCTATGCATCACCTAGAGATAAATCTTGTGTGATCGTAGGAATTTTTTTGAAATTACCGTGTTCCCTAACAAGCACTGCAGTACGTTGATGTCATTGTGAGTTCCTATACGAAAGAAGGAGTGCCAGATCCAGAGGTCGTGTGTGGCCACTGCCTTAAGTACCACACTCCAACCGCCTTTGGCGCCTTTGTACATCCCCTGTCAAGCAAATGGACAGTTCTTCCATTTCCAATGCATGCAGCCCATGCTTCCAAGCATCCCAGGAAATCCTCTTGTTGCATTCTGTGCTAGGATCCGAGCTGTGTCTTCAACATTGGGTGATCGCAAGTATTGCGGTCCAAACACTGCCATCACTGCCCTGCAGAACTTTTAGGAACACTCAATGGTCATGGACTCGACCATGCGTCCATAGTCTTCTAGTGAATCGCCGGGAGCTCCGTATGCAAGCATCCTCATCGTTGTCGTGCACTTCTCGAGTGAGGTGAATCCAAGTGTGCCTCTGCAACCCTTCTTGCATTTGAAGTAGCTGTCAAACTCCCGGATGGAATTGACAATCCTGAGGAAGAGCTTTCGGCTCATCCGATAACGGCGCTGAAATACTTTGTTGTCATGTAGTGGAGCGTCAGCGAAGTAGTCGGAGTAGAGGAAGCAATAGCCCTCCAATCGATGCCTCTGCTTTGCCTTCAGCCGGTCCAGTGCTGAGCCACCTCGCCGCGACTTTGCATTGCTCGCGAGCAGGCTGGCCAGGACGGCGAGGACCATGAGATGCTCTTCGTCCTTGGCGTCGGCATCAGCATCTTCCTCCAGCAGCGCCACGAGCGCCTCCTCGTCGTCCGAGTCCAACACCGGGCAGACAAATCATCGAACAGCTAGCGGGCGTGGTAGGTGCGCAGTCGTCGGTATCCCAAGTCTGCACGGCCGGAGCGCCGGAAAGCTAGCCCAGGAATGGGGGTGGACGATGTCACGGCGAAACCCTCTCTCTTTTTCGGCAGCGAATGGCCTATCTAGCGACGATGGGCGGCACAGGAAAGTAGTTCATCCACGGGTTTTTGGTCACATCATAGTATCCATTGCCTTGTTTCCTTCCCCACCAGAATTGTCATGTTATAGATCTACTAGTACAAGTACAATGTACGTGCCTTGCACGTGGTGGTCTATCCAATGTCACCTTTTTTCCTGGGATCCGTTGGGGTTTTCCTTTTCTTGTGGAGATGCCATTGATTTTATCTTAAAGCTATGGAACCATGAAGATGATCCATGTTGCTCTAGAAGAAAATATGACCATTGAAATTCATCGAGCATCTACAACTGGACCCCATACCTGCCCCAAACGCCCGGGCGGGCTGCCCAGTCAGTGCCCGAACTATTTTGGCCTCGCGGGGGAGAAGGAGTCCACCGCCATTGAGGCCGCCCGCTACACGAACTATTTTGGCCTCGCGAGGGACTACAGTTGTGGACAACGAAAAATAGACATTGTCCGGTCACGGCAGCAGGCATGTCCGGACACGTCCGTGGACGTATCGGGATTCATATGAGGCAATTCCGGTTCTAGATACTCTTACTATACACTTTTGTTGCCATTTTATAAAGCCGCTGTGGAGACGTTGAAGAAAAGGTAGGAAAACATATATTTTGAATCCTCTGTATTTTCTTATCTTTTGTGAAAGCCTAAGTTTCATCCCTCAACTCTAATATCCAAAATTCATGGCACCTATGTTGTCAAATTAGCCTTTGATCGTTGCTCAGGTGAAACATTGTCGCCGATGACAGGGTAACAATTTCACACACGAAGTATCAGAGTCCGCATGTAAACGTTTTGAAAAGATAGAGGAAATAAAAGAAAATAATCAAAATAAAAAAATGAACATGGGGAAATATATCAATTTATTTTACATAAATCTAGTAGAGAATTGATGCAAATAATATAGAAAGCATGGAACTCGGTGTCATTTCCTGAGAGTCCTGTTTGTTGTGCTTGCACATTCGCTTGGGAGCGCCTAAATGGCGACCTACGCGCTGCGGAAGGGGAGCCCCTATTTGACGCCACAGACCAACTGCGTACTATCAAGCACTACTAGCCACTCATGCTAGCGAGTACTGCTGCCAATAAAGCAGTACATCATTTAAAGAACTAACCATAGACGTGGAACCGGAACGGTATATACTATAGCGAACCGAAAGTAGCTATTGTAGCGAAACTGAATTAGTTACTAGGTTAAAGATTTTTTAATCTATATTTTCAAGAAAGTGCCAACATTTATTCAATTCCTGAAGAAACAAACCGGCGAACGGAATTTTTTAATATTTTTTTGAAAAAGCAGAAAAATGGAACGAAAATATTGTTTTCTGAAAAACATAAACATTTTTTTGAATTTGTGAACAAATTATGAAATTCAGAACAAATGTTGAAGCCGCGAACTTTTTTTGATTTTTTCAACAAAAATATTTGAAAAGTGGAAACATTTCATGATAATTGGAACAAAAATTTGAAACCGCAAACTTTTTTTGAATTTATGAACAAAAATTTAAAATGGAACATTTCATGAAATTCTGAACAATTAGAAATCGCGAACATTTTTTAATATTCTTGAACATTTTCTGAAACGTGAACATTTTTCAAGTTCAGACCAAAATTTGTAATCACGAAATGGGAACATATTTTTTGAAACTCCGAAAAAACTTCAAAAGCATGGACATTTTTTGGATCTATGAACAAAATTTGAATAGGGAACATTTTTTGAAATTCCGAACAAAATTTGAAAAATCGAACAGTTTTTAAACTCCCAAACATAATTTCAAAACGCGAACAATTTTTTAAAAAGTGAATAGTTTTTGAATATGTGAATTTTTCTTGAAATCGGAAACATTTTTGCAACAACCGACCAAAAAATGAAAACAATTTTTTTCTGAAACTCCAGAACAAAATTTGAAAAAACGAACAAAATTTTGAAAATCGATTTTTCTGAAAATATGAACATTTTTGATAAAGGAAAATAAAAAAGAAAAACAAACAAAAAACAAAAAAAGAAAGGAAAAACGAAAAATAAAAAGAAAAAAATGAAAATAAAAACGGTTCATGAACCTTCTAGAAAGTTCCCAAAACCAGAAAAAACCGGCTGGGACCATCAGAGAAGGTTCCCAAAACCGGTATCGTGCAACGTTAAAACGGGCCGGCCCAACCGGAACGTTCGCTCGCTCGCTTCTGCCAAACAGCAGCGGCGAATAGGATTTTGCCGGATCCTATTCGGCGCCCTTTGCGCGCGAATAGAGAACTTTTCTATTTTCTTTTTCCTTTTTTTATTTTTCTTCTTCCTAGGTTCGGTGAACTTCTTATTTAAAATCTATGAATTTTTTATCAAATTCGGTGAACTTTTTTTAATTTCCATGAACTTTTTTCAAAATAGGTGAACGTTTTTTGAACGGGTGAACTTATTTTTTTGAATTTGATGATTTTTTTTAGAATTCTATGAACTTTTCCTGAATTCGGTGAACTTTTTTTCAAATTCAATGAACTTTTTTCGAATGGGGTGAACTTTTTCTGAATTCGGTGAACTTTTTTCAAATCCAATGAACACTTTTCGTAAATCGATGAACTTTTTTCCAGTTTGCGAACTCTTCTTCAGAAATGATGGACTTTTTTCAAAATCCATGAATGTTTTCTAATCACAATTGTTTTCCAAAAAATTCTCACGATAGCGTGCATGATTATGTGCAACAAACAGCGCTACAACCATGTTATTTCGTCTTTCATGCTGTTTCTAACCAAGACCCGTAGCTCGACTGGTTATTGAGCTTTGAAGGCGAAGCTGACTGTGTGATTTCAAATCTCTGTAGTTGCAACTGTTTTGGGTGTTTTTCCGCGCTAGTTTACTGTTCCGAGTTTCGTGGGGCGGCCCAACCTGCAGGGCGCGTGGGCGGCAGTTATCCTAGCCGGCGCCGAGGAGTAGGAGCTCTCAAGGACTTTCCCTGCTGAAGAAGCGAGCGCGCACCCCCCTGCTCCCCCTTCGCGCACTGCTGGACGGGCCCATGTGCGGGCCGGGACGCCGCCTTGTTTTCCCCTTTTTTCAGTAATTCGGGATATCAAAAAGTTCTAAAATTTCAGAAAAATTTGCTAATTTTAATAAAACAATCATGATTTCAAAACGTATTCATGATTAGAGAAAAATGCTTAGGAATTCAAAAACTGTTCACGAATTTTTAAAAGATGTCCACAAACTCAAAGAATGTTCATGAATTTGAAAACAATCATGATTCAATAAAATTATCGTTAATTCAAAAAATGTTTGTGGATTTGAAAAAAAATGTTCATGATTAAAAAAAAATGCTCACTAATTTGAAAATTGTTCACGAATTTGATAAAAACGTTCACTAATTCAAAAATATGTTCATGATTTTGGACAACAAATGTTCACGACTCAAAAAAGCTTGTGAATTCAAAATATATTCACAAATTTGAGAAAAATGTTCACAATACAAAAACAATGTTCGTCAATTTTTAAAAAATGTACGTCAATTTTAGAAAAATGTTCGAGATTCAAGATAATGTTCGCTAATTCGAAAAAACATTCACTAATTTGAAAATAAATGTTCACGATTCAAAAAAATGTGCGCTAATTCATAAAAAGTTCACGAATTTGAAAACAAATGTCCATGATTCAAAAAAATTATTAATTCAAAAAATGTTCACAAATTTGAAAAAAAAAACATACAAGGTTTTGAAACTTTATTTTAATTTTTTTATTATTTAGCAAAACTGTTCATGAATTCAAAAACATGTTCATGGCTGAAACGAATGTTCACAAATTTCTAAAAAATGTTCAAAAACGTAAGAAAATGTTCATAATTTCGAAAAAATGTTCATGCTTTATAAATGTGTTCACGGGTACAAAAAAAGGTTCATGATTTTGGAGAATGTACAGGAATTAATAAAAATAAAACCACGGTTTTGAAACATATTTCATCATTCCCAAAAAAAATTTAACAACTTAAAAAATAAATCACAAATTAATAGATTTTTGGAAACTGAAAAAAAGAGTAAAAATATAAACATATAACTACAGAAAAAATGAAAAAAAAGAAAATCCATTTCAGGGAAGATTCTAGAACCTTCCAAAAGCCGGTTGGGGGTGAAACCCCGAAATGGGCCACCCTATGTTAACAGTAGCGAGCGAGGGGGGTACGCGCTACGTCGCTCCCCGACGCGGTACGCGCCGTATAGGAACCCCACATTCGCTTGGTTACAGGATCGAACAAGCTGATCGAGGTAGCAGGATCAATTCCTCTCAAAATCCCAAAGAAATTCAGAGAAGTGAGGTGGTACGAAAGTTCTAGTAGCTTCTTGACTGTGGTAGGAGCTGGCAGTCACAATTGGCTTTCAATATTTTATTTGGCACATGCATGCGCGCCTGGCCTAGGAGGCAGGGAGCGAATCCGGCGACTGTCCTGTACCCCTATATCCTTATATAGTGTGCGAATAATTTTGACAGATGATCGTTGGATGAAGCCAATCCGACGATGCAGAGATGGCAAATCCGAGCACTATGGCCGTTGGATATCATCTACATTCCACTAGACTTTGCCACATATACAATCCAGAAGACTCCGTGGTTGAACTTAAGCATAATACACAAACCTCAAAACACAAACACTTCTCCTTTGTTCTAAAATCTTCCGTAACATAATTGCCCAATTTTTTTTACATGAAGTGCCGTTATTGGTTTTTACTTCATGCTTTACAACGCACAATTCCATGAATCTTAAAATAGATTAGTTTTTTATAAATTAATTGATTTTGAATGAGATGAACTATAAAAATTAAACGAACATCTACATCATGTATATATGACTCAAAGCTTACATGCTATGATGTGGTATTTATTTATAATTTGATTGCCAAATCTCATGCGTGCAATGCACGTGTACCTTACTAGTAGCCATAGATTTTGTTGCTCTATGTTTGATGCAGGGTGACGATTAGCATAGAAAGCCACGTCAACGGCTGATCTTGAGAGGCGGTAGTTTTAGGTGGGAACACTGTAGGTGCGGGGGCAAATCCTAATTCAAAACTGATGCACTATAGTATTAGAGATGTCAGAGTATTACATGATTACATCAATGATACGATCTCAAAGAAGTACCAAATACATAGTTAAGGTGGCTCACATAGCAAAAAAATACCCAATAGGGAGTACGCTTCTGACTCGTTACGGCCCACTAGGAGAGCAGGCTCAAAATGGGACGGGTCATGTCTCAGGTTGAACAAAAATGTTTTTAAAATTTTCATTTCAGATATAAAATAATTTTCATTCATTTGTAAAAAAATTAAAACACATAGTTTGAAAATTTTTCATGCAATATTGAAAAATTCTCACCTTTTTTGTTTTTATGAATTAAAAAATTCACAATTATTTTTGTAGGAAATCCACGCATTTGCAAAATGTTCACGTTTTTTTGGCATTTCTTTAAATATACATGGATGTACGACAAAAAGGAAAAGATAAAAAGAGGAAAAAATCAGTCACCCAAAAACTGTGCATGCATGTGAAAACCGCGAAAGCCAAACAAATCCGAATAAAATAGCAATTTAAAATCAAAGACTAGCGCCTTTCTCTCTATGCAAAGCGATTGAGCGACTCGTTTTTTGTTTTGAGAAAATGCTAAGCGACACATGGAAACGTGGGCCATGTAGAGTGGGAGGGAGCGGGAGAGTACGCGGCTCGTCGCTATTCCAGAGATATCCTATACTGCGCCTTTAGCGCCCGTTTGCGTAAACGGTGCTCACTCGCACCGCTATAGATGGGCCGCAGGTCATCAGTGTCCTAGTCGCTCGCTCGCTTAAAAAAACTGTCCCGCTCGCTGGGAGACACGTTGGAAAACTTCCAGTTTGGCCAGCTAACCTGTTGACCCTAACCATTGAGACGTTGACTGTTGAACAATTTCACCGTTGACTTTTTGAAAACAGACATGGTAAGAAATGTGAACCGAAAAGAAGTCCAGAAAATTTGAAAAAAAAATCATAAATTTGAAAGATGTTCGTGAATTTGATGAACTTAACAAATTTTAGAAAAAGTTCATGAAATTGAAAATAGTTCGAAGTTTTGGGAAAATTTCACACATTTGAAAAAAAATCACCAACAAATTTGAGAAAAGCTCACACATTTGAGTAAAAGTTTACAAATGGGAATTTTTTTTATAGTTTTGATAAAAGTTTATGAATTGTAAAAAAATGAAGATATTTGAAAAAAGTTCATGGATTTTAAAAAGTTCATAGATTTTCAAAAAAGTTCAAAAATTTAAATAAAAAAGAAAAAGAAAGGAAACAAAAAGAAAAAGAAATAAAAAGCCCTGAAAGAAAACCGGGCTTGGAGCCTCCCAAAAACCAGGCTGCACTATTGGCTCGTTACGTCGTGTGCAGGCTACAAAAGCAAACAAGGGAAAAATTATTGGGCCGAGCCTAGTACTGAGTGGGGTGTGGGCCGCTTTGTGGAAAAAATTGATAGATACTTCCATTCGAGGGGCAGGTTTAGAGTGAACCAACTCATTGCAGACGTACCTACTCCTCCAGAATATCAGCAACAACATACTTCGTTCGAGAGCACTCATCGGTGCCAGGGCTTGTAATAACCATTCTCTACCGTTATTAACAAGGGTTAATTGGATAAATGCGACTCGAATTCTGGCAATTCCGAGAAATTGCAGTGGCGTTTCTCGGAATCGCTAGAATTCGAGTGCCATTCGGCCCGACGTCTGAATGTTAGGGAGGCTCCATCTTTTAGCCATTGACAAGTACAATCTCAGCCATATTGACACGTGATAAACGGATGGAAATTGTCTTCTGTTTCCTCTCCACATATTGGGCATGTGTTCATGAGTTATAAGCCAATTCTATGCTTATTTTTCCAAGTTGGTAGTATATCCATTGTGACCCTCCAAGAAAAGTTCATCAAAGTAGGTGGAGCAGCACAATTCCAAATAAATTTCTAGCAACTTCTTCCCCCCGATGGCGATGTGCTAGACGAGACTGCACTCCCTGTGTGCAACTCATCAAATGCCATATGATATGCGCTTTTAACTATAACGTTTCTGAGCTTCTCTGGCCCCCATGCAATAACATCCTCACCTAGTTTCGTGGAAACGTCACGGCAGATGTCCTAGTGTAAGGACTTAGTCGTGAGGCCAACGCTTCTATGTGGTAGCTTGAGAGGGTTGACCGGGACGAGAGACGCGAGGCGAATCAACACACAAGACAAGGATTTAGACAGCTTCGGGCCCCAGAAAACATCATCCAGTAATAGCCCTACATGCTATTTGTGGCTATGTCTCATTATGCTCATGAGGGAGACACCGTAACTCCGGCTCTCCTCTAGTTGTGTCTAGCCTTAACGATTATTTCTTGCTCTCCCCTCTTGAGGTGCCCCGCCCCTCCTTATATAAGTTGAAGGGGCGGGTTACATGTGGAGTCAAACTCGGATTAGGACTTAGCCTATTTTGACGTCTTACAATGGGCTTCTCACCATGGGCTTCTTAACGTCTTGGGCTTCTTAACGTAAGCCGGCTTACAATCCAGCTTACAATCTGACTTGCAATCTAGCTTAATTGTCTGGCTTAACTGTCTGGCTTAACTATCTGGCTTAACTGTCTGGCTTAACTATCTGCCGGCTTAACATGCTTAATTGTCCGCCGCTTAACTCGCTTAATCGTCATGCCGCTTATAATGTAATCGTCGCCGACACAATGCTTAAGCGTCACGGCTTATAATCTGTCGGGTCACCAATGAAATACCAAGTCCCAGCCGGGACATATCTCCGGCGGGTCACACCGCGGGTTATATCCCCGACATTAGCCCCCAGATTAATTTTGATTTATCCATGTTAAACTGATCCTGTAAAACAAACACAAGAACAATTTTGACAGATTATGCTCCGGGTTAAGAATTCTTGTAAGTCGGCACCTGATCATCCTTAACTCCTTGGTATTTCCTTCTAGAAAATCCGGGTCAATAGACCAGCTTCATAATCAATTTGTTGACATTGTTTTCTCACAGAAAAAACATTGGTTATGAAATACTCATCTGATTTTCAGCCAGCTTGAAGATGTAGAACATGCCGATTTATCATTGCCAAAATATCCGGTTTGTAAATATTGATAGCACCGGGTCATAATTGTTGCCAACATCAAACTTCAAAATGCACCTCCCTTATATGTAGCCCCCAAGTACCGGGTTGTCATGCTTGCAGCAACCTGTGACTTGTAATTGTCTTTAAGCTCATAAAAAACTTCAACCAGTGTAGCCCCCAAGGGCCGGGTCACTATGCAATAATGAACAGGGACTTTGTAAATATGATCATGTATATTTGAGTAGCGACGTGTAGCCTCCAAGGGTTGGCTCAGTAAGATAATACTGAGCTGGGACTTTTGTATATAATTCATTGATAATAACATCATATGATGTAATCTCCACCATGGGGCTTGAACCCACGTCCACAAGGTTAAGAGCTTTGTACTCTACCAACTGAGTAGTGGACCTTTCAATATAAATGATTATGGCTTGTGTACCTTGAATTTTTGACAGGAGCAATTGGTACCCCCCAAGGGGCGGCTCATTACAATGTGATTAGTTGGGTCTTCAATAAGTTGAGCAAAAAGTGACTTTTGCATTAGCCCCCAAGTGCCATGGTGCATGCTGGTAGTGACATGGGACTTGCATATTTGATGTAAACTCAACTTGAATAATGTAGCTCCCAAGTGTTGGGTCGTAAGCCTGCAGCGACTCGGGACTATTCCCTCCATTGTAAAATAAATCATGCCCATTGATAAAATAATAGCCATTTGCGCTGAAGCGACTTTTGAAGTCCCCCATCATAATATTGGTTATTGATAACCATAATAAAAATCCAGCCATATTGGCTATTAAAGATTTGAATAATATAATCTGTTTTGAAAATCGGTTCCTGTGATATTGAATTATACTGCCGACTTATGATACCAATGCAGTAAGGGTGATAACCCAAAACTTAGAAGCCAATACTTCCAAGTATTTAATACTGTCATATGCTGGCGACTTATTGTTGAAAGCCAGGCCGGGTTAATAGAGACCATAGGTATGCTTCAGATATGAGCAAGAGAGTATCAAGAAAAACCCGAAAAAAACTTTCAAAAACTCAAACCGAAAAGATAGAAAAGACGAGGCTATGCTTCGAATACGAGCAGGAAGCCGGAAAAAATGCCTACAATTCGAATACGATCAGGAAGCCGAACCAAAAGGGTTAATGGCTATGATTGGAATACGATTAGGAAGCCCCCGAATGAATTTTGGCATTGCGTTGATCAAAGGGGTACCGACAGCTATGATTTGAATACGATCAGGAAGTCGCCCAGCGACCAAAGTATTTAACGACTATGATTCGAATATGATCAATAAGCTGGACCAAGAGGGTTAACGGCTGTGATTCGAATACGATCCAGCCCCCCAAGTGATCTAAGTGTTTAACGGCTATGGTTCAAATACGACCAGGAAGCCGGACCAAAGGGGTTAACAGCCATGATTCGAATACGATCAAGCCCCCAAGTGATCAAAGTGTTTAACGGCTATGATTCGAATACGATCAATAAGCTGGACCAAAAGGGGTTAACAGCTGCGATTCGAATACGACCAAGCCCCCAAATGATCAAAATGTTTAACGGCTATGGTTCGAATCTGACCATGAAGCCGGACCAAAGCGGTAAATAGCTGTGATTGGAATACGATCAAGCCCCCTAGTGATCATTGAAGCAGGGTACCTATGTTTGAGTTGTGCTTTACAACAGACTCTCTTTGGTCCCTTTAATTTTTTCTGAGAACTCAAACTTTGCGAGATATAAATTCTTCTTGATCCGGAATTTTAAACCGAATATTGAGAGCTTCAAAACCTTGTGAGGGACAAATTTCCCTTGAACCGGATTTTAAACCGGATATTTGAGAGTTTCAGTGAGAGGCAGATTTCCCTTGAGCCAGATTTTAAACCAGAATTCCTCATTTTGAGCCGCAAAATTTTCTGACGGCCTTAAACTAGCAACATTTACTAAGCTATGTCCATGTAGCCCCCGAGTCTTTAAGACGACTCAATGAGTTGGCTTAAGATTCTCCATAGTTGACTGTGATATAGACCGGTTTGAGTCCTGCATTGGAGAACTTGCAAGCCAAAGTAATCACTCTTTTAAAGAAAATAATATGTAATATAAAAATATACTGGATGGATTTCACCTTATATGTCAGGCCAGTGATTATCCACCGCGGAGTTGATGATTACCACAGTGAAGCTCAAAACAATCACGGTTAAGCCGGACACGGCATTATAAGCCAGCATGGACGGGCGAGTCTATCGCAGGCGCAGTATACCACACAAACAATGAGTCAATCGCGGATGCGGTCCCAGCGAGTTGTGGTAGATCGAGCTGCACGGGCGGCGGCTGGCACACACCCGTTCAATAGCAAGCAAGCGCGGACACCAGTGCATGATGATGCTAACGCATACTCCATAGGCACAACATGACACCACCTTTATAATGAATCATTGTCCTGCATAAAATATGCATACCAAAGTAATTGTTCTTTGACAAAAGACAATATGTGTCAAGAAAATATACTTAGATGAATATCACCTGATTTGTTTTGACGGCCGAGGATCCGTAAATAGTCTCCGTAAATAACCTTTCGACACAGTCCCTCGTATCCCTTTTAGCAGGAATCGGGCGGCTTAGCAGCTAGAGGAAAACTGCAGTGGCAAAACAACCGAGTTACAACCATCATCTTTAGTAGAGGGACAGACCATCATAAAAGAAGAACAGATCGTCATAGGCTCTGTGTTTTCAATCTTTTGATAAATTTTTCGTGACAGAGACAGCGACCACAGCCCGGTGGGTCAACACCGGGCGGCTTGAGCAGCGCTGTAGCAGAAGTAGAGGCTGACAACAGAGACACGGTACAGTGTTGCCAGAAGTGGCCAACGCAGGCCCGCTCGTGGTGGAGGTGGTTTAGAACGGCGACCTTGAGGCCGTGGGGGCGGCTCCAAAGCAGCAGCGGAAGCGGCACATCTTCAACGGAGGTGGTCGGGTTGCAGCAGCTCGGGTCAACGACATCTTGCAGAGGAGGTGGTGTGACAAAGCCGAGTCAAGACCGCTCGGAAGACGACGGCGGCGGCTCCGACCAGCAATAACTCTCAGCGAGGGCAGGCCGGCCTGGAGTAGTGAAACAGGGGCGAATAGAGGGGTGGCTCACAAGCGACAGTTCAAGGCTGTGGCCGCACGCGACAGAAGCAGTAGGGCGGCTTGATAGCAGAGAAGTGAAGCCAAGGCGACCGAGACCGGGGCGGTTTCGATGGCGGGTTGGAGAGGCGCAACAGGGGCCGCGGCCGTGCGACAGTTGGAGGCACAACGATTTGACCCGGCGGCGGCCAGCAATGCAGGTGAACCAGCTTGTGGCAGTTTACTGTAAAGACGGAGGCAGCCTGCCACGATGGAATGGCACGAGGCGAGCGTAGCTTCAGTACAACAGCAGCTTGGCGCTGCGGTAGCGATCGCAGGCCGGGTCAACACGTGGTGGCAGGTTGAGGTGCAGTGCAAGCGTCGGGTCACAGAACCCAACAGTGTCAGAGGCGGGCGGCAGTGACGGTGTCACTAGAGCAGCGTCTTGGAGATGGCGGGTTGCACGACCTGCTTGGCACAAGGTGATGGTGGGTCACAGATTCGATCTCGCGACAATAGAGGCCGAGCGAAGGCAGCCACGGAGGAGCGACGACCCGACAGTCACGGTGGAACAAGGTCGGCGGCTCGACGGGATGGCTCAAGGCGATGACTTGAGGTAGAAGGGGAGCCCGAGGCAGGTGCAACAGAGGCAGCTTGACCACGGCGGGTCATGGTAGAGGCCAAGCGCAGAAATCGGCGTCGACGGCGAGTGAGGCCGCGAGTGCGGGGGCGCGTTTGGCAAGGCCGGTACAAGGCGGCCACAGGAGCAGAGGCCGGCTGCGCGGGAGACGGCGGCTGATCGAAGATGAGGCAGGCAAGCTGACTTGGAGGCGGTGATGGCGGCTCGGGGCCCGCTCTGGCATGGGCAACTCAAGGCCGGGACGGCAGAGGCGGTAGCACAGGGTCGTAGAGTCGGAATCGATCCCCTCGTCTTTGTGCTCGTGGAAACAGCCCATAGTAACAGAGGCGGCGCAAAACGATGGACGAGTCGGCGGCGGCCCTCGGACAGCGGCGACTCTGACACAGGAAGGCAAGGCAACCGCGGCCCGAGGATGCCAGCTTGAGGGCAAGGCGAAGCCGTCAGGTGAACCGGCGGGATGTGGCCGTCGAAACAGACTACGACGACGGTAATGGTCGTCTAGTTGACGAGGCAGTACCAGCGACTCGAGACGGCAGCTCACAAAGGTGATAGCGGCTCAAGGCGGAGGCAGGTCCGGCTTGACAGATGCAGGGGAGGGCAGGAACCAGCGGCGGCCCTCAAACAGCGGCGGTTCATAGAGGTAGAAACGATGGCGACTGCCGACTCAGAGGCAAGGCCGTGGCCGTGGGGCAGCAGCTCGCAATAAGGTAGTAGGTGACCCGCAGCAGGCGCGAAGCGGGTCGGCGCCTCGCGACGAGGTAGGTCGCGATGAAGGTGGCGGCTTGCGAGTGACCGAGTCACAGCAGAGAGCGCAGTAGACAAGCCGGCGGATTTGGAAGCGATGACGGACACTGGCCATTTCGACATGCGGCAGCTAGCATGGCGGCTCAGAGGCGAAGCTGGCTCGAAAGCAACATTATTTCGCGGCTACCTCCAAACCCCATCTAGGTCATGATTGATTTGACTGACTCGCCCAATTAATCGCTGCACGCTATAATCTTGTATTGATGTTTCCGACAGTGGGTAGTGATTGATGACCAAAAAATCCGAGTTGTACTGAATTAGCATTAGCATCCCGTACAGTGCAACACGAGACAAAAGATCTAATTTTGTAAACCAGCCTTGACCACCACGTGAGGAGTAATACTACTTTTTTTGATTGATGATGGCCTGATGGGAAGCAGCAGCTGCAGCAGGTCCTTGTATTCTCACGGGAGCAGTAGCTATTCCGGCTCATTGAAAATCAGGTGGCCTTCTTGGGACTTGAAGCCAGAGGCAGGGGAACTCGGCGGATCTGACCGTAACCCAGAATGATTTGTCCGCATACCGTGCAGCAGATTAACTCCTTGTTAACCTCGGACTCAACGTAGAAGCGGTTTCGGCGGATCACCTCCTCACGTCTGGCGGCGCAGACAACGGAACCTTAACCTCTTGATTTCAAACCATCATGCTGTAAACTCCAAAGTTAATCATGATTTTGACCGTCAAACCATCTTTTCCTCAGCTGACTAGTCACAAGCTTCTCGATCCCTGGAAAGAGGTCCCTCCAAGAACTCAACACCACCGTGCGCGAGCCCCACGATGGGCGCCAATTGTCATGCAAATGTCACATCAGATGTCCTAGTGTGAGGACTTAGTTGCGAGGCCAACACATCTATGTGGTAGCTTGAGAGAGGTTGACCGGGACGAGAGACGCGAGGTGAATCAACACACAAGACAAGGATTTAGACAGCTTCGGGCCCCGGGAAACATCATCCGGTAATAGCCCTACATGCTGTTTGTGGCTATGTCTCATTATGCTCATGAGGGAGATGCCGTATCTCCGACTCTCCTCTAGTTGTGTCTAGCCTTAATGATTATTTCTTGCTCTCCCCTCTTGGGGTGCTCCGCCCCTCCTTATATAAGTTGAAGGGGCGGGTTACATGTAGAGTCAAACTCGGATTAGGACTTAACCTATTTTGACATCTTACCATGAGCTTATCACCATTGGCTTCTTAACGTAAGCCGGCTTACAATCCGGCTTAGAATTTGACTTGCAATCTGGCTTAACTGTCTGCCGGCTTAACATGCTTAACTGTCCGCCGGCTTATAATGCTTAACTGTCTGCCGGCTTACAATGCTTAACTGTCCGCCGGCTTATAATCTGACGGGTCACCAATGAAACACCAAGTCCCAGCCGGGTCATATCTCCGGCTGGGTCACACCGCGGGGTATATCCCCGACACCTAGTCTCGGGGATGCTCTGATTTTTAGAATCTCATCAACATCCACAGGAACAGAAGTATTGCGCAAGTAGCTGAACATTCCAAGAGCCATTATCATTCAACAAGTACGAAACGAAGCAAATACGATATAAGCCTTGTTTTGAGATAGGTTTATAGGAAGATGGCCGAGGAATCCACTGTCACGCCACACCCTTCTGCTTCTACCATTGCCAACTCGCCATATTAGCCCTTTCTTTGGTAAGTCTGTACCATGACTGATGCCTTGCCAAGAGGATGAAGCATTGCCCGTGAAGACCGTATCCTCAAGCTTACCGTCCGGGTACTATCTTGATTTAAGAACTTGGCACACAAGTTGTCGGGCCTGGAAATTAGCCTCCATGCTTGATGAGCAAGTAAAGCTTGATTTAATAAACGAAAATTCCTTAAGCCAGCACCACCCTTATCCTTGGGCTGTAAGAGATGATCCCAACCTTTTCAATGTACTTTCCTTTTCCCTTTCACTGACCCCCAATAAAAATTTGTCAAAACCCTAGTATGGTCATCGAACACCGAGTAGGGAAGTTAGAACACCCCCATTATGTAGGTCGGCAATGCTTGTGCCAGTGACTTAATTAGGACCTCTATGCTAGGTTGCGCGAATTGCCCATCACCCCATTGAACAAGCCATTTAGTGAGACTTGTTTGGATATTTTGGAACCTACCCTTAGACAAACGACCCTCTAAAAGTGCTAGTTATCGACTAGAGGGGGGGTGAATAGGCATTTTTTTATGAAAGTCTTTGAAATAGACAATGTATTCGAAGACAAATAGGAAAAACAATGACTAAACAGTATCGAAAGATAAACTACACTAGCCATGAGAGAATACAAATGACTAAGAAAGACAAGTAACAACTAGGTATGACAGATCAGAATTGGAAGATGTGTGAAGACAAATATGCAATCAGAGGAAATGTCTTCACACAATGTCTTCAAATAGAACAGGCAAGCAAGGACTTCATGAAACAACAATAAGTAAAGGAGCGAATGGATAGAACCAGTTGCTCGATGAAGACAAGGATTTGGTAGACCAGTTCCAGTTGTTGTGACAATTGTACGTCTGGTTTGGAAGGCTGAGATTGAACTCAGAAGACCACATCTTCACCTTATTCCCCTTGAGCTAAGATCATTTAGACCTCGCCCAATCACTCAAGTAAGTCTTCAAGGTAGACTTCCGAACCTTCACAAACTTCATTAACCGGTAATCCATAATGACTCTTGGATGCTCAGAATGTGACGCCTAACCGACTGGAAGATCACAGTCTTCAAGTGTATAAGTCTGTGGTACACGAGGAACAAAAAGGCTTCAGTGATGCTTAACACCTTTGGGCTATGGGTGTTTTGGATTTTGTCCTCGCAAGGATTCTCTCAAAGGCTTCAGAGGTGGGTTGCTCCCAAATGACAAAAGCCGTACTCTTAACTCGGAGCAGCCACCAACTTATGGTGGAGGGGGGTGGCTATTTATAGCTAGGAGCCAACCCGACATGATATGTCCGAAATGAACCTGGGTCAATGGACAACTAGCACGTGTCCAACAGTCGGATTTCAAACACACGCGACATCTTGACTTGGGCAACAAGTAAAGCTGACTCAGCCAAATTAGGATAAGATTTTCTCTCATTTGCCTTTGCTCGAAGACATAGGATTTTTGGTTGAGCATCACGTCAGTTTTCTGACTTTGTTTACCTTGACCCCACTTAACAGTTCGATGGTTCCTATGACTAAAGAAGGAAGAAAATGAAATTACAAAAGAACTATGTCTTCGTGCTCCATTGGCTTCAAACGTGTGTCTTCACGTGTCATTATCTTCAACACGAATGTCTTCGCGAACTACCATTATCTTCAATGTCTTCATACATGTTTAGGGGTCATCATTGATGGGTAAACCGAATCAAGAGGGACTTCTATGTGTGTTATCATGTGAAACTCACAAACACATTAGACCCTCAACCAAGTTTGTCGTCAATACTCCAAAACCAACTAGGAGTGACACTAGATGCACTTACAATCCCTTTTTGGTGATTGATGACAAACTGGTTGAAGTTTTCAATGGGGATAAAATATATGAAAGTTAAAAAACGTGGTCATTGGCTTCATCAAATTGGAGGGTGTAAGTGCATCTAGTGCCACCCCTAGTTGGTTTTAGAGTATTGACGACAAACGTGGCTGAGGGATTAATGTGTTTGTGAGAATTGCACAATAACACAGGTAGTGTCCCTCATTGATTCAGTTTACCTACCAGAGATGACCCCTAAAAATGTGTGAAGACACTGAAGACAATGGTGGTTCGTGAAGACATTCACGACGAAGATTATGACGTGTGAAGATATTCACTTGAAGACTATGGAGTGCGAAGACATAGCTGTTTTGTAGTTTCCTTTCTTCTTTATTGAATCATAGGAACCACCGTATTGTTAACTGGGGTCCAAGTGAACAAAGTTAGAGTGACTGATGTGATGCTCAACCAAATCCTATGTCTTCGAACGAAGACAGTGAGAGCAAATCTTATCCAGAGCTGGATGAGTCACTTTGCTTGTAGCACAAGCCAAGCTGCCACGTGTGTGAAATCTGACCGTTGGACACGTGTTAGTTCCTTAGTGACCCGGGGTCATTTCGGACAAATCAGGTCGGGTTGCCTCCTGGCTATAAATAGCCCACCCCCTACACCATAAATTGGTGGCTGCTTAGAGTTAGTGCACGACTTTTGTCGTTTGAGAGCAACCCACCTCCAAAGCATTTGAGAGAGAGATTCTTGCAAGGACAAAGCCCAAAACACCCAGAGCCAAAGAGTGTTAGGCATCACTAAAGTCTTTCTGTCCGCGTGATCTAAAGACTTGTTACACTTGAGGACTGTGAATCCTCCAGCCGGTTAGGCGTCATGTTCTGTGCATCCAAGAGTCATTGTGGATTGCTGGTGAACAAAGTCTCTGAAGGTTTGGAAGTCTATCTCGAAGAGAGTGATTGGGCGAGGACTGGGTGTCCTTAGCTCAAGGGGAATAAGGTGAAGACATGGTATTCTAAGTTCAATCTCAGGCTCCCTAACCGGACGTACAGTTGTCATAGCAACTGGAACTGGTCTACCAAATCCTTGTCTTCCCCAAGCAACTGGTTCTATCCTCTCCTGTCTTTACTTTACAGTTTGTCTTCTTGAAGTCATTGCTTGCCTGCCTGATTCATTTGACTTCATTGTGTGAGGACTTATATCTGTTTAGCTTCGTACTATCTTCCATTCTGATCTTGTCTACCTAGTTCCAGTTAGTCTTCATGCTTTCACTGTATTGTATGCTTGACTAATGACTGCCCAGTGTAGTCTTCATTTTGCTGCTTACTATATAGGCTCAGTTTACCTGTTTGTCTTCAAAGCCATCGTGTTTTGAAGACTTCCATAAAAATCGCCTATTCACCCCCCCTCTAGTCGATAACTAGCACTTTCAGAGGGGCTCCCCCTGAAGATGTGCATATAAGTAATTTGCCTTTGAATGCAAATGCACATAGCAGGTTTTGCTTCTTGGAGATTTTCCTCTTTTCATGAAGTCAAATAAAAGTGTATATAGAATAATTAAAGATAATGAATGTACAATGAAAGATAGGCGTCTACAGAATGGCTTCATGCGCATATGATCAAAAGTTGAATAGCGCGCAACAAAAACAGCAGAAAATGTAGCAGGCATCCATCAGGACTTAAGTTTACAACCCAAAGACCAATTGTTCAAGAATGAGAGTTGCAAACTTAACAAAATATAGCACCCGAATGCCCTCTTGAAGACTATCAAACCATGTTCTTCTCCCCCTTTTGTCATCGAATGACCAAAAAGGAATGAAGACATAGGGTGTCTAAGTGTTCCCGGAAGGCAGTGGTGAAGATGTTGGTGCAGCAGGGGCGATGTTGGTGTTGGGCGGTGCAGAAGGGCCTAATGCAGCGTCGACGTGCAGTGAATCCATAGCGGATGAAATGGCGTCATCTACATTATCAATGGCACGAGCATGGATAGTTGGTGTTGATGAGGAGAACTCAGAGTCTTCAATGCAAGGTGTAGCACGCCACTTAGCACATTTAGGAGGCTTGGAGCCAAACTTGAAGCAATCCTTGAAGCCATCGACAACAAGATCTTCCTCTGAGCATAGCATTGTAAGGATCTTCCTAACACGCCTATTGGCTTCATGTGCAACAAAAGCGTTCTTGGTGGAGAGGTTGCGAATGTGATTGATATCAACAAGAAGGCTCTGCATCTGGCGCTTCAGCCAATTATGATGCTTGTCTTGCTTTTGATGTAGAGAAACAAGAAGTTCTCTGTCATTAAGTGTACAAGCCCGCTTCTGAGCCCTTTGAGAAACTGTGCTGGTGGTCGCATCAGTGTTTGCATGATGCAGTTGACGTATCTGACCAATAAGTGGACCAGGAGCAACAATGTTGGGTACATGAATGGCTTAAGAGGAGCTGAGAAGCTTTGATAAGCAGCATTGTCTTCACGAATGGGCGCTTTGTTAGCCTGAGGGTAGATGGCTTCATGAGGCACATGAACTTCACGTAGAAAGACAAAAGTGGTTGCGAGCTGAAGCTTGATAGTTGACTCTGGAGCAAAGCTTTATCAGATGCATAATCCATGGAGCATACAATTTTTGACCAAACAGGTCAATGCGAGATGCAGCCATTTGCCCGATGAAGAAATCGTGCGCAAGATAGGTAGCGAAGTCATCGAAGGGGCCAACCAGGTTTGGTTTGGCCTCGTGAGTGCCATCTGCCATTGGTTCTGTTGGACTTGGGTTGAAGTCAATCCCATAGTCCTTGTTCTAAGTTGCTGAGCCCCTGGCCAACTGGTAATTGGCTTCAAAGAGATCGTCTTCACAACACCACTGTATGCTAGAGGGATCAGGATTTTGGGGCATTGCACGTCTCACCATGCACGGGTAGAAGCCTAACCCGATGGCATTAGCCTTTGTGTTCGGAATTAGCTTCTTGTAGATGATATCAGCCCATGGTGGCCTCACAACATTCTTCGCAACATACTCAGGGGTTACAAATTGATAGTGAAACCATTTCTCTGCCCAGTATCTGCGAATCCATTGCACTCAAGATTTGCGTACTCCATAAGTTTCTTCTGGATCAGACTTGTACATCTCATAAAGATCAGGAGGCAGATCAAGAGTTGTATTTTAAGGTTGCTGCCTTCCCCCTTTCTTTGTAGATTTACTACCAACCATTGGCTTCACAATAATGATTGGCTTCGCTCTGCTTGTAAAATAGGAGCTGGCTTTAGGGGAGTCAAGATGAAGGTGTAAGAAGTCTGCAAATGAATTTAGACTATGAGAACCAAGAGACTCGCCCATGGACATGTACCTGTGAAAGAATTAGAGATGCGAGGGAAGGAGAGGTCATATGCATTCCTAGAGGATTTTGAAGTTAAAATCAATGTGAGGATAATATCCTCATAGTGCAAATACACTCACTTATAGAGAGATGTTGGTTCCAGATTTGTACGAATCCAAAAATAAGTACAAGTGAGGAATCATACTAGTCATGAATCATAAGTGAAATAAATTTTCATATTATGAGATGCGGAAGACAGAAGATCAAGATTTGGGAGTGACAGAACAATTTTCTGAAGATATTGAAAATTTATCGGATCAAACGAATAGTAAAAAGTGAGAATTATTTACCGCATGAAGAACATAAGAAGAACTGCTAGATGAGACGAAAAGTATGACGAGCAGTTAAATCTTCCGCACCCTAGCTTGGCGGCGGAAGACAGCTACAACAGTGGCGGGGCGAAAATGTCCGTGGCCGGCGTGATTACGACGACAGAGAGGTTGCGGCAGCTAAGCGCGTCTTCTCCGGTGACGATGAAGCTAGCAATGACTCTAGGGTTGCAAGGGCAAGAGAGACATGAGTAGTATAGGAATTAATAACCGCGGGGGCTAAGTATTTATAAGGAGGAGTTTGTCGCGGTGAATTTACTGCGCTGCCGCTGGCGATACGTGTTTGGTCGACGCGTGCATGCATGCACAGATTTTACATCCACGCCACAACCCCACTTATTAGTTGTTTTTGCGGGAGGTCGTTCCGGCTTCTACGGTGTCCGGCAAGTGGATACGGATATTAAAAGCATTTTAAATATTTGTTCAGAATCTTTGACAGGCAAGTATACGCTGAAGATCATCGACACATGTCAATAGAATGCATATGAAGATATAGAGAGAGTAGGAGAGATAAGCACAAACGGGGTAAGGGTCCAATCACATTCACTTAGCGCAAAAAAGCAACTTGAAAACATAGCGATAAGTGAATGTTGTTGAGGAAAAACTCATATATATACCATAGGCAATAAAACAAAGTGTGACGGTTAATCCATTGTTGAAGACAGTAACATTTAAGAAGATAATGCAATGTATGTGACACTAAATGAAAATCTTCAAAAAAGATTGGTGGTGGCGTTACCCACCGTATATGAAGTATTAGACCCAAGCATGGGGCACAATTATCGTGGCCCTCTGAAGTCAAATTCCATGTTAATATCTTCACACTTAGAGTGTATATCTTCATGAACTGAAGACGTACGTTACTTCGTGTGTTGTACATCAAGATTGTTAACAATGCATAAGCGTTAGGATGTGTGTCCATTCACTGGACATTTGAGGATTCTAAGATATTTAGCTCACACCGCAACTTGCAAAATCTCTTCTCATCTAGAGGCTTTGTGAAGATATCTGCCAATTACTCTTTAATGTTGACGTTACTGATGTCAATGTCTTCTTTGAGCACATGATCACGAAGAAAATGATGTCGAATCTGAATATGCTTCGTCTTGGAGTGCTGAATAGGGTTGTGTGCAATCTTGATGGCACTTTCATTGTCGCAGTAGAGGGGCACCTTCTTCTTGTTGATGCCATAGTCCTTGAGGCTTTGCTTCATCCAAGTTGAGCATAGCAAGATCCAGCAACAATGTATTTAGCTTCATCAGTAGAGAGTGAAACGCAGTTTTGCTTCTTTGAAGACTAACAAACAAGTGATCGGCCAAGAAAGTGGCATGTGCCTAATGTGGACTCGCGATCCACCTTGTCATCAGCATAATCAACATCGGATAATCCAACTAGATCAAACTCGGAGCCCTTTGGATACCACAATCCTAGCACTAGGGTGTAAGCCAAATATCAAAGTATTGCTTCACCGCGAGGTGATGCGACTCCTTTGGTGCCGCTTGAAAATGGGCACACATGCAAACGCTAAGCATTAAATCTGGCGTAGATGCACATAAGTACAATAAAGAACCAATCATGGAATAGTATACCTTTTGATCGAACTCTTTACCATTTTCATCGGAGCTCAGTTGACCATTGGTTGGCGTTGGCGTCTTATAGCGCTTGCAATCTTGCATACCAAACTTCTTCAGATAATCCTTGAGATACTTCTCTTGAGATAAGAAGATGCCATTGCTTTGCTGACGGATTCGAAGACCAAGGAAGAATTTTAGCTCCCCCATCACAGACATATGGTATTGCTCTTGCATCATATGACTGAACTCATCACTGTATCATTTGTCCGTGCATCCAAAGATAATGCCATCCACATAGGTTTGGCATACAAACGGCTCTCCGTCATATGTCTTTGTGAAGAGAGTGGGATACAAAGAACCAGGATTGAAGCCTTTGCTTTTTAGGAACTCTTTGAGTGTGTCATACCAAGCTCGAGGTGCTTGTTTGAGGCCATACAATGCCTTGTTGAGCTTGTACACTCTGTCAGGATGCTTTGGATCTTCAAAACTAGGTGGCTGAGCAACATAGACTTCTTCTTCAATCTTGCCATTCAGAAATGCAATGTTCACATCCATTTGATACAGGAGGATATGATTGTTATTGTCGTAAGCTAGCAGTATGCGAATGGCTTGAAGCTTGTCCACAGGAGCAAAGGTTTCATCAAAGTCAATTCCTTCAACTTGCGTGTTTCTTTGAGCAACAAGCCGAGCTTAGTTTCTGACAACTAGACTATGTTCATCTTGTTTGTTTCCTTAGATCCATTTGGTGCCAATAACATTGTGCTTGCATGGATCAAAACACTTGACTAGCTCCTACACATTGTTGAGCTTGAATTGTTGAAGCTCTTCTTGCATAGCTTGAATCCATTCTGGTTCCATGAAAGCTTCATCAACCTTGTTGGGTTCGGATATGGAGACGAATGAAAAGTGCCCATAGAAGTTTTCTAGTTGCATAGCTCTTGATCGAGTGAGCAGACCGGGTGCATTTATGCTATCAATTATCTTCTCAATTTGAACTTTATTAGCAATGCGAGGATGAATAGGGCAAAGACTTTGCTGTTGCTGATCATTGTCTTCATTTTCCGCATTGGCTTCAGGCTCAGCAGTGTGTTCACGCTAAACAGGAGTTAGAATTTCAACTTCATCATCACCTTGATCCTTAGTTTCTAACAACTTGACTATGTTCATCCTTTTTGTTTTGGTAGATCCATTTGGTGCCAATAATATTGTGCTTGCGTGGATCAGGACATTTAACTAGCTCCCAGACATTATTGAGCTCAAATTGCTGAAGCTCTTCTTGCATAGCTTGAATCCATTATGGTTCCATGAAAGCTTCATCAATATTTTTGGGCTCGGAGATGGAGACGAATGCGAAGTACCCAGAAAAGTTGGTTAGATGCGTAGATCTTGATTGGGTGAGCGGACCAGGTGCGTTGATGTTGTCAAGATTGTTCTCAATCTGTACTTCATTTGCCAACGAGTATGAATAGGACAAAGGTTCTGTTGTGGTTGAGCACTGTCTTCACTGTCAGCGGCATTGTCTTCAGCTTAAACATTATCTTCAAGTTGAGCATTATCTTCACATTGAGCAGAAGCAGGAATCACAACTTCTTCTTCCCCATGTTCCTATGTGGGAATGATTTCTCCAGTTCCCATTAGCTTGATGGATTCATTAGGAGGTACTTCATCTAGGACATTTGGCAGGTGCTCTCTTTGAGAGCCGTTAGTTTCATCGAATTGCACATCTACATTTCAACCACTTTGTAGTGAAAGAGGTTGAAGACTCTATAGGTGTGCGAGTCCTTTCTGTAACCAAGCATGTAACCCTCATGTGCTTTCGGAGAAAATTTTGAAGTGTGATGTGCATCCCTTATCCAACACCTAGCACTGAAGACTTTGAAATAACTTACATTTGGCTTCTTAGCAGTGAGCAATTAATAATATGTTTTCTCGAAGAATTTGTGAAGATAAAACCTATTGATTGATATGTCTCGAACGTATCTATAATTTATGAAGTATCCATGCCATGTTTATAACAATTTTATATGGTTTAGGTATGATTTGAATGGAACTAACCTGGACTGACGCTACTGAGGGAGTCCTGGATTAGGGGGTCCTCGAACAACCAGACTATATGCTTATGCCGGACTGTTGGACTATGAAGATACAAGATTGAAGACTTCGTCCCGTGTCCGGGTGGGACTCTCCTTTGCGTGGAAGGCAAGCTTGGCAATTCGGATATGTAGATTCCCTTCTCTATAACCGACTCTGTGTAACTCTAGCCCCCTCCGGTGTCTATATAAACCAGAGGGTTTAGTCCGTAGGACGAAAACAATCATAATCATAGGCTAGCTTATAGGGTTTAGCCTCTACGATCTCGTGGTAGATCAACTCTTGTAATACTCATATCATCAAGATCAATCAAGCAGGAAGTAGGGTATTACCTCCATAGAGAGGGCCCGAACCTAGGTAAACATCGTGTCCCCCGCCTCCTGTTACCATTAGCCTTAGACGCATAGTTCGGGAACCCCTACCCGAGATCTGCCGGTTTTGACACCGACATTGGTGCTTTCATTTTGAGTTCCATTGTGTCATCACCATAAGGCTTGATGGCTCCTTCAATAATCTACAACGATGCGGTCCAGGGTGAGGTTTTCCTCCCCGAATAAATTTTCGTATTCGGCGGCTTTGCACTGTGGGCCAACTCGCTTGGCCATCTGGAGCAGATCGATAGCTACGCCCATGGCCATCAGGTCAGGTTTGGAAGCCTGAACTACACTGCCGACATCCGCAGAGACTTGATCTTCGACGGATTCGAGCCCACCATAGGTGCACCCTACAGCCACGATGAGCATGACCTAGATCTGCCATCGGACGGTGTTCAGGAGGTCACACCTGCAGCTGCCTCGGCTTTAAATGCAGTGCAGATCGTGCCATCCGAGGACGGGAGGATGGACCCCACCATGGAAGCCGCACACTCAACAGCGATAGAGCCGAACACAGATTTCACTTCCAACGAGGTCTGTGACATCGGACCCTCGGACTCGTTTCCGGCCATAGGCTCCGAACCGCGTAGATCCATGCCCATCGGATCTGACTAGGCACCGATCATGGAGTTTAGCTCCACAGATATCTTTCAGCACTTGCCCTTGGGCGACATGCTGAACTCATTAAAATCTCTCTCCTTGGGAGGAGACCCCTGGCCTAACTATGTTCGGCTTGAGTGGGAAGCGGACGATGAAGGAATTCGTTACCCACCCACCACCCACTTAATAGCCACTGTCGACGACTTAACCGACATGCTTGATTTCGACTCCGAAGACATCGACGGTATGGACGACGATGCCGGAGAAGAATAGGAACCACCGCCCACAGTGTGCCGGACAACCACCTCATCATACGACATATATATGGTGGATAAACCCAAAGAAAACAATGGCGAGGATCAAAAGGATGCAGCGGAGGATAAACCTCTTGAGCAACCAAAGCGCCGACGTCCATGGCGCCGCTCTAAAACCCGCTGTCGGTGTCAAAACCGGCGGATCTCGGGTAGGAGGTCCCGAACTATGCGTCTAGGCGGATGGTAATAGGAGACAAGGGACACGATGTTTTTACCCAGGTTCGGGCCCTCTCGATGGAGTAAAACCCTAATCCTGCTAGATTGATATTGATGATATGGGTAGTACAAGAGTGGATCTACCACGAGATCAAGGAGGCTAAACCCTAGAAGCTAGCCTATGGTATGATTGTTGTTATTGTTGTTGTGTCCTACGGACTAAAACCCTCCGGTTTATATAGGCACCGGAGAGGGCTAGGGTTACATAGAGTCGGTTACAATGGTAGGAGATCTACATATCCGTATCGCCAAGCTTGCCTTCCACGCCAAGGAAAGTCCCATCCGGACACAGTAAGTCTTCAATCTTGTATCTTCATAGTCTTGGAGTCTGGCCGATGATGATAGTTCGGCTATCCGGACACCCCCTAGTCCAGGACTCCCTCAGTAGCCCCTGAACCAGGCTTCAATGACGACGAGTCTGGCGCGCATATTGTCTTCGGCATTGCAAGGCGGGTTCCTCCTCCGAATAATTCATAGAAGATTATGAACACCTGGATAGTGTCGGCTCGCAAAATAAATTCCACATGCCACTGTAGAGAGAATAATATTTACACAACTTCAATCTGCTGACGTATTTCATGGCGTGACGTCACCCACGGCCAAGCCTTTACTCGAACCATTTTTGTCATACCACCTCAGCGCGTTTAGCGAAGCGGTTTCCTTGGCACGTCTTGTCGAGCGTAGATCGTGTTCCCCTTATTCCGGATTCTCATCAATACGGATGTGGGTAACCCAACGCGCCATTGATTGTGGCGCTTGGGAGATAAGCGAGTTTTACCGGGCGGTGGGGACGCATAGTTTCATCCGCCCATATATAAGGGATCAGGATCCACCTTTTTACCTCGCCTTCTTCCTCCTTTGCTTATCCATCTCTCACTTTTCGAGCTCCGGCGCCCAAGTCCGCACATCTCACCTCGACCTTCTCCAGCCATGTCCGGGCGGGAGGCAAGTGGATGGCCTCCTCCGTTCTGGAGGGGCACATCAAGAAGCTGCGCGACGCGGATATATGTCCGGCGACATTGCGCACCGGCTCCCCGACGAGGGGCAGCTCATCCCCACCCCCGGGCCCCATGAGAGGGTAGTATTCCTTCCCCATTTCCTCCGCGGACTGGGCTTCCCACTCCATCCTTTTGTCCGGGGGCTCATGTTCTACTATGGCCTGGATTTCCACGATCTGGCCCCGAATTTCATCCTCAATATCACGGTGTTTATCGTTGTGTGTGAGGCCTTCCTCTGCATCCAGCCCCACTTCGGCTTGTGGCTAAAGACCTTGAATGTCAAGACGAAGGTTGTGAAGGGCAGCCAAGCAGAGTGCGGAGGCGCCATGGTGGGAAAAATGCCCAACGTTACTTGGCTCGAGGGCGCCTTTGTGGAATCCGTCAAAGGGTGGCAATCGGGGTGGTTCTACATCACCGAGCCGCGTGACCCTAAATGGGCAGCAGCCCCCAAATTCAGATCTGGCATCCCCATGCAGCTCACCTCCTGGAAAGAGAAGGGCTTGCTATGGGGTAGTTCGGAGGAGCTGACCGGACTCCAGTCCTATCTCCAGACCCTGGTGAACAAGAAGCTCAAGCTTGTCAACGTGGTCCAGGTCATGCTCGTCCGCCGGATTCTCCCCTGCCAGCAACGGGACTTCAATTTGTGGGAGTTCAATCCGGCATAGCACCAGACCTTAAGCGGGCTCTTTGATACTACATACAAAGACGCCTGGAGGGTGCTGTTCAAGGGCGCCGAAGCCCCCGCATCCGCTACCGAAGATCGCGGATTCAGCTCGCAGCGTCCAGCTGACGAGGTAAGCCATGTTATCCTTTAGGGGACACTTTGCTTTTCATGTTTTGACTTCACGCGGGATCTAAATTCCCGATAGCTTTAACAGGCCTGGCAGACGACGTCCGGATAGGTTAACTGTCCGGCTCCCCTTCCAGAAGACCCAGCGGACGCCTGTTTGACAGGGCTGCTGATCCTGGCACTCTACGTGGTGCCGGAGAAGAAGGCCAAGAAGAAGGCCACGGGAACCCGAAGGAGTTCCCGACGTCAGGTGGTATCGGACTCATCGTCCGATGACTCCGAGGCGGACTCCTCCCATGAGGACGAGGAGGAGAAGGAGGACTCTCCCGCCGGGGAGAGAAGAAGAGGAAGGCCTCGAGGAGTCTGGACTAGGGGTGTCGGACAGCCGGACTATCATTATCCGCCGGACTCCAAGACTACGAAGATACAAGATTGAAGACTCGGCCCGTGTCCGGATGGGACTTTCCTTGGCGTGGAAGGCAAGCTTGGTCTGGATATGTAGATCTCCTACCATTGTAACCGACTCTGTGTAACCCTAGCCCTCTCCGGTGTCTATATAAACCGGAGGGCTTTAGTCCGTGGGACAACATACATTACAACAATCATACCATAGGCTAGCTTCTAGGGTTTAGCCTCCTTGATCTCGTGGTAGATCCACTCTTGTACTACCCATATCATCAATGTTAATCAAGCGGGGCGTAGGGTTTTACCTCCATCGAGAGGGCCGAACACAGGTAAAAACATCGTGTCCCTCGTCTCCTGTTACCATCCGCCTAGACGCACAGTTCGGGACCCCCTACCCGAGATCCGCCGGTTTTGACACCGACATTGGTGCTTTCATTGAGAGTTCCTCTGTGTCGTCACCAATAGGCTTGATGGCATCTTCAACCGAGACTTTTCTCCCCGGACAGATCTTCGTATTCGGCGGCTTCGCACTGCGGGCCAACTCTCTTGGCCATCTGGAGCAGATCGAAAGCTACGCCCCTGGCCGTCAGGTCAGATTCGGAAGCCTGAACTTCATGGCCGATGTCCATGGAGACTTGATCTTCGACGGACTCGAGCCACAGCCAAGCGCGCCGCACTGTGACGCTGGGCATGATCTAGCTCTGCCACCGAACAGTGCCCTGGTGGCCGCACCCGGATCCGCTTCGGCCATTAGCCCGGAGCCGATCGCCCAGATCGAGGGTGGTGGGTAGACGCCGCCCTGGGGGCTTCAACATCCACGGCGATGGAGCCGAACACTGATCTTGTCCCCTGCGGGACTCGTGATTCCGAGGCGCCGGACTCCTCGCCGAACTCCGAACCTCCCGCGCCCCCACCAATCGATCCGGATTGGGCGCCGGTTATGGAATTCACCGCCGCGGACATCTTTCAATACTCGCCTTTTGGCGATATCCTGAATTCACTAAAGCATCTCGTTATCGAAGTGCAGACGGACGAGAGAAATTGAGCCCACCCACCACCCACTTTGTAGCCACCGCCGATGATCTAACCGACATGCTAGGCTACGACTCGGCACGACATCGGCGTTATGGACGGCGATGCCGGGAGGCGAACAGAACCAGCGCCTCTGAGGCCTTTGGAAGACCACCTCGTCATACAACATATATATGGTGGACACCCCAAAAGACGGGGATGGCGAAGAAGCAGCCCAAACGCCGACGTCAGCGGCGCCGCTCTAAATTCCGCCATAGCAAGAATGGAGATTCCGGCACAGGAGATAATAATACTCCAGAGAGTGCCGAAGACAATCTCCTCCGGCAAGACTCAAGCGAGGAGGATGCGAAGCAAGCCCTCATGAGAGGCGGCGACGAAGAGGTTGAGGATCATAACTATATGCCTCCCTCCAAAGGCGAAGCAAGCCTCAGCGATGATGAATTCGCTGCGTACGAGGATCCCGTCGAACAAGAGCGCTTCAAGCGCGGGCTTATCGCCACAAAGAAACAGCCTAAAGAAAAAGCAGCAACAGCTCCAAGCTGATCAAGACCTGCTGGCCGATCGATGGACCGAGGTCCTCGGGGCCGAAGAGTATAAACTCGAACGCCCCTCCAAAAGTTACCCAAGACGCAAGCTGCTCCCCTGATTAGAGGAGGAAGCATACATACCTCCATCACCAGCAAGACGATATGGCTGACCGACCACCCGTGGCCATGACAGAGAGGCATCCAGGCCCCCAGCCAAGACCGTACCCCGGCATCGCTCGAAAGGTACGAAGCCAAGAGGGAACGCGCCGGACTTGCGAGATATATTGGAGGACAAAGCAAGGCAATCAAGATCCATCTACGGATCACGTGGGCGCCCTACGACCCACGACGAATACCGTCGCGCCGGATATAATAACCCCGACCGGGCCGAACACAGCAGACATCGCTCTCTCGAGCTGCGTCGCTATATCGCTCAATACAGGGGCGCCGCACACCCTCTATGCTTCACTGACGAAGTAATGGATCATCAGATCCCCGAAGGGTTTAAACCCGTAAACATCGAATCCTACGATGGCACAACAGACCCCGCGGTTTGGATCGAAGACTATCTTCTCCACATCCATATGGCCCGCGGTGATGACCTCCATGCCATCAAGTATCTCCCACTCAAGCTTAAAGGACCAGCTCGGCATTGGCTAAACAGCTTGCCCGCAGAGTCAATTGGGTCTTTGGGAGGACACGGAAGCCGCATTCCTCGACAATTTCTGGGCACATATGTGCGACCACCGACGCCGATGACCTAAGCCACATTATTCAGCAGCCAGACGAATCGGCGGACAATTACGGACACGGTTCTTGACAAAGAAAAACCAAATCGTCGATTGTCCGGATGCAGAGGCCCTTGCAGCCTTCAAACATAACATTCGGGACGAATGGCTAGCCCGCTTTGGGCGGGAAAAGCGAAATCCATGGCAGCCCTCACATCGTTAATGACCGCTTTTGCGGGAGAGGACAGCTGGCTAGCCCGTAGCAACAACCTCCGTAAAAATTCGGCAGTCCGGATACCAAGGACAACAACGGCGAGTCACGTCCAAACAAAAACAAAGCGCCGCGTGCAGCGGCGATAAGGAGGATATGGCGGTCAATGCGGATTCGAGGCTCTAAACCCGGTCGTGGAAGAAGCCATTCAAAAGAACCACTCGGGTCCGTCAATCTAGACCGAATACTCGACCGCTTATGCGGATACATGGCACCTCACGAAAAGCCAGCTAACCACACCAATAGAGATTCTTTGGGTGTTCAAGCGGGCGGCAAGTTGATTGCGAAAACAATGACAAGGGGCTAAATAGCGGCGACGAGGAAGAGACCCGACCGCCCGAACAATAGAGGAAGAAGTGTTTTCCCACACAAGTGCGGACGGTGAATATGATATCTGCGACCCACATACCCAAGAGGGAGAGGAAGCGCGCACTAAGGGGCGTCTATGCGATGGAGCAGTCACCCGAAGTTCAATCCATGGTCTTCTGTCCGATCACTTTCGATCGAAGAGACCATCCGACCAGCATACGCCATGGCGGATTCGCCGCGTGGTTTTAGACCCAATCGTCGATGGATTTCACCTCACAAGAGTCTCGATGGACGGCGGCAGAGCTGAACCTGCTTTATCGGGATATAGTGCGCAAAATGGGCATAGACCCATCAAGGATTAAACCTACAAAGACAACCTTTAAAGGTGTCATCCTGTGAGTGGAAGCCAACTATGCGAGGCTCGGTCACACTGGAAGTGGTCTTGGATCCCGGACAATTTCGGGCGAAGAGTTAATCTTTGACATAGTCCCGTTTCGCGGCGGCTATCACGCTCTGCTTTCAGACGAACGCGTTTACAAAATTCAGCGGTGCTGCATTATGCATACCTAAAGCTCAAGATGCGAGGCCCTTGCGGAGTCATCACGGTCAATGGGAATACGGGGCGCTCCCTCCGAGCGGAGGAACATCTGGCGCTCTCATGGCGAAATGCTGAGCAGCCTCTTAAGGCAATTCTCGAGTCCGGCCGCTAAAAGGCCGGATACAGCAAAACGCGCCCGGAGCAATGCCAATCAAGACCACCTGGCGCGATCAGAGCATGCATAGCAATGCGGCCCCAACCCTCGCCCGCGCATAACCGCGAAAATAATCCTCCGCGTACATCATTACGCTTTGGAGATACCATGGGCGCAGGGAAAGGGGCACGATTACAACGGACCCAGAGTGCGGCTTAACCGCACCAGGGGCTCGCAAGTGTGCCCCCCTTCTTTTCTTTTTCACTTTACTACTTTGTGTACACAGGACTCCGTTAAGCAGAAGACCTGTCCGGCGGCAAACCTGCCAAACCCACGATGCAACAGTCAGGGACTAAAGAAGGCTGCGACGAACACCCAGGTGGTCTCAATTACGAGCATTAAATTCGATTATATACACCAAGTACGCAGCTCATCCCTGGAGGGGGACATGTTTATTTAGTCCAAATCCCTTGCTTACCGCACTATTTGTATCAGTCCGCTCTACTAGCAGACTTTCTTTCATAAATAGTGCAGCACTTTGTTGATCGCAATTGCATTACCTTATATATATATATGCTCATTATATGACATCTTGCGCCCGTATATTTTGGTACGGTCTAATACACCGGGGGCTTATGTTCCCCACTCTATGGTGTGATAGGTCCGAACACTTTCACAAGTGCGGCACCCCGAACTTATAGCATTATATGAATCGGCTCCGAATCATGTCTTGGGTCAATAGTTTGGTTTGCCCGGCTCCCACGTTTTGGTGCCTTACGTTCCGTTACGTCGGCTAAGGTGGCCTTGGGAGAACCACTCGTGATTGCGCCCGGTTGAGCAGGCGGCGCCTCGATGGAAAGCTAAAACTGATTGGCATGATAAGGCGAGAGACTGGTCGCTGTTCGAGAGGTTTTTTCGGGTCCTTAAAGACTCACGCCGCTTCGAGCGAAGTTCCGGACAATGTCCGAAGAAGGCGTGGATAGCGCCCTGGATTGGCCTTACGAATACCAGGGGCTTCGCCGAAATTTAAAATTATAGAATTCTATGGCTAAGTGAGAGTGTTCAAGCATTATAAGTCCGGTTGCCTTGTTCGTTGTGTTGAGCGCCTCCCTCGATGGACCCAACAATGGGAACAAGAGTGCTCAAGTTTATCCCGAACAACCCAGCACTCGTGGCTTGGGGGCTGAAGCCAACGACTTGCCATCTCTCAGATATTATAAACGGCCACACAGAAGGTAATATTTTAAATTAAAAAGCGTTGCTTAAACGCGCACATGAACAAAGTTTCAGCGCGCAGGATAATACATAACAAATTCACTCAAAGATTACATTTCTGGGGCACTCATCCGCAATATTGCGGGCTCTCTTCAGGACAGTTTTATAATACATCTCAGGCGTGCAATATTCCTTGCCCGGCAGCGGTGGGTCCGTGAGAAGCTTCTCCGCATCCAACTTGCCCCATTGCACCTTTGTGCGGGCAAGGGCCCGACGAGCGCCTTCAATACAGGCGGAGCGCTTGATGACATCCAACCAGGGGCATGCATCCACCAGCCGCGACGAGGCCAAAGTAGATCCTGGCATGGCTGTCTGTGCCACAACCGGACTATAAGGCCCTTCATGGCCTCTTCGGCTACCTTGTGGAGTTCGACCACTGCTTCACCTGGTCGCTTGGGGGCACGGTGTCGGCCTCAAACATCTTGAGACGAGAAGACTTTTTCCGTCGAGCTCCCTCCTCGCCACGATAGAATGCGGCGGCATCGGACGCACTACGCGGCAGATCTGCAAACGCCCCTGGAGATCTCCGAATGCGGGTAAGTATCAGGTATTTTACATTAACATGCTTGCTCTGCATGAAAAATGCCTTACCCGCCGCTATTTTCTTTATATCTTCAACCTCTGAAGGGCCTTATGGGCCTCGGCCTTGGCGGACTTGGCACTTTCGAGGCGAGGCAAGCTCGGACTTTCGAGTCTTGAGTCACGCTCCAAACTCTCATGCTTTTCCATGAGAGCACGGAGCTCTTGCCGAACTTCCGCCACCCGTGCCTCTTGCTTTTCTCGCTCAGCCCGTTCGCGGCCGCCTTGCGTTCGACGCGGACACAACATCCTTGAGGGCTGCCACCTCGTTAGTGGCCCCTGCAATATACATATTATCCTTGTTAATTTTATTGCAACCAAAATCCTTTCTCGTAAGGTACTTATTTAAAGTGGTGTTACTCACCTTCTTTTTCCTCGAGCTGCTTCTTCGCATGGCGAGCTCTTGCTCGACCGCTCGAGATCCTGCTTTAACACATCGACCTCCGCCGTCAATGCGGCGAGAGGCAGCAGCGCAACCTGCAAACCCATATTGACATATTTTTAGCAACCCTGCGCATATCTTGTTAGATCCTCAGTCCGGCTTTTCTTTCCGAACACCGAACTGAGCATTAGGGGCTACTGTCTATGCGGTATTACATTACATGATTTTAACTTCTTACCTCAAAGCCCATTAAAAGGCTATTGCAGGCTTCGGTCAGCCCGCTTTTGGCGAGCTGAACCTTTTGAATCACCGCACTCATGATAGTGCGGTGTTCTTCCTCGATGGAAGCGCCTTTAAGCGCCTCCAACAAGTTATCCGGCGCCTTCGGTTGGACAGAGGCCGCCGGTGTCACGGTCCTGCCCTTCTTTCGAAGGGGCCGCTTGCCGGACTCTGGAACCACTGCGGGTTCCGATGTAGAGTCCGGCACAAAGTCCGGGAGGCTGCCTAACGGCGCCTCCGGAGCCTCCTCCTGATGGGTCCCTTTTTGGGATCCCACCTCGGCGTCCTCGTCGGCGCATGGGGTAGAGGCAGTCAGGATGGAATTCACATCCGACGAGGCCAACGACCCGCTCGATGAGTCGGGGAGATCGTCATCGGCCGGACTACGGGCAGAATGCGGCGTTAGAAGGATACTGCGTGACATAGAAGATATTGCATATAAATGATCCGGATACTTACGATCTTGCCGGACGCCTGGCCCTTGGAGGACACTCATCCTCGCCAACGCTGGTGTTGGCGAAACTGTCCGGGGGGATAGTTCTCCCCCTCTTGGACCCTTCGGCCTCCCCGATTGGGGAAGCCTTCCTCTTCTTCTCTCCCTCCTCTGGGAGAGAATACTCCTCCTCCTCGTCTTCGGGGGAGGAGTCCGCGTCGTCATCAGACGTCTGATTGCGGGAACTCTTTCGAGTCCCCGCGGCCACCTTCTTGGCCTTCTTCTCCGGCACCACATGCGGTGCCGGAACCAGCAGCTCTGGCAGCGGGCGCCCACTGGGTCTTCTGGCATGGGAGCCGGGCTGATAAGCAGCTTGGCCTTCTCCATCCATTCCTGTCAAAGGAAGTGGCAGAATGAAACCCCACTAAGAGTTAATTTAATTATCACAAGTGTCCCGTGATGGGGTTGAATCACTTACCTCGTCGGTTGGATCTGCGAGCTGAATCCACGATCTTCCGTCGCGGATGCGGGCTTGGCGCCTTGAACAGCACCCTCCAGGCACCTTCGTATGTTGTGTCGAAGAGCCCGCTTAGCGCCTGGTGCTGTTCCGGATTGAACTCCCACAAATTGAATGCCCGTTCTTGGCATGGGAGAATCCGCCGGATGAGCATGACTTGGACCACGTCGACGAGCCTGAGCTTATTGCTCACCTTCTTCTTGATGCAGGCTCAGAGTCACGTCACCTCCACCGGATTGCCCCACTGCAAGCCCTTCTCTTTCCAGGAGGTGAGCTGCATGGGGATGCCAGATCTAAACTCGGGGGCCGCCGCCCATGTGGGCTTGCGCGGCTCGGTGATATAGAACCACCCCGATTGCCACCCCTTGACGGAGTCCACAAAGGCCCCTTCGAGCCACGGGACGTTGGGCAATTTGCCCAACATGGCGCCTCCGCATTCCGCTTGCGTGCCCTTCACAACCTTCGGCTTGACGTTGAAGGTCTTGAGCCACAGGCCGAAGTGGGGCCGGATGCAGAGGAAGGCCTCGCACACGACGATAAACGCCGAGATGTTGAGGATGAAGTTGGCGCGGATCGTGGAAATCCAGGCCGTAGTAAAACATGAGCCCCCGGACAAATGGATGGAGCGGAAAGCCCAGTCCGCGGAGGAAGTGGGGGAGGAACACGACCCTCTCATGAGGCCCAGGGGTAGGGATGAGCTGCCCCTCGTTGGGCAGCCGATGCGCGATGTCGCCGGAAAGATATCCGGCGCTGCACAGCTTGGTGATGTCCTCCTCCTTAACGGTGGAGGCTAACCATTTGCCTCCCGCTCCGGACATATTCGGAGAAGGTCGGCGAGATCTTGTGAGCTTCAGGCGTTGGAGCTTGAGTCGCGGAGATGGATAAGCAAAGGAGGAAGAAGGCGTAGGTGAGAAGGTGAATCCTTATCCCTCATATATAGGCGGACGAAAACTATGCGTCCCCCACCGGCCTGGTAAAACTCGCTTATCTCCCAAGCGCCACCATCAATGGCGCACGTATTGATGAGGATCCCGGAATAAGGGGAACACGATCTACTGCCCGACAAGGCGTGCCAAAAGGAAACCGCTTCGCTAAGCGTCTTTGAGGTGGTATAGTAAAAAACGATTCAAACAAGGGCTTGGTAGCGGTGTGATGTCACGCCGCATAATACGTCAGCAGATTAAGCTAAGTGTACATTTTATTCTCTCTATGGTGGAATGTGGAAATTATTTTTGCAGAGCCGGACACTATCCTGGTGTTCATGATCTTCTCTGGATTATTCAAGGGAGGAACCCGCCTTGCAATGCCGAACATTATGCGCGCCGGACTTATCGTCATTGAAGCCTGGTTCGAGGGGCTCTTGAGGAGTCTGGACTAGGGGTGTCCGGACAAGCGGACTATCATTATCCGCCGGACTCCAAGACTACGAAGATACAAGATTGAAGACTCGGCCCGTGTCCGGATGGGACTTTCCTTGGCGTGGAAGGCAAGCTTGGCAATCTGGATATGTAGATCTCCTACAATTGTAACCGACTACTGTGTAACCCTAGCCCTCTCCGGTGTCTATATAAACCGGAGGGCTTTAGTCCATAGGACAACATACATTACAACAATCATACCATAGGCTAGCTTCTAGGGTTTAGCCTCCTTGATCTCGTGGTAGATCCACCCTTGTACTACCCATATCATCAATATTAATCAAGCAGGACGTAGGGTTTTACCTCCATCGAGAGGGCCCGAACCTGGGTAAAAACATCGTGTCCCTCGTCTCCTGTTACCATCCGCCTAGACGCACAGTTCGGGACCCCCTACCCGAGATCCGCCGGTTTTGACACCGACAGCCTCCCCAACGAGGGAGGCCGAAGGGTCCAAGAAAGGAAGGACCCTTCCCCCGGACTGTTCCGCCAACGTCAGGGACGGCGACGAGGAGTGGCCCTCAAGGGCCAAGCCCCTGGCGAGATCGTAAGTATCCGGACTCCTAGATGATTTATAATGTTTCTTTTTGTCACATTGTGTCTTTCTAATGCCGCATACAACCCTGCAGTCCGCCCAAGGACGATCTTCCCGCTTCGTCGAGCGGGTCCTTGGCCACGTTGGATATGGATTCCCTTCCGACTGCCTCCACTCCCCGTGGCGCTGACGACGCCGAGGTGGGATCCCAGGAGGGGACCCACCAGGAGGAGGAGGCTCCGGAGGTGCCGCAGGGCAACCTCCCGGACCCAAGACGGACTCCGCACCGGAACTGCGGTGGTTCCGGAGTCCGGCGGGCGGCCCTTCGTAAGAAGGGCAAGATTGTGACACCGCGGCCTCCGGCCCAACCTGAGGCGTCGGATAACTTTCGGAGGCGCTCAGCAGTGCTTCCCTCGAAGAAGAACACCGCCTTGTCATGAGTGCGGTGATTGAAGGTTCACTCACCAAGAGCGGGCTGACGAAGTTCTGCAGCAGCCTTCTAACGAGCTTTGAGGTAAGAATTTTAAGATATGCAATATAATACCGCATAGACAGTAGCCCCTGATGCTCGGATCGGTGTTCGGAAACAAAAGCCGGACTGAGGATCTAAAACGAAATACGCAGGAGTCTGAAAAAATGTGTCAATATGTGATTGCAGGCTGCGCTGCTGACCTATGCCGCATTGACTGCGGAGGTCAATGCTTTGAAGGAGAGCCTCGAGCGGTCCGAGAGCGAGCTCGGCCCGGCCAAGAAGCTGCTCGAGGACAAGGAAGGTGAGTAACACCGTGTTAAAGCTGTACCTTACAGAAAAGGATTTTGTTGCAAGAGAAATAACAAGGATAACATGGGTACTCCAGGGGCCACGAACGAGGTGGCGACCCTGAAGGAGGCGGTGTCATGACGAACATAATGCGTCCATGAGCGAGCCGAGCGAGAGAAGCAGGAGGCACGGGTGGCAGAGGTACAGCAAGAGCTCCAGGCTCTCGTGGAAAAGCACGAGGGTTTGGAGCGTGACTCGAAGGCTCGAGAGTCCTAGCTTGCGTGGGCTCTTGAGAGTGCCAAGGCCGCTAAGGCCGATGCCCACAAGGCCCTCCAGGAAATCGAGGAATTGAAGAAAATAGTGGAGGGTAAGGCATTCTTCATGTAAAGCAAGCATGTTAAAGTGAATTACCTGTTACTTACCCGGATTCGGAGCTCTCCAGGAACGTTCGCAGATCTGCCCTGCAGCGTGTCCGATGCTGCCGCATTCTACTGGGCCGAGGAGGGGATCTCGACGGAGAAGGTCTTCTGGTCTCAGTATGCTAAGGCGGACATCCGGTGTTTTTTAGCGACCAGTGAAGCAGCTGGTCGAGCTCCACAAGGTGGCGAGCAGGCCATGAAGGGCCTCATAGTTGGGCTGTGGCCCAAGGAGGCCATGCCTGGGAGCTACTTGGCCTGGTCGCGGTGGTGGTGGATGCATGTCCACAGGTTGAAGTTGTCAAGCACTCCCTTTGCATTGAAGGTGCCCGTTGGCCCTTGCCTGCAAAGGTGCTTTGGGGCAGGATGGACGCTGAGAAGCTTGTGACGGACGCGCCACCGGCGGGCAAGGAGTATCGTACGCCCGAAATGTATTATAAGAGTGTTCTGAAGGGTGCCCACATGATTGCGGGTGGGTGCTCCAAAGATGTAATATTTGAGTGAACTCGCATTTTGTTATCCCGTGCACTGAAAACTTTGTTCATATGCGCTAAGCAACGCTTGTTGATTTAAAATATTACCTTCTGTGCGGCCGTTTATGAAATCTGAGAGATGGCAAGTCGTCGGCTTCAGCCCCCACGCCATGAGTGCTTGGGTGTTCGGGATAAACTTGAGCACTCTTGTTCCCATTTTTGGGTCCATCTAGGGAGGTGCTCAACACAACGAACAAGGCAACCGGACTTATAATGCTTGAACACTCTCACTTAGCCATAGAATTCTATGATTTTAAATTTCGGCGAAGCCCCTAGTGTTCGGAAGACCGAATTCGGGGCGCTATCCACGCCTGGGCTGGACAAAAAGGCCGGTTCCTCGCTCTAAGTGGAATAAGTCTTTAGGGACTCGAAAAACCTCTCGAACAGCGACCAGCTCTCGCCTCATCATGATGGTCAGTTTTAGCTTTCTCCACTGAGGTGCTCGCCTAGCTCAACTGGGGCGCAACCGCAGTGGTTCTCCCAGTACTACCTTAGCCGATACAACGGAACGTAAGGTACCAAAACATGGGAGCCGGGCAAACCCAACTATTGACCCAAGACATGATTCGGAGCCAATGCATATAATGCTATAAGTTCGGGGTGCCGCACTTGTGAAAGTGTTCGGACTTATCACACCATAATGTGGGGAACTTAAGCCCCTGGTGTATTTAGCCGTACCAAAGTGTACGGATGCAACATGTCGTAAATGAACATATGTATAAGAAAGAAATGCAATTATAAGCAAAAAGCGATGCATTGTTTATTCAAAAAATGCTGCCATGAATGCAGAACGATACAGATAGTGCGGTAAGCAAGGGATGGGACTATTAAACATGTCCCCCTCCAGGGGTAGGCTGCGGAATGGCATATAAAACAGATTTAATGCTCGTAATGGAGACCACCTGGATACTCGTCGTAGCCTTTCTCCTTCCCTGGCTGTTGCATCGTGAGTTCGACAGGTCTACTGCCGGACAGGGCCTCTGGTGAACAGAGTCATGCGGGTAAGAAGAAAGAAAAAGGAAATAAAATGACACACTTGGGAGCCCTTGGTGTGGTTGAGCCGCACTCTGGGCCTGTTGTGGTCGTGCCCCTTCCCCTATGCCCATGGTATCTCCAGAGCGTAATGATGTATGCGAAGGACTGGTCTTGCAATTTTGCAAGGGCTGGGGTTGGGGCCGCATTGCTACGCATGCTCGGAAGGTGCTAGGTGGTCTTGTTGTAGGTTACTCCGGGCGTGTTTAGCCGTATCCGGTCGCTTAACGACCGGACTCGAGAATTGCCTTAAGAGGCTGCTCTGTACTTCTGCCGCGAGAGCCGCTGTGTGTTCCTTCGTTCGGAGGGAGCGTTCAGTGTTTCCGTTGACCGTGATACTCCTCGAGGGCCTGGCATCTTGAGCTTGAGGTATGCGTAGTGCGGCACCGCGTTGAACTTTGCAAACGCGGTCCGTCCGAGCAAAGCATGATAGCCGCTGCGGAACGGAACTATATCGAAGATTAACTCCTCGCTTCGGAAGTTATCCGGGGATCCGAAGACCACTTCAAGTGTGACTGAGCCTGTACAATTGGCCTCTACACCTGGTATGACGCCTTTGAAGGTCGTCTTTGTGGGTTTGATCCTTGAGGGGTCTATGCCCATCTTGCGCACTGTATCATGATAAAACAGGTTCAGGCTGCAGCCGCCATCCATCAGGACTCTGGTGAGGTGAAATCCATCGATGATTGGGTCTAAAACCAATGGGCGAATCCGCCGTGGTGGATACTGGTAAGGTGGTCCCTTCGATCAAAAGTGATCGGGCAGGAGGACCATGGGTTGAACTTCGGGGCGACTGGCTCCATCGCGTATACATCCCTGAGTGCACGCTTCCGCTCCCTCTTGGGTATGTGGGTTGCGTATATCATGTTCACCGTCCGCACTTGTGGGAGGAAACCTTTCTGTCCTCTATTGTTCGGCGGCCGGGTCTCTCCCTCGTCATCACTGTGCAGCCCCTTGTCATTATTTTCGGCAATTAACTTGCCTGCCTTCTTGAATACCCAACAATCCCTGTTGGTGTGATTAGCTGGTTTTTCGGGGGTGCTGTGTATCTGGCACGAGCGGTCGAGTATTCGGTCCAAATTGGACGGACCCGGAGTGGTTCTTTTGAATGGCTTTTCCACTGACCGGGTTTGGAGCCTATGAATTCGGCATTGACTGCCGTATCCTCAGTATTGTCGCCGTTAACGCGGCGTTTGTTCTTGTTGCGACATGACTTGCCATTGTGGTCCTTGGTATCCGGACTGCCAGAATTTTTGCTGAGGTTGTTGCTGCGAGCTAGCCAGCTGTCCTCTCCCGCGCAGAAGCGGGTCATGAGTGATGTGAGGGCTGCCATGGATTTTGGCTTTTCCTATACTAGGTGCCGGGCAAGCCACTCGTCGCGGATGTTATGTTTGAAGGCTGCGAGGGCCTCTGCATCCGGACAGTTGATGATTTGATTTTTCTTTGTCAAGAACCGTGTCCAGAACTGTCTGGCCGATTCGTCTGGCTGCTGAATTATATGGCTTAGGTCATCAGCGTCTGGTGGTCGCACATATGTTCCCTGGAAGTTGTCAAGGAATGCGGCTTCCAGGTCCTCCCAACACCCAATTGATTATGCTGGCAAGCTGTTAAGCCAATGCCGAGCTGGTCCTTTAAGCTTGAGTGGGAGGTATTTGATGGCGTGAAGATCATCGCCGCGGGCCATGTGGATATGAAGGAGGTAGTCCTCGATCCAAACCGCGGGGTCCGTTGTGCCATCATAGGATTCAATATTCACGGGTTTGAACCCTTCGAGGATTTGATGATCCATTACTTCATCTGTGAAGCATAGTGGGTGTGCGGCGCCTCTATATTGGGCTATATCACGACGTAGCTCGAGCGAGCTTTGTCTACTGTGTTTGGCCCAGCCGGAGTTGCTGTATCCGGCGCGACGGTAGTCGTCGCGCATCGTGGGACGCCCACGCGATCCGTAGATTGATCTTGATTGTCTTGCCTTATCCTCCAATATGTCTTGCAAGTCCGGCGCATTCCCTCGTGGCTTTGTGCTTTTCAAGCGATGCCGGGGTACGGCTTTAGTGGAGGGCCTGAAGGCCTCTCTGTCGCGGCCACGAGGTGGCCGGTCGGCCGTATTGTGCACTGGTGATGTGGGTGTATATGCTTCCTCCTCTAATCGGGGTAGCAGCTTGCGTTTAGGGTAGCTTTTGGAGGGGCGTTCGAGTTCATGCTCTTCGGCCGCAAGGACTTCGGTCCATCCGTCGGCTAGCAGATCTTGATCAGCTCTAAGCTGTTGCTGCTTTTTCTTGAGGCTATTTGCCGTGGCCATAAGCCTGCGTTTAAAATGCTCTTGTTCGACGGGATCCTCAGGCACGACGAATTCATCATCGTCGAGGCTTGCCTCGTCTCCGGAGGGAGGCATGTAATTATCGTCCTCTACCTCTTCGTCTGCCGCTCTCTCGTGAGGGATGGCTTCTCCATCCTCCTGTGCTGAATCTTGCTGGAGGGGGTTGTCTTCGGCACTATCTGGGGTGTTATTGTCTCCGGTGCCGGAATCTCCATTCTTGCTGTGGCGGGATTTAGAGCGGCGCCGCTGACGCCGGCGCTTAGGCTGCTTCTTGGAGGAGTCTTCCTCCGCTGCTTCCTCGCCATTCCCATCCTTTGGGATATCCACCATGTATATGTCATATGACGAGGTGGTCTTCTAGTGTCCTGTAGGCGCTGGTTCGTGGTCATCTCCGGCATCGTCGTCCATACCGGCGATGTCTTCGGAGTCGTAGTCTAGCATGTCGGTGAGATCGTTGACAGTGGCTACAAAGTGGGTGGTGGGTGGGGTTTGAATTTCTTCATCGTCCGCATCCCAACCGTCCTGACCGTAGTCCGTCCAGGGCTCTCCTGATAACGGGAGATATTTCAGCGAATTCAGGATGTCGCCGAAAGGCGAGTGTTGAAAGATGTTCGCGGCGGTGAAATCCATTATTGGCGCCCAATCGGATTCAATTGGAGGGGGCTGTAAGTGCATCTAGTGCCCCTTAGTGATTTTGGTGTATTGAAGACTTATAGGTTAAGGGAATGATGCATTTGTGAGTGTACACAGGTCTATAAGTCTATGAGGAGTTTGATATTTACAGAGAAAGTCGACCCTAAAAATGAAGTTCTTCGATGAAGACTTTGATATTTCAAGACTTTCAAGACTTTGAAAGTGAAGAAATTGGTGTGACCTTGAAGACTTGGTATTCATTTGAGGAACATGAAGCGTGAAGACTTTTGTTTTCGTAGTTTCATTTTCTCTTTCTTGAGTCATAGGAAACACCGTCTTTGTTAAAGGGGTCGAGGAAATACTAAGGAAAAATTTCCATGTGATGCTCAACTCAAAATCCTACACCTACCAATCCCTTGAGTGAAGCCATTGGAAATCTCATACTGATTCATCAATTTCTTGATGTGAGACGCAGATTCTTCCGATCCTTGGGGACTTTGCTCGATCGAGGAGTTAGGAATTCGCCGGTCTTGAATTGCCTACGATGAGGAACATGATAGCCCCGAGGAATTTGAGAGTCAAATTTCCGACCGTTCTTTCTTCTTGGCTTGGCTGTCCAAAATATCTTATCCACCTAACGGTCATATCATTGAAGGGCATTTATGTCTTATCATGTCGGGCTGCTCCCTAGGCTATAAATAGCCGCCCCCTACAACCACTAGTTGGTTGGCTGCTCTGAGAGAGAACTTGACACTTGTCATTTGAGAGCAACCCATCCTCCGAGGACTTTGAGCGAAAATCATCAAGTGAGGAAAATCCCAAAACCAAACCCCCACAAACCCAAAGTGATTGAGCATCATCAAGAAATTGATCCTGCGTGGATCCGACGCTTGTTACCTTTGAAGACTGTGCTTCTTCCAGACGGTTAGGCGTCAAGGTCTAGAGCATCCAAGAGGAATTATGGATTGCCGAGTGACCAAGTCTGTGAAGGTTTGGAAGTCACCAAGACTTACCACGAGTGATTGGGACGAGACCTGTGGTCTTAGTTCAAGGAGAATACGGTGAGGACTGGGTGTCTGAGTTGCGGCTCGAGATCGGGTGTCCGGATCTGCGTGTCCTCGAGTTTAAATACTCGGCCGCTCCAACCAGACGTATAACCGAGACAAGCAGTTGGAACTGGTTTACCAAATCATTGTCTTCACCAACTAACTGGTTCTATTTCCTCAACCCTTCCATTTCCTCATTCTTGTGTTGAATGTTGTTCATATCGTGTTTGAAGACTTTGATGAAGACTTTCTCAAATTCCTCGTTCAATTTCTTGATATGTTTGTCTTCATCTTGTTATCCTGTGTTTACGCTTTCTGTACTCTGTGCTTGTCTTCATTTCATCATGATGACCATGCTTGTATCCTGTTATGTTTACTTCTGAGTACTTATTCCGCTGCTAGTAGTTCTTTAGTAAGGAATTTCCTCACCGGCAAATTCCTCGATGAAGAATTCATAAAATCGCCTATTCACCCCCTCTAGTCGATATAACACTTTCAATTGGTATCAGAGCGAGGTACTCCCTTGTTCTGTGTGATTTTGGTTTAACCGCTTGGAGTTTTAGTTATGTCGACCGCAGGTATGATCAAGGTCTTGGCTGGGTGTCCTACCTTTGATGGGACGGACTACCCCTACTGGAAGAACAAGATGCGAATGCATCTTGAGGCAATTGACAACGATCTCTGGTATGTTGTGGAAAATGGTGTCCCCTCTGTCACACCCTCACTGAACGCTACCGATGTGAAGAGATTCAAGCAACTCGATTCAAGAGAAGAATATCATATGTGTCCATCTGAGTAAAGGACAATATGGAAGAGTGAGTGCTTTGGAAACTGCTAAGCTTATCTGGGATAGGCTGTCCAAAGTAAATGAAGGAGTCTCAACTCAGCGTGACTCTCAAGTTGATGTTCTTCGGAATCTCTTCAACCGCTTCAAAAGACTCGACAATGAAAATGTCCAACAAACCTTTGATCGCCTCACTGACATTTCAAATGAGCTTCAAGCCCTCGGTGCCACTGACATCACTGATCATGAAGTAGTGAAGAAACTGTTGAGATCGCTTGATTCCTCATTTGATACTCTGGGACTGATGATACAAGAACGTGCTAACTACAAGTCTCTTGATCCTGCCGATATCCTCGAAAGGTCAAATACTCACGAGTTCCAGCTTGCTGAAAAGAGAGATCTCTATGGTTCAAACTATGGCAAACCACGTGCCCTGAAGGCCAAGGCTGTGTCTGATTCTGAATGTGAGGATTCTGGAAGTAGCGTTGGTGATCCTGAAGAATTGAGCCAGGATTTAGCACTGCTCGTGAAGAAATTCCAGAAGTTCACAAGACGGGGTCACTTTGTAAAATCCTCAAGAGGCAGTGATTCCTCATCAAGTGACTATAAGAGAAGGCTTTGCCACAAATGCAAGAAACCTGGTCACTATATTCAAGATTGTCCTCAGTGGGAAAAGGAAATGAAGAAGAAGAAATACAAGGATTACAGTTCTAATGATGCGAAGAAGAAGAAGAAGAAATCGTCAAAATCTTCGTCATCAAAATCCTCGAAGTCTTCATCTCACAAGAAGAACAGCTCCAAGAAGGCTCGGGCATTCATTGGCAAGGAAATGGACTCTGAAGCTGAATCTGAGGAAAATGAGGAAGAGGAGGCGTCTGAAGAATCTGAATCTGGTATGGCGAGTCTGGCCTTTGCAACTGCTTTCGTTAGCAAGTCCATCTTCAACACTGAAGAAACTGACTCCACCGACAAGCCTGATGAAGATAATGATGACTACGCTCCCACCTATTGCTTCATGGCAAAAGGTGCAAAGGTACTCAAATACAACTCCTCTGAATCTAGTGAAAATGAATCTGACGAGGATCTCAAGCCCAGCTACTCTAAACTTGCTAAGATTGCTGTAAAGCAACAAAGGGCTCTTGAAAAGGTTCAAAACATGCTAGACAAGAGTGATGATATGTTGGCTGAAGAAATGGATCGCACTAAAGCCACGATTGAAAATCTTCAGAGACTTGGTCTAGGTTTGATAACCTTCAAAGTCATCATAACACTCTCTTATCGATCATGAGAAACTTTCTTATGAATTTCTTCAAGAAAAGCAAGATCACGAGAAGCTTTCTCTTGAATCTCTTCAAAGAAAGGAAGAACTTGAAAAGCTAAGAGTGTGTTATGAAGATCTTCGTAGGAGCGCGATTCATTACTAGCTCAACAAATCAGCGCTTCTCGTGAAGAATTTGTTCCTCCATGCTTAAAGTGCATTGAACGTGAATCGCTAATTCTTCACTGAATGTTCAAATGCTTCAACTGTTACAAATTCTTCATCTGCCTCTACTATCACTAATTCCTCATCCGAGGACATTGCTAGTATCCTTGACAATGCAGGGTTGAAGGAATTGTACATGACAGACATGTACAAAAGCCTCAAAGGGCATCGACTCTTTGTGATGTGCTTAAAAGCAGATCCTCAATGAAACCCTAGGAAAGAGGGTATTGCCTTTGAGAGGAAACTCAATCTTGATGGAACATATTGAAGCCCGAGCAGTACACCAAAACCTCATGGGTTGCTGCAAAGGGACCTCCAGTTGATCCATCTAACTTATCTGGCTTTACATGTGAATCTCCTCATTCTTCCGATGAGTCATTTGACTCAACTATAAACTGTTCAAAAATCGAATGGTGAAGTATTTGCTAGATATGTTGGCACTAATCTGCAGAACGGTTCCCTATGAAGAAAATCTGGGTTCCCAAAAGTTATGTTGAAAGTCTTGGTGAATGTCCTCATGACACCACACGTGAAGAACAGAACCCCAGATCAAATTCTTCATATGGACCAAATTCTTCATATGGATCCAAGTCCTCATACGGACCAAATTCCTCACATGGATCAAATTCCTCAAAAGGATCAAAGTCCTCATATGATTATCATCGTGCTAACAACTCCGTCTCGCAGGGTGGAGCTAAGGGCTATGAATATGTGCATTATTCTTCAAACCATTATGTTCATAAGTCCTCGAAGAATTACTCTGCTTATTCATATTCTTACCCTAACCCATCTTATGTGAAACGAAATGGTTTGGCATCTTTGCCACCTTTCTCATATGGTGCTCGCAGAATGATGAACTCTTTGCCACCCCTTCAGATGTGGGTGGTGAAGAAAAGAACTAATCTCTTCTGCAGAGGTCAGGTCTCGGGCGTGCTTTAACGTCTCAAGAATTTCTTTGGGGACTTGACAAAATTGCTCGAAAGGACGCAGGAGAATCATGATGAAATGAACTTTCATTTCACACGTCCTCATCTCGCTATATCTGTTTCTTGCTTGATGAAATTCATCGATGAACTTGATATCATATTCTTCATCGATGAAGCATATGAGATTGTAAGTTACACTAATTCATCTGCAGGATGATCAACCCAAAACTCTTGAATGGGTCCTCGATAGTGGATGTACAAATCACATGATTGGTGACAAGAATCTATTGATGGATGCTCCTTATCACCGTCACCTCTGAAGCATATCATCTTTTTGACAAAGGCAAAAGTCGTATTGGGTCTTGGTAAGGTTGCAATCTCTAAGGATAAACACATGGACAAAGTCATGCTTGTTGAGTCCTTAGGATACAATCTCATGTCGATCTCAATGCTTTGTGATCTTGATATGGTTGTTGTCTTTGGCAAGTATCATTGTGTTGTGATTATGGAAGTGACAATTCCAAAGTCTTCAAGGCTTTAGGAGAGGAGATTTGTATATTGTTGATTTCTCTACAGGACCACAACCAGCCGTGTGCCTACTTGCAAAAGCTTCAGAAGGCTGGCTATGGCATCGACGACTTGGTCACGCAGGCATGAGGAATTTGAACACGCTTGTGAGGAAGAAGCATGTCATTGGCATTGAAAATGTCAAATTCCTCAAAGATCACCTATGCGGAGCTTGTGAAGGTGGAAAAATGACCAAGGCCAAGCATCCAGCGAAAACTATCATGACCACTACACGTCCATTCGAATTGCTTCACATGGACCTCTTCGGACCTAATCATTACTCAGCAGTCACTAATGATGCATCTCTATATGGTTTTTTCATTGTTGATGATTACTCTCGATATACATGGGTACACATTGTTACTTACAAACATGAAGTGCAGGAAGTCTTCAAACGATTTTCCTCGAGGGCTTCAACCAACTTTGGTGTGAAGATCAAGCATATCAGAAGTGACAATGGAACTGAGTTCAAGAATTCCGGTCTTGATGCCTATCTTGATGAACTTGGTATTACTCATGAGTTATCTGCTCCCTATACTCCTCAGCAGAATGGCGTCGTGGAGCGCAAGAACAGAACTCTTGTTGAGATGGCTTGCACTATGCTTGATGAATACAAAACGCCTCAGCGTTTTTGGATTGATGCAATTGATACTGCGTGCCACATCATCAACAGAGTATATCTTCACAAATTCTTCAAGAAGACGGCCTATGAACTCCTCACTGACAAGAAAACCAATGTGAGTTATTTCAAAGTCTTCGGTGCTAAATGCTGGATTAGAGATCCTCACCACAACTCTAAATTTGCACCGAAAGCACATGAAGGTTTTATGCTTGGTTACGGAAAGGACTCGCACACCTACAGAGTCTTCAACATTGTTCTTCACAAGATTGTTGACATTGTAGATGTGCGGTTCGATGAAACTAATGGCTCGCAAAGAGAGCACCTACCTTCGTGTTAGATGAACCAGCACCTGAGGATGCTATCAAGCTCAAGGCAACTGAGGATGTCATTCCTACTGAAGAATCTGCTGAAGAATTCATTCCTGTTCATGAAGAACATTGAGCTGATGCACCTTAAGAACATGATGAGGAAAATGGTGCTGAAGAAAATGATGATCAAATTCCTCAGCGACAACCATCTCATCCTCGAGTTGCAAAAGAAGTGCAAGTGGAGAAGATCATCGATGACATTCGCGCACCAGGTCCTCTCACACGCTCAAAAGCTTCACATTTATCTAACTTTTGTGGGCACTATGCTTTTGTCTCTATCACAGAGCCCACTAAGGTAGATGAAGCATTTCTGGAGCCGGAGTGGATTCAGGCTATGCAAGAAGAATTACATCAGTTCGAGCTTAACAATGTCTGGGAATTGGTCAATCGCCCATATCCTCGCAAGCATAATATCATTGGCACAAAGTGGATCTACCGCAACAAGCAATATGAAAATGGACTTGTGGTGAGGAATAAGGCACGGCTAGTAGCTCAAGGCTACACACAGGTTGAAGGAATTGATTTCGATGAAACTTTTGCACCTGTTGCTAGACTTGAGGCTATTCGCATATTACTTGCTTATGCTAACCATCATGATATCATCTTATATCAAATGGATGTGAAAAGTGCATTCCTCAATGGTAAGCTTGAGGAAGAAGTATATGTTGCTCAACCCCCAGGTTTTGAAGATCCAAAGAATCCTAACAAAGTCTTCAGACTTAATAAGGCCCTCTATGGCCTCAAGCAAGCCCCTTGGGCGTGGTATGATACATTGAAGGAATTCTTCGTGAAGAATGGCTTCACACCCGGTTCACTTGATCCTACTCTCTTTACTAAATCTTATGATGGTGAACTGTTTGTGTGCCAAATATATGTTGATGATATTATCATTGGCTGTACTGACCAACATTATAGTGATGAATTTTCCTATATGATGAGTGAAGAATATCAAATGTCTATGATGGGAGAGTTGAAATTCTTCTTAGGTCTTCAAATTAAATCAAGAGCGCAATGGCATATTCATATCTCAGAGAAATACCTCAAAGATGTCTTGAGGAAATTCGGCATGCAAGATTGCAAAGGCGTCAAAATTCCTATGCCCACAAATGGCCATCTATGCCTCGATGAAAATGGTATTGACTTGATCACAAGGTATACCGCTCCATGATTGGTTCTTTATTGTACTTATGTGCATCTAGGCAGATATAATGCTTAGTGTTTGCATGTGTGCCCGATTTCAAGCTGCACGAAGGAATCACACCATAAGGTGTGAAGCATATTCTTTGATATCTAGCTCACACACCAACACTAGGATTATGGTATCCCAAGGGCTCGCTTTTGATCTCATTGGATATTCTGACTCGACTATCTTTGGTGATCGTGTGGACCGCAAGTCGGCACTTGTCATTTCCTAGGACGATCTTTGGTGCATTGGTCCTCGAAGAAAGCAGAATCTGCGTATCACCATCTCATCTTTGAAGCTGAATACATTGCTCTTTGGCTCTTGCTGTGCTCAACTGCTTTGGATGAAGCAAACCCTAAAGGACTATGGCATCAACATGAAGAATGTGCCTCTCCTCTGCGACAATGAGAGTGCCATCAAGATTGCTCACAACCCAGTTCAGCACTCGAAGACAAAGCACATCCAAATTCGTCATCATTTTCTTCGTGATCATGTGTTGAAGGGCGACATCTCCATCGAGCACGTGAAGACTGAAGAACAGTTAGCTGATATCTTCACTAAGCCCTTGGATGAGAATAGATTTAGCAAGTTGCGGTGTGAGCTAAATATCTTAGAATGTTCGAATGTTCTTTGAAAAGGACACACATCCTAACACTTATGCATAATTGATGACTTAGATGTGCAACACATGAAGAATCGTTTTTCTTCAATCAATGAAGAATAACACTCTAAATGTGAAGAAATTAATGAAGAATTTGATTCTCAGAACCCTAGGACAATTGTACGTGGTGTCTGAAATCATCATTCTTATACGGTGGGTCACGCCACTACAAAAAGTTGAAAATCTTCAATTTGAGTTTTTCCTCATTTTTGAAATTCTTCAGTTTTTCAAATTCTTCAACTTTGCAAAATCTTCACTGTTTCCGTCGTTTGTCTTCATTGGCTATATATATATATATATATATATATATATATATATATATATATGAGTTTATGTCCTCTACATCATTCACTTATGGCTAGTTCTTCATGTTGCTTTTTCTGCTAAGTGAATGTGATCGGACCCTTCCCCCTCTATGCTATACTCAACCCAATCTATTCACAAATTCTTCATGTGCGTTCTATTTGAAACTCGTTCAAAGTCTTCCTTTGTGTCCTTGTCATTTGAAGAAATTGCGAGCTAAACTTTAAAACAAATCTTATCCAGATTTTCGGTTTTACCGCTCAAACCGTTCCGCATCCCACGATGCATTATTTTATTCACCCACGATCTTACACGATCTCATCTGCACAGTACGTGGGTGACACATGTCGCGTGAAGGAGAAAGGGCAGGGGCATGTTCGTCCCAAAATCTTCGGGCGAACAGTTTTTACCGTGGCTATAAATACCCCTCTCCCCTTCCTCACTTCATTTACTCCGCTCGGTCGCTGTCTCTCGCTCGAGCTCCTCAAACCCTAGCGCCGCCGCTACTCCATCATCGCCGGTGAGGAAGAGCTTCACTGCCTCGACCTCGTCGCCGTCGTACTCACGCCGGTTGCGGAAATCTTCACTCCGTCGCCGCCGTAGCTGTTTCCCTCTGCCAAGTTAGGGCGTGGGAGATCAAACCAGATGAACTTCACATCTGTTCATCTCAGTTCGTCGGTTCGGGTAATTAAAAGTTACTTTTATTACTCACTTTGATTCTCAAAATTTCCTGAAAATCTTCAAAGGTGTTTTTCTTCAAATCCTCACACATATGAACACCTCACGGATCGTATGATCTTGAACTATTTCTCTAAGCAATCATTTTCTTCAAGATTCCTCAATTGTGTGGATCTTCGATCTATACAACTCTGGAACCTGAGACAAAACGCTTGGTGAAATTTCTCAAGGCTCATCTGGTCAAATTCCTCAAAACTTGTCTTTTCGAAAAATCCTTCTGAGAACGCATATGACCTCTTCAAATTCCTCGCACCTACACTCTGTTCACGGTACTCATGTCCGCTGAATCACTAGGTTCTCATCAACTTAACTCATTTGCAGCGTTCCTCGAAGAAAAACTGCATACTTCTTGAGTGTTCAATTGTTCAAATTCCTCATCTGAAGAATATGGTGAAGGAAAGAGACCGCAGAAAGGAGGAAAGAGGCCCGAGGTCATGGCTGCTTTCGAGATCCCCGATGAAATATACAAGGCTATTGCACACCGATGAAGCAAAATTTGGCAAAGAAACTAAAAATCAGCGCAAGGTGCGCATCAGAAGATTGAGCGGAGATGGGCAAGAGAATGGAGGGAATATCGATATGTTACTCCAAAGTATATGAAGAAATTCGCTTTAAATCCTCCATGCCCAAGAGCTCCACTGGCACCTGGCCAAGTAGCTGATCCCACCAGCATCAAGCGTGATGAGGACTTTCCTGAAGAATGGGCTAAGCGCCAAGCTAAATTGGCAAGGCAAGCCAAGGAAGCTGTGAAGAAATTCAATGAGGATTCTGCTGCTGCTGCTGAGACCTCGGTCAGACCGAGGAAATCAATGCCAAAGAAGCACGCTTTCATAAGCCAAGTGCTTCACCGACAGCGCCCTCACGGCCAAGTTCTCGGCTATGCCCTCACGGCAAATTCCTCGAGACCGCATTGCTCCACCAAAGTCCTCAACTCCTGTGCATCTGGCTACATGCCAAAGGACTACTGGTTTTTCAATTGCTTCTGGTGTCTCAGCAAGTTCCTCAGCTGCACCAATGTCCTCATCAGGCCCCACTTTGTTGAAGACTAAAGCAATAGCTGTACGCGGTCCTCGGCCAAGTCCAAGGAAGAAACAGGTTGCGTTTCAAGTACCCTCTGATGATGAAGCTTCTGATGAAGAACTTGCAGAAATCATCAGAGACAGACAGGTGAAGGCCGCTAGAGCCAAAGGCACATCTGTGCCACTACTTTTGGATCCGAGGAAAATCCTTGATTTCATTGATCTCTGGCACAAGGATCCAAACACTCCAATGCCTGATCTGCCTCTGACTCCTGGTCAAAGTCACACACTAACCCATTTCATCACTGAAGAGAAATGGAAATTTGAGAAGGCAAGAGAGATAAAGAAAGCTCAATACAGAAAGGAGAAGCTCCTGAAGAAAAATGTTGTCAGCATGACACCTGAGGAACTTCTCAAGGCTCAATCTGAAATCCAAGCCCTCAGCAAAGACTTCGATGCATACTATGCTGATTGGCAAGGAGCCAAAGTGAGATTCGTCAACCTAACGAAGAAAATGACAACTGTTGCATCCCCATCGCAACAAGAAAATCCTCAGGCTGCAGACTCTGCTCAGCCTGCTGAAGAACATGCCAGCACCGCTGATGACTTTCAGCCTGCTGATGAAAATGTAAGTTCCAGGGCTGATGACTCCATCCTAGCCGCTGAAGAAATTGCCAGGGCATCCACTAGTGGTGCGCTCAAGAAAGCGAAGAGATCAGAGAGGCAATCGCACGATTGCGCATACCAAGAAAATCAACCAAATTGCTCAGCTCCTCCCGCGCCTACACCAACTCCAATCCTTCCTTCTACCTATGAAGTGAAGAAAACCAAGGCTGCAGAGCGAGCTGCAGTGAAGAAAAGGAAGGCATCAGCTGCGTCAAATTCTTTGGCTGCAAAGAAAATGAAGCCAATGACCAGCTCTATTGAAAATCCTATTGATGCCGTTCCAATTTCCTCCATGTCATCAAAGGAAATTGTTCCTTATGGAGAAGACTACAAGATCCCAAGTGGATCTGATGAAGAAAATCATTCTGCTGCTACGTCAGAGCAGTTTGATGAAGAAATTGAAGTGGAAGCAATCCCTTCAACGCCAGTCATTTCCTCACCTCCGCCTCAGTTCACAGCTGAAGAGGCTGGTGTTGAGGAAATTGAAGATGAAGATGTGGATATTGGATGCACTACACCAATGATGAATGATGACTTTTGGGAAAGTCAGCATCCCAATACTCCTCCATTCACACCTATCCAACAAATTCCTCAGTCCCCGGCAACCACAGTTCAGATGGGCTCTGAAGAAACTCATCCCACTCCTTCTGTTCATGAAGAAATTCTAGCCGCTAGTGCTGAAGAACCTGCTGCTGCTGATCCTCAAGTTGCACAAGAGGAGGAATCAGAAATTCCTCAGCCTGAAGAACCTGAGCTCGTGATTCCTAAGGTTGTGCTGCTAATCACTGACACTCCTCTGCCCAAGCCAAAGAATCCGTTCTCAAGCAAGCGAAAATTCAAGGCTAAAGACTTCTTTTCTAAGCATGTGTTCTTCACTGATTATAATCCATATGACTCTGCTCGCATAAGGAAGAGGCGTTTCTGGACTGCAAGTCAAGCCAACTTCTATTCCTCAGTGCTATTTGACAAGGACAAAATCTTCGATCATGAACATATTCCTCACGTGGATATGGAATCTCTGCCATGCTTCGAGCCAGTCCTCAGTGTTATTCACGATGCAGGACTCTTGAACTTCTGCACTGATAACTGTGATTGGAATGAAGAACTCATTCTTCAGTTCTACGCCACATTGCATATCACCGGAAATGCTGAAGATGTCAATTCATGGGTGCTGGATTGGATGACCGAAAACACTCATTATAAGGCACCAGCAACTGAATTGCTTCGTGTCCTTCCTCTTGATCCTCCCCATGACAGTGCACCTTGCATCTACAATGACCCTGAACTGACAAATCATTATATGCAAGTGCTCATGAAGCCTTTGAAGCCAGGGCAGGCCCCTCGAACCAAATTCCTCGTCAAGGAATTGCTCTATGTGCCTCAGACTGTCTATCGCATCCTGACGAAGACAATGAGTCCTATCAAAGGCCACGACTCAAATGATGAAGATGTTGTTGGCCTCATGAAGAACATGCTTTTCAACATCATTCATGGCGTTCCTGTCAACTTCCATGATTTCTTCATGAGGACTCTGGCGAATGTTGCTATGTCACCATTCGAGCTGAAGCCCTATGCACCTTGGATCATGAGATTCATAAGGGCAAGATCTTCACTGAATTACAAGGCTTACACTCTGAACCATGGTAGCTACTTGCCTCCCATTGAAGTCCTCAAAAGTCCAGTTTCTTCATCTGATGATAAGGGCAAGGCAGCTGCTGTGATCGATGAAGGTACTCGTCCATTGGATGGTCAATTCCGTCTGGCTACATCTTACTCTACCAATGACAACTTTGCCACACATGACACTGCCGCAAATACCTCAGCTAAGCAAAATCCTCAAGCCACAGCTCCTAGGGTGATGACTGATCGTGAGTTACTCCTCAGTCTTCATCAGAAGGTTGATCGCAATCACAAATGGGTGAAGCGTCAGTTTGCTGCTGTTCTTCATAATATGACCTCAACACATAATGCAGTGAAGAAGAATCATTATCACCTTCATGAAACCCTCAACCGCACCTGGGCTGTTCTCACTCATGTCTATAACACGGAAGAACTGAAGACTATGGGTCTTCAGGAAGCATTTTTGATCGCACCTCCTCGAAGAAATTCAAGAGGGTCAAAGTTCCTGATCTGGTGGCCAGCTCTTATTCTTCATCGCGTGAAACTGATGAATATGAAGATTTGGACGACACTGCGGCAGGCCCGACTTCAACAAACAACCCCGACAACGCTGGCGCTCCTCCATCAACTTGAAATTCTTCATGGGCGTTAGTCCTCAGTTTCGATCCTTTTGGTCATTTGATGACAAAGGGGGAGAAATCTGAGTTAGTCTTCAAGCGGGTCTATACTAAAGGCGTTTTTTTAAGTTACAACTCTCGTTCTTCCAAAACTTTTATTGGATCGAGTTGTAATCTTAAACCCGATGGTGCCTTGATACTTTTGGTCATGCTCTGATGCTTTTGATGCACTGAGCTCTGATACTTTTGATGTGCTATTCTGCATGCTTATTCCTCGTTAATATTATTGCACGCATGCTGAATTACATCAGGCACCATATTTCATCATGCATTTCAAATTCTTCATATTATATATCAAATGCGTGTATGAATTACAAGATATAGGGGGAGATCTCCATGATTCAATTCTTAAAATGTGCATTGCCTCAAAAGCAAATTCCTCACTATGCACATCTTCAGGGGGAGTTCTTCTATATCTTGCTATCAAATTCCTCAATATCAGTATTTACACTTCATATGTTTATCCCGTTGAAAACTTAACCTATGTTGTCATCAATCACCAAAAGGGGAGATTGTAAGTGCATCTAGTGCCCTTAGTGATTTTGGTGTATTGAAGACTTATAGGTTAAGGGACTGATCGTTTGTGAGTGTACACAGGTCTATAAGTCTATGAGGAGTTTGATATTTACAGAGAAAGTCGACCCCTAAAAATGAAGTTCTTCGACTGAAGACTTTGATATTCTGAAGACTTTGAAAGTGAAGAAATTGGTGTGACCTTGAAGACTTGGTATTCATTTGAGGAACATGAAGCGTGAAGACTTTTGTTTTCGTAGTTTCATTTTCTCTTTCTTGAGTCATAGGAAACACCGTCATCGTTAAAGAGGGTCGAGGAAATACTAAGGAAAAATTTCCATGTGATGCTCAACTCAAAATCCTACACCTACCAATCCCTTTGAGTGAAGCCATTGGAAATCTCATACAGATTCATCAATTTCTTGATGTGAGACGCAGTTCTTACAGTCACTGAGGACTTCCTTCGACTAAGGAGTTAGGAATTCGCCAAGTCTGAATTGCCTACACTGATGAGGAACATGATAGCCCGAGGAATTTGAGAGTCAAATTTCCGACCGTTCTTGTCTTCTTGCTACGGCTGTCCAAAATATCTTATCCACCTAACGGTCATATCATTGAAGGGCATTTATGTCTTATCATGTCGGGCTGCTCCTAGGCTATAAATAGCCGCCCCTACAACCACTAGTTGGTTGGCTGCTCGAGAGAACTTGACACTTGCCATTTGAGAGCAACCCATCCTCCGAGGACTTTGAGCGAAAATCATCAAGTGAGGAAAATCCCAAACCAAACCCCCACAAACCCAAAGTGATTGAGCATCATCAAGAAATTGATCTGCGTGGATCCGACGCTTATTACCTTTGAAGACTGTGCTTCTTCCAGACGGTTAGGCGTCAAGGTCTAGAGCATCAAGAGGAATTGTGGATTGCCGAGTGACCAAGTCTGTGAAGGTTTGGAAGTCACCAAGACTTACCACGAGTGATTGGGACGAGACTGCGTGGTCTTAGTTCAAGGAGAATACGGTGAGGACTGGGTGTCTGAGTTGCGGCTCGAGGCGGGTGTCCGGATCTGCGTGTCCTCGAGTTTAAATACTCGGCCGCTCCAACCAGACGCATAACCGAGACAGCAGTTGGAACTGGTTTACCAAATCATTGTCTTCACCAACTAACTGGTTCTATTTCCTCAACCCTTCCATTTCCTCATTACTATGTTGAATGTTGTTCATATCTGTGTTTGAAGACTTTGACTGAAGACTTTCTCAAATTCCTCAGTTCAATTTCTTCAGTCTGTTTGTCTTCATCTTGTTATCCTGTGTTTACGCTTTCTGTACTCTATGCTTGTCTTCATTTCGTCATGATGACCATGCTTGTATCCTGTTATGCTTACTTCTGAGTACTTATTCCGCTGCTAGTAGTTCTTCAGTAAGGAATTTCCTCACCGGCAAATTCCTCAGTGAAGAATTCATAAAAATCGCCTATTCACCCCCCCTCTAGTCGATATAACGCACTTCCAATGATATACGCCACCCATATCCCCAAGCGGGAGCGAAAGCGCGCACTAAGGGACGTCTACGCGATGGCGCCAATCGCCCCAAAGTTCAACCCATGGTCTTCCTATCCGATCACCTTTGATCACAGGGATCATCCGACCAGTATTCGTCATGGCGGCTCAGCCGCACTGGTCCTTGACCCTATCATTGATGGATTCCACCTCACACGAGTCCTCATGGACGGTGGCAGCAGCCTGAACCTGCTTTATCAGGATACAATGCGCAAAATGGGCATCGATCCCTCAAGGATCAAACCCACCAAAACCACCTTCAAAGGTGTCATACCAGGTGTAGAGGCCTATTGTACAGGCTCAATCACACTAGGAGTGGTCTTCGGATCCCCAGACAACTTTTGATGCAAGGAGTTAATCTTCGATATCGTCCCCTTTCGCAGTGGTTATCACACACTGCTTGGACGAACCGCAGTCGCTTGATTCAATGTGGTGCCACACTATGCCTACCTCAAGCTCAAGATGCCCGGACCCCGCGGCGTTATAACAGTCAACGGAATACAGAGCGCTCCCTCCGTATGGAGGAGCACACTGCAGAACTTGCAGCAAAAGTACGGAGCAGCCTCCTAGGGCAGACCCTCAATTCGGCAATAAAGCCCCCGGACACCGTCAAGCGAGTCCGGAGTACTCTGCAACAGGATCGTCTGGCCCATCCAGAGCTCTCCTAGCAATTCGGCCTCCGTCCTAGTCCCAGTCAAGCGGTGAAATTCGTGCCGCGCGTACATAATTACGCACTTACAATACCATGGGCATGGATGGAGGCACAACTAGACCCCGGTCCACAATACGGCTCAACCGCCCCAGACCCGCATACATTCACCTTTTTCTTTCTTTCAGGTTCCTCTCTTCTTGAGGCTCTTCCGACAACCTGATCATCGGTCCCATCAGGGGACGGATACACCAAGGAGCTTTGACGTACAACGGAATCCCCAGGTGGTCTCTGCTAACGATCGCTATGCCTGTTTTACATACCCACACACAGCTCACTCTTGGTTAAGGCATGTCAAATAGTCCTATTGGCTTATCGCACTACTTGTATACATATGCCTCGACGTATTATTCAAATAACAATGGAAAATAATTTGCAGCATTAGCTTATTACTTTATCTTTTCCTTGACTATTTATTTATTACAACTTGCACCCATACATTCGGGTACGTTCAATTCCCCAGGGGCTTCAGTGTACCCCATAACACGGCAAGAAAGTCCAAACACTTTCGATAGTGCGGCACCACGAACTTATAGCATTATATGCATCAACTCCGAATCATATCTTGGGTCAATAGTTGGGTTGCCCGGCTCCTGTGCTTGCTATCCTACGTTCCGCTATATCGGCTAGGGTAGTAAAGGGAGAACTACTACGATTGTGTCCCGGTTCTTCCGGACGAGCACCTCAGTAGAGAAAGCCGAAAACTGACTGTCATGATGCGGCGAGAGCTGGTCGCTATTCGAGAGGTTTCAAATCCTTCCGCTTCATGCGAGGAATCAGTCTTTGTCCGATTTAGGCGTGTATAGCGCCCCAAGTTCAGCCTTCCGAATACCAAGGGCTGCGCCAAAATTTAAAATTATAGAACTTCTATGGCTAAGTGAGGGTGATAAAGCTGTATAGTCCGATTGCCTTGTTCGTTGCGCTAAGCACCTCCTTAAAGGACCCAAAACGTGGATAAAGAGTATTTAGATTTATCTCGAACACCCCTGTACTAGTTACATGGGGGCAGAGGCCGACGACTGGCCGACCCTCAGATTTTGTAAACGGCTGCATAGGAGGTAAAATTTTAAATCATGAAGCATTCTATTGTGCAAATGAACTTGTTCCATATCACAGGATAAAATGAATGTATTCATTCAAAGGTTACATCCTTGGTTCATTGTTCTACCACAAGGCGGGAGCCCTTCAGGACACTGTCATAATAATTTTCGGGTCAGCGGTGCTCCTTGCCCTTCGGTGGCCCCTCGGTCATCAGTGCCATGGCATCCATCTTCGCCCAATGCATCTTTGCACGGGCAAAGGCCATCCGCGTACCCTCAATACAAACTGACCGCTTTATGACCTCAAGTTGGGGGCAGGCACTCATAAGCCGCTTCACGAGACCAAAGTATCTGCTAGGCATAGGCTCGGCAGGCCATAGCCGGACTATGAGGTCCTTCATGGCCAGTTCGGCTGCCTTGTGCAGCTCGACCAGTTGCTTCATCTGGTCGCTCAAGGGCATCAAATGTTCTGTCCCAAGATATTGAGACCAAAACAACTTCTCTGTTGAGCTCCCTTCTTCGGCTCGGTAGAACTCTGCGGCATCGGATATGCTGCGCGGCACATCCGCAAATGCTCCTAGAGAACTCCAAATTTGGGTAAGTAAAAAGAATGTCTCCTTCACATGCTTGATTTGCATAATGAATGCCTTTCCCGCTGCAATCTTCTTGGCCGCCTAGATCTCCTGGAGGGCCTTCTGGGCTTCGGCTTTGGCGTCTTGCATGCTCTGGAGGGCCTTAGCAAGCTCGGACTCTTGAGCCTTAGAGTCACGCTCCAAGGACTCGTATTTTTGGACGAAATCCTAGAACTCTTGCTGGAACTCGCTGACCCGGGCCTCTTGCTTCTCGCGCGCGGCGCGTTCCTTGGATGCTTTGTCTTTGGCCTTGGCCAGCGCCTTCTTAAGGGCCGCCACTTCGGTCATGGCACCTATCAAAGTTCATGACGCTTCTATCAGCAGAAACTATTTATCCTTTATAAGTATACAGGTGGGGTATTGCGTACCTTGACTTTCCTCGCACTGCCTCTTCACGAGGCCGAGCTCTCCCTTGGTCCGCTCCAGGTCCTGCTTTAGTCCAGAGACCTTTACAGTACGAGCGGCAGCGGCCAACAGCGCTGCCTGCTTATTCACATAGACATCTTATATTAGACTCCTGCAAACATTATTTGATCCTCTGTTCGACTTTTCTTTCCGAACACCAAACTGAGCATCAGGGGCTACTGTCTATACTGTGATATTATTTTACAACTTTATTACTTACCTCAAAGCTGTTAGAAGGCTAGTGCAGGCTTCGGTCAATCCGCTTTTGGCGGACCGGATCTTCTCAATCACTGTACTCATAAGAGTATGGTGTTCTTCATCAATGGAAGCGCTGCGAAGCATTTCCAGCAAGCTGTCTGGTGCCTCTGGATGGACGGAGGTCATCGGTATAGGCGGCTCGCCCTCCTTAGGGAGAGGCTGCCTGCCTGAATCCGGAACCACTTGGGTTTCCGGAGCCGTATTTGGCTGGGGGCCAAACTGGCTGCGGCCCCCATTATCGGAGTCTACGGGGGTCTTCCCCCCATGTGCTTGGCGACTGGGATTTCGCCCAGGGGTGTCTCCGAAACTGTCTCCCCTTGGCCTGGTATCCTTCGGGACAACACCTCGGTGTCGTCCGCGGCCCTGGGGGAGGAGGCTGTCGGAAGCGAATCGATGTTCATCTCCGACGGGTCCAACGATCCCTCCGAAGAGGAGGATACCTCGATGTTGGATGTGGCCGGACTGCAGGTGCACGTCTAGCATGTTAAAAAGCAATAAAGCGAATATACCAGAAATACCATCGTTTCCGGATACTTATGACTTGGACAGGGGCTTGTCCCTGGGCTCCCATTCCTCGCCGCTGTTGGTGGCCGCGGTGGAGTGGTCCGGAAGGAAGGTTTTTCCCTTCTTGGACACCTCGGCCTCCCCGTGCTTGGCGGCCTTCCTCTTCTTTCTCCTCCCGGTGGGGGAGGGATGGATTTCCTCCTCCTCCTCCTCGTCTTCGGTGGAGGAGTGCCTCTCGGTGTCTTTGGACGTCATGTCCGATGCAACCTTGCGCCGGAGACCCTTTCTGGTCCCCGTGGCCGTCTTCTTGGCGTTCTTCTCCGGCACCTCATAGGGCGCCGGAAACAACATCTTTGTTAGAAGAGGCGATTCTGGATCTTTAGGTAGCGGAGCCGTACAGTCAATCTGCTCTGCTATCGCTACCCAGGCCTGTAAAATCGGCATGGAGGCTTAGATTCTTCCCATGGATATGCTGGTAAAAGGCATATCTTGCAAAATATGAAAACTTACCGGATTGGCTCGGTGTTTCACGTTGAGTCCGCGATCTTCGGTTATGGGCGGTGGTACCTCGTTAGCCTTGAAAAGCACCTTCCAAACGTCTTCGTGCGTTGTGCCGAAGAGCTCTCGCAACATCTGGTGTTTGGCCGGGTCAAACTCCCATAGATTGCAAACCCGTCTCTAACACGGAAGAATCCGGCGGAGGAGCATAACCTGGACCACGTTGACGAGATTGATTTTCTTGCTTGTCATATTTTGGACGTAGGTCTGAAGTCCAGTCAGTTCTTCCGCTGAGCCCCAGGATAAGCCCTTCTCTTTCCAGGAGGTGAGCCGGATGGGGACGCCGGAAAGAAATTCCGGGGTCGCCGCCCAGTTGGCGTCGCACGGCTCGGTGATGTAGAACCACCCCAATTGCCACCCCTTCACAGTCTCCACAAAGGAGCTTTCGGGCCAGGTGACGTTGGGCATCTTTCCCACCATGGCACCTCCGCACTCCGCTTGTTGGCCGCCCACCACCTTTGGCTTCACGTTGAAGGTCTTCAGCCATAGGCCAAAGTGGGGCGTGATGCGGAGGAAGGCCTCGCACACAACGATAAACTCCAAGACATTGAGGATGAAGTTGGGGGCCAAATCATGGAAGTCCAGCCCGTAGTAGAACAATAGTCCGCGGACGAATGGGTAGAGGGGGAATCCCAGCCCGCGGACGAAGTGAGAGAGGAACACTACCCTTTCTTGGGGTTTCGGGGTAGGGATGATCTGCCCTTTGGCCGGAAGCCAATGCGCGATGTCTGTGGACAAGTATCCGGCCTCCCGAAGCTTCTTGATGTCCTCCTTCGTGACAGAGGAGGCCATCCACTTGCCTCCCGCTCCGGACATGTTCGGAATGTTTTTGCGAAGAAGGTGAAGGCTTGGGCGTTGGAGCTCGAGAATGGATGAGCAGAGGAAGAAGGCGTGGGTAAAGAAAGGGAGTCCTTATCTTTATAAAGGCGGTTAGTCATGTGCCTCCCCACTTGCCCTTGAAACTCACTTATTCCCCAAGCACCATGCTAATGACACGGTTGGGTTACCCACACCCGTATTGGTGAGAATCCCGTGATAAGGGGACACAATCTCTGCTTCGACAAGACGTACCAATAAAGCCGCCTCGCAAAATGTGCAGTAGCAGGTTGAGAAAACAGTTTGAATAATAACCGGGCCGTGGCGTGATGTCACGCTAGGTAAAAGTTGTTAGCAGATTAGACTCGTGGAGTACTGTACTCTCTATGGTGGTATGTGGAATTTGTTTTGCAGAGCTGGACACGATTCTTGTGTTCAAGATCTACTTTGAAGTATTTGGAGGAGGAACCCGCCTTGCAATGCCGAAGACAATCTGCACGCCGGACTCATCGTCATTGAATCCTGGTTCAGGAGCTACTGAGGGAGTCCTGGATTAGGGGGCCCTCGGACAGCCAGACTATATGCTTATGCCGGACTGTTGGACTATGAAGATACAAGATTGAATACTTCGTCCCATGTCCGGGTGGGACTCTCCTTTGCGTGGAAGGCAAGCTTGGCAATTCGGATATGTAGATTCCCTTCTCTGTAACTGACTCTGTGTAACCCTAGCCCTCTCCGGTGTCTATATAAACCGAAGGGTTTAGTCCATAGGACGACAACAATCATAATCATAGGCTAGCTTCTAGGGTTTAGCCTCTACGATCTCGTGGTTGATCAACTCTTGTAATACTCATATCATCAAGATCAATCAAGTAGGAAGTAGGGTATTACCTCCATAGATAGGGCCCGAACCTGGGTAAATATCGTGTCCCGCCTCCTGTTACCATTAGCCTTTGACGCACAGTTCGGGACCCCTACCCGAGATCCGCCGGTTTTGACACCGACAGCTATTTTCAGCCGAACTACCGTGGTGTTGTTTTTTTTGTGTAGAAATAAAAGTTCTCCAAATGGAGCAAAACTTTTTGATGATTTTTTGTAACAAAAGAGGCACTAGAAGCTTCGTGGGAGGGCCAGCAGGTGAAGGACGTGGCCACTACCCGCCAGGGCATGCCAGGTGGGCCCGACTCGCCCTGGTGGGTAGTGGGCACCTCTAAGCCCATTTGGACGACACCAAAAATTCCTATAAATACAGAAACCCCCAGAAATAACCCCAGATTAGAAGTTCCACCTCTATAGCCACGAAAAACCAATCTAGACCCTATTCCGGCACCCTGCCGGAGGGGGAAATCATCATCAGAGGCCATCTTCATCACTCTGGCGGCCACCGTGATGAGGAGGGAGTAGTCCACCCTCGGGGCTGAGGGTTGTACTAGTACTCTATGTGTTTGATCTATCTCTCTTGTGTTCTTGATTTGGCACGATATTGATGTATCGTGAGTGTTAATATAGTTGGTCATATAGTGTTGTCCCCTCTCTATCTTGTTTTGATGGATTGAGTTCTACCTTTGAGATTTCACTTTCATCGTATTGAATACTTTGTTGGATTTGAGAGCACTTGATGTATGTTTTGGCACTCAACTCGCGGATTCCCGAGGTGACATTGGGGTAATCTATGCATAAGGGTTGATGCACGTTTTCGTCCTTGTTTCTCCGGTAGAAATCTGGGGGCACTCTTTGAAGTTCTTTGTGTTGGATTGAGTATTATGAATCTAAATAGTTTGATGCGTAACATATAATCAACACACGGATATTCGTGGTGACATTGAGTATCTAGGTAAAATTAGAGTTGGTTGATGTGTATCGTATGGTGTTATTTTAGTATGAACTCTTGAGCTATTTGTGAAACTTATAGGAATAGCTCGATAGATCGATTGAAAAGGATAACTTTGAGGTGGTTTCATACCCTATGTCGGTGTTTTGGGAACGGGGGTCCCCAGACTTGCCTGCCTGCGGCCTGCGGCGTGGCTCAAGTGGGGGCCCAATGCAGCCCAGCTTCATCAGCTCAAGCTCAAGACCCACGCGAGGGGCCAAGCCTCACAGGGCGTACGACAGGAAGCTTCCTCAGGGGCAGCCTCCTCAGGCAGGCTCGCAAGGAGGCGGAGAGATCAAGGCAAGGCACCTCCCGAGGAGCCCGTGACGCAAGCCATGACAATCAAAGGCCAGGCGGACGCCAGGCGGGCGCCGGCCTACGCAGTGTCCTTGTTTCCCTTCCGGTGCAAAGGGGGCAAGCACAGGCCAAGGCGTCAGGCGAAGGTTACTATTTCGGTGCGACAAGACCAAGACCAGCAGAACGACAGGATGGAGGTCATCGTGGAGCCCAGGGCAGCGTCATTTTCAGAGCCTTTGGCAGCCGAAGACCAACTGTAGTCAGGATAAGTGTACTAGATGTTCCCCTTCACAATGGCCAATTGTTGGCGCCCTTCCCGCTCATTATTTGGGAAGAGGCCCAGGGCCTCCCCCTATAAATAGGACTAGCCACCACAGGGTAGAGGCATCAAGAAACAGATCGACCAGAGAGAGAGAGAGAGAGAGAAGCAGCTGAACTCACCCCAGCAGTTCATCGCACCAGCTCAAGAACAGCCCCTCGCGAAGCTGTTCTCCCTTTGTATTGTTCACCATCAGCCCCTGAGGCAATCCACCACACCACACACTGGAGTAGGGTATTACACCACAATGGTGGCCTGAACCAGTATAAATCTCGTGTCCCTTGAGTGTTCATCTTTCTTGCTGTGATCCTTGCGAGACTTCCAGACACGAGCTGGTAGGGGAGAGATCTTCCTACGCACCCCAGTGTTTGAACCTCAAGGGTCTGCCGGAACCCGAAATCCGACATTTGGCGCGCCAGGTAGAGGGTGCACCGGAATCGTTCTTCCGCCGCCTCGCGTTTCGTCGCCTTGCCGCCTTGATGTCAAGCGACCCGACTGCCAACGCCGACCGCTGGGCGGCATGGCCCGTCCACGCCGTGCCACCGGTCCAGGGCGACCTCAACCTTGCGCCTCAGGCAGCTCGCGCTCCTTGAGCTGCGGGCGCGCGGCGAGCGGCAGACGCCGCTGCCCTCACACGCGGCGAGTGCGGTCGGAAGCAAACTTGAACCACCCGCGGCCACAACACCGCACACCCGACAGGAGTAGGCGAATTCCAGGGCCGCGCTCACGGTGTCCCGAGAGCTGCTACGGTGCCGGCTGCTGGAGGGGGGCCCTGACGTGTTGCTGGAGCGAGTAGCTGAACTCCTGGACGCCGCCGCCTCGGGAGCACCTCCTTTCTGCGTCCAGCTGCCACCCTAGGTCCAGGGCGGGCTGTACGCCGGCCCCATACGTGCCCACGCGACTCCGAGCGGACTCCAGGCCCAGCTCAACACCAATCCGGCCATCAGCACTGGGCGCCAAGTCGCGTCGGCCCCATCTCTGGACGGCGAAGGAGCACACACCGCGACTCTCGGCCTCGGCGGGCCACCGCGCCATCACCCTCAAGACAACGCTCCAGGCCGAACTGCGTGGCATGTGGGGCGCTACGGTGAGAACCATGGGGTTGTGGTGCCAGAAGCTTATGTGCCCCACATGGTGGATCGAGAGTGCGCATTGGAAGAAGACCATGGCTCGTTCCTCGGGCCAGGCTGGGGCGAGGAGCCACCAGAAGTTGAGCTCTTTCAGGAGCCCCAAAAGGGCCCCGACGACCACGCCGGTGGCAGCAACTATCTGGTACCACTACTTCCTCAGGAGCAAGCTTATGCTAACCATGGGTCGTAGGAGGTACAGGTTGCCGCAGAAGATGGCGGCCCCAATGATGCAGCCTCCTACCCCTCAGGAGGAGGGCTCCGGGGACTACAGGAGTGGGGCCGGGATCCGGGTTCGTCTCCGCGGCGCTCGGCACCAGGCGCACTCCGGAGGTAGGCCCTCTGCCGGGGAGGTGCCACAGGGCTTGCCCCCGGCAGAGGACCCATGGTCGTCGGGTGAACCGCTGGCGACCGCTCTACCCCATTGGCATCGTCCTTGGTTTCTGGTCGTCATCAATGGCGGTAGAGTGCGGCGCAAGGCGGGGCCCTCGTCTGGCGATATGAAGCAAGGCCGGTACCTGTGAAGAAGGCCCAGTGCCTGTGAAGCTCGCCACCCCGTGACACTCTCATGTAATAATGAGTGGGGCTATACGCCCGAGTCTCGGAGAGCCGCCCTCGGGCCTCGGGGCTCCACGCCTTGATGGCAGCACTTAGCGCTGTTGGTGAGAAGACATTGAAGACTAGACTAGGTGTCGGACGCGGCTTTTTGCCTTTTGCCTTTTCCTATGTTGACAAGTTTCTTCGATTTGCATTTAAGTTGGATTTGAGCTTAAGACTTGCGTGAGTCTGGGGAAGGGGTGCTTAGTCTCGTTTGAGAAATCTCTCGTGTTCTGGTTTCGGCTTTACGTCCAAGTTAGCGTCAGCTGCCTCCCCTCGCGAGCCCCTCGCGAGCCGGGCCAGGCCAGGCACGTCTATAATCCGGACCGCTATCGCCGCACCCTCTCCGGAGGTTCTTACCGCAGGATCAATGGGACCACCCAGAAGACACTCGAGGCGTTGTGGCCCCTCACAGGCCCGCTCGGGATTTGGCGGAGTAAAGAGGTAAACAGGTCAGCTGACCCATCACCGGGCCAGTAGCTGAGCTCACACGCAGCGTTACGCTTACAAAGATATTGATCGCAAACCTTTACATGAGGGGCTTCCCCTCCCAAAATGCTCTTACAGTCTTCAGGGCCAAGCCTGAACTTTCTTCACGCAGGGTAGACAGCGGTGACGTACGACCAGTTGGACATATCACTCGTCGCGTCATCTGGGACGCCTCTGGAGGCGTCGCTGGTGTCGCTGGCATCATCCCCATCACCACCAACACCTCCGCCAGCGCCAGGCGCGTCCACCACGCCGCCTTCATCGGCGGCCACGATCACGCCATAATCATCATATGCGAAGGCCCTAACGAGGGTGTCCACATTGTCCTCCACCCATTGTGCCAGGTCGCCCCGGATGGCTATGGACACAGGCGCAATGATGACATCGAAATCGAAGTGAGGATCCCTGTTATGCAGATGGCTGAAGACACGGGAGAAGGCACGCTCAAGCAAGGTCGGCTCCTCTCATCGACGAGCCAATGAGACCTCTCGGAGCGGTTCTCCAGAAGCGTCACCACGTCAGTGAAATATTGGAGGTTACCGGCATAGTTGGTCTCATGCGGCACCTCGGCAGCGGCCTCTCAAATGTTGCCCAGGGCTGTGTTAGCCCGTTCCCTGAGCGTTCGGAGCATGGGGACGTGCTCATGCTCAAGAACCCGCCTCTGACGGATCTCATCCTTGTTCTGCTGCGCGATGGCCTCGGCGCCATCAATCCTCTGTTGGAGAAGAAGCAGCTCGGCGCGGGAAGAGGCCAGCTCCGCCTGCGCTGTGCCAAGGGTAGCCGCAGAGAGGTCTGCACCCCGCGTCACTTCGGCCAGTTTGGCCCTGAGGGCCGCGGTCCTATCCTCAGCTTCGGCCCTAACCAGCTCCAACCTCGCTTCGTATTGGCGCTTGAGGCCCGAACGGGCTTCCGCCACGCAGCGGTTGACCTCTTCCTGGGCTCGGGCTTCGCGTGCGGCGACGTCATCCTCCGCCTGAGCCACCAGGCGCTCCCTCGTCTCCAACCGCTCAAGGTCAAGGTTGCGCTCGGCGGCCTCCAGCGTCAGCGTTTCCTCGCGCTTCTAGAGATCCGCCTGGTCGACGGAGGCCTCCTTCAGCGACACAAGGGCCGCCTGGCGCAGTTCCACTTGCTCCTCCAGAGAGTTGCTCCAGGCTTGGAGCTCCCACACGTGGAACTCCGCATCCTTGCACCGTCGGTCTGCTTCCCGAGCCTCCTCGACGGCTCGAGAGCAGGCCTCTCGCGAGTCCACCAGTGACGCTTCAGCCTTCATGTTATCAATGTCGCGCTGGTGACGCGCAAAGGCAACGGCTACCTTCAGCTTGCACCTCTCTTTAGCAAGGCGCATGCCCTCGGCCTCGAGGCGCGCATCCTCGCCAGCAAGCTCCGCTCCGATCTGACTTACTGCGTCCGTCGCCCCCTGGAGGAATTCTTGGCAATGGGCGTGGCGCTCGCGAGCACGCCTGAGTACGTCTTCCGCGTCATCCACCGCCGCTGGTGAGCCCGGGGGCAGTGGGGCGACATGCCCCCTCCCGGCGCAGGGCTAGGGGCTGGTGCCCCAGCAATCGCCGGACGGGCCACACCAGGAGCCCGGCCTGGCACCGGTCCGTCCCCAGAAGAGAAGCTTAAGACTGGCTTTAACCAATCGCTGTTCACGATCAAGGAAGGAGCACGGGGCAAGCTGGTTGAGCCCCAGGAGAACCCGTGAAGGGAGGATAGCAGGCGTGCGGGCTCGAGATGCCCAGCAGGACGGGCCACTTCTCCGACTGGCCGAGTAGCAGGGGCGCCGCTCGAGCTCGACACGCCCAGAGTCAGCAACGAGGACAAAGCTTGGGGGGATGGCTCCTTGGCCGTCTCCGCGAATTCAGCAAGAAGGACCCTAAAAAGGCTGCAATCAGCCGCGAGAACAGAGAAATAAAGGAGCAGAGAAAGAAGAGGACTTACTCATCCATGGCAAAGTACTTCCTACGCCTCAACAGGCGGCAAGGGCGATCTTTACCGCCCAAGGCCTCCTTCCTCTTGCAGAGGGCCTCAAAATCTACTCGAAACCGACCTAAGGGCTTGGCGCAGGGGTCGGTCTGTGGCAAGGGGGAGGCGTCAAGGCGATTGGCGCTAAGGGGACCGGCCTAAGGAGCGCCACCGGGCACCGCCTCATGAGGGACGACCGGGGCCTGGGGAGCCTCAACCTTGGGAGCCGTAAGCCGCAACCCCTCGCCTGCCACTGCTCCAGGATGGGCTTCATGAGATGCCGCCTCCGGAGCTCCATGCAGCATCAGCACCTCCTCAACATCATCCCCTTCGGCTCCCGTCAGTTCTTGTCTCCCCACTCCATCGCCTGAGACAGGGCCGCTTTGGGCAACCGGAAGAGCAACCACGGCGACAGGATTCTCGTGGGGCCCCCTAAGGCCAGTCGGGCGCAACCCCCACTTGTCGAAGCTGGGCATCTGCTTCACAAAATCAGCCCTGCCCGAACAAAGATACAGGAGGGCACCATCATGTCGAAGGCCACCTGGGGAAGGGTCGCCAGTCAGGACCTTGAGCACCGTCCTCAGTACTTCAGGCGCCAGGTCCTCCTCCTGGAGCCGCATGTGGTCTTTGTGCCCCGCATAGTCCCACATCTGGCGAGAGTGGGGCTGGAGAGGAGCAATGCGACACTGGAGGGACTCCTTCACCACCTTGGGCACCGTCACGTTAAGCGCCCTCAAGGTCTCGAAACGGCACCAGACGAAGACGAGCCGGGGGCTCACGAGCGCCTCATGACCCCAGCCCGAGCTGGGAACATCAGGCGCAGTTGGGTGTGAGATCAGGGGGCTGGGTACCCCAACGTCCACATACAGCCACCACTCTCTGAACTTGGCCTCAGAGGGAGGAAGGCCAAAGTCGACCCCTGAAGCAGCCGTCTCTGGTACGGCGAGAAATCTCACACACCCCGAGCATTGAGTGGGGTTGCTCAGGCGCAAAGAGAAGAAGTGGCGCAGCAGGGCAACGGAAGGAGGAATGCCCACCATTGCCTCACAGACAAAAGCAAAGACATCCAGGAGGGTAATGGACTCAGGACCGAGGTGTCATGTCGATCTGATAATGGGAGAGCACCGCATTGAAGAAAGCATAGAAAGGGGGCAGTAGGCCCGCCCACAAGGCGTCGGCGAAGAACGGGACCTCTGTGACGACCCTGTCAATGGAGGCATGGCATGCAGGCCAGACCATGGTCTGGCTGCACTCGTTGAATATGGTGGCAAGAGCAGAACGAGCATTGCGCAGGGCCTCAGGATTGAGTATGATTGATCGATCGACGGCGGGGGCCACCGCCGGAGGCGAGCGGGACAAAGGCGCGGGCTTCTTCCCCTTTTCCTTCTTCGTTGGCGCCATGGCGGTTGAAAGAGGGGAGAGCTCGAGTTGGATTGGAGGCGGAGGTTGAAGCTCGAGGAAGGAGGAAGGGAAGGAAGCGCGCGGGCGGCGAAAGGGGAATAGCTATGTGCAACCACGGGTCCGCCTAGCCGGGCACGTAATGAGGCATCGTGGGGAAGCGGAGACACCCACGTCCAATCAACCACCACGCGGCGCCCAAGGCCGAGCAGTGGGGCCAGCTCGCTGGGCGCCGCACTTTCCCGCCGCTTCTCTGCTAAGCCAAGTCCGGGCGCGCCTTGGGCCAGGGGGCTACTGTCGGCGTTCTAGGAACGGGGGTCCGTAGACTTGCCTGCCCGCGACCTGCGGCGTGGCTCAAGTGAGGGCCCAATGCAGCCCAGCTTCATCAGCTCAAGCTCAAGACCCTCGCGTGGGGCCAAGCCACGCGGGGCGGACGACAGGAAGCTTCCTCAGGGGCAGCCTCCTCAGGCAGGCTCGCGAGGAGGCGGAGTGATCAAGGCAGGGAACCTCCCGAGGAGCCCGTGACGCAAGCCATGACGATCGAAGGCCAGGCAGGCGCCGGCGTGCGCAGTGTCCTTGTTTCCCTTCCGGTGCAAAGGGGGCAAGCACAGGCCAAGGCATCAGGCAAAGGTTGCCGTTTCGGTGCAACAAGACCAAGACTGGCAGAACGGCAGGATGGAGGTCATCGTGGAGCCCAGGGCAGCATCATTGTCAGAGCTTTTGGCAGCCGAAGACCAACTTTAGTCAGGATAAGTGTACTAGATGTTCCCCTTCAAAATGGCCAATTGTTACCGCCCTTCCCGCTCATTAATTGGGAAGAGGCCCAGGGCCTCCCACTATAAATAGGACTAGCCACCACAGGGTAGAGGCATCGAGAAACAGATCGACCAGAGAGAGAGAGAAGCGGCTGAACTCGCCCCAGCAGTTCATCGCACCATCTCAAGAACAGCCCCTCGCGAGGCTGTTCTCCCTTTGTACAGTTCACCATCAGCCCCTGAGGCAATCCACCACACCACACACTGGAGTAGGGTATTACACCACAATGGTGGCCTGAACCAGTATAAATCTCATGTCCCTTGTGTGTTCATCTTTCTTGCTGAGATCCTTGCGAGACTTCAAGACGCGAGCTAGTAGGGGAGAGATCTTCGTGCGCACCCCAGCGTTCGAACCTCAAGGGTCTGCCGGAACCCGAAATCCGACACCCTATAAACAATTTCACCTTATGTTCTCCACTAGATAAGAACTTTTGAGTGATTCTTCATCACATGTTGTGGGATGGTTATATGATCCAATTATATTAGCATTATTGAGAGATTGCACTAGTGAAAGTATGAACCCTAGGCCTTGTTTTCAAGCATTGCAATACCATTTGTGCTCACTTTTGTTACTTGCAACCTTGCTGTTTTTTATTGTGCTTATTACAAAAAACTATATCTACTATCCATATTTCACTTGTATCACCATCTCTTCGTCGAACTAGTGCACGTATACAATTTACCATTGTATTTGGTGTGTTGGGGACACAAGAGACTCTTTGTTATTTGGTTGCAGGATTGTTTAAGAGAGACCATCTTCATCCTATGCGTCCCATGGATTGATAAACCTTAGGTCATCCACTTGATGGAAAATTGCTACTATCCTACAAAACTCTACGCTTGGAGTCTGTTGGGTTCAGGGCTCCGCGGACCCAAGAAGATTCAAACTTTGGGACATGTGCGAAGCTCTCAAACTCTCAAATCTTAAGCTTGTCACGCTACAGCCTAGCCTCGATGGGTACACGCATGAGCGGGCAAGAAGATGAACACGATAGGTTACCTAGGTTCGGGCCACCTTGCGGTGTAATACCCTACTCCTGCTTTGTGGTGGATTGGCCTCACGAGGGGCTGAGGATGAACAAGTACAATGGATGAACAACCTCGCAAGGGCTATGGTGGTATGGGAGGAAAGGGTCTGATCTTCGATGCACTCGATCGCCCCTCTACGGTGGTGGCTAACCTATCTTTATAGTGGCCTTGGTCCTCTTCCCTCAAAACATAGGCGGGAAGGGATCCCACAGTGGCCAATTTGAAAGGGGACAAGAAGTACATCTAATCCTGACGAAAGGTGGTATTCACCTGCAAAGCTTCTGGTCTTGACCCAGTGGTGGGCTCGATGATGACATCCGTCCTACCGAGCTCGTGGTCCTGGTCTTGCTGCACTGAAATGGAAACCTGATACATCTCCAACATATATATAATTTTTTATTGTTCCATGTTGTTATATTATCATTCTTCGATGTTTTACAATCATTTTATAATCATTTTATATCATTTTTTGGTACTAACCTATTGACATAGTGTCCAGTGCTAGTTGCTGTTTTTTGCTTGTTTTTTACATCGCAGGAAATCAGTACCAAGCGGAGTCCAAATGCCGCGAAACTTTTTATGGATTTTTTCTGGACCAGAAGACACTTGTTGGTCCAAAGAAGTACTAGAGGGGTGCTCCGAGCAGAGCACAACCCACCAGTGCGTGTATGGGGGCCCAGGCGCGCCCAGGCGGGTTGTGCCCACCTCGGTGGCCTCCCGCACTACCTCTTTGCTATATAAATACCCCAATATTCCAGAAACCCTAGGGGAGTCGATGAAAATCAATTCCAGCCGCCGCAAGTTCTAGAAACACCAGATCCAATCTAGACACCATCACAGAGGGGTTCATCATCCTCATTGGTGCCTCTCCGATGATGCGTGAGTAGTTCATTGTAGGCCTTCGGGTCCGTAGTTAGTAGCTAGATGGCTTCCTCTCTCTCTCTCTTGATTATCAATACAATTGCCTCTTGGAGATCCATGTGATATAAGTGTTTTTGTAGTGTGTTTGTTGGGATCCGATGGACTTTGAGTTTATGATCAGATCTTTGTTTTTATCCATGAAAGTTATTTGAGTCTTCTTTGATCTCCTATATGCATGATTGCTTATAGCCTCGTATTTCTTCTCCAATATTTGGGGTTTATTTGGCCAACTTGATCTATTTATCTTGCAATGGGAAGAGGTGCTTTGTGATGGGTTCGATCTTACGGTGCATGATCCCAGAGACAGAAGGGGAACCGACACGTATGTATCGTTGCTACTAAGGATAACAAGATGGGGTCTATTTCTACATAAATAGATCTTGTCTACATCATGTCATCGTTCTTATTGCATTATTTCTTTTTCCATTAACTTAATACACTAATGCATGCTGGATAGAGGTCGATGTGTGGAGTAATAGTAGTAGATGCAGGCAGGAGTCGATCTACTAATCTTGGATGTGATGCCTATATAATGATCATTGCCTGGATATCGTCATGAGTATTTGAAGTTCTATCAATTACCCAACAGTAATTTGTTTTCCCACCGTTTGCTATTTTTCTCGAGAGAAGCCACTAGTGAAACCTACGGCCTTCGGGTCTCTTCTTTAATATATTTTCCTTCATGATCTATTTTTATTTGCTTTTGTTTTCAGATCTATTAAACCAAAAATACAAAAGTACTTTGCTGCACTTTATTTTATTTGCGATCTATTTATCCAATCTATTACAACTTTTTCCTATCCACTCGCCAATTTCTGGCGCCGTTACCCGAAAGGGATTGACAAACCCTTTCTACACGTAGGGTTGCGAGTATTTGTTATTTGTGTGCAGGAGCTGTTTATGTTGTGTTGCGTGGTTCTCCTACTGGTTCGATAACCTTGATCTCATCATAGAGGGAAATACCTACCGTCATTGTGCTACATCATCCCTGTTGGGATCTACGGTAGGGTGCGTCCACTGCAAATTAAAATCTTCCTATGTGCAGAACAACCAGGAACATGCTACGGGAATGGATCACAGATCGTTACCACTAGACGCGCAGTGCCGTGCAGCGGAAGAAGAGTTGGGGCAGCGCGTCCGCGTGGTTTGTCTCCTCCTCGTACGATCTCCCTCGAACAGCCAATCGTCGGATCCCTCGTACAGGTTCGCCGGAGCGGCGCAAGTGCACCGCCTCTAACGGTATCCGTGCGTGCAGGAGGAACGTCGTGCGGCGGACTGCTAGGTCCGATCACACAACCGGTGGCGAGTGGAGGTGTCTATTCGCAACACATGCAAACCCTAGTGACAGCACCGAAGCGATCAACTAAATAAGTGTGCCGCACCTCCACTATTTATAGGCATCCGTCGTGGGCTCAACACTTGGGCCTTGCACAGATCCTAAAGCCCAAAGTCTACTCGGTCGCATTCCAAGTCCAGCTCGGATCACATATGACCAGTGTCCTCCGAACCAACCTTGTAGGTTCCTTACCTTAAGCACGCGACCCCTTAGGTTCAAGTCGGCTTGGTCACAGTTCGGATCACCTCCGACCTGCACAGTTGGTAGCGGCCTCTAGCAAGGTGTGCCAACCAGCAAGCAGACTATGAAGCTGGTTAGGTGAACCTGTACAACATGTCACACTTCTGTTCCCTTTGCCTCACGATATATGTTGGCGGGCTCAAGGCAAGACTGTCATCCTTCTGCTAGCCCGACCTCTTTCTCGTTCTAGTGATCCCGACCATAAATCGGATTATCTCATAATCCTTGTCGCATGGCCATGCTTATCCTGGTCGGATCACATGAGGGGCCCAGAGTATATGTCTCCTGATCAGAGGGGAAAATCCCATCATGCTCGACCATGTCTCGCAACATGGGACTGGACAAACCCGAAACCTACCTTTGTAACAACCCAGTCACGGAGTAGCGTTTGGTCAGCCCAAAGCAAGTCTGTCACCATCCCGAGTACATGCGTCAGCTCATGTCTTAGAACATAGAACGTATGTTGTACTAGAGACTCACAAATGATGTATCGCTGTGTCTCATAGTTGGGTCTGTCCGACTCGGACCTTACCTCGACTCGGATCCGACTATGTCGAATCCGACCAGATCCTTCCGAGTCCATAGTATCCGGCTAGTATCCAATGCTCCATGGCTAGTGAGACCGAGCCATGCACCGTGTCATATGCTAGCTTAGTCCAACGCGTGCCCACACGTCACTTGCGACTAGGGACAATTTAAGATGTATCATACAACACAAGATCTCACAAACAAGTCACGTACTTGCCAACAAGTATCATTGATTACATCCAAGGACTATATTTATTCATAAACACATAGGAAATATCATCATACATGATTGCCTCTAGGGTATATCTCCAACAAACCCTTCCTCTTTGGGGAAATACCGACGTAGTTCTAGCAAGCATCAAAAGGAATTTCTGGCGCCGTTGCCGGGGAGACATCATCAACATCAACCAGGTTCATAATCACAAATCTCATCTCCTTAAAATTTACATTATTTTCAATTTGCCTCTCATTTTCCTCTCCCCCTCGTTTTATTCGCCCCCTTTTTTGTTCGCCTTTTTTTGTCAGATCTATCTTTTTTGCTTTCAATAGTGAGTGATTTTGGTATGGCAAAAATAGATGATGGCCTAACTCCTAAAATGGAGCATATGGGTAATCTGGATGCCAAAACTTTTGTCTTGGGGCATGGGAATTTTATGGGAAAAGAACATATCCAAGAATTTTTCAATTGTGTCGGAAATTTAACTCTTCATGATGCTCCTATACTTAAGAGAACAAAATCTTATGCGGAAGATATTTCGGCACTAGTTCTAAAACTTGAAAATAAATTTATTCGTACTCATCCTACCTTACAAAGATTGTTTTATGAGTTACCCGTTATGAAGAATCCTAAAGCTAAAAAGTTAGCCACTCTTGTTCTCATGAATGAATTTGACTACATAATACGGGAAGCTAGGGAAATCTTTGATTTTTAATGTATGAATTGTGAAAAACCCGTGATTGATGAATTCTTTATAATAGTGATTATGCGCTGAGACATTTGCTTGGGAATAATCAAAACTTTGATGAGAATCTTAAAAAGCAAGTCCCTGATTTAGACATGATCCAACAAGTTTTCAATGATGTTAATCAACACTATTCTTGGATTGCTGCCGGGAATCAAAGGTGTTATGATGATAAGCAATTTGATAGTGCTAAGGTTTCCATCGAAAATGTGTTTTATGTTTTATTTGGAAAAAACCCTGACAAAAATATCCCCAAGGAAAACAAAGATAAAGATGACAACACTTAGATCCTTTGCATTATGCCTAGCTAGGGGCGTAAAACGATAGCGCTCGTTGGGAGGCAACCCAACTTGTATCTTTTTTGCTTTTTGGCAATCTTGCTTTTTTCAATAAAATACCCAATTATGCCTCTGATTAGATGTGTTTTTGTGGTTCAAATTAGTGTTTGTGCCAAGCAAACCGTTGGGATGATTTGGCTGAGAGTTGATTTGATCTTGCTGAAAAACAGAAACTTTTGCGCTCATGAAAAAATTCCCATTTTAACAAAAGAGTGCTTTTGAGTTGATTCATTTTGCCGAAGATCAATATACAAATTGCCCATGTTGTCCTAATTGTCAGAATTTTTGGAGTTATAGAAGTATTCAAAATATCCAGATTGCTACACACTGTTCTGTTTTTGACAGATTCTATTTTCTTTGTGTTGTGTGCTTGTTTTGATGACTCTATGGTTTTATTTGAAGAGTTTTTGCCACAGAAAAGTTAGAATACAGTAGATATAATGCAAAAATAAAATATGAATGGGTTTGCAACAATACTTATAGTAGTGGTTTGCTTTCTTATACTAACGGATCTCACGAAGGTTTCCTTGAGCTTTGTGTGATTGAAGTTTTTAAGTTTTGGGTGATATTACGATGGATGAAGGAATAAGGATTAGCAAAAGGCTAAGCTTGGGGATGCCTGAGGCACCCCAAGATAATACTCAAGAAGTATCAAGCAACTAAGCTTGGGGATGCCCCCAAGTGGCATCCCCTCTTTCTTCTAACAACTATCAGTATTTTACTTGGAGCTATATTTTTATTCGTCACATACTATGAGTTTTGCTTGGAGCATCTTGTATGATATGAGTCTTTGCTTGTTTTGCTTTTTTATTTTAAGTCTTTAATCCTTGACACACCTTTTTGAGAGAGCCAAAAAATTATGCTATGCTTGCTCCTTTGCTTCACTTAAATTTTTAGAGCCATGGAATTGCTCTAGTGCTTCACTTATATCTTTTTGAGCACGGTGTGCTTTGTTATTTTTGAAGAAATGCTCTCATTCTTCACTTAGATTTATTTGGTAGTTATATTTTTTTAAAGAAATTCTCTCTTGCTTCACTTAGATTATTTTGAGAGAAAGAAATACTATGCTCATGTTCTTCACTTATATTTGTTTGAGCTTATTAAAAGCAACATATGAAATTAGTCCCAAAGTGATAGATATCCAAGGAGGATATAATAAAAACTTTCATGAAGATCATTGGACAAAATAAACTTGGTTCTTTGTAATGGTTTTGAGATACGATGATATGAAATGTGAGTCATGTTGATGAGTACTTATGCTTTAGTAAGAATATTGGTATTAACGTTTGTGATTCCCTATGCAAGCACGAAATTCAATAGTGTGACACCCTGGTTTTGCCCTCCTTTTTTTGGAATTCTTTGCCATTTGATTTGAATTTGAGGTTTTGAATCAACTCAGTTGGACTTAAACACTTGGGCATGCCTTTGGTTTTCACCCAAGTGACCCACCTCTCTCCCACACACATCATTTCCTCTCTGGTTTTTTCTCAAAATGGCCATAGGAATATTTTTCATAAATGAAAAATATTTATTTCTCTCTACGATTATTACTTCAGCAACATATGCTCCAAAGCAACCCTCATTTTTCTTGGCCATAAAATTCTGAGAAAATTCCTGAATATTCTTTGGACCTTGCCGCACCTTCCAGTGCAAAAATATTTCATAGTTCTTTGGAATATTTTTGCTACAAAAAATCTTTTCTGTTCTGGCCAGAAAATGCACTTTACAAAGGAAGTGTATTTTTCCTTGATCCAATGAAGTTGAAAATTTTAGGGCTTCATTAACCTCCGAAGAAAACTTTAACCTCCAAAGATCAGCCCTAAAACCCAGGTAAATCTCTCTCAGTTAACCTCACAAGTTTCTGTCCAGAAACTTGCCAATTTGATACAGTCACGCACAGCTCACCTGTGGCCAACTCAAACTCTTGGAGCAACCCAAACCATCAAGGACTACACGCCAGACATGAATTCAATGCACAACGTGGCTCTATGCCAGAGTTCACGCGGTGACCACTCGTGTGCACCATGCCAACCTGCTAGTCGACGCGCTCTGGACGCCGCCAATGCTCCTGTTTCGCGCGTGCTCGCTTCCCAGCTCGCTGTGCCTTGCCAAACCTCGCCACAATTGCCGTATTGACGCAGTTAACTCCGCCCTGGCGCTCGCCGATACCGGAGCTTGCCGCAGCCAGCACGGGCACGACGTGGCCAAGCGCACAATGTGCCCATGCCCATGATCTCATTGCCACCTGCCTCCTGTGCTCGTCCTCGCTCGCCCATAGTTGCCGGGTGAGCCATGGATGTTTCTCCCCCTCTCTTTGATGCCGTTCGTTGTTGGGCGCCGTCTCCAAAGAACCCCGGTGGAGCCCCGAGCCCCCTCCTCCCTCGCCTATAAATAGGACCCCTCTCCAGCCTCTCCGAGCATCACCTCTCACTCCCACACTTTCCATGACCCTGTAGATAGCCGTAGCCCGGCCGGGCAGGGCTCTGGCTGCCATTCCCAACCAAAGTTTGCCGGCGATCCCCTTCACTGCTCCCCACCTCTCTAGAGCCTCTCGAGCTCAACCAACTTCTCCAGCGTGTTCCTGGTGATCCTCTAGTGCGCGCTAGTGCAGTTGGATCCCATGGAGTCGCCGCATCGCACCGTCTTCTTCCTCTCCAGTGAACCCCGACCGCTGTAGCCACTAGAGAAGAAGATTGTGAGCCCTTCCGTCCATCCCTAGCCACGTTTCGGTTACGTACAGACTCCTTGAGGTCTTGCGCATCCATCCCCTCCATCCACGGCGGCGGACGACCTCTCCTCGCCGGAGAAATGCCGACGCATTGCCGTCTCTCCTATGTTTCTCTTTCCCTCTCCCTAAACCTAATAGTAGGGGCCCACTGTCAGCCTCACAGACATGCCCGAAGCAGTATAAGTCGTGGCGCCCAGCTGAAATACGCGTTCGACCTCTGCTTTTCTTTTTAGTTGATTTTAATTCAAATTTTGGCCAGAACTTTGACCAGCCACAACTTTTAAATTATAAGTCCAGATGAATTAATTCTTTTTGCATTGTGTTTGTCTTGGAATCCTCTAGCAGCACACAAAAGTTGAGATTTTTCTCTACTGCCTAGAATTGCTGGTGATTTTCAGAAGTGTTCTCGACATTTTCTTTTTGTGGCTTTAATTGTTTTTAGAGGAGGAAACATGCCTTGAAGGAAACCAGGAGGAGTGTGACCCTCTTCTGTGATAAGGCAAGCCACCACAAGCATTTGCACGGTGTCATTTCAATGTTTATGATTTTCCAACTTTAATATGAGTTATATTCATGCATTTAATCATTTATATAAATATTAGTTATGCTAGTTTACTTTTCATGCTTGAATTACTTAGTTTACAGTAGTGTTTGGATGCATAAACTAGTATGAGACAGTAGAAGTATGTTTGATAGTATGGTGATGATATGGTTATGATCCGGATACGGCTGGTATTATTTTCATATAGGAGTTATTTATTTTAATATGATAATGATATAACTAAAAATGATGAGGTAGAAAACCAGTGAAGTTGAAACCAGTGATGAGTAGTGGAAATAGCATGATTCCATTATGTTGATCCATTTACTTTGGTGCTATGTTGATATGGTACATGCCGGATAGTTGCATGATCATGGGACACTGTGACTCGAGCAATTTCATTGCAAGTTAAACCCGATGTTAATTCAACTTGAATATAATGGTTATTGGGTCATGGTGCCACTAAATCGAGCTTCCGAGTGCAACCACATTTGCCTTTATGGGAAGGCCGTTATTCGATCCGTTTTCATGCCTCTGGTCGGTGCCTCCAATGAGGGAAGGTTATGGGCGTGCGATACCCTGGCCCGGTAAGCAGACATAACCTTTTGTGCCTGTTGTTGTTACGGTACCTTGTCCCCATTTGGGACCGTTGTTCTGTTTTGCCACGACGGTGGCCATTGGATGTCTTTGGTAGACATCAGGGCTACCCATGACTTAGCCCAGAGGGGAGTTAGTCGGAGTGGACGGGAGAGTGTCATTGCCATGGGAAGGTTCTGTAGGAATGTCGTTGGTCCACCCGAATGGGAGAGCGAGGCCATGGATTCCGTGGTGTGGGCACAATGTACTAACCTCCGAAAGTGTTTATTAATCTATCGATAGCCGCGTCCTCGGTTACGGACACAGCTCGCAAGTAGGGCACACCATGGGTCAATAGAAATAAGTTAATCTTTCACACTAAAGATATATTGTGGCACTGATTACAATTAAATTGTTGAGACCTTGAGATGGTTGTTGTTGTGGAAGCCAAAGTGTTGTTTCCGTTTGTGATCCGGGAGTGGTCACCATTTGGATGATATTGGTTACGAGGTAACCCATTTGGTAAGTGAGTCCAACGGACTTAGCGCACGAGCATGTTCACTGCATAAGTAGTATGTTGAGGCCTTACATGTTTATTATGTTGATGCCTTGCAATAGTAGATGTCGATGGTTTTGCATTTAACCTTCTTACTTGTCATACTATTGATTGTCATTATGCCTTTACTTGTCATGAGCTTGCAAGTACATTCAATGTACTGACTTGGCGTGTTATGCCAGATTTCAAGAAAGTCTCACCGGATTGGAGTGCTTCCCGTGTTTAGATCGTGTCCACATCGGTGTCCCTGTGCTACGGAGTTCCACTTCGCCGTTGTTCCGCTGTCGCGTAGTTGTCGTGATCGAGGCCTCCTTCATGTTCATTAAATAATGTACATATTGTTCAGCCGCACCATGTGTGCCGCTTGGCCTCTTGATGTAAAATCAAACTTATGTTTCCGCTAGCATCAATAAAGTGGTTGTTTCTGTACCAAGTTGTTGTGTGTTGCTAGAAGACTCGATCTCTGGGCTGGCAATGCAAGGTAAACCGATTGCTCTGAGCCGGGGTGCCACAACGCTTGGTATCAGAGCCGTGCTGACTGTAGTACATGCTAGACCACCGACGCGCTAGTTGAACGGTAGCTAGGTTGATTTGAGTGCCGGTAGTGTGTTGCATCTGATTGCTGCATTGCAAGCATTGGATTTATTATTATTTCTAACCGACCAACGGTTGTGAGTGTAGATGGCTGCAGTACCATATCTGTGGTAGTTGGTGGTGTCCACGTACACTTCGCCGCTTCTTCTTCGGAATGTATGGCATCACCTCTATCTTCACGGAAGCAACCCAAAGTATTGGGTGTACCAGGAGCACCTAGCAGACTCAGCATACGAGTATCACGCCGTGGTTACCTTGAGCAGTAGTTCATCATCTGGCTCTTACACTCGTTCCTCTATGAGTGGTTTCGCTTCCACCGCCATTCAAGCTGTCCAGTTTGGTACATTTGAGATCCTCTTTGAGCTACGCTACAACGAAATTCGGATGCAGACCCACCCAGGTTTTAACTACTATCCATCCCTGCATGCCGATGTTCGTGTTCGCTTTCCTACCATTGATCCAGCGACCGATAGCGCTACTAGCCACCTTTCCCTCTATGTCACTGCTAGTTATCTTCTGATTCACGAGCTGGCTCGAGAGCTGACTCGTGCTCGCACTGCTTTAGTAGCCGCTAGATCCTTCCACTCCACCTTCTAGAGGATTTACTCCTTATATTGCATCCGTTTATAGCTCACTAGTTACCCCGGTTACTCATTCAAGTAGCTCGGGCACCTCGACTATGACTCCCCATAGTGCCCCTATCGAGTGGGCTTCCCTTCTCGCTACTCCCGCAGCCCCTATGCTCAAGTCTCATCCCACACCTGCTCCTGAGCAAGAGTCCTCGAGGCAGCGTCGTCGTGTCACCTTTAACCCGGAGGTTTCTGTTAGCACCATCAGTTCAGGATCCGAGTCCGGGTCAGGAGAGGACCCTGCAGGTCCAGCAGTGAAGTAGATCGTCAGGTTAGCTGAGGTTGGTAGTACGAGCGTAGTCGTATTTGTCATGATGTTTCTTCATGTATGAGTACATGTCATGATGTTCCCTATCATGTATGAGTCTATGTATAATTATGTTGGAACTTTCTTTATTCACCCGGTTTTCATTGTTTTTCCTCGGCTTTGTCATTCGCTTTTTCTCGCTTTTGGATGTTGCTCATCTCGATTGCATCGCATTGGGAAAATAAAGAAATAGGATGATGAGAGGAGGCTGCAGTAGTCACGCTGGTGGTGAGCTACCTGTCCGTCGATCAGCAAGACAGGCAGGGCAATTTCCCGAACCATATCCACAACCACTGCCTCCACCGCCTCATCCACCAACAGTTGAACAGATAATGCGTATGTTCGAGGAAAGAAGGAGCAATGATCTGCTTGAATTATTGAAAAGTGTGCAGGTCCTAGTGGGAAATAACGGCAATACAAATGGCAATCACTCCAAGCTCTCAGATTTTCAAAGGACTAAGCCACCCAGTTTTACTCAAGTTGCTGACCTTATGGAAACTGACGACTTGCTGATGACCATTGAAAAGAAATTGGATATTACTCGCACAGAAGAAGGTGATAAGGTTCCATTTGCAACCCACTATCTGGAAGGAGCCGCAACTATTTGGGGGACAATACTAAAGCCATGTGGCCAGAAGATGAAGAAATTACATGGGATAAGTTCAAGGAAAAATTCCACAGGTACCACGTCCCCATTGGTATCCTGAAGGTTAAACAACGTGAGTTCCTAGCTCTCACACAAGGCAACTTATCCGTCTCTGAGTATTTGAACAAGTTCAACCATTACGCTCACTATTCCTTGTATGATGTGGCTACCAAAGAGAGGAAGATTGACAGATTCTTTGGAGGACTGAATCAACAGCTCAGATGTACTCTCAGTATGCTTGATTTTTCGGATTTACAGACTCTAGTAAACAAGGCCCTCATAGCAGAAAGAGAGCACAAGCTTGTTCATGACAATAAGCCCGCCAATAATGATCATAAGCGCAAGTTTGAGCCCAAGAAGGATGGTCAGCCAATGCAGAAGACCCGTACCTGGCAGCAGACTCAGGTTGAGTACAAGCCAAGTTGGCAGCAGAATGTTAACAAGACCTCTACCCAAGTCAAGAATGTGGTGACCAACCTGGTGCGTGAAGATTGTCAGCGTAACAATTCATGTTTCAATTGTGGGCAAACCGAACATTATGCCAGACAGTGCCCCAAAAGCGGCAAGTCGGATGCTCCATTCAAGCAGCAAGTCAACCACATGGGACCATACCCTAACTAGAAGACCATCCAAGGGCAAGTTCATCACTTCTCCGCAGACGAAGCCCAAGAGGACCCAGAAGTCGTCATTGGTATGTTTTCCTGTTAATAGCATACCCTGCAATAATTTTATTTGACTCTAGGGCTTCCCACTCTTTTATTTTGCGGAGTTTTGTTGCCCAAAACAAGTTAACTTGCTCTATTTTGGGAAAGAGTATGATGGTACAATCCCCGGGATTCGTGTTCAAAAGCAATCTGGCCTGTCACAATTTGGAGATTGACATCAAGGGATCATTTTCCCCGCTTCTTTGATAGTCATCGAGTCTGCCAAGTTGGATATTATTTTGGGAATGAACTGGTTGACTCAAAATCAAGTATGTATAAACTGTGAAACCAGAGAAGTCTCATTGATAAGTCAGGACGGTCAGACCACGCAGTCCTTGTTGGGGAATGTTGCATGGGAAACAAAAAATTTCCTACGCTAACCAAGATCAATCTAGGACATGAACATCTACGAGAGAAGAGACTGCATCTACATACCCTTTTAGATCGCTAAGCGGATGCGTTAAGGAACGCGGTTTATGTAGTCGAAAGTCTTCGTGATCCAATCACAATCCATCCCGCGAACTCCAATCCAAGTGTCGAACGGACGACACCTCCGCGTTCAACACACATACGGCTTGATGACGCCTTCACCTCCTCGATCCATCGAGCGATGGTGAAGTAATAGCTTGAGTCCTCCGACAGCACGACGGTGTGGTGGTGGTGGTGTTGGTGGTGGAATCTCAGCGGAGCTTCGCTAAACACTACGGAGAGGAAGAGGGATGCGAGGGAGAGGAGAGGCAGCGCCGTGGCGTGGAGATGTGCTCTGGGTTGCGGCTGCCCTCTCTCTACCTCTCTATATATAGGGGAAGGGAGGAAGGGTGGCGCCCCTAGGGTTTCCCCTAGGGGGCGTTGGTTAGGGCAGATGGGATCTCCCCTAGGGTGACTTGCCCCTAAGCCGGGAGGTGGGAAGCCCTAGGGGTGCCCCCAACCCTCCTGTTACGTGAGATGGGGTGATGGGGGTGCTCAGCCCCTTAGTGGGCTGGTTTGCCCCTCCCCTTGCCCCCCCAACACTTGCCGGGGCCCCTCGAAACCCCGTTCGATGAAGCTGGTCATCACCCGGTACCCCAGGAACAATTCCAGACTCCAATACCCTTCGTCCAAGATATCAATCTTCACCTTTCGACCATTCTGTGTGTTGACCCTGCGGGTTCAAGAACTATGCAGACATGACCGAGACACCTCTACAGTCAACGGTACCTGGATGCCCATATTGGTTCCTACATATTCTACGAAGATCTTATCGGTCGAACCTCGATGTCAAGGATTCAGCTAATCCCGTATGCAGTTCCCTTTGTCTATATTTATGTTACCTGCCCAAGATTCGATATCGGTATCTCCATACCGAGTTTAATCTCGTTACCGGCAAGTCTCTTTACTCATTCCGTAGTACAAGATCCCATTACTAACTCATTTGTCACATTGCTTGCAAACTTATTGTGATGTTGTATTACCGAGTGGGCCCTGAGATACCTCTTCATCATACGGAGTGACAAATCCCAATCTTGACCCATGCCAACTCAACAGACACCCTCGGAGATACCTATAGAGCACCTTTATAGTCACCTAGTTACGTTGCGACGTTTGGTACACACAAGGCACTCCTCCGGTGTCAATGAGTTGCATGATCTCATGGTCATAGGAACATATACTTGATATGCAGAAAAACGATAGCAATAAAATTGATATGATCATATGCTATGTTCAGAGTTTGGGTCTTGTCCATCACATCATTCTCCTATGATGTGATCCCGTTATCAAATGACAACTCATGTCCATGACTAGGAAATCATAGCCATCTTTGATCAACGAGCTAGTCCGGCAGAGGCTTACTAGGGACATGTTGTTATCTATGTATCCACACATGTATTTGAGTTTCCGGTCAATACAATTATAGCATGGATAATAAACAATTATTATGAACAAGGAAATATAATAATAACCACTTTATTATTGCCTCTAGGGCATATTTCCGACAGTCTCCCACTTGCCCTAGAGTCAATAATCTAGCATTACATGGTAATGAATCTAACACCCATAGAGTTCTGGTGTTGATCGTGCTTTTCCCGTCGAAGAGGTTTAGTCAACGGATCTGCAACATTCAGGTCCATATGCACTTTGCAAATGTTTATGTCTTCCTCCTAGATGTAATCGCAGATGGAATTGAAGCGATGCTTTATGTGTCTGGTCCTCTTGTGAAACCTTGGTTCCTTGGCTAGAGCAGTGGCACCAGTGTGTCATAGAACATAGTCACGGGTCCAGTGCACTGGGCACAACTTCAAGATCTGTCATGAACAGCTTCATCCAGACACCTTCCTTTGCCGCCTCCGAGGTAGCTATGTACTCCGCTTCACATGTAAAATCAGCTACCACGCTTTGCTTGGAACTGCACCAGCTTACTGCTCCCCCATTTAGAATATATATGTATCCGTTTTGAGACTTAGAGTCATCCGGATCAGTGTCAAAGCTTGCATCGACGTAACCCTTTATGACGAGCTCTTGATCACCTCCATAAACGAGAAACATTTTGTTAGTCCTTTTCAGGTACTTAGGGATATTCTTCACTACTATCCAGTGATCCACTCCTAGATTACTTTGAAACCTTCCGGCAAACTTATGGCAAGGCTGACATCCGATCTTGTGCACAACGTTGCATACATGATAGAGCCTATGGCAGAGGCATAGGGGATGACACTCATCTTTTCTCTATCCTCTGTAGTTGCCGGGCATTGAGTCTGACTCAACTTCACGCCTTGCAAAACAGGTAAGAACCCCTTCTTGGACTGATCCATTTTGAACCTCTTCAAAATCTTATCAAGGTATGTGTTTTGTGAAAGTCCTATCAAGCGTCTTGATCTATCTCTATAGATCTTGATGCCTAATATGAAAGCAGCTTCTCCTAGGTCCTTCATGTTTTCCAAAAGTTCTATATTGTTTCCAATCAGCAATATGTCATCCACATATAACACTAGAAACACTATAGAGATCCCACTCACTTTCTTGTAAAGACAAGCTTCTCCATAAACTTGTATAAACCCAAACGCTTTGATCACCTCATCAAAGCGAGTATTCCAACTCCGAGATGTTTGCACCAGTCCATAAATGGATCTCTGGATCTTGCACACTTTGTCAGCATTCTCTGGATCGACTAAACCTTCTGGTTGCATCATATACTACTCTTCCTTGAGGAAACCGTTAAGGAACGTTGTTTTGACATCCATCTGCCAGATTTCATAATCAAAAAATGCAGCTATTGCCAACATGATTCTGACGGACTTAAGCACCGCTACGGGTGAGAAAGCCTCATCATAGTCAACTCCTTGAACTTGTGAAAACCCCTTTGCCACAAGTCGAGCTTTATAGACAGTGACATTACTGTCTATGTCCGTCTTCTTCTTGAAGATCCATTTATTCTTAATGGCCTTTCACCTTTCAGGTAATACTTCCAAAGTCCATACTTTGTTTTCATACATGGATCCCATCTCAGATTTCATGGCCACTAACCATTTGTTGGAATCCGGGCCCACCATTGCTTCTCCATAGCTCGTAGGTTCATTGTTCTTGCTGTTCACCATCATGATCTCCAAGATAGGGTTACCATACCAAACAGGAGAAGTACGTATCCTTGTCGACCAACGAGGTTCAATAGTAACTTGATCCAAAACTTCATGATCACCATCTTAGCTTCCTCTTCAACTGATGTAGATGTCACATAAACATCTTTCTGCGCTGCACTACTCACTGGTTGAAGTAAAGGTTCAACAACCTCATCAAGTTCTATTTTCCTCCAACTCAATTGTTTCGAGAGAAACTATTTCTCAAGAAAGGACCCGTTCTTAGCGATAAACACTTTGCCTTTGGATCTGATATAGAAGGTATACCAAACCGTCTCTTTCGGGTACCCTATGAAGACACATTTGTCCGCTTTGGGTTTGAGCTTTTCTGGCTGAAGCCTTTTGACATAAGCATCGCAGCCCCAAACCTTAAGAAATGACAACTTAGGTTTCTTGCCAAACCATAGTTCATACGGCGTAGTCTCCATGGACTTTGATGGTGCCCTATTTAAAGTGAATGCAACTGTCTCTAACGCATAACCCCAAAACGATAGTGGCAGATCGACAAGAGACATCATAGAATGCACCATATCCAATAAGGTACGATTAAGACGTTCAGACACACCATTACGCTATGGTGTTCCAGGTGGCGTCAACTATGAAACGATTGCACATTGTCTTAAGTGATTGCCAAACTCATAACTCAGATATTCCCCCCCTCGATCAGATCGTAGGAATTTAATCTTCTTGTTATGATGATTCTCAACTTCACTCTGAAATTGCTTGAGCTTTTCAAACGTTTCAGACTTATGCTTCATCAAGTAAATATACCCATATCTACTCAAGTCATTGGTGAAGGTGAGAAAGTAACGATATCCACCGCGCGCGTCAACGCTCATCGGACCGCACACATCAGTATGTATGATTTCCAACAAGTCACTTTCCTGTTCCATTGTTCTGGAAAACGGGGTCTTAGTCATCTTGCCCATGAGGCATGGTGCGCATGCGTCAAGCGATTCAAAATTGAGTGACTCCAAAAGTCCATCAGCATGGAGTTTCTTCATGCACTTTACACCAATATGACCTAGGCGGCAATCACATGAAAGTGGTACTATCATTATCAACTCTACATCATTTGGCATCAATGTTATGAACATGTGTATCATCACTATCGAGATTCAATAAGTATAAATGCCTCACAATGGGTGCATGACCATAAAAGATATTACCCATATAAAAGAACAACAATTCTTCTATAATTTAAATGAGTAACCGTCTCGCATTAAACAAGATCCAGATATAATGTACATGCTCAATGCAGACACTAAATAACAATTATTCAGGTTCATCACTAATCCGGTAATCCCGATGGTAATCGAAGAGCGGGCATGCCGAAGGCGATCACATAAACCTTGGAACCATTTCCCACGCTCATCGTCACTTCATCCTTCACCAACCTCCATCTATTCCGTAGTTCTTGCTTTGAGTTGGAAATGTGAGCAACCGAACCGGTATCAAATACCCAGGCACTACAACGAGAGTTGGTAAGGTACACATCAATAACATGTATATCATATATACCTTTGTTGACGTTGGCCCCCTTCTTGTCGGCCAAATACTTGGGGCAGTTCCGCCTCCAGTGGCCAGCTCCCTTGCAATAGAAGCACTCAGTTTCTGGCTTGGGTCTAGCCTTGGGTTACTTCACGGGAGGATCAACTGTTTTGCCGCCCTTCTTGAAGTTTCCCTTCTTTCCCTTGCTCTTCTTGAAACTAGTGATTTTATTCACCATCAAAACTTGATGCTCTTTCTGGATGTCTGACTCAGCAACTTTCAGCATCGCGAACAGCTCAGAGACTGACTTGTTCATCCCTTGCATGTTATAGTTCAACACAAAGCTCTTGTAGTAGGTGGTAGCGATTGAAGAACTCTGTCAGTGATAGCCTCTGGCGGGAGCTCAATTCCCAATTCTGCCAGACGGTTGTAGTACCCAGACATTTTGAGTATGTGCTCACTGACAGAACCGTTCTCCTCCATCTTGCAAGCATAGAACTTATCGGAGGTCTCATACCTATCGATCCGGGCATTCTTCTCAAAGATAAACTTCAACTCTTGGAACATCTCATATGCTCCATGATGTTCAAAATGCCTTTGAAGTCCCGGCTCTAAGCCATATAGCATGGCGCGCTGAACTATTGAGTAGTCATCAACATGCGACTGTCAGGCGTTCACAACATCCACAGTTGCTAGAGGGGGTGGTGCACCAAGCGGTGCATCAAGGACATAAGACTTATGGGAAGCCGTGAGGATAATCCTCAGATTACGGGCCTAGTCCACAAAGTTACTCCATCGTCTTTCAGCTTAGCTTTCTCTAGGAACGCATTGAAATTCAGGGAAACTACTACCGAGCCATTGATCTACAACATAAATTTGCAAAGGCAACTTTAGACTATTGTTAATGATAATGAGTTCAATTAGTCATATTACCTAAGAACTCCCACTCAAATCAACATACCCCCGGTTGTCCTAGTGTAACATGATCCATATTCACCAACCCAAGTCTGATCATCACATGAGATGAGGTGGTTTCAATGGTGAACATCTCCATGTTGATCATATCTGCTATATGACTCATGTTCGACCTTTTGGTCTCTTGTGTTCCAAGGCCATGTCTGTACATGCTAGGCTCGTCAAGTTTAACCCAAGTGTTTCGCATGTGCAACACTAGCTTGCACCCGTTGTATGTGAACGTAGAGTCTATCACACCCGATCATCACGTGGTGCTTCGAAACGACGAACTTTCGCAACGGTGCACACTTGGGGAGAACACAATGTTATCTTGAAATTTTAATGAGGGATCACCTTATGATGCTACTGTCGTCCTAAGCAAAATAAGATGCATAAAAGGATTAACATCACATGCAAATCATAAGTGACATGATATGGCCATCAACTTGTGCTTTTGATCTCCATTTGCAAAGCACCAGCATGATCTCCATTGTCACCGGAATGACACCATGATCTCCATCATCGTGTCACCATCGGGGTTGTCACGCCAACCATGCTTCTACTACTATTGCTACCGCTTAGCGATAAAGTAAAGCATTACATAGTGCTTACTGATTGACACGCAAGTCATACCATAATTAAAGACAATCCTATGGCTCCTGCCGGTTGCCGTATGCATAGACATGCAAGTCAATATAAACTACTACAAACATGACCATCTCATACATCAAATATATCTCATCACGTCTTTGGCCATATCATATCACAACGTACCCTGCAAAAACTAGTTAGACGTCCTCTAATTGTTGTTGCATGTTTTACGTGGCTGCTATGGGTATCTAGAAATACGATTCTTACCTATGCAAAGCCACAATGGTGATATGCAAGTTGCTATTTAACCTTCTACGAGGACCGCCTTTGTAGAATCCGATTCAACTAAGGTGGGAGACACAGACACCCGCCAACCATCTTTATGCAACAAAGTCACATGTCTGTCGATGGAACCGGTCTCATGTACATGGACATGTAAGGTTGGTCCGGGCCGCTTCATCCCACAATACCGCCGAATTAAGAAAAAACCAAGGAAGGAAGCAATCTGAGTATCAACACCCACAAATTCCTTTGTGTTCTACTCGTGATGTCATCTATGCCTAGACCTAGCTCTGATACCATTGTTGGGGAACGTTGCACGGGAATCAAAAAATTTCCTATGCTCACCAAGATCAATCTAGGAGATGAACATCTATGAGAGGAGAGATTGCATCTACATACCGTTGTAGATCGCTAAGCGGAAGTGTTAAGAAACGCGGTTGATGTAGTCGAACGTCTTCGCGACCCAATCGCGATCCGTCCCGCCAACTACGATACAAGTGCCAAACGAACAACACCTCCGCGTTCAACACACGTATGGCTTGATGACGCCTTCACCTCCTTGATCCAGCGAGCGATGGTGAAGTAGTAGCTCGAGTCCTTGGCAGCACGGCGGCGTGATGGCGGTGGTAGTGGTGGAATCTCATCAGAGCTTCGCTAAGCACTACAGAGAGGAAGAGGGGTGCGAGGGAGAGGAGAGGCAGCACTGTGGCATGGAGATGTGCTCTGGGGTGTGGTTGCCCTCTCTGTACCTCTCCCTATATATAGGGGAAGGGAGGAGGGGGTGGCGCCCCTAGGGATTCCCCTAGGGGGCGGCGGCCACGGCAGATGGGATCTCCCCTAGGGTGACTTGCCCCCCAAGCCGGGAGGTGGGAAGCCCTAGGGGGCACCCCAACCCTCCTGGTTACGTGAGATGGGGTGAGGGGGGCGCTCAGCCCCTTAGTGGGCTGGGTTTCCCCTCCCCTTGGCCCATGCCCCCCCCAACACTTGCCGGGGCCCCCCGAAACCCCTTTCGATGAAGCTGGTCATCATCCGGTACCTCCGGAACAATTCTGGACTCCAATACCCTTCATCCAATATATCGATCTTCACATCTAGACCATTCTGAAGTTCCTCGTCACATCCGAGATCTCATCCGGGACTCCGAACAACCTTCGGTAACCACCATAATGACTCAACTATACTTATACCGTCACCAAATGTTAAGTGTGTGGACCCTGCGGGTTCAAGAACTATGCAGACATGACCGAGACACCTCTGTAGTCAATAGCCAATAGAGGGACCTTGATGCCCATATTGGTTCCTACATATTCTACGAAGATCTTATTGGTCGAACCTCGATGTCAAGGATTCAGCTAATCCCGTATGGAGTTCCCTTTGTCTATCGGTATGTTACTTGCCCGAGATTCGATCGTCAGTATCTCCATACCTAGTTCAATATCAGTACCGGCAAGTATCTTTACTTGTTCCATAATACAAGATCCCATGATTAACTCATTGGTCACATTGCTAGCAAACTTATTGTGATGTTGTATTACCGAGTGGGCCCTGAGATACCTCTCTGTCATACGGAGTGACAAATGCCAGTCTTGATCCATGCCGACTCAACAGACACCCTCGGAGATACCTGTAGAGAACCTTTATAGTCACCCAGTTACGTTGCGACATTTGGTACACACAAGGCACTCCTCCGGTGTCAATGAGTTGCATGATCTCATGGTTATAGGAACATATAGTTGACATGCAGAAAAGCGATAGCAATAAACTTGATACGATCATATGCTACGTTCATACTTTGGGTCTTGTCCATCACATCATTATCCTAATGATGTGATCCCGTTATCAAATGACAACTCATGTCCATGACTAGGAAGCCATAGCCATCTTTGATCAACGAGCTAGTCCGGTAGAGGCTTACTAGGGACATGTTGTTGTGTATGTATCCACACATGTATTTGAGTTTCCGGTCAAGACAATTATAGCAGGGATAATAAACGATTATCATGAACAAAGAAATATAATAATAACCACTTTATTATTGCCTCTAGGGCATATTTCCAACAGTTCTTTGCTCGAAGAAGCATACCCAATAAAGAAATGGTTTTCATAGCTGTAGCGGAAGAATTGGATCTAATTCCTATGGTCGGTGAGTTTTGAGACGTATTTCCTGAGGAACTACCGGGAATGCCGCCAGTCCGAGAGCTTGAGTTTGCAATTGATCTTCTACCCGGAACCGGACCTATATACAATAAGTATTATCGTATGCCTTCATCTGAGTTAGTGTAGCTGAAGAAACAACTTGATGACATGCTTCAGAAAGGATACATATGTCCAAGCTCTTCACCATGGGGATCACCCACAATATTCGTGGATAAGAAAGACAACTCTCTCTGAATGTGTGTGGATTACCGTCAGTTGAATGATGTCACTATCAAGAACAAATATCTACTTCCGAGGATTGATGATTTATCCGATCAACTCCATGGGGCAAAAGTATTTTCCAATATTGATTTGAGGACCGGATACCACCAGCTCAAGATCAAGAACGAAGATATTCCTAAGACCGCGTTCACCACTCGATATGGTCTTTACGAATATACAGTCATGTCATTCAGCCTCACCAACGCCCCTGCCTTATTCGCGAATATGATGAATAAGGTATTCTTGGACTTCTTGGATAAATTTGTGGTGGTCTTCATTAATGACATCATCCTATACTCAAAGAGTGAAGAAGAGCACAAGGAACATCTCAGAGTAGTCTTGCAGAGACTCCGTGACCATCAGCTGTATGCAAAATTCATCAAATGTGAATTTTGGCTCAAACAAGTCAGATTTTTGGGACATGTTCTGTCAGAAAAAGGCATAGCCGTGGATCCAAGCAAAGTGAAGGACGTGCTTGAGTGGACAGCACCCATGACAGTGACTGAGATTCGAAGTTTTCTAGGATTGGCTGGGCACCACCTCCGCTTCATCGAAGGCTTTTCTAAGATTGCCAAGCCAATGATGGAACTACTCAAGAAGGATAAGAAATTTGTATGGTCTGAGGACTGTGAGAAAAGCTTCAATGAGTTGAAAACTAGGTTGACGTCTGCACCTGTGTTAACCCTTCGAGACATCTACCGCTGTTTTGATGTATACTGTGATGCATCCAGCAGAAGTATTGGATGTGTACTCATGCAGGATGGTAAGGTAGTAGCATACGCATCGCGGCAGCTACGACCTCACGAAGGAAATTGTCCAACGCATGACTTGGAGTTGGCAGCCGTGGTACACTCATTAAAATTTGGAGGCATTACCTCATCGGCAAAAGATGTCAGATATTTACCAACCACAGGAGTCTCAAGTATATATTCACCCAACCAGACTTAAACCTCCAACAGCGAAGATGGCTCGAATTGGTCAAGGATTATGATATTGGAATAAATTACCATCTCGGCAAAGCCAACGTGGTTGCTGATGCCCTCAGCCGCAAGCCTGCCAACCTGAATGCTTTAATGGAGTCCTTGCCTCTCGAACTCCGCGAAGAGATCGCTCAACTTAATCTGGTTATTGTCGAGGCTGCCTTGCCAATATATTGGAAGTCACCCCTACCCTCGAAGAAGAAATCCGCATGGCCCAACAAGATGACTCAGTCCTGCAACACCATGTCAAGCGTATGGAAGATGGCAACACCCATGATTTCTCTAAGGATGGGCAAGGTACTCTAAGATTTTGAGGACGGATTTGCGTACCTGAGCTAGAAGACCTGAGAAACAAGATCTTGACAGAAGCTCACAAGTCTTCATACTCGATCCATCCAGGGGGTACCAAGATGTACCAGGACCTCTGTCAGGCCTTTTGGTGGGAGGGAATGAAGAATGACATCGCCTATTTTGTCGCATGCTGCAATGTATGCAACAAAGTAAAGGCGGAACATCAGAAACCCACCAGACTTCTTCAACCTTTGCTTGTTTCACAGTGGAAATGGGACGATGTCTGCATGGATTTCATCACTGGTCTGCCAAGGACTCATTGAGGCAATGATGCAGTATGGGTTGTGGTGGACATGTTGACCAAGGTAGCTCACTTCATTCCCATCCGAACTACCTACCGAGCCGATCAACTCGCACAGTTATACTTGTTCAGAATAGTCAATTTGCATGGAGTGCCAAGAACTATCACTTCCGACCGCGGGTCTCTCTTCACCTCAGCATTTTGGTCGCGTCTCCATTAAGCCTTGGGGACGGCACTCAAGTACAGCACAACCTATCACCCTCAGATAGATGGGCAAACGGAGCGAGTAAATCAAATACTTGAAGATATGCTTCGAGCATGTGCTTTGGCCCAAGGACCCAAGTGGGAAGATTGCCTATCTTATGCCGAGTTCTCCTACAACAACAGTTTCTAGACCAGCCTCAAGATGTCACCATTTGAAGCTCTGTATGGCCGTAAGTGCCACACTCCGCTAAACTGGTCTCAAACAGGAGATAGCCGCACTTTTGGGACCAACTTAATGATAGTGGCTGAAAAGCAAGTCAAAGAGATTCGTGATAGACTGCAATTGGCTAAGTCCCGACAAAAGAGCTACTATGATTCAAAACACCGACCGGTCAATTTTGAACCCGGAGAATATGTGTACCTCAAAGTCACCTTCATGAAAGGAGTTAAAAGGTTCCAGACTCGAGGAAAGCTTGCACCCAGATATATTGGTCTGTTCCCAGTTATGTCCAGAGTTGTTACAGTGGCTTATCAGTTGGAACTACCCTCAGAATTTTCAGAAGTGCACAGTGTGTTCCACGTATCATAGTTGAGAAGATGTATCTCGCCACCCGAGAAAAGGACTGGTATGGCAGAGATAGAACTTGCTAAGGATTTAACCTACGAGGAGAAATCTTTCCAAATATTGGATGAGATGGAGTTACCCGTAGTAAGGCAATCAAATTTTATAAGGTACATTGGGAGAATCATACTGAGGAAGAAGCAACTTGGGAAAGAAATGACTTTTTAAAGGCAGCTTATCCAGAATTGTTTTCCCGACCAACCGAATCTCGAGGACGGTATTCATTCTAAGTGGGGGAGGTTTGTGACACCCTGGTTTTGCCCTCCTTTTTTTGGAATTCTTTGCCATTTGATTTGAATTTGAGGTTTTGAATCAACTCAGTTGGACTTAAACACTTGGGCTTGCCCTTGGTTTTCACCCAAGTGACCCACCTCTCTCTCACACACATCATTTCCTCTCTGGTTTTTCTCAAGATGGCCATAGGAATATTTTTCATAAATGAAAAATATTCATTTCTCTCTCTCATTATTACTTCAGCAACATATGCTCCAAAGCAACCATCATTTTTCTTGGCCATAAAATTCTGAGAAAATTCCTGAATATTCTTTGGACCTTGCCACACCTTCCTGTGCAAAAATATTTCATAGTTCTCTGGAATATTTTTGCTACAGAAAATCTTTTCTGTTCTGGCCAGAAAATGCACTTTACAAAGGAAGTGTACTTTTCCTTGATCCAATGAAGCTAAAAATTTTAGGGCTTCATTACCCTCCTAAGAAAACCTTAACCTCCAAAGATCATCCCTAAAACCCTGGTAATTCTCTCTCAGTTAACCTCACAAGTTTCTGTCCAGAAACTTGTCAAGTTGATACACTCGCGCACAGCTCACCTGTGGCCAACTCAAACATTTGGAGCAAACTAAACCATCAAGGACTACATGAAAGACATGAATTCAATGCACGACGTGGCTCTATGCCAGAGTTCACGCGGTGACCACGCGTGTGCACCATACCAACCTCTAGTCGATGCGCTCTGGATGCCGCCGACGCTCCTATTTTGCGCGTGCTCGCTTCCCAGCTCGTCGGCCTTCCCAAACCTTGCCACAATCACCGTCTTGATTCATTAACTCTACCCTGGTGCTCGCCGACGCCGGAGCTCACTGCAGCGAGCACATGCACAATGCAGACAAGCGCACAGTGCGCCCGTGCCCCTGCTCTTGTCGCCACCCGCCTCCTATGCTCGTTCTCGCTCGCCCAAAGTGGCCACGTGAGCCACAGATGTTTCTCCCCCTCTCTCTGACATCGTTCATCGCCGGAGCCGTGTCTAGAGAACCCCAGCTGAGCCCCGAGCTCCCTCCTCCCTCGCCTATAAATAGGACCCCTCCCCAGCCTTTGCGAGCTTCACCTCTCACTCCCACACTTGCCACGACCCCGTAGAAAGCCGCAGCCCGGCCAAGCAGGCCTCTAGCCGTCGTTCCCGACCGGAGTTCACCAGTGATCCCCTTTGCTGCTCCCCACCTCTCTAGAGCCTCTTGAGTTCAACCAACTTCTTCGGCGTGTCCCTGGGATCCTCTAGTGCATGCTGGTGCAATTGGAGCCCCTAGAGCGCCGCATCACGCCGTCTTCTTCCTCTTCGGCGAACCCCGACTGTTGCTGCCGCTGGAGAAGAAGATTGTGAGCCCTTCTATCCATCCCTAGCCATGTTTCGGGTATGTATGGACTCCTTGAGGTCTTACACATCCATCCCCTCCATCCACGGTGGCGTCCGACCTCTCCTCGCAGGAGAAACACCGACGCATTGCTGCCTCTCCTTTGTTTCTCTCTCCCTCTCTCTAAACCCGATAGTGGGGGCCCACTTTCAGCCTTACAGCCGCGCCCGAAGCGGTATAGGTGGTGGCGCCCTGCTGAAATTCGCGTTCAACGTCACCCCCTTTTTTCTTTTTAGTTGATTTAATTCAGAATTTGACCAGAACTTTGACCAGCCACAACTTTTGAACTATAAGTCCAAATGAATTGATTCCTTTTGCATTGTGTTTGTCTTGGAATTCTCTAGCAGCACATAAAAGTTGAGATTTTTCTCTACTGCCTAGAATTTATGGTGATTTTCAGAAGTGTTCTTGACATTTTCTTTTTGTGGTTTTAATTGTTTTCAGAGGAGGAAACTTGTGTGAACGAAACCAGGAGGAGTGTGGCCCTCCTCTCTGCTAAGGCAAGCCACCACAAGCATTTTCCTGGTGTCATTTCAATATTTATGATTTGCCAACTTGAATATGAGTTATATTGATGCATTTAGTCATTTATATAAATATTGGTTATGCTTGAATTACTTAGTTAACAGTAGTGTTCGGATGCATGAACTAGTATGAGGCAGTAGAAGTATGTTTGATAGTATGTTGGTGATATGGTTATGAGTCGGATACGACCGGTATTATTTTCATATAGGATTTATTGATTTTAATATGATAATGATATAACTAAAAATGATGAGGTAGAAAACTAGTGAAGTTGAAACCTGTGATGAGTAGTGCAAGTAGCATGATTCCATTATGTTGATCCTTTTACTTTCGTGCTATGTTGATATGGTGCATGTCGAATACTTGCATGATCATGGCATACTGTGACTCGAGGCTATTTCATTGCAAGTTAAACCAGATGTTAATTCTACTTGAATATAATGTTGATCGGTTCATGGTGCCACTGAATCGGGCTTCCCAGTGCAACCACATTTGCCTTTATGGGAAGGCCATTATTCGGTCTGTTGTCATGCCTCTGTTCGTTGCCTCCAACGAGGTAAGGTTATGGGCGTGCGATACCCTGGCCCGGTAAGTAGACATAACGTTGTGTGCGCTTTGTTGTTATGGTACCTTGTCCCCGTTTGGGACCGTTGCTTTGTTTTGCCATGGTGGTGGTCGTTGGATGTCTTTGGTAGACATCGGGGCCACCCATGACTTAGCCCAGAGAGGAGTTGGTCGGAGTGGCCGGGAGAGTGTCATGGCAATGGGAAGGTTCTGTCGGAATGCCATTGGTCCACCCGAATGGGAGAGCGAGGCCATGGGTTCCGTGGTGTGGGTACATGTACTAACCTCTGCAGAGTGTTTATTAATCTATCGATAGCCACGTCCTCGGTTACGGACACAGCTCGTAAGTAGGTCACACCATGGGTCAACAGAAATAAGTTAATCTTGCACACTAAAGATATATTGTGGCACTGGTTACAATCAAATTGTTGAGACCTTGAGATGGTTATTGTTGCGGAAGCCAAAGTGTTGGTTCCCTTTGTGATCTGGGAGTGATCACCATTTGGATGCTATTGGTTACGAGGTAACCCGTTTGGTAAGTGAGTCCGAGGGACTAGGTGCACAAGCATATTCACTGCATGAGTAGAATGTTGAGGCCTTACATTTTTATTATGTTGATGGCTTGCAATAATAGATGTCGATGATTTTGCATTTAACCTGCTTAATTGTCATATTATTGATTGTCATTATGCCTTTACTTGTCATGAGCTTGCAAGTACATTCAATGTACTGACCTGGCGTGTCATGCTAGATTTCAGGAAAGTCTCACCGGATCGGAGTGCTTCCCGTGTCTAGATCGTGTCTACATCGGTGTCCTTGTGCTATGGAGTTCCACTTCGTCGTTGTTTCCCTGGCGCGTAGTTGTCGTGATCGAGGCCCCCTTCATGTTCATTAAATAATGTACATATTGTTCAGCCGCACTATGTGTGCCGCTTGGCCTCTTGATTTAGTATGGAACTTATATTTCCGCTAGCATCAATAAAGCGGTTTTTTCTGTACCAAGTTGCCATGTGTTGCCATAAGACTCGATCTCTAGGCAAGCAATGCGAGGTAAACCGATTGCTCTGAGCCGGGGTGCCAGAAATAGTTATGCAATGAAATTACATCCTACTTGTGGTGCATTATTCGGTGTTAGTTATGCTTACTGCTCGCTTATGAGATTTTTCGTTTCTTGGTTGGACGCTTCTCAATCTTTTTGCTAGCCTTTATTTGCACTAAGTATGATCACTACTTGTGCATCCAAAACCCTTTAAAAAGTTTTCGCATATGAGTCCAGTATACCTACCTATATGCGGTATTTCCACGCCGTTCTAAGCAAATTTGTATGTGCCATCTCTAATTTTCAAAATAAATTTCTCTTTTGTGTGCTCGTACCGCTCGCGAGGCGGTGAGGGTGATGTCTACTATGCAACCTTCTTCTTGTAGACGTTGTTGGGCTTCCAATTGCAGAGGTTTGTAGGACAGTAGCAAATTTCCCTCAAGTGGATGGCTTAAGGTTTATCAATCCGTGGGAGGCGTTGGATGAAGATGGTCTCTCTCAAACAACCCTGCAACTAAATAGAAAGAGTCTCTTGTGTCCCCAACACACCCAATACAATGGTAAATTGTATAGGTGCACAAGTTCGGCGAAGAGATGGTGATACAAGTGTAGTATGGATGGTAGATATAGGTTTTTGTAATCTGAAAATATAAAAACAGCAAGGTAGCAAGTGGTAAACGTGAGCTAAAACGGTATTGCAATGCTAGGAAACCACGCCTAGGGTTCATACTTTCACTAGTGCAAGTTCTCACAACAATATTAACATAATTAGATCATATAACAATCCATCAACATGCAACAAAGAGTCACTCCAAAGTCACTAATAGCGGAGAACAAATGAAGAGATTATTGTAGGGTACGGAACCACCTCAAAGTTATTATTTCCGATCAATCCATTGGGCTATTCCTATAAGTGTCACAAACAACCCTAGAGTTCATAGTAAAATAACACCTTATGACACAAATCAACCAAAACCCTAATGTCACCTAGATACTCCAATGTCACCATAAGTATCCACGGGTATGATTATACGATATGCATCACACAATCTCGGATTCATCTATTCAAACCAACATAAAGAACTTCAAAGAGTGCCCCAAAGTTTCTACCGGAGAGTCAAGATGAAAACGTGTGCCAACCCCTATGCAAAGTTCACAAGGTCACAGAACCCGCAAGTTGATCACCAAAACATACATCAAGTGAATCATGTGAATATCCCAATGTCACCACAGATAAGCACATGCAAGACATACATCAAGTGTTCTCAAATCCTTAAAGACTCAATTCGATAAGATAACTTCAAAGGGAAAATTCAATTCATCACAAGGAGATAGAGGGGGAGAAACATCATAAGATCCAACTATAATAGCAAAGCTCACGGTACATCAAGATCGTGCCATATCAAGAACACGAGAGAGAGAGAGAGAGAGAGAGAGAGAGAGAGAGAGAGAGAGATCAAACACATAGCTATTGGTACATAACCTCAACCCCGAGGGTGAACTACTCCCTCCTCGTCATGGAGAGCGCTGGGATGATGAAGATGGCCACCGGTGATGGATCCTCCCTCCGGCAGGGTGCCGGAACAGGGTCCCGATTTGGTTTTCGTGGCTACAGAGGCTTACGGTGGTGGAACTCTCGATCTAGGTTTCTTTTGGGGGGTTTCTGTATATATAGAAATTTTTGGCGTCGGTTTCACGTCAGGGGGGTCTCTGAGTCAGCTACGAGGTAGGGGGCGCGCCCAGGGGGTAGGGCACACCCTCCACCCTCGTCGATGACTCGGGACTCTTCTAGCCCAACTCCTTTTCTTCGGGGGCTTCTTTTGGTCCATAAAAAATCTCCGTAAATTGGCAGGTCAATTGGACTCCGTTTGGTATTCCTTTTCTGTAAAACTCAAAAACAAGGAAAAAACAGAAACTGGCACTAAGCTCTAGGTTAATAGGTTAGTCCCAAAAATCATATAAAATAGCATATAAAACATACAAGATAGATAATATAATAGCATGGAGCAATCAAAAATTATAGATACGTTGGAGACGTATCAAGCATCCCCAAGCTTAATTCCTGCTCGTTCTCGAGTAGATAAATTATGAAAACAGAATTTTTGATGTGGAATGCTACCGAACATATTTATCCTTGTAATCTTCTCTATTGTGGCAAGAATATTCAGATCCATAAGATTCAAAACAAAAGTTTCAACATAAATGAAGGAAATATGCCCTAGAGGCAATAATAAAGTTATTATTTATTTCCTCATATCATGATAAATGTTTATTATTCATGCTATAATTGTATTAACCGGAAACATAATACATGTGTGAATATATAGACAAACAGAGTGTCACTAGTATGCCTCTACTTGACTAGCTTGTTAATCAAAGATGGTTATGTTTCCTAACCATGGACAAGGAGTTGTTATTTGATTAACAAGGTCACATCATTAGTTGAATGATCGATTGACATGACCCATTCCGTTAGCTTAGCACACGATCGTTTAGTATGTTGCTATTGCTTCCTTCATGACTTATACATGTTCCCATGACTATGAGATTATGCAACTCCGTTTGCGGAGGAACACTTTGGGTACTACCAAGCGTCACAACGAATCGGGTGATTATAAAGGAGTACTACAGGTGTCTCCAAAGGCGATGTTGGGTTGGCGTATTTGAGATTAGGATTTGTCACTCCGATTGTCGGAGAGGTATCTCTGGGCCCTCTCGGTAATGCACATCACTTAAGCCTTGCAAGCATTACAACTAATGAGTTAGTTGCGAGATGATGTATTACGGAACGAGTAAAGAGACTTGCCGTAACGAGATTGAACTAGGTATTGGATACCGACGATCGAATCTCGGGCAAGTAACATACCGATGACAAAGGAACAACGTATGTTGTTATGCGGTTTGACCGATAAAGATCTTCGTAGAGTATGTAGGAGCCAATATGGGCATCAGGTCCCGCTATTGGTTATTCACGGAGGCGTGTCTCGGTCATGTCTACATTGTTCTCGAACCGTAGGGTCCGCACGCTTAAGGTTTCGATGATGGTTATATTATGAGTTTATGAGTTTTGATGTACCGAAGGAGTTCGGAGTCCCGAATGAGATCGGGGACATGACGAGGAGTCTCGAAATGGTCGAGACGTAAAGATCGATATATTGGACGACTATATTCGGAGTTCGGAAAGGTTCGAGTCGTTCGGGTATTTTTGAGTGGGAGAGTTACGGAATTCGCCGGGAGTATATGGGCCTTATTGGGCCATACGGGAATAGAGGAAAGAGGCCAAAAGGAAGAAGGGGCGCAGCCCCCCTCTAGTCCGAATTGGACAGGGGGTGCAGCCCCCTTTTCCTTCCTCCTCTCCCCCTCTTTCCTTCTCTCCTACTCCAACAGGGAAGGGGGGGAGTCCTACTCCCGGTGGGAGGAGGACTCCTCCTGGCGCGCCCCTCCTGGCCGGCCGAACCCCTCCCCCTGGCTCCTTTATATACGGGGGCAGGGGGGCACCTCTAGACACAAGACACAAGTTGATCCTTGAGATCGTTCCTTAGCCGTGTGCGGTGCCCCCCTCCACCATATTCCACCTCGGTCATATCGTCGCAAAGCTTAGGCGAAGCCCTGCGCCGGTAGTACATCAAGATCGTCACCACGCCGTCGTCTTGTGAAACTCTCCCTCCCGAAGCTCTCTTGGATTGGAGCCCGAGGGCGTCATCGAGCTGTCGTGTGTCAAGAACTCGGGCGCCGGAGTAACGGCGGGATCGGTCGGATCGCGAGGAGAACGCGTCGACTACTTCCTCTACGTTGTGATCGCTTCGCTTCGGTCTCACGAGGGTACGAGACAACACTCTCCCTCTCGTTGCTATATATCACCATGATCTTGCGTGTGCGTAGGAATTTTTTGAAATTACTCGTTCCCCAACATGGCATCCGAGCCTAGGTTTTATGCGTTGATGTTATATGCACGAGTAGAACACAATTGAGTTGTGGGCGATATAAGTCATACCGCCTACCAAGCATGTCATACTTTGGTTCAGCGGTATTGTGAGATGAAGCGGCCCGAGACCGACATTACGCCAGACGCTTACGCGAGACTGGTTTCACCGCCACGAGCACTCGTTGCTTAAAGGTGGCTGGCGGGTGTCTGTCTCTCTCACTTTAGTTGAACTGAGTGTGGCTACGCCCGGTCCTTGTGAAGGTTAAAGCGAGTCTATTTGACAAACTATCGTTGTGGTTTTGATGCGTAGGTAAGAACGGTTCTTGCTAAGCCCATAGCAGCCACGTAAAATTTGCAACAACAAAGTAGAGGACGTCTAACTTGTTTTTGCAGGGCATGTTGTGATGTGATATGGTCAAGGCGTGATGCTATATTTTATTGTATGAGATGATCATGTTTTGTAACGAAGTTATCGGCAGCTGGCAGGAGCCATATGGTTGTCGCTTTATTGTATGAAATGCAAGCATCGTAATTGCTTTACTTTATCACTAAGCGGTAGCGATAGTCGAGAAGCAATAGATGGCGAACGACAACGATGCTACGATGGAGATCAAGGTGTCGCGCCGGTGGCGATGGTGATCATGGCGGTGCTTGAAGATGGAGATCACAAGCACAAGATGATGATGGCCATATCATATCACTTATATTGATTGCATGTGATGTTTATCCATTATGCATCTTATCTTGCTTTGATTGACGGTAGCATTTTAAGATGATCTCTCACTAAAATTATCAAGTAGTGTTCTCCCGAGTATGCACCGTTGCCAAAGTTAAATCGTGCCGAGACACCACGTGATGATCGGTGTGATAAGCTCACGTCCGTCTACAACGGGTGCAAGCCAGTTTTGCACACGCAGAATACTCGAGTTATACTTGACGAGCCTAGCATATGCAGATATGGCCTCGGAACACGGAGACCGAAAGGTCGAGCGTGAATCATATAGTAGATATGATCAACATAAGATGTTCACCATTGAAAACTACTCCATCTCACATGATGATCGGTTATGGTTTAGTTGATTTGGATCACGTGATCACTTAGATGACTAGAGAGATGTCTGTCTAAGTGGGAATTCTTAAGTAATATGATTAATTGAACTTAAATTTATCATGAACTTAGTCCTGGTAGTATTTTTGCAAATTATGTTGTAAGATCAATAGCTCGCGAAGTTGCTTTCATATGTTTGTTTTGATATGTACCTAGAGAAACTGTGTTGAAAGATGTTAGTAGCAATGATGCGGATAGGATCCGTGATCGAGGTTTATCCTCATTGCTGCAGAAGAATTATGTCCTTGATGCACCGCTAGGTGACAAACCTATTGCAGAGCGGATGCGGGCGTTATGAGCGTTTGGCTAGCTCAATATGATGACTACTTGATAGTTTTGTGCACCATGCTTTATGGCTTAGAATCGGGACTTCAAAGATGTTTTGAACATCATGGACCATATGAGATGTTCCAGAATTGAAGTTAATATTTCAAGCAAATACCGAGTTGAGAGATATGAAGTCTCCAACAAGTTCTATAGCTAAAAGATGGAGGAGAATCGCTCAACTAGTGAGCATGTACTCAGATTGTCCGGGTACTACAATCGCTTGAATCAAGTGGGAGTTAATCTTCCAGATAAGATAGTGATTGATGAATTCTCTAGTCACCATCACCAAGTTAGTAGAACTTCGTGATGAACTATAGTATGCAAGGGATGATGAAAATGATTCCCGAGTTCTTCGTGATGTTGAAATCGACGAATGTAGAAATCAAGAAAGAGCATCAAGTGTTGATGATTGACAAGACCACTAGTTTCAAGAAAAGGGCAAAAGGAAAGAAAGGGAACTTCAAGTGGAAAGACAAGCAAGTTGTGACTCCCGGGAAGAAGCTCCAAAGCCTGAAACTGAGTGCTTACACTGCAAAGGAAATGGTCACTGGAAGCGGAAATGCCCTGAATATTTGGTGGATAAGAAGGATGGCAAAGTGAACAAAGGTATATTTGATATACATGTTATTGATGTGTACTTTACTAGTGTTTATAGCAACCCTTCGGTATTTGGTACTGGTTCAGTTACTAAGAGTAGTAACTCGAAACGGGAGTTGCAGAATAAACAGAAACTAGTTAAGGGTGAAGTGACAATGTGTGTTGAAAGTAGTTTCAAGATCGATATGATCATCATCGCACACTCCCTATACTTTCGGGATTAGTGTTGAACCTAAATAAATGTTATTTGGTGTTTGCGTTGAGCATGAATATGATTTGATCGTGTTTATTGCAATACGGTTATTCATTGAAGTAAGAGAATAAACTGTTGTTCTATTTACATGAATAAAACCTTATATGGTTACACACCCAATGAAAATGGTTCATTGGATCTCGATCGTAGTGATACACATATTCATAATATTGAAACCAAAAGATGCAAAGTTAATAATGATAGTGCAACTTATTTGTGGCAATCGTCGCTTAGGTCATATTGGTGTAAAGCGCATGAAGAAACTCCATGCTGATGGGATTTTGGAATCACTTGATTATGAATCACTTGATGCTTGCGAACCATGCCTCATGGGCAAGATGACTAAGACTCCGTTCTCCGGAACAGTGGAGCGAGCAACTGACTTATTGGAAATAATACATACTGATGTATGCGATCCAATGAATATTAAGGCTCGTGGCGGGTATCGTTATTTTCTGACCTTCACAGATGATTTGAGCAGATATGGGTATATCTACTTGATGAAACATAAGTCTGAAATAGTTGAAAGGTTCAAAAATTTCAGAGTGAAGTGAAAAAATCATCGTGTCAAGAAAATAAGGTTTCTACGATCTGATCGCGGAGACAAATATTTGAGTTACGAGTTTGGTCTTCAATTAAAACAATGTGGAATAGTTTCACAAATTCATGCCACCTGGAACACCACATCATAATGGTGTGTCCGAACGTCATAACCGTACTTTATTGGATATAGTACAATCTATGATGTTTCTTACCGATTTACCAATATCGTTTTTGGGATCATGCATTAGAGACAGCTGCATTCACGTTAAATGGGGCATCATCTAAATCCGTTGAGACGACACTATATGAACTGTGGTTTAGCAAGAAACCAAAGTTGTCGTTTCTTAAAGTTTGGGGCTGCGATGCTTATGTGAAAAAGTTTCATCCTGATAAGCTCAAACCCAAATCGGAGAAGTGCGTCTTCATAGAATACCCAAAGGAAATTGTTGGGTACACCTTCTATCACAGATCCGAAGGCAAAACATTCGTTGCTAATAAATGGATCCTTTCTAGAGAAGGAGTTTCTCTCGAAAGAAGTGAGTGGGAGGAAAGTAGAACTTGATGAGGTAATTGTACCTTCTCCCTTATTGGAAAGTAGTTCATCACGTAAATATGTTCTGTGACTCTGCACCAATTAGTGAGGAAGCTAATGATGATGATCATGTAACTTCAGATCAAGTTACTACCGAATCTCATAGGTAAACCAGAGTGAGATCCGCACCAGAGTGGTACGGTAATCCTATTCTGGAAGTCATGTAACTAGATCATGATGAACCTACGAACTATGAGGAAGCGATGATGAGCCCAGATTCCGCGAAATGGCTTGAGGCCATGAAATCTGAGATGAGATCCATGTATGAGAACAAAGTGTGGACTTTGGTGGCGTTGCCCGATGATCGGCAAGCCATAGAAAATAAATGGATCTTCAAGAGGAAGACGGACGCTGATAGTGGTGTTACTATCTACAAAGCTCGACTTGTCGCAAAAAGGTTTTGACAAGTTCAAGGTGTTGACTACAATGAGATTTTCTCAAGCTGTAGCGATGCTTAAGTATGTCCGAATCATGTTAGCAATTGCCACAATTTATGAAATTTGGCAAATGGATGTAAAACTGCATTCTGAATGGATTTCGGGAGGAAGAGTTGTATATGATGCAACCAGAAGGTTTTATCGATCCAAAGGAGCTAACAAAGTGTGCAAGCTCCAATGATCCATCTATGGACTGGTGCAAGCATCTCGGAGTTGGAATATACGCTTTGATGAGTTGATCAAAGCATATAGTTTTATCTGAGACTTACGGTGAAGCCTGTATTTACTAAAAAGTGAGTGGGAGCACTACAGCATTTCGATAAGTATATGTGAATGACATATTGTAGATCGGAAATAATGTAGAATTATTCGCAAAGCATAAAGAAGTGTTTGAAAGGAGTTTTTCAAAGAAAGACCTCGGTAAAGCTACTTACATATTGAGCATCAAGATCTATAGAGATAGATCAAGACGCTTGATAAGTTTTTCAATGAGTACATACCTTGACAAGATTTTGAAGTAGTTCAAAATGGAGCGATCAAAGAAAGAGTTCTTGCCTGTGTTACAAGGTGTGAAATTGAGTAAGACTCAAAACCCGACCACGGCAGAAGATAGAAAGAGAATGAAAGTCATTCCCTATGCCTTGGCCATAGGTTCTATAAAGTATGCCATGCTGTATACCAGATCTATTGTATACCCTACAATCGAGTTTGGCAAGGAGTACAATAGTGATCTAGGAGTAGATCATTGGACAGCGGTCAAAATTATCCTTAGTGGAATAAGGATATGTTTCTCGATTATGGAAGTGACAAAAGGTTAGGCCGTAAAGGGTTACGTCGATGCAAGTTTTGACACTGATCTGGATGACTCTAAGTCTCGATCTAGATACATATTGAAAATGGGAGCAATTAGCTAGAGTAGCTTCGTGCAGAGCATTGTAGACATAGAAAAATTGCAAAATACATAACGGATCTGAATGTGAAAGACCCGTTGACTAAGACTCTCTCACAAGCAAAACATGATCACACCTTAGTACTTTTGGGTGTTAATCACATAGCGATGTGAAATAGATTACTGAATCTAGTAAACCCTTTGGGTGTTGGTCACATGGCGATGTGAACTATGGGTGTTAATCACATGATGATGTGAACTATCGATGTTAATCACATGGTGATGTGATCTAGATTATTGACTCTAGTGCAAGTGGGAGACTGAAGGAAATATGCCCTAGAGGCAATAATAAAGTTATTATTTATTTCCTCATATCATGATAAATGTTTATTATTCATGCTATAATTGTATTAACGGAAACATAATACATGTGTGAATATATAGACAAACAGTGTCACTAGTATGCCTCTACTTGACTAGCTTGTTAATCAAAGATGGTTATGTTTCCTAACCATGGACAAGGAGTTGTTATTTGATTAACAAGGTCACATCATTAGTTGAATGATCTGATTGACATGACCCATTCCGTTAGCTTAGCACACGATCGTTTAGTATGTTGCTATTGCTTCCTTCATGACTTATACATGTTCCCATGACTATGAGATTATGCAACTCCGTTTGCGGAGGAACACTTTGGTACTACCAAACGCCACAACGAATCGGGTGATTATAAAGGAGTACTACAGTGTCTCCAAAGGCGATGTTGGGTTGGCGTATTTCGAGATTAGGATTTGTCACTCCGATTGTCGGAGAGGTATCTGGGCCCTCTCGGTAATGCACATCACTTAAGCCTTGCAAGCATTACAACTAATGAGTTAGTTGCGAGATGATGTATTACGGAACGAGTAAAGAGACTTGCCGGTAACGAGATTGAACTAGGTATTGGATACCGACGATCGAATCTCGGGCAAGTAACATACCGATGACAAAGGGAACAACGTATGTTGTTATGCGGTTTGACCGATAAAGATCTTCGTAGAGTATGTAGGAGCCAATATGGGCATCCAGGTCCCGCTATTGGTTATTCACCGGAGACGTGTCTCGGTCATGTCTACATTGTTCTCGAACCGTAGGGTCCGCACGCTTAAGGTTTCGATGACAGTTATATTATGAGTTTATGAGTTTTGATGTACCGAAGGAGTTCGGAGTCCCGAATGAGATCGGGGACATGACGAGGAGTCTCGAAATGGTCGAGACGTAAAGATCGATATATTGGACGACTATATTCGGAGTTCGGAAAGGTTCCGAGTCGTTCGGGTATTTTTCGGAGTACCGGAGAGTTACGGGAATTCGCCGGGGAGTATATGGGCCTTATTGGGCCATACGGGAATAGAGGAAAGAGGCCAAAAGGAAGAAGGGGCGCAGCCCCCCTCTAGTCCGAATTGGACAGGGGGTGCAGCCCCCTTTTCCTTCCTCCTCTCCCCCTCTTTCCTTCTCTCCTACTCCAACAGGGAAGGGGAGTCCTACTCGGTGGGAGGAGGACTCCTCTGGCGCGCCTCTGGCCGGCCGAACCCCTCCCCTGCTCCTTTATATCACGGGGCAGGGGGCACCTCTAGACACAAGACACAAGTTGATCCTTGAGATCGTTCCTTAGCCGTGTGCGGTGCCCCCCTCCACCATATTCCACCTCGGTCATATCGTCGCAAAGCTTAGGCGAAGCCCTGCGCCGGTAGTACATCAAGATCGTCACCACGCCGTCGTCTTGTGAAACTCTCCTCCCCGAAGCTCTACTGGATTGGAGCCCGAGGAGCGTCATCGAGCTGTACGTGTGTCAAGAACTCGGGGGCGGATCGCGAGGAGAACGTACGACTACTTCCTCTACGTTGTGATCGCTTCCGCTTCGGTCTACGAGGGTACGTAGACAACACTCTCCCCTCTCGTTGCTATATATCACCATGATCTTGCGTGTGCGTAGGAATTTTTTTGAAATTACTACGTTCCCCAACAATAAAAACAATAATACTTTAAGCATACTAATAAAGCAATCATGTCTTCTCAAAATAACATGGCCAAAGAAAGCTATCCCTACAAAATCATATAGTCTGTCAATGCTCTATCTTCATCACACAAAATATTTAAATCATGCACATCCCCGGTTTCAGCCAAGAAATTGTTTCATACTTTACTATTCTCAAACTTTTTCAACTTTCACACAATACATTAGCGTGAGCCATGGAAATAGCACTATGGTGGAATAGAATATGGTGGTTGTGGAGAAGGCATAGATAGTCTCACATCAACTAGGCATATCAACGGGCTATGGAGAATGCCCGTCAATAGATATCAATGTGAGTGAATAGGGATTGCCATGCAACGGATGCACTAGAGCTATAAGTGTACGAAAGCTCAAAAAGAAACTAAGTGGGTGTGCATCCAACTCGCTTCTCACGAAGACCTAGGGAAATTTGAGGAAGCCCATCATTGGAATATACAAGCCAAGTTCTATAATGAAAAATTCCCACTAGTATATGAAAGTGACAAAATAGGAGACTCTCTATTATGAAGATCATGGTGCTACTTTGAAGCACTAGTCTGGAAAAAGGATAGTAGCATTGTCCCTTCTCTCTTTTTTTCTCTTTTTTGGGCCTTCTCTTTTTTTGGCCTCTTTTTTAATATATTTTTTTATTTTTATTTTTCGTCTGGAGTCTCATCCCGACTTGTGGGATAATCATAGTCTCCATCATCCTTTCCTCACTGGGACAATGCTCTAATAATGAAGATCATCACACTTTTATTTACTTACAACTCAAGAACTACAACTCAATACTTAGAACAAATATGACTCTGAATGCCTCCGGCGGTATACCGGGATGTGCAATGAATCAAGAGTGACATGTATGAAAGAATTATGAACTGTGGCTTTGCCACAAATACGATGTCAACTACATGATCATTGATATGTCTCCGTCGTATCTATATTTTTTTATTGTTCCATTCCAATATTATTCAACTTTCATATACTTTTGGCAACTTTTTATATTATTTTTTGGGACTAACATATTGATCCAGTGCCCAGTGCCAGTTCCTGTTTATTGCATGTTTTATGTTTCGCAGAAACCCAATATCAAATGGAGTCCAAACGGGATAAAAACGGATGGAGAATTATTTTGGAATATTTGTGATTTTTGGGAGGAAGAATCAACGCGAGACGGTGCCCGAGGTGCCCACGAGGGTGGCCCACACGCCCACAGAGAGAAACAGAGAGATAGATCCAATCTCGGAGGGGCTCTCGTCCCTCCCACGCCATGGGAGCCAAGGACCAGAGAGGAAACCCTTCTCCCATCTAGGGAGAAGGTAAAGGAAGAAGAAGAAGAAGAAGGGGGCTCTCTCCCCCTTGCTTCCGGTGGCGCCGGAACGCCGCCGGGGGCCATCATCATCACCGCGATCTTCACCAACATCTCGATCACCTTCCCCCCATCTATATTCAGCGGTCCACTCTCCCGCAACCCTCTGTACCCTCTACTTGAACATGGTGCTTTATGCTTCATATTATTATCCAATGATTTGTTGCCATCCTATGATGTCTGAGTAGATTTTCGTTGTCCTACCGGTGATTGATGAATTGCTATGATTGGTTTAATTTGCTTGTGGTTATGTTGCTGTCCTATTGTGCCCTCCGTGTCGCGCAAGCGTGAGGGATTCCCGCTGTTGGGTGTTGCAATACGTTCATGATTCGCTTATAGTGGGTTGCTTGAGTGACAGAAGCATAAACCCGAGTAAGGGGGTTGTGGCGCATGGGATAAAGGGGACTTGATGCTTTAATGCTATGGTTGGGTTTCACCTTAATGATCTTTAGTAGTTGTGTATGATTGCTAGAGTTCCAATCATAAGTGCATATGATCCAAGAAGAGAAAGTATGTTAGCTTATGCCTCTCCCACATAAAACTTGCTATCGGTCTAGTAAAGTAGTCGATTGCTTAGGGACAATTCCACAACTCCTACCACCACTTTTCCATACTCGCTATATTTACTTAATTGCTTCTTTATCTAAACAGCCCCTAGTTTATATTTACGTGTTCTTTATTATCTTGCAAACCTATCCAACAACACCTACAAAGTACTTCTAGTTTCATACTTGTTCTAGGTAAAGCAAACACTAGGCGTGCGTAGAGTCGTATCAGTGGCAGATAGGACTTAAGAGAATATTTGTTCTACTTTAGCTCCTCGTTGGGTTTGACACTCTTACTTATCGAAAGAGGCTACAATTATCCCCTACACTTGTGGGTTATCAATCATGCAAAGCAATATGACAATGACGAAACGTGACATAATAAACGGAATGGTGGAAAGTTGCATGGCAATATATCTCGGAATGGCTATGGAAATGCCATATATAATAGGTAGGTATGATGACAGTTTTGAGGAAGGTATATGGTGGGTGTATGGTATCGGTGAATGTTGCACGGCACAAGAGAGGCTAGCAATGGTGGAAGGGTGAGAGTGTGTATAATCCATGGACTCAGCATTAGTCATAAAGAACTCACATACTTATTGCAAAAATCTATTAGTCATCGAAACCAAGCACTATGCGCATGCTCCTAAGGGAACACTACAAAAAAATACACTTCCGTGATGATACGTGTTTGTCACAGTAGGTCACATTTTTTGTCATGCATGTACATCCATGACAAATTTATGACAGAATCAAGATAGTCATACCTGTGTTGTCGTAGAAGTGTTCCATGACATTACCAAAATTATCATCATGGAAGTGTCCACTTCCATGACGATAAATCGCGCGTCACAGAACTGCTTTCGTCAAGGGTGACCGACACCTGGCATCCACCGTAACGGAACGCCATTAAGCTATCGGGTCGGGTTTTAGATCCGATAACCCGTTAACAGCCCCGACCAATGGGGATTTTCCACGTGTAAAATCATCATTGGCTGGAGCAAACACGTGTCGGCTCACCGTTGGGACAGATGTCATCCGCTCATTGGACCGAATGCGCCTATGATACGGCGACACGTGGCACAGCCCAACAGAGGCCCATTCTGGTGAAAAGGCCGGCCTGTTTGACTTGGTCAAAAGGTGGCGGGCCGGCCTACGGAAAGCCTTTTAACGGCCTGTTCGCTTATAGCCCATTTACAACCCGCTAACCGAGGGCCCATTACGCCCTATCCGAATTAGCCCAGTAGCGTCATCTGGGCTGTCCAATATGATTCAGCCCGTTTTAACTTCCGGCCCATGTGTGACCCATGACTTCTTTCGGCCCATATGAGGACCTTTCTAACTCTTGGCCCATTAACGGCCCGTGGTGAAACTGGCCCGTAATGAACAGTGTATCACTTTATACCCATTAACGGCCCATTATTCCATTGGGCCATTTCCAGCCCAAGTTATCTTTCGGCCTTCTCAGGGCCCATTGATTCTTGGGCTCATTTGCAGCATTCGGTTACATACGGCCCGTTATTGTCATTTTCTGCTTATGGGCCAAATTCAGCCTGTCGTTACAGTCGGCCCATTTGCGGACCGTTAATATGTTGGGCCATTTTCATGTCAAAAAAATCCGTTGGGCTGTTTTCATAGAGTTATCAAATACGGCCTATTAACGGCCCGTTATGGTCCACGAATAGTACGGCCCATGATTGGCGAAATGATGATACGCCCCGTAGAAGGCCCATGGATCCTACGGCCCGTATGAGGCCCATGGATAGTATGGCCCGTAGAAGGCCCATGGACCCTACGGCCCGTAGAAGGCCCATTGATCCCTAAGGCCCGTATAGAAGGCCGATGGATCCTACGGCCCGTATAGAAGGCCAATGGTCCTACGGCGGAACGAAGGCCCATGGATCATACGGCCTGCAGGAGGCCCATGGTTACAACAGTCCGTGTGTTGCCATGATTATTCTGGCCTAGTTACCAAAAATAGGCTATTGTGGCCACTAGAAAAACACAGAAAAAGAACTGCAGTGACTACAAGCAAACAACTAAACAAGACAATAATGAAATAAATAAGCAAGCAATTAAGGCTAGCCTATTACCGCTATTACACATATTACATCCACTGGGCATCAAAGTTCGCCACCAGTGCAAATATAGGGAACAAAGCAGCATATTACATACACTTGGCCGTCAAAATTGGCCACCAAATGCAAATAAACGCGACAAACAAAACAAAGCATAAGCGAAACAACTTCGAAGAGCTCAAGAAAGCGTTATCCCGGTATCCACCATGTTGGCAAGAAGCTTAGCAAGCTGATTAGCTTTGTCTGTTTGGCGCTAAAATCCTCCAACGCTTGTTGTTGCACCGAAAAGTATGCATCTGAATGCTCCGGGGACTTCCATGATTCTTACGCTTCTTGTCGCAGACACTGATCGATGTCTTTAGCTTGTAGTTGAGACTCAAGAAACCGAACTGATTCAGACAGTGAGTTTGAATAGCTTGTGCATGCGGTAGTGGCCAGTAACTCGAACACTAAACCAAGACAGGACTTTGGGGTTGTCTCGCCGTCTTCAATATAGTCTTCCTTAGCTGTTTTATCAGCTTTGTTGGAGACCAACAAGGATGTGTCACTATCCTGAACCTTATCTGCATTACTTCCTTTATCATTGCTTAATAAGGCACTCTTCCCCAATATTCTCTCAGCATTCTAAAAGAAGAAACAAGCAGACACATAACAAGTTTAGCATGTACTAGTATATGAAACTCATTTCGGTGAACCAGTTCATTAGTAAGGTGGACAGGATTAAACTACCAAGTCTTCTATTGCCAAGTACTAGTACATAATAAAAGCATCAAACAAACATATATCTATGTCCTATGGTCCTTTGCATTGTCTTGCCAAATCAAAATAGAGACACGGTTCAAATCATATCAGTTCAAGACAAAGCAGCAGTGAAAGAATACAAAACGTGGGAAACTACACGGCACAACAAGATTTCAGATGGGTACCACGGGTCTACATGTACAACAACACTATTGGCTCTGTTGTGAAGCTAGTAATGTGCATGATATGAAAGTCAACTGTATACACAATTGAAATTGAAATCAATAGAGCTATCGATAAGAACAAATCTGTTAAAGAAACATGCATGAACATACCTGCTGTGCCATTGGAGTTTCAATTGGATCCTTCAATTTAAAAATAAGTTCATATCAGTAAATACAGTGATACAAGAGCAAAGCAATCATAGTTAAAAAAGGCACCCTAAGCGAGCGCTTAAGCGCGCCTAGGCTCTAGGCGTTGGCAAAACGCATTGCGCATAACTACGCATAATCTATGCATAACTGCGCATAAGTATGCGCTTTGGTCAGTAAAGCGCTAGGCGGTGGCAAAACGCACAATTATCGCCTAGCGCTTTTTTGAACTATGATAGCAATGGAATCTTAAATTAGAACAGTTATTGTTCAGGTTTAGGCACTTTGTTCTACATGAACAGAGTACAGTAAGACGCAAGAATAAAATACTTAAAAATAGAAAATGAGCTCATAGACCTTACTACATTCTTGGTTCGGGACCAGTACAGAACAAGGCGTTCCCAGTCATCGTCCAGTAAATGTGTCTCAGGAGAACGTAAGGGAATTTGATGAGTTTCTTTGTCGGTGAAGTACGTTTTCTTCAGGTAATTCAGATACTGCCACCAAGCGTTCTTGAAGATAGCAGAGGTATTAGCACAGGTTACTTCATCCTGAGTTCCAAATCGGTCCTTCTCTATAGAGAAAATGGGAAAATTTGCTATATTATAACCATCATGGAGGTAGGATGTATGGGACGAAGCAAAGTAATTTCCATGAATAACATTACTTACACATAACTCCTGGACAAACACCTGCATCTGGCATTTTCCTTCATCTTCAGTATAATATTTCCAAGATGGGAAGATATGCACATACGATTTAACAACATCAAATGCGATAGATGCTAAACTACGACTGGCTGGTTGTGCTTCCTCCACAGGAATAGGCGTACTAACTGGTGGAGTTGGGGTTCGCCGTGATAGTAATGGCCCTTTGGGCACTGGAGCTGCCTTACTAACTGCTGTTGTTTGGGAGCTCTGTGGTGGAGATGGTGCTGTGTCAAGAGGAACTGGGTTACTATCGGCTGGGGTTGTGTCACGCCCAATATGCGATACTATCCTAAAGAGACTCGAAGGTCCCACCAAGGATAGAACCGCATATTGATACGCTTTTGCAAGGTGGATATCATTACATCAACTTTACATAATAGATGGGGATACATATAAAAGGCATACAATGCCACACGAATACAACATCGTCATACATAAGAGCACCATCCAACTATGGATGAAACACAAATAGAAACTCAAACAACATCCACCACCGCTATACGGCTGCCGCCACTGGAACCTATCCCCGATCAAGAAGAAGCGGAAGAAGAACTCCAAAACAAGCAACATCGCTCTCGCGTCATGATCATCATAAAACCTGTACTGCAATTTGTTGTTGTAGTAATCAGGAGCCACGAGGACTTAGCAATCCCATTACCATGGGTATCAAGACTAGCAAAGCTTAATGGGAAAGGAAGGGGTAAAGTGGTGAGGTTGCAGCAGCGACTAAGCATATATGGTGGCTAACATACGCAAATAAGAGCAAGAAGAGAGCAAGCGGAACGGTCGTGAAGCTAGCAATGATCAAGAGGTGATCCTGAACTCCTACTTACGTCAAACATAACCCAAAGACCGTGTTCACTTACCGAACTCCGTCGAGAAGAGACCATCACGGCTACACACGCGGTTGATGCATTTTAATTCGGATCTGGTGTCAAGTTATCTACAACCGGACATTAACAAATTCCCATCTGCCACATAACCGCGGGCACGACTCTCGAAAGTTTATACCCGCCAGGGGTGTCCCAACTTAGCCCATGATAAGCTCTCGCGATCAACGAAGGATATTCCTTCTCCTTGGAAGACCCGATCAGTCTCTGAATCCCGGTTTACAAGACATTTCGACAATGGTAAAACAAGACCAGCAAAGCCGCCCGATGCACCGACAATCCCGATAGGAGCTGCACATATCTCGTTCTCAGGGCAACACCAGATAGGTCAGCCTACGAGTAAAACCAGACCTCGAGTTTCCCCGAGGGGGCCCCGTAGTCTGCCCGGTTTAGACCAGCACTTAGAGAAGCACTGGCCCGGGGGGCTAAAATAAAGATGACCCTCGGGTTGGCCGACCCAAGGGAAGGGTATAGGTGGTGGTGAGGCAAATGGTAAAACCAAGGTTGGGCCTTGCTGGACAAGTTTTATTCAAAGCTTAACTGTCGGGGGTCCCATAAATCACCCGACCGCGTTAGGAACGCAAAAATCCGGGAACTTAACACCGGTATGACGGAAACTAGGGCGGCAATAGTGGAACAAAACACCAGGCATAAGGCCGAGCCTTCCACTCTTTACCATTAATAATATAAAAGATATTGTGATATCCCAACATAACCCTGTCCACCATGGAGCAATCTTCAACTTCACCTGCAACTAGCAACGCTATAAGAGGGGCTGAGCAAAGCGGTAACATAGCCAAACAACGGTTTGCTAGGAAGGGTGTCAAAGGTTAGAGGTTCATGGCAATTTGGGGAGGCTTGAAGAACAAGTGATAGGAAGTGCAGCAAAGCGATAGAACAAAGCAACTAGCATAGCAATGATAGTAGTGAGATCCAGGGTAGCGGTCATCTTGCCTGAAATCCCGCAAGGAAGAAGAACGAGTCCATGAAGATGGTGAACGAACGTAGTCGAACGAATCCTCACAACTCCAGAACGAAACCGAAGCTAACGAAAGAAGCAAACCGGAAAGAAGCAAACAACATGGTAAACACACAAGCATAATCAAGGCATGATGCACAATCAAGCATGATGCATGTCCGATTTAAATATGCATGGCATGGCAAAGTGCACAAACAAAACTACAAGTTAAGTGGAGCTCAACATGCAACGAGTTGCATATTGACGAAACTTCACAACAATTATTTAGTTCTCTCTCGTTTAAACTACTTAACATTATTAAATGTTTGTTAATCATGGCAAAAGATGAAGCATAAGTAAACTAACTAATTATGCAAGTTTAAATGAGGCCGGAACTATCAAACACCAATTCCGGAAAATCCCCATATGCAGTTTACAAATTTGGTACTGTTCTGCCTAAACCATATTTTATTGTTGTTAAACAGGAAAATAAAGTGCACCATGTGAAACTAATCATTTTTCCACCCCATTTACATGTAAAGTTTATTTAAAATAGAGTTACGGTTATTTAGTTATGAAATAAATCATTTTAGCATGTGATTTATGCAAATTAATGCAAACAGCAATTTAAATATTTTTAACAGGGATGAAAGTTGCATATTGTGAAAGTACATGAAAAACTGAACAAGTTGCATACATGACATGTTTCATTTGGATGCATGGATTTTTAGTTATTAACATTGCAAAACAGTGGCAGTAATGTAATTATGCAATAACTGGGGAAAATAACTAAATGCACAGGCAGAAAGAAACCCACAGAGGAAAACGAATTGGGGCTCCATGGGATTCGATCCCAGGACCTCCTGCTGCTTGTGCACTGAGATGACCAGTGCGCTACTAACTAGATTGTGCTGAAAAATGGACTTGACTGAACAAGAAACATGAGCAGAGCTTGATCTGGGTGAAGCAAAAATTGGTGAAAACAAAAGGTGCGGCCGTGGGGATTCGATCCCTGGTCGCCTGGGTGGAAGTGCAGCGCAACGACCAGCTGGACTGAAACGTGTTTGTGCACTATAGGGGTTCGGCCCTGGATGACACATTTTGTCAAGCTGAACTGAACTGAAGAAACACGAACAAGTAGCAAAAGGGAAAAAATGGGGGCGCATGGGATTTGATCCCGAGACCCCTTGGATACGTGCATGCGCTGTTAACCAGATGGGCTACTATCGAACTCTGCTGTAACGCCCCGGATTCGATGCGCCAGGTGTCTGCCAGTTATTCGCCTTCATTGCCATGTCATTTGCTTGCGTGTTGCATTTCATATCATGTCATCCTGTGCATTTCATTTTGCATGCATGTTCGTCTCATGCATCCGAGCTTTTTCCCCGTTGTCCATTTTGCAAACCGGCACTCCTATGCCCTCCGGCGTCCCCCTTTTGTCTCTCGTTGTGAGCGGGTAATAAACTTTCTCGGAATGGCCCGAGGTTTGCCAAGCGGCCTTGGTATACCACTGGTAGACCGCCTGTCAAGTTTCGTGCCATTTGGAGGTCGTTTGATACTCCAACGGTTAACCGGGTAACCACAAAGCCCTCTTTGTTTGCAGCCCAACACCCCCTCCAAAGTGGCCCAAAACCCATCTAAGTCTCTTCCATGCTCTCGGTCGTTCGATCACGATCGCGTGGCCGAAAACCGCTCCTCATTTGGACAATCCTAGCTCCCTCTACCTATATATATGTGCCTCTCCCCCCGAAATTAGCGGATGATTTCCACCCTAACCCTAGCTTCTTCCTCCTCCAGCCGCCCGACATGTCCGTCCCGGACCAGACGTGTCCGCGCCGCCGTCCCCGGCGAACCAGAGCCTGCCACGTCGCCGCCGCCGGCCCCCTCTCTCTCCTCCGCCGCCAAGGCCCGCGGGGCCCAGATCCGGCCCACGGGCCCATCCATGATCGCCGCCGCCACCCTCCGTGGCTCCTCCAGGCCGCCGCCGCCGCGCCTCGCTGCCTCCGCCGTCTCCGGCGACCCCGCAGCACCGGCCCTTGCCTCTTGCCTCCGCGCCATCCCCGCGCCACCCCGCGCCGGATCCGGCGAGATCCGGCCGGAGGAGGTCGCCCCGGGCCCTTCCTCGTCATCTCCGGCGAGCTCGCGCCGCCGCCTCGAAGTCCGTGCCCGATCCAGTTCGGGTTAAACGAGGTTGAATTTTCGTCCAAGTCCCTGAGATTCTCATCTTATGTTGCCATGTTTGACCTGCTGTAACTCCATGCCTGCTGCTCTGTTTCGTGCGTGTAATATGTCAAATTGTTCTTCTCGACGAGTACTTCATTTCATTCCATTGCATCATTTTAATTTCAGCTCATCTTGTTGCCCGAAATGCTGTTGGAAGAGTGCATGTTGATGTTAATCTGCTGAAACTGTTATAACTTGCTCATTTGTCATTTTTGCCATGATTGATGTGTGCATCCTATGAGGTTGATGTCTACGGGTGTTTTGATCTATGCTATGTCTTCTTTCCAGTGGTGCCAACCATGTATTTTTGTGAGTTGTGTGCTGAGTGCGTCGAGCTTGTTAAGTAGGGTACTTGCTGTTGTTGTTTTCTTGACAGATTCTGTTATATTTTGTTGCTATGTAAACATGTTGCTACTAGTCATTCTATGCATCATCTGGAGATGTTCTATAAACATGTTTTGATCTAAATGTCTTGCTCTATCCATTCATGCCCCTGGTTGCATTTATAGGTTGCTGTAGCTTGTTGTTATCTTGCTCTAAAGTTGCAACATAATGTTGCTGTCAGCGTGTTTACATTAAGTTCACTTGTTCCCATGTGTTTTGCTAGTGTTCCATGCACCCTATGACCTTGCTCTTGACATTCTTAGCTTAATAAACATGTATTCTTACTGTTGGTTGCCTTGACATGTCATGCATTGCTCTGTAGTGAGTTGTTCAAGCTCACCAACATGCCTACTTATCGTTGTTCCTGCCATGTATGAATCTGTATAATAACTTGCCATGTTTACATGGGTGCCATCATATTTTCTGTGCCTTTTTGGCTCATGGTCAGTAAGGGACTTTTGATCTATGCAATTATTAGATTCATGCCATGCCTTTGTTTGCCATGATATGTTCCTGTAACATGTTGTTTGATAGCTCTAAACATTGCAACCTGATGTTATTTCCTGATAAGTCTGAAACTGTTATTATTTGCAATCTTACCATGTGTGTTTGAGCATGATCTATTGATTTCTTGAGATATCACAGTGTTCATGTTTTGTAATGCTTTACCTGTACATCATTTCCATACCTTTTGTTATTATGTTGGGGTGCTGTAGCATATTGTTTTGATGCTTGCAATATGCCTAGTTGCTGTTTTGGACAGATTGTTGTTATGACTTGTATAGAGAGTGTATGTGTTGCACCGTTGCTCCGTTTTGAGTGTGCTCTATATGAAACTTGCGTGATTTTGCTTGTAGTTTCATATTATCATGTTGCATCCTTGTTTTGAGGTGTTTGCTTGATGTTTGAGTGCATTTTGCATCAATGCCATGTTTAACTTGTTTTGCTCATATCTTCTAGACCGTAGCTACAAATCTAATGAACTTTATATGTAACTTGTCTAGAATCTCGTGTAGATCATCTTGGTGCATCTTAACTTGTTGTTTAACAACTTGAACATAAGGTTTATTCAGATCTGAACCAATTTCGAAATTTGCATATGAGGACTTACCAGAATTGTTATATGTTGATCCCGGCCTCATTTAAACTTGCTTTGATGTGTTGCTCTTGTATGCATCCTCCCTTGCCATGAGTAGCTTCATGTAGCTTTGTCATGCATCATGCTCGTTGTGCATCTTGTCTTGTTCATGTGTGGTGTGTTTACTATGTTGTGTGCTTCTTTTCGATAGTTCTTGTTTCGTTGCGATCGTGAGGATTCGTTCATCTACGTGTGGTTCGTCTTCGTGGCTTCATCTTCTTCTTGGACTCGTTCTTCTTCCTAGCGGGATTTCAGGCAAGATGACCGGTACCCTGGATCTCACTACTATCATTGCTATGCTAGTTGTTTCGTTCTATCGCTATGCTACGCTACCTATCACTAGTTTATCAAGCCATCCCAAATTGTCATGAACCTCTAACCTTTGACACCTTTCCTATGCAAACCGTTGTTTGGCTATCTTACTGCTTTGCTCAGCCTCTCTTATAGCGTTGCTAGTTGCAGGTGAAGTTGAAGATTGCTCCATGGTGGACAGGGTTATGTTGGGATATCACAATATCTCTAATATTATTAATGCATCTATATATTTGGTAAGGGTGGAAGGCTCGGCCTTATGCCTGGTGTTTTATTCCACTCTTGCCGCCCTAGTTTCCGTCATACCGGTGTTATGTTCCCGGATTTTGCGTTCCTTACGCGGTCGGGTGATTTATGGGACCCCCCCTGACAGTTCGCTTTGAATAAAACTTGTCCAGCAAGGCCCAACCTTGGTTTTACCATTTGCCTCACCACCACCTACCTTTCCCCTTGGGAGTAATTAACCCAAGGGTCATCTTTATTTTAGCCCCCCCGGGCCAGTGCTTGTCTAAGTGTTGGTCCGAAACGAGCAACCTGCGGGGCCACCTCGGGGCAACTCGAGGGCTGGTTTTACTCGTAGCTTGACTTATCTGGTGTTGCCCTGAGAACGAGATATGTGCAGATCCTATCGGGATTGTCGGCGCATCGGGCGGCTTTGCTGGTCTTGTTTTACCATTGTCAAAATGTCTTGTAAACCGGATTCGAGATCGATCGGGTCTTCCCGGAGAAGGTCTATTCTTCGTTGATCGCGAGAGCTTGTCATGGGCTAAGTTGGGACACCCCTGCAGGGTATAAACTTTCGAGAGCCGTGCCCGCGGTTATGTGGCAGATGGGAATTTGTTAATGTCCGGTTGTAGATAACTTGACACTAGATCCGAATTTAAACGCATCAACCGCGTGTGTAGCCGTGATGGTCTCTTCTCGGCGGAGTCCGGGAAGTGAACACAGTTTCTGTGTTATGTTTGACATAAGTAGGAGTTCAGGATCACCTCTTGATCATTGCTAGTTGACGACCGTTCCGCTTGTTTCTCTTCTCGCTCTCTTTTGCGTATGTTAGCTACTATATATGCTTAGTCGCTGCTGCAACCTCACCACTTTACCCCTTCCTTTCCCATTAAGCTTTGCTAGTCTTGATACCCATGGTAATGGGATTGCTGAGTCCTCGTGGCTCACAGATTACTACAACAACAGTTGCAGGTACAGGTTTTGCGATGATCTGACGTGAGAGCGATGTTTGCTTGTTTGAAGTTCTTCTTCTGCTTCTTCTTCGATAAAGGGAAAGGTTCCAGGTCGGCAGCCTGGGCTAGCAGGGTGGATATTGTTTGAGTTTCTGTTTATGATTCATCCGTAGTCGGATGTTGTTCTTGTATGTTGTATTGTTGTATTCATGTGACATTGTATGTATTGGATGTATCCCCATCTATTATGTAATGTTGATGTAATGATATCCACCTTGCAAAAGCGTTCCAATATGCGGGTCTATCCTTGGTGGGACCTTCGAGTTCCTTTTGGATAGGGTCGCATATTGGGCGTGACAAGTTGGTATCAGAGCCTCGACCGACCCTAGGAGCCCCCCTTGATTGATCGTGTAGTTTGGCCATTGTCGAGTATAGAAGAAAATTGTTTTCAGAGTCTAGTTATATCGGAGAGTAGGAATTCTTTTTACTCCTCAGCCCCTTCGTCGCTCTGGTGAGGATTCTTGACGTAGGTGTTTTGAATTTCTCCTCTTCCCCTTCAAATTTTTCCTTAGGATCACGTTGTTAGTTTCGTGAGTTGTACATCCTCTTTTATCCGGTGCATTTCTCGTCAAGTTGACTCGAGCCTCTTCTTCTTCGCCAAGTTCAATCCTCAGTTGTTTTCTTTTCCCACCCGCCCTCCCTTCTTCTTCTCGAATCCGGAGTCCGTAATCAAGTATCCATCTTACTCGTGTGAAGCTTTTGCATTCTTTCAACCAGTGTTTTCTCTTCAAGATATTCGTCGGTTCTACCTTCCAAGTGACCTTTGTTTTCCCGCCCTCCCACCCTTTTTCTTCTCGGAGTCTGACTCTCTCTCGACCATCTATTTCATTCGCTCGGAGCCTCTTCAGTCTTTCGTCAATTATTTCAACCGGTGAATTCTCATCTCTTTCGTAATTCTTCATCTCTTTTTTCTTCTCCGGTGGACTCAATTCAAGTTTTTTGGGTTGATCATATTCTTTTCCTGGGATCAAGTGTTTTCCTTGCTCGTTCGCCTCTCGCCAGTTTATCCTTCCGGAGTGTTCAAGATATCTCAAGAGATTCGCCTGTGTTCGAATTAATTCGAGGTTGTTACCTCATTCAAATATTTCAGTTGTTCCGGTGCACCATATATCTCTTCAACAATCCTTTTCAACGGTGTTTTCTCTCTTCTAGTGGGCCCTAACCCACAGGTCTTTTCCCAGGATCTTACCTGACTCTTCTAAATTCCCACGGAGTTATTCGCAAATTCTTTTCAAGTGTGACGTAAGAATGGATTCCATCGGTCACATGCCTTCTCCAAGATCTTGCTCATATTCTTTTCATTGTTGGCTCAACCTCTTTGTTTTTCATTCTCCCGGTGTATCTCAATAATTTTGGTGGTTTCTCGTCGTCATTTGAAGACCGAAGAAGAGTTTTTCCTCTAAATCTTGTCCGTTCTTCCGAAGTTTCGTGGTTCTAGCTTGAGGTTATCCTCTCGAATTATTCCATTTGTCAGATATTCTTTTCTTACCCATCAGGAGTATTTCAGGAGTTGATTTCTTTTTCTTTTCACCGGAGGTCATCATTCCAGTTACCGATCTCTATTTATCCCGGTGCTTCATTCAAGTGTTCTTTAATCAGCTCATGATCTCTTTATTCTTTTGCATCTAAATCCCCTCTAGCTTATTTGTTCTTCTAATTCTCCCCGGTGATTCAGTCTCTTTCATCAGTCTTTTCCGAATTCTAACAGTGGTTCTTTCAGATTCATTTTCCTTGTTCATCATATTAATCCATTCATTCGTTTCAATCCTACCGGTGGTTCATGAAGGCCTTCTCAAGTTTGCGATATGTCACTTCTCAATCCTTTTCAAGAAGAATCAGTAGTATGCAAAATCCATTGCTTGTCATCAATTTAATTTGGTGAAGGATAAGCATACAATAAATCTTATTCTTATTTCATCCAAGTGAGTTATCCTTTCTTGATGAATAAATTCTAGTTCCAAGTGTTTCCATATTTTCTTTTCTGGAGTTCATATTTCCTCGGTCATTTCGTCGGAACCCCCATCTAAATCATCGCAAGATTCATCTTATTCTTTCATCCTTCAATTCTATCTCATTGTCTTTTGTTTACCGGAGTTCTTCTTGGTGGTTCTTCATGATTCAATTCATTCTTCAAGTGTTCATCAAGATTCTTGTTCAAGCAGTTCTAGTATCTTTTATTCTTGCATATCGAGGTGCAATTAAATCTCTGTATCCTTTTGAAGTGGAGTTTTGCATTTCTTCGTTCTTCTCAGCTATCCAATCATTTCCGCTTGTGGTCGGAGATCACCTCATAATTTTGATATGTTATCCATAAGTCCACAACAAGCAATTCTTTTCGTTGTTGATTTTCTCAACAACTCCGTTCAATCTTTTCTTCTAAGGTTGCTTTCAATTTCATTCGTGGCACAAGTTGTCATTTTCTTCTCCGTTCTTTTCATCCAGTTATTTCAATTCTTCCGGAGGCATTGTGTTGTTCTTCTCGTCAACTATCGTTCCATCTTGTCAATCTCATGTTCTAATCCTTCCATTTCCAGCCGGAGTGCTGCCTAAATCCTTTCAGTCTTATCCGTTTCTTTTATCAATCTAACCACTCCGGTTAGAACGAGTAATTTCTTAGTCTATCTGATTTCGTGAGCTTTCGATTCTCGTCACTCTCATCGTTCCTATCTTCTTCTAGAGTGCTCTCATTCTTTGCTTATTCTCTTGAGTTCTTGTTTCACCTCATCCCTTTTTCCTTCCGTCTCGGTCCTAAGATCTCGGGACGAGATCTCTTGTTAGTGGAGGAGTGTTGTAACACCCCGGATTCGAAGCGCCAGGTGTCTGCCAGTTATTCGCCTTCGTTGCCATGTCATTTGCTTGCGTGTTGCATTTCATATCATGTCATCATGTGCATTTCATTTTGCATGCATGTTCGTCTCATGCATCCGAGCTTTTTCCCCGTTGTCCGTTTTGCAATCCGGCACTCCTATGCCCTCCGGCGTCCCCCTTTTGTCTCTCATTGTGAGCGGGTATTAAACTTTCTCGGAATGGCCCGAGGTTTGCCAAGCGGCCTTGGTATACCACCGGTAGACCGCCTGTCAAGTTTCGTGCCATTTGGAGGTCGTTTGATACTCCAACGGTTAACCGGGTAACCGCAAATCCCTCTTTGTTTGCAGCCCAACACCCCCTCCAAAGTGGCCCAAAACCCATCTAAGCCTCTTCCATGCTCTCGGTCATTCGATCACAATCGCATGGCCGAAAACCACTCCTCATTTGGACAATCCTAGCTCCCTTGACCTATATATATGTGCCTCTCCCCCCAAAATTCGCGGATGATTTCCACCCTAACCCTAGCTTCTTCCTCCTCCAGCCGCCGGGCATGTCCGTCCCGGACCAGACGTGTCCGCGCTGCCGTCCCCGGCGAACCAGAGCCTGCCACGTCGCCGCCGCCGGCCCCTCTCTCCTCGCCGCCCGAGGCCTGGGCCCATCCTGATCGCCGCCGCCTCCCTCGGGGCTCCTCCGTGCCGCCGCCGACCCGCGCCTCGCAGGTCATTGTCTCCGGCGACCTCTGGCGCCGCCCGACCCCGCCACCGTCTCGCCTCCGCGCCATCCCCGCGCCGCCCCGCGCCGGATCCGGCGAGATCCGGCCGGAGGAGGTCGCCCTGGCCCCTTCCTCGTCATCTCCGGCGAGCTCGCGCCGCTGCCTCGAAGTCCGTGCCCGATCCAGTTCGGGTCAAACGAGGTTGAATTTTCGTCCAAGTCCCTGAGATTCTCATCTTATGTTGCCATGTTTGACCTGCTGTAACTCCATGCCTGCTGCTCCGTTTCATGCGTGTAATATGTCAAATTGTTCGTCTCGACGAGTATTTCATTTCATTCCATTGCATCATTATAATTTGAGCTAATCTTGTTGCCCGAAATGCTGTTGGAAGAGTGCATATTGATGTTAATCTGCTGAAACTGTTATAACTTGCTCATTTGTCATTTTTGCCATGATTGATGTGTGTATCCTATGAGGTTGATGTCTACATGTGTTTTGATCTATGCTATGTCTTCTTTTCAGTGGTGCCAACCATGTATTTTTGTGAGTTGTGTGCTGAGTGCATCGAGCTTGTTAAGTAGGGTACTTGCTGTTGCTGTTTTCTTGACAGATTCTGTTATATTTTGTTGCTATGTAAACATGTTGCTACTAGTCATTCTATGCATCATCTGGAGATGTTCTATAAACATGTTTTGATCTACATGTCTTGATCTATCCATTCATGCCCCTGGTTGCATTTATAGGTTGTTGTAGCTTGTTGTTATCTTGCTCTAAAGTTGCTTCATAATGTTGCTGTCAGCCTGTTTACATTAAGTTCACTTGTTCCCATGTGTTTTGCTAGTGTTCCATTCACCCTATGACCTTGATATTGACATGCTTAGCTTAATAAACATGTATTATTACTGTTGGTTGCCTTGCCATGCCATGTATTGCTCTGTAGTGAGTTGTTCAAGCTCACCAACTTGCCTACTTATCGTTGTTCCTGCCATGTATGAATCTGTAATATAACTTGCCATGTTTACATGGGTGCCATCATATTTTCTGTGCATTTTTGGCTCATGGTCAGTAAGGGACTTTTGATCTATGCAATTAGTAGATTCATGCCATGCCTTTGTTTTCCATGACATGTTCCTGTAACATGTGGTTTGATAGCTCTAAACATTGCAACCTGATGTTATTTCCTGATAAGTCTGAAACTGTTATTATTTGCAATCTTACCATGTGTGTTTGAGCATGATCTATTGATTTCTGGAGATAGCTCAGTGTTCATGTTTTGTAATGCTTTACCTGTACATCATGTCCATGCCTTTTGTTCTTATGTTGGGGTGCTGTAGCATATTGTTTTGATGCTTGCAATATGCCTAGTTGCTGTTTTGGACAGATTGTTGTTATGACTTGTATAGAGAGTGTATGTGTTGCATCGTTGCTCCGTTTTGAGTGTGCTCTATATGAAACTTGCGTGATTTTGCTTGTAGTTTCATATTATCATGTTGCATCCTTGTTTTGAGGTGTTTGCTTGATGTTTGAGTGCATTTTGCATCAATGCAATGTTTAACTTGTTTTGCTCATATCTTCTAGACCGTAGCTCCAAATCTAATGAACTTTATATGTAACTTGACTAGAATCTCGTGTAGATCATCTTGGTGCATCTTAACTTGCCGTTTAACAACTTGAACATAAGGTTTATTCAGATCTGAACCAATTTCGAAATTTGCATATGAGGACTTACCGGAATTGTTATATGTTGTTCCCGGCCTCATTTAAACTTGCTTTGATGTGTTGCTCTTGTATGCATCCTCCCTTGCCATGAGTAGCTTCATGTAGCTTTGTCATGCATCATGCTCATTGTGCATCTTGTCTTGTTCATGTGTGGTGTGTTTACTATGTTGTGTGCTTCTTTTCGATAGTTCTTGTTTCGTTGCGATCGTGAGGATTCGTTCATCTACGTGTGGTTCGTCTTCGTGGCTTCATCTTCTTCATGGAATCGTTCTTCTTCCTAGCGGGATTTCAGGCAAGATGACCGCTACCCTGGATCTCACTACTATCATTGCTATGCTAGTTGTTTCGTTCTATCGCTATGCTGCGCTACCTATCACCTGTTTATCAAGCCATCCCAAATTGTCATGAACCTCTAACCTTTGACACCTTTCCTATGCAAACCGTTGTTTGGCTATGTTACCGCTTTTCTCAGCCTCTCTTATAGCGTCGCTAGTTGCAGGTGAAGTTGAAGATTGCTCCATGGTGGACAGGTTATGTTGGGATATCACAATATCTCTTATATTATTAATGCATCTATATATTTGGTAAAGGGTGGAAGGCTCGGCCTTATGCCTGGTGTTTTGTTCCACTCTTGCCGCCCTAGTTTCCGTCATACCGGTGTTATGTTCCCGGATTTTGCATTCCTTACGCGGTCGGGTGATTTATGGGACCCCCCTGACAGTTCGCTTTGAATAAAACTTGTCCAGCAAGGCCCAACCTTGGTTTTACCATTTGCCTCACCACCACCTACCTTTCCCCTTGGGAGTAATTAACCATGGGGTCATCTTTATTTTAGCCCCCCCCGGGCCAGTGCTTGTCTAAGTGTTGGTCCGAAACGAGCAACCTGCGGGGCCACCTCGGGGCAACTCGAGGGCTGGTTTTACTCGTAGCTTGACTTATCCGGTGTTGCCCTGAGAACGAGATATGTGCAGCTCCTATCGGGATTGTCGGCGCATCGGGCGGCTTTGCTGGTCTTGTTTTACCATTGTCGAAATGTCTTGTAAACCGGGATTCCGAGACTGATCGGGTCTTCCTGAGAGAAGGTCTATTCCTTCGTTGATCGCGAGAGCTTGTCATGGGCTAAGTTGGGATACCCCTGCAGGGTATAAACTTTCGAGAGCCATGCCCGCGGTTATGTGGCAGATGGGAATTTGTTAATGTCCGGTTGTAGATAACTTGACACCAGATCAGAATTTAAACACATCAACCGCATGTGTAGCCGTGATGGTCTCTTCTCGGCAGAGTCCGGGAAGTGAACACGGTTTCTGTGTTATGTTTGACGTAAGTAGGAGTTCAGGATCACCTCTTGATCATTGCTAGTTGACGACTATCGGTGTCAAAACCGGCGGATCTCGGGTAGGGGGTCCCGAACTGTGCGTCTAGGCGGATGGTAACAGGAGACGAGGGACACGATGTTTTTACCCAGGTTCGGGCCCTCTCGATGGAGGTAAAACCCTACGTCCTGCTTGATTAATATTGATGATATGGGTAGTACAAGAGTGGATCTACCACGAGATCAAGGAGGATAAACCCTAAACGCTAGCCTATGGTATGATTGTTGTAATGTATGTTGTCCTACGGGCTAAAGCCCTCCGGTTTATATAGACACCGGAGAGGGCTAGGGTTACACAGAGTCGGTTACAATGGTAGGAGATCTACACATCCGTATTGCCAAGCTTGCCTTCCACGCCAAGGAAAGTCCCATCCGGACACGAGCCGGAGTCTTCAATCTTGTATCTTCGTAGTCTTGGAGTCCGGCGGATAATGATAGTCCGCTGTCCAGACACCCCTAGTCCAGACTCCCAAGTAGCCTGAACCAGGCTTCAATGACGATAAGTCCGGCGCGCATAATGTTCGGCATTGCAAGGCGGGTTCCTTCCTTGAATAATCCAGAGAAGATCATGAACACCAGGATAGTGTCCGGGTCTGCAAATATAATTTCCACATTCCACCGTAGAGAGAATAAAATGTACACTTAGCTTAATCTGCTGACGTATTATGCGGCGTGACATCACACCGCTACCAAGCCCTTGTTTGAATCGTTTTTTACTATACCACCTCAGCACGTTTAGCGAAGCGGTTTCCTTGGCACGTCTTGTCAAAGCAGAGATCGTGTTCCCCTTATTCCGGGATTCTCATCAATACGTGCGTGGGTAACCCAACCGCTCCCATCGTCACGTCTCCTCTATCGAAGGTGAATCCCAAACGGTCACGGAGACGGCTCTTGGTATTTTTTTCCTCTTTATAAGGGGACCAAGGCTTGTCCTTGTTCTTCAATCTCGCATCGAATCTCTTCCTCGCTCCCAGTTCCAACACCCAGAGCCTCAGATTCGAGCGCTTCGGATCCTCAACCATGTCCGGCTCCGACCTCCAGGGCCGGTGGATGCCCTCCTCCGTCACAGAGGAGGACATATTGAAGTTGCGTGAGGCCAAGCACTGCCTCACGGTTTCGCAGACAGTTGCCCGCCCAAGGGCAGGCCGTGCCTCCCCGAGCCCGTGAGTTCGTTGTCTTTGTATCCCACCTCCGTCGAGGTTTAGGCTTCCCGACGGACCCCTTCATGAGAGGGCTCATGTTCTACTCTGGGCTGGATTTTCACGACTTGACCCCGGAGTCCATCCTCCACATCTCCGCATTCATTATCGTCTGCAAGCCTTCCTCCGCGTCCTCCCCACTTGGCCTATGGCTGAAGATCTTCAAGTGGAGCGAAGATGATCGGGGCGTCAGCGGAGTCTTGCGGGCGACCATAAGCAAAAGGCCGATGCCCGTGGCCCGAGGGTTCCTTCCAAGAGGAACTCGGACTGTGGCAGCAGGAGTGGTTCTATATCACCGCTCCGAAGGGCAGCAGGCAAAAGCCGCCGCCTTTATTCCGCCCGGGACCTCCATGCCAACTGATGTCGTGGGTCAACCAAGGGCTCAATTGGGGGCCGTCCGAAGACGTGCCCTCACTGCAGGGCAGGATTCGAGACCTCCAAGCGAGGGAGATCGACCTGATCGTGGTGATGCAGGTCATGCTAATGAGGCATCTTCTGCCCTGCAAACGCCGTCCTCTCCGTCTATGGGAGTTCAACCCAGAGAGGCCTCGGATTCTCCAACACTTCATGGGTGCGACACCCGTGGAGATGTACAAATTGTTCTTCGGACCGCAGGTGGCGTGTCCGGATTTAGCCGAGGACGCAGGCCTAAGCCGCGATCGCCCGGATACTCAGGTAAATAGCTTCGAGTCCGGACATTCTGTTTATATGCCTTTCTAGAGCTCGCCTCTTGACCCCTTGTTCTTTACAGGCATGGGAGGCGCGATCAAGGCTGATAAGGTGTCCGGCCCCCCTCCCAGAGACCACACTGGAGCCCGTGCTGGTCAGAATGTTGGAGGTCGCGCCCACAGAAGGGGGCGACGGGGAAAATAGAGGAGCTAATATTTCGCCCAAAGGGGCGACTGAAGGGGGGGGACCAAGAACCCCTCCCTTCAGGGGGAGAAGAGGACCTCCTCCGAAGATCCGGAGGCCAAAGCCCCTAAGCGTGGGAAGAGATCTTCATCGGGGGGTCCGGCGTCCGGAGAGAATCCGGACGCACAATCATTGCCAAAGGATCAGCCCTCCAGCGAGCCGTGAGTATGAAAGAGGGAGTTGATTAGTAAGGAAATACCTTCATTCGTGCTTCTGTGGGTAACCAAAATATTTATATTGTAGTTCAGATCTACAGCCTTCTCAAATGAGTTCTTCTTCGGGGGACCTTCTTCCAGAGATGATGGAGAGCAATATGCCTCCATCGGCAGCACCGCCAGATGAGGCAGGCGAGCCCAAAGTATCGTCACGGAGGGTACCCCGAGTCCGGAGGGGCCAGAGAGTTCGGCACCCACAAGTATCCGGCCGGGGGAACTGAAGGATATGCTTGAGAGGGCGTCCGTTTCAAAAGATCACCGTGCGTTGATGCGTATGGTGATTGGAAGGATTTCGTCCGCCGGGAGCGGATTACGCAATGCTGCCATAAGTTTGCTGGCGGCATTTGAGGTATGCGAGAATGACGCACCCTTTTGTCTTTTAACAGTTTCGCACATAAAAATACGCCCTGTATAGATAGTAGCCCTGGGACTCGGTAGGTTGTCGGAAATGACAGCGTGCCGAGGATCAAAAATCGTCAATAATGAATGCCGCCGTTCCTATGCCGGTGGCGGATAGTCCGAGGGCTAGCCGGACTAGTGGGTTTGCCGAGTTAAATCGGCAACTTGACTTGGCAGATGCGGACATCGCACTTGTCAACCGGCGACTTGATGAGTCGCAAGGTAAATGAGTTCTCCGCAGCCGTTTTTATGAAGGGGGTCGAAGCCCTCCTCTGATAAATTATATGCTGTTTGTACAGATGGTGCTGCTGATGTGGAGAGCCTTCGGGCCGAACTTGCTCTAGCTAAGGAGCAAGCCCGAAGGAGTGACGTGGCTGCCTCGAGGGCGGCCGAGGAGTTGAAAGCCGAAAAGGCTGCTGCTTGCCTAAGCGAGGCGAGGTGGCGAATTGGCCACGAAAGTAAAGGATGCTGCCAACCGCAATGAGGCTCTTGAAAAGGAGCGCTTATCGGAGCGGGAAGACCTGAAGAAGGCCACCGCCGAGGCCAAGGATGCCCGCTCCGCAATGCGGGCTATGAAGGAGGAACTGCGCCAGGCCGGAGATATCGTGGCTGGCAAGCCTTTTCTGTTGCGTCACCGGTTTATGGATGGAAAGTATGCTCAATTTGAGCGGCTGTGGAGTCCGGAGGATCCGTATATGGACTTAGCTGCAAGTGCGGCCGATGCCGTTAAGCACTTCCGGAGCCAGAAGGATCACAAGACGGAAGAGCTATATTGGTCTCAATTCCACAGTCCGGATCGCTCATACATTAACAGACCGGTTGGCGAATGGGCGAGCTAAATAGATTGTTCGGACTTGCCATGGATCGACATCGTGGCCCATGTCCGCCGAGAGGTCCAACGACGAGCTACTTGACTTCTGCAGCAATTCCTTGGGCGGTGCCGCATATAAAGGAGATGAAGCGGTCGGCTGCATCGAGGCGTCGCGGATGGCTCTTGCCCGTGAAGGCGCATTGTCCAGAGATGGACGCCACCGCTGTTGCCGCCCAGGGTTCAGATGAAAGCCGGCTCCCTGCCGAGCACTATTTCGGGGAAGTTATGCGTGGCGCTCGTGTAATAGAGTCGCAGTGCTCGAAAAATGGCACGTTCAAATGAACGCATTAGCTTGTAAATCGATGATTATGTTATAACTGCTTTTTATACTTGTGCGTCCAAGTAGTAAAACTTCTCCTGTGCGGCCGTTTACGTATACTTTTGTATAACTTGAAAGATGGCAGTCTTCGGCTTCGACCCCCACGCACAAAGTGCGGGTGTGTTCGCAAAAATAGCGTGTTTTCACACTTAATCCGGCGTCTCGGTCCTGTTTTAAGGAGGTGGTAGCGTAGCGAACGAGGCAATCCGGACTATAATGCTTTATCACTTTCATTTAGCCAGTGGAGCTCGAGGGTGGGGCTACGATATATCCCCTGGTGGCATCGCCCTTCTCCGAAGTCGGAGCGCGTGTGTGCCTGACCGGGAAACGGTCCTTCGTCAAAGCGGGGAATTCTAAACATTCCAATAGTCGATCGAGTGGTTGACCAGTCTCGCAGATCATGACGATCGAGTTTTGGCTTTCTCTCTTGAGGTGCTCGCCCGCCGAACTAGGGAACAATCGCATAGTTCTCCGGTGCGCGTTAGCCGATGATACGGAGCGTAAGGCAGCAAAACACAGGAGTCGGGCAAACCCAACATTTGACCAAAGACATGATTCGGAGCTGATGCATATAATGCCTAACTCGAGACGCCGAACACTCCCTAGGGTGTTTGGTCTTTATAATAATGGGCAGAACGATGCCCTAAGCCCCTAGTGTCCAGGTACGGGCATGGTCTTCTGACGCGGCCAATGCCAAAGCATCAGGCTCCACTTTGGCTATAGGAAGAAACCAAGGGAGAATAACAACAAGAGACAGTAAAAAAGGTTTACACAGGGTCTTAATCTGAAAAGAATCCTCACAACAGGTCCCTCTCGCACGCTGCGCTGTGTCTCCGTTGCGCGTTATCTCGACGGGTATGCACGTTGTTCATCTGTAGAAAGAGAGGAACGTTTAGTTTTAAAAACAATTCATGCGAAAAATATGTGTAAAATAAGAAATATAAATAATTAAAGTGGGGTTTGTATGAACCCGCGGTTGTTTTGTGCGCGTAGCCCCCTGTGATGGGGTAGGCGGCTAGGGAGCCCCTAGCCTGCTGAAGCCGGATTCGTCTATCCGAGTCCGGGGTCTTTAAGTGACCCTCGCACTGAAATGACGCCACGCGGACCGGGCATCTTGAGTGTAAGAGGCGCGTAATGCGGTATAGCGTTGAAGCGGACAAAAGCCTTTCGTCCCAAGAGTGCTTGATATTCACTTTCAAATGGGACGATGTGAAAAATTAATTTTTCTCGTCGAGAATTGTTCGGCGATCCGAACATGACTTCTAGTAATATGGAGCCTGTGCACTTGGCGTAAGGGCCTGGCATCGCTCCTTTGAAGGAAGCGCGGTTGTGTCGGATTTTGGCAGGGTTTATCCCCATCCTATGGATTGTTTTTGCATACAACAGGTTTAAGTCGCTGCCTCCGTCCATTAGGACGTTTGTAAATTGTAATTCGTCTATTATGGGATTCAATATCAGGGGAGTCCGTCCCGCGTTTCGAACGCTTCTGGAATAGTCCAGGTGGTCGAAAGTGATTGGTTTTGATATCCAATCTCTACGTGCCGCACTATTTTTCCGTATTATCACATGAAGTGAATTTACTTCTTTGACCCCTTGTGGGAAAGTCTTTTGTTTTCCGGTGCTCTGCTGTTGGGGTTTATCGTCTTCGCTTGATGCGTCGAGCCCTTGTGTTCGGCGTTTAGTCTGCCGGACTGTTTAAAAACCCAACAATCTCGGTGGGTGTGATTTGCAGGCCTTCCGGGGGTACTGTGGATTTGACATATCCGACCCAAAATCTTGTTTAAGTTGGACAATTCGTCGCTGTCGTCCTTTAGAGGCTGTGTTTTGTTGTTGGGCCGCGAGCTTTTGAATCCGGCGCTGATTGCCGTGCTCTTTAGGCTTTTCTCTTTACTCCGGCGCTGCTCTTTTCTGCGCCGTGATTTTCCGTTTCCATCTCTTATCTCGGATGTACTTGGGTCGCTGGTGCTGCATCTTGCTAGCCAGCTATCCTCTCGCGCACAGAAGCGGGTCATGAGGCTTGTTAGTGCGGACATTGTCCTCGGTTTCTCTTGGCCGAGGTGCCTGGCGAGCCATTCGTCTTGGACATTGTGCTTGAAAGCTGCTAAGGCTTCGGCGTCCGGTCAGTCGACTATTTGGTTCTTTTTGGTAAGAAACCTGTTCCAGAATTTCCACGCTGACTCTCCGGGTTGTTGAGTTATATGACTTAGATCATCTGCATCCAGAGGACGGACATAAGTCCCTTGAAAATTTGCTCTAAACGCGTCCTCGAGCTCTTCCCAACTTCCAACAGTGTTTTCTGGGAGGCTTTTAAGCCAATGACGGGCTGGCCCTTTGAGCTTGAGGGGTAGGTATTTTATGGCATGGAGATCGTCTCCTCGGGCCATGTGTATATATAGTATATAGTCTTCTATCCGGACTGTGGTGCATTGTTCCATCGTAGGCCTCTATGTTTATGGGTTTAAATCCTGCTGGGAATTCATGGTCCAGCACCTCATTAGTGAAACATAGTGGGTGTGCGGCGCCCCTGTATTTGTGTGTGCCTCTATCATCGGACACTTGGCGTGTTGCCTTGCTTCGTGGGGCCTTCTCATTTGGCCCGTAGATGGACCTGGCTGGGCCATCTATCCTTCCAAGTTCGTTGGTTGATTTATGGCGCATTGTCGAATTTGGCCTGTCATCTGGTCGTCTATCCAACCAGGCAGCCCCTTTATTTTTGGACGGTGGAGGCTCTATGGCCTCCTCGTCGAATTTCGGTAGCAGCTTGCGCTTCGGGTAGCTCTTTGATTGGTGGCCATTGCCGTACTTATCTGCGGTTTTGAGCACTTTGCTCCATCTCATTCTGAGTGTGTCTTCCGCTGTTTTGAGCCTCCGTTTTTCCTTCTTCAGGCTTCTTGCAGTACTGACGAGTCTTTTCTGAAGATTCTTGCTATCCGACAGTGTGTCTGGCATGAGGTCGTCCGGACTGTTGTTTTCACCGGGTCTGGACTGGTTATCCGACTCATCATGTTCGGACGGTTGCTTATTTGCATGTTTGTCGTCCATTTGTGAGCCCTGCCGTATTGCATGCTCCTTGGGAGCGTTGTTGTCGTCGAGGCGGGACTTAGGGCAGCGTCTGCGACGCCGTTTTGGTCGGTTGTCGGCGGGGTCTTCTTCTGCCGCGGCCCGTTGGTCCTCGTTATCGCTCTCCTTTGGGGTGTTCACCATACATATGTCATGTGACACGGTAGTCCTCCCGTGCCTTATAGGCTCTGTTTCTTGTTCGTCTCCAGCATCGTCGTCTATTCCGTCAATGTCTTCGGAGTCGTAATCTAGCATGTCGGTTAGGTCATCGACGCCGGCTACAAAGTGGGTGGTGGGTGGGCTCAATTTCTCCGTTGTCCGTATTTCAACCATCCCGCCATAGTCCGCCAGACTCTCCCGATAACGAGAGATGCTTTAGTGAATTCAGGATATCGCCAAAAGGAGAGCATTGAAAGATGTCCGCGGCGGTGAATTCCATAACCGGCGCCCAATCCGGATCGATTGGTGGGGGCGCGGGAGGTTCGGAGTCCGGCGAGGAGTCTGGCGCCTCGGAATCACGAGTCTCGCAGGGGACAAGATCAGTGTTCGGCTCCATCGCCATGGATGTTGAAGCCCCCAGGGCGGCGTCTACCCACCGGCCCTCGATCTGGGTGATCGGCCCGGGCTAATGGCAAGCGGATCCGGTGCGCCACCAGGCACCGCTCGTGGCAGAGCTAGATCATGCCAGCGTCCGCGGTCGTGGCGCGCTTGGCTGTGGCTCGAGTCCGTCGAAGATCAAGTCTCCGCGGACATCGACCGTGAAGTTCGAGCTTCGAATCGACTCGACGGCCAGGCGTAGCTCGATCTGCTCCGGATGGCCAAGAGAATTGCCCGCAGCGCGGCCGCCGAATCTGAAGATCTGTCCGGGAGAAAAGTCTCACCATGGACAGCGTTGTTGGTTGAAGATGCCATCAAGCCTATCGGTGGCGACATACAGAGGAACTCTCAATGAAAGCACCAATGTCGGTGTCAAACCGCGGATCTCGGGTAGGGGTCCCGAACTGTGTGTCTAGGCGGATGGTAACAGGAGGCGAGGACACGATGTTTTACCTGTGTTGGGCCCTCTCGATGGAGGTAAAACCCTACATCCTGCTTGATTAATATTGATGATATGGGTAGTACAAGAGTGGATCTACCACGAGATCAAGGAGGCTAAACCCTAGAAGCTAGCCTATGGTATGATTGTCGTAATGTATGTTGTCCTACGGGCTAAAGCCCTCCGGTATATATAGACACCGGAGAGGGCTAGGGTTACACAGAGTCGGTTACAATGGTAGGAGATCTACACATCCGTATTGCCAAGCTTGCTTTCCACGCCAAGGAAAGTCCCATCCGGACACGAGCCGGAGTCTTCAATCTTGTATCTTCGTAGTCTTGGAGTCCGGCGGATAATGATAGTCCGGCTGTCCGGACACCCCCTAGTCCAGGACTCCCTCAACGACCATTCCGCTTGTTTCTCTTCTCGCTCTCTTTTGCGTATGTTAACCACCATATATGCTTAGTCGCTGCTGCAACCTCACCACTTTACCCCTTCCTTTCCCATTAAGCTTTGCTAGTCTTGATACCCATGGTAATGGGATTGCTGAGTCCTCGTGGCTCATAGATTACTACAACAATAGTTGCAGGTACAGGTTTTGCGATGATCTGACGTGAGAGCGATGTTTGCTTGTTTGGAGTTCTTCTTCTGCTTCGTCTTCGATCAGGGGATAGGTTCCAGGTCGGCAGCCTGGGCTAGCAGGGTGGATATTGTTTGAGCTTCTGTTTATGATTCATCCATAGTCGGATGTTGTTCTTGTATGTAGTATTGTTGTATTCATGTGACATTGTATGTATTGGATGTATCCCCATCTATTATGTAATGTTGATGTAATGATATCCACCTTGCAAAAGCATTCCAATATGCGGGTCTATCCTTGGTGGGACCTTCGAGTTCCTTTTGGATAGGGTCGCATATTGGGCGTGACATCTGCTAAGAAATGCCTTATGGTCGAGATGAACTGTGCTCTGGCGTTGACCTGTAGAAACTCCTCGCTCTGTGGCCGTGGCTGGACACAAACGAGCAACGGAACTTGCTGATGCAGCAAGGGTGAGTGTGCATGTGGAATAACTGAAACAACAACTAAAAGGAGCTGGGTTTGAACCCAAGATCTCACGGATGGATGCATCGCTACTAACAACTGCGCTAGCTGCTTGTTAGTGGAGGAAAAGAGCCATGACTCTTTTTGAAGCAAAAAGGCCTGGCCTTCTTCTCCAGCGAACACACGGGGTACTCGGAGGTGTCGTCGGCGAGCAAACACGGCAGCGACTGCGGCTAGAAGATAACGATGGGCGGGCGGAAACTGGTGAGGGTGTGCATGCAGCGACTCGAGCTCGAGCTCACGCTCGACTCAGGTGCGGTCATGGCGAGATGGTGGCGACAGACACTAGGTGGGCATGGGGAGGATTACGGGCGAGCTGCGGTGTGCAGGTGTGCAGATGCGTGTGCGCGTGGTAGGACAGAGGCAAGAGCAGAAGCTCCACGAGTTTGTGCTCGGGCGCTGCCATGAGAGCACGGCAACCGTGCCTCAAAACGATGCGTGCGTCGCGGACACGAAGAAAATGCTGACAGGAAGCAGCTGGGAGACGCGGCTGCTCACCATGGGGGTGTTGCTGGAGTCGTACGAGGTCGAGGCTGACCGGACACGGCGGGGGAAGGCGCTGACCGATGGCGCTGGTTGACCGGAGGAAGAAGACGACGTAGAGGACATCGTGGAAGGAGCTACGAGGGCCATGTGGACGCGTGCGTAGTCGAAGAAGACGACGACGAGGCCCACAAGGCTCAGGACGAAGAAGGCGGCTGCTTCTTGGGGTCACGCCGGAGAGGATCTCGGGCTCCCTCTCGGCTATGGTGACGGCTTGGCGTGGCGGCGCGGGTGGACTTACCTTGGCGGCAGCAAGAAGACGAGGAAGGGGAAAATGGAAGGAGGAGGAGCCTAGGGTTCGAGAGGCAGGTTTTATAGGGCGTGGAGTGGAACTCCTGCCGTCAAATCATAGAGGATGTCGACGTGGCTCTCTGGATGTGCGCCGTACAGGAGGAGGACGAAGCTCCTATGCAGATGGGCTGGCTGTGCGCTGCGGGCTCCATTGAGCAGGTAAGATAGGTGGGCTGCGCTGGGCTTGAACAGGAGGAGGAGGCCCAAGTAGGCCGCTCTTGCTACTGTCTCTTTTCTTTTTTCCATTTTCCTCAGGCAGAAAATAAACAGAAAAGCACAGGGATAACAGAGGGGTGTATGAGAGATATAAGAATATCCCCGCGAAGCTGGAATTATGCACTAATTGAAATAATTGGTTTGGGCATTTTTAGAGAAAGAAAATTATCGCAAGTTTGAGCTAAATTCAAACTTGAGGCAATTTTGATTCCAACCAAATCAAGTCCAAAAGAGCTTAAAATTGGCAAAGAGAGATAGTAGGCATCATATAGGATTTATAGGGAAATGTTGAACATTTTCCTGAATAGGAAAAATGTCACAAGAAAGCAATAAATGGAACAAAGAAGAAAGGAGAAGTTAGGATGGGATAGAAACTTGGGTGAACTTGATGAATGGCTGCTGCTATATGCATGGTGAAGAAATGAGGTGGAGATAAGAAGAAGAGGATTCACACAAGAACACATAACAAAACTTAAATATGCAACCCAAGGCATGATGATCATGATGCAATGCAATAAAATGACAAGAGGCACAATGCAACATAACAAGTGAGATGAGCATGGTGCAAGATGCAAATATATGACAAGGCACTCAACATAATCATAGCATAAACATATAGGAATGAAATATGCAAAATAATTATGATAATGCAACAAACACAAAACAACACACGACAACAACTAAAATAAATGGAGGGTTACTGGAGCATCGGTCTCGGGGCGTTACAGGTTGGGGTTAGATTGGGTGAAGCTGGTTCTCAGTCCATCGCAGTAGGGGTACAATCTGCGAGAGTTTGGGTTATGTGTGGTAGGGCTGGTTCTTGTGCATGTACAACCGGGGTGCTATCTCCACCAAGAGGTAGCACTGTTTTATTTGAAGACCGTGTTTTATTACGCTGAATCTGGCATCACCGCTCCAATTCAAAGGGCTGATAAACAGGAAACATAGTTGAATGTCTGAGACATTGTATGAGAGATGATGCAATAGATAGTGTGGAAAAAGAGGGCATGAAATAGTTGACATGTATATTGTTTAACTAAAACGGATAGCATGACATAATTTCACATATATGATGTATATCTAAACTGGATAGCATAGCATAACATAATTCAAAGATATGATGAATAACTAAACAGGATCGCATGACATAATTCACCTACATGTTATCTAAGTAATCAGGATCGCATCATTTAATTTACATATGTGATTTATATGCTAAACAGAGGGCATTCGATATGATGTCTGAACTAAGAACATGGTGTTGAATATTGTGTATATGATGTCTAAACTATGCAATGCAAGACACCGTATGCATGATATGAGCAGTATAACCATGCCAAGTTGGAGCATACACCTCAGTGGGGGAATAGGACTGGTCATTTGTCTCTGAATCTATCTCTGAGGAGCTATCGGGACCCAACAAGAGATCTTCTTCGATAGGTAGCACTTTCTGCTCTGAAGGCCTTGTTTTCACTCCAGATTTTTTCCATCTCCCACCCAAATGGCTGATTCACAGGAAGAGTAGTTTAATGTACAAACATTGTCGACAAATGGAAATGTAAAGAAGAAAAGGATGGGCAAGATATCATTCAAATATATGATGCCTGGTTAAACATGATGGCATTGCACATTTCAGATATATTATGGCTGGCTAAAAGACATGAGACTGCATAATTCCCATATATGATAGAGAAACTAAATAGGTGGCATTATAGAACATGTCTAAACTAAGCAGATGACATATATGATGTCAAAAGTAGGCCTTTAAGCATAACATATGCATGATATGACTAACATCATCATGCCAAGGTAGAGCAAACACCTTTGGGGTAAATAGGAGTGGTCAGCGGTGTCTGAATACGCCTCAGAACAGATATCTTCCTGTGGATTACAATCTGGAGAGGGGTGGGGAGGGTTTGCCATTGAACCCGCCATGGAGCGATGTCTACATGACATTGTATTGCTGCGCAAAACTCTTCTCTTTTTTTCTACATGTTCAGCATGACTGTGTACAATATCTGACATGCATACGAAAAAAATATGGTGAGATTATGTAAGGAGAGCATGCAGAAATTTAGAGTGGTGGTAACAACCAGTGGATCGATGTTTTTCCGTTCAACCAAAATAGCCCTAATGGATCGATGTGAATGTATAGTAATAACTGACGCAACAAGTGTACAACCTCTTTGCCTTAGCCGTGTCGACCTCAGCATCATTGGGTTGGTCGCTGAAGCAGTTGAGGCAGAGGTGGCTGTCGGAGGTGTGGAGGAAGTTCTGAGGAATCTGTAGACGGCGTCCAGGGCACTTATCTGTTGTGATGGATCGTTCTGTCGTTGGAGCAGCTCCGGTGAGCCATAAGACGTCAAGGCTGAAGCAGCACAAGACAGATGTCATCAATCTCAAGGGGGATTCTAATAGCATCTCCAATAGATGATGAAAAATGGATGTAAAATTAACATCACCAAAAACCACCTAACTACAACAGATGAGGTAAAAACCGTTGACTCTGAACTTAACTGTCGAAACTGAAATTAACTATGGAATCTGAATGCTACTGTTGAAACTAAACGCAATGGTAGCAGAGACACACTTGACATGTAGTTTAGGGAGGGCCTGAAGTTCATCTTCAACCTGCAGACCCTTGAGCCGCCTGCCACCATCGGCCGAACCGCCGGCCCCAGCGCCGCCTCAACGCCCCGAAACAACTCGCCACCGCCGCCCCGGCCAGCCCTCTAAGCCCCCCGCCTCCCACCCTGAACCCTATGATAGATAGTGGGGTACCTCTCCGGCGAGCCCCCGTCCCCGCTGCGGGTGGTTCTTCCTTAACTCCGGCGAGCCCCCCCCCAACCCCTGAAAATCGACTGACCCAAAAGTCGATTCAGTCGACTGAAGTGTGGCTTAATCAGAGCAGAGCAGCAACACGAGCGAGGGGGAGAGCAGCAGCAGCAGCTGGGCAAGCGAGCGATCGAGCGAGAGCCGGAGCAGCAGCAGCGCGAGCGAGCGAGCGAGAGCCGGAGCAGCAGCAGTAGATCCGGCTGGTATGGACGCTGCCGCCGAAGGGGCCTCGCACTGGGGGAGAGCCACCATGGAGATGTGGCCCGTAGCGCCGGCTTCAAGGTAGCCGCTCCATGGGGGTGCGGGATGGAGCACCGTCGGCGCCGGGTGGTCGAGTTAAGGAGAAGGTGCGATGCGATGAGTGTACAACCTCTTTGGTGGCGCCGAGTAGGCCTCGACTTCATCCGAGGAGTCGGTGAGGATGCTGCGGTTCCGGTGGAGCCGGTTAAGGCGGCGCTATGGGGATGGAGCAGCCGCGATAGACGAGGCGATCGTCGGAGCAGCTCCTTGGAGGTGGAGGACGGGGCGGCTGAACCGACAGGACGGCAAGATGGACGACGGATCCTCATCCGGGGAGGTGGACGAGGGACGTCGAGCTGTTGCGGTGGACGACATCGTCGGGGAAGAGGCTCCGGCTGGGCAGCGGTGACATGGCAGACGGAGGAGGGTGGGGTTTCGCGGCTGGAGCAGAGAGGTTATGGCGGCCTGGGATTTCGAATGGCGAATAGGGGGCGATGGGAGGGGGTGAAGCATGACTTAGGAACACACTTGTCCAAAATGTAGGGTGTGTTACAAAAGTACCCCCCACCAATTTGAACTAGCGGCCCTTTCGGCTCAGGGTTAGAAGGGGATTTCGCGTGTCAGGATTTGGCAGCTGGAGGGAGTTTTCGCGCGCGTTGTAATTTTGGGATAGCAAGGAGCGGGTTGTGAAGGCGCCAATTTTGGGAGCACGGTATCTGAATTTTCAGGATATAACAAGACGCGGGTTGAATTTTAGGGACAAGCCTGACGTGTAGTAATATTGTACTTTTTTTGACTACATAGTAAGATTGTACTTGTACGTACCAAATCAATTCGCACTTCCCTCAACCAAAAAGAAAACAAAAAAATAAAACTATTCACACCACACAAAGAGAGAGTCTTGCCCCGTTTTACTATACAAATGCTATTCAAAGCTACTCCCTCCTTCCATCTATATAGGGCCTAATGCGTTTTTCAATGCTAACTTTGACCAAATTTTAGAGCAATGATATATGACATGCAACTTACACAAAGCACACCGTTAACTTCGTCTGTGAAAGGTTCTTTCAATGATATAATTTTCACATTATGCATGTCATGTACTATTAATCTTGTCAATAGTCAAAGGCGGTCTTAAAAATCTCACTACGCCTTATATAGATGGAAGGAGGGAGTATGAATCCATGTTATGTCCGATTAATTGTTTTCGCTTTGCTGTATAATGCATGTAACCTACTCATACCAACATTTTAGTGCATTCCAAATGTCTATACTACCGCTGCAATTCGAACTAACTTTGAATTCGTTTCTCTATTTCAATAAGAATCTACAATCATGATTGTTGCCAACTTCAACCATCATAGTTTCCTTGCTATCCGCCAGATATAAATCGGACGGCGTATAATGTAGGATGGCAGGCACACCATCATCAACAACTCCGTTTTTTATAAGAATAGAGATAAAATATATTAAATGTAGTATAACATGTTCATAAACACACCATGTGTATCACCGTTATATATATTCACACATATGTTGGTTTAAAACACTATGATAAATTCTTCAAATATCCAAATTCACTTTTTATAATGAAGTATATATGATCTCTATTCGTCTTTACACCCACACAACCCTCTTATCTTTGTAGCTAGCGCTAAGTTTCTCTTGTGCATGCACACACCCGCATGCCTCTCACCCTCCCTCAGCATTCTCTAGCTCCATCATGCAAATTCGTCTTTTCACTTTAGGTCGTTCACCCACAGTGTGTGTAGGCCCCCCAGCTCCATCTTTACGGCACACATCGATCGATATGCCTCTCTAGCCAGGTGTGCCTAACACAAACACAAGCTTCCCCTCTTCTCTTGTCACCGTCCATGCCTCACTGCCACCACTCTTTTCATCATTCTCGTACTCGCACACTCCTCCCCCTCGATATAGTATGCCTCTCATACCACCTCCTACATGCATCCCTCTATCTCTATCCTTCTCCTCGTGCCTCGTTTGCTTCTAACACACACATGCATGTATACCGATCGATCTCCCAACATATACCTGGATCGACTTTAACTACCCCCCCATCGATCGATGTACCTCACAAGTTATGTCTCTCCTTTCTCTAACAAAGGGCGATTGATCTTCCTATGTAGTTATGTCTGCTTACCACAGCCACATCGTCCCCCCTCATCATTCATGCATGCCTCCTCGACCCGTCTCTCACACGCACGCATGCAGACAACAAGCAGCCATCTCCTCTCTCACTGATATTGCAGGCGTGCCCTCCGTTTGTCTAGCAAGCCTATCCCACCATTTGTTAGAAGCAACTCCACTACCACCCCCTCCAACACTCTAGCTCTGTCTCTCTCCCAACCGTATTCCTCTCATGCACATATGCATGGATGCCGATCGATCTCCCTTAATACATGAGGCAGATCGATCTCCTTAATACATGAGGTAGGCCTCTCTCCTCCTCCACACATATGCCAGCCATTATACCTCTATAGTTAATTGGGCCTCCCTCTTCCCCCACCACACACTGATAGTCGAGCGCTGCAGGTAGGTATCCATGCCACAGAGACAAACTGCACATGTCCCCTCTCACGTTCCAGTAGGCCAGCCACTCTATATCTTTGACGTGGGCACACACAAATTCGATGGCACTCTTTATCGATCATAGGCACACACACATCATCATCCTCTTTTTGATTCTATGGACACCTCAAGCCGGTGATACCTCCACTCTTCTCGTGGATCGCCCCCTCTATATATATGTTATATCCGGGACTCTATTTCACAGACATTGCATATGTTACATTTTTGATTGAACCCCCAAAAAAACTCTCAAGAACCCACACACTATATCTCTCTAGGTTTGTATCTTCACACACAACCCCACGAGGTGGTGTACGATACAAGAAGAGAATAGGTGCACCGTGCATGTACTCACGCCGTGCCCAGCCACACCCACGCTGGTACTGGTGGAGCTCATTTCTTTCTGAAATGGCAGCCCGTGCTAATTTGAGCGCTTCAGAAGCGGTTGTTTACCTAGGGAGGTCGTGTACCACGCCGCCTGCGAAACAAAGTTCGACTTGACGCGTTGCGCGTTATTTTTAAATAAAGTTATAGCGCTCAATGGCACGCATACGAATATAAAACGATTTTTATGGACAAAAAGGTAGTCCGCTCACAATATACAATGGAGCCTTGCTGTCGGTGTACTAAAGTAGGGGGGTACCTTAGTACCCCGAACTTGTGCACTGGGCAGGCGTCCAGCACCCAGCGGGCGAGGCTTGCAGGCGCCCGGCAAAACCCTCCGCCACTCCTTAGCACCGCCATTCAAGAACAAAGTACTAACCAAGAGAGCGAGGCCCCGGCAAGAGGAGCTTGCGGGAAGGCCAACCGAGGCATCACGGAAGACTTGCCGCGGCGCCCAGCGCCGCCGAGCAAGGCCAGTGGCCGCAAGCTTGCCGGCACAACAAAGGACATGGCAAGGCCCTTGCCTCGGCAAGGCTGCCACCCAACTCCAGCGCACCCAGTGACGCGTCATCACCAGGCCATCCCAAGGGCACGTGGCGAGGCACTACGCAACCATGCAGAGCGAGGTGGCAAACAGAGCGGACAGAGGCGCCATCGTGGCAACTGGAGGCTCACTTAACGGTCACTCCTCCTGCACTGTTGGGGCGACCGGACGGGCATTTAATGCCCTTGTCCCCTGCCGTCAGAGTTAGGTAGGGGCACTGTTGTCCACTGTTGCACCAACCTGCGCTTTTACATTTCTACCCCCTCTTCCTACGCTGCCACCTGTGGGTACCCCCTTCAGACTATAAAAGGGAGGCCCATGCGCACGTAGAAGGGGTTCGGTCCATTTGACACCCACAACACTACCATACGCTCGCACGCTCGAGCTATATCAAATAACCACACAAAGCAGCAGTAGGGGTGTTATCTCTCCGGAGAGCCCCGAAGCTGGGTAAAGATTGCCCGTCTCCCCGCGCGCGCCCAACCTCGATCTGCTCTGCGCACGACCCCCGCTCCCTTGCCGAACCAGAAGGGGCCCCCAAGTTCCCCTTAGGTGCTCGAGGCCACGGAGATACCAGAGCGCCCCGACATCTTTGGCGCGCCAGGTAGGCGGGCGTCGAGGTCGTGAGCATCTGATCCGGTCTCCATGCGCGCTACATCAGCGTCATCGTTAACATGCCACCTAAGAAGAAGCCTTCGGAGGTGGCCGCTCCGTCTACATCAGTCCCACCACCACCGCCAGAGAAAGCAAGCGGTGAAGTGGATGCCGGCGGAGGAGTGGGTGCCGCCGGTGGGTCTCGTGTCGTCACCAGATCCAAGAACAAGGCCCCGCAAGCGTCGGCGACGGTGCAGACGCCGCGCCCTTCCCAATAGGTACAAGGTCAACAATGCCCCGGTGCTCCTGGCACCGTGCTCGCATTGGAGCAAGGCCAAGCTGGTGGGTCGCGGGACGCTCGAGGTCAGCATGCACGCACGCATGCTGGCGCGAGTGAGGTGCGGTCGCCTGGACGAGGTGTTGCTCCTCCCAACCCGGTTGGGAGTCCGAGCACATCTCGCTCCTCGCGCCGCTCGTCGCCGCCGCCGCCCAAGATAAGAGAGAAGCGCCGCCCGAGCCCAGCTGCTTCTAGATTTCCCTCGATGCCACACAAGATCGACGACTGGAGGATGGCCATACACAACCTCATCGGTTTCGCCAGCGGCGATAAGCCCAGCGATCGAGCGCGTCGAGGCCCGGCAAGACGCCCGGCGCAGGCCAACGCCGACAGACGGCTGGGGTGCGCGGCGCTCCCAGCCCCAAAGGCCAAGATCGCGATTCGCCGGACCAACCTTGCGCCGACTCCACCGCGTCGTCGGACCCGCGAACTCGCCGTGATCAGCGCCACGTTCTCCAAGAACGGCAACACGAAGACGCTCGCACTCACATTCGAGGGCCAGAGAGAAGCGCGACGTCAATCTGAGCAGCGCGGGCCCATCGCCGACGCCGCGCGCATCCGGAGAACCAGCGACTTGCCGTGCGCGTGAGTTGCCCTGCGTTCACCGCGAAGCTGCGGCAAGTCCGATGGCCCAAAACCAAGAACTTCAAGCCAGATGTACCCGAGAAGTACGACGGCAGGATACACCGTTTGAGTTCCTCGGCATCTACACCATCGCGGTGCGAGCTGCCGGGCGCGACGAGAAGATCTCGCCAACTACTTCCCGCTGGTACTCAAGCCTAACGTCCGATCTTGGCTCATGCACTTGCCGGACGGCTCCATCTCTTCATGGGCGGACTGTGTCATCGGTTTGTCGGCGCCTTCATGGGTGGCCACAAGCCTCATGGCGGGAAAGTGACCTCCACTTGCTCGCCCGTAGGAGGAGGAGCCCTGCGCAAGTATATACAAAGATTCAGCCGGTGCAACGCAACATCCTGAGCGTCCACCCTGCCGCGGTTATTAGCGTGTTTCATCGAGCGTGCGTATCGCGGGATGAGGAGGAGATGGTGATGATCAAGATCAGAGATGTCGGCGAGCTCACGCTCTCGCCGACAAGTGTGCACGGGCTGAGGAGGGAGGAAAATCCCGGAGAGGTTGCGGGCGAAGGATCGGCGGTGAGGATGCCGCCCCGGCAAGGAAGAACCGGAGGCGGAACAATAGGAAGAGGAAAGCTAAGGATGTGCTAGCTGTTGAGCATTCCGGCGAGGCTGTAGCGGCCGCCGACAAGCAGGATGGCTCCGGAAAGCGTTATTGCAAGATCCACCGCACCAAAGGCCATGACCTCCAAACCTGCAAAAAAGTAGAGCAGATGGCGGAGCTGCAGAAAGCTGAATACGAGCGCCGCGATAAGGAGAGAGACCAGGGGGTGGTGGAGGATCCGGCAAGAAGCTTCCCGCCCGGGGAGGGAACCGCAGCAAGACCAAGACGCGGCAAGGAGACAGGCCTCCCCGTGGCCGCGACAAGGACGAAGACGAAGATGAAGACGATGAGATGGAGGAAGATGAGACTGAGGATCAAGAGTTTCAGAAGGCAACAGAAGTGTTATGCATCGACGGCGGCGCCTCCCTGCACACCTCGCACCGCCAACTCAAACAGTGGGTGCGAAGTGAATGCTGGTGAGCCGTCCGTCGAGGCGCCTGAGCCTCAAGTGGTCCAAGACGCCTATCGTCTTCGACGTTGAGGACCACCCTGATCGCATCACTGCGGTCGGGTGCTTGCCGATGTTGGTCTCACCAACAATCCGCAACCTCAAGGTCACGAAGATGCTGGTTGACGGCGGGGCCGGCCTGAATTTGATTTCCTACACAGTGCTCAAGAAGCTCCAGATCCCCGACAGCGAGCTTGAAGAGACTGACGCCTTTCAAGGAATAAATCCGGAAGGAGCCAGCCTAAGGGAAGATCACATTGCGGTGGCGTTCGCGGTGAGCTGAACTTCAGGATCGAGAGGGTCACATTCGGCGTGGCTGATATCCCCTTACCCTACAACGGGATACTCGGCCGACCCGCGCTCGCCAAGTTCATGGCGGCCTCTCACCACGCATACAATGTGCTCAAAATGCCTGGCCCGATGAGTGTCATTTCTGTCCAAGGCGACAAGAAGGATGCGGTCATCTGCGCCGACAAGATCTACCGGGAAGCAGCTGCTGCAGCAGAGCGCGAGCCACTTGCCGCCGAAGCTCCCCGGGGGAAGAAGAAGACCAAGTCCGGCAAGGGTAGCTCTGGTGCTCACTCCGGCAAGCGCATCTCCCCGGAGTGCTGCGCTGCCGTCGAGGACGCGCCATCGAGCTCCGCCGGCAAGTGCAAAAAGGTGAAGGTAACTTCACCGGAGACCAAGAAGGTGGCCGCCAAGGAGGACGGCACTGGTGGTACCTTCACCATCAGCGCCACGCTTGATCCTAAATAGGAAAGCGCGCTCGTTGCTTTCCTGCGGGCGAATGTCGATGTGTTTGCGTGGCAACCATCGGACATCCCCGGTGTTCCCAGGGAAGTAATCGAGCACCACCTTGCCGTCTGCCCTCACGCATGGCCCGTCAAGCAAAAAGTCGGAAAGCAAGCGATAGAGCGGCAAGAGTTCATAGCGGAAGAGATCAGGAAGTTGGAAGCAGCAGGACTGGTCCGTGGAGTACTCCATCCGACGTGGCTAGCCAATCCGGTGGTCGTACGCAAGGCAAATGGGAAGTGGAGGCTTTGCATTGACTTCACTGATGTTAATAAGGCTTGTCCCAAGGATCCATTTCCCTTGCCGCGCATTGACCAGATTGTCGACTCCACGGCAGGATGCGATCCGCTTTCATTCCTTGATGCATACTCAGGATATCATCAAATCTTCATGGCCGAAGAGGATGAAGAGAAGACCGCATTCATTACTCCATGTGGCACGTACTGCTTCGTACGGATGCCTTTCGGACTAAAGAATGCTGGCTCAACATTTGCGAGAGTAGTCAGTCATGCTTTTGAGCCGCAACTACACAGAAATGTGGAAGCTTACATGGATGACATAGTGGTCAAGAGCAAGGACAAAGAGACTTTGATCCAAGATTTGGACGAGACCTTCACAAATCTTCGCAAGATCAACCTCAAGTTGAATCCGAGAAGTGCGTGTTTGGAGTTCCTTCCGCAAGCTTCTCGGATTCTTCAGAATCCTGAGGGGATTGAAGCCAATCCCAACAAGATCAAGGCCATCGAGCAAATCGAAGCACCGAAGCGAGTCAAGGGCGCACGAAGGCTTGCGGCTGCGTTCTTGCCCTCAAGAGTTCATTTCAAGTCTCTCGAGCGCCCTGCGCGTTTTCAAAATCTTGAAAAAGGCGGGTCCAATAAAGTGGACTCCGGAAGCGGAGGCTGCGCTGCAGGACTTGAAGAAATATTTGTCCTCCACTCCAACACTTGTCGCACCTAAGCCACAAGAGAAGTTGCTGCTATATCTGGCGGCAACTAATCAGGTGGTTAGTGCTGCGTTAGTGGCGGAGAGAGAGGCGGATGATGAGCCAGCAGCTGCGGCATGCGAGTCCAGCGGAAAGCAGGGGGCTTCCCCGACAAGCTCTGGCCCGACAAGCCCTGATCCGGCAAGTTCTGGTTCCGGCAAGGATGGGTCTGCGCAGCCACGAGAAGGGAAACAGAAGAAGGTGGTGCAGCGCCCAGTTTACTTTGTCAGTTCCCTTCTACAGGGGGCTAGATCAAGGTACTCTGGTGTGCAGAAGTTGCTCTTCGGTCTCCTCATGGCCTCGGGGAAGCTGCGCCATTACTTTCAAGCACATGAGATCACGGTGGTCACTCGCTTTCCGTTGAAGAGAATATTGCAGAATCCAGAAGCAACAGGCAGGATTGTCGAGTGGGCACTGGAATTGTCAAGCTTTGGCCTCAAGTTTGAAAGTACTTCTACCATTCAGAGCCGGGCATTGGCAGAATTTATAGCAGAATGGACGCCAACGCCCGATGAAGAAACTCCAGAGAAGAGCATCCCCGTCAAAGAAGCAGGCAAAGAATGGATCATGTACTTTGATGGTGCCTTCTCGCTGCAAGGCGCCGGTGCGGGCGTACTACTTGTCGCACCCACCGGAGAGCACCTCAAGTACGTGATCCAGATGCATTTTCCCAAGGAGCAAGCAACAAACAATACCGCAGAGTATGAGGGCTTGCTTGCCGAACTCAGAATAGCAGCAGAACTTGGGATCAGGAAGCTTATTGTCAGGGGTGATTCGCAGCTCGTCGTCCGCCAAGTTAACAAGGATTATCAGAGTCCATTGATGGAAGCATACATTGATGAAGTGAGAAAGCTAGAAGAGCATTTTGACGGCCTGCAAATGGAACATGTTCCAAGAGCTCAGAATGACATTGCAGATGGCCTGTCAAAGTGCGCCGCACTCAAATTGCCTGTGGAACCAGGGATTTTTGTGCTCAAGCTGACTCAGCCATCTGTGACAGCATCGACTGGACAAAGCAAGAAAAGAAAGTTGATCACTGGCGGCTACTTCCCGGAAGAGCTCCCCGAAGCCGCCGCCAAGAAGATCCCCAAAATCAACACAGAAAGCGCTGAGGAGCGGTCTACTCCGACAAGCCTCAGGGCCTGTTTCGATGAAGCAAACGCCCCCGACAAGCTGTGTCCCGACACGCTTGCCGGGGAGCATCGTGCTCCGGCAGGATCCCAGATCCTTGCCGTGGAAGCAGATGTTCCCGCAGCAGCATTTGCGCCTTTAGTCCTTGTCGTCGAGCCTCAGGCTCCGGCATGGGCACAGCAGATTGTCCATTTCCTTCAAACAGGGGAACTTCCCGAGGAACAACAAGAAGCGGAGAAAGTAGCCCGGCAATCAAGTATGTACCAGTTTGTCGACGACATACTGTACAGAAGAAGATTCAACGGAGTGAAATTGAAGTGCATTTCACGGGAGGATGGACAGCAGCTGTTGGCAGAGATACATGGAGGCATGTGTGGCCACCACATTGGCGCGAGAGCACTTGCCGGCAAAGCTTTCCGGCAAGGTTTCTTCTGGCCGACAGCCCTCCAGGATGCAACTGCGCAAGTAACCAAGTGTGAAGCATGCCAGTTCCATTCCAAGCAGATTCACCAACCAGCTCAAGATCTCCAAACAATTCCTTTGTCCCGCCATTTTTGAGTGCAGGGGCTCGACATCCTCGGCCCTTTTCCCCGGTGTCGGGGCTTTGAGTACTTATGCGTTGCAATCGACAAGTTCACAAAGTGGCTGAAGTGGAACCGGTGAGGAAGGTGACAACGGTCGGCGATCAAGTTCTTGAGTCAATTGTTTGCCGTTTCGGAATCCCCAACAGGATCATCACCGACAATGGCACACAATTCACGAGCCGCACCTTCATGCAGTATGCCCAAGATCTCGGCACCAAGATTTGCTTTGCTTCTGTTGCTCACCCGAGAAGCAACGGTCAAGCGGAAAGGGCGAACGCTGAAGTGCTGCGTGGGCTCAAGACCAGAACTTTTGATAGGCTGCACAAGTGCGGAACAAATTGGATCGAGCAGTTGCCGGTGGTTCTTTGGTCGATCAGGACGACGCCAAGTCGAGCCACCAGCCAGACACCTTTCGCTCTCGTTTACGGAGCAGAGGCAGTTCTCCCCACGGAACTCGTATACGGGTCACCACGAGTGCTCGCTTATGATGAGCTTGAGCAAGAGCAGCTGCGACAAGATGACGCGCTGCTCCTCGAGGAGGATCGTCTTGAGCTCTTGGGCGAGCTGCTCGCTACTGACAAGCTTTGCGCCGCTATCATAGCCGCAAAGTTAACGCCGAGAAGCTTCGAGGAAGGCGACCTTGTTCTTGGCGAGTTCAATCCGCCAAGAATTCAAACAAGTTGGCCTTGAAGTGGGAAGGCCCTTACCGGGTGAAAGCGAGTCACTAGGCCGGCGTGTCCCGCTTTGAGACCTAAGATGGCGTTCGATGAGCAACTCACGGAACATAGAACATCTTCGCAAGTTTTACCCATAAGGCGCGGTTGCCGGACCCATTCCGGCAACCACTTTCTTTTGTACAAGCATTGCCGCTGTTGCATGTAACCCTTTGTACAAAGCCGGGCGCAGCCCCCGTGCGTAAATAAAGTTCGCGTGCTTCGCACATCTTGTCAAATTTAATGCATTATCTTCTTTTTGCATCTGTACCTGACACTCTGTGCAGCACACCACCCCGGTAAGCAATAGCGAACCTTAAGGTTCCATACAATTATTTTCTCTTCTTTCTTCTCATAGACAGAAGATTCCTCCGCCCACAAGTTCACCGGGGGGAAGGGAAGGTAGAAGTATGGAACAGGCGACGCTCGAAGGAATCTAGCCTTGCCGGGACGCAGAAGACAGAAAAGCTAAGTAGCCAAAGATTGAGCCTAGTCATTTTTAAAATTTTCAAGTTATATCCCTTGAGCGTTCGTGCCTTGTATGGAAAACCCGTGCGCGGAGGAATCGACTCGCGGCTAAGTTGCGCCCTTGCATTGTTTCCGAGCCCGCTCAACAATGCGGGTGAGTTGCAACTAGTCCCGACAAGATTCCTTGCCGGAGGCAGCATCGCCAGTGGGCTGCTGACGTTCCACACTCAGCAAGTGTGCTTGCCCCGGCAAGGTCCCTCAAAACGTAGGGTAAAAGCATACAAAGGACACAACAAAGCAAAGGGAATAACGTGGCAAGCAATGCCCAGAATAAAGTAATATTACAAGAATGACTTATTGTGGCACTGACCAAATTGTTCTCATAACCAAAACAGCAGCAGCGAGGAGAAAAGAAGAGAAGGGCGGCTTAATCCACGCGCCCGCCGTCGAGCCTCTTGACCTCGTTCACCTTGTCCACGATGGGCGCGACGATGGCCTTGAGATCCTCGAGGTCGGCGCCCTCCGGCAGCTTCTTGGTAGCACGGGAGAGATCGATGCCCGGGTTGCGAAAGAGGATCTTCACCAACACCTTCTCCAGAACCCCGGCACAGATCGCACGCGACTCGTCGGCCAGCTGCTTCGGGATCCTCTACCGGAGCTGCCGGAGAGCCGTCACCACGTCCTTGAAGAAGAGCGTGAGCTTGGCGCTAGGCTGGAGATTCCCCTCGGCGGGGTACCCGAAGCCCGTCAAGTTCAGCTCCGCCAGCTCCTCGTCAATAAGCGCGGCGATGTCGACGAGGCCGTCCGTCCAGAGCTCCACCGTGGCCTTGAAGGTGTTCTGAGCTTCGGCGGCTCTCGTCAGCAGCTCCACGTTTTCCTTGAGCTCTTTCCTCAAGTCGTCCTCCCGCTTCTTGGCGGCGTCCAGCGTCCGCGCCAAGGTGGATAGTTTCAGCTCCAGGTCGGCGCTCGAGTCCTTGGCGGTGTTCAGCTCCTTGATCCTCTCGGTGAGCTGGGCCTGCAGATCGCCATAGGCACACGCATCTTTCTCACGCTCGCATTGGAGTGTGGCAAGTTCATCGTTCTTCCTTGTCATGTCCGCCTCCAGCCGCGTCACCCTATCCTCCAAATTTTTCTTGGCGGCCTCGGCAGCCGCGGCCGCGTCCTTTGCCTCTTTGAGCGTCCCGCCAAGCGCTTGCTCTCGTGCCTCGAGCTCCTCTTCATGACTGTCCAAGCTGGCTTTCTTCTGCGTCAGCTCACCTTCCCGCTTGGACATCTCCTCGGCGGCGAGCCTTTGCTGCTCCTCGGCTTCGAATTTCTCCAGGATGAACGCCTCTTTGGCCTCGCCAAGCTGGGCCCTCTCCTCCGCGATAGATCGGAGGGCTTCTTGGTTACGGCTTCGGAGCTCTTGCGCATGTCTCTCCATATCAACTCCCGCCTGCGTGACAAGCGCTTCCCGGGACTCAAGCCTCGCTTGCCGGGCGCGGTAGAGTGACAACAGCTTCCGGAGCAGCTGCTCCTCCTCGGACTCGCCGCTGCTGCTGCTTGGCCTGTCAACCACTGCCAGCCCAGCAGAGGCAAGTATCTCCCCGTCGAATTCCTCCCCTTCAACCGGCGCCCTGGAGTTCGATGTCCAGGGGAGCTTGATATACACGCCCTCGACGGCCTTCAGGTAAGCGCCGGGTTGGGGCTCCTCGGAGTCCAGCGCTGCGGCAGCGGCGGATGAGCCGGCGGTCGGTGCAGCGCCTCGCGCTCCTGCATCCTCCGGGTCGCCAATACGGTCGCCGGACCCCTCGCCAGCCCTTGTACCAGCGGCCTTGGCGGCCTCTTCGCCGGCGGGCTCCTCCACGCCGGCCTCTTCCTCATCAGCGGCAGCATCACCAACATTGCCGCGCCCGTCCTCCTCGCCGGTGACCTCAGCTTCCATCGGGTCCCCAAGGGGAGGATCTGAAAGCGGGGAGAGGAAGGGAAAATCAGACAAATACCCAAAAGAAAGAAAGGGAAGAACCCCTGACGAGGAGGGTCACCTGTGCAGGGCTTCGTGATTGTGGGCCCCGTCACCGGGGCTCACTAGTTCCACCCCTTGCCGGAGATCCATTCCTTGCCGGGGAGGGCTCCCATAGCGGGGAGTCGGCCCTTGGTGGCGTAGTCGAGGCCGACGACACCTCCGGATCGGCCTCCGACTGCTCTGGTGGGCCTGTTCTGCTCCTGTGTACAAACGAGCCAACCACCCAAATGTCAGCAGAAGGAGAGGCACTCACACGCGCCCCGCAAAGGGAAGCGAACCAGGGCGCTTACGCTGGGGGCTGCACTGGGGGCTGCGGCGAGGAGAAGGGATCGGGTCCGTCAAGGTGGTCTCGGACGTGCCTTCCGTCGTCGCGACAGGATCATCCCCGATGTCGACCACGGGGATCCTGGCTCTCTTCGCCGTCCTATCGGCCAAAGTCCTGAAAAGAAGCAGAAGTCCATGAAAAAGCAAAATTAGATACGAGATAGGCAACAACGAAGAAAAACGAGTGCATAAAGGGGGAAGCCTTACTCCTCCTCGTCCTCTTCCTCCTCCTCCTCCTCATCGTCGTCGGAGCTCAGTGCGGAGAGGTCGAACTCCGGTACCCTCTCGGCGCGACGCGGCGGAGGAGTAGGCTCCCTCCGACGCTTGCCGCGAGCTGCGGTAGAATCGGGCGTGGCAGCCCGAGAAGATCCCGCCTCAGTTGCCGGCGCGGCCTTGGGCCCTCCCGCGGCAACCGAACTTGCCGCGGCGGAACGTGTCCCACGGTGCCGCGGCTGCTGGACGGCCTGCTCCTCTGCCAGCTCTCCGACTCGACGGAGGCGCCTTCTCGGTCAAAATTGGGGCTGCACTGTGGGTTCCGCTTGCGGCAAGCTACTCGAAGACGACTGGCCGCTCGTGCCCTCGGCGGGCTCGCCCGCCCCGGCCTCGGCCTCCCCTTAGCCATCGCCTTCTCCGGCAAGTTCTTCCCGGGCGGCAAGGCTTGCCGCCGCGGCTGCGTCCGCCTCCGCCAACGTGAAGCCAAACTCGCCCGCTGCGGCGGCTGCCGCCGCCTCTTCGGCCCTGCTAGCGATATACGCCAGCTCCTCGGCAGTGGTGGCGCGGGTGAGGAGTTTCTGCTCGTCGGAATTGACTGCCGCACCCAACAAGTCATCGAAGAATTGCTGCACAACCTCGGCAGCAGGCTCTATCCAGTTTGCACTTATCCCATGCGAGTCGCACTCTGGCATCATTGCGCAGATACGGTCGCGCTGGGAATTGTTGAACAAGGGGATGACGCCCTGTGCCAACTGGAACCACTCTGGATGATTGGGGTCATGCTTGAACATCTCCCTCAGCATCGCGCCAAGCTCCATGACCGTGAAGTTGAAGTTGAGGCCTGGGCGCAGCCTCATGAAATCCGCCGGGCCGCTGAACTGCCAGGCGGGCCTCCCCCTCGCTTGCAGAGGGGCGATACGGCGACGAAGGAAATTCGCGCCAACCGCCCCTGTTGTAAGTCCGGCATGCCTAAGCCGGAGGATTTGGGTGGTGGCGATCGTCAGCTTGGCGTCATCCGACGACAGGGCGCTCCAGTCGTTGCCGCGAACCACCCGGGTCTTGCGCAGCTTGGTGAACGACGGCGGATTGGCATCACAGATCCAGCACCACTCCGCCTCCACTCGTCCCACTTGCTGCGGAGCTCGGCCGACAAGTACACCTCCTTCATGCCCATCCGGGAGGTCCAGGCGATTCCACCAGCCAGCGGCTCCCCTTTCTCGGCCCGAGGAGAGAAATAGTGGCGGAAAAGGGCCACATTGGGGAGGATACCAACGAAGTTCTCAAAGAGGTGTGCGAAAATCGCCATGGTCAGAACAGCGTTGGGGGTGAAATCAAGCAGATGAAACCCGTAGGTGTTCATAATATCGCAAAAGAAATCGGAGAAAGGTGGACAGAGCCCGCAATAGAAGAACACAGGGAAGAAGTAGTACCCTTTGGGGCACTTCTTCGATTTGGAGGCCTCCGCGGAGAGCACCGGCGTGCGCGGGTGCGCCCGCGTCTCCGTCGACCAGAAGAGGTAAAACTCCGCCCGCAACGCCTCTGGAGTGAGCTCGGGGGGGAAAAATACCTGCTTCTTGCGCAGCGCCTCGAGCTCCAGCGCCTCGGCCGATTTCGCGGCCTTCGCAGCCTTCGTGGCCTTCGTAGCCTTCCCGGCCTTGAGCCATGGCAGAGGGGGGGGAGACGAAGCGGCGGCGGCGATGGGCGGTGGGCGTATTTTCCTCTCAATTCAGAGACGGAGGAGAACGGCGGAGCTTCGGAGGAAGGAGGCGCAAGTGGCGGAAGTGGGGAACGGCCCTGTTTCTCTGCTTATAAGCGGGGAATGCGAACGTTACGCATTTCCTAGGAATTAAGTATTGACCACGTTCTCTCCCACGACGCCGCAATCGACGCGTGCCGTTGCGGAGCGCGGTGGGCGCGGAGCCCGTTGCTATCACGGACCCGCCACGCAGCGTGCCGTGCCTTGTTTTGGGCTGGCCCAACAACCTTTCGGCACCGTGTATGGCCCAGCCGGGGGCTCTGTCGGTGTACTAAAGTAGGGGGTACCTTAGTACCCCGAACTTGTCACGGCAGCGATCGAAGCACGGGCGAGGCTTGCCGGGCACCCGGCAAGGCCCTCCGCCACTCCTTAGCACTGCCATTCAAGAACAAAGTACTAACCAAGAGAACGAAGGCCCCGGCAAGAGGAGCTTGCCGGGAAGGCCAACCGAGGCATCACGAGAAGACTTGCCGCGGCGCCCCGCGCGCCCCGGCAAGGCCCAGCGGCCGGCAAGCTTGCCGGCACAACAAAAGGACCGCGGCAAGGCACTTGCCGCGGCAAGGCTGCCACCCAACTCCAGCGCACCCAGTGACGCGTCATCACCAGGCCATCCCAAGGGCACGTGGCGAGACACTACGCAACCATGCAGAGCGAGGTGGCAAACGGAGCTGACAGAGGCGCCATCGTGGCAACCGGAGGCTCACTTAACGGTCACTCCTCCTGCACTGTTGGGGCGACCGGACGGGCATTTAATGCCCTTGTCCCCCGCCGTCAGAGTTAGGTAGGGCACCTTTGTTGCTTTATTGCACCAACTGCGCTTTACATTTCTACCCCCTCTTCCTACGCTGCCACCTGTGGGTACCCCCTTTAGACTATAAAAGGGAGGCCCATGCGCACGTAGAAGGGGTTCGGTCCATTCGACACCCACAGCACTACCATACGCTCGCACGCTCGAGCTAGATCAAATAACAACACAAAGCAGCAGTAGGGGTGTTATCTCTCCGGAGAGCCCCGAAGCTGGGTAAAGATTGCCCGTCTCCCCGCGCGCGCCCGACCTCGATCTGCTCTGCGCACGACCCCCGCTCCCTTGCCGAACCAGAAGGGGCCCCCAAGTGCCCCATAGGTGCTCGAGGCCACGGAGATACCAGAGCGCCCCGACACTTGCGTGCCTGGTTTGTCGCTCTTTAGAGTATCTCACACAAGGCTGCGGTGGCCTCTCTCTCTGTCACCGTTGGTCAGTGATCTGGTCGCATCCCGTCCGCCAGGGGAAAGGGAGTGCGGTGGCCTCTCTCTCTCACCGTTGGTCACTGATCCGGGCACATCCCATCCGCCGGGGGGAAGGGAGGAAGTGCATAGTTTCTCCGTTCGACAGCGCCGAAGCAGCAAATCCCGATCTGCGGTACACACCGTTCTCTCTGACCAAGCTCCGGCGCGGCAGGGCCTATGCCACCTGCTCGCAGATTCCGCCCGTCGCCGCTCACCTAGTTACATCCCGACGACCTCCAGGTATCCCCTCCGGCCTTGCTTCACCGCCCGTCTTCCCACGTCGCTGCATGGATCTTCCATAGTTCTTTGCCCAAAACGTAGCTCGTCTAGCGTACTTTCCATATTGCATTCTCGTCCTCACACCGTTTTAGACAAACACAACCGTGTTGTTATATTCCCTTAGGGCAAGGAATATGCTTCTTTTTTGTTGTTGCATGTGTCATCAACTGTTATTGGCCAGTAATTGTTTCCTTTCTACCTCTTTTTTGCAAACAGGGCTATTCATTTCACCTTGTTGTATTGCGACCTTTTGGTGAACTGCACAAATCACTTTTTTCTTAAGAGTGTTTTGTGCAGTTGTACTAAAATGTCACATGGGCAACGTCTCTACATTTCATTGCGACTACACAAAGGGAAATTGGTTTTGCTCTATCCTCCTCATCCAACTCCGAGCCTAATCTTCTCCAACTAGTTAGTCTTAAAAGAGACTACAAAGGTGACCGGCTTCTATTTATGTGTTTATTGTTTCATCAGCAGTCCTCTATTATCGTAATCACACTTAATATCTTTAGAACAGGGATGCTCAGCTCTATTTTAGTGGAACTGCACAAAATGATCGGAATGTTGCATGCTCCAGACAGCTACTTTTTTCCCAACATGCCTTGTTGATTTAGACAGAGCTGGGGGGACGTTGCTGCCAATGAAAGCATGGATAAATTTTAATTTAAACCTTCTCACAACTCTGTCTTCAGTTGTGATGTAATTATTAGCTCTGATCTGCTAATAATTGACATGCATTAGCAAGGAAGTTAGTTTTTTATTGTTTCCGAAAGAGCATCGATGGCAAGACACGTGAAACAAAAGCTGAAAGCTCACACCATTGTACAATTTCATGTCTCGCTCGAAAATGATTTGTATAGTACGTCAATTATGTAAACAAATGATGGAAGCTTGATAGCATTGCTAGAAGCCTCTTTGAGGGAGTCCTGGACTAGGGGGTGTCCGCACAGCCGGACTATCATCGTCGGCCGGGCTCCAAGATTATGAAGATACAAGATTGAAGACTTCATCCCGTGTCCGGATGGGACTTTCCTTGGCGTGGAAGGCAAGCTTGACGATACGGATATGTAGATCGCCTACCATTGTAACCGACTCTGTGTAACCCTAGCCCTCTCCGGTGTCTATATAAACCGGAGGGTTTTAGTCCGTAGGACGAACAACCATTACAACAATCATACCATAGGCTAGCTTCTAGGGTTTAGCCTCCTTGATTTCGTGGTAGATCCACACTTGTAATACACATCATCAATATTAATCAAGCAGTACGTAGGGTTTTACCTCCATCAAGAGGCCCCGAACCTGGGTAAAACATCGTGTCCCTCGTCTCCTGTTACCATCCGCCTAGACGCACAGTTCGGGACCCCCTACCCGAGATCCGCTGGTTTTGACACCGACATTGGTGCTTTCATTGAGAGTTCCTCTGTGTCGTCACCGATAGGCTTGATGGCTTCTTCAATCAACAACAACGACGTCCAGGGTGAGACTTTTCTCCCCGACAGATCTTCAGATTGGCGGCTTCATCGCAGGCCAATTCGCAGCTAACCGGAGCAGATCGAAGCTACGCCCCCGCCATCAGTCGATTTGAAGCCTAAACTTCACGGCCGACATCCGTGGGGACTTGATCTTCGACGGTTCGAGCCGCCGCCCGGCGTGCAGATGTCACGATGGGCATGATTTAGCTCTGCCGCCGGACAGTGCCCTGGTGGCCGCACACAAATCCGCTCCGACCCATAGTCCGGAGCCGATCTCGTAGATCGAGGACGGGTGGCTGGACACCGCCTCGGGAGCTGCAACTTCCACGGCGATGGAGCCGAACACTGACTTCGTCCCTTACAAAGCTCGTGACTCCGAGGTGCCGGACTCCCTGCCGGACTCCGAACCTCCCGCTCCCCTGCCAATCGAATCCGATTGGGCGCCGATCAAGGAGTTCACCGCAGCGGACATCTTTCAGCACTCACCCTTTGGCGACATCCTAAATTCGCTAAAGCATCTCTCGCTATCCGGAGAGCCTGGCGGACTACGGCCGGGATGGTTGGGATGCGGACGACGAAGAAATTCAAACCCACCCACCACCCACTTTGTAGCCACACCGTCGACGATCTAACGGACATGCTAGACTACGACCAAGACATCGATGGTATGGACGACGATGCCGAGACGATCAAGAACCAGTGCCTCACAGGCATCGGAAGACCACCTCGTCATACGACATATACATGGTGGACACCCCAAAAGATGGGGACGGCGAAGAAGCAAAGCAGAGGCAGATTCCTTAAAGAAACAGCCCAAGCGCCGACGTCGTGGCGCCGCTCTAAATCCGCCACAAGCAAGAATGGAGATTTCGGCACCGGAGATAATAACACCCCAGAGAGTGCCGAAGACAACCCCCTCCAGCAAGATTCAGCGCAGGAGGACGCAGAAGCAAGCCCCCACGAGAGAGCGGCAGACGAAGAGGTCGAGGATGATAATTACATACCACCCTCCGGAGACGAGGCAAGCCTCAAGGACGACGAATTTGTCATGCCCGAGGATCCCGTCGAACAAGAGCGCTTTAAACGCAGGCTAATGGCCACGGCGAACAGCCTAAAGAAAAAGCAGCAACATCGTCAAGCTGATCAAGACCTGCTGGCCGACAGATGGACCGAGGTCCTCGCGGCCGAAGAGTACGAACTCGAACGCCCCTCCAAGAGCTACCCAAAACGCAAGTTGCTCCCCCGACTAGAGGAGGAAGCATATATACCTTCATCACCAGCGCTGTCTGGCGGCACCGACCACCCGTGGTCGCGACAGAGAGGCACCTAGGCCCTCCACTAAGACCGCACTCGGCATCGCTCAAAAGTACGGCCACGAGGAACGCGCGGACTTGTGGGATATATTGGAGGACAAGGCAAGACAATCTAGATCTATTTATGGATCACGGGAGCCCCACGACCACGCATTTAATACCGTTGTGCGGATACAACAACTCGCCGGGCCGAACACAGCAGATAACGCTCTCTTGAGCTACGCCGTGACATTGCCCAATCTGAGGCGCCAAGCACACCCACTATGCTTCACAGACGAAGTAATGGATCATCAAATCCCTGAAGGGTTTAAACCCGTCAACATTGAATCCTACGATGGCACAACAGACCCCGCGGTTTGGATCGAATATTATCTCCTTCATATCCATATGGCCCGCGGAGACGATCTCCACGCCATCAAATATCTCCCGCTCAAGCTTAAAGGACCAGCTAGGCATTGGCTCAATGTAAGTGCATCTAGTGCCCCTTAGTGATTTTGGTGTATTGAAGACTTATAGGTTAAGTAACTGATGCGTTTGTGAGTGTACACAGGTCTATAAGTCTATGAGGAGTTTGATATTTACAGAAAAAGTCGACCCTCTAAAAATGAAGTTCTTCAACTCAAGACTTTGATATTTCAAGACTTTTCAAGACTTTGAAAGTGAAGAAATTGGTGTAACCTTGAAGCCTTGATATTCATTCGAGGAATATGAAGCGTGAAGACTTTTGTTTTCGTAGTTTCATTTTTCTTTCTTGAGTCATAGGAAACATCGTCTTTGTTAAGGGGGTCGAGGAAATACTAAGGAAAAATTACCATGTGATGCTCAACTCAAAATCCTACACCTACCAATCCCTTTGAGTGAAGCCATTGAAATCTCATACTGATTCAGTCAAATTCTTCAAAGGATGAGACGCAGTTCTTCCGTCATGATGACTTTCTTTCGATCGAGGAGTTAGGAATTCACCAAAGGCGAATTGCCTACAAAGGAGGAACATGATAGCCCCGAGGAATTTGAGAGTCAAATTTCCGACCGTTCTTTGTCTTCTTACCGCTGACCAAAATATCTTATCCACCTAACGGTCATATCATTGAAGGGCATTTATGTCTTATCATGTCGGCTGCTCCCTAGGCTATAAATAGCCGCCCCCTACAACCACTAGTCGGTTGGCTGCTCCGAGAGAACTTGACACTTGTCATTTGAGAGCAACCCATCCTCCGAGGACTTTGAGCGAAAATCATCTAGTGAGGAAAATCCCAAAACCAAACCCCCACAAACCCAAAGTGATTGAGCATCATCAAGAAATTGATCTGCGTGGATCCGACGCTTGTTACCTTTGAAGACTGTGCTTCTTCCAGACGGTTAGGCGTCAAGGTCTAGAGCATCCAAGAGGAATTGTGGATCGCCGAGTGACCAAGTCTGTGAAGGTTTGGAAGTCACCAAGACTTACCACGAGTGATTGGATGAGGCCCTGTGGTCTTAGTTCAAGGAGAATACGGTGAGGATGGGTGTCCTGAGTTGCGGCTCGAGATCGGGTGTCCGGATCTGTGTCCTCGAGTTTAAATACTCAGCCGCTCCAACCAGACGTATAACCGAGACAGCAGTTGGAACTGGTTTACCAAATCATTGTCTTCACCAACCGGTGGTTCTATTTCCTCAACTCTTCCATTTCCTCATTCATGTTGCATGTTGTTCATATCTCGTGCTTGAAGACTTTGATCAAGACTTTCACAAATTCCTCGTTCAATTTCTTCATCTGTTTGTCTTCATCTTGTTATCCTGTGTTTACGCTTTACGACTCTGTTCTAGTCTTCATTTCATCATCTTGACCGTGTGTGTATCCTATTATGTTTACCTCTGAGTACATATTCCGTGCAAGTAGTTCTTCGCTAAGGAATTTCCTCACCGCAAATTCTCTGAAGAATTTCATAAAATCGCCTATTCACCCCCTCTAGTCGATATAACGACTTTCAATTGGTATCGAGCAAGGTACTCCCTTGTTCTGTGTGATTTTGGTTTAACCGCCTGGAGTTTAGTTATGTCGACCACAGGTATGATCAAAGTCTCGGCTGGGTGTCCTACATTTGATGGAACGGACTACCCCTACTGGAAGAACAAGATGCGAATGCATCTTGAGGCAATTGACAATGATCTCGGTATGTTGTGGAAAATGGTGTCCCTCTCACATCAAACACCGACCGCTACCAATGTGAAGAGATTCAAACAACTCGATTCTCAAGCTTAAGAATATCATCTGTGGCCATCCGAGCTAAGGACAAGATGGAAGAGTGAGTGCTTTGGAAACCGCTAAGCTTATACGGGATAGGCTGTCCAAAGTAAATGAAGGAGTCTCAACTCAGCGTGACTCTCGAGTCAATGTTCTTCGAATCTCTTCAACCGCTTCAAAAGACTCGACAATGAAAATGTCCAACAAACCTTTGATCGCCTCATCGACATCTCAAATGAGCTTCAAGCCCTCGGTGCCACGACATCACCGATCATGAAGTTGTGAAGAAACCGCTAAGATCGCTTGATTCCTCATTTGATACTGGGACCGATGATACAAGAACGTCGACTACAAGTCGCTTGATCCTGCCGATATCCTCGAAAGGCTTAACACTCACGAAGTTCCACTTTTGCTCAAAAGAGAGATCTCTATGGCTCAAACTATGGCAAACCACGTGCCTCAAGGCTAAGGTTGTGTCGACTCAATGTGAGGATTACGGTAGTAGCCTTGGTGATCCCAAGAACTGAGCCAGATCTAGCTCGCTTGTGAAGAAATTCCGAAGTTCACAAGACGTGGTCGCTTTGGAAAACCCTCAAGAGGAAATGATTCTTCATCCAGTTACTACAAGAGAAGACTTTGCCACAAATGCAAGAAGCCTGATCACTATATTCAAGATTGTCCTCAGTGGGATAAGTAAATGAAGAAGAAGAAATACAAGGATTACAGTTCTGATGATATGAAGAAAAAGAAGAAATCGTCAAAATCTTCTTCATCAAAACCCTCTAAGTCTTCATCTCACAAGAAGGGCAGCTCCAAGAAAGCTCGGGCATTCATTGGCAAGGAAATGGACTCTGAAGCTGAATCTGAGGAAAATGATGAAGAGGAGGAGTCTGAAGAATCTGAGTCTGGTGTGGCGAGTCTGGCCGTTGCTACTACTTTCGTCAGCAAGTCCATCTTCAACATCAAGAAACCGACTCCACCGACAAGCCCGATGAAGATAATGATGGCTACGCCCCACCTATTGCTTCATGGCAAAAGGAGCTAAGGTACTCAAATACAACTCCTCGACTCTAGTGAAAATGAATCGATGAGGATCTCAAGCCCAGCTACTCTAAACTTGCAAAATTGCTGTGAAACAACAACGGGCTCTTGAAAAGGTTCAAAACATGCTAGATAAAAGTGATGATATGTTGGGTGAAGAAATGGATCGCACTAAAGCCCTCGATGAAAATCTTCAGAGACTTGGTCTAAGTATGATAACCTTCAAGGTCATCATAACTCTCTCTTGTCTGATCATGAGAAACTTTCTTATGAATTTCTTCAAGAAAAGCAAGATCATGAGAAGCTTTCTCTTGAAGCTATTCAAAGAAAGGCAGATCTTGAAAAGCTAAGAGTGTGTTATGAAGATCTTCAGAAGGAGCGCGATTCATTACTAGCTCAACAAATCAGCGCTTCTCAGGAAGAATTTGTTCCTCCATGCTTAAAGTGCATTGAACGTGAATCTGCTAATTCTTCACCTGAATGTTCAAATGCTTCAAATGTTACAGATTCTTCATCTGCCTCTACTATTACTAATTCCTCATCTAAGGACATTGCTAGTATCACTGACAATCCAGGGCTGAAGGAATTGTACATGACAGGCATGTACAAAAGCCTCAAAGGGCATCAGACACTTTGTGATGTGCTCAAAAAGCAGATCGTCAATAGAAACCCTAGGAAAGAGGGTATTGCCTTTGAGAGGAAACTCAATGCCGATGGAACATATTGGAAGCCTGAGCAGTACCCCAAAACCTCATGGGTTGCTGCAAAGGGACCTCCAGTTGATCCATCTAACTTATCTGGCTTTACATGTGAATCTACTCATTCTTCTGATGAGTCATTTGACTCCAACTATAAATTGTTCAAAAATCAAAATGGTGAAGTATTTGCTAGATATGTTGGCACTAACTGCAGGAACGGTTCCCCTATGAAGAAAAACTGGGTTCCCAAAAGCTGTGTTGAAAGTCTTCAGATGAATGTCCTCATGACACCACCTGTGAAGAACAGGAACCCCAGATCAAATTCTTCATATGGACCAAATTCTTCACGAGGATCAAATTCCTCAACTGGATCAAAGTCCTCATATGATTATCATCGTGCTAACAGCTCTGTCTCACAGGGTAGAGCTAAGGGCTATGAATATGTGCATTATTCTTCAAACCATTATGTTCATAAGTCCTCGAAGAATTTCTCTGCTTATTCATATGCATACCCTAACCCCTCTCATGCTAAGCTTAAAAGGTTTGGCATCTTTGCCACCTTTCTCACATGGTGCTCGCAGGATGATGAACTCTTTGCCACCCTCCGGATGTGGGTGGTGAAGAAAAGAACTAATCTCTTCTGCGAGGTCAGGTCTCGGACGTGCTCTAACGTCTCAAGAATTTCTTGGGGACGACAAAATGCCCGAAGGACGCAGCAAATCATGATGAAATGAACTTTCATTTCACACGTCCTCATACTGCTATATCTGTTTACTACTTGATGAAATTCATCTGATGAACTTGATATCATATTCTTCACTGATGAAGCATATGAGATTGTAAGCTACACTAATTCATCTGCATGATGATCAACCCAAAACCACTGAACTCCTGATGGATTCATATACCTAGGGTAGGGTCATAGGCCTGACCTAAACGTCCTACCCAAGGGCACTCGTAGAAGAGATCATCTTCCAGTCGACCAAAGAGGAATCCACTCGACCGGACTGGAAGGACTCGACCATGGAAGACTCACTCGACCATGAAGGCTCACTCGACCACCAGAAGGTCAGAAGGCATTCCGCAGCGCAACGGTTTGCCAGTGAATAGACTTAATGATAGTTAAAGCGCTTTATGAGGGGCGTTACCAGTAACCCCCCTGGCTTAATGTACTTTAATCCCTCCATTATGTGGGCTGGCTGGGGTCCTGGCGCACTCTATATAAGCCACCCCCTCCACAGATAGAGGGGTTCAGATTCTTGTAATACTCATACTCATAATCCACTCGACCGCCTCGGGGCTCCGAGGCGAGGGCTGTTACTTCCTCGAGAAGGGCTGAACTTCGTACATCTCTTGTTTCCACAACTGCTCCATAGCTAGGACATCGCCTCTCCCTTACCTACCCCTACTTCTCTTTGTGGGACTTAGAACCACGACGGTTGGCGCCCACCGTGGGGCAGGTGTTTTAGTGATTTGTGGAGAAGTTGCAGTACTTCAGTACCTTCATCATGATGACTGCTGGAGTTTTGGGTGAGGCGCGAGATCCGTCTCGGTGCTCTCACTTTTGTCGCCGACGACTCCGCATGGCTCAGGAGGCCCTCTTGACATCGAGGCGCTCCCGTCCATGGGCGGCGACTTCTTCCGTGCATGTGTTCGCGGCGTTCTGCTGCGGCAACCGTCGACCCGTGCGGTCGACTCCTTTATCAACCGCCGCCGGTCTCCCACCAGTATAAGCGCTCTGGTCGGTCGAGGCTTCAGCGGTGGGTGAAGCACGCGGTGGCTCGTCGGACAGCCACCGCTCAGTTGCGCAATCGAGCCCGACGAATCCCTCTGGCTGTTCGATCTGTCGACCGGCTCCGTAGAAGCGCATCCGAGTGTGATAGCAGTGATCCTGCGGCGGAGATCCTCATGGTCGACGGCCCTCGCGATCCTCCCGGCCGCCCGCACGCGGTGGGGCCGCCGAGGAGGAGACCCCATGCAAGAGCACGAAGAATACCAGCCCGAGACACTCGACTCTCTGCAGAGAGAAGAGCTTCGTCGCAGAACATGGATGCATTACATACTCCTATCGCCGGAGAGACCACGAGGCTCGTGCCTTGGAGGAGGCACGCCATTAATGTGGTGAACGCGCTCGCTGGAGAATCTTCAGCGAGCACTCGGACGAAGCAGCGACAACGACTCGAAGCCGACGCCGTCTCTTCCGCCGACTTCAGGTATACCGTGACGCCAGATTCAGAATTTAGCGGTACCTTCTCGATAGCGAGTCCATTCAGCCGCCCGGTCGGAAGTGGAAGAGGCTTGCAGCAGATCAGAGATTTACTCCGAGCGGCAGGCGACCAGAATTCAGCCGTGTCGCAGTCGCGCAACAGGATTCACAGACGATCCGTCGCTGCGAACACCGTCCAGTCGGCTCACAGCCCTAGATCGCCTCCGCGGCGAGAAGGGCGCGACGACCGGCGAGAGCAGCACGGAGACTGATTCGACCGAGATGACAGGCGTCGAGTGCCCCTTTCCCCTCCGAGGGAAGGGTCGTACGCTCCTCGGCGACAAGATGGCGTCGAGTGCCCTTTCCTCCGAGGAAGGGTAAATGCGCTCCATGGCGACAAGATGACGACGACGATTGAAGCAGGCGAAGGGTTCGGTCGACCCCAGAGAACGAGGCTTTGATCGCGATCCATTATCGTGCAAGGCCTGGTCGACCGAACGAGCCCATCGAGGCGGACCGAGAGGATGCACCCACCAGCAGTCGAGTGCATGTCTACGGTCAGAGTGTTTTAGCGGGGCTATCGAGCCGCGATGATCCCCTAATTTCAGATTAGCGGCGGAGTCAGCAAGTTCCTTTGGGAATCCAAGCACAAACTTGGCTCGAGGATTACCGAGTGGCTGTTCAGATTGGTGGTGGGAATGATGAGGTGGCCATGAAGCATTTGCCCCTCATGTTGGAAGGTTCGCGGAGCATGGCTGAGCCAATTACCTAACAGCAGCATATATACTTGGGAAGATTTGTCCCGAGTGTTCGTCAGGACTTTTGAAGGTACTTGCAAGCGACCGGCTGGTTTGACAGAGCTGCAAGTTTGTGTGCAGAAGGCCAATGAAACTCTCCGAGAATACATTCAGAGATGGATTACCTTGCACAATACTGTGGAAAATGTGTCCGACCATCAAGCGGTTTGCGCCTTCAAAGATGGCGTTAAAAACAGAGAATTAAGTCTGAAGTTTGGTCGAACCGGGGACATGACCACCGAGTCGAATGATGGAGATTGCTAGCAACACGCCAATGGCGAGGAAGAAGACCGACTCAAGCGGCAAGTACAAGCCAAGCCGATCGGAGAAAGGAAATTCGTCGGAAGCGAAGCGAAAAGCCGAGCCAAGCAGCTCTGGAGAGGCCCCGCCGTGACTCGGGGAAGTTCAAGGGAAACCCAAAGGATCACGGAATCAAGAAAGTGAAAGATAAAGAAGGAAATGGCGTGATGGATATGCCATGCCATATTCACACGAAGAAGGATGAAGAGGGCAACATTATTTACCCAAAACACACCACTCGCCGATGTCGACTCTCGATCCAGCAGCCAGGGAAAAGCAGTCTAAGGACAAGGAGAAGGAGCGACAAGGCGGAGACAAAGAGGACGGTGAGGAGGAATACCGCATGTCAACTCCACTCGATGATCTTCGCCGATGTGGAAAGTAAAAGTCGTGAAAGTCATCAACCGGGAGGTGAATATGGTTGCCCAGTTAAGCCAAGTTATGTGAGGTGGTCCCAGACACCCATCACATTCGACCAATCTGATCACCCGACTCACATTGCCACCTGGGCGGCAAGCGTTAGTGGTCGATCCGATTGTCGAAGGCACTCGGCCGACAAAAGTGCTGATGGATGGTGGTAGTGGGCTGAATTTGTTATATGCGGATACTTTGAAAGGATGGGCATTCCGATGTCCCGATTGAGCGCCCGACAATATGAGTTTCCACGAGTCATACCAGGAAGAAGGCCAACTCACTCGTTCAAATAGCCCCGGCGTGGTTTTGGCGATTCCAAGCACTTAGGAAAGAAAAGTTGACCTTTGAGGTTGTGGATTTTCAGAGTGCATACCACGCCATTTTGGGAGGCCCGCCTACGCACGATTCATGGCCCGACCATGCTACGTGTACCTCAAACTGAAAATGCCAGGACCCAAAGGAGTGATCACTGTCACCGGAGATCGGAAGAAGGCAGAAGAGTGCTTTCAGAAGGGCTCGAAGATTGCCGACTCCCAAGTGTCAGCGGTCGAATTCGACGAGTACATGCAAAACGCAGATCCGAGTGATTTGCTACGATCTAAGAGGCCAGCCACAGAGTCCACATTCAAATCGTCCGGTGAGACAAAGCCAGTTCATATTCATCCGACTGATCCCGATGCAGCCCCGACCCACATATCCACAACACTCGACTCGAAATAGGAAGAAGCGCTCATCCAGTTCCTCCGTGAGAACTGGGACATTTTGCATGGAAGCCACGACATGCGGGTGTTCCTGAGGAATGGCTGAGCATCGCCTCCGAGTCGACAAGACAGCGAAACCAGTCAAAGAGCATCTTCGGCGGTCCGCCGTCCAGAAGAGAAAAGCTATTGGTGAAGAAGTGGCTCGACTATTGACGGCAGGATTTATCCGAGAGATTTACCACTCCGAGTGGCTCGCTAATGTTGTCATGGTCCCCAAGAAGGATAACTCACTCCGCATGTGCATTGATTTCAAGCACATTAATCGGGCCTGCCCGAAGGATCATTCCTCTCCCCGCATCGATCAAATTGTTGACTCAACCGCTGGGTGTGAGAGAGTGTCTTTTAGACGATATTCGGGTATCATCAGATCCGTCTGTATGGACCCGATGAAATAAAAACAGCTTTCATCACTCCATTCGGGTGCTTCTGCTATATCACCATGCCATTCGGCCTCAAGAATGCCGGAGCCACATTTATGCGAATGATTCAGAAGTGTCTTCTCACCAAATCGGTCGGAATGTGGAAGCGTATATGGATGATATAAATCGTTAAGTCGCGAAAAGGTTCCGACCTGCTTGCCGACCTCGCCGAAACATTTGCCAACCTCAGAAGGTACGATATCAAGCTCAATCCGTCAAAGTGCACATTCGGAGTTCCTGGTGGAAAGTTACTCGGTTTTCGTTTCGAACGAGGATCGACGCTAACCAGAGAAGATCGGCACTATTCTCCTAATGAAACGCCTGCGGCGAAAGTGCACGACGCCCGAAGCTTCTTGGATGCTTGGCGCTTTAAGTCGATTCATCTCACGACTCGGTGAAAAGGCATTACCTCTTTACCGATCGATGAAGAAGGCCGACAAGTTCGAGTGGACTCCGGAAGCGATGCAGCGTTTGCCGAGCTAAAAGCTCGCTCTCCACCCAGCCGGTGCTTGCTGCTCCAATCAGCAAAGAGCCTCTGTTGCTTTACATTGCAGCCCTCGGACTAGTTGTCGGATTCAGGCTTACGGTCGAAGGGAAGAAGAAGGAAAGACCTTCAAAGTTCAGCGCCCGGTGTATTATTTGTCTGAAGTCTTGACTCCATCCAAGCAGAGATATCCTCATTATCAGAAGCTTGTGTATGGTATATACATGACCACGAAGAAGGTTGCTCATTATTTCTCCGATCATTCTATCACGATCGTCGTGACGCTCCTTTATCGAGATCTCGCACAACAGAGACGCAACCGGTCGAGTGGCTAAATGGGGATTGAACTTCTTCCCTTGATATCAAATTCGAGGCAAAGAAAGCCATTAAGTCCCAGGCTATAGCAGATTTCCTTGCCGAGTGGATCGAACAACAGCAACCGACTGAAGTTCACTCGGAGCATTGGACCATGTTCTTCGACGGCTCCAAGATTTGAATGGTTCAGTCTTTGGGTTGTTCTGGTTTCCCCAGAGGAGATAAGCTTAGGTATGTGCTCCGATTCATTTTGATTCCTCCAACAATGAGGCAGAGTATGAGGCCCTCTTATATGGATTGCGCATGGCCATCTCACTCGGCGTCCGTCGCCTGATGGTTTATGGCGACTCAGATCTAGTGGTCAATCAAGTGATGAAGGAGTGGGACGTGAGAAGCCCAGCTATATTCGGATCTTGCAATGCAGTGAGGAAGCTGGAAAAGAAGTTTGAGGGGTTGGAACTCCATCACATCCCCCGACTGAAAATTCAAGCAGCAGATGATCTGGCGAAGATAGGGTCCAAGAGAGAAACCATTCCGAGTGGTGTGTTTTTGGAACATATACACACTCCGTCAGTCAAAGAAGATCCCTTCACAGAGGAAGCTCCGCAACACAAGAGTGCCACGGACTCGACTGAGGTTGAGGTCCCGGCCGTGGTCGACTTGGTCATGGAAGTTCTAGTGGTCACTCCCGATTGGACAATTCCATACATTGCGTATATTCTGAGAAAGGAACTCCCAGAGGATGAGGAAGAGGCTCGGCAGATCGTTAAATCGATCCAAAGCCTTTACCGTTATCAATGGGCAATTTATAGAGCCCAGCGACAGAGTCGGACAAAATGCATAACGCCGGAAGAAGGTCGAGTCATACTCAATGACATCCACTCGGGGACTGTGGTCACCATCGTCCTCTCGGACCATTGTAGCCAAAGCATACCGAGCCGGATTTTACTTGGCCAAGAGCAAATGAGATGGCGAAGGAAATAGTGGACAAGTGCGAAGGATGCCAATTCTACTCCAATATGTCACACAAGCTGCGTCGCCTTGAAGACCATTCCACTCGTCGGCCCTTCGCAGTGTGGGGTTGGACATGATCGGTCCCTTGCGAATGGGTCGGAGCGGTTTCACGCATGTCTTGGTAGCGATCGACAAGTTCACTAAGTGGATTGAGGCTAAGCCAATCAAAAACTTGATCTTTGGTATCGCTGTTTCCTTTGTCGAGGGTTGGCGTTCAGGTATGGAGTCCCGCACAGTATTATCACGGATAATGGGTGAATTTTGACTCGGAAGAATTCAAAGATTTCGCAACTCCCAAGGCACACGAAGTCGACTATGCTTGATCGCCCATCCACGATCGAGCGGACAGCGTAACGAGCCAATGGATTAATCCTCAAGGGTGCGAAGCCCCGATTGATGCGAGATCTCAAGCATGCGGTGGAGCTTGGGTCGACGAACTTCCTTGATGCTTTGGGGATTGCGGACCACGCCTAATCGGTCGACTGGGAGAACTCCTTTCTTCCTGGTTTATGGAGCAGAAGCAGTTTTACCGAGTGATCTCCTCCACAATGCTCCACGAATTGAACTTTATAATGAAGCAGAAGCTGAGCAAAGCGTCGGGATGCATCGACCTCTGGAAGAGGAAAGGAAATGGCTCGATCCGCTCGACCATTTACCAAGCAAGACTTGCGGCGCTCAGACGCCGTAAATGTGAGAGGTCGAGCCTTCCGGGAAGGAGATCTGGTCCCGGGTAGATCGCGAAGCAACATAAGCTTGCTCCCTCCTGGGAAGGACCCTTCATCGTCACAAAGGTTCTCCACAATGGGGCGTGTCGTCTCTACAATGTCGAACACGATATCGATGAGCCCCGAGCTTGGAATGCGGATCTGCTCCGCCCGTTTTACACTTAAGGTTTTTTCACTCGGAAGAGTTGTAATAAAATATTCCTGTAGCTCACGAGCTTTGAAGTAATAGTGTCATAATTCCTTCATAATTTTTGTCACTCTTTATTTTTCGTCGAGTAAAATTTTCCCCCAGTGGGTGGCTTAGTCGCGAATCCGTTTCGCCTAAGTTATTAAAATCCTACCGAGTGGTAAGCCAGACTTCCACTCGGAGGCTTAGCTGCAGCTCAGTGCTCGCCTAAGATATAAAAATCCTACCGAGTGGTAAGCCAGACTTCCACTCGGAGGCTTAGCTGCAGCTCAGTGCTCGCCTAAGATATAAAAATCCTACCGAGTGGTAAGCCAGACTTCCACTCGGAGGCTTAGCTGCAGCTCAGTGCTCGCCTAAGATATAAAAATCCTACCGAGTGGTAAGCCAGACTTCCACTCGGAGGCTTAGCTGCAGTCCAAGGACTCGCCTAAGTATAAAGTATGCTAGCAAAGAAAACGAGGCGCAGGTCGACTGCGACCTTCTCTTCCGAGCTACACCATAAATATGATGCGATTGCAAGGAAGACGAAGTGCCGGTCGACTGCGACCCTCTTCTCCGAGCTTCGACACAAATACAACGAAAATCCTACCGAGTGGAGAGCAAACCTCCCACTCGGGGGCTTAGCTGCAGCCCAGTGCTCGCCTAAGATAAAAGAAATCCCACCGAGTGGAGAGCAAACCTCCCACTCGGGGGCTTAGCTGCAGCCCAGTGCTCGCCTAAGATAAAAGAAATCCTACCGAGTGGAGAGCAAACCTCCCACTGGGGCTTAGCTGCAGCCTGCTGCTGCGCCTAAGGTATAAGAAATCCCACCGAGTGGAGAGCAAACCTCCCACTGGGGCTTAGCTGCAGCCAGTGCTCGCCTAAGATAAAAGAAATCCCACCGAGTGGAGAGCAAACCTCCCACTCGGGGCTTAGCTGCAGCCAGTGCTCGCCTAAGGTATAAGAAATCCTCACCGAGTGGAGAGCAAACCTCCCACTGGGGCTTAGCTGCAGCCCAGTGCTCGCCTAAGATAAAAGAAATCCTACCGAGTGGAGAGCAAACCTCCCACTCGGGGCTTAGCTGCAGCCAGTGCTCGCCTAAGATAAAAGAAATCCTACCGAGTGGAGAGCAAACCTCCCACTCGGGGCTTAGCTGCAGCCCAGTGCTGCGCCTAAGGTATAAGAAATCCCACCGAGTGGAGAGCAAACCTCCCACTCGGGTGCTTAGCTGCAGCCAGTGCTCGCCTAAGATAAAGAAATCCTACCGAGTGGAGAGCAAGCCTCCCACTCGGGGCTTAGCTGCAGCCAGTGCTGCGCCTAAGGAGTAAGTCATTGCAGTGGGCACCTCATTGTTAACACTGCAAAGAGCAATTCAAGCCAAGAGCAATCATTTCCAAACATCCGGTCTAAATTTAGGTCGACACCTAAAATAACCGAGAGTGCTCAGGCGCTAAGCCTGTTAAAGTTTTATCGGTTACAACTTCACTCGGCATACCGAGGCAAATTTAAGAGCAAACAAAGTTTTTTACCCCTCCTGTGGAGGGCTGGATGGAGCAACGAACTCGTCAAGATCAATCCCGTCGGCAATCCGCGTGGCAGCAGCAATGAAAGTCTCCATGAAGACCCTGAAGTCGTGCTTTTTGGTGTTGGCCACTCGGAGAGCCGCCAGCTTATCTTCTCGGGCATCCTTGCAATGGACTCGCGCCAGACACAGGGCGACGTCTGCACCACACCGAGCCGAAGACTTCTTCCACTCTTGCACTCGGTCAGGGACGGCGTTTACTCGAGCCATCAATGACTCGAGGTCATTTTGGAGTGTCTCACCAGGCCAGAGCGTCGAGTCGATGCGGGACGTAGCAACCTTCAGTTTTGCGAGATAATCCACGACAGCAGCAACACGGGACTCCAGTCGGAAGATGTTCATGGCAGTTTCATGATTCACTGGAGAATTGGCGGGGTCAAGGTTCGTCTCCAGCTGGCTGGTTTCTTCTTCAAAGTTGCGGCAGAACTCTGCAAAGACAAAACTCAGAATCAGGCAAATAGTCGAATGGGAACATAACAGTTTGGAGAATTGGTCGAGTGAAGAAGATTACCTTCGAGCGTAAGGAACAATTTCTTCGCAAGACCACCCAAGAAGCTTTCCAACTCGTTCTTCTTCCCAGCCATTTGGAGGACCTTCTCAGTCAGAGTCTTCTTGTCAACCTTCATTCGTTCAACATCCTTGCTGGCAATAGCCAGAGCAGCCTTCAGATTGGCGTTGTCCTGTTCGAGCTTGGCGACTGAGGCCAGTTTTTCATCAGCAAGCTTGATCTTTTCAGACAGCTCAAGCTCTTTCTTCCTTTGGGCCTCCTTCACCTTGCCTGAAAATCGCAGCAAAGTCAAGCTTGAAGCAAATGAGGGGAGAAAAGAGTCGTCGAAATCTCACCAAACATACCTTTGGTCTCCTCCTTCGCCTTCGTCAGATTCTCATGCACTAGCTTCAAGTCCAACTCCAAGCTGAATATGCTTCGCTCCATTCGAAGATAGCGTGCGCAAGATCACAAGATTTCTCTGAAGAGTCAGTTGCAAAAATATCGAGATAATTCACTTCGAGTGAATAAAGAAGAATTGTGCGTTTCTAAGACTACAGTCGAATGCAAGCATTCGACCGTAGTCTCGGGGACTACACCCAGTGGGTGCACTCAGCGTGCCCCCACTGGTCTTATTCAAGACATAGTCGACCAGTCGACCAAAAAAAAAAAGTCGATCAGTCGACCAAAACTTCTTCAGATTTGTAATCAATCGCGTGATCGACCCACGATCTCGGGGACTACACCGGTGGGTGCACTCAGCGTGCCCCCACGGTCTCGTAAACCCATTCGTTTCATTGAGTGAGGATCAATATTTATTTATGAAGCCTAAGACCGATCGCCAGTGATCGACCTTAGCCTTGGGGACTACACCGGCGGGTGCACTCAGCGTGCCCCGCCAACAAGGAGTTTTTACCAACACACCCGGTGGGTGGCTGCTATAATTCGAAAGAGAAGTTTTGATAGCATATCCTATGAGTAATGTGGTGGTCGACCGACTGAACATTGCTCTGAAGGCGAGCTGGCATCGTGGCGGCTTGGCTCGCATTCGACGATCTTCACCGCTCCATCATGATCCTCGCTGACAGATTGCCTCCTTAGCAGCATCGGCCTGGTCCTCCGGGCGTGGTGCGTGGTGAAGATCGAAGGTTGTCCAGCACTCGACGAAGTGGGCGAGCAGACGGTCGGCGGCACCGCGAAGGTCACGGTATGTCGAGTGCCGCCTCTCCTTCCGGTCACGACGGTCTCGGGCGCCGTCGCACCTTGGGCTTCTCTGCCAGTAGATGCCTTCCTGCTCCTCCTAGCCCTCAGTGGCTCCTCATCCTCATCATCGTCGTCAGGAAGAGTGATGATGTCATTGGTTGGAGCTTCAGAAAAGAGTTAAAGTCAGAAATCTTGAGTCAGTCGACTAAGAACAAGAATTAAGGATATAGTACCAGGATTTGAGGTGGCGGCGTCTTCCATCTCATGGTCGTCAGCCTTAGCTGAGGTTTCAGAAGTCGCAGCGCTGAAAATCCAAAGAATCAGTCGACCGATTCAAGTATCAACCAGAGATAAAATTTATATAGAACAAGAAGATCTAAGCAATATGTTTACCCTGAGATGGTGGGGATGGACACTTTCATTTTTGGCAAAGGCTTGGTTGTCCTCGGCGGAACTACCTTCGCCTGCTTTGGCGCTTTCTCAGTCGGCACCGGTGAAGCGGTTCGATGGCGTTTGGTCGACTACGAGACAGTCGCAACTCCCTTACCGCGTTCAGCCGAAGGGTCGTGCACAAGTTTTGACCGCCTTTCAGAGCGCGGTGGTGCGACTTCCTCCTCTTCATTCTCGTCATCATCATCCTCGTCATCATCATCATCATCGTAAATGCGTCTCGCAGCGTCGAGTCCCACTCTTCGACTCTCGCCTCCACGGCTTCCCCCTCCTCGCCGAATCTGGGCGCCATTGGGCATTGAGTATAGCTCGGTGAGGGCTCGAAGTATCAAGTAGAGTTCGATCGACCAAATTCTGAAGCATACACAGCAGATATACAACGGAAAGCAGAGCAAGTGTACCTTATCCGAGCGTTGTCACGGTCAAGTGGAGAGATCCTCCGAGATCGCGAGGATTGTCCTTGTTCGATGATCGCGCCATCCATCTTTCCACTACTGAGATCGTCGATCGCCTCCGGGTGGACGCGAGTCTCATCTTCGTGCCGCTATATAGCCACATACAGTGACTCCGGAACTGAAGGGGCTGGATTCGCCTCCGAAGAAACACCTCCAGGAGGTCCATGCCAGTCACTCCGTCCCTAACAAGCTGCACCACGCGGTCCATCAGCATCTTCACTTCGGTCCTCTCTTCTGGAACAACCTTCAGGGAGGAGGGCCTATTCACTCGACTCATGGTGAATTCAGGAAGGCCAGTCGACTGCCCCGGCGTCGTCTCATTCCGGCAATAGAACCAGGTCGACTGCCAGCCCCGGACCGACTCGGGAAAATACATAGCTGGGAAGGTGCTTTTGTTCCTCAACTGGATTCCTAAACCACCACACATCTGGACTACTTGGGTCTTCTCGTCACCGGGGCTTGCCTTCTTCACAGTCTGAGAGTGACATGTGAAGATGTACTTAAACAAACCCCAGTGCGGTCGACAACCCAGGAAGTTTTCGCACATAGACACAAACGCGGCAAGGTATGCGACGGAGTTTGGAGTAAAATGGTGGAGCTGGGCTCCGAAGAAATTCAGAGAACCCCGAAAGAAGACACTCGGCGGCAACGAAAAACCTCGGTCGACATGGGTGGCCAAAAGCACGCACTCACCCTCTTCTGGCTGAGGCTGCCACTCTCGGCCAGGAAGTCTCGCGGCGCCGTGGGGAATCAATCCGTCGTTGGCCATGTCGAGGAGATCCTTCTCCTTGATGGTCGACTGGATCCAGTCTCCCTGGACCCAGCCTTTCGGCAGGTTGGATCTCGACGAGGAACCACCGCGACGGTGGATCTCCCTTTGCCTTCTCCGCCGACGCCTTCTCCGCCCGCCCGGCGCCTTCTTGCGCGCTCCAACATCGTCGTCTTCTCTTTGCCCATGGCGCCGGCCGAGAATGCGCAAGGAGGGAGATGGCAAGAGAGCAGCAGCGGTGGCGGAGAGCGGAGACGGAGAGAACTAAGGAGGAAGAACAAGGTACTGTGCATAAGCCTCCGGGAGTTACATTTATAGCACCTCTGCCGAGTGGATGACAGGTGGACCCAAGCAATCCAATCACATCCCGAGCAGCCGCACGGCGCGATACGTGGCGGAAAAAGTGGCGTGGAGATCGAGGCGCCCCTGTTACATCCCATCCAAGCGCCGCAGTCCGTTCCATTTCGCGCGCTTCCCCAAATTTCGTATCCCGCGAGATCCGGGAGAGACAGATCGGTCTGTCAAGTACGAGATCCCCTGCGATCCGTCGCTCGGAAATAGTAAAGGAAGTCACTCGACTAAAGAACAAGAATGGATCAAGTCGACTGAAGGAAAGTTTCTTATTACCAACAGAGAAGATCTTGATCCAGGACAACACGTAGTCAACATGCAAAAGACAGTCAGAAGCAATGTCAACCCCTCCTTCACTCAAGCCTCAATCCATTCAGGGGCTAATGATGGATTCATATACCTAGGGTAGGGTCATAGGCCTGACCTAAACGTCCTACCCAAGGGCACTTTCGTAGAAGAGATCATCTTCCGATCGACCAAGAGGAATCCACTCGACCGGATGGAAGGACTCGACCATGGAAGACTCACTTTCGACCATGAAGGCTCACTCGACCACCGAAGGTCGAAGGCATTCCGCCAAGAACGGTTTGCCAGTGAATAGACTTAATGATAGTTAAAGCGCTTTATGAGGGGCGTTACCAGTAATCCCCCTGGCTTAATGTACTTTAATCCCTCCATTATGTGGGCTGGCTGGGGTCCTGGCGCACTCTATATAAGCCACCCCCCTCCACAGATAGAGGGGTTCAGATTCTTGTAATACTCATACTCATAATCCACTCGACCGCCTCAGGGCTCCGAGACGTAGGGCTGTTACTTCCTCCGAGAAGGGCCTGAACTCGTACATCTCTTGTTTCCACAACTGCTCCATAGCTAGGACATCGCCTCTCCCTTACCTACCCCTACTTCTACTGTCAGACTTAGAACCATGACAGAGGAGTCTGAAGAATCTGAGTCTGGTGTGGCGAGTCTGGCCGTTGCTACTACTTTCGTCAGCAAGTCCATCTTCAACACTGAAGAAACTGACTCCACCGACAAGCCTGATGAAGATAATGATGGCTACGCTCCCACCTATTGCTTCATGGCAAAAGGAGCTAAGGTACTCAAATACAACTCCTCTGACTCTAGTGAAAATGAATCTGATGAGGATCTCAAGCCCAGCTACTCTAAACTTGCAAAAATTGCTGTGAAACAACAACGGGCTCTTGAAAAGGTTCAAAACATGCTAGATAAAAGTGATGATATGTTGGGTGAAGAAATGGATCGCACTAAAGCCCCGATTGAAAATCTTGAGACTTGATCTAAGTATGATAACCTTCAAGGTCATCATAACTCTCTCTTGTCGATCATGAGAAACTTTCTTATGAATTTCTTCAAGAAAAGCAAGATCATGAGAAGCTTTCTCTTGAAGCTATTCAAAGAAAGGCAGATCTTGAAAAGCTAAGAGTGTGTTATGAAGATCTTCGAAGGGCGCGATTCATTACTAGCTCAACAAATCAGCGCTTCTCGAGAAGAATTTGTTCCTCCATGCTTAAAGTGCATTGAGCGTGAATCGCTAATTCTTCACCTGAATGTTCAAATGCTTCAAATGTTACAAATTCTTCATCTGCCTCTACTATTACTAATTCCTCATCTAAGGACATTGCTAGTATCAACGACAATCCAGGGTTGAAGGAATTGTACATGCGAGCATGTACAAAAGCCTCAAAGGGCATCAGACACTTTGTGATGTGCTCAAAAAGCAGATCCTCAACAGAAACCCTAGGAAAGAGGGTATTGCCTTTGAGAGGAAACTCAATGCCGATGGAACATATTGGAAGCCTGAGCAGTACCCCAAAACCTCATGGGTTCTTTGCAAAGGGACCTCCGATTGATCCATCTAACTTATCGGCTTTACATGTGAATCTACTCATTCTTACGATGAGTCATTTGACTCAACTATAAATTGTTCAAAAATCAAAATGGTGAAGTATTTGCTAGATATGTTGGCACTAAGCTGCAGAGAGCGGTTCCCCTATGAAGAAAAACTGGGTTCCCAAAAGCTGTGTTGAAAGTCTTGGTGAATGTCCTCATGACACCACCGTGAAGAACAGAACCCCAGATCAAATTCTTCATATGGACCAAATTCTTCACGAGGATCAAATTCCTCAAGCTGGATCAAAGTCCTCATATGATTATCATCGTGCTAACAACTCTGTCTCTGAGGTAGAGCTAAGGGCTATGAATATGTGCATTATTCTTCAAACCATTATGTTCATAAGTCCTCGAAGAATTTCTCTGCTTATTCATATGCATACCCTAACCCCTCTCATGCTAAGCGAAAAGGTTTGGCATCTTTGCCACCTTTCTCACATGGTGCTCGCAGGATGATGAACTCTTTGCCACCCCTCCAGATGTGGGTGGTGAAGAAAAAGAACTAATCTCTTCTGCAGGGTCAGGTCTCCAGACGTGCTCTAACGTCTGAAGAATTTTTTGGGACGACAAAATGCTGAAAGGACGCAGCAAATCATGATGAAATGAACTTTCATTTCACACGTCCTCATACTGCTATATCTGTTTACTACTTGATGAAATTCATCTGATGAACTTGATATCATATTCTTCACTGATGAAGCATATGAGATTGTAAGCTACACTAATTCATCTGCATGATGATCAACCCAAAACCACTGAATGGGTCCTCAATAGTGGATGTACAAATCATATGACTAGTGACAAGAATCTATTGATGGATGCTCCCTTATCACCGTCACCTCTGAAGCATATCATCTTTGCTGACAAAGGCAAAAGTCAGGTATTGGGTCTTGGTAAGGTTGCTATCTCTAAGGATAAGCACATGGACAAAGTCATGCTTGTTGAGTCCTTAGGATACAATCTCATGTCAGTCTCAATGCTTTGTGATCTTGATATGGTTGTTGTCTTTGGCAAATATCGCTGTGTTGTGATTATGGAAGTTGACAATTCCAAAGTCTTCGAAGGCTTTAGGAGAGGAGATCTGTATATTGTTGATTTCTCTGCAGGACCACAACCAGCCGTGTGTCTACTTGCAAAAGCTTCAGAAGGCTGGCTATGGCATCGACGACTTGGTCATGCAGGCATGAGGAATTTGAACACGCTTGCGAAGAAGAAGCATGTCATTGGCATTGAGAATGTCAAATTCCTCAAGGATCACTTATGCGGAGCATGTGAAGCCGGAAAAATGACCAAGGCCAAGCATCCAGCGAAGACTATCATGACCACTACCCGTCCATTCGAATTGCTTCACATGGACCTCTTGGACCTAACCATTATTCATTTGTCACTAATGATGCATCTCTATATGGTTTTGTCATTGTTGATGATTATTCTCGATATACATGGGTACACATTGTTACTTACAAACATGAAGTGCGGAAGTCTTCAAGCGATTTTCCTCGAGGGCTTCAACCAACTTTGGTGTGAAGATCAAGCATATCGAAGTGACAATGGGCGAGTTCAAGAATTCTGGTCTTGATGCCTATCTTGATGAACTTGGTATTACTCATGAATTATCTGCTCCTATACTCCTCGGCGAGAATGGCGTCATGGAGCGCAAGAAAAGAACTCTTGTTGAGATGGCTCGCACTATGCTTGATGAATACAAAAGCGCCTCGGCGCTTTTGGATTGATGCAATTGATCTTGCTGCCACATCATCACAGAGTATATCTTCACAAATTCTTCAAGAAGGCGCCTATGAACTCCTCAACGACAAGAAACCCAATGTGAGTTATTTCAAAGTCTTGGTGCTAAATGTTGGATTAGAGATCCTCACCACAACTCTAAATTTGCACGAAAGCACATGAAGGTTTTATGCTTGGTTACGGAAAGGACTCGCACACCTCTGAGTCTTCAACATTGTTCTTCACAAGATTGTTGACTTTGTAGATGTGCGGTTCGATGAAACTAATGGCTCGCAAAGAGAGCACCTACCTTCGTGTTAGATGAACCAGCACCGAGGATGCTATCAAGCTCAAGGCAAGCGAGGATGTCATTCCTCTTGAAGAATCTGTTGAAGAATTCATTCCTGTTCATGAAGAACGTCGAGCTGATGCACACGAAGAACATGATGAGGAAAATGGTCTGTGAAGAAAATGCTGATCAAAATCCTCGGTGACAACCAACTCATCCACACGTTGCAAAAGAAGTGCAAGTGGAGAAGATCATCGATGACATTAGCGCACCAGGTCCTCTCACACGCTCAAAAGCCTTACACTTATCTAACTTTTGTGGGCACTATGCTTTTGTCTCTATCTCGAGCCCACTAAGGTAGATGAAGCATTTACGAGCCGGAGTGGATTCAGGCTATGCAAGAAGAATTACATCGAGTTCGAGTTGAACAATGTAAGGAATTGGTCAATCGCCCAGATCCTCGCAAGCATAATATCATTGGCACAAAGTGGATCTACCGCAACAAGCAAGATGAAAATGGCCTTGTGGTGAGGAATAAGGCACGACTAGTAGCTCAAGGCTACACAGGTTGAAGGAATTGATTTCGATGAAACTTTTGCACTGTTGCTAGACTTGAAGCTATTTGCATTTACTTGCCTATGCTAACCATCATGATATCATCTTATATCAAATGGATGTGAAAAGTGCATTCCTCAATGGTAAGCTTGAGGAAGAAGTATATGTTGCTCAACCCCGTGTTTTGAAGATCCCAAGAATCGACAAAGTCTTGAGACTCAATAAGGCTCTCTATGGCCTCAAGCAAGCCCCTCGGGCGTGGTATGACACATTGAAGGAATTCTTCGTGAAGAATGGCTTCACACCAGTTCACTCGACCCTACTCTTTTTACTAAATCATATGATGGTGAACTGTTTGTGTGCCAAATATATGTTGATGATATTATCTTTGGCTGTACTAACCAACGATATAGTGATGAATTTGCCTATATGATGAGTGAAGAATATCAAATGTCTATGATGGGAGAGTTGAAATTCTTCTTAGGTCTTCAAATTCGTCAGCAGCGCAATGGCATATTCATATCTCGGAGAAATACCTCAAAGATGTCTTGAGGAAATTGGCATGCAAGATTGCAAAGGCGTCAAAATTCCTATGCCCACAAATGGCCATCTATGCCTCGATGAAAATGGTATTGACTTGATCACAAGGTATACCGCTCCATGATTGGTTCTTTATTGTACTTATGTGCATCTAGGCCAGATATAATGCTTAGTGTTTGCATGTGTGCCCGATTTCAAGCTGCACAAGGAATCACACCATAAGGCTGTGAAGCATATTCTTGATATCTAGCTCACACACCAACACTAGGATTATGGTACCCCAAGGGCTCTGCTTTTGATCTCATTGGATATTACGACTCGACTATCTTTGGTGATCGTGTGGACCGCAAGTCAACATCTGGCACTTGTCATTTCCTCGGACGATCTTTGGTCTGTTGGTCCTCGAAGAAACAGAACTTTGTATCACTGTCTACTTGTGAAGCTGAATACATTGCTGCTAGCTCATGCTGTGCTCAACTGCTTTGGATGAAGCAAACCCTCAAGGACTATGGCGTCAACGTGAAGAATGTGCCTCTCCTCTGCGACAATGAGAGTGCCATCAAGATTGCTCACAACCCAGTTCAGCACTCGAAGACTAAGCACATCCAGATTCGTCATCATTTTCTTTGTGATCATGTGTTGAAGGGCGATATCTCCATCGAGCATGTGAAGACTGAAGAACAACTAGCTGATATCTTCACTAAGCCCTTGGATGAGAAGAGATTTAGCAAGTTGCGGTGTGAGCTAAATATCTTAGAATCTTCGAATGTTCTTTGAAAAGGACACACATCCTAACCCTTATGCATAATTGATGACTTAGATGTGCAACACATGAAGAAAGCGTTTTCCTCAATCAATGAAGAATAACATTCTAAGTGTGAAGAAATTAATGAAGAATTTGATTCTCGAGAACCCTCGACAATTGTGCGCGGTGTCTGAAATCATCATTCTTATACGGTGGGCTACGCCACCACAAAAGTTGAAAATCTTCAATTTGAGTTTTTCCTCATTTTTGAAATTCCTCAGTTTTTGTCAAATTCTTCAACTTTGCAAAATCTTCAATGTTTCCGTCGTTTTTCTTCATTGGCTATATATATATATATATGAGTTTATGTCCTCTACAACATTCACTTATTGCTAATTCCTCAAGTTGTGATTTCTGCTAAGTGAATGTGATCGGACCCTTCCCCCTCTATGCTATACTCAATCCAATCTATTCACAAATTCTTCATGTGCGTTCTGATTGAAACTCGTTCAAAGTCTTCACTGTGTCCTGATAGCTGAAGAAATTGCGAACGAAATTTTTTAAACAAATCTTATCCAAGTTTTCGGTTTTACCGCTCAAACCGTTCCGCATCCCACGATGCATTAGTTTAATCACCCACGATCTTACACGATCTCATCTGCACAGTACGTGGGTGAAACATGTCGCGTGAAGAAGAAAGGGCAGGGGCATGTTCGTCCCAAAATCTTCGGACGAACAGTTTTCACAGTGGCTATAAATACCCCTCTACCTTCCTTACTTCATTTACTCTGCTCGGTCGCTGTCTCTCGCTCGAGCTCTCCTCAAACCCTAGCGCCGCCGCTACTCCATCGCCACCGGTGAGGAAGAGCTTCACTGCCTCGACCTCGTCGTCGTCGTACTCGTGCCGGCCGCGGAATTCTTCACTCCGCCGCCGCCGTAGCCGTCTCCCTCTGCCAAGTTAGGGCGTGGGAGATCTAACGTGACGAACTTCACTACAGTTCATTCCTGTTCGTCGTGTTCTTCAGTTCGGGTAATTAAAAGTCACTTTTATTACTCGCGTTGATTCTCAAATCTTTCTGAAAATCTTCAAAGGTGTTTTTATTCTTCAAATCTTCACATATGAACACCTCACACACTGTATGCTCTTGATTTATCTCTCTAAGCATTCATTTCTTCAAGATTCCTCAATTGTGCGGATTTCCAATCTGTACAACTCTGGAACCTGAGACATAACGCTTAGTGAAATTCCTCAAGGCACAACTGGTCAAAATCCTCAAAACTTGTTCTTTTTGAAAAATCTTCGAGAACATATGACCTCTCCAAATTCCTCGCACCTACACTCTGTTCACGGTACTCATGTCCATTCGCTGAATCACTAGGTTCTCATCAACTTAACTCATTTGCAGCGTTCCTCGAAGAAAAACTGCATACTTCTTTGAGTGCTCTATTGTTCAAATTCCTCATCTAAAGAAAATGGCGAAGGCAAGAGACCGCAGAAGGGAGGAAAGAAACGGAGGTCATGAGCGCCTTTGAGATTCCCGATGAAATATACAAGGATTCTCGCACACTGATGAATCCAAGTTTGGCAAGGAGACCAAAAATCAGCGCAAAGTGCGCATTCAAAGGATAGAACGAAGATGGGCACGAGAATGGAGGGAATATCGCTATGTTAATCCCAAGTACATGAGGAAATTCGCCTTAAACCCTCCATGCCCAAGAGCTCCACTGGCACCTGGCCAAGTTGCTGATCCCACCAGCATCAAGCGTGGTGAAGACTTTCCTGAAGAATGGTCCAGGCGCCAAGCCAAATTGGCAAGACAGGCCAAGGAGGCAGTGAGGAAATTCAATGAGGATTCTGCTGCTGCTGCTGCCGCTGAGCCCTCGGTCAAGCCGAGGAAATCAATGCCGAAGAAGCCTGCTCGCAAGCCAAGTGCTTCACCATCAGCGCCCTCACGGCCCAGTTCCTCAGCCGCGCCCTCACGGCAAATTCCTCAGACTGCTGCTGCTCATTCCAAATCCTCAGCAGCTCCCTCCAAGTCCTCAACACCTGTGCATCTTGCTACATGTCAAAGGACTCAGGGTTTCTCAATTGCTTCTGGTGTCTCAGCAAGTTCCTCAGCTGCACCAATGTCCTCATCAGGCCCCACCCTGCTGAAGACAAAAGCAACTGCTGGACGCGGTCCTCGGCCAAGTCCAAAGAAGAAACAGGTTGCATTCAACGTGCCCTCTGATGATGAAGCCTCTGATGAAGAACTTGCAGAAATCATCAGAGACAGACTGACCAAGGCCGCTAGAGCCAAAAGAACAAATGTGCCTCTGCTTTTGGATCCGAAGAAGATCCTTGACTTCATCGACCTATGGCATCAGGATCCAAACACTCCCATCGGATCTGCCATCGACTCTGGTCAAAGTCATATCTGAACCATTTCATATCTGAAGAGAAATGGAAATTTGAAAAGACTCGTGAATTAAAGAGAACACAAGCCAGGAAGGAGAAGCTTCTGAGGAAGAACATCTTCAACTTGACTCCTGAAGAATTTCTCAAAGCTCAATCTGAAATTCAAGCACTCAGCAAGGATTTCGATGCTTACAATGCTAATTGGCAAGGAGCCAAGGTGAGATTAAATCAATTTGACGAAGAAAATGACAAGCTATTGCAGCCCCATCGCAACAAGAAAATCCTCAGTGAAGACTCTGCTCAGCGCCTTTGAAGAACATGCCAAGATCGCTGATGACTTTCAGCGTGTTGATGAGAATACAAGTTCGGGGCTGATGACTCCATTCCAGCCCTGAAGAAATTCCTGTGGCATCCACTAGTGGTGCGCTGAAGAAATCTGAAGAGATCAGGCAGCTGCACGGTTGTGCTTGAAGAAACTGTACCACAATCCTCGGCTCCTCCTGCGCCAACACCAACTCCAATTCTTCCATACGCTTATGAAGTGAAGAAGACAAAGGCTGCAGAACGAGCTGCGTGAAGAAAAGGAAGGCATCACTGCGTCAAATTCTTGACTGCGAAGAAAATGAAGCCAATGACCAGCTCACTTGAAAATCCTATTGATGCCATTCCCATCTCCTCCATGTCGTCTAAGGAAATTGTTCCTTATGGAGAAGATTACACGATCCCAAGCGGATCTGATGAAGAAAATCAATCTGTTGCTACCTCAGAACAGCTTGATGAAGAAATTGAAGTGGAAGCATTCCTTCAACCCCGATTGTTTCCTCACCCGTGCCTCGGTTCACGGTGAAGAGGCGGTGTTGAGAAATTGAAAAAGAAGACGAAGACGTGGATATTGGGTGCACTACACGGTGATGAGCGATGACTTTTGGGAAAGTCAGCATCCCAATACTCCTCTCTTCACTCCGATTCTACAAGTTCTTAAGTCCCGGCTACAACTGTTCAATTGGGCTCTGAAGAAACTCATCCCACATAAATCATCAATGAAGAAATTCCAGCCACTAGTATTTGAAGAACCCATTCTTGATCCTCAAACTGCACAAGGAGAGGAACCAGAAATTCCTCAACCTGAAGAACCTGAGATCGCGATTCCTGAGGTTGTGTTGCAAATCACTGATATTCCTCTACCCAAACCGAAGAATCCATTCTCGAGCAAGCAAAAATTCAAGGCTGAAGACTTCTTTTCTGAGCATGTATTCTTCACTGCTTATAATCCATATGACTCTGCTCATATGAGGAAAAGACGCTTCTGGACTCCTACTCAAGCAAACTTCTATTCCTCAGTGCTGTTTGACAAGGACAAGATCTTCGACCATGAGCATATTCCTCATGTGGATATGGAATCACTGCCGTGCTTGAGCCATTACTCCGTGTTCTTCATGATGCGAGGCTGCTGAATTTCTGACCGATATCTCGCGATGGAATGAAGAACTCATTCTTGATTCTATGCCACCACGCACATCACGGAGATCTGTGAAGACATCAATTCATGGGTACTGGATTGGATGACAGAGAATACTCACTACAAGGCACCAGCAACTGAATTGCTTCGTGTCCTTCCTCTTGATCCTCCCCATGAAACTGCACGTTGCATCTACAATGACCACGAACTGTCTGATCACTTTATGCAAGTGCTCATGAAGCCGTTGAAGGCAGGACAAGCCCCTCGAACCAAATTCCTCGTCAAGGATTTGCTGTATGTGCCTCGGACCGTCTATAGAATCTTGACTAAGACAATGAGTCCCATCAAAGGCCACGACTCAAATGAAGAAGATGTCGTTGGCATCATGAAGAACATGCTTTTCAATATCATTCATGGCGTTCCTGTCAATTTCCATGATTTCTTCATGTGGACTCTGGCCAATGTTGCAATGTCACCTTTTGAGCTGAAGCCATATGCGCCTTGGATTATGAGATTCATAAGGGCAAGATCTTCACTGAACTACAAGGCTGACACTCTGAATCATGGCAGCTACTTGCCGCCCATTGAAGTCCTCAAGCGACCAGTTTCATCATCTGATGACAAGGGCAAGGCAGCAGCTATGATTGATGAAGGCACTCGTCCATTGGATGGTCAATTTCTCAAGGCTGCATCTTACTCCACCAATGACGATTCTGCAACGCATGACACTGCCGCAAATACCTCAACCAAGCAACGCCTCAAGCAATCGCACCGGTGGTGATGGTGATCGTGAGTTACTCCTCGGTCTTCATCGGAAGGTTGATCGCAATCGAAATGGGTGAAGTGCCAATTTGCTGCAATTCTTCACAACATGACCTCAACGCATAATGCAGTGAAGAAAAATCAGTACTACCTTCATGAAACCCTCAACCGCACCTGGGCTATTCTTAATCATGTATATTCCGCGGAAGAATTGAAGACTATGGGTCTTCAGGAAGCATTTGACTGGTCTGCACCACCTCCGAAGAAATTCAAGAGAGTCAAAGTTCCTGATTTGGTGGCCAGCTCTTATTCTTCATCGCGCGAAACTGATGAATATGAAGATTTGGACGACACTGCGGCAGGCCCTACTTCAACAACCAACCCCGACAACGCTGGCGCTCCTCCATCGACTTGAATATCTTCAGGGGCGTTAGTCCTCAGTTTCGATCCTTTTGGTCATTTGATGACAAAGGGGGAGAAATCTGAGTTAGTCTTCAAGCGGGTTTATACTATGGGCGTTTTTATTAAGTTACAACTCTCGTTCTTCCGAAACTTTTATTGGATCGAGTTGTAATCTTAAATCCGATGGTGCCCTGATACTTTTGATCGTGCTTCCATACGTTTGATGCTCTGATTTTGATACGTTTGATGCTCTGATGCTTTTGAAGCACTAAGCTCTGAATGTGATATTTGAGTTCTGAAACTTTTGATGTGATATTCTGCATGCTTATTCCTAGTCAATACTATTGCACGCATGCTAAATCTCATCAGGCACCATATTTCATCATTCATTTCAAATTCTTCATATTATATATCAAATGCGTGTATGAAGTACAAGATATAGGGGGAGATCTCCATGATTCAATTCTTCAAATGTGCATTGCCTCAAAAGCAAATTCCTCATTATGCACATATTCAGGGGGAGTTCTTCTATATCTTGCAATCAAATTCCTCAATATCAGTATTTACACTTCATATGTTTATCCCCGTTGAAAACTTAACCTATGTTGTCATCAATCACCAAAAAGGGGGAGATTGTAAGTGCATCTAGTGCCCCTTAGTGATTTTGGTGTATTGAAGACTTATAGGTTAAGTAACTGATGCGTTTGTGAGTGTACACAGGTCTATAAGTCTATGAGGAGTTTGATATTTACAGAAAAAGTCGACCCCTAAAAATGAAGTTCTTCAACTGAAGACTTTGATATTCTGAAGACTTTCTGAAGACTTTGAAAGTGAAGAAATTGGTGTAACCTTGAAGACTTGATATTCATTCGAGGAATATGAAGCGTGAAGACTTTTGTTTTCGTAGTTTCATTTTCTCTTTCTTGAGTCATAGGAAACACCGTACTGTTAAAGGGGGTCGAGGAAATACTAAGGAAAAATTTCCATGTGATGCTCAACTCAAAATCCTACACCTACCAATCCCTTCGAGTGAAGCCATTGGAAATCTCATACAGTTCAGTCAAATTCTTGATGATGAGACGCAGTTCTTACAGTCATCGATGACTTTCTCGATCGAGGAGTTAGGAATTCGCCAGTCGAATTGCCTACACAAATGAGGAACATGATAGCCCCGAGGAATTTGAGAGTCAAATTTCCGACCGTTCTTTGTCTTGCGCTGGTGACCAAAATATCTTATCCACCTAACGGTCATATCATTGAAGGGCATTTATGTCTTATCATGTCGGGCTGCTCCCTAGGCTATAAATAGCCGCCCCCTACAACCACTAGTCGGTTGGCTGCTCCGAGAGAACTTGACACTTGTCATTTGAGAGCAACCCATCCTCCGAGGACTTTGAGCGAAAATCATCTAGTGAGGAAAATCCTAAAACCAAACCCCCACAAACCCAAAGTGATTGAGCATCATTGAAGAAATTGATCCTGCGTGGATCCGACGCTTGTTACCTTTGAAGACTGTACTTCTTCCAGACGGTTAGGCGTCAAGGTCTAGAGCATCCAAGAGGAATTGTGGATCGCCGAGTGACCAAGTCTGTGAAGGTTTGGAAGTCACCTGAAGACTTACCACGAGTGATTGGACGAGGCCTGCGTGGTCTTAGTTCAAGGAGAATACGGTGAGGACTGGGTGTCTGAGTTGCGGCTCGAGATCGGGTGTCCGGACTGTGTGTCCTCGGTTTAAATACTCGGCCGCTCCAACCAGACGTACAACTGAGACAGCAGTTGGAACTGGTTTACCAAATCATTGTCTTCACCAACTGACTGGTTCTATTTCCTCAACTCTTCCATTTCCTCATTCCGTGTTGCGTGTTGTTCATATCTATGCTTGAAGACTTTGACTGAAGACTTTCACAAATTCCTCAGTTCAATTTCTTCAGTCTGCTTGTCTTCATCTTGTTATCCTGTGTTTACGCTTTCTGTACTCTGTTCTAGTCTTCATTTCATCATGCTGACTATGTGTGTATCCTGTTATGTTTACCTCTGAGTACATATTCCGCTGCAAGTAGTCCTTCGCTAAGGAATTTCCTCACCGGCAAATTCCTCAGTGAAGAATTTCATAAAAATCGCCTATTCACCCCCCCTCTAGTCGATAAAACGCACTTTCACTCAACAGCCAGCCCGCAGAGTCAATTGGGTGTTGGGAGGACCTAGAAGCCACATTCCTCGACAACTTCCAGGGCACATACGTGCGACCACCAGACGTCGATGACCTAAGCTTCATAATTCAGCAGCCAGATGAATCGGCCAGACAGTTCTGGACACGGTTCTTAACTAAGAAAAATCAAATCGTCGACTGTCCGGATGCAGAGGCCCTCGCAGCCTTCAAACATAACATCCACGATGAGTGGGTAGCCCGGCACCTAGGACACGAAAAGCCGAAATCCATGGCAGCCCTCACATCACTCATGACCCGCTTCTGTGCGAGAGAGGACAGCTGGCTAGCTCGAAGCAACAACCTCAGCAAAAATGCTAACAGTCTGAATACCAAGGACCACAATGGCAGGTCGCGTCGAAACAAAAACAAACGCCACGTTAACAACGACAACAATGAGGATACGACAGTCAACACCAGATTCAGAGGCTCTAAACCTGGGCAACGGAAGAAGCCATTCAAAAGAACTACTCCGGGTCCATCCAATTTGGACCGAATACTCGACCGCTCTTGCCAGATACATGGCACCCCCGAAAAACCAGCTAACCACACCAACAGAGACTGTTGGGTATTTAAGCAGGCAGGCAAGTTAATCACCGAAAACAACGACAAGGGGTTGCACAGCGATGACGAGGAAGAGACCCGGCCACCGAAAAATAGAGGACAGAAGGGCTTCCCCCCACAAGTGCGGACGGTAAATATGATATACGCAACCCATATACCCAAGAGGGAGCAGAAGCATGGACTAAGGAACGTATATGCGATGGAGCCAGTCGCCCCGAAGTTCAATCCATGGTCCTCTTGCCCGATCACTTTCGATCGAAGAGACCATCCGACCAGTATCCGCCATGGCGGATTCGCCGCATTGGTTTTAGACCCAATCGTCGATGGATTTCACCTCACGAGAGTCCTGATGGACGGCGGCGATGCTGAACCCGCTTTATCGGGATAAAGTCCGCAAGATGGGCATAGACCCCTCAAGGATTAAACCTACAAAGACGACCTTCAAAGGCATCATACCAGGTGTTGAGGCCAATTGTACAGGCTCAGTCACACTGGAAGTGGTCTTTAGATCCCCGGATAATTTCCGGAGCGAGGAGTTAATCTTCAACATAGTTCCGTTCCGCAGCGGCTACCACGCCCTGCTCGGGCAAACCGCGTTCGCAAAACTCAACGCGGTGCCGCATTATGCATACCTCAAGCTCAAGATGCCAGGCCCTCGTGGAGTCATCACGGTCAACGAAAATACGGAACGCTCCCTCCGAACGGAGGAACACACAGCGGCTCTCGCGGCAAAAGTACAGAGCAGCCTTTTAAGGCAATTTTCGAGCCCGGCCGTTAAACGACAAGACACGGCCAAACGCGCCCGGAGCAACATCAATCAAGACCACCTGGCACGTTCCGAGCATGCGTAGCAATGCGGCCCCAACCCCAGCCCTCGCATGATTGTAAGACCAACTCTCCGCGTACATCATTACACTCTAGAGATACCATGGGCATAGGGGGAGGGGCACGACCACAACAGACCCAGAGTGCGGCTCGACCACACTAGGGGCTCCCAAGTGTGTTGCTCTTTTCATTTTTTATTTTCCTTCTTTTTATACACAGGACTCCGTTTACTAGAGGTCCTGTCCGGCCGTAGATAGGCCGAACTCACGATGCAATAGCCAGGGAGGAACAAAGGCTGCGACGAACACTCAGGTGGTCTCCATTACGAGCATTAATTTTGTTAAATACACCATTCTGCAGCCTACCCCTGGAGGGATACATGTCTAATTAGTCCTATCCCTTCCTTACCGCACTATTTGTATCGCTCTGCGCCAATAGCAGAATTCCTTAAATAAACAATGCAGCACTTTTTGCCTATAATCGCATTACTTTATATACATGTTCATCAATGACATCTTGCACCCGTACATTTTGGTACGGCCGAATACACCAGGTGCTGATGTTCCCCGCATTATGGTGTGATAAGTCCGAACACTTTCACAACTGCGGCACCCCAAACTTATAGCATTATATGAATCGGCTCCGAATCATGTCTTGGGTCAATAGTTGGGTTTGCCCGGCTCCCATGTTTTGGTACCTTACGTTTGATTACGTCGGCTAAGGTAGCCTTTGGGAGAACCATCGCGATTGCGCCCGGCTGAGCTGGGCGAGCGCCTCAGTGGAGAAAGCTAAAACTGACTGCCATGATAAGGCGAGAGACTGGTCGCTGTTCGAGAGGTCTTTTCGAGTCCCTAAAGACTTATGCCCTGAACTCCGTCAAGGCGTGGATAGCGCCCTGAACTCGGTCTTCCGAATACTAGGGGTTTCGCCGAAATTTAAAATTATAGAATTCTATGGCTAAGTGAGAGTGTTCAAGCATTATAAGTCCGGTTGCCTTGTTCGTTGTGTTGAGCGCCTCCCTAGATGGACCCAAAAATGGGAACAAGAGTGCTCAAGTTTATCCAGAACACCCCAGCACTAGTGGCATGGGGGCTGAAGCCGACGACTTGCCATCTCTCAGATTTTATAAACGGCCGCACAGAAGTTAATATTTTAAATCAATAAGCGTTGCTTAGCGCATATGAACAAAGTTTTCGGCGCACAGGATAACACATAGCGAGTTTACTCAATAATTACATCCCTGGGGCACTCATCTGCAATCTTGCGGGCACCCTTCAGGACAGTTTTATAGTACATCTCAGGCATACGATACTCCTTGCCCGCTGGCGGCGCGTCAGTGATAAGCCTCTCCGCATCCAGCCTGCCCCAATGCACCTTTGCGCGGGCAAGGGCCCGACGAGCACCTTCAATACAGGCGGAGCACTTGATGACCTCCACCCAGGGGCATGCATCCACCAGCCGCTGCACGAGGCCGAAGTAGCTCCCAGGCATGGCCTCTCTAGGCCACAGCCGGACTATGAGACCCTTCATGGCCTGCTCGGCTACCTTGTGGAGCTCGACTAGCTGCTTCAGCTGGTCGCTAGGGGGCACCGGATGGCCGGCCTCAGCGTACTGAGACCAGAAGACCTTCTCCGTTGAGCTCCCCTCCTCGGCTCAGTAGAAAGCGGCGGCATAGGACACACTGTGAGGCAGATCTGCAAACGCCCCTGGAGAGCTCCGAATTCGGGTAAGGGTCAGGTAGTTTACATTAACATGCTTGCTTTGCATGAAAAATGCATTACCCGCCACTATTTTCTTCACCATCTCAATCTCCTGGAGGGCCTTATGGGCCTCGGCCTTGGCGGCTTTGGCACTTTCGAGAGCCGAGGCAAGCTCGGACTCTCGAGTCTTCGAGTCGCGCTCCAAACTCTCATGCTTTTCCATGAGAGCCTGGAGCTCTTGCCGCACCTCCGCCACCCGCGCCTCCTGCCTCTCTCGCTCCGTCCGTTCCGCGGCCGCATTGAGTTCGGCCGCGGACACAGCCTCCTTCAGGGTTGCTACCTCGTTCGTGGCCCCTGCAGTACCCACGTTATCCTTGTTATTTTTATTGCAACCTAAATCCTTTTCTGTAAGGTACAAATTTCAAAGTGGTGTTACTCACCTTCTTTGTCCTCGAGCTGCTTCTTGGCACAGCCGAGCTCTTGCTCGGACCGCTCGAGGTCCTGCTTCAAAGCACCGACCTCCACAGTCAGTGCGGCAGAGGTCAGCAGCGCAGCCTGCAAACCCATATTGACATAATCTTTAGCAACCCTGCATATCTCTTTTTTAGATCCTCAGTCCGGCTTTTCTTTCCGAACACCGAACCGAGCATCAGGGGCTACTGTCTATGCGGTATTACATTACATATTTTAAATTTCTTACCTCAAAGCCTGTTAGAAGGCTACTGCAGGCTTCGGTCGGCCCGCTCTTGGCGAGCTGAACCTTCTGAATCACCGCACTCATAATAGTGGGGTGTTCTTCCTTGATGGAAGCGCCTTTGAGCGCCTCCAACAAGTTGTCCGGCGCCTCTGGTTGGACAGGGGCCGCCGGCGTCACAGTCTTGCCCTTCTTACGAAGGGGCCGCCTGCCGGACTCCGGAACCAATGCTGGTTCCGGCGTGGAGTCCGGCGCAAAGTCCGGGAGGCTGCCTTGCGGCGCCTCCGGAGCCTCCTCCTGATGGGTCCCTTCTCGGGATCCCACCTCGGCGTCCTCAGCGTCGCGAGGGGTGGAGGCAGTCGGGATGGAATCTACATCCGACGGAGCCAACGACCCTCTCGATGAAGCGGGCAGATCATCATCGGCCGGACTGCAGGCAGTGTGCGGCATTAGAAGGACACTATGTGACACAAAAAGAAATTATAAATCATTCAGGAATCCGGATACCTACGATCTTGCCGGAGGCCTGGCCCTTGAGGGCCACTCTTCGTCGCCAATGTTGGCGTTGGCGGAGCTGTCCAGGGGAATAGTTCTTCCCCTCTTGGACCCTTCGGCCTCCCCTATTGGGGAAGCCTTCCTCTTCCTCTCTCCTTCCTCTGGGAGAGAGTCCTCTTCCTCCTCCTCGTCTTCGGGGGAGGAGTCCGCCTCTGAGCCGTCGGGCACCTGAAAACGGGAACTCTTTCGAGTACCCGTGGCCACCTTCTTGGCCTTCTTCTCCGGCACCACGTGCGGTGCCGGAACCAGCAGCCCCGCTAGACATGCATCTACTGGGTTTTGTGGCATGGGAGCCAGACAGATGATCTGCACGGCCTTCTTCATCCAGTCCTGTCAGAGGAAAAGGGAGATTGAAACCCGCTTAGGGTCAAACTATTGAAAACGAGTGTCCCGTAAAGGGGTATAAGCACTTACCTCGTCAGCTGGACGCTGCGAGCGAAATCCGCGATCTTCAGTGGCGGATGAGGGAGCTTCGGCGCACTTAAACAGCACCCTCCAGGCACCTTCGTACATCGTGTTGAAGAGCCCGCTCAATGCCTGGTGATGTGCCGGATTGAACTCCCACAATTTAAATACCCGTTCTTGGCACGGGAGAATCCGGCGGATGAGCATGACTTGGACCACATTGACAAGCCTGAGCTTCTTGCTCACCAGCTTCTGGGTACAGGCTTGGAGTCCCGTCAGCTCCTCCGAATCACCCGTTAGCAAGCCCTTCTCTTTCTAGGAGGTGAGCTGCGTAGGGATTCCAGATCTGAACTCGGGGGCCGCCGCCCACAGGGGTCATGGCTCGGTGATCTGAACCACCCGATTGCCACCCCTTGACGGACTCCACGAAGGCCCTTCGAGCTGTGTAACGTTGGGCATCTTGCCCAACATGGCGCCTCCGCACTCCGCTTGAGTGCCCTTCACCACCTTCGGCTTGACATTGAAGGTCTTGAGCCACAAGCCGAAGTGGGGCTGGATGCAGAGGAAGGCCTCGCACACAACGATAAACGCCGAGATGTTGAGGATGAAGTTTGGCGCCAGATCGTGGAAATCCAGGCCATAATAGTACATGAGCCCCCGGACAAAAGGATGCAATGGGAAGCCCAGTCCGCGGAGGAAGTGGGGAAGGAATACAACCCTCTCATGGGGCCTGGGGGTGGGGATGAGCTGCCCTTGTCGGGCAGGTGGCTGCGATGTCGCGGGAAGGTATCCGCGCCGCGCAGTTTTGCAACGATGCTCCTCCGTGAACGGCGGAGGCCAAACATTGCCTCCCGCCCGGACATGGTCGGAGAAGGTCGAGACGAGATGTGCAGACTTGGTATTTGGAGCTCGAAAAGTCTTGCGGAGATGGATAAGCAAAGGAGGAAGAAGGCGTAGGTAAAAAAGGGTGGATCCTTATCCCCTTATATATGGGCGGACGAAGACTATGCGTCCCCACCGGCCTGGTAAAACTCGCTTATCTCCCAAGTGCCACCATCAATGGTGCAGTTGGGTTACCCACGTCCGTATTGATGAGAATCCCGGAATAAGGGGAAACACGATCTCTGCTTCGACAAGACGTGCCAAGTAAACCGCTTCGCTAAACGCGCTGAGGTGGTATAATAAAAAACGATTCAAGTAAAGGCTTGGTAGTGGTGTGACGTCATGCCACAAAATACGTCAGCAGATCAAACTTGTGTGCATATTATTCTCTCTACGGTGGAATGTGGAATTTATTTTGCAGAGCCGGACACTATCCTGGTGTTCACAATCTTCCATGAATTATTCGGGGAGGAACCCGCCTTGCAATGCCGAACAATATGCACGCCGGACTCATCGTCATTGAAGCCTGGTTCGAGGCTCTTGAGGAGTCTGGACTAGGGGGTGTCCGGACAGCCGGACTATCATCGTCGGCCGGACTCCAAGATTATGAAGATACAAGATTGAAGACTTCGTCCCGTGTCCGGATGGGACTTTCCTTGGCGTGGAAGGCAAGCTTGGCGATACGGATATGTAGATCTCCTACCATTGTAACCGACTCTGTGTAACCCTAGCCCTCTCCGGTGTCTATATAAACTGGTTGGTTTTAGTCCGTAGGACGAACAACCATTACAACAATCATACCATAGGCTAGCTTCTAGGGTTTAGCCTCCTTGATCTCGTGGTAGATCCACTCTTGTAATACACATCATCAATATTAATCAAGAAGGACGTAGGGTTTTACCTCCATCAAGAGGGCCCGAACCTGGGTAAAACATCGTGTCCCTCGTCTCCTGTTACCATCGGCCTAGACGCACAGTTCGGGACCCCCTACCCGAGATCCGCCGGTTTTGACACCAACACTCTTCATCATCCGGGTCCATGTGCCATGCACAAAATTATACTCCTTCGTTCCTAAATATTTGTCTTTTTACAAATTTCAAACGGGCATATTTTAGAGTGTAGATTCACTCATTTTGCTTCGTCTGTGTACTCCCTCCGTTCCTAAATATTCTATTCGTCTTTCTAGAGATTTCAACAAGTGACTACATACGGAGCAAAATGAGAGAATCTACACAATGTATATACATCCGTATGTGCCAGTCCATTTGAAATCTCTAAAAAGACAAATATTTGAGTAGTCACTCGTTGAAATTCTAGAAAGACAAATATACTCTGGAGTATATTTAAGAACCGAGGGGGTAGTGCACAACCGCATGGGAGACTCAGCCCGGTCGTTGCGCCGCATTAATAGTGAGTAATGAGCAGTCAAATCATAAGCCCCACCTTTCCCACTGTAAGTTGCTCTGAAGAAGCAACCATCAATACGCTCTTCTTTGAATCCGCTCATACTACTCCATCCGTCACTGTTTATACAGCGCGCTTTAGAAAAAGTAAAAAAGATCTGTGGGACCAAGGTGACTAGCGATCGACCTGAAAAATAGCATTGGTAGTTATAGCATGGCGTCTATTACTAGTAGAGGGAATAATGCGTACATACATGCATGCAGTGCTTCCACCCCGGGTACACACATGCATGCACTTACTCCATTCCGTAGTTACATGGAGAGAAAATTGTGGACTTGATTGCGGTTACCACGCCCTAATTAATTGAGCATTAAACCAAACACGTCTAAAGTCTCTCTGGTGGTGGAAATGCATTGAGAGAAATGCATCATAATGAAGCGCGCCCTGTAAACTGTGACGGAGGTAGGAGTAGTATGAAGGTTCAAAACCAAGTACGCGTATGGCCAGTCAGTCAACGCACCTCCTCTTGGCATTGCACTGACATGTGGGACAGGAGTGTGAGAAAATCAATCTCAATTGACGGCAAAGAGCCAACCCGCCGTTCCTTGAGAGAGACGAGGAGCGAGAACACACAGACGGGTTCGCATGGAGGCCAAGATATATTCGAGCATGGTTGGTTGATCGATATCATTCATTACATGTTGCCATGTTGGGCTGCCGTATTCCGCCCTTCTCCGGAATAGATGTGTACTTTATCAGAGATAAAAAGAAATAAGAGTACAAACGCTCCACCATGCGGTTCTAGTAGTAGTACTACTCGTACTACTACGCTTGGCTCTTCGCCTCTTCGTGAAGTCGAACAATGATGGTACTCCGCATGTTGGGTACTACAGTGTATGCCTCTGACAATATCACACCAAATGGACTCATGCATGTCTACCGAGGGTAGGTTGCATTAGTCAAAAGGCGTAAGCGAGCTTCGACTTGTCCTGCAAGCTTCTCCTCGTTTTGCGAGTTGATGGGACACACCAAAAAGTAGTGCTAGTCCATAATCCCTCCTTTCCGGTTAATATGGCTCAATCCTTTTTGCGGGTAAATGAGAGATCTTTATTCATATATAAGCATTCTTAGGACGAATAGCCAAGACACTGATCACTAGGAAGCGAGGTACCCCGCAAAAAAAGAAGTAGGAAGCGAGGTGTTTCATCAAGTCAGCTCTCGGCCACATTCAAAGTGCAGCAAGCACGGTTCGCATGAAGATGCGCCGCAAGGTTTGCTGACCTGTTTAAATGCTGAATAACAAAAAAAGAGGGAATATTACCGAGCGCTACTATTTGTAACAGGATATGAGCCAGAATTAAGCGAGAATTATGGCGAGTGTTCCATGCAATCAACTTCCATTATCACATGCGAGAACCCTCGAAGATAACCAAATGTGTGGAAGATTGCTTTATCACATTTTAAAATTATAATAAGAGTGCAGACGCTCCTTCACCCAGTTCCTAGTACTAGTATAGTAAGTACCTTTATAGACTATATTAGTAAACTTTGCGCTTGGTTGTTCGCCTATTCGGGAAGTCGAACAATAGTAGCACTACTAGTATAGTGTATGCTTCTAGCAATCTGACACCGAATTAACTATTGCATGTCCACCACCTAAGCGAGGGAGAGCTTGCATTAGTCAAAAGTTTCTCCTTGTCCTGCGAGCCACCGCGCGCAAGTAATGCTAGTCCATACTGCCTCCTCTCCGGTTAATACGGATTAATTTCAAACGAGATAAATACATCTCATCCTTTGTATATTTGTAAAAATATGGTCAGTGGACTTCATAATACGCTCATTGTGCTCAATATATATATTTTCCGGTGTTCATACGGTCACTAGCTCACCCTGACTGAGTATGTGTGTGCATGCACGTGTAGGTTGAGCACTTAGCGTGACCGTGTGTGTTCCGTCGTGTGCTCGGACATGCATGCATTAGGGCGTCGTGTGCGTTTTTGCGTCCATGTGTACGTGTGACTGTTGCATACACTTAGGGGGAGTACGTGTAGGGGACACTAAGGAGCAGTCAAATCACACAGTAAATCACGTCTGTCGTGTTCGTGTCTCACCTTCCTTCATGGCTCGACCCCACGCGGTCGCTCGGCATGCCACTCACCGCAAACCGAGTATACGATAACTTTCCCGCCTGCTTGTCGATGGATCGCGCCATGGAGTACTACTAGCACTACTGGAATAGATTGACGAGTTGGGGGAGGACAGCTAGCTGTAGCACGGACTCCCAAAAACTTTTTACATGCATGTTGTAGCCGGCTATTGCGACCTTTGAACGCGGAGCAGCCGCGCTCACCCGGAAGCAGCGCAGACGATGCTCTCTCGCCCGGCGCGCTGCTTCAATGCCGGCGCCAGTGAGAGGTCGCGTCCGCTCTGGCCGGGCATGAATGCGGCACTGACCGTTTCAGGCGGGAAGCACACGCGGGTGGTGAAGAGGGTTCGGGTTGGTCAGGACCGACCGTGGCAGCGGTCCGGACGTGCGCAAACAAGAGATGATGTACGTTAATATTGCTGCGTATATAGTTAACAATGTAAATAATGTGCTAGTTGGACAAATATGATTGGAGATGGAGATGAAATGGAATTTTACGTAAACACAAATATGCATGTCTATGTCTGTGTGTGTGCGCGACGACTCTCACGACCTGGAAGCGGGGGCGCGTTTTTGATCGAGTTTACTTTCTTGGTACGTTAGAAAATTAGTTTGTCCAATTCACATCTTGATGTTATTTAAGAATATCACATCTAAGCTCCCACAAGTATATAATATCGCAACAAGAAAAAAAAACTAGGACCCAAAAAAAAGACCACAAACAGAGTGGACATCAAGTTAGATGTGACATAACTATGTCACATCTAGATGTGTCCTAGACAGACCCTTAAAAAATTGTCCGCCAGTTTTCGTTTGTTCTTTCCGGGAACGCGCGTATTCTATTTAAAGCCACTGCTATGGAGAGATTTTTTACTCCATTATAGCCTCTTGTTTGATAGTGTTTCTCGCGTCTCGCTCTCTCACCATCTCCATATCAAGATAAGATGACAGTGTCCAGTCTATCTCTCTCCTCACCGGTGGTCACAGATCCGGCCGAATCCCGTCCGCTGTGGGAGGTGAGGAGGTGCAGCGTTGACGTTGTCGCCGTCGGTGACGGGGGGAGCCGGCGCTGGCACGGATGAAGATCCTCCGCGCCCTTGTTCGCTGCCGTCGTGTGGGCAGATCCCGCCCGCCCGCCTAAATGACATCTCGCCCACCTGAGGTATAACTTCTTGTACTGATCCAGCTCCCCAGGTCGCTGCATGCGGGTTTTCTTCTATGCGACTACTCCCCAGCTCCCCATGCATAGTAGCTAGGGTTCGTCGGCTGGTCCAACATTACCTACTAGTACTATTATACTCGGTGGAGGTATACATGTTGTTTCGACAAAAAGTACATGGTGGTTGTGCGGTCATTGTCCATATGGTGGTAGTACTATCACTGGTTAAATGAAGAAATGCTTTTTTTCTCGGGTATCCTGGTTTAGTTCCCATCAAGATATAATTATGATGCTTCTGTTTGTTGGTGTACTTTTCATTAACCCTTTCTTATATTTTTGGAAACAACAATGCGTGTCTCCATACCCGGGCATGTCTTCCTCAATTTTAGTAGAACTGCACAAAATTGGATGGCCATTGTTGTTCTGCCTCACTGTCCTCTGCCACGTGGTTCTTCCTTCCTCGAGCTTGATTGCTGAGAAGAAAAGACCACAGTGAGGATTTGTCGAACTTCATAGGTGCCTCACCCAAACTTGATGCCAAATGGATGATGCATCACCACGATGACCTATCGATGCTCATGGTCGCGCCTCATGGTTGCGTTGGCTGGTGAAGCTGATCGATTTTCAATGAAAAACAAGCTGTCATCCATCAGTGCTCTTTGCTTGTTACGCACGAAGATGATATCCTTTGTCAGTTCACCTTGGTTGCGTTGGAGACGCAGTCGTCTTTCAGGTTGGTGCAATTTTATCACACAATTGGCTATGAACCAAATGTTTCCTCGAAGAAGGATCGACGTTGGTACTAAGAGCATAAGTTTTGTATTGATTTCTAAGCCTTCTCACAACTTTGTCTCCAGCTCCCCTGTAATTTTATTTGTCCAGCTATTAACTTTGATTTTAAAAATGGTGTGGACTAAAAACCCGGATGGACGTAGTAGCCCTCCATTTTTATTTACTTCGCATATTAGATTTGACTGAAGTCAAACTTTGTAATACTCTCAAACCTTTCCGATAATTGAAATTAAAATTCTTTATTTGTACACACTCTCACACGTTTCCGATAATTTGGCGCATGTGTGGTTGTTCACTTAAGGGAGGGTAGTGTACCACACGTGAAGGACAGGAAGTGCGACCAGGACGCGTGGGCGTGGATCGTTAGTTCATCGGAAGTAGTACTCCCTCTGTACATTAAATAAAGAGTTTCATTTCGTACTTACACAATTTAAAACGATTGTTATGGAGAGAATAAGAAAACCACTCCACTATATATTAGTCGTATACACACGAGAGTACTATATGGATGCAGCTTCATTGACTTAGTGCACCTGCCTTTGGGTTTATGACTGGTGGGCCCAAAATGTGGCTGGCTCACCTGTCGTACGGCCAAAAGCAGATGGAGTGAAGGCACCGGAGCTCAGTCCGTACTACATTAGTACTCCCTCCGTAAACTAATATAAGAGCGTTTAGATCACTACTTTAGTAATCTAAACGCTCTTATATTAGTTTATAGAGGGAGCATATATATATAAGCGGGAGTGTAGGATTGAAAGTATGTCTAGAGGGGGGGTGATTAGACTACTTGACAATATAAAAATTTAGCCTTTTGATAAAGACAAGTTTTTGGCAAGTTCACAATGATGATCAAGTCAAGTATCACCCTACACATGCAATTCTAGAGTATTGGCAGAAAGTAAATTGCACATGTAGTGAAGAGAGGTGGAGAAGAGCAAACGCAATTTGGAGACACGGAGATTTTTCTCGTGGTTCCGATAGGTGGTGCTATCGTCAATCCACGTTGATGGAGACTTCAACCCACGGAGGGTAACGGCTGCGAGAGTCCACGGAGGGCTCCACCCACGAAGGGTCCACGAAGAAGCAACCTTGTCTATGCCATCATGGCATACGCCCACGGAGGACTAGCCTTACTCGGGGTAGATCTTCACGAAGTAGGCGATCTCCTTGCCCTTACAAACTTCTTGGTTCAACTCCACATCTTGACGGAGGCTCCCAAGCGACACCTAACCAATCTAGGAGGCACCACCCTCCAAAAGGTAATAGATGGTGTTGATGATGATGAACTCCTTGCTCTTGTGCTTCAAATGATAATCTCCCCAACACTCAACTCTCCTCACTGATTTTGCTGTGGTGGAAGAAAGGATTGAGTGGAAAGCAACTTGGGAAGGCTAGAGATCAAGTTTCATATGGTGGGAGTGGAGCTACTTGATCTCAACACAAGGGTAGGTAGTTTTCTTCTCGAAATGTAAGGTAGGAGTGGTAGTTCTTTCGATGGCTCTCTCCACGAATGAAGAGGGGTGGAGGGTATTTATAGCCTCCACACAAAATCCAACTGTTACACACATTTGACCAATCTCGGTCAGACCGAAGTTGACAACTCGGTGAGACCGAAAGTTCAAAACATGTGAACGTTGGGATTTTCGGTGGGACCAAAAATACAATCTCGGTGAGTCCGATTCGTCCAAAGACTAGGGTTTGCCAATCTCGGTGGGACCGACTTCATCATCTCGGTGACACCGATTTGATGACAGAAGGTTACAGAAGCTTGGCAACACCAGTTTCGGTGAGACCGAGTTCAGAATCGGAAAATCCGAAATTTCTAGGGTTTGACTTTGTGGATGAGGTGGTTCATCTCGGTGTGACTGAGTTTATGGGATCGGTGGGACCGAGATTACTTATGAGTGTATTATGGAAGTGAAGGGTGCTGATAGTTTAGGAGATGTATCACTAAGCACTTGAGCAACCATATCATTATCATAACCTCATCCCCTTTTAATAGTATTGGCTTTCCTATAGACTCAATGTGATCTTGGATCACTAAACCAAAAATGGAGTCTTGAGCTTTTTCCAATGCTTGCCTTAGCATTTTGAGGGGTCCACTTCTTCAGTCATTGCCATACCCATATCACTGAACTTTCTGAAATGATTCTCAAGAAACTATTAGTTCAATGATATATATGTTGTTATTAATTACCAAAACCACCCGGGGATTAGTTGCACTTTCAATCTCCCCCTTTTTGGTAATTGATGACAACATATAGATCAAAGCTTCGACATAGGATATAATCAATGAATAATATCGTCACTTTGAGAAGTATGTGATAAGCAAGAGCTCCCCCTAAATTTGTGCATTATTTAAGATTTGCGTTTGAATGCAAATGCACAATCGATTAGGATCATGGGTCACTCTTCCATGTCACATACATCTTGGTGGAGCGCACAAAATGGTAAGAATGAATAGCATGCACCCAATCACCAAGACATGAGTAAATGGCCATACAAGATATGAATAGCATATTATAAGCATTAAGCACACATTAAGGCGTAGTACGACCAAGCACTCATCAAAGTAGAGCAAACGTAGTATCAAACACACGGAATGTCGAACACACGGAATGTCTCGAAAAATCTCAAAGGTATCTCAAAGAAACCGCAAATGAACGAAAGAGCAAAAGCGCAAAGACAAAGCACTCTCTCTCTGGAAGTCCTATGATCTATACAATTTCTCCCCCTTTGGCAACAAGTTACCAAAAAGTTCGAAAAGGCATAGAGCTAAACGTCACTAGGGACTCTGCTGGCGGCTCCTGTCTGGGTTGAGGTTGGAGTTGAGATGGCAGCATCGGCGAAGACTTGGTGATGTCTGTGGAGCTGGAGGAGTGGTCTTGGAGCTGGAGCTGGGAACCGATGGAGCTGTGGGAGGTCTTGATCTTTGTAGCCACGGTGTCATCCTTTGGGATAGCAGCTGATCGGGTCTGGTAGGAACCGGAGCAGGCTGTTCATAATCATCTGGACTAGGTCATCCTGCATCTCACGCATGAGCTCTTCCTTCTCCTCTTTGCTTCCTCGATATCTGCCTCAAGCTTGTTGTGATGACTTGCACTTGATCGACTTCACATCGAGCATGGATCTTGTCTTCAACAATCCTCTCAAGACTCTCCTGAGACTGCACAATGCTGGCCAGGCGTTGTTCAATCCTCTGGGTAGCTTCAAGAAGCTGCTCTCCAACACTCTTGGGTTTAGCTGCTGCTGCTGCTTCCTTCTCAGCTTTGACTTTCTTGGCAGCTTCAGCCTTAGCTTGACCTTCAACTGACGTTGGGTCCTCCTCATCCATCACAACTTCATTGTCCTCATGCTCAGGCTGCAGTGGCAAGTGTGGTCTATCCAACAAGTATGTGCCCGTGCCAAACTTGGCATTGATAAGCATCTGAATGTGCGGGGCAAATCCACATGACCTCTTCTGGTCTGCTGCAGTCCTCTTGATAGTCTCAACTATCAGGTCCATCACCTTGAAAGGTGCCTTCTGATCAAGTATATGCAGCATGTTGATAGAATACCTCCGATCATGCGATGATCTCGGACTTGGGCATCAAGGTATGCCTCGTAATAGTGTTTGTGGTAGGTAGACCTGCTCGGAGATGATACTGAGCCGAGCTTCAGATTTCCACATCCTTAGCTGGTACCTCATTGTACATATTCTTCATAGACTCATGGTTCTTCTTGGGAATTCCATAGACATCAACATCATCCTCTCTCTGCACTGGAGCATTCAGCAGTGCTGCCCATTCTTCAACAGTTGAAGAGAATCTTTGGCCTTCAGTCATCCATGTGATTTTTCCATCTGGATAGAAATGAGCTGTGGCATAGAATTGCATGATCATCTCATCATTCCAATCTGTCAACTTTTGACCAACAAACTCAGCAACACCACATGCAGTGAAGCTCTCATGCACATGTGGAAAGAAGTCTATGTGCTCTTCACTGTCAATGTATGCCCAGTCAACATAGCGAGTGTCTGCAACTATGGGCTTCTTGTCCATCAGCACAGTCTCATAGAAATCCTGCTGCTCTCTGGTGTGGAATCTTGGATCAACAGCAGTCCTTCTCCTCACAGCATATGGATCAGCTTGTCTCCATAGCCTGAGACCTCTATCCTTTCTTTCCTTCATGTTCTCAGCTTGAGGATGAGCATCATTGTGGAGTGGCAGTTTCTGACGAAGTTTCAGCAATATAGGTGCCTCATCATCTAACTCAGCTGGTGGCACATTATCTTTCTTCTTCTCTGAAGCTGGAATGTTCCTGACAGTTTTCTTGGGCTTGGCAGCAGGCTTGGCTTGAGCTGCCTTTGCTGGAGCAGATGGCTTGGATTTAGAAGGGGCTCCTGCCCTGATGGCATCACCCATGAGCTTAGGCTTTTGAGGAGGCTGGGGTGCTTCCTCATCATCATCATCATCTGCTGCTCCATCATGCACAATCCTCTTCCTCTTGGAAGTTTTCTTCACCTTGCTTGAAGTTTCCTCTTCCATACTCAGCTTCTTGGCAACAGTGGACTTCTTCACTTTGCTGGTGCCTTTCTTAGTTTGCTGCCCTTGATGCTCTTTGGCAACAACTTTTCTCTTTGGCTTGGAGGAAACTTCTTCCTCAGCAATGAAATCAAAATCTTCTTCATCAGAATTCCTCTTCTTTCTGGCCCTGGTGGCTGCAGGAGGCAAACCACTTGGTGTGCTCCTCTCACCATCATCAGAAGAGCAGCTAGGCTCAGGACTAGTGCCTGCCTCTGGAATTTCTTCAATAGGAGACTCAGACCTGTTACGCTGTCACCGCGGCATCGACATGGCTGATAACCTGTGAATAGATAAGGTGTAGGCAGAGTAGAAGAGTTATCACAAACTGCAGAAGATTTTGCAAACAAATGAGTTCAAATTTCAGTTTTAGGTTTTCACAGAATGCATTTCGGTCAGACCGAGTCTAAAATTCGGTGAATCCGAAGTGTTCAAACAGAACCATTCACACCACTTTCGGTTGGACCGAAATGGGTTTCGGTCTTGCCGAAAACACTAGGGTTTCACTAAATCCTCATTTGGTCGCACCAATTTGCACAACTTCGGTTGGACCGAAGGTGCGATGCAATGGCAGAGGCCAAATCGGTCATACCGAGAATGTAGAATCGGTCTCACCGAGATGTGTTCGGCGGAAACCTAACCCTAAAACTTTTACTCGAATTTCGTTCAAAGGAACTAATCTGGTGTTAAGGAAGATCTCAAACGTGGCAAGATGCTAGGCAAACCAATCGTGCATTGAATCGGAGATGGGAGCACGAGTGGGATTGAAACTCACCCTAACTTGGTGGAGTTCCTCTACGGCGGCAACGGCGCGGAGAGATGTCCGTTGACGGCGACAGAGACCTGCGGCGAGGGCGCTGGCGGCATTTACGGAGACGATCCGGAGACCACGGCGACGGCAGCAAGGGGTGTGGGGGCGAGGCATTTTGAAGTAGGAATCAATGCGCGCTACCCACGGAGTATATATACCCCTTAGCTGTCGGTGGGACCGAGTTGTAAAACTCGGTGGCACCAAGATGGTTAACTGCTGGGCAGTTACACACTTCGGTCACGCCGAAAATTACAATTCGGTTTCACCGAGGTGAAAACCTAGATCAATCCAAGTGCTTTCGGTTTGACCGAGTTTGAGTGGGTTGGTCTGACCGAAATCACTTAGAAGGTTTTGGAAGTTTAGCCTTTGACGGATCGGTGGCTCCGAGTGCTCCTCACTCGGTGGGTCCGAAAATGACTTGTTCAAAGTTTGTGATATAAGCATGAATAGAATTTGAGACAAGAAAGCATCGATAGCTAGGGGAGGTACTTAGGCATTCTTGTCCGTCCATTTGGTCAGAAAAATCCAAAACACCAAAGCAACAAATGGATGTCCTCGAATAGATAGAATCATGCATCCAACATGCTCACACAATAAGATAGCAAATGAAATATGTGTCAAACATGCACAATCAAAACTCTAGCTACCATCACACAATTTGTCGATGACTAGGTCATCTATATATGAGTATATTGACTTAGGAGTCAAATGAGAACATTTGATCATAGGTCATACTCATCGTTTAAGCACAAGTGGGGTTACCACTTTTACATAAAGCATTGATGTGTTCACATCATTTGAAGATGCTTTAGCTCAATTCTTTAGAGCAAAGCTCCCCCTAGATGTGAGAACCCTTTTAAAGGGTCAAACTAACCTTGGGTTGTCGTAGAAGACTTCATGTAGATGTTGAAGATGTGGATGCTCAATGTTGATGAAGATCATCAAGAGTTGGGAGCAATCCTTTGGATTCGGGCACTTTCAATACCTACATGGGTTAGTCCCACAAGGAACAAACAAGGATATCCATGGACATAGATTGAAGTACACAATAGATGATGTCCATGAAAGCAATGATTACCTTGTCCCTTGACTTACCAACAAGAGGGTTTGTGACTCCATGAACTAGTGCATAATGTGGAAGTTGATTGCACAAGTTCTTGCCAAAATGAATGTGAGTGGAGTATGTTGGCGGAGTCACCTCAAGAACTCTCTAGTTCTTCTTCTTGGGATCCACATCATCTTGATGGGAATCCTTGGGGTTGTAGTTGAGCTTGACGAAGTAGAACTTGACGTTTCCTTGGGAACCCACTTGACCATGGCTTTAGGTGCTTCAATAAATGCATCAATCTCCTCTTGAAGCTTGTCCTTGCCTTTTAGCTTGTGGTCTTGTGGTGGAAGATCATCTTGAGCTTGTTCCACATTGGAAGAAGTAGGATCATACTTCTCCTTTTGAGGTACAAACATTGGAGTGGGATATTGACCTTCTTCCCATTCAACACCCTCGGCGTTGAACTTTAGCTCAAAACCAATTCCTTGATTCTTCCGGTGCCTTCCTTGCTTGCGAACAATTTCCTCAAAGTTTTTGCTTCCGGCAAGGCTCTTGTAGACACCTTTCTCTATAATCCCTTTCAATAAACTATTTTCTTGCTCAAGTGTAACTTGGCTTGAAACATTGTTAGTGGAATCAAGAGAATTACTAGGAGCAACAATATTGGATTTAGCATGGTTATTGTTACTACTAGATGAAGAATTTTTCTTATGCTTGTCATGCTTAGTTTTAATAGGTGGCAAGAAATTAGACAAGAGAAGTCGTTTGGCAAGATATGAAGAACTCTTCTTTGAAGATCGTCATTGATAGCTTTTAGGAACTCATGTTCTTGCTCTAGATTGAGCTTCTCAAGCGTAGCTTCTCAAGCGTAGCTTCTCATGAGATCTTAGGAGCTCTCTATGATCTTCTTGAGTTGTTTCATGAGCTAACTTAAGAGTGTTTAGTTCTTTAGTTAGACGCTCAATCTCCTTCATAGCATTGTCATTCGACTCTTCTCGACTATAAAGACTACTAGCATGTTCATCATTACTAGGCTCACTAGATTTGTCATGTAAAAGCTCATCTTCACCAAGCAAGTCATCCTCATCACTATCAAAGTCAATAAATTCAGGGTGTGATACCTTGGGGCCTTTAGCCATGAAGCATCTTCCAATTCCCTCATTTGGTGAATCAAATAAGTCATAGGAGTTGGAGTTGGAGGACACAAGAGCAAGACCGGCAACACCTTCATCTTGACTGTAGTCGGAGTTGGAGTGATAGCTTCTTCGGAGTGATTGTCTGAGTCGGAGCGGAGACCCATTCACCTACATGAGCTTGATGTTTTCTTCTTGTGTAGCTCCTTGATGACTTGTCTTTCCTCTCCGAATCCTTGCTTCTCCGAGAGGATCTTCGTTCATAACGATCATCTCTACTCCTTCTCTCTTCCGAGGTGACTCTTCTCTTGAGCTTCTTCTTCTTGGAGATTCTTCTCTTCTCTTGTGGGGAGCCGAACACTCATTTGAGTAGTGTCGGGTCTTCCACAATTGTAGCAGATTCGATCACGACTAGAAGATCTCTTTTCATCATATGATCTAGACTTTGAGCTTCTTTCCTTGCTTCTACTCTTGTAGAATTTGTTGAAGTTCTTCACCATTAGGCTTATCTCTTCATTGGAAACTAGCTTGTCACTTGAGGTTGTGGGAGCATCAATTGTAGCTTTGTAAGCACCACTTGACTTGTTGTGAAGCTCTTCCTTATCTTTAAGTGTCATCTCATGAGCAACAATTCTTCCAATGACTTGGTTGGCTTGAGATTCTTGTAGTTTGGCATCATTTGGATCAAAGTGCACACGGTGTCATACTTTCCATCCAAAGCTCTGAGAATCTTCTTGATGATGAATCGGTCGGTCATTTCTTCGCTCCCTAAGCCGGCAATCTCATTTGTGATGAGAGCAAGCCTAGAGTACATTTCAGCGACTCCTTCACCTTCCTTCATCTTGAACTTGTCAAGTTGACCTTGAAGAACATCTAGCTTTGATTCCTTCACGGACTCGGTACCTTCGTGCATTTCGACCAAAGTATCCCAAATCTCTTTTGCATTCTCAAGACGGCTGATTTTGTTGAACTCCTCGGGACACAAAGCATTGAAGAGAATGTCACAAGCTTGAGCATTGTTTTGCAACATCCGCAATTCATCCGCTGTAGCTTCACGATCCAGAACTTTTCCTTCCTTGAAGAACTCACCTTGCAAACCAACACAAATAATGCCCCATGCGGCAGGGTTATGTCCAAGAATATGCATTTTCATTTTATGCTTCCAACTAGCAAAGTTTGAACCATCAAAGTAAGGACCTCTACGAAAATTACCCTCACTAGACGCCATACTCTCCTAGGTTGTGAAACCAAGCTTATGGAGTCCAATGCAATGGAAACCAATACAATGGAGACCAAAGCTCTGATACCACTTGTAGGATCGAAAGTATGTCTAGAGGGGGGGTGATTAGACTACTTGACAATATAAAAATTTAGCCTTTTGATAAAGACAAGTTTTTGGCAACTTCGCAATGATGATCAAGTCAAGTATCACCCTACACATGCAATTCTAGAGTATTGGCAGCGGAAAGTAAATTGCACATGTAGTAAAGAGAGGTGGAGAAGAGCGAACGCAATTTGGAGACACGGAGATTTTTCTCGTGGTTCCGATAGGTGGTGCTATCGTCAATCCATGTTGATGGAGACTTCAACCCACGGAGGGTAACGGCTGCGAGAGTCCACGGAGGGCTCCACCCATGAAGGGTCCATGAAGAAGCAACCTTGTCTATGCCATCATGGCATACGCCCACGGAGGACTAGCCTTACTCGGGGTAGATCTTCACGAAGTAGGCGATCTCCTTGCCCTTACAAACTTCTTGGTTCAACTCCACATCTTGACGGAGGCTCCCAAGCGACACCTAACCAATCTAGGAGGCACCACCTCCAAAAGGTAATAGATGGTGTTGATGATGATGAACTCCTTGCTCTTGTGCTTCAAATGATAATCTCCCCAACACTCAACTCTCCTCACTGATTTGGCTGTGGTGGAAGAAAGGATTGAGTGGAAAGCAACTTGGGAAGGCTAGAGATCAAGTTTCATATGGTGGGAGTGGAGCTACTTGATCTCAACACAAGGGTAGGTAGTTTTCTTCTCGGAAATGTAAGGTAGGAGTGGTAGTTCTTTCTGATGGCTCTCTCCACGAATGAAGAGGGGGTGGAGGGGTATTTATAGCCTCCACACAAAATCCAACCGTTACACACATTTGACCAATCTCGGTCAGACCGAAGTTGACAACTCGGTGAGACCGAAAGTTCAAAACATGTGAACATTGGGATTTTCGGTGGGACCGAAAATACAATCTCGGTGAGTCCGATTCGTCCAAAGACTAGGGTTTGCCAATCTCGGTGGGACCGACTTCATCATCTCGGTGACACCGATTTGATGACAGAAGGTTACAGAAGCTTGGCAACACCAGTTTCGGTGAGACCGAGTTCAGAATCGGAAAATCCGAAATTTCTAGGGTTTGACTTTGTGGCTGAGGTGGTTCATCTTGGTGTGACTGAGTTTATGGAATTGGTGGGACCGAGATTACTTATGAGTGTATTATGGAAGTGAAGGGTGCTGATAGTTTAGGAGATGTATCACTAAGCACTTGAGCAACCAGATCATTATCATAACCTCATCCCCTTTTAATAGTATTGGCTTTCCTATAGACTCAATGTGATCTTGGATCACTAAACCAAAAATGGAGTCTTGAGCTTTTGCCAATGCTTGCCTTAGCATTTTTAGGGGTCCACTTCTTCAGTCATTGCCATACCCATATCACTGAACTTTCTGAAATGATTCTCAAGAAACTATTAGTTCAATGATATATATGTTGTTATTAATTACCAAAACCACCCGGGGATTAGTTGCACTTTCAGGGAGCCTCAGCGCCTGTTCGCTAGGGTTTGCACTCTCCACACGCTCGCCGCAATACATATATGTTACACGCTGGAGGCTCAGCGTTCATTTGCTAGGGTTTGCTATATTCACAGTCTCTCACCCTCTCTTCACCAGATCTAAACAAGATTGTGTTGGCCTCTTGTCTCTCTCCCCCCTCACAGCTGGTGAAGGAGGCGTCCGTAACCCGTCGCACCGGGAAGGGGAGGAGGTGCAGCGTTAACTCTATCGCCTTCGGCGAGGGAGGCAATCCACTGCCGGCTGCGCTGTTCTCTTTCACCCAGCGCCTGTGCGGGAGGGCCACCGACCCCTTCTTCCTCGCTGCCGTACGTAGTGTGGGCAGTTCCGGCCTCCCGCCGCACGCCTTCCCACATCCCAACGACCCTAAGGTATAAGTTTCTTTGAAACCGTCGTTGCTCTAGCTGCATGTGGATCTTTTTCGATCTGTAGTCGAATCTAGGTCTTGGTTCAAAGAGGAAAGAAAGGTGTGGTGGGGTGGAGCATGAATCTAGGACGTGGTTCAATGAGGAAAGGAGGGAGGAAAAGTAGTATAGACTGGCTATCCAGCCACTTTGTTGGTCGAAAAGGGAAAAGGGGCTAACCTAGTACACACATCTGTAAGGAACCGATCTCTTTGTTGAAAAGGGAAAGAAACCGGGGGGGTCGGGTAGTTTGTGCAGGACTAGATTTGCTACCCTCACATAGGAAAAAAGTTCAAAGAAAACAAATATGGGACCAACACAGATATGCTGCTTGGCTACATACTCTGCATCACCCATTTATACGTGTGGACGCACATGGTGCTAGCATGTCCCATACAGCTATTTTGCTGTTGTTTATCTAAGAATGCCGCCAGAAAATTGAAGCAATGCCACTGTTAAAAGTAAATTACATTTTTTAACGAATGTTGTTTCAAGAGTGTCTCTGTTAATATGAATCAATGCTACCGTTTTAGAAATGCTACTATCCTACTTTGTTTTCCATCCAAGATAAGTTAGATGCTTCTTTCTGTCACCGTTTGTTTCATCCTCCTTTATCGGCAAGTAATTGTTTCCTTTTTTGCCTCTGTTAAAACAGGGGTATCGATTCAACTTGTTGCTATTGTGACATTTTACTTCGCTACTCGAAACACTTATGTTTTAAGAGTGTTTTGTGCAGTTCAACTTGAATGTCACACCGGTGACTTTGCTTAAATTTGGTGGAACTGCACAAAAGGAGATCGAGATTTGTTTCCAATGTTCCAATCGAGTTGTTTCAAATCTTGGTCTCTACCACATGATATCTATTCAACTTGTTGCTATTGCTACATTTTGCTTCGCTACGCGAAACACTTTGCTTGATTTCAGTGCATTGTTTTAGGAATGGTACTTTTCTGCTTTGTCGTTCTTTATACATGTTGAACCAAGGCATTGTTAAGATAATGTCTCAGTCAATATGAATGAATCACACTGATGGAGAATTGCTCCTCTCCTGCTTTGTTTCCCATTAAGACAAGTCATCAACCGTTATTTCTCAGTAATTGTTTCCCTTATACCTATTCTTGCTTACAGGGATATCAAAATTAAAGCTCGGTTTTATTCCGACTTCGATTTTAGTTGAACTGCACAAAAGGAGCCAATGTGTCCAAGGCAAACTGCTGCATTACTGGGTCCAGTTGGTCGTTCCACTTTGCAGAAAGAAGTAGTCACTGGATGCGGTACATTACAGAAGGAATGACCGAGAAGCTTTACAGAGTATTATTAGACACCGGTGACATGACTAGTCTGCAGAGAGCATTGGCAATTTAACAACACGTGGAGTGCCCATGGCAAAAAGTGCCCAAACAAGTACAAGGAGCTAAGACATGACATGATCATAGGCATTACATATTTTGAAGGGGAGGAGCTTGTCAAGGTTTAATCATTGATGTTAGCAAGAAGACGTTAGTTTAATATATTGGAATTGGAAAACCTTGTCAAAATTTGCTCAATGATGTTAGCAAGAACAAGTTAGTTCAATATATTGGAATTGGAAAACCTTGTCAAAATTTGCTCATTGATGTTAGCCAGAAGACATGCATTTGATATTTTTGAGTGGGACACCCCTTGCTGTGAGCAGCATCGAGTGTTTTTTCCTATTCCTGTGTTCAGTTTAGAAGTAAATAGTTACTCTGCTGAGATATTCTTGTGTTAAGAGTTCGCTCTGAATATTGTCTATGTAATGCCAGGCCTTGTGTTTGATTGCAAACTTGAGCTTGGAATGTTGTGGCATGCGGCATCACGAGCTGTTCACCGTGCCTCCTGAGAATAATGATTCGTATTGTTTTGCATGTTGATCTAATGCCAGTGATTTGCTTGTTAAGACGATCATCCTCTTCGGTTGTTTCCGTGCGTAAGAAGTTCATCGTCTGATGTTAGCCTATACGACATGTCGGGTAGGTTAGATGTGAAACCATATGATCTTCCGACCAACTCATGATATTAGGCCGTGATTGGATTGTCGTTTTCCAACCAAAACCGCTTGTAAAACTGACGCTTGTAAATTAAAGCAGATGGTCTCGGGCGAAGGCGCTTGGTTGGTCGATTTCGACTAGTAAAATATCAGAAGTACTTCACGCGCGATAAAAATGTTGAACGACACTCAGACGATTGCTAATCCAGCCGTTAGCTGTTGTTTCAGCCTTGCCCATGGATGGCATGATACGCACGTCGTGCATGTATCGTCTGGTAATGTCGTCCATATAGCAATGCTCGTAAAATATACACTGGTCTCTCAAATTACACGCGTAACCCACCGGTTTTACTTACAGACCTCGGGCCTTCCGATGACGAGTAAATTACACTTGTATGTTAATACAGGTATGAAATAAACCAGAGCTCCCAAGCGCAGCCTTACCATTTCATGCCGTCTCAGTTTCTCGAAGGTGCTCATAAGTGTCCGATGATCCTGGCTTCCTGAATGAGCAGCGGGCGCTGTATCAGACCTTCTTAGGGCCCGCGAGGCCCTCTCCGTTGTCCTTCGAGTTGTTGCGCTCGCCGTGGCGCCGAGCATTGTTAACATGGTCAACGAACATGAGGATTTAGGAGATGACTTTATTTTGACTGGATGACACTAGGGACCCACTAGGGCCATAGCCGTCACGTCTTATAAGTGCCTCCTTATTATGTACAACTATATTTTTTTGCTTTCTCCTGGTTTCTCGACATCACGGTCCCACACCATTGTCAACCTATGTAGTCAATATAAATGAGAGAATTGCACAAGGTGCGGCCGACAGTGGGACCAAGCAGCTCGGCAAGATTTGTGTTTTTGAGGCGTGAGCACCGCAGAGTTTTTCTTGGCGATGATTTCGCTGTTGTTCAGAGGAGAGCAGGGTATTAACTGGGCGGGCTGTGGCCCGTCTAACCCAGGCCAAATATCCAGCCCAAATACTACTTTTTTCAAGATGAAAATGGCTAGCCCAGCTATATGTCTTTTTGAGGAATACCCAGGCAAGGTCAACTTGTTATTCTCCGCCCTGCTGTGCTGCAAATCTTTCCTAGGAGGGATGCATTAGGCTTAACAGGAAAATGGGCTTTAAAAATAGTAAATGGGATGTAATTATAAAAACTGGACAGTAACTATAAAAAAATGCACCAAACACGAAATTAGTTTATAAAATATTCTTTATGGATTTTGAAAATCTTAAATTTTCATTGTTGCGCGCGCAATGTTTCATTGGATTTTTACGTAATACAAATTTATATTTAATCTGAATAGAAATTTCGGGATAAAAATATTTCGGATCCCATCACAATGTGGAAAATTTTATTGAATTCTGTCTTCAACGGTTGGTTGAAATTATTAATCGTTGTCCTAGCTAGAAAATGTGTTGTACTTTTAACAAACTGTAAATGGGCTGTTGTAAATTCCATTAGAATTGAAAAATGGGCTGTACATTCTTACAAAATGCAAATGGGCTATAAGTTCTCTGCCACACACTTGTGGGCCTACTAAGTGTTGCGTCCCCTAAAAAAATAAGTTGACGCGTATGCAAGGCTTTGTCAACTTATTATAGTCAACACACGGTTCTAGCAGCAGTGGTCGTTGGATGTCTATCCAACGGATGTCGTGCTTCTTCTTCAATCTTGGATATTCTTAGCTTCGGCCACCCAAAAAATGATTCCTCCCCCTGACATCTGGGGTGCACCGTTTTGGAGGCTGACCTGTGGGTCTACTAAGTTGGAGCATACCAAGGGCTTTGTCAACTTAGTCAATATAAACGATTCTAGCTTCAGTGACTGTACGATGTCCATCCAACGGCCGTAGTGCTTCTTCAACCTCTCGTCTTCTTGGTCCAGCCGCCCAAAGCAGCGCAGGTCGTGCCGCCTGCTCCTGCCTCCCGTGACCGGCTGTGCTGCCGCGGAGGCCTCACCGCCCCCATACTACTCCCACCGCAAGCCAGGCCATCCCTCCACTCACCCACACCCCCTGTTATTCTGCGGCGACGGCAGCCTCACACCGCGGCCGAACCAGTGAACCCTCGTACTCCTCTCCGTGTGGGCTTCCACTGCTGCGTCTTCCCCGGCTCCGTGTCGTCCCCTTCCTAGGCGTCACCGTCATCCACCGCCCTGGTGCTCTCGGCACGGCGTGGTCAACATGGTCAACGACCGACTTCCATCGGAAGAATACTGTATGTGGAGAGGCCGACAGCTGGGTCCATGGCGCCGCAAGGAAGTGCCTCCTTAATACGCGCAAAATAATTATTCCTCCACCTGACAGCAGGGACCCGCCGTACGGGCCACCTTGTTTCGCGAAAAAATCGTTTCCCCCCTGACTGCTGGTACCCACCGGACGGGCCACCATATTTTGCGAAAAAACATTCCCCCCGCTATCAGCTCGGACCCACCGGAAGTGCCTCTTTATTACGCACAAAAAAATGAATACTCCCCCTGCTAGCTGGGACTCACCTTGGTGGGAAGCTAGCTTGTGGGCCTACTAAGTTGTCGGGGACGGAGGGCTTTGTCAACTTAGTCAATATGAACGATTCTAGCTCTAGTGACCGTACTATGTCCATCCAACGACCATAGTGCTTCTTCAACCTCTGGTGTTCTTGCTCCAGCCACCCAAAGCAGCGCCGGTCGTGTCGCCTGCTCCTGCCTCCCGTGGCCGGCTGTGCTGCCGCGGAGGCCTCACCGCCTCCATACTACTCCCACCGCTGGCCAAGCCATCCCTCCACTCCACTCACCCACACCCCCTGTTATTCTGCGGCGACGGCAGCGCAGCCGAACCAGTGAACCCTCATACTCCTCTCCGCGTGGGCATCCACTGCCGCGTCTTCCCCGGCTCCACGTTGTCCCCTTCCTAGGCCCTGCCGTCGTCCACCGCCGTGGTGTTCTCGGTGCGGCGTGGTCAATGTGGTCAACGACCGAATTCCATCGGAAGAATACTGTACGTGAAGAGGCTGACGGCTGGGTCCACGGCAGCAGCAAGGAAGTGCCTCCTTATTATGCGGAAAAGAATTATTCCTCCACCTGACAGCAGGGACCCACCGGACGGACCACCAGTATTTCACGAAAAAACGTTCCCCCCGCTGTCAGCTCGGACCCACCGGAAGTGCCTCCTTATTACGCACAAGAAATGAATACTCCCCCGGCTAGCTAGGACCCACCTTGGTGGGAGGCTATCTTGTGGGCCTACTAAGTTGATGGGGCCAAAGGGCTTTGTCAACTTAGTCAATATGAACGATTCTAGCTCCAGTGACCGTACGATGTCCATCCAACGGCCGTAGTGCTTCTTAAACCTCTAGTCTTTTTGCTCCAGCCGCCCAAAGCTGCGCCGGTCGTGCCGCATGCTCCTACCTCCCGTGGCCGGCTGTGCTGCCGCAGAGGCCTCACCCCCCCTACTATTCCCACCACTGGCCAGGCCCTGCGGACGGCAGCCTCACACCACAGCCGAACCAGTGAACCCTCGTACTCCTCTCCGTGAGGGCTTCCACTGCCGCGTCTTCCCCGGATCGGCGTCGTCCCCTTCCTAGGCCTCGTCGCCGTCCACCTCCGTGGTGCTCTCCACGCGGCGTGGTCAACGTGGTCAAGGAACAACTTCCATCGGAAGAGTACTGTACGTGGAGAGGCTGACAGCTGGGTCCACGGCCACAGCCTAGTTTTTTTATGATTTGCCAATTAAGTCGCTTTGTCAGGCCTGTTGGGCTGCAAATCTTACAAGACGAGGAGAGCTTTTCATTCGACTAGCCGAGAAAATGGCCCTTCGGTAATGAGAAATGGGCTGTACATTTTTAAAACACATCAAACTGGCAATTAGTTTCAAATATTTTTTTTTCATTTCAAGATTTTAAATTACATTAATTTTTATGCGTGGAGAATTTGTTGGATTTTATATTGATATACATTTATTTTTAAAATCAGTTTGAATGTGAGTCGAAATTTCGGGATTAAAAACAGTTCGGACCCTTTTGAAATATGCAAAATTTCGTATAATTTTTTAACCGTGGCCACAATATGGGTTGTAATGCTAACAAAAAGAATATGGCCTCCAAAGAAAACCTTAAGAATTAGCAAATGGGGTGTAAATTATTAGAAATAATGGCAGATGGGTTGTATGCTGTTTTCCACAGATTTGAGGCTTTCCTAAAAAAAAGGTTGATGCACAAGCAGTGACGGTTGGATGTCCATCCAACGGCCGTCATGCTTCTTCAATCTCTGCTCTTCCTGCTCCAGCCGCTCAAACAAGCGCGGCTGGACTGCTCGCTCCCCTCCTCCTCGCGGCGGGCTGTCTTTGCCGCCACAGCCTCACCGCCCCACCGTACTCCCATCGCTGGCCTAGCCATCCCTCTACTCACCCACACCTGCTGTTATTCTCCGGCGACGGTAGACAAACCAGTAAACCCTCGTTCAGTCGTACTCCCTCCGCGTGGGAAACAACTGTTGAGTCATCCCTGCCTCTGTGTCATTCCCTTCCTAGGCCTCACCATCGTCCACCACCCTAGTGCTCTCGGCGCGGCCTGGTCAACGTGGCCAACGACCGACATGCATCTGAAGTGGACTGTACGTGGAGAGGCCGACAGCTAGGTCCACGGCCGCACGCAAGGAAATGCCTCCTTATTACGCGCAAAATAATGATTCGTCCACCTGACATCAGGGACCCACCGAAAGGGCCTCAGTATTTTGCAAAAAAAAAATGTTACCGCCGCTGACAGCTCGGACCCACCAGCTATATCTTCGCACGCAAGGAAGTGCCTCCTTATTACGCACAAAAAAAATGAATACTCCCCCTATTAGCTGGGACCCGGTATAGTGGCAGGATGACTTGTGGGCCTACTAAGTTGACGGGGACGGAGGGCTTTGTCAACTTAGTCAATATGCACGATTCTAGATCCAGTGACCGTATGATGTCCATCCAACAACCATAGTGCTTCTTCAACCTCTGGTCTTCTTGCTCCAGCCGCCCAAACCAGCGTCGGTCGTGCCTCGTGCTCCTGCCTGCCGTGGTCGGCTGCGATGTGGTGGAGGCCTCACCGCCAACTACTACTCCCACCGCTGGCCAGGCCATCCCTCTACTCACCCACACCCCCTGTTATTCTGCAGCGACGGCAGCCTCACACTGCAGCGAACCAGTGAACCCTCGTACTCCTCTACGTGTGGGCATCCACTGCCGCGTCTTCCCCGGCTCCGCATCGTCCCCTTCCTAGGCCTCATCGTCGTCCACCGCCCTGGTGCTCTCGGCGTGGCGTGGTCAACGTGGTCAAGGAACGGCTTCCATCGAACGTGGACTGTACGTGGAGAGGCTGACAGCTGGGTCCACGGCCGCAGCAAGGAAGTGCCTCCTTGTTACGCGCAAAAAAATTATTCCTCCACCTGAAAGCGGGGACCCACCGGACGGGCCACCATATTTCACGAAAAAATGTTTCCTCCCTGACTGCTGGGACCCACCAGCTACACCTTCGCACGCAAGGAAGTGCGTCCGGGCAAAAAAAATGATTTGCCCCCATGACTGCTGGGACCCATCAGCTACATCTTCGCACGCAAGGAAGTGCGTCCGGGCAAAAAAACCAAAATGATTCGCCCTCCTGACTGCTGGGACCCACCAGCTACATCTTCGCACGCAAGGAAGTGCCTGACAGTCGGGACCCACCTGGTCGAAGCGTACGTAGCGTTGTCATTCTGGTCGCGAACGTGTACGTACATATATACAGGTGGATGTAGAGGCACGCACGTGTCGTAGTAGAGGTGCGCACGTAGCATGTACATGTACGTACAGCGGCGAGGGTGCAAGAAAGAAAATACAGCCACGTACGTACATACGGGCAGGGCCTCTAACGCCTATCGCGCATACGTACATGGCTGGGTTGGAACGGAGAAACAGCGTCGTCATCGTGTTCATGGGGAGCCAACCGGCAGGGTCGGAACGGAATGTGTGGTCGTGTTCATCGGGAGGGCTTGGACGGAACAGGCGATGGAAACGAGGCCTGGCGTACCACAGAACGGAGGAAATGTCCTTGTGTTCGACCGGCCACGTTCGAAACGGGGTCCTGTTGATAGGGAGGGGCATGGCGTACCGCAGAACAAAGGAAATGGACCTCCTACGGTCGAAACGGGCATCCTGTTGATCGGGAGGGGTGTGGCGTACCGCAAAACGGAGGAAATGGACCTCCTACGGTCGAAACGGGAGTCCTGTTGATCGGGAGGGGTGTGGCGTACCGCAAAACGGACGAAACGGACTTGTGTTGGAGCGCTAGGGTCGAAAGAAGGGGGAGGGGTGTGGTGTACCGCAAAACGGGACTCCACGGGATACTGTTCATCTCCACCGTCGACTTCCTCCAACCTCCACGGGCTACCGTCGACCTCCTCCAGCCTCCACGGGCTCCTGTTCATCCAGCCTCCACCGCGCGCTACTCCACCGGCTACTGTTCAACCACCCCTCCACGAGCACCCCTCCACCGTCTACTGTTCATCCAGCCCTCCACACCACGGGGTCCTGTTCAACCACCCCTCAACAGCCATTACTCCACTGTCTACTATACATCCAACTCTCCACACCACGGGATCCTATTCATCCAGAGGCAACGCCACCGCCAGCTTATTCATCAACCCCCCGCAACACTCACTATTCATCCCCGAGGCAAGCATCGATCGGCTTGATTAGCAGCGATGAGCGAAGAATCGCTCCATCGAGTTCGATTATCACCATCGATCGATCGCTCGGGTTCAGTTAGAGCCCAACGCCTCGCTCGGCTTTAGTTAGAGCCAACACCTCGCACACATACCGTACGTACGAGAGAAACGCGCATCGCTCTCCCACCGTAACCGGCAACTCCCCGAAATTTTCCTACCCCTCACATCTACCACGGTTTTTTCCGTCATGGACGGCCCAAAGAATGTCATGCAGCTGCGTCTCCAGCCCGCCCAGGATGAAAAGCCCATTTTCTGTCATGATTTTTTGTCATAGAAGTAGGAGCCCACCACATCTATGATGATACCGGATTTTGTCACAATTATCATCATAGAAGTGTCATATGTATGACAGAAAAAATTTAGTTCGGCCCAAAATGTCACGGATGTGTATCTTTTTGTAGTGGAAGGGTTGGTAGGAGTTAACCATCGCGCGATCCCGACCTCCACACAAAGGATGACAATCAATAAATACTTCATGCTCCGACTTTATCACATAACGGTTCACCATACGTGCATGCTACGGGAATCACAAACTTCAACACAAGTATTTCTACAATTCACAATTACCCCACTAGCATGACTCTAATGTCACCATCTTCATTATCTCAAAACAATCAAAAGGAATCAAACTTCTCTTAGTATTCAATGCCTATCATATTAGGACTAAATTTATAACCAAAGCAAATTAACATGCTGTTCTAAAAGACTCTCAAAATAATATAAGTGAAGCATGAGAGTTCATCAATTTCTTCAAAATAAAACCACCTCCATGCTCTAAAAATATATAAGTGAAGCACTAGAGCAAATGATAAACTACTCCAAAAGATATAAGTGAAGATCAATGAGTAGTCGAATAATTATGTAACTATGTGAAGACTCTCTAACATTTAAGAATTTCAGATCTTGGGATATTATTCAACCAGCAAGCAAAATAAAATAAAATAAAATGATGCTCCAAGCAAAACACATATCATGTGGTGAATAAAAATATAGCTCCAAGTAAAATTACCGATGAACGAAGACGAAAGAGGGGATGCCATCCGGGGCATCCCCAAGCTTAGGCTCTTGGTTGTCCTTGAATATTGCCTTGGGGTGCCTTGGGCATCCCCAATCTTAGGCTCTTGCCACTCCTTATTCCATAGTTCGTCGAATCTTTACCCAAAACTTGAAAACTTCACAACACAAAACTCGACAGAAAACTCGTAAGCTCCGTTGGTATAAGAAAATAAATCACCACATAGGTACTGTTGTGAACTCATTCTAAATTCATATTGGTGTAATATCTACTGTATTCAAACTTCTCCATGGTCATACCCTCCTATACTACTCATAGATTCATCGAAATAAGCAAATAACACATAGAAAACAGAATCTGTCAAAAACAGAATAGTCTCTCTGTAGTAATCTGTAACTCTCGAATACTTATGTAACTACAAAAATCCAGACAAATTAGGAAAACTTGAGAAATTTGTGTACCAATCCAGAGCGAATATAATCAGATCAAAAGAACGTTTCTGTGAATTTAAAAAACTAATTTACTGGGTGCAAAAATTTCTGATTTTCAGCAGGATCAACACAACTATCACCGTAAGCTATCCCAAAGGTCTTACTTGGCACTTTATTGAAGCAAAACCTATAAAACATGATTACTACATTATCTTAATCATGTGAACACACAAAAATAGTAGGGGTAAATATTGGCTTGTCTCCCAACAAGCGCTTTTCTTTAATGTCTTTTTAGCTAGGCATGATGATTTCAACGATGCTCACATAAAAGATAAGAATTGGAACATAATAGGAGCATCATGAAGCATATGACTAGCACATTTAAGTCAAACCCACTTCCTATGCCTAGGGATTTTGTGAGAAAACAACTTATGGGAACAAGAATCAACTAGCATAGGAAGGCAAAACAAGCATAACTTCAAGATTTTCAACACATAGAGAGGAAACTTGATATTATTGCAATTCCTACAAGCATATATTCCTCCCTCATAATAGTTTTCAGTATCATCATGAATGAATTCAACAATATAACCATCACATAAAGCATTATTTTCATGATCCCCAAGCATAGAAAATTTACTACTCTCCACATAAGCAAATTTCTTCTCATGAATAGTAGCGGGAGCAAACTCAACAAAATAACTATCATGTGAGGCATACTCCAATTGGAAATTAAAATCAAGATGATAAGTTTCATGGTTATAATTATTCTTTATAGCATACATGTCATCACAATAATCATCATAGATAGCAACTTTATTCTCATAATCAATTGGAACCTCTTCCAAAATAGTGGATTCATCACTAAATAAAGTCATGACCTCTCTCAAATCCAGTTTCATCCATATTAAAATAAGAATCAACACCCTCCAAAATAGTGGGATCATTACTTCTTAAGTTGGCACTCTTCCAAACCCGCTTTCATCAATATAATCATCATAAATAGGAGGCATGCTATCACCATAAAATATCTTCTCATCAAAACTTGGGGGACTAAAAATATCATCTTCATCAAACATAGCATCCCCAAGCTTGTAGCTTTGCATATCATTAGCATCATGGATATTCAAGGAATTCATACTAACAACATTGCAATCATGCTCATCATTCAAATATTTAGTTCCAAACATTTTATAGACTTTGTCTTCTAACAATTGAGCACAATTTTCCTTTCCATCATTTTCATGAAAGACATTAAAAAGATGAAGCATATGAGCAACATCAATTCCATTTTTTGTAGTTTTGTTTTATAAACTAAACTAGTGATAAAACAAGAAACAAAAAGATTAGATTGCAAGATCTAAAGATATACCTTCAAGCATTAACCTCCCCGACAATGGTGCCAGAAAAGAGCTTGATGTCTACTACGCAACCTTCTTCTCGTAGACGTTGTTGGGCCTCCAGAGGTTTGTAGGACAGTAGTAAATTTTCCTCAAGTGGATGACCTAAGGTTTATCAATCCGTGGGAGGCGTAGGATGAAGATGGTCTCTCTCAGAAAACCCTGCAACCAAATAACAAAGAGTCTCTTGTGTCCCCAACACACCAAATACAATGGTAAATTGTATAGGTGCACTAGTTCGGCGAAGAGATGGTGATACAAGTGTAGTATGGATGGTAGATATAGGTTTTTGAAATCTGAAAAATATAAAAACAGCATGGTAGCAAGTGGTAAACATGAGAAAAACGGTATTGCAATGCTAGGAAACAAGGCCTAGGGTTCATAGTTTCACTAGTGCAAGTTCTCTCAACAATCATAACATAATTAGATCATATAACAATTCCTCAACGTGCAACAAAGAGTCACTCCAAAGTCACTAATAGCAGAGAACAAATGAAGATATTATTGTAGGGTACTAAACCACCTCATAGTTATTCTTTCCGATCAATCCATTGGGCTATTCCTATAAGTGTCACAAACAGCCCTAGAGTTCATAGTAAAATAACACCTTAAGACACAAATCAACAAAAAATCTAATGTCACCTAGATACTCCAATGTCACCACAAGTATCCGCGGGTATGATTATACGATATGCATCACACAATCTCAGATTCATCTATTCGAACCAACACAAAGAACTTCAAAGAGCGCCCCAAAGTTTCTACCGGAGAGTCAAGACGAAAACGTGTGCCAAACCCTATGCATAAGCTCACAAGGTCACAGAAACCGCAAGTTGATCACCAAAACATACATCAAGTGGATCATGTGAATATCCCAATGTCACCATATATAAGCACATGCAAGACATACATCAAGTGTGCTATAATCCTTAAAGACTCAATCCGATAAGATAACTTCAAAGGGAAAACTCAATTCATCACAAAGAGATAGAGGGGGAGAAACATCGTAAGATCCAACTATAATAGTAGAACTCGCGGTACATTAAGATCGTGCCATATCAAGAACACGAGAGAGAGAGAGAGAGAGCAAACACGTAGCTACTGGTACATACCCTCACCCCGAGGGTGAACTACTCCCTCCTCGTCATCGAGAGCGTCGGGATGATGAAGATGGCCACCGGTGATGGGTCCTCCATCCGACAGGGCACCGGAACAGGGCCGCGATTAGGTTTTCATGGCTATAGAGGCTTGCGGCAGCGGAACTCCCGATCTAGGTTTCTTTTTGGGGGTTTATGTATTTATTGGAATTTTTGGCGTCAATTTCACGTCAGGGCGGTCTCTGAGTCAGCTACGAGGTAGGGGCGCGCCCAGGGGGTAGGGCGTGCCCTATACCATCGTGGATGACTGGGGACTCTTTTGGCTCAACTCTTTTGCTTCAGTGGCTTCTTCTGGTCTATAAAAATCTCCATAAATTGGCAGGTCAATTTGACTCCGTTTGGTATTCCTTTTCTGTAAAACTCAAAAACAAGGAAAAAACAGAAACTCGCACTACGCTCTAGGTTAATAGGTTAATCCCAAAAATCATATAAAATAGCATCATCATGTCTGTGATTTCATCCGGGACTCCGAACAACTTTTGGTCACCAAAACACATAACTCGTATAATACAAATCGTCATCGAACGTTAAGCATGAAGACCCTACGGGTTCGAGAACTATGTAGACATGACCGCGACACCTCTCCGATCAATAACCAATAGCGAAACCTGGATGCCCATATTGGTTCCCACATATTCTATGAAGATCTTTATCGGTCGATGTCGGTGGAAATGACACCTATGGGATCACGGCAATCCCTACTACGGTTGCGAGGCACAGGGTCGTGAGAAGAGTGGGATTAGCAATCAGCACAATCACACGGGTCGTTTAACCAGGTTCGGGCCGCGAGGATGCTAATACCCTAGTCCTGCTTTGGTGTGTATATCAGTGTTCTCAGGGTTCTTGAGCTATCTATGATGAGTGTAACTTGTCCAAGGGTCCGAATCCTTCTCATGGATGCCTCGGGCCTCCTTTTATAGTCAAGGGGATCGCCACAGTGGCACACGGGAGGTGGCATTGGAGTATAGTGGCTAAGCTTATCGCTTAGCCATTACGGGACAAGACGCATTTAATGCACCCCTTAGTTGTCCCCCTCACTTTACCGCCGCCTCGCCCTGCTTCGACACACGCCCGGGCCAGCGAGGCGGTCAGTGCCCTGTAGGCTAGCTGGCTGCTGAGGTGGCGCGGTGGTAGGGCCTTCACGAAGATTTGCATGCCATCACGTAGGCATGCGCTGAGTTGGGTTGGAAGCCCCACGTCGACACGCAGGTGCCTGCCTAGCTGGTGGGCTGGCAGCTGCATGGGAGCGGCGGTGGAAACTTGGCGGGCATGGTCCTGTCTGTGGCCCCGCAGATGTCCTCGGCAAGGGCCTTGCCGGGGCCTCGGCAAGGGTCTTGCCGTGGTGTTGTGGTCGTCATCGGCAAGGACTTGCCGCAGGTCTTGTGGGTTTTCTCGGCAAGGATATCATCGCCTTCTAATCCTCGTCTGACTTGGAGTGTTCATGATCTTCACAAAGATCTGCATGCCATCATGGGGGTGCCTCCCAAGCCTTGGTTCCAGCATGGTCGTCGGAAACCTTGGGCTTGAGGGTGACGCGCTCCGTTGTGGTTGGGCAAGCTACCTTGGCAAGATTCTTGCCGGGGCTGTGGAGGCTGCCTGGCAAGGGTCTTGCCAGGGGAACCAACCTCGCCCTCTTGCTCTTTGTGTCTCTATGTTGGCGTTGCTTTGACCATCTTGCGGCTTTGACTCCTTCCTCTGCCGTGCTAAGCAAGGCCGCAGGCGCGGCTCTGACTACCCATGCACAGATAAAGGGGTACAAAGGAGTGCCCCTACTTCTGTACACCGATAGGAGCCCCCGGGCCTGGGCCACACATAAGCGCAATGTGTTGTTGGGCTAGGCCCAAAACGGTGCGCGGGCAGGCAGGGCGGTTTTTACCGTGGTAACTTTTTTCGTCCGCTGCGTTTCCCCACAACCCGTGTTGAATGCGTGACGTGGGGGTCATGCGTGACATGGGGGCATGCGTTGGGCGGTTGCTGCAGGCATGCGTCACGTCGTAATAAATGGTAAAGAGGCGGCCCTCGCCTTCCCCATAAAAAGGAATAAACCACGGGCGCGCAGCTCATTTACCCTCTGTGCTTTCCCCAGCCTTGGCATTGCCGTCCCCATCTTCTTCCTCTTCAGGATTTCACTCCTGCTCACTGCTGTTGCGCCCCCCACTGCTTTCGACCCCTCGCCCTTTTCCCAGCCGCCATGGCGCCTAAATCTGGCAAGGGCAAGGGTGTAGCCAAGGACAAAGGAGAAGGAGATACCGGAGAGCGAGGCGGTGGCGCGGCGGGCGCTGTTCGCCTATTTCATCCCATCGTCGGTCGACGTCTTCGACCTTAGGCACTACTTTAGGCCTTTGTGGGGGGCAGAGACGGCGGGGCACCCTGCCACACTCATCATCCCTGCTGATTGCAACAAGGGTGGCTCAAAACGGTACCCATTCTTCATCGACTTCTTCTTTTGCGGGCTCTGCCCCCCTTTTTCCGACTTCTTCAACGATGTCATGCGCACTTTTGGCTTCCATCTGTTGGATCTTATGCCGAACGTCGTGGCGTGCTTTGCCCACCTCTGTGAGGGCTTCGCCGGGGTGTTTCCCAGCATGGCGCTTTTTCGCCACTACTTCTGCCCCCGCATCCAACCCGGGGCACCCTTTTCGGAAGCATCACCTCGATCCCGAGGGCCAGGGGAAAGGCTTATACCCATAGGGTGCCGTGAAGGAGAGGTGGGAGGAGTGGCGGGCCGGTGGTGCTGGATCATGGAGGAGAACCCACCGGAGTTCTGCCGGGGCATTCATCGGGAGAAGCCAACCCGTGGCGTGGACTGGACCGACCTCGACGCCGATGATAAGAAGTTTTCGATCGCCACCACTAGGATTCGCCGCCTCACCGAGGTCGGGCTCACCCTTCAGATGATTACGGCGGATTTCATCCACCGTCAAATCGCTCCACTACACAAGAAGTGGAGGCCAGCCTGGGATTTCAGGAATGCGGCCGATATCATGAGGCTCCGCACCGGCCTGAAGAACAACCTCACGGTGATGGGGCACTCCTGGTATTGCCGGAGGCTCTTCCAGCTCGACGTGTTCGCCGATGGTAGGGTGGAGAGGACAGGCAAGGCCGCGAAGTCCGGCAAGGCCATCAAGGGGACCTTGTTCGGGCTGCAGCTGGGAGTGGTCCAACTGAGCAACAACTCCCGGCAGGCCGACATCCTCGCCATGATTCCGGTCTTCAACGCGCACGATCTTGACCCAGCCTGGGTCGAGCCCCCGGCACGCAAGGTGGAGGAGTTCTTTGACAACTTAGTCGAAGAACTCGATCATGACGAGCTGCTGCTCATCCAGGACACCACCGAGGAGGAGCTGAACTACGTCGCCGCCAGAGTGGCGGAGGCGGAGCTTTCCAGGGCGGCAGGGCGGCCGGCAACACCGGCGGCATGGAGAACGAGGCCTCCATGGCCGGAGAAGAGAAGGAGCTTGCTCAGTGGGTGAAGTCTGCCACGAAGGCGGGCGGCGTCAGCACCGAGGCTCCCCCCATCGAGGACGTGGTCGAGGAATCATCCGAGGAGGAGGCCAAGGCCGACGATCCCTCAGCTATGAAGAAAAGACGCGTCCTACGTCGGGCCATCTCTGGCGAGCCGGTCCAGTCCGGCAGGGCCGAGCCACCGCAAGGGGTTCAGGGGGAAACCGCGCGCGTGACGAGGGCCGCGGCGGCGAAGAAGAAGGCCGCGGTGGTGAAGAAGAAGGCGACCGACTCTTCTTCATCCAAACGCTACCAGACTCCATCACCTTCCCCTCCTCCCGCAAACGCAGGCACGGAGGTTGCCTTCGACTTTTTGTCCCTCAACCCAAGGAGGAAGAGGAAGGCAGAAGAAGAGGAGGTGGAGGACGAGTAAGCATTTCGCCCCTCGCTGTTTCCGTCCTCTCCAATTGTGCCGCCCTCCTTGATTCGCTTTTGTCTTCGCAGGGAAATGGAGACGCTGGCCCAGCGGGCGGCAAAGAGGGCCAAGGCCTCGACGGGCAGCCAGCCCCCGGCGGGCACCTCAAAGGCGCCGCTGGTGGTAGAGAGCAGCCCAGACATCAGCTCGCGGCACAGCCCCCGGCTCAGCCCCCAACGTACGTTCACCACCTACTCCCCATCAACGTGTGTTGGGGTGTGATTTTTTGGTACTGACCTTGTCGTGGCTACAGGAGGAGGGCAGCAGCAGGAGGAGCCACCAAGGGCCACCCCCACCACGCCGCCCCCATCGACCACACCGCCCCGAGGGCTGTCCCCGGCAAGGGTGCCAGACATCGAGCCCATGCGCACGAAGGAGGAGGAGGTAGACTTGGGCACTGGTGGCCCCGTCCCGGCAACAGATGTTGGCGGGGAGGGGGCCACTTCTTCTCAGCCAAGCACGGGTGAGTCACCTGTTTTTCCTTACTCTTCTTCTTTTTTTGAATCTTGATCTTGGCGCTGCCTCATTTTCTCTTTCAGCATCCAGATCCCCCCTCCCCCGGCGGACCAGGAGGACACCGACAGCATCATCACGGAAGTCGCCGCGGACGCCGTGGCCGAGGCCGACAAGGTCGCCGCCGAGGAGGCTGCCGAGACCACGGCCGAGGATGCCGCCAAGGGGCTTGCTGGAGAGACTGGAGAGGTTGCCACCGAGGAGGCCGAGAAGGTCGGCAAGGCCGCTGATCGGGAGGAGGTGGTTGACGACCAAGCCTCCTCGTCCGCTGCCTCCGGCTTAGGCAAATATCTGAAGGTGGCGACGACTTGTCGTCCACCTGCTAGGGACGGTGAGCACCTGGGCGCCGGCCAAAGGGGAGGTGTTCGATGACGAAGTGCTCGCCACTGCCGGGCTCGAGGTCGTCGAGGAACCAAGCACCGGTGGCGGTGGCACCCAGGAGGAGCAGCTTCTTCGGGCCATGGGAGCCAGCTTCTGAAAGCTGCAGGCACTCCATGGCGCCCGCCTGGACAAGGCGAAGTCTAGTGAGGCGGTGCGGGCAAGGCGGAGGCAGTCCTCGGGGAGCGCGTGCCGAGGAGCAGACCTGGTTCCACCAGGCCCACGAGGAGCTAAAGGCCGCCCAAGGCCAGCTGACGGAGCGCGAGCTGGAGCTTCTCCTGAAGCAGTCCGACATCAAGAAAGCCCAGGAGGCGGCGACGGATGAGGCCGCCAAGGCCGAGGCCGCCCGGTCCCAGCGCCAGGACGAGCTGGACTCTCAGGAGGAGGACCTCGTCGCCTGTGAGGCGGCGCTTGCCGCCACACTCCGCGACAAGGACGAGGAGGTCGAGAAGCTTGCCGCAACGCGGACCTGGGAGCTGGAGCAGAAGCACAAGAAAGAGCTTGATGCATAAGCCCTGGCCCATGGCGACAAGGTGAAGGAGCTGGAGGCGAAGCGGGACGGCCTGAAGGCCAGGGCTGATCAGCTGGCGAAGGAGAAGGACACGGCCAACTGTGCCTTGATGGTGGCATAGGACGACATCCTCACCAAGGCCGAGCAGCTCTCCCGCGCCAAAACTCCATTAAGGACCTGAAGCTAAAGCTGGAGGGCCTGGAGAAGACTCTTTTGGAGGCAAAAACCCGGGAGGAGGCCCTGACCAAGGGCCTGGAGACGGAGAAGCATCCGCGGAAGGATGATGTCGCACCTCACGAGGATTTCGTGAAGGGCGAGAACCTTTGGATCAACCGCCTCGTCGACATCGCCAACAGGACCACCGAGAAGCTGGCTGACATGGGGATGTCGGACGTGAGGTACACCCCGGAGCCGAACGTGAGCCCCAACGCTAGGCTGACCCTATTCTTCGAGGGCGTTCTTGGAGCCCTGGAACGATTCAACTCCAACTGGGTGAGCTCCCTGGCCAGCGAGAGGCCCGGATACTTTGCCGGGGCGCCATGACCAAGGTCCTCACCAAGCTGGCATACTGGAACCCCAACCTTGACTTCGATGCCGCTCTGGATAGCTTGCCGAAGGATGCAGACCTCACGGTGTTCGAGGAGCGTATTGAGCCCATCATCAGCCGCGTTGGCGGAATTCAGAAGCTAGAGGGCCAATGCGAGGATTAGGCACCACGTTTCTTATCGCCGATGCAGGTTCATGACCAAGACAATGTTTATCCTTAGTTAGAACTGTAGCAACAATTGATGTAATATAACTCTGAAGTGTTTTAAAACGATGCATGTTATTTCCCTATTTAACCTCTCCTTGTATGTCCACCCTACGCCAATTGGGCAAGCTTGTCGGCGCGTAAACCCAAACCGCAGTGCTTTGAAGGACGGATCCTTTAGCGGCCGGCGGGGTGTGCTTGCTGCCGTGCGAACCACCTTGCCGTCATTAGCGCGGCCACTCGAACTGTCGAGCGGACTCAAGACAGAGCGAGAGCGTTGCCAATAGCGGAAGGCCACCCTGCCGTTCTCGACGCAGCTGCTCGATTTGTTGAGCGGACTCGAAACAGACCAAGGGCGTTTCCAATAATGGAAGGGCCCCACTGCGTGTAGGTTTATCATACAAAGGAAAGATCTCCGAGGAGGATAACCTTATATAAAAAGGGATTACTCAGAGTTTTTGCATGACTTAGCTTTCTTGTCATTGCGCGAACGCTTGCTGCATCCACTAATGGTGCTGCTCGCTTGGTTGCCTTCTTCCTTGGACTGACGCAACTGCTGGACTGACGTCCGGACCAGATTCTCACAACTGCACACCCCCTACCTGGCGCGCCAAAGATGTCGGTGGAAACGACACCTATGGGATCACGGGAATCCCTACTATGGTTGCGGGGCGCAGGGTCGTGAGAAGAGCGGGATCAGCAATCATCACAATCACACGAGTCGTGGCGCCGTGCGACAAGGCCGCGGCGGGCGACCGCGGGAAGTGTATCAGGCACGCCGCCTGGTTCCCGCCACGACGTTCGAAACACCTCAAGGGGCAAGATGACCCTCGGCAAATCCGACTCCAGCCAGTCGGCTTGAGCATGACGGCCCTCAGATCCAGCCAAGCGGCCTGGAGGAAGGCGGCCATCGAAGCTTGCTTTCCCCCATCTGAAGAATGAAACTGCTGAGGCGCACGACATATCACCCTCGGAGCCTCACCAATTTCGGGGACTACTGTCGGAGTAATGGGCCACGGGTCGGCTAACCCGAGTCCCAGAACCTTTCAAGACATCAGGGCAGACTGCGCCCCTCAAGTACCTACGACGACTCCAAGATGGCCGAGTCCCAGAGGCGACTCCCATTCAAGCCGAGTCCAGGAGGCGACTCCAAGATGGCCGAGTCCTAGAGGCGACTCCCGTTCAAGCCGAGTCCCAGAAGCGACTCCAAGGAAGCCGACTGTGGGGAGTCGGCCCGCGACTTCCAACCACCTCGATAAATTAAAGGATGACATGGCCACAGTGAGACATACCCGCGGAGATCTCCGCCCGACGCGACACTGTTGCCATGCCAGCCCTGACATCAGCCCTTGGGGCGGGGCTCTGTGCCCACGACACCTTGTTTGTACGGCCCGAAGAAGGCGGGACCTACCAATCAGCGAGAGTATGGAAGACGGCGGGAGCGCCGAGAGTCGGACCCGTTGGGAGTCGGCCCCCCGAAGCCGGCCGGCCCCTCCCACGGGCCCCACATGCCATTAACCAGATGAGACCGAGGAATGGCCACAGTGATCGCTCGCCGGGCGGCGGCACTGTTGCCATGACCCGCTAACCAAGCCCGCGTCATTAGGAGCACGGCTACAGTAATCTGCAGCCAGCAAGACACGCCCGCGGCGGACACGGACTGACATCCTCGTACCAGGCCAGTCGGTGGGACCCACCAGTCGGCGGGCCCCAGGAGTCAGCGGAGAAGACGGTGTCTGAGAGACAGACGGCTGGGACCCGCGCCCAGCCAGTTTACCATTGTACCCCTGGGGGGTAGGCCTATATAAACCCCCCAGGGCACCCATGCAAAGTGTTCGCATCCAGTAGCATTAGACAGACCACACAGGAGGGAAAGAGCTAGCCTTGCCCTCTCCCACCTCCAGAAACAGCTCTAGGAGCACCATTGTATTCACTTTGCCTTAGTGACTATGCGGAGACCCCGCAGAGCAGCAGTAGGGGTGTTATCTCCTCGGAGAGCCCTGAAGCTGGGTAAGATCCGCCGGCGTGCATGTCTTCGCCTCATCCCGTTTCCAGGAACCGGCGATGTTCTACTCGCCCCCACCATGATAAGCCATCCTTTGGCATATGTCGCACCCAACCCCCGACATTTTGCGCCCACCGTGGGGCCTGGTGCACCGTCGTCCGGAGATCTGTTCTGGACGGGAACCTTCTTCCTCCCTGGCGAGCGCAGCCAGCCAGGCTCGCTAGACGGAGTCTGCATCGATGCGCTGCGCGGCGCTGAAGCCGCATGTGCAGCGAGCAGCCTCGCTGAACTTGTCGGTGAGGTTCGCCTCTCCGACGAGCCTGCATCCAACGCAGGCATGGGTGGCCCCGAGAGTCTCCTCGCAGGCCTCCTCAACCAACTCCACGTCGCCGGCGAGCCTGCCGTAGACTTGGAGTCCGTAGGCTCCACCGACCCGCTGCTGGTCGACTCCGACACCGTGTCGCTTGACACATTCCCCACCAACGTGGTGGTCTACGACGAGCTACTTCCTCACGAGGAGAGTGGCGGAAGCACCGTCACGGACGTGCTCGTCATCAGTCAGGATGAGCGCTCCGGTGAGGAAGCTTAGGACCCGCTCGCCGCAGCCCTGCAAGACCTAATTGCGCCCATTCTAGAGGACGCAGACTGTCACGCCCTCGATGCGGCTATATCTCCCACGTGTCGAAGCACGACTTAGAGGCATAACCGCATTGAAAGCAATGTCGCAAGTGAGGTAATCTTCACACAACCCATGTAACACATAAGGGAAAGAGATACATAGTTGGCTTACAATCGCCACTTCACACAATTACAAGAATAAAGCATTACATCATCCAGATACAATCAAGGTCCGACTACGGAACCAAAATAAAAGAAGAACCCCAAATGCGAAAAAAGGTCCTCGATCGACCCCAACTGGGCTACACTACTGATCAACTAGAACGAAACAACACAACGGACAAGATCTTCATCGAGCTCCTCCTTGAGCTTGATTGCGTCACCTGCTCGGTAACATAGGCACCTGCAAACTGGTTTTGGAAATATCTGGTGAGCCACGAGGACTCAGCAATCCCATTACCATGGGTATCAAGACTAGCAAAGCTTAATGGGAAAGGAAGGGGTAAAGTGGTGAGGATTGCAGCAGCGGCTAAGCATAATATGGTGGCTAACATACGCAAATGAGAGCGAGAAGAGAAACCAGCGGAACGGTCGTGAAGCTAGCAATGATCAAGAGGTGATCCTGAACACCTACTTACGTCAAACATAACACAGAAACCGTGTTCACTTCCCGGACTCCGCCGAGAAGAGACCATCACGGCTACACACTCGGTTGATGTGTTTTAATTCGGATCTGGTGTCAAGTTGTCTACAACCGGACATTAACAAATTCCCATCTGCCACATAACCGCGGGCACGGCTCTCGAAAGTTTATACCCTGCAGGGGTGTCCCAACTTTGCCCATGACAAGCTCTCGCGATCATCGAAGGAATAGACCTTCACCCAGGAAGACCCGATCAGTCTCGGTATCCCGGTACATCAAGACATTTCGACAATGGTAAAACAAGACCAGCAAGACCGCCCGATGCGCCGACAATCCCGATAGGAGCTGCACATATCTCGTTCTCAGGGCAACACCGGATGAGACAGGCTACGAGTAAAACCAGCCCTCGAGTTGCCACGAGGTGGCCCCGCAGGCGGCTCGGTTCGGACCAACACTTAGACAAGCACTGGCCCGGGGGGGCTATAATAAAGATGACCCTCGAGAGAGCGACTCCCAAGGGAAAAGATAGGTGGTGGTGAGGCAAATGGTAAAAGTCAATGTTGGGCCTTGCTTTGGACAAGTTTTATTCAAAGCGAACTGTCGGGGGTCCCATAAATCACCCGACCGCGTTAGGGACGCAAAATCCGGGAACATAACACGGTATGACGGAAACTAGGCGGCAAGAGTGGAACAAAACACCGGCATAAGGCCGAGCCTTCCACCCTTTACCAAATATATAGATGCATTAATAATATAAGAGATATTGTGATATCCCAACAAAACCCTGTCCACCATGGAGAAATCTTCAACTTCACCTGCAACTAGCAACGCTATAAGAGGGGCTGAGCAAGAGCGGTAACATAGCCAAACAACGGTTTGCATAGGAAAGGTGTCAAAGGTTAGAGGTTCATGGCAATATGGGATGGTGGACAAACAGTAATAGGTAGCGCAGCATAGCGAAGAACGAGGCAACTAGCATAGCAATGATAGTAGTGAGATCCAGGGTAGCGGTCATCTTGCCTAAAATCCCGCAAGGAAGAAGAACGAGTCCATGAAGAAGACGAACGGATGAAGCCGAACCAATCATAGACGAACGAATCCTCACGATCGCAACGAAACAGGAACTAAGAAGAAGAAGCACAGAACATAGGTAAACACACCACACATGAACAAGGCATGATGCACAACAAGCATGATGCATGACCAAGCTACATGAAGCTACTCATGGCAAGAGATGATGCAAACAAGAACAACACTTCAAGGCAAGTTTAAATGAGGCCGGAAACAACATATAACAATTTCGGTAAGTCCTCATATGCAAATTTCGAAATTGGTCCAGAACTGAATAAACATTAAGTTGAAGTTGTTAAACAGCAAGTTAAGATGCACCAAGATGATCTACACGAAATTCTAGTCAAGTTACATATAAAGTTCATTAGATTCGGAGCGACGGGCTAGAAGATATGAGCAAAACAAGTTAAACATGGCATTGATGCAAAATGCACCCAAACATCAAGCAAACACACCAAAACAAGGATGCAACATGATAATATGAAACTACATGTAAAATCAAGCAAGTTTCATGTATAGCACACTCAAAACGGAGCAACGGTGCAACACACACACACTATACAAGTCATAGCAACAATCTGCCCAAAACAGCAACTAGGCATCTTGCAAGCATGAAAACAATATGCTACAGCACTCCAACATGATAACAAAAGGCATGGGCATGAAGTACACGTAAAGCATAACAAAACATGAACACTGAGCTATCTCCAGAAATCACTAGAACATGCTCAAAAAGACATGGAGATATTGCAAGTAATAACAGTTTCAGACTTTAGTAGAAATAACATCAGGTTGCAATGTTTAGAGCTATCAAACAACATGTTACAGGAACTTATCATGGCAAACAAAGGCATGGCATGAATCTACTAATAGCATATATCAAAAGACCCTTAGTGACCATGAGCCAAAAAGGCATAGAAAATATGATGGCACCCATGTAAACATGGCAAGTTATATTACAGATTTAAACATGGCAGGAACAACAATAAGTAGGCATGTTCGTGAGCTCGAAACACTCACTACAGAGCAACACATGGCATGGCAAGGCAACCAACAGTAATAAGGCATGATTATGAAGCTAAGCATGGCAAGATCAAGGTCATAGCATACACGGATCAACTACAACGACCTCGTGAAAATTGAATCTCATGCAAACAATCTATCAGGAAACATTTTCAAGCAACTTTGGAGCAAGAAATGAACATGTTCCAGCAGGCTATAATTGCAACCAAGAGCATTAATGGATAGATCATGACATTTATATCAAAACATGTTTATAGAGCATCTCCAGATTATGCATAGAATGATTAGTGGAAGCATGTTAACATGGCATCAAAATATAACAGAATCTGCCAGAAAACAAAGAACAAACAACTACCCTACTTTACAAGCTCAATGCACTCAGCACACAACTCACAAAAATACAAGGTCAACACCTATGGAAAGATGGCATGGCATAGTTCGACATTCATGTAGAGCTCATACTCATATAATGCACACATAAATCATGGCAAAAATGTTAAAACAGCAAGTTATAACAGTTTCAGCAGATTAACATCCTGAAGCACTCTTCCAACAGCATTTCAGGCATCAAGATGAGCTCAAATGAAAATGATGCAATGATATGAAATTATGTACTCGTTGAGGCGAACAATTTGACATATTATACGCGCAAAACGGAGCTACGGATGCAGAGATGTGATGGCATGAACATGGCAGTAAAATTACTGAAACTGGGGACTGTGTGAAACGGGGGCAACCTCAGATCTGGGCACGGATTTCGAGGCAGCCGGATTTCTCGCCGGAGAGCTCGCCGGAGAACTCGAAGATGGCCGGGGAAGGGATCTCCGGGGAGGAACGGGGCGGATCCGGCCGGATCTCGCCGGATCCGGCCGAACTCCTGCGAAGACGACGCGGGCGGGCGCAATGGCGTCCGCGGCGCGAAGTCGACAGGGCGGCCATGGGTCTCGGGCGTGGGCGGCGGCGGCCTCGCCGGCGGAGGCGCTGGGGCGGCGGGCGGAGCTGGCGGCTCGGCGGCGATGGAGATCCGAGGCGGGGCGGGCGATGAAGGAGGAGGGCGTGGGCGGCGGGCGGGCGGCGGTGGCGGCCGGCGACGAGCGCGGCGCGGGCGGCGAGGCTCGGCGGCAGAAGCTGGCTGGCGGCGGCGGGCATGTGGAGCGGGCGGGCGGGAGCGGCGGGCGCGAGGCGGCGGGCGGCGGCGGGCTGCCATGGGCATGTGGCGCGCGGGCGCATGCGTGACCCGTGGCGCGATGCCCTGGCTCCGGGCGGCGGGCTGGCTGATGGCGGCACCCCATTGGCCGGGTGAGGTGGCTGTTGGGCGGCGGACGCGTCCGGACGGGTTGGACGTGTCCGTGGCCTTGAGAGAGGAGGGCTAGGGTTAGACTGCGCGAAAATTCGGAGGGGATCACATATTTATAGGTAGAGGGAGCTAGGAGAGTCCAAATGAGGTGCGGTTTTCGGCCACGCGATCGTGATCGAACGACCGAGAACATGGAGGGGAGTTAGATGGGTTTTGGGCCACTTTGGAAGGGATGTTGGGCTGGAAACAAAAGAGGGCTTTGCGGTTACCCGGTTAACCGTTGGAGTACCAAACGACCTCCAAATGGCACGAAACTTGATAGGCGGTCTACCGGTGCTATACCAAGGCCGCTTGGCAAACCTCGGGCCATTCCGAGAAAGTTTAACACCCACTCACAACAGGAGAGAAGAAGGGGACGCCGGATGACATAGGAGCGCCGGATTGCAAAACGGACAACGGGGAAAAAGCTCAGATGCATGAGGCGAACACGTATGCGAAAAGAGATGCACATGATGACATGATAAAATGCAGATGATGACATGGTGAAATGCAACACGCAAGCAAATGACATGGCAACGACGGCGAATAACTGGCGGACATCTGGCGCATCGGATCCGGGGCGTTACAACACTCCACCACTACGAGAGGATCTCGTCCCGAGATCTAGGATGGCACCGGAGGGAAAAGGAAGAGGAAGAGAAGAGGTAAAACTAAGTTGCTTCTTTGACGAATGAGTGAAACCATGAACCTTGAGAGGTTGAGCAATTTAGAAGAAAGAGTACAACAGAGATGAACGAGATTGCAAACAATCCGTTAGAAAAGAGGAACAAAGAGTATTACGAGGACTTGAAGGTTGCAAAGGCATGAATCAAGAGTTTAATGGACAAGATGGAATTCGAAACCACTCCGGTTAAAACAAGATGAGAGGGGAAGAATGATATAATTTGGGCAGCACTCCGACTGAAAGAAGAAGGAAAACTTGATAAAATGAAAAGCACTTGAAGAGATGACACAACACTCCGGTTAAATGGATAAGAATGAAAAGAACACGATGCTCACAATTCGAGATGATGAGTGAAAAGAGCAACATCACAAAGCCTCCGGAAGAAAGAATAGAAGATAGATCATAGGAATAACAGAATGTAGGAGAAAATGCCAACTTCTGCCACAAATGATCTTGGAAAGCATCCTTGCAAAGAATAATTGAACGGAGTTGTTGGAAAATCAACAACGAGAAGCACAAGCTTGTTGTGGGCTTATGAAAAACATCTCAACACTTGAGGTCAAATTCTGCCACTAACGAAAACAATTGCTTGCTTGAGATCAACGAAGAGATGAAAACTTCTTCCACCAAGAGGATAAAGAGCAAGCTTGGGTCATGCGTAATCACCACAAATAGCAACAACCCTTAAGGAAAGGCTTTAGGTGAAATATGACACAAAATAACTCCAATGAAGAGACTGATGGATTTAAAATACCTCATTCTTGACAACAATATGAATCATGAAACATGAAGGAAATTGTCAAGAGTGACATAACACCACCTCAAAAGATAAGATAGAAGGAATTGCACTTTGGAATGCAAGACGAAGAATACTTGAATGCCTCAAAACAAAACATGTGTTGAACACCATGTTTATTTTAGAGTATAGCTTGGCGGATCATAACTTCAAGAGAAATCTTGAAGAACAAATCGAGAATGAAAGGAATCCTTGACGAACCACCATGTCGAGCCTCCATGAAAAACTCCGGTAAACAAAAGGAATGAAAAGAAAGATAAATTGAAAACACAAGGTGAATCCTTGCAATGATTTAGATGGATCTCTGTGATAATTAGAGCTTGGAACTCCGGGAAAAAGAGAAGATGAAACAAATGAAACCGAGAATTTATTCATCATGAATAAACTCCGAAAGAAGGAATTAATCACTTGGATGAAACAATAATAAGAATTACGTTATGCCTATCCTTCACCAATTAAATTGATGACCCACAATGGATTTGGCATGCCACTTATTCTCGTAGAAAGGATTAAGATAGATATGGCGCAAGCTTGAGAAGGTATTGATGGAACCACCGGTGGGATTTGGAAACAACAAATATTGATATGATGAACAAGGAAGAGAGATCTTGAAAGAACCACCGTAAGAATTGAAAATGAATGTAGCAAAGGCACAATTCACCGGGAAGAATTGGAAAACGAATGAGGATACTTGAGGGGATTTAGATACATGAGAACGAAGAGATCATGAACTGATTAGAGAGTATTTGAATGATGCACCGGCAAGATTTGGAGAACGATAGCTACACGCTGAGAATGAAGAATTATGACATGATGGCCTTCGGAGGAAAGAAATGGAAACAACTCATGAAATGCTCCGGATGGGTGAAAAGAATTCTCACAATCGAAAACAATTATGAGAGGATGGCATCAAGCCAGAACCATGAATCTTGAAGAGAATAGAGCAAGATTAAAGAGAAACTCTTCTTTGGTCTTCACATGCTGAGAATGACAACGAGAAACACCACCAAGAATTATTGAGGCACACCGGAAAAATCAAAACCGAAGAGGTTGAGCCAACTATGAAAAGAATTTGAAAGATCTTGGAGAAAAGCATTTGACTGATGATAACTCATTCTTACGTCACACTTGAAAAGAATTTAAGAATAACTCCGGAATAATTAGAAGAGTCAGGTAAGATCCTGGGAAAAAACCTGTGGGATAGGGCCCACTCAAAAGAACACCGTTGAAAAGATTTAAAAGCGATGTTGCACCGGTTGAATTAAATGACTTGAATGAGATACCAATCTCGAAAGAGCTTGAACGAATGCAGAGTGGAAACACGAATCTTCGAGATATCTTGAGCACTCCGGAATAACAAATAGCGAGAAGTAGAATGATAATGGGGTGCACCGGTATGAGAAGACATTGAAATGAGGAGAGGAATATGATGAATATCGAAAGCTTGAATAGGATCCACCGGAGAAGAGACCACAATGAAGGATGATGAACTTGAAGCTGTTGAGCATCTTCATGGGAAATCACCGGATAAGAACATTGACGGAAATGAATGGAGAAACTTCACATGAATAAATGGATACTTGATTAAGAAATCTGTGTCCTTGAAGTAAAAGGGTGGGAGGGCGGGAAAACAAAGACAACTTGGGACGGATGAAACAAACACCGTTGAGAAAACTTAGATTTGATCTTGCGGATGGGAAAAATGATGGGATCCACTTGAAGAGAAACACGTCGGTTGGGAAAGAATTAACATGACAACCTCAATGATCAAAAAGGATAGTATTCACATAGGAATATGAGAACACCGCTTGAAAGGTATAGAATCAACAACTGACATTGAAGCAACTCGAATACCACAAATAAAGTAAAACAAAGGATTTGGCTTGCAGAATAAGCCGGAACAAATACATATGATAGAGATTTACCCAATCCCATATCATGCATCTGTCGAAAAGATATCCTAGAAGCTACTTGAATTCCCACCTATAAAACTCCCGAAACTTTCTGGTTATGCAATCTGGTGTTGGGGATACAGGGGAAGCAATATATCTCACCCAAACTAACAATACCTACATCCAAGCTGTATCCATCCGTCAACACATAACCAAGAAACCTTCGAAATCGTCTACCTCAACCTTGAAAAGCATCCGTTATACGAGTCATGGCAATACTCCGTACTCAACTCGATCTTGGGTTAGCGGGGTTATCTCACCAACAACTGCATAAAAGAGATTTTCGATGTCGGCATACTAAACTCGGTATTCGAACTGCAACGATAAAATTATGACGACAACACCTCGGAGCTCAACTCCGGGACACCTCCATAAAAAAAACCCTGCCGACGGGAGGCACCAAGACAATGTTGTCATCATAAAACCATCGAACGATTCTAAGATACCAGCGTGATCCTAAAAAAATTTAGTGAAATTTGAGAAGAGAAGAGTCAAAACTCTCGTCGGGATACCTCACCGAAGGTCGAAGGACCGAGGAGTAAAAAGAATTCTAACTCTCGATATATATAATCCTAAATGACTCAAAACATTTTTCTAGACACAACTCGCCGCTAAAAGCGATCAGCGGTGGGGCTCCTAAGGTCGGGAAGGCTCGATTACCAACTTGTCACGCCCTCGATGCGGCTATATCTCCCACATGTCGAAGCACGACTTAGAGGCATAACCGCATTGAAAGCAAATGTCGCAAGTGAGGTAATCTTCACACAACCCATGTAATACATAAGGAAAGAGATACATAGTTGGCTTACAATCGCCACTTCACACAATTACAAGAATAAAGCATTACATCATCCAGATACAATCAAGGTCCGACTACGGAACCAAAATAAAAGAAGAACCCCAAATGCGACAAAAGGTCCTCGATCGACCCCAACTGGGCTACACTACTGATCAACTAGAACGAAACAACACAACTGACAAGATCTTCATCGAGCTCCTCCTTGAGCTTGATTGCGTCACCTGCTCGGTAACATAGGCACCTGCAAACTGGTTTTAGAAGTATCTGGTGAGCCACGAGGACTCAGCAATCCCATTACCATGGGTATCAAGACTAGCAAAGCTTAATGGGAAAGGAAGGGGTAAAGTGGTGAGGTTGCAGCAGCGGCTAAGCATAATATGGTGGCTAACATACGCAAATGAGAGCGAGAAGAGAAACCAGCGGAACGGTCGTGAAGCTAGCAATGATCAAGAGGTGATCCTGAACACCTACTTACGTCAAACATAACACAGAAACCGTGTTCACTTCCGGACTCCGCGAGAAGAGACCATCACGGCTACACACTCGGTTGATGTGTTTTAATTCGGATCTGGTGTCAAGTTGTCTACAACGGACATTAACAAATTCCCATCTGCCACATAACCGCTGGCACGGCTCTCGAAAGTTTATACCTGCGGGGTGTCCCAACTTAGCCCATGACAAGCTCTCGCGATCATCGAAGGAATAGACCTTCACCCGGAAGACCCGATCAGTCTCGGAATCCGGTACATCAAGACATTTCGACAATGGTAAAACAAGACCAGCAAGACCGCCCGATCGCCGACAATCCCGATAGGAGCTGCACATATCTCGTTCTCGTGGCAACACCGGATGAGACAGGCTACGAGTAAAACCAGCCCTCGAGTTGCCACGAGGTGGCCCCGCAGGCGGCTCGGTTCGGACCAACACTTAGACAAGCACTGGCCCGGGGGGGCTATAATAAAGATGACCCTCGAGAGAGCGACTCCCAAGGGAAAAGATAGGTGGTGGTGAGGCAAATGGTAAAAGTCAATGTTGGGCCTTGCTGGACAAGTTTTATTCAAAGCGAACTGTCAGGGGGGTCCCATAAATCACCCGACCGCGTTAGGGACGCAAAATCCGGGAACATAACACCGGTATGACGGAAACTAGGGCGGCAAGAGTGGAACAAAACACCCGGCATAAGGCCGAGCCTTCCACCCTTTACCAAATATATAGATGCATTAATAATATAAGATATATTGTGATATCCCAACAAAACCCTGTCCACCATGGAGAAATCTTCAACTTCACCTGCAACTAGCAACGCTATAAGAGGGGCTGAGCAAAGCGGTAACATAGCCAAACAACGGTTTGCATAGGAAAGGTGTCAAAGGTTAGAGGTTCATGGCAATATGGGATGGCTGGACAAACAGGTAATAGGTAGCGCAGCATAGCGAAAGAACGAGGCAACTAGCATAGCAATGATAGTAGTGAGATTCAGGGTAGCGGTCATCTTGCCTGAAATCCCGCAAGGAAGAAGAACGAGTCCATGAAGAAGACGAACGGATGAAGCCGAACCAATCATAGACGAACGAATCCTCACGATCGCAATGAAACAGGAACTAACAAGAAGAAGCACACAACATAGGTAAACACACCACACATGAACAAGGCATGATGCACAACAAGCATGATGCATGACCAAGCTACATGAAGCTACTCATGGCAAGAGATGATGCAAACAAGAACAACACTTCAAGGCAAGTTTAAATGAGGCTGGAAACAACATATAACAATTCCGGTAAGTCCTCATATGCAAATTTCGAAATTGGTCCAGAACTGAATAAACATTAAGTTGAAGTTGTTAAACAGCAAGTTAAGATGCACCAAGATGATCTACACGAAATTCTAGTCAAGTTACATATAAAGTTCATTAGATTCGGAGCTACGGGCTAAAAGATATGAGCAAAACAAGTTAAACATGGCATTGATGCAAAATGCACCCAAACATCAAGCAAACACACCAAAACAAGGATGCAACATGATAATATGAAACTACATGCAAAATCAAGCAAGTTTCATATATAGCACACTCAAAAGCGAACAACGGTGCAACACACACACACACTATACAAGTCATAGCAACAATCGCCCAAAACAAAGAACTAGGCATCTTGCAAGCATCAAAACAATATGCTACAGCACTCCAACATGATAACAAAAGGCATGGGCATGAAGTAAACGTAAAGCATAACAAAACATGAACACTGAGCTATCTCCGAAATCACTAGAACATGCTCAAAAGACATGGAGATATTGCAAGTAATAACAGTTTGGACTTTAGTAGAAATAACATCAGGTTGCAATGTTTAGAGCTATTAAACAACATGTTACAGGAACTTATCATGGCAAAAAAAGGCATGGCATGAATCTACTAATAGCATATATCAAAAGACCATTAGTGACCATGAGCCAAAAAGGCATAGAAAATATGATGGCACCCATGTAAACATGGCAAGTTATATTACAGATTTAAACATGGCAGGAACAACAACAAGTAGGCATGTTCGTGAGCTCGAAACACTCACTACAGAGCAATACATGGCATGGCAATGCAACCAAAAGTAAGAAGGCATGATTATGAAGCTAAGCATGGCAAGAGCAAGGTCATAGCATACACGGATCAACTACAACGACCTCGTGAAAATTGAATCTCATGCAAACAATCTGTCAGGAAACATTTTCAAGCAACTTTGGAGCAAGAAATGAACATGTTCCAGCAGGCTATAATTGCAACCAAGAGCATGAATGGATAGAGCATGACATGTATATCAAAACATGTTTATAGAGCATCTCCAGATTATGCATAGAATGATTAGTGGAAGCATGTTAACATGGCATCAAAATATAACAGAATCTGCCAGAAAGCAAGAACAACAACTACCCTACTTTACAAGCTCAATGCACTCAGCACACAACTCAAAAAATACAAGGTCAACACCTCTGGAAAGATGGCATGGCATAGTTCAACATTCATGTAGAGCTCATACTCATATGATGCACATAAATCATGGCAAAAATGTTAAAACAAACAAGTTATAACAGCCAGCATGATTAACATCTGAAGCACTCTTCCAACAGCATTTCGGGCATCAAGATAAGCTTAAATGAAAATGATGCAATGAGATGAAATGATGTACTCGTCGAGGCGAACAATTTGACATATTATACGCGCAAAACGGAGCTACGGATGCAGAGATGTGATGGCATGAACATGGCATGAAAATTGCTGAAACTGGGGACTTAGTGAAACGGGGGCAACCTCAGATCTGGGCACGGATTTCGAGGCAGCCGGATTTCTCGCCGGAGAACTCGAAGATGGCCGGGGAAGGGATCTCCGGGGCAGAACGGGGCGGATCCGGACGGATCTCGCGGATCGGCGAACTCCGCGAAACGACGCGGACGCCTGGCCGGCAAGGCGTCCGCTGGCGGTCGGTCGACGGCCGGGCCATAGGTCGGCAAGGCGGCGGCTCCGGCGGAGGCGTGGGCGGCGGGCGGAGCTGGCGGCTCCGGCAGCGATGGAGATCCGGGCGGCAAGCAGCGCGCGGAGGCGGCGGGTGGCTTGGCCAGTGTGGCCGGGCAGCGGCCGGCAGCCGTCGGCTTCAGCGTGCGGCGCGGGCGAGCGAGGTTCGGCGGGTGAAGCTTGGCTGGGCGGCGGGCAACCTGGCAGGGAGCGGGCGGTGGCGCTTGAGGAAGCGGCGAGGCGGCAAGGCTGTGCGCTGCAAGCGGCTGCTGAGCCGCGGCATGGCGGCGCGGGGACGGGCGGCGGCCACGTGGCGCGATGCCACAGCTCGGGCGGCGGCGGGCTGACGTGGCGGCACCCCATTGGCCGGGGTGAGGTGGCTGCTGGGCGGCGGACGCGTCCGGACGGGTTGGACGTGTCCGTGGCCGTGAGGAGCGGGCTAGGGTTAGACTGCGCGAAAATTCGGAGGGGATCACATATTTATAGGTAGAGGTAGCTAGGAGAGTCCAAATGAGGTGCGGTTTTCGGCCACGCGATCGTGATCGAACGGCCGAGAACATGGAGGGGACTTAGATGGGTTTTGGGCCACTTTGGAAGGGATGTTGGGCTGGAAACAAAAGAGGGCTTTGCGGTTACCCGGTTAACCGTTGGAGTACCAAACGACCTCCAAATGGCACGAAACTTGACAGGCGGTCTACCGGTGCTATACCAAGGCCGCTTGGCAAACCTCGGGCCATTCCGAGAAAGTTTAACACCCACTCACAACCGGAGAGAAGAAGGGGACGCCGGATGACATAGGAGCGCCGGATTGCAAAACGGACAACGGGGAAAAAGCTCAGATGCATGAGGCGAACACGTATGCGAAAAGAGATGCACATGATGACATGATAAAATGCAGATGATGACATGGTGAAATGCAACACGCAAGCAAATGACATGGCAACGACGGCGAATAACTGGCGGACACCTGGCGCATCGGATCCGGGGCGTTACACAGACACCGAGACGCTGGAGACACGCCGCCTTGAGAACATTGAAGGCGCCAAGAAGCTGGCAAGCATGAGGCGCTTGTCAGAAGCCTACCAGCGCGAAATGGATCGCGTTGTGGGCGGCTCGCCGGCTCTGACTAGGCCTAGCCGCCTAGGCACGGTCCGACAACGCGGCGCGGCCATCGCCGACTTGTTTGGGGCCAGTCGCCCCGTATACGCCACCCCCGCGGAGAACATCCGTGCCGCCCAAGCGGCGACTGACGAGCTGAAGAAATTTGAGGGCAAAGAGCGTCGCATGATGACGGAGCGAGTCCAGTAGCTCCTCAACACGGTTGCTACACAGAACGCGGTCGGCGGCCGCACGGATGTTCTGCAGCAACCAAATGACGACTTGCCTCCCCGCCGAGACCAAGGCGCGACATCTCGGACACCGACTAGCGAAGTCCGCGGAAGGAAAGAAAAAGAATCGGCTCTCAGTCACAGTTGGACTCGCATCACCATTGAGCGCGACCAAGACGGACGGCCGAGAGGAGTGGAGCGGCGGGACGACTACCTGCCTCCCCCACCCAGAAGAGAACAGCGAGTTTCCCCGCCGCCTGTCGAGCATCCGACTCTCGGTGGCCGCCTTGGCCGCCGAGAGGGAGTCGGAGAGAACGACGCCCGCCATCGGATCGACCGACTCCACCGATCCCTGGCGCTGGAAGAAGAAGATGAGCTGGGTCTACCTTGCTTTGGACCCCGCATCCGAGACGAGCCCTTCCCCAAAGGGTTCACGCTCCCCCGAGACACACCCAAGTACACCGGCTCCGTGAAGCCAGAAGACTTGCTAATTGATTACTACACGGCCGTCAGCATAGCGAACGACAACAAGCGAGTCACCGTGAAGTACGTTCCACTCATGCTCCAGGGCACGGCCCGGACATGGTTGAACAGTCTGAAGCCTCGCAACATCAACAGCTGGGTTGAATTCACCGAAGCCTTCATCCGCAACTTCACGAGCACGTACAAGCGACCTCCCAAGCCGCGCCAGCTTTCCTTGTGCGTGCAAGGCCCTAACGAGTCAACACGCGACTACCTCACGCTATTTGGGCGAAGCCGAACTCCTCGCGCGCGTGCGAGTGCAAGCTATCGAGTATTCACTGCCGGTGCTTTGAAGGCACCCTCCTCAAGCACAAGCTCCTCTGCGACGAGTCAGAAACCCTCGACGAACTGCTGGTCATAGCAGACAAGTACGCCACGGCCGACTCCTCCATGAAGACGGAGATTCAAGTCAATTCGGCTGGCAAAGTGGCCACTCAGGCTCCCAGAACTCCAGCTGGAGACACCGGTCGGCGACAACAACAGAGCGACAACAAGCATAAGGCCCAATAGCCGACTTCCGGCCGGCCGGCAAAGTTGCGATAGTCGAAGATCAACAACACGAGGGCAGCCTCGGCGAAGCAATAGAAAGCGGCAAGTCCAAGCTGGTTCTTGGCCTTCTCTTCTGAAAGCAGCACTGGATGGTCCCCGCAAGTTCCACAGTGGCGTGAAGCCATCAAATCATACCACCCGAAAGTGCCACTAGCTCACCAGAATCGCCAAGGGAGACGGCCTCCTTCCCCCTCCACCTGCTAGGCCGCCGCCTCCACCGCCGCCCCAGCAGCCGGCCACTCGGCGGTCGGCCAATGATACAAGACGAGTACCCCGAAGAGCACGGAGCTTATGTGGTGTTCACGGTGTGGTGATGATCGACGCGGCAGGCGGCAGCGGCAGAAGAAGTAAGCGAAGTGGCAACCGATACTCGAGTTCATGCACCGGTCGAAAGCCTATCGGTTGGAGCGAGCGGATCACCGGAAGGTGATGCGAATCCGGGCTCCTATGCACGGTCCTAAGAGCCACCTTGGCCACCGATAGGCGGGCCGCCCGCCGAGAGTCTTGATAGGCGGAGGCGATAGCATCAACATCTGTACAAAGATACTATGGAGAATCTAGGAATCAAGCAAAGACAGCCGCAGAAGCGGCCGGATTATGTTCCATGGTATTGTGCCCGCCTTTCCTGCTCACCAATCGGCAAGATCCTGATAGACGTCCTCTTTGGAGACAAAGATCATTTCCGCCGAGAGCCAGTCTGGTTTGAAGTAGTGGACCTTGAAAGCCCGTACCACGCACTGCTTGGCCGACCAGCGTTGGCCAAGTTCATGGCGGTTCCTCACTACGCCTACCTCAAGATGAAGATGCCGAGTTCCAAGGGAATTCTGACCGTAGCCGACGACTATAGGAAGTCGTCCGCTGCTGCCGAGAGAGCAACCGCTGGCGAGTCCACAGTGATCGCAGGTGAGAAGCGGCTCCTTGATTGGGTCGTGGCGATGGCCGGAATACAGCCAGAAATGTCGCCTGACCCCAAGGAGTCGGAAGCTGAAGGTTCGTTCAAGCTGGCCAAAGAGACCAAGAAGATACCCTTGGACCAGGAGCATCCTGAGAGGTACGTTGTCATGGGTACAAACCTTGACAGCAAATAGGAAGGAGAGCTCGTCGATTTCCTCCGTGAGAATCGAGACATCTTTGCATGGTCCCCCAAAGACATGCCGGGTGTATTGACGGAATTTGCCGAGCACAAGCTACATGCCCGACCTGATGTGAAACCCGTCAGGCAGCCTTTGCGTCGACTGTCAAAAGAGAAGAGAAGAGTTGTTGGAGAAGAGATAGCCCGGCTCCTGGCGGCCGGCTTCATTATGGAGGTGTTTTTTCAAAGTGGTTGGCAAACCCGGTTTTGGCACTGAAGAAAAACAAGCAGTGGCGGATGTGCATCGATTACACAAGCCTCAACAAAGCCTGCCCAAAGGATCCGTTTGCCCTACCGAGAATCGATCAGGTGATAGACTCCACAGCCGGATGCAAGCTGTTGAGTTTCTTAGATGCATATTCAGGATATCATCAGATCAAGCTGAACCTGGCAGACAGACTGAAGACCGCCATCATCACGCCGTTCGGAGCCTACGCTGCGACCATGACGTTCGGCGAGGAATGCCGGCGCCACCTTTCAGCGTTGCATGCAGAAGTGCCTCCTCTAGCAACTCGGCAGGAATGCCCATGTCTACGTGGATGATGTGGTGGTGAAGACAGAGAAGCGCGGGATGCTGCTAGAGGACCTCAAGAAGACCTTTGAGAACTTGCGCCGATTCCAGATCAAGCTCAACCCTGAGAAGTGCGTTTTCGAAGAACCAGCCGGCCAACTCCTTCGCTTCCTGGTCTATGAATGCGGCATAGAGTGCAACCCCGTGAAGATCAAGGCCATCGAGAGGATGGAGGTACCCATCCGACTGTTAGATGTGTAGAAGTTCACCGGCTGCTTGGCGTCCATCAGCCGATTCATCAGTCGGCTGGGCGAGAAAGCTCTTCCCTTATATCAATTGATGAAGAAGACCACCTTTTTCGAGTGGAACCACAAGGCGGATGAAGCATTTCTCCAGCAGAAGAAGATGTTGACTAATCCCCTGTGTTGGCGGCTCCGACTCCCAAAGAGCCCATGCTCCTGTACATCGCCGCCACCAACCGAGTAGTCAGCACAGTCATTGTAGTCGAACGCAAGGAGGAAGGCAAGGCGCTCCCAGTCCAGAGACCGGTATATTTCCGAGCGAGTATTGTCGACCTCCAAGTAGAACTACCCCACTACCGAGAAGATGTGCTACGGTGTGCATTTTGCATAAGCTGAAGCCTTACTTTCAAGAGCATCCAATCTTTGTGGTTTGCACGCCCCGTGCCGAGATCATTGGGAGCCGAGACGCTTCTGCCCGAGTAGCCAAATGGGCCATAGATCTGGCTCCTTACACCATCTACTACCAGCCCCGCACCGCCATCAAGTCGCAAGCACTGGCCGACTTCCTTGTCGACTGGGCCGAGACCAAGTACCGCCGCCACCGACTCCACCATTGGCGGATGCACCGACGGCTCCAAGATGCGTACCGGCACAGGAGGCTGGCGTCGTCCTCACCTCCCCAAAGGCGACAAGCTCAAGTATCGCGCTGCAGATCCATTTCACGCCTCCAACAACGTCGCCGAATCGAGGTGCTCATTCATGGGCTCGGCTTGCCAAGAACTTCGGCATCCGCGGATCACATGCTATGGCGACTCGATTTGGTGGTCCATCAGTCATCTGGCGGCGGCGCCAAAGATGCAAACATGGCAAGCTACGCTTCTGGTGCGACAACTTCAGCGAATGCCGAGGTGCGAGTTCCTTCACGTATTAAGAAAGCGACAACGATCAGCGAGCGCCTTGGCACGAGTCGGCTCCACCCGCCAAGCAATACCATCTGGCGTCGCTCCTCAGCCCCTCCTTAAGCCGTCTATCAAGCCTTCACCAGAATCAGACTTCATCTTTGTGCCGTCTCCCCCCGAAAAAGTCGGATCCGACTCAAGAGCCCCAGGAGACGGCCCCAAGAAAATTACAGTCGAAGCCAGCCCGGGGACTACGCTAGTCGGCCCGGGGACTTCGTCAACCCAGCAAGCGGCCGCAGACTCCAGCCCGCCGCCTCCCAGCCCAGCCACCCTTGTCCAAGTCGCGGTGGTGGCAATCGAAGAAATAGCAGCACCTTCATGGGCGCAGCCCATCCTCAAATTTCTAGTGAACAGAGAGCTGCCAACCGATGAAATCTTGGCTCGGCAAGTGCAATGTCGAGCAGCAGCCTACAATGTAATCAATAGAGAGCTGGTTAGGCGCAGTGTCACTAGTGTCAACTAGCGCTGCGTGGAGCCAGAGCAAGGCCAAGCAATTCTCATAGACATCCATTAGGGCAAGTGCGGCCATCACGCGGCTTCAAGAGCACTCGTCGCCAAAGCCTTTCGGCATGGTTTCTTCTGGCCGACTGCCCTGGAAGAAGCCAAGGAATTAGTCCAAAAATGAAAGGGGTGCCAGAAGTTCTGCTCCAAGCCGCTTCAGCCGGCTTCCGCACTGAAGACAATTCCCATCGCCTGGCCCTTTGTAGTATGGGGCCTAGACATGGTGGGACCATTCAAGACGGCCCGAGGCGGCCTGACTCATCTGCTTGTCGCGGTGGACAAGTTCACCAAGTGGATAGAAGCAAAGCCCATCTAGAAGTTGACGGTCCAACTGCAGTGACTTTCATTGCCGACATCACGGTGCGGTACGGCATACCGCACAGCATCATCACCTACAACGGCACAAATTTCGCCAAGGGCGCCTTTGCCCGTTCTGCGCGCGCCTTGAGGCATCCGGCTGGACTTAGCGTCCGTTGCCCATCCACGATCAAGCGGCCGGTGGAGCGAGCGAACGGCCTCATCTGTCGACATCAAGCCTCGTGGTTGAACCACTCGGCGTTCGGCGGCTGTTGGCTTGAGGAGCTGCCAGCCGTCCTATGGAGTCTGTCCACGACTCCAAACAAGTCAATCGGCTTCACACCCTTCTTCCTCGTCTACGGTGCCGAAGCCGTCATCCCGACGGACATAGAGTTCGACTCTCCACGAGTCACCATGTACACCGGAGAGGAAGTGAAGAAGACGTCAAGGCGGCGTCGACCTCTTTGGAAGAGGGCGGCTGTTGGCACTCGACCAGTCCGGCATCTACCCGGTGATGCGCACCGATACTACTGGCGGGAAGGTCGAGGCCAAGATCGTTTCAAGAGGGCGACCTTGTGCTCCGGCTGATTCAGCGAACAGCCGGCAGCCCAAGTTATCGGCACCTTTGGAAAACCCCTTCATCATCACCAAAGTCTTTGAGCAGCGGCTCCTACTACCTAATCGGCTAAGAAGCCTCCGGTAGCAAGAGGGCGACTCGGCAAGGAGTCGAAGCGGCCATGGAGCATAAATCTTCTCCGAAGATTTTACGGTTAAAGCAGTATGTACCATGCCATCCTTTGTATTAAAATACCGAGACTTTGGGCCCCCGAGACGAGCTCGGGGACTGCCCTTTTTGTTGCCTGTATGATAAGAATTATGCCTCCGAGTATGCTACTCTTTTGCCATGCCGCTTGGCACCGGGTTCGACTAGTCGGCCTGGGGACTTGCCGTCTTGCGCTATGAAATGCTTCCTGCAGTCGGACAAGTAGTGTGCTGCGCTTAAGTCGTCTCCTGTCGAAAGCCGTAGCTCGCAGAGCGACTGTTGGTAGGCTGAGAATAAGCAAGAACGAGCGCACGCATGAAAAAAAATGGCTAAGGACTCAAAGCGTATGCATGGCCCAAGACGACTCCCAGCCTCTCTCTGCAGAGCCGACTCTCGAATAGTCGGCTTGCTGCTTTCTATCCAGCTTGTTCAGAAACTCTAAAAAGGCGAAGTACTTGCCTTCCCTAAGTAGCCAAGCATTTGACTTACGACAGTCCACGGAGCGGCTGTCCGTCTGGCAAAGCAGCGACTATGGAAAGGCAGCAAAGGAAAAAGCCAAAAAGAGCAATAAGCAAGGAAAGATAGAAGGCAGATAGATATTTACATAGCAAAGGACTCTGGCGAGTTCAAAATACACCCCGCGGGTGGAATTGTGCAAATTAACAAGTTCTTTAAAGACTATGAAAGCAGATAAAGTAAAGAAAAGACGGCAGCCTAAGGAGCAGCAGACGGGTTCGGCGGGTCTGCGGAGACGGCGGTGTCAGGCGCTGGAGCGGCCGGCAGGGCAGTCTCGGCTTGATCGCCTCCGGCGGCGGTCGGCCCAGTTGGACGCGGCTCATTGCTGGAGGCGCGATCGAGCTGAGGCTGGTCGTCCGCCCTGTCTTCTGGCGCCTCCGTCTCATCCCCGTCCCCCGCCTCGTCTTCCTCCTCGGTGCTAGAGCTGATCACCTCCGTCGAGTCCTCGTCGTAGTCCGGGTTCATCCCGAACCACTCCGGAGGCACCTCCTCGCCGTTCGCGGCCCGCTCGGGAACGAAGATGTTGGTGTCGGTGTAGTCGGCGATCGCCGCCTCACGCTCGATGAGGGCGCCTTCCACAGCCGCCCGATTCTGCTGGGCCTCGGCCGAGCAGCGGCGGCCGGTCGAGTCAGCCACAGATACCAAGCCTTGACGAATTCCAAGGCCCGGCGTGCTCCAGCCCGGGCCGAGGAACCCTTCCAAGCCTCAATACGGTCGGCCACGACCTCCAGCCAGTCGGCAGTTCAACTGGCAGTGTGCACAGCCGGCATGCCTGGCCACAGGGCGGAGATCGCCTGGGCCCTGGCACGTTAAAGGAGGCGCAGCAGCTGATGGGCCGGCCGCAGACGGGTCTCGATGCTCAGGAGCTGCTCGTCGACGGTCAGGGGGGCGTTGGCAGCGATCTCCTCACCATTCGGCCTCTGCGCCTTGCGTTCAGCCTCGATGGCTTGAGTGACCGCTTGCGAGTGGCCAGGGAAGAAGTCTGCCCAAAACAGAAAGAAGCAAAGAGAAAATCAGCAGTCGGCCTGACTTACAGTCGGCAGCTCAAGGAAAGAAAGAAAAGGAACTCACCATCGACAATGTCCTCGATCTCGTGGAAGCCGGAAGTCAGCATCGCCTCCCTGTCGGTCCAGGAGGAGCGCTCCATCTCGAACTCGGCCAAGAGAGCGGTCTCTTTCTTCCCGGCCTCGTCCCGAGCCGCCTTCAGCAGCTCCTTCTGCTCCGCCAACTGCTCAGCCAGCAAGTCGCGCTCCTTGGCGAGCTTGCCGCACTCCTCCTCCTTGGCGCGAAGGGCCGTGCTGACTTCGCCCAACTATTCCTGAAGAGCGGCATTGGCCTCCGAATAACAAAGAGAAAAGACGTTAAGTCGCCCGTGACAAAGGTCACGGGAAGATCCGCCCGACCGCTCGGCGATCGGCCGAATCTCGAGGACTACAGCCAGCAGTGCGCCGCGCGCGAAAAGAAGAAGAACTTACCGGCTCTCCCACAAGTCGGCGATCCGCTTCTCCGGCCGCTCAGCGTTACGGTTGAAAGCGGTGACGCGGAGGTTGTGATACTCTGCGATAAAAATTAGACAAAGACAAAAATGAGAACTGCCAGATTGAGTTCGGGCACAAGAAGCACCGGCCCGAAACTCGGGGACTACACCAGTGGAGTGCTTGGCGCGCCCACGAGAGAAGAATGAGAAAAGGCAAAGTCAAAAAAAAACATTACTCGGATGGGCCGCGCGTGATGCGGATGCGCCTGGTGCAACCTGGATGGCTTCTCCTTCAGCTTGCAGCCGCTGCACATCGAGAGCGCTGGTTTAGCGGACCGTCGCCGCCTCCTTGCACCCATTCAATGGCGCACCACTTGATGCCTCGGCATCTGGAATGGCGAGCTTGGTGGCGCGCGCCGCTTCAAAAGCGCGGCGCTGAGACCGCCGCCAAGGCGGCGGCGCGCGGTGAGGCGACTTGAAGAAGCAACCTCGCCACCGCCTCGTCCTCGGCCGGCGGACGCTGGAGGGCCGCCGGCTGCTTGCTATCTTGGCGGAGGTGGCGGTGGCGGCGGCTGTGCCCGGCGCGGAGGCCTCACCTCCGTCCCTCTCCACGATGGAGTGCTCCCCGCCGACTTCCCCAGTCTGCCCCGTGAACTCCGGGGGCAGCGGCGCGGAGTTCAGCGGGACGACAAGCAACGCCGGCTGGCGGCGCGCGGCCTCCTCGGCCCGCTGTTTGGCCGCGGCGGCGGCTTCGGCCTCCTCCAGCCTCTTTTGGGCGGAGGCCGCCGCCTTCTCGGCCTCCACCTTCTCTAGACGGACGGCCTCTTCTTCGTCGCGCTTCTCCCGCGCGTTGCGCTCTGTCGCCGCCCGGAGGTCGGCGGCGGGGTCAATCCGCCGAGTGTTGGCAGACGTCTCGGCCGACCCCATGACAGAGGGGACGACGACCCTCTCAAGAGAAAGAGGGGCCCTGAAGCAGAAAACAGAATGAAAAAGACTCGGAAAAGATCCGTCCAAGGAAACAAGAACAAACGATAGTCAGCACTTACGCAGAGACCAGCGGCGGCTTCTTCGCTTCCTTGCGGAAGCGGTTGGCCTTCGCGATCGCCTCCTCCCACTTGGTCGTGGTGGTCGCCCCCTTGAACTTTTTCGGCCGACCGCCAATCGAACTCGGCGCGGCCCGGCGCTTCTTCGCGCCGACTTGACCGGCCAAGCCGGTGGAGGAACTCACGCCTGGATGGCCGGCTTTCGGTTGGCGGCGCGGGACGACCTCGCTGTCGGCCTCGTCCTCTGGCCAGTCGGCGAAGGTCGCTGAGGGCCGCAGGCCGCCTTCCGCTCCTCCTCCCCCGCCTTCGGCGTCGGCCTCCATCGCCGCCGCCCCTAAGTCGGGGTCGTCGATGTCTCTCTCCGCGCGGTCTGGAGCGAACTCGCGGGGCGGCCCGGTGGTGCCGGCCGCAGGCTAGATGAGGGGGTTCTGACTCGGAGAACCAAGAAGATCAGAAGTCGGATTCGGCTATGAAGAAAAACAGAAAACAAAAGATTTGACTTACCGCACGTGGAGGGTTGTCACACGAGTACGGCTCCTTGCCGAACTGCCAGTCTTCCGCGAGCTCGCAGTTCACGATGTGGTTCACCATGTTCGCCACCTCCACGTGGGGCATCTCCCAGGTGCTCATCCGGCTCGGGTCTCGGCGGTCGCTCATCTGACAGATCAGATGAGGTCGGCCTTGGAGTGGGAGGACTCGGCGTGCCATGAAGGCGGCCAGCAAGTCAGCCCCGACCGGGCCTTCCGCTGCGTCGGACTCGGGTCGGGCGGCGGCGGCGTGTGTGCGCCCAGATTCGTTCGCCCGGTGTACGCGATTATTCGCCGTCGTTGCCATGTCATTGGCTTGCATGTTGCACTTTGCCATGTCATCATATGCATTTCATATCATGTCATCATGTGCATTTCATTTTGCATACATGTTCGTCTCATGCATCGAAGCATTTTCCCCGTTGTCCGTTTCGCATTCCGGCACTCCTATGTCCTCCGGCGTTCCCCTTTTTGTCTCCTGTTGTGAGTGGGTGTTAAGCGTTCTCGGAATGGCCCGAGGTTTATAGCGGCCTTGGTATAGCACCGTGAACCGCTGTCAAGTTTCGTGCCATTTGGAGGTCGTTTGATACTCCAACGGTTAACCGGGTAACCGTAAAAGCCTCTTTTGTCTTGCAGCCCAACACCCTTCCAAAGTGGCCCAAAACCCATCTAACTCCCCTCCATGCTCTCGGTCGTTCGATCACGATCGCGTGGCCGAAAATCGCTCCTCATTTGGACTCTCCTAGCTCCCTCTACCTATCATCGCCTTCCCTCCGAAATTAGCGGTGCAAACCCTAGCCTCTTCCACCTCAGCGCGCGGACATGTCCACTCCGCCACGGACACGTCCGCCGCCCTCGCCCAACCAGGGGCGCCACGTGGCACTCCCGCCGCCTCCGCCGTCCGGAGCCAGCGGCCCGCGCGCAACCCTGGACCAGCGCCGCCGCCGCCGCCCAAAGCACGCCCCGCGCCTCCGCTTCGTCGCCGCCGCCTCGCCGGAGACTCAGCGTCGCCGCCCGCCGCCTCCGCCCGGCGTCCGCCGCCGCCTAGGCCAGGCCTCGCCTTCCCCTGCTCCCTCTTCTTCCCTGCGCTTCCTCTCTCTCTCTCACCTCGCTCTCTCTCTCTTCTCCCCGCAGGGCCGCCTTGGCGCTCACTGCCGGATCTCGCGCCGCCGTACTCTGCAGACGCCGCTGCCGCCGGGAATGGGGTCCCCGGGGCCGGATCCACCCGGATCCGGCTGGGTCCTTCCCGCCTCGCCTTGGCCTTCGCCGGCCTCCTCTTCCAGCGGCGCCGCCGCCATGGCCTCCTTCCCGTGAGGAGCACGGGAGGAGGACGAGCTCCTCTCGCGTGGGCCCCGTGGCCCAGCTCCGTCCGGCCCGGTCCACCTTCCCCGGCCTAGTTCGCCTCCTCCTATACTGGGCATGGCCCATGGTGAGCAGCCCCGCTATCCCGTGCCCGTGCGTCATTTTGCTATCCGATGCTCGCATGTTTTTTTTCCTGAAAACGCAGAAGTCCCTAAGTTTTCAACATTTTTATGCCATGTTCATCGCATCATAACTCTGTGCATACTGCTCCATTTCGTGCGTGTAATATGTCAAATTGTTCGTCTCGACGAGTACTTCATTTCACTCCATTGCATCATTCTCATTTGAGCTCATCTTGATGCCCGAAATGCTGTTGGAAGAGTGCATGTTGCTGTTAATCCGCTGAAACTGTTATAACTTGCTCATTTGACTTTTTTGCCATCATTGATGTGTGCATCCTATGAGGTTGATGTCTACATGTGTTTCGATCTATGCCATGCCATCTTTCCAGAGGTGCTATCCATGTATTTTTGTGAGTTGTGTGTTGAGTGCATCAAGCTTGTTAAGGAGGGTACTTGATGTTGCTGTTTTGCTAGGCCGAATCTGTTATTTCGTGATGCTATATAAACATGTTGCTACTAGTCATTCTATGCATAATCTGGAGATGTTCTATAAACATGTTTTGATCTACATGTTATTACCTATCCATCCATGCTCCTGGTTGCATTTATAGGTTGTTGTAGCTTGTTGTAATCTTGCTCTAAAGTTGCTTCATAATGTTGCTATCAGCCTGTTAACATTAAGTTCAATGTTTCCATGATTGTTTGCTAGTGATCCATGAAACCTATGACCTTTCTCTTGCCATGCTTAGCTTCACAAACATGCCTTCTTACTGTTGGTTGCCTTGCCATGCCATGTATTGCTCTGTGGTGAGTGGTTCAAGCTCACCAACATGCCTACTTATTGTTGTTTCTGCCATGCTTGAATCTGTAATATAACTTGCCATGTTTACATGGGTGCCATCATATTTTCTATGCCTTTTTGGCTTATGGTCAGTAAGACACTTTTGTTCTATGCAATTAGTAGATTCATGCCATGCCTTTGTTTGCCATGATAAGTTCCTGTAACATGTTGTTTGATAGCTCTAAACATTGCAACCTGATGTTATTTCTGCAAAGTCTGAAACTGTTATTATTTGCAATCTTCCTATGTCCTTTTGAGCATGTTCTAGTTGTTTCTGGAGTTAGCTCAGTGTTCATGTTTTGTTATGCTTTACCTGTACTTCATGCCCATGCCTTTTGTTATTACGTTGAGTTGCTGTAGCATGTTGTTTTGATGCTTGCAATATGCCTAGTTGCTGTTTTGGACAGATAGTTGCTATAACTTGTTTCATGTGTGTGTGTTGAACCGTTGCTCCGTTTTGAGTGTGCTCTATATGAAACTTGCTTGATTTTGCATGTAGCTTCATATTATCATGTTGCATCCTTGTTTTGGTGTGTTTGCTTGATGTTTGGGTGCATTTTGCATCAATGCCATGTTTAACTTGTTTTGCTCATATCTTCTAGGCCGTAGCTCCGAATCTAATGAACTTTATATGTAACTTGACTAGAATTTCGTCTAGATCATCTTGGGGCATCTTAACTTGCCGTTTAAACAACTTGAACATAAGGTTTATTCAGTTCTGGACCAATTTCGAAATATGCATATGAGGACTTACCGGAATTGTTATATGTTGTTTCCGGCCTCATCTAAACTTGCTTTGATGTGTTGCTCTTGTATGCATCATCCCTTGCCATGAGTAGCTTCATCTAGCTTTCTCATGCATCATGCTTGTTGTGCATCATGCCTTGTTCATGTGTGGTGTTTTTACCATGTTGTGTGCTTCTTCTCGATAGTTCCTGTTTTGTTGCGATCGTGAGGGTGCGTTCGTCTACGTGTGGTTCGTCTTCGTGGCTTCATCTTCTTCATGGACTCGTTCTTCTTCCTTGCGGGATTTCAGGCAAGATGACCGCTACCCTGGATCTCACTACTATCATTGCTATGCTAGTTGCTTCGTTCTATCGCTATGCTGCGCTACCTATTACCTGTTTATCAAGCCATCCCAAATTGCCATGAACCCCTAACCTTTGACACCTTTCTTATGCAAACCATTGTATGGCTATGTTACCGCTTTGCTCAGCCCCTCTTATAGCGTTGCTAGTTGCAGGTGAAGTTGAAGATTTCTCCATGGTGGACAGGATTTTGGTTGGGATATCACAATATCTCTTATATTATTAATGCATCTATATATTTGGTAAAGGGTGGAAGGCTCGTCCTTATGCCTGGTGTTTTGTTCCACTCTTGCCGCCCTAGTTTCCGTCATACCGGTGTTATGTTCCCGGATTTTGCGTTCCTTACGCGGTCGGGTGATTTATGGGACCCCCCTGACAGTTCGCTTTGAATAAAACTTGTCCAGCAAGGCCCAACCTTGGTTTTACCATTTGCCTCACCACCACATATACCTTTCCCTTGGGTTGGCCAACCCGAGGGTCATCTTTATTTTAGCCCCCCAGGGTCAGTGCTTGTCTAAGTGCTGGTCCGAACCGAGCGATGTCCGGTGCCCCCTGGGCAACCAGGGTCTATGCCAACCCGACGTCTTGCTCATCCGGTGTGCCCTGAGAACGAGATATGTGCATCTCCTATCGGGATTTGTCGGCACAGAGGAGGCTTTGCTGGTCTTGTTTTACCATTGTCGAAATGTCTTGTAAACCGGGATTCGAGACCGATCGGGTCTTCTGGGAGAAGGTCTATTCTTCGTTGATCGCGAGAGCTTGTCATGGGCTAAGTTGGGACACCTGTAGGGTATAAACTTTCGATAGTCGTGCCCGCGGTTATGTGGCAGATGGGAATTTGTTAATGTCCGGTTGTAGATAACTTGACACCAGATCCGAATTAAAATGCATCAACCGCGTGTGTAGCCGTGATGGTCTCTTCTCGGCGGAGTCCGGGAAGTGAACACGGTTTTTGTGTTATGTTTGACGTAAGTAGGAGTTCAGGATCACCTCTTGATCATTGCTAGCTTCACGACCGTTCCTTTGTTTCTCTTCTCGCTCTCATTTGCGTATGTTAGCCACCATATATGCTTAGCCGCTGCTGCAACCTCACCACTTTACCCCTTCCTTTCCCATTAAGTTTTGCTAGTCTTGATACCCATGGTAATGGGATTGCTGAGTCCTCGTGGCTCAAACATTACTACAACAATAGTTGCAGGTACAGGTTTTGCGATGATCATGACGCGAGAGTGATGTTTGCTTGTTTGGAGTTCTTCTTCTGCTTCTTCTTCGATCAGGGGATAGGTTCCAGGTCGGCAGCCTGGGCTAGCAGGGTGGATATTGTTTGAGTTTCTGTTCGTGTTTTCATACGTAGTCGGATGTTGATCTAATGTATGAGATGATGTTGTATTTGTGTGGCATTGTATGCCTCTTGTAGGTATCCCCATCTATTATGTAATGTTGATGTAATAATATCCACCTTGCAAAAGCGTTCCAATATGCGGGTCTATCCTTGGTGGGACCTTTGAGTTCCTTTTGGATAGGGTCGCATATTGGGCGTGACACGGTGCCGGCAGGAGACAGCGTCTTGGCCCGATTTGACCAGCTGGGAAGCCTCCCAGCGGCGCGCCCGGCTTCATAGTGCCATGAGTTGACCCGATCGCCTTCGTGGCAGCGTTCTTCACATAAATCGAACATTGCCACATCTTCACCGACTTGATCAGCGCGATGGAGGGAAGGGGTTGTCGGCGGTCGACCTATGCATGGCGATGAAGGCGCCGCTTTGGGCGGTATGCGGCGACGCGTCGCATCGAGCCGATTGGAAGAACTCTCCCCACAGCTCGAGGATGGGGAGAACGCTGAGAAAACCCTCGCACAGGGTGGCGAAGGCGGCCAGCAGCACCACTGTGTTCGGGGTTAGGTGGTGCGGCTGGAGTCCGTTGAACTCCAAGAATGAGCGGAGGAAGCCGCTCGCCGGCAGGCCCATGCCGCGCATGAGGTGCGAGCGGAATATGACCCGCTCGCCCTCCTCCGGCGCCAGCGTTATCTCCCCCTCCAGTGCGGCGCGGGCTCGCACCAGGTGCACGCCGGGGAGCCGGCGCGTCCTGCGGAGGTGCTCGATGGCGTCGTCATCCACCTGGGAGCCATCCCACGCGCTGGAGCGGACGGCAGAAGCCGCGGCGGAGGAAGAGCTCATCGTTGCGGAGCGGTGTGGCGTGGTGCGGAGAAGGCAGGAAGAAGGAGAGGAAGGAGGAAGCAAGGGAAGCAGGGAAGAAAGAGCGCGCGCTTCGCCGTCCCGCTTCCCCCGCCTATTTATAGTCTCAAAGGCTGAGAAGCCGATGGGGCGGCATGGGGATTAGCTAAGCATGAGCCCCCACGCCCCCCACGATTAAACCCACGAAGTTACTGCGCGCAGTAACAACGTGGGGAACCCAACCGCCCGCCCGGCCGTAGCGGATCCGTTCGCGTGCCGAGGCGCGGTAGTGGCGGATCCCGCCTGACGGCATGTCCCGTCGCGCACGTGGGCAGGCAGACTGCCCCTGCCACGTGGCACCGTGCGACGAGGCCGTGGCGGGCGACCGTGGAAGCATATCAGGCACGCCGCCTGGTTCCTGCCACGACGTTCGAAACACCTCAAGGGGCAAGACGGCCCTCGGCAGATCTGACTCCAGCCAGTCGGCTTGAGCATGACGGCCCTCAGATCCATAATCGGCTGGAGGAAGCGCCATCGAAGCTTTCTTTCCCCATCTGAAGAATGAAACTGCTGAGGCGCACGACATATCACCCTCGGAGCCTCACCAGCTTCGGGGACTACTGTCGGAGTAATGGGCCACGGGTAGGCTAACCCGAGTCCCAGAACCTTTCAAGACATCGGGGCAGACTGCGCCCCTCAAGTACCTATGGCGACTCCAAGATGGCTGAGTCCCAGAGGCGACTCCCATTCAAGCCGAGTCCAGGAGGCGACTCCAAGATGGCCGAGTCCCAGAGGCGACTCCCGTTCAAGCCGAGTCCCAGAAGCGACTCCAAGGAAGCCGACTGTGGGGAGTCGGCCCGCGACTTCCAACCACCTCGATAAATTAAAGGAAGGCATGGCCACAGTGAGCCGTACCCGCGGAGATCTCCGCCCGGCGTGGCACTGTTGCCATGCCAGCCCTGACATCAGCCCTTGGGGCGCGGCTCTGTGCCCACGACGCCTTGTCTGTACGGCCCGGAGACGGCGGGACCTACCAATGAGCGAGAGTATGGAAGACAGCGGGAGCGCCGAGATTCGGACCCGTTGGGAGTTGGCCCCCCGAAGCCGGCCGGCCCCTCCCACGGGCCCCACACTCCATTAACCAGATGAGACCGAGGAATGGCCACAGTGATCGCTCGCCAGGCGGCGGCACTATTGCCATGACCCGCTAACCAAGCCCGCGTCATTAGAAGCACGGCTACACTAATCTACAGCCGGCAAGACCCGCCCGCGGCGGACACGGACTGACACCCTCGTACCAGGCCAGTCGGCGGGACCCACCAGTCGGCGGGCCCCAGGAGTCGACGGAGAAGACGACGTCTGAGAGACAGACGGCTGGGACCCGAGCCCAGCCGGTTTACCATTGTACCCCTGGGGGGTAGGCCTATATAAACCCCCCAGGGGACCCATGCAAAGTGTTTGCATCCAGTAGCATTAGATAGACCAAGCAGGAGGAAAAGAGCTAGCCTTGCCCTCTCCCACCTCCAGAAACAGCTCTAGGAGCACCATTGTATTCACTTTGCCTTAGTGACTATGCGGAGACCCCGCAGAGCAGCAGTAGGGGTGTTATCTCCTCGGAGAGCCCTGAAGCCGGGTAAGATCCGCCGGCGTGCATGTCTTCGCCTCATCCCGTTTCCAGGCACCGGTGATGTTCTACTCGCCCCCACCATGATAAGCAATCCTTTGGCATATGTCGCACCCAACCCCCGACAACATGCGCCCGGGCTAACGAGGCGGCAGCTCCATGTAGGCTGGCAGGCTGCTGAGGTGGCGCGGTGGTAGGGCCTACACGAAGATTTGCATGCCACCACGTAGGCATGCGCTGAGTTGGCTTGGAAGCCCCACGTTGACACGCAGGTGCCTGCCTAGCTGGTGGGCTGGCAGCTGCATGGGAGCAGCGGTGGAAACTTGGCGGGCGTGGGCCTGGCTGTGGCCCCGCGGATGTCCTCGGCAAGGGCCTTGCCGGGCCCCCGGCAAGGGCCTTGCCGGGCCCCCGGCAAGGGTCTTGCTGTGGCGTTGTAGTCATCCCCGGCAAGGATCTTGCCGGAGGTCTTGTGGGTTTTCTCGGCAAGGATCTCGTCAAGGTTCGTCGTCTTCTAATCCTCATCTGACTTGGAGTGTTCATGATCTTCACAAAGATCTGCATGCCATCATGGAAGTGCCTCCCGAGCCTTGGTTCCAGCATGGTTGTTGGAAACCTTGGGCTCGAGGATGACGCGCTCCATTGGGGTTGGGCAAGCTGCCTCGGCAAGGATCTTGCCGGGGCTGTGGACGCCGCCCGGCAAGGGTCTTTCCAGGGGAACCCACCTCGCCCTCTTGCTCTTTGTGTCTCTATGTCGCAACTTATTTGACCATCATGCGGCTTTGACTCCTCCCTCTTCCCTGCTAAGCGTGGCCGCAGGCGCGGCTCTGACTGCCTATGCACAGGTAAAGGGGTACAAAGGAGTTCCCCTACTTCTGTACACCGATAGTCGAACCATAATGTCAACATATGTTATTCCCTTTGTGATCGGTATGTTACTTGCCCGAGATTCGATCGTCGGTATCTTCATACCTAGTTCAATATCGTTATCGGAAGTCTCTTTACTCGTTATGTAATGCATCATCCCGCAACTAACTCACTAGTCACATTGCTTGCAAGGCTTCATATGATGTGCATTACTGAGAGGGCCCAGAGATACTCTCCGATAGTCAGAGTGACAAATCCTAATCTCGATCTATGGCAACCCAACAAACACCTTTGGAGATACCTATAGAGCATCTTTATAATCACCCAGTTATGTTGTGATGTTTGATAGCACACAAGGTATTCCTCCGGTGTCTGGGAGTTGCATAATCTCATAGTCTGAGGAATATGTATTTGACATGAAGAAAGTAGTAGCAATAAAACTGAACGATCATTATGCTAAGCTAACGGATGGGTCTTGTCCATCACATCATTCCACTAATGCTGTGATCCCGTTCACCAAATGACATTTGATGTCCATGGCTAGAAAATTTAGCCATCTTTGATCAACGAGCTAGTCTAGTAGAGTCATACTAGGGTGATACGTCTCCAAAGTATCTATAATTTTTTATTGTTCCATGCTATTATATTACCCGTTTTGGATGTTTATGGGCTTTACTTTACACTTTTATATCATTTTTGGGACTAACCTACTAACCGGAGGCCCAACCCGAATTGCTGTTTTTTGGCCTATTTCAATGTTTCGAAGAGAAGGAATATCAAACGGAGTCCAATCGGAATGAAACCTTTGGGAGCGATCTTTTCGGAACAAAGGCAATCCAGGAGACTTGGAGTGGACGTCAAGCAACAAACAAGGCGTCCACGAGAGTGCCCGGCATGCCCCCTGGGGGTGGGCGCGCCCCCCACCCTCGTGGGCCCCTTGTTGCTCCACCGACGTACTTTCTTTGCCTATATATACTCCCGTACCCTGAAAACATCAAGGAGCACCACGAAAACCTAATTCCACCGCCTCAACCTTTTGTATCCGTGAGATCCCATCCTGGAGCCTTCGCTGGCGCTCCGCCGAAGGGGGAATCGACCATGGAGGGCCTCTACATCATCTCCAAGGCCTCTCCAATGAGTTGTGAGTAGTTTACAACAGACCTTCGGGTCCATAGTTATTAGCAAGATGGCTTCTTCTCTCTCTTTGAATATTAATACAAAGTTCTCGATCTTCTTGGAGATCTATCCGATGTAACTCTTTTTGTGGTGTGTTTGTCGAGATCCGATGAATTGTGGGTTTATGATCAAGTTTATCTATGAGAAGTGGTTGAATCTCCTATGAACTCTTTTATGTATGATTGGTTATCTTTGCAAGTCTCTTCGAATTATCAGTTTGGTTTGGCCTACTAGATTGATCTTTCTTGCAATGGGAGAAGTGCTTAGCTTTGGGTTCAATCTTGCGGTGTCTTTTCCCAGTGACAGCAGGGGCAGCAAGGCACGTATTGTATTGTTGCCATCGAGGATAAAAAGATGGGGTTTATATCATATTGCATGAGTTTATCTCTCTACATCATGTCATCTTTCTTAATGTGTTACTCTATTCTTCATGAACTTAATACTCTAGATGCAGGCAGGAGTCGGTCAATGTGTGGAGTAATAGTAGTAGATGCATAATCGTTTCGATCTACTTGTCACGGACGTGATGCCTATATACATGATCATGCCTAGATAATCTCATAACTATGCGCTTTTCTATCAGTTGCTCGATAGTAATTTGTTCACCCACCGTAATACTTATGCTATCTTGAGAGAAGCCACTACTGAAACCTATGGCCCCCCGGGTCTATCTTTTATCATATAAGTTTTCCATCTAATTTTATTTGCATCTTTTACTTTCCAATCTATATCATAAAAATAGCAAAAATATTTATCTTATCATATTATCTCTATCAGATCTCACTTTTGCAAGTTACCGTGAAGGGATTGACAACCCCTTTATTGCGTTGGTTGTGAGGTTCTTGTTTGTTTGTATAGGTGCGTGGGACTATTGAGGAGCCTCCTACTCTATTGATATCTTGGTTCTCGAAAACTGGAGGAAATACTTACGCTACTTTGTTGCATCACCCTTTCCTCTTCAAGGGAAAACCAACGTAGTGCTCATGGGGCAGCAAGAAGGATTTCTAGCGCTGTTGCCGGGGAGGTCTTCGCTCAAGTCAAGACATACCAAGTACCCATCACAAACTCATCTCCCTCGCATTACATTATTTGTCATTTGCCTCTCGTTTTCCTCTCCCCCACTTCACCCTTGCCGTTTTATTCACCCTCTCTTTCCCAATCTCCTCTCTCTTCAGCTTGCCTTTTTTTTTGCTTGTGTGTTGGATTGCTTGTCACGATGGTGCAAGATAATACCAAATTGTGTGAATTTTCCAATACCAATAATAATGATTTCCTTAGCACTCCGATTGCTCCTCTTAATGATGTTGAATCTTGTGAAATCAATGTTGCTTTGCTGAATCTTGTTATGAAAGATCAATTCTCCGGCCTTCCTAGTGAAGATGCTGCTACTCATCTAAATATTTTTGTTGATTTGTGTGATATGCAATAGAAGAAAGATGTGGATAATGATATTGTTAAATTGAAGTTATTTCCGTTTTCACTTAGAGATTGTGCTAAAACTTGGTTTTCGTCCTTGCCTAAGAATAGTATTGACTCATGGAATAAGTGCAAGGATGCTTTTATCTCTAAATATTTTCCTGCCGCTAAGATCATCTATCTTAGAAACGATATTATGAATTTTAAATAGCTTGATCATGAGCATGTTTCCCAATCTTTGGAAACAATGAAATTAATGATTCGCAATTGCCCTACTCATGGTTTGAACTTATGGATGATCATACAAAAAATTTATGACAGATTGAATTTTGCTTCTAGAAATCTTTTAGATTCGGCTGCGGGAGGCACTTTTATGGAAATCACCTTAGGAGAAGCTACTAAACTCCTTGATAACATTATGGCTAATTATTCTCAATGGCACACCGAAAGATCTACTAGTAAAAAAGTGCATGCTACAGAAGAAATTAATGTTTTGAGTGGAAAGATGGATGAACTTGTGAAATTGTTTGCTACTAAGAGTGCTCCTATTGATCCTAATGATATGCCTTTGTCTACTTTGATTGAAAATAATAATGAATCTATGGATGTGAATTTTGTTGGTAGGAATAATTTTGGTAAGAATGCTTATAGAGGAAAGTTTAATCCTAGACCGTTTCCTAGTAATTCCTCTAATAATTATGGTAATTCCTACAACAACTCTTATGGAAATTTTAATAAGATGCCCTCTAATTTTGAGAATAGCGTTAAACAATTTATGATCTCTCAAAAGAATTTTAATGCTTTGCTTGAAGAAAAATTGCTTAAAGTTGATGAATTGGCTAGGAACATTGATAGACTTTCGCTTGATGTTGATTCTTTGAAACTTAGACCTATTCCACCTAAGCATGATATCAATAAGTCTCTCAAAGCCATGAGAATTTCCATTGATGAGTGCAAAGAAAGAACCGCTAGGTTGCGTGCTAAGAAAGATTGCTTTGTAAAAGTGTGTTCTTCTAGTCTCCATGAAAAAATGATGAAGATATAAAAGTTATTGATGTATCCCCTATTAAATCTTTGTTTTTCAATATGAATCTTGATAATGATGGGACTGGAGATGAGTCAACTTTAGTTAAAAGGCGTCCCAATAATTCTGAGTTTTTAGATCTTGATGCTAAATATGTTAAAAGTGGGATTGGAGAGGTCAAGACTTTACATAGCATTGAACCCACAATTACGGATTTCAAGGAATTTAATTATGATAATTGTTCTTTAATAGATTGTATTTCCTCGTTTCAATCCGTGAGGAATTCTCCTCGTGCTTATAGTCAAAATAAAGCTTTTACCAAACATATTGTTGATGCCTTGATGCAATCTTATGAGGAAAAACTTGAGTTGGAAGTTTCTATACCTAGAAAAATTTATGATGAATGGGAACCTACTATAAAGATTAGAATTAAATATCATGAGTGCTATGCTTTGTGTGATTTGGGTGCTAGTGTTTCCACGATTCCAAAAACTTTATGTGATGTGCTAGGTTTCCATGATTTTGATGATTGCTCTTTAAACTTGCACCTTGTGGATTCCACCATTAAGAAACCTATGGGAAGGATCAATGATGTTCTTATTGTTGCAAATAGGAATTATGTGCCCGTAGATTTTATCGTTCTTTATATAGATTGCAATCTTTCATGTCCTATTATTCTTGGTAGACCTTTCCTTACAACGATTGGTGCAATTATTGATATGAAGGAAGGAATATTAGATTCCAATTTCCATTAAGGAAAGGCATGGAACACTTTCCAAGAAATAAAGTTAAATTACCTTATGAATCTATCATGTGAGCTAATTATGAATTGAATGCCAAAGATCTATTCTCGTTTTTATGCCTAGCTAGGGGCGTTAAACGATAGCGCTTGTTGGGAGGCAACCCAATTTTATTTTTGTTCCTTGTTTTTTGCTTCTGTTTAGTAATAAATATTTCATCTAGCTTCTGTTTATATGTGTTTTTATGTTTTAATTAGTGTTTGTGCCAAGTAGAACCTATAGGATAACCTACGGTGATAGTTAATTTGATTCTGCTTAAAAACAGAAACTTTTGCACGCACACAAATAATTTTAGTAAATCACAGAAACGTGCTTTGCGTTGATTCTTTTTGCAGTAGATCAATAAACAAATTTCCCATGACTTCCTATTTTGGTAGGATTTTTAGAGTTCAAGAAGTATTCAAAAGTTACAGATTGCTACAGACTGTTCTGTTTTTGACAGATTCTGTTTTTCGTGTGTTGTTTGCTTATTTTGATGCATCTATGGCTAGTATCGGGGGATATGAACCATAGAGAAGTTGGAATACAATAGGTTTAACACCAATATAAATAAAGAATGAGTTCATTACAGTACCTTATGTGCTGGTTTTTCTTTCTTGCACTAACGGAGCTTATGAGATTTACTGTTGAGTTTTGTGTTGTGAAGTTTTCAAGTTTTGGGTAAAGATTTGCTGGACTATGGAATAAGGAGTAGCAAGAGCCTAAGCTTTGGGATGCCCATGGCACCCCAAGATATTCAATGATAACCAAAATCCTAAGCTTGGGGATGCCCCGGAAGGCATCCCCTCTTTCGTCTTCGTCTATCGGTAACTTTACTTGGAGCTATATTTTTATTCGCCACATGATATATGTTTTGCTTGGAGCGTCTTGTATAATATTAGTCGTATTTTTTGACCGTGTATGATATTAGTCGTTGCTTTTTAGATTACCACAATCATCCTTGTTGTACACACCTTTTTGGAGAAACCCACATGATTTGGAATTTATTAGAATAATCTATGTGCTTCACTTATATCTTTTGAGCTAGATAGTTTTGCTCCAGTACTTCACTTATATCTTTTAGAGCACGGCAGTGGCTTTATTTTGTAGAAATTATTGATCTCTCATGATTCACTTATATTATTTTGAGAGTCTTTTAGAACAGCATGGTATTTGCTATGGTTATAAAATTCGTCCTAGAATGATGGGCATCCAAGTTGGGTATAATAAAAACTATCATAGGAAGTGAATTGGATGCTATGATTAATTTGATACTTGATAATTGTTTTGAGATATAGAGCTGGTGATACTAGAGTAATGCTAGTTGGGTAATTGTGAATTTCAAGAATACTTGTGTTGAAGTTGGCAAGTCCCGTAGCATGCACGTATAGTAACCGTTGTGTAACAAATTTGAAACATGAGGTGTTCTTAGATTGTCATCCTTATGAGTGGCGGTCGGGGACGAGCGGTGGTCTTTTCCTACCAATCTATCCCCCTAGGAGCATGCGCGTAGTGCTTGGTTTTTGATGACTTGTAGATTTTTGTAATAAGTATATGAGTTCTTTATGACTAATGTGAGTCCATGGATTATACGCACTCTTAACCTTCCATCATTGCTAGCCTCTTTGATACCGTGCATTGCCCTTTCTCACCTTGAGAGTTGGTGCAAACTTCGGTGGTGCATCCAAACCCCGTGATATGAGAGTTGGTGCAAACTTCGGTGGTGCATCCAAACCCCGTGATATGATACGCTCTGTCACACATAAACCTCCTTATATCTTCCTCAAAACAGCCACCATACCTAAATATTATGGAATTTCCATAGCCATTCCGAGATATATTGCCATGCAACTTTCCACCTTCCGTTTATCATGACACGCATCATCATTGTCATATTGCCTTGCATGATCATGTAGTTGCATCGTATTTGTGGCAAAGCCACCTTCATAATTTTTCATACATGTCACTCTTGTTTCATTGCCCATCCCGGTACACCGCCGGAGGCATTCATATAGAGTCATATCTTGTTCTAGTTTTGAGTTGTAATTCATGAGTTGTAAATAAATAGAAGTGTGATGATCTTCATTATTAGAGCATTATCCCTTAGAAAAAAGGGGAAAGGCCAAAAAAAGAAAGGCCAAAGAAAAAAAGGAAAAAAAAGAAAGGCCAAATAAAAAAAGAGAAAGGCCCAAAAAAGGGAAAAAGGAAGAAAAGAAAAGAAATAAAAAGGGGGACAATGTTACTATCCTTTTCCACACTTCTGCTTCAAAGTAGCACCATGTTCTTCATACAGAGAGTCTCATATGTTGTCACTTTCATATACTAGTGGGAAGTTTTCATTATAGAACTTGGCTTGTATATTCCAACGATGGGCTTCCTCAAAATGCCCTAGGTCTTCGTGAGAAAGCAAGTTGGATGCACACCCACTTAGTTTCTTTTGTTGAGCTTTCATACATTTATAGCTCTAGCACATCCGTTGCATGGCAATCCCTACTCCTCATGTTAACATCAATTGATGGGCATCTCCATAGCCTGTTTGTCGGTGTCAAAACCGGCGGATCTCGGGTAGGGGGTCCCGAACTGTGCGTCTAGGCGGATGGTAACATGAGAGAAGGGACACGATGTTTTTATGCAGGTTCGGGCCCTCTCGATGGAGGTAAAACCCTACTCCTGCTTGATTGGTGTTGCTGATATGGGTAGTACAAGAGTGGATCTACCACGAGATCAAGGAGGCTAAACCCTAGAAGCTAGCCTATGGTATGATTGTTGTAATGGTTGTTCGTCCTACGGACTAAAACCCTTTGGTTTATATAGACACCGAAGAGGGCTAGGGTTACACCGAGTCGGTTACAATGGTAGGACATCTACATATCCGTATCGCCAAGCTTGCCTTCCACGCCAAGGAAAGTCCCATCCGGACACGGGACGAAGTCTTCAATCTTGTATCTTCATAGTCTTGGAGTCCGGCCGATGATGATAGTCTGGCTATCCAGACACCCCCTAGTCCAGGACTCCCTCAGTAGCCCTCGAACCAGGCTTCAATGACGACAATTCCAGGGCATGTATAGTCTTCGGTGTTGCAAGGTGGGTTCTCCGCCAAATTCCATGTGCTTGCCGAATAGTGTCCGGCTCCCTTATGAATGTTGCGCTCCTTGGCTTCCAGCCCAATAATGGCCCTCTTCCACGCGTCGCACGAATGCGAAAAGCTAGGGTGTCTTTTATGTTTTACCCCCTAGATGCGCAAATAATTTGCCTATAAGGGAGATAAGAATCCAGATCCAAGTCACACCACTCTCCTTCCGCGAGTACTCATCGGAGCGCCTCTGATCTAAAACCCATTCCATCATGGACCGTCGATGCGGCTCCTCCTCTCGCGCTCCCAGCCCTTCGCCAGGAGATTGGAGAAGATGCTCGGCTCCGCACAACGAGCTGGTGAAGCTTCAAGCGGAGGGATATCTTCCTCCGCCCTTTATGGTCCCGGTTCGAGCCGGGCTGGCCACCTACAAAGGTGGGAAGCAAGCGGAGGCCACCCCTAGCCCCTCTAAAGGAGAGCGGGTGTGCTTCGTCCCCTATCGATAAGGGGCTTGATTTCTGACATCCGTTCCTCCATGGGCTCCCGGAGTTCTACGGACTCCAGCTCCATCACCTCACGCCCGCCTCTATTTTGCATATCGCGGGTTTTGTAGCTCTTTGCGAGCTATTCCTGGGCATCGAGCCCCATTTTGCGTTGTGGAAGAGGCTATTCTGCCTCGTACCCCGTTCTCACGAGGGGTCAATATATCGAGTGGGCGGTGCCGAAATATGGCGCATCGCCGGGACCGGATATCCCACCGGAACCCCTAAGAAGGCGTCTGAAGACTGGCCTTCAGAATGGTTTTATGTAGAAGATGCTCCACTGCTGGACCCAGTTCGGATCGGCCTCCCGGAGTTTAGCAGGGCTCCTTTGAAGAAACGCCTAAGCTGGCGCCCGCAGAGCCCTCAACTGGAGGAAGACAAGGGCGTCCATTATCTGATGGGCCGGATAAGATTGCTGGCCCATTCCGGACTGACCATGCTTGGAGTCATGGCCACGTGCATAATGCGGGGGGTGCAGCCGCTGCAATACAGGGGCCACCCCATGTGGGATTTCAACGGGGAGAACGATGCCACCCGCCATGGCCGCAAAGGGCCGGAGTCGGCCGAGGATCTGGTGAAGATTCTGTACGGCCTGTACAAGGGGGAGAAGGAAGACTTCCTCCAGACGAGCTCATTGAATGGGTTCTGAATGAATAACCCTCGGAGCTGGGTAAGCGGGCGCTCATTTGTCTAACCCGTGCTTTCAAAGTTAAGTACCTTATTTTATCGATTTGTCGCAGGAACTGCGCCGGACTGTGGAGAGCATACATAGTCCGGACCCACAACCCGAGGACCCAGGAAGGTCCCTTGATCCGGCCTCCGAAGAGGATCCGGACATAAAGGTGGAGCTAATCGACGGGGTGTTCCACCAACTCAGTATGGACAACGCTCTAGTCGCCATTACGGCTGACTACCCCGGCTTGTTACCGGCTTCCCAGGTACTTATGACCGAAGTCCTGACACCATTATTTAATCCTTGCGCATTCCTGACCTCCGTGTACAACGGTGTCTTGCAGGAGGTGCCTTCAAGGCGGGAAGCCAAACCCGTGGCGGCTGACCAACAAGGGTCAGTCCGACCCCGCAGGCAGAAGAGGGGTGCGGTGCGAATCGAAACGTCACCGCAACGGTATAGCTCGCGACCGTTATTTAGGAAAAGATTCCTAGAGGACGTATTAATGCTCATGACTTTTTCAGGAGAAAGAGCGCTCGCCGGACTGTGCCCGGCGAGGTTGCCACCCCAACCTCCGCCAGCCAGGCTCCAACACCTGGTTCGGAGGGGGAGGCGAGCGCAAGGCGCGAGCCGGATACTCCTCCAACGGAGGATGCCGACAGGCTGTCCGCCACCAGGTCTGAGGTGGAGAGCGCCATGAACCATAGGCGCCGCCGGACAGTTTTTCGTGACGCATGTTTCTCCCCTGAGGCGTTGAATGCCTTTAACGCGGGAGACGCGCACCTCCGTGCCGCTCAAGATCGTTTAACCAGAGCCGCGAAGCAGTATGTAAAAGACATACGGGTAAGGGATTATAATAGCGGTATATGCCAGTAGCCCCCGAGACTTAAAGTAGTTAAAATAACTGATTTAAGGATCTTTTAATGTGCAGGATCTTACAGAGAAGAATACCCAATTGTCCCAGGAGCTACAAGAGTGCAAGGCCCAACTTGAGGCCGCACTTGCTGCCGCAGGAGGAGACACTAAGACCCCTCCTGGTAACACATTATTTCGAAAAGATAAGCGGTGTGCGGCGTGCATGTAAGTCTAACAATGATATTGCAGATGTTGCCGGACTAGATCCGGACAAGCAACAACTGCTGCGTCAGCTGAAGGCCGGCGAGAGGGTGCTGACGAATGTGCAGCAGGAAAGGAACAAACTCCAGGATGCCCACGCCCAGCTTGGAGAGGAGCTGAAAGGTGTTCGGGCCGAGCTGTCTGGCTCCGTGAAGGAGAATCAGCGGCTTCGTCGCGACATTTACAGTAAGTGCTTGAGCGAACTCCTTTGAAAAGAAGAGTTCGGCGAGGAAGTCAATTGACAGAAATATGTGCGTAGGTGTGCGCATGTGTCGCCTGCGGAGGAGATGCCCGTATCAATGGGTGATCAACTTCCCGAGCTGGTGCAACTGCTCGAACGAGTTCGGCAGGCGATGAGCGGCGTCGTCCAGGCTTTATGGCCGTCCCTCTCCCTACCCGAGGGCCTTGGAGAGCTTGCGGCGAAGCTTCAGGGAGCGCGGCAGCGCCTCCGTTTATGGAAGATATCGGCCTGCCGCCAAGGTGCCAGGGAGGCCTGGGCCATGGTGAAGACGCGGTACAAGAAGGCGGATCCCAACAACATGGCCGAGGTCGGACCTGTGGGGCCCGATGGGAAGGAGATCCATGAGAGTTTAGTGTACGGCCAAGTAGAGTTGGCCGCTAAATATTCCCAACGGGACTGTAAATTAGACAGCCTGTTAGACGGGATTGAGGAGGAATATAGTCAGTCGATTTGACAATGTATTTTAAAATGACATGTAAAATGCCTTCTAGCCGGATTGTAGATCGTTTGTCTTTGCCGACCTTTTCGCTTCAACCTCGGGACCCTAGAGTCCGGAGTGTGTCCGAATACCTTCTCGGTTAAGAAACAACCGGGGCATGCATGGAGACCAGGTGTAGGGGTCATTAGTGCTTTATCAGACAAGTGCCCAACTAGTTATGTTATATTACATGGTTAGTAAGAAACATCTTCCAGGGAGAATACTTCCGTTAAGGGTTCCTTTCCCTGGGAGGCATGCCCTAAAGTGCATGTCCGGACTGCGAAAATAGCAGGAAAACATCTGAGGGCAGATAAATAAATAGGTAAAAAATCATCTTTCAAGTCACCGACCAAATATTCCCTTAAGAACGCTAGCTTTCGGCTTCACCCACCGAGGTACAAATCCGGTGACCGGCAAGAATAATCGCAGAGGTGCTCCTTTACCTCCTAGCCAAACAATCGGGAACGAGGGGTAAGCACAGAGCCAGCAACCCAGCTTGGCCAAAACTTAAGTCATATCGATGCATATAATGGTGAATAAAAGGTACATGTGGAAGTTTGACACATGTGCTTTGGGCATGAAGCCCTTATAAGTAAGCTTCGCAAAGAAGCCCCTGTATAATGAGTGCGGATAGCACGTCAAGTGTGTGCGAACAATGCGCCAGTAGGCCTTTAAGGGCTTTTATGAAAAGGGTGAGAGAGAAAAAAGAGAAATGAAAGACGGCTAAAGTGTAAAAATTTGGACGGGGGAAGGAGACGAACTCTTAGTCCGGCGCTAGGCGTAGAATCTTCGGAGGCGGGCTGCGTTCCATGGGTTCGGCTCGAGTCGGTTGTCCGACACGTTTCGTAGACGGTACGCTCCGCCGGTCAGGACTTGATCGATAATGAAGGGGCCCTCCCATTTGGGCTTGAGTTTGTCCTTTTTCTTGTCCGGCAGGCGTAGAACTAGTTCGCCAACATTGTAAGTCTTGGCCCGTACTTCCCTGCTTTGATATCTTCGAGCATGCTGCTGATAGAATGTGAAACGAGCCTTTGCGACGTCGCGTTCTTCCTCCAATGCGTCCAAGCTGTCCTACCGATCCAGCTCGGCTTCTCTTTCTTCGTACATGCGCACTCGAGGTGAGTCATGAATGATGTCGCAGGGCAAAACTGCCTCTGCGCCGTATACCATAAAAAATGGTGTGAATCCGGTAGTACGGTTGGGCGTTGTCCGCAGCCCTAGAGTACGGAGTCGAGCTCCTCTACCCAAAGGCGTGTCGATTTCGTAAGGGACCGCACTAGTCGGGTTTGATGCCGCCATTATTAGACCATTTGCTCTTTCCACTTAACCGCTGGTTTGAGGATGATAGGCGAAGCGTAATCGAGCTTAATGCCCATATTTTTGCACCATGATTTAACCTCGTTGGCCGTGAAGTTCGTGCCGTTATCGGTAATGATGCTATGGGGGACACCATAACGGTGTACTACCCCGGATATAAAGTCTATCACTGGTCCGGACTCTGCCGTTTTAACTGGCTTGGCCTCTATCCATTTGGTGAATTTGTCCACCATGACCAATAGGTACTGTGCTTGTGGGTTCCCCTTTAAGGGGTCCAACCATGTCAAGCCCTCAGACCGCGAACGGCCAGGTAATGGGTATAGTTTTGAGGGCGGTGGGTGGCATATGGCTCTGATTAGAAAAGAGCTGACAACCGACGCATCTTTGGACTAAGTCATGAGCATCTGCCCAGGCCGTTGGCCAATAAAATCCTGTACGGAAGGCCTTGCCTACAAGGGCCCGAGCTGCGGCGTGGTGTCCGCCTAGTCCGGCATGAATTTCAGCCATAAGGTTTCGCCCTTCCTCTTCGGAGATACACCTTTGAAGGACTCCGGTTGTGCTTTTCTTGTACAGTTCTCCCTCGTGTACCTTGTAGGCTTTAGATCGCCGAACTATGCAGCGGACCTCATTTTGGTCTTCGGGAAGTTCCTGCCTAATTAAGTAGGCTAGGAATGGCTCTGTCCACGGGGCAATTACTGCCATTATTTCGTGGGCTGAAGGTGTTATTTCGTCGGCTGAGCCGCCGATTATGTCAGATTGTTCTGTGTTGGGTAGTGCGGCTGCTTCCGGGTTGTTATTTCCGGACTCCTCTTCCCATAGTACGGATGGCATAAAGAGCCGTTCCAGAAAGATGTTTGGAGGGACAGCATCGCGTTTCGCGCCGATGCGTGCCAATACGTCGGCTGCCTAGTTATTATCCCGGGCTACGTGGTGGAATTCGAGTCCTTCGAATCGAGCTGACATTTTTAGGACAGCGTTACGATAGGCTGCCATTTTCGGATCCTTGGCATCAAAGTCTCTGTTTACTTGGGATATTGCAAGGTTTGAATCCCCGCGCACCTCTAGGCGTTGAATGCCCATGGAGATTGCCATCCGGAGGCCATGTAGGAGGGCCTCATATTCGGCTGCATTGTTGGAGTCCGTGTACATTATCTGAAGTATGTATTGGACTGTATCCCCGGTTGGGGACGTCAATACGACGCCAGCCCCCAAGCCGGCCAACATTTTGGAGCCGTCGAAATGCATAATCCAATTGGAGTATGCGCCGTACTCTTTAGGGAGTTCGGCTTCAGTCCATTCGGCGACAAAGTCGGCCAAGACTTGCGACTTTATAGCTCGCCGAGGTTTGTAAGTTATATCAAATGGTAAGAGCTCAATGGCCCATTTTGCAATCCTGCCCATTGCGTCGCGGTTGTTTATAATGTCGTTGAGGGGCACTTCGGAGGCCACTGTTATCGAACACTCTTGAAAGTAGTGTCGGAGCTTCCGGGATGCCATGAACACCGCGTATGCTATCTTTTGATAATGCGGGTACCGGGACTTGCAGGGAGTTAAGACAATGGATACGTAGTACACTGGTTTTTGGAGAGGGAATTTGTGCCCTTCTGTGTCTCATTCGACGATGAGCACCGCGCTTACAACTTGATGTGTCGCCGCGATATATAACAACATTGGTTCGCGCAGGTTAGGTGCAGCCAGGACCGGATTTGTTGCCAATATGGCTTTTATTTCTTCGAGTCCGGCCGTGGCAGCATCCGTCCACTCAAAGTGTTTGGTGCGCCTTAGGAGGCGATAGAGGGGCAATGCCTTTTCTCCCAGACGGGAGATGAAGCGGCTTAGAGCCGCCACGCATCCAGTCAATTTTTGTATTTGTTTGAGGTCTTTTGGAATGTCCAGCTATGATAGAGCTCGGATCTTTGCTGGGTTTGCTTCAATTCCTCTACTGGATACGATGAAGCCCAGGAGCTTTCCGGCTGGTACGCCGAAAACACATTTTTCAGGATTCAGCTTGATGTCATATGCTCGGAGGTTGTCGAATGTGAGCCTCAAATCATCTACTAGTGTTTCGACGTGTTTGGTTTTGACGACTACATCGTCTACGTATGCCTCTACTGTTTTGCCGATCTGGGTTGCCAGACATGTCTGAATCATGCGCTGATATGTTGCGCCGGCGTTTTTGAGTCCGAAGGGCATCGTATTGAAGCAGAATGGTCCATATGGAGTAATGAATGCCGTTGCGGCTTGGTCTGCCTCCGCCATCTTAATTTGATGGTAACCGGAGTATGCGTCAAGGAAGCACAATGAATCGTGCCCTGCAGTAGCGTCGATTAAATGGTTGATGCGGGGAAGGGGGAAGGGGTCCTTTGGGCAGGCCTTGTTGAGGTCTTTAAAATCGACACATAGGCGCCAGGATTTATCCTTCTTTGGTACCATCACCAGGGTTACTAGCCAGTCCGGATGTTTGATGTCTCCGATGAATCCGGCTTCCAGTAGTTTGGCTAGCTCTTCTCCTATTGCCTGTCTTTTGGGTTCGGAAAATCACGGAAGAGCCTATTTGACTGGCTTGAATCCTTTTAGGATGTTTAGGCTGTGTTCCGCCAATCTGCGTGGGTTTCCTGGCATGTCTGAAGGGTGTCAGGCAAAGATGTCCCAATTTTCCCGAAGGAAATCTCGCAGTGCGGCATCTACATTAGGGTTCAACTGTGCCCCGATGGAGGCCGTCTTTGTTGGGTCCGTTGGATGGACCTGGAATTTGAATATTTCATCCGCTGGTTTAAAAGAGGTGGACTTGGGTCTCTTATCGAGTATCACATCGTCCCTATTCACCATAGAGCGCGGTGCAGTAAGTTCCTCCGCCGCTAGGGCTTCGGATAGTGCCTCTAGGGCTAATGCGGCTGTCTTGTTTTCGGTGCTGAGTGCTATGTCTGGATCACTAACGAGAGTGATTATTCCGCCGGGCCCAGGCATCTTAAGCTTCATGTACCCGTAGTGGGGTATTGCTTGAAAAATTGTGAATGCCTCTCGTCCTAATATAGCGTGATGTCCACTGCTGAACGGGGCCACTTGGAACATTACCTCTTCGGACCTGTAATTGTCCGGCGAGCCGAACACCACATCAAGTGTGATTTTTCCTGTGCAGCACGCTTCTCGACTAGGGATTATTCCTCTAAAGGTTGTGCTGCTTCGCTCAATGCGGCTCCAGTCTATTTCCATTTTTTGAAGAGTTTCCTCGTAGATGAGGTTTAGTCCGCTGCCGCCATCCATGAGTACCTTGGTAAGACGAAATCCATCCACTATTGGACTGAGGACCAATGTGGCTGGTGCTCGGGTTGTTCTGAACTTAGGTTCGTCGCTGTCGTTAAAGGTGATGGCCGTGTCGCTCCATGGATTTGTTGTTGCTACTTGGTAGACCTCGGCGAGGCTGCGGGTTGTTCGTTTCCGCATATTATTCGATGCGAAAGTCTCGAAGACTGTTGACACCGTACTGGTATTATTGGAGTGGCTCTCCGGGGCTAGAAGCTCTTCGCCACTTTTGGCCACCTGCCGTAATATCCAACATGCTCGAAGGCTATGTGTTGGAGTGGCACCTTCTGTATTGTGAATTTTACGGGGTCCGTTGAGCCAACCTTCCAGTACGGTTCCGTGCCCTTTATAGGGTTTTTACTTTTTGGTTTTTGTACATGTTGCCTAAGTGTGATGCACCCTTTTACTTCGGACTAGGGTTGTATTCGGGGCCGGATTGTCCCAAAACTTAGTTTCGGTTTTCCGGAAACTCTCCATCGCACAGTACTTTCGTACTATGGACGCCAGATCGGCGAAGCGTGTAATTTCGCGACGACTGACGGCGTTCAAAATTCCCTTGTCCGTGCAATTATTGCAGAAAATTGAAATTACGTTTTCCTCACGGCAGTCCTTTATCCTGTCCATAACCAGGAGGAATCTGGCCCAGTAATGATGTACTATTTCAGCGGGCTCTTGCCTGATTTGAGAGAGATCGCATATGTCTGGGTGGGTGGGTGGAATTAATTCCGGAATCCTACCCATCTCGAGGCTCAAAGGCCGAGAAGTTTCCGAATTTGGAAGCTCGGATCGTTGAACGTTGTCCAGCGAGTCTGGTCCGATGCCTGACTTTAGGTTCAGTGCTTGATCGAAGTCCGTCCCCCCATGGGTATCCGGCATGGGGGGTTCGGAAGCCCGGACATGACTAGTTTTCAATATAGGATAAGAGTCGCTGCGTTCTTCCTCTACCACCTCAACATGGTGGGTAACCTGAGGAGAGTTAATCTCTCTCAGATCGGTTTTAAGCCCAATCTGATTGTAGTCTGTAGCGACTCCCAGGGCGGCGATGCGATCCAAGAGTTCGTTTACGGACAAGAGCTCTGTCGGATCCAGCTGTTCGGCGAATTCCGAGTTGACGTGAAGATTGCTTTTGATGACCCGAGAGGTCATCGTCGAAGCGGTAGCCGAACAGGCGGTCATGAGAAAACCACCCAGCCGGATAGTTTGACCGGCGGCCAAGGCTCCTTTTGAGAAGATACCGTCTTTGAAGACGGGAAGAGGCATCCTTCCTATCGGTGACAGCACAGAGGAACTCTCAATGAAAGCACCAATGTCGGTGTCAAAACCGGCGGATCTCGGGTAGGGGGTCCCGAACTGTGTGTCTAGGCGGATGGTAACAGGAGACAAGGGACACGATGTTTTTACCCAGGTTCGGGCCCTCTCGATGGAGGTAAAACCCTACTCCTGCTTGATTGATATTGATTATATGGGTAGTACAAGAGTGGATCTACCACGAGATCAAGGAGGCTAAACCCTAGAAGCTAGCCTATGGTATGATTGTTGTAATGGTTGTTCGTCCTACGGACTAAAACCCTCCGGTTTATATAGACACCGGAGAGGACTAGGGTTACACCGAGTCGGTTACAATGGTAGGAGATCTACATATCCGTATCGGCAAGCTTGCCTTCCACGCCAAGGAAAGTCCCATCCGGACACGGGACGAAGTCTTCAATCTTGTATCTTCATAGTCTTGGAGTCCGGCCGATGATGATAGTCCGGCTATCCGGACACCCCCTAGTCTAGGACTCCCTCACCGTTGATTAACCTCGTCAATGTGAGACTTTCTCCTTTTTGGTCTTCTCCACGCAACCTCCATCACCATATTCTATTCCACCCATAGTGCTATATCCATGGCTCACGCTCATGTATTGCGTGAAAGTTGAAATGTTTGAGATTACTTAAGTATGAAACAATTGCTTGGCTTGTCATCAGGGGTGTGCAAGATGAGAGCATTCTTGTGTGATGAAAATGGAGCATGACCAAACTATATGATTTTGTAGGGATAAACCTTCTAATGCCATGATATTTTGAGAAGACATGATTGCTTTGTTAGTATGCTTGTAGTATTACTATTTCTTATGTCAATATGAACTTTTATTTTGAATCATTTGGATCTAAACATTCATGCCACAATAAAGAAAATTACATTAAGGATTATGCTAGGTAGCATTCCACATCAAAAATTCTGTTTTTATCATTTACCTACTCGAGGACGAGCAAGAATTAAGCTTGGGGATGCTTGATACGTCTCCAACGTATATATAATTTTTTATTGTTCCATGCTATTATATTACCCGTTTTGGATGTTTATGGGCTTTACTTTACACTTTTATATATATTCTGGGACTGACCTACTAACCGGAGGCCCAGCCCGAATTGCAGTTTTTTGCCTATTTCAATGTTTCGAAGAAAAGGAATATCAAACGGAGTCCAAACGGAATGAAACCTTCGGGAGCGATCTTTTCAGAACAAACGCAAGCCAAGAGACTTGGAGTGCACATCAAGCAACAAACAAGGCGGCCATGTGGGTTCCCGGCGTGTCCCCCACCCTCGTGGGCCCCTTGTTGCTCCACCGACATACTTCCTTCGCCTATATATACTCCCGTACCCTGAAAACATCAAGGAGCACCACGAAAACCTAATTCCACCGCCGCAACCTTCTGTATCCGCGAGATACCATCTTGGAGCCTTCGCCGGCGCTCCGCCGAAGGGGGAATCAACCACGGAGGGCCTTTACATCATCTCAAATGCCTCTCCGATGAGTTGTGAGTTGTTTACCACAGACCTTCGGGTCCATAGTTATTAGCTAGATGGCTTCTTCTCTCTCTTTGAATCTCAATACAAAGTTCTCCTCGATCTTCTTGGAGCTCTATTCCATGTAACTCTTTTTGCGGTGTGTTTGTCGAGATCCAATGAATTGTGGGTTTATGATCAAGTTTATCTATGAGAAGTATTAGAATCTCCTCTGAATTCTATTACGTATGATTGGTTATCTTTGCAAGTCTCTTCGAATTATCAGTTTGGTTTGGCCTACTAGATTGATCTTTCTTGCAATGGGAGAAGTGCTTAGCTTTGGGTTCAATCTTGTGGTGTCCTTTCTCAAGGATGTTAGGGCAGCAAGGCACGATTGTATTGTTGCCATCGAGGATAAAAAGATGGGGTTTATATCATATTGCATGAGTTTATCCCTCTACATCATGTCATCTTTCTTAATGCGTTACTCTGTTCTTCATGAACTTAATACTCTAGATGCAGGCAGGAGTCGGACGATGTGTGGAGTAATAGTAGTAGATGCAGAATCGTTTCGATCTACTTGTCACGGATGTGATGCCTATATACATGATCATGCCTAGATAATCTCATAACTATGCGCTTTTCTATCAATTGCTCGACAGTAATTTGTTCACCCACCGTAATACTTATGCTATCTTGAGAGAAGCCACTACTGAAACCTATGCCCCCCGGGTCTATCTTTTATCATATAAATTTTCCATCTACTTCTATTTGCATCTTTTACTTTCCAATCTATATCATAAAAATACCAAAAATATTTATCTTATCTTATTATCTCTATCAGATCTCACTTTCGCGAGTTACCGTAAAGGGATTGACAACCCCTTTATCGCGTTGGTTGCGAGGTTCTTGTTTGTTTGTGTAGGTGTGTGGGACTTTTGAGGAGCCTCCTACTGGATTGATACCTTGGTTCTCAAAAACTGAGGGAAATACTTACGCTACTTTGCTGCATCACCCTTTCCTCTTCAAGGGAAAACCAAAGCAGTGCTCAAGAGGTAGCATAGGGACACGGTGTTTTGTCTATGTATTCACACATGTACCAAGTTTCCGATTAATACACTTCTAGCATGAATAATAAACATTTATCATGATATAAGGAAATATAAAATAACAACTTTATTATTGCCTCTAGAACATATTTCCTTCAGTCTCCCACTTGCACTAGAGTCAGTAATCAATATTACATTGTAATGAATCTAACACCCATGGAGTCTTGGTGCTGATCATGTTTTGCTCATGGAAGAGGCTTAGTCAACGGGTCTGCACCATTCAGATCCGTATGTATTTTGAAATCTCTATGTCTCCCTCCTTGACCAAATCACGGATGGAGTTGAAGCGTCTCTTGATGTGTTTGGTCTTTTTGTGAAATCTGGATTCCTTCGCCAAGGCAATTGCTCCAGTATTGTCACAAAAGATTTTCATTGGACCCGATGCACTAGGTATTACATCTAGATCGTACATGAACTCCTTCATCCAGACTCCTTCATTTGCTGCTTCCGAAGCAGCTATGTACTCTGCTTCACACGTAGATCCTGCCACGACGCTTTGCTTGGAACTGCACTAACTGCCAGCTCCACCATTCAAGAAAAATACGTATCTGGATTGTGACTTAGAATCATCTGAATCAGTGTTAAAGTTAGCATCAACATAACCACTTATGACAAGCTCTTTGTCACCTACATAAACGAGAAACATATCCCTAGTCCTTTTTAGGTACTTCAGGATGTTCTTGACCATTGTCTAGTGATCCACTCCTGGATTACTTTGGTACCTCCCTGCTAAACTAATAGCAAGGCACACATCAGGTCTGGTACACAACATAGCATACATGATAGGACCTATGGCTGATGCATAGGGAATGACTTTCATTTTCTCTCTATCTTCTACAGTGGTCGGGCATTGAGTCTGACTCAACTTCACACCTTGTAATACAGGCAAGAGCCCTTTCTTTGAGTGATCCATTTTGAACTTCTTCAAAACTTTATCAAGGTATGTTCTTTGTGAATGTCCTATCAAGTGTCTTGATTTATCTCTATAGATCTTTGATGCCCAATATATAAGCAGCTTCACCGAGGTCTTTCATTGAAAAACTCTTATTCAAGTATCCTTTTATGCTATCCATAAATTCTACATCATTTCCAATCAACAATATGTCATCCACATATAATATTATAAATGCTATAGAACTTCCACTCACTTTCTTGTAAATACAGGCTTCTCCAAAAGTCCGTATAAAACCATATGCTTTGATCACCTCATCAAAGCATATATGACAACTTTGAGATGCTTGCACCAGTCCATAAATGGATCGCTGGAGCTTGCACACTTTGTTAGCACCTTTAGGATCGACAAAACCTTCTGGTTGCATCATATACTACTCTTCTTTAAGAAATCCATTAACGAATGCAGTTTTGACATCCATTTTCCAGATTTCATAATCATTAAATGCGGCAATTGCTAACATGATTCAGACAGACTTAAGCATCGCTACAAGTGAGAGTCTCATTGTAGTCAACTCCTTGAACTTGTCAAAAACCTTTTGCAACAAGTCGAGCTTTATACACAGTAACATTACCATCAGCGTCAGTCTTCTTCTTGAAGATCCATTTATTCTATATGGGTTGCCGATCATTTGGCAGATCCACCAAAGTCTACACTTTGTTCTCATACATGGATTCTATCTTAGATTTCATGGCATCAAGCCATTTATCGAAATTTGGGCTCATCATAGCTTCTTCATAGTTCATAGGTTCATCATGGTCAAGCAACATGACCCCCAAAACAGGATTACCGTACCACTCTGGTGCGTATCGTGCTTTGTTTGACCTACGAGGTTCTGTAGCAACTTGATCTGAAGTTTCATGATCTTTATCATTAGCTTCCTCTCCAATTGGTGTAGGCATCACGGGAACAGATTTCTCAGATGAGTTACGTTGCAAATTGAGAGTAGGTACAATGACCTCATCAAGTTCTAGTTTCCTCCCACTCACTTCTTTCGAGAGAAACTCCTTCAAGTTCTAGGTTCCATTCTTAGCAACAAAAGTCTTGCCTTCGGACTTGTGGTAGAAGGTGTACCCAATTGTTTCCTTAGGGTATCCTATGAAGATGCACTTCTCCGATTTGGGTCCGAGCTTACCAGGCTGAAGCCTTTTGACATAAGCATCGCATCCCCAAACTTTAAGAAACAACAGGTTTGTTGCCAAACCACAGTTCATGTGGTGTCTTCTCAACGGATTTTGACGGTGCCCTGTTTAACGTGAATGCAGCTATTCCTAATGCATAACCCCAAAACAATAGTGGTAAATCGGCAAGAGACATCATAGATCACACCATATCTAATAAAGTGAGGTTACGACGTTCGGACACACCATTACGCTGTGGTGTTCCAGGTGGCGTGAGCTGTGAAACTATTCCACATTGTTTTAAATGAACGCCAAACTCGTAACTCAAATATTCATCTCCACGATCAGATCATAGAAACTTTATTGTCTTGTTACGATGATTCTCCACTTCACTCTAAAATTCTTTGAAATTTTCAAATGTTTTAGACTTGTGTTTCATTAAGTAGATATACCCATATCTGCTCAAATCATTTGTGAAGGTCAGAAAATAATGATACCTGCCACGAGCCTCAACACTCATCGGACCGCATACATCTGTATATATTATTTCCAATAAGTCATTAGCTAGTTACATTGTTTCGGGGAACGAAGTTTTAGTCATCTTTCCCATAAGGCACAGTTCGCAAGTATCAAATGATTCATAATCAAGTGATTCCAAAAGTCCATCTTTATGGAGTTTCTTCATGCGCTTTACACCGATATGACCCGAACGGCAGTGCCACAAATAAGTTGCACTATCATTATCAACTTTGCATCTTTTGGCATCAATATTGTGAATATGTGTATCACCACGATCAAGATTCAACAGGAATAGACCACTCTTCAAGGGTGCATGACCATAAAAGATATTACTCATATAAATAGAACAACCATTATTCTCTGATTTAAATGAATAACTGTCTTGCACTAAACAAGATCCAGATATAATGTTCATGCTCAACGATGGCACAAAATAACAATTATTCATGTCTAAAACTAATCCTGAAAGTAGATGTAGAGGTAGTGTGCCGACCGCGATCACATCGACCTTGGAACCATTCACGACGCCCATCGTCACCTCATCCTTGGCCAATCTTCGTTTGATCCGTAGTCCCTGCTTTGAGTTACAAATATGAGGAACCGAACCAGTATCAAATACCCAGGCACTACTACGAGAATTAGTAAGGTACACAACAATAACATGTATATCAAATATACCATTGTTCACTTTGCCTTCCTTATTATCCGCCAAATACTTGGGGCAGTTCCGCTTCCAGTGACCATTCCATTTGCAGTAGAAGCACTAAGTTTCAAGCTTGGGTCCAGCTTTGGGTTTCTTCCCAGGAGTGACAACTTGCTTGCCATTCTTCTTGAAGTTCCCTTTCTTACCCTTGTCTTTCTTCTTGAAACTAGTGGTCTTGTAAACCATCAACACTTGATGCTCCTTCTTGATTTCTACCTCCGCAGCCTTTAGCATTGTGAAGAGCTCGGGAATAGTCTTTTCCATCCCTTGCATATTGTAGTTCATCAAGAAGCCTTTGTAGCTTGGTGGCAGTGATTGAAGAACTCTGTCAATGACACAATCATCTGGAAGATTACTTCCTAGTTGAGTCAAGTGATTATGGTACCCAGACATTCTGAGTATGTGCTCATTAACAGAACCGTTCTCCTCCATCTTGCAGCTATAGAACTTCTTGGAGACTTCATATCTCTCAACTCGGGCATTTTCTTGAAATATTAACTTCAACTCCTGGAACATCTCACATGGTCCATGACATTCAAAACGTCTTTGAAGTCCCGATTCTAAGCCGTAAAGCATGGCACACTGAACTAACGAGTAGTCATCAGATCGAGCTTGCAAGACGTTCATAGCGTCAGCTTCTGCTCCTGCAGCAGGCACCCAGCGGTGCATCAAGGACATAATTCTTCTGTGCAGCAATGAGGATAATCCTCAAGTTACGGACCTAGTCTGTGTAGTTGCTACCATCATCTCTCAACTTAGATTTCTCTAGGAACGCATTAAAATTCAATGGAATGGTAGCACGGGCCATTGATCTACAACATAGATATGCAAAAAAACTATCAGGACTAAGTTCATGATAAATTAAGTTCAATTAATCATATTACTTAAGAACTCCCACTTAGAGAGACATCCCTCAAGTCATCTAAATGATACGTGATCCAAATCAACTAAACCATGTACGATCATCATGTGAGATGGAGTAGTCATCAATGGTGAACATCTCTATGTTGATCATATCCGCTATATGATTCACGTTCGACCTTTCGGTCTTCAGTGTTACGAGGCCATATCTGTATATGCTAGGCTCGTCAAGTTTAACCTGAGTATTCTGCATGTGCAAAACTGGCTTGCACCCGTTGTATTTGAACGTAGATCTTATCACACCCGATCATCAGGTGGTGTCTCAGCACGAAGAACTTTCGACATGGCGCATACTCGGGGAGAACACTTCTACCTTGAAATTTTAGTAAGGGATCATCTTATAATGCTACCGCCGTACTAAGCAAAATAAGATGCATAAAGATAAACATCACATGCAATCAAAATATGTGACATGATATGGCCATCCTCATCTTGTGCTTTTGATCTCCATCACCAAAGCAACGTCATGATCTCCATCCTCACAGGCTTGACACCTTGATCTCCGTCATAGCATTGTGGTCATCTCGCCAACTATTGCTTCTACGACTATCGCTATCACTTAGTGATAAAGTAAAGCAATTACATGGCGTTTTTATCTCATACAATAAAGCGACAACCTTAAGGCTCCTGCCAGTTGCCGATAACTTCTACAAAACATGATCATCTCATACAACAACGTATATCACATCATGCCTTGACCATATCACATCACAACGTGCCCTGCAAAAACAAGTTAGACGTCCTCTACTTTGTTGTTGCAAGTTATATGTGGCTGCTACGGGCTTCTAGCCAGAACCGTACTTACCTACGGCACAAAAACCACAATGGTAATTTATCAAGTTTGTTGTTTTAACCATCACAAGGACCGGCTGCAATCAAATTCGATTCAACTAAAGTTGGAGAAACAGACACCCGCCAGCCACCTTTATGCAAAACTAGTTGCATGTCTGTCGGTGGAACCGGTCTCATGAACGTGGTCACGTGAGGTTGGTCCGGGACGCTTCATCCAACAACACCACCTAATCAAAATAAGACATTGCTGGTAAGCAGTATGACGATCACCGCCCACAACTCTTTGTGTTCTACTCGTGCATATCATCTACGCATAGACCTGGCTTGGATGCCACTGTTGGGAAAGGTAGCATGCAATTTAAAAAAATCTGACGCTCACGCAAGATCTATCTAGGAGATGCATATCAATGAGAGGGGGAGAGTGTGTCCACGTACCCTCGTAGACCGAAAGCAGAAGTGCTAGCTTAAAGTGGTTGATGTAGTCGAACGTGTTCTTGATTCAACCAATCAAGCACCAAACGTACGGTACCTCCGAGTTCGGCACACGTTCACCTCCATGACATACCTCGAACTCTTGATCCAGCAAGGTGGCGAGGGAGACTTTTGTCAGCATGTCGGCGTGGTGACGGTGATGGTGAAGTGATCCGCGCAGGGCTTCGCCTAAGCACTACAACAATATGACAGGAGGAGTAAATGGTGGAGGGGGGAACCGCACATGGCTAAGAACAATTGATGTGCTTAGAGGTGCCCCCCCCCCCGCCCCCGTATATATAGGAGGGATAGGGGAGGAGGCCAGCCTAGGGCGCGCGAAGTGGGGAGGAATCCCACTTGGACTCCTAGTCCTATTCGCCCCCCCCCCCTTCCTTCTATCAGGGGGGAAGGGGGAAGGAAAGGGAGAGGGAGAAGGAAAGGGGGGCCGCGACCCCTCCCCTTGTCCAATTTGGACTCCCCATGGGGGGCGCACGCCACCCCTTTGTGGGTTGCCTTGCCTCTCCCCTATGGCCCATATGGCTCATTACTTCCCCCGGGAGGTTTCGGTAACCCCTCGGTACTCTGATAAATACCCGAAACACGTGGAACAATTATGGTGTCCGAATACTATCGTCCAATATATCAATCTTTACCTCTCGACTATTTCGAGACTCCTTGTCATGCCTGTGATCTCATCCGGGACTCCGAACAACCATCGGTGACCAAAACACATAACTCATATAATACATATCGTCATCGAATGTTAAGCATGCGGACCCTATGGGTTCGAGAACTATGTAGACATGACCGAGACACTTCTCCGGTCAATAACCAATAGCGGAACCTAGATGCTCATATTGGTTCCCACATATTCTATGGAGATCTTTATCGGTCGAACTGTAATGTCAACATATGTTACTCCCTTTGTCATCGGTATGTTACTTGCCCGAGATTCGATCGTCGGTACCTTCATACCTAGTTCAATCTCATTACTGGCAAGTATCTTTACTCGTTTCGTAATGCATCATCTGCAACTAACTCATTAGTCACATTGCTTGCAAGGCTTCATATGATGTGCACTACCGAGAGGGCCCAGAGATACCTCTCCGGTAGTCGGAGTGACAAATCCTAATCTCGATCAATGCAAACCCAACAAACACCTTCAGAGATACCTGTAGAGCATCTTTATAATCACCCAGTTACGTTGTGACGTTTGATAGCACACAAGGTATTCCTCCGGTGTCCGGGAGTTGCATAATCTCGTAGTTTGAGGAATATGTATTTGACATGAAGAAAGCAGTAGCAACAAAACTGAACGATCATTATGCTAAGCTAACAGATGGGTCTTGTCCATCACGTCATTCCACTAATGATGTGATCCCGTTCACCAAATGACAACTCATGTCCATGGCTAGGAAACTTAGCCATCTTTGATCAATGAGCTAGTCTAGTAGAGGCATACTAGGGACACGGTGTTTTGTCTATGTATTCACACATGTATCAAGTTTCCGGTTAATACAATTCTAGCATGAATAATAAACATTTATCATGATATAAGGAAATATAAAATAACAACTTTATTATTGCCTCTAGGGCATATTTCCTTCAGTCTCCCACTTGCGCTAGAGTCAATAATCTAGATTACATTGTAATGAATCTAACACCCATGGAGTCTTGGTGCTGGTCATTGTATTGCAGCATCTTCAACTCTTCCGCAGTTGCTTTAGGATTTGGTTCTCTCCCATCAAAGAATTCACCTTGCAAACCAATACACACAATATCCCAAACGGTGGGGTTATGTCCAAGAATATGGATTTTCATCTTATGCTTCCAACTAGCAAAATTAATACCATCAAAGTAAGACCTCCATGGTGGTAATTTGCCTCGCTAGATGCCATACTCTCCTAGGTTGTGAAACCAAGGCTATGATCACAAAAGCTATGGAAATCAAGGCAAATGGAGAACAAAGCTCTGATAACACTTGTAGGATCGAAAGTATGTCTAGAGGGGGGTGCCTAGACTACTTGACCAAATAAAAATCTAGCCTTTTCCCAATTTTAAGTCTTGGCATATTTTAGCAACTTAGCACAAGTCAAGCAATCAACCAACACATGCAATTCTAAGAGTATAGCAGCGGAATGTAAATCATTGCATATGAAGGTAAAGGGGGGAGTTTGGAGGGAGAAAACGCAATGTAGACACAGAAAGTTTTGGCGTGGTTCTAATAGGTGGTGCTATCATACATCCACGTTGATGGAGACTTCAACCCACGAAGGGTAATGGTTGCGCTATTCCATGGAGCGCTCCACCCACGAAGGGTACACGAATAAGCAACCTTGTCTATCCCACCATGGCCATCACCCATGAAGGACTTGCGGCACTTGGGTAGATCTTCACGAAGTAGGCGATCTCCTTGCCCTTACAAACTCCTTGGTTCAACTCCACAATCTTGACAGAGGCTCCCAAGTGACACCTAACCAATCTAGGAGACACCACTCTCCAAAAGGTAATATATGGTGTGTTGATGATGAAATCCTTTCTCTTGTGATTCAAATGATAGTCTCCCCAACACTCAACTCTCTCTCACAGATTTGGCTATGGTGGAAAGATGATTTGAGTGGAAAGCAACTTGGGCAAGGCTAGAGATCAAGATTCTTGTGGTTGGATTGGAATGTCTTGGTCTCAACACATGAGTAGGTCGTTCTCTCTCAGAAAATGAGTAGTGGAAGTGTAGGCACGTTCTGATGGCTCTCTCTCTCAAATGGAGAAGGGGTGGAGGGGTATATATAGCCTCCACACAAAATCTAACCGTTACACACAATTTCCCAAACTTGATGGGGACGAATAGTGAAACTTGGTCAGACCGATCTGTTTCAAAATGTCAACATTAAGATTTTCGGTGGGACCGACAACATCAACTCGGTGAGATTGATGCGCTAGCGTTAGGGCAAAACCTCATCTTGGTGAGACCGATCACATGAACTCGGTGAGACCGATTTTAGTAATAAGCAAACATAGACTTGGTCAGGCAAACTCGGTGGGACCGATCGCAGTTAGACAGAACCGTTACGAAAAGGAAACAGAGAGTTTGCACTGTGAACTCGGTGGGACGGATCGCTCATCTCGGTTAGACCGAAACGTTACGAAGGGAAACAGAGAATTTGCAATCCATCTCGGTGAGACTGAGATCCTTATTGGTAAGACCGAAATGATTAGGGTTTGTGGATATGGCTATGTCAAGTGAACTCGGTGGCGCCGGATAGTTCAAATCGGTGGGGATGAGTTTGACTTTAGGTTTAGGACATATGTGTAAATGAGAAAGTGGTTGAGGGTTTTTGGAGCATATTACTAAGCATTTTGAGCAAGCAAGCCATTAAGCAACATCTCATCCCCTTATAATAGTATTGGCTTTTCCTATGGACTCAATGTGATCTAGGATCACCAAAATGAAAATGTAGAGTCTTGAGCTTTTGCCAATATGTGTCCTTAGCATTTTGAGGGGTCCAGATCTCTCGTCCATGCCATACCAACCATTGAACTTTCTGAAACATTGATCTTGAAATATTATTAGTCCAATGAGCCATATATTGTTATGAATTACCAAAACCACCAGGGGTTTAGTTGCACTTTCACTTCATTTTCATGACCATGAGTCATTGGTATACTAACCCGCCCTAGCATTTGACTTTAGTGGCCAATATAAGTATTGATTACTTTCAGTTTATATGACAAAACATCAAGTTAGCACCCGAATTCGAAGATGATGTAAAGCAAAGCAGCATATATAATTTGATCAGGCATACAAGGAAGCTTGGTCACCTAGATGTTTGATCATCAGTTCAAAAAATATGCATGATGGCACGACAAGACAATTAACTGTTTGCAACTATGGCTATTACAAGGCTACACGATAGGCCCAAAAGTTTTCTCATAAAGTCTGAAAGGAGTTAAATCACTCATTTGAACCGGCCTCAGAGCCGTCCGGGTTATGACCAGCCGGGTTAACGTCATCCTGGTGTCTTACAATTGAGGCTTCCAGGTTACCCCTGCCGGCTCTTTGTCGCTTGCAATCTAAAGATTGTCCAATGTCCAGGCGATACCAGTTGACGCCTCAAAGGTTGCTTCATCATTCAGGATAAGAAAATATGCTACACCTTTGGGGAGTTAAACACACAATGTTGAAGGAGGGCGGCTTGATACGAGTGTTGTTGCTGCCGTAAGCCGGCTGATACTTCGTTAGATCTAGCTGTTGTGCCAGTTGATGCCAAAGGCCGCATTTCTTAAACACATCTGGCAAAGTCTACTTCAATGAAGACAGACCCATCATCACTATATTCTGGACACCCGCCGTCCATCTCTGTTGGGTCAGTTCTGATTGGTAAGCTTTTGCCTGGCTTAGTGCAGTGATGGCTCCTGAACGGACGGCTGATAGTTTCAGTTCTTCAATTTGCTTCGGCGTTGTTGATAATTGATCCAGCACAGTCTTCATGAGCGGTGGCGGCTTCTTTCCATTGGATACAGCTACAAGTGTTCGAAGGCTGCTAGCGTATAACTTCTCTATTAAGCAGTAGATGGCCTTCAGCTTGGTCACCACACTATGCCCAAGGTTGGCACTTCTGGCAACTAATTTGCATTCAAAGCAAGAGTCGTCAAACGAGTTAGAATCATATTTCTTAAGTTATCGGGCGATTCATTTCAATTACTTACAAATCTTACAAAAGATGGCGGCAGTCATTTCAGAGATAGGATGCTTTAAGCCGGCCAACTCTGCAGCCACCGGTTTAAGTTGGTCTTCAACATCCTCGACACATTTCAATAAGGTGGTTTTTCAGTTTCTAAGGTAGATCTGTCAGCATCAAATTTGGTTTCGTTTATTCTAAGTCTTCCAAAGAAGACTTCAAGCTTGATTCAGCCTTGGCGCATTCTGCTTGTTCTGATTTTAAGTTCTTTCTTAAGTCGGCCAAATTTGACTTGCCCAGGCTTAATGCTTCCTGCAAATTAAACAAAGGATTATCATTTAAAGAAAACACTAAAGGGTGTTGGTTTTGTTAAGATGGCCTTAGACACAAATGTTAGGCTACACTTATTTAAGTCCCAAGCACATTGCAAGCAATATCCTTGGCACTTGGGGGCTAATGTATGTCGTTTTCTTCAATTTATTTTGATGACCTAGCTTTCCTTATAAATCTAAGCCGGCCCTTGGGGGCTACACGTAATTTTCTTCTAAGTGGTTGTGAGGAAAGACCCGGCTCATCTTAAAAAGCTGAGCTAACCTTTGGGGGATACATGATGATTCTTTTCTAGCAAGATTGAAAGAACCGGCTTACTATCTACTCCGTCCGTTTCTTTTTAGTCCGCATATAAGGTTTGGTCAAAGTCAATCTTTGTTAAGTTTGACTAGCTTTATATTAAAAAATATAAACATTCACAATATGTAATCAATATTATGAGATGCATCATGAAACATATTTTCATACTATATAGTTTAATATTGTAGATGTTCATATATTTTTGTATAAATTTGGTCAAACTTTGTGTAGTTTGACTTTGACCAAATCTTATATGCGGAGTAAAAAGAAACGGAGGGAGTACATGATAACCCGCCCATTGGGGGCTACAATTGGGAATTTATAGAACTCCTTTTTCAAGTCTTCACGACATTCAAAGATTTTCTTATGGTCAAGACTTGGGGTCTACATACAGGGATATAATAGCAGAAAAGTTAAACATACCTCATACTTCTGCTTCATTATCTGTACCAAGCTGGCTTCCATGTATCGGCTTGTATTCAAATGGCTCCAGTATCTTGTGTATACTTCTTCAGCGCTAAGTGCCTCACAGTTTGGCAGATCAAGCTTTGTGTCACTCTTTTTCAGCAAGAGCGGCTCCTCTTTGGCTGAGTGCTTAGCCAGCACGGTGGAGGTCTTGGGGTTGAATGACCCGTCCCAATGATAGAAATGTCATCTTTGTTTTCTCAGAAGGAATTTCTTCAATATGTTTGATAGGATTTGAAGAGGGAATAGGACTTGGTGGGTCACGATTATTCGCCAGGTTATCTTGAATATCCGTGGCCTCAGTGGTTGTTGCATCAGCTTGTGGAGATGGATCTTCTTGCGTGTTATGATGCTCTTCAGGTTGTTTGATGTTGACTTCTGGGGTCACCAGCACTTGTTCCTCTGACTCAGGGATTTTGGGTGCCTTGGAAGAATTGCCAACCTTTATTTTCTTCTCCATGGCTTTGACCCTGTGATCACATTGGAGTATTAAGATATATATATGATAATAATTTTTAAAACTATAAGTAAATGCAAGGACTTGCCCTCGGTTTACAATGAAGGCAGGCAGCTGGATTTGAGATGAGCTGCCTGAAGACGGTGGTGACTCCTGGTAATTGAAGTCAGAAGGGTTAAGAGGATGTCTTATAAGACCAGCTTTGGGTAAAGAAGAAGTCAGACTGTGTGGCACCTCAGCAGGCTGCTTACGGGCAGAGGGTTCATGACTTAACCCGGCCACTAAATTGCCTGAGCCACAACTTCGAGTCTAGCATCTTAGGTCATGCTGATTTTTCTTCAAAACAAAGTGTGGATCTAATTGAGCCTCTGGGTGAGAAAATTTTACTTTCCGGACAACCCGTCGTATCCTATCTGGAGGTGTGGAGTCCAAGTCGGAAGAGAAAGGAATTACCTCAGGGTCATCATCCCGGCTTGTGGCAACCTCATCCAAAGAACAAGAGGCGTCAACTAATTCAACAAAGAGTCGGCCAAGAGAATCAAGTTCTACCTCTGATTGATTGTCGGCACCAGTTGACCCGCCCATGGTAGCCGCTTCAGGTACAGCACCTGTCTTGTTCTTCTTAAACTTTGGGCCAGTCCTAGTCTTGGCCGCAGCAGTTTTTATCTTCCTTTTCCAAAAGGCAGAGTCGGTTTGTATGTTAAAAAAGGATAGCTAAGTGAGACATAGAATAAAATCAAGGATATTTAAGCCGAGTATAAAACAATGATTACAGCTAGGGCCGGGTTGAGTTTGAAGAATGGTGACAACCCTATCTTGTTACATCTCTCTGAGACTCCCCAAGTAAAGAGTTCACAGCTTGAAAATTTTCCTCCATAGTAAAGTCATCAGAGCTATATCGTTGAGGATCATCTGACTCACCAGAGTATTGATGCATTAAGCGGGGCCGGCGGCTTAAAGGAAGAATTTTCAATGATACCCAGCAGTGGGCTAAGTCAACTCCAGTTAGTCCATTAGCTAGCAAAGCTGACACTTTGGAATAGTATGGAGTGCCTCAGTATATTCATGTGGAAGGATTTTGCTTGGCAGGTCAAAGTTGATAGGGAAATGATTAGCCCGATAACCCGATAAGGGATTTTCATCAGCTGGGGTAGTACTCTTGCAATAAAACCAAGTTTTCACCCATCCTTTGGTGTGGCTTAGTAAAGTAGTAGCTGCAGGAAAGCAGCCGTCTCTGCATCTCTGGATTGAAACTCTACCTAATTCTTGAGTCAGACCACTTGCACATTCAGTTTGGCGATTTATATAAAAAAAATTCCTTAAAGAGAGAAACAGTAGGCTCTACTTGCAGATAAGCTTCACAAAAGATTTGAATGTGGAAAATGTTCATTATTGAATTGGGGCCTATATCTTCAGTTGAAGGCCGAAATAGTGCAAGAAGTCTCGAAAGAATTTTGACCCGGGTGGTGTGAAGCCTCTGAGGATATGATCAGTAAACACTAACACTTCTCCTTCACCAGGATTGGGGACATTATCGACTTGGCTGATACGCCAACCAATCTCTTCCCGAGTCGCCAAGAGACCTTGATCCACAACATCTTTAAGGATTGTGTCAGTAACTAGGGAGGGAACCCAGTTGCAGAGGGTGGTTTTTGTCATATCGAGCCACCTAAAAGATGATGGAAGCTGTAGAACCAAAATATGGCGGGTTATTTGATGAGCATGAAGATAAGCCGCCCTAAGTGATGGTGAGTCAAGTAAAATGAATAACTGCTGAAATATTGAAGAATTACAGTTATGTTCATAAGACGCCCAAGATGCAAGGCGAGTTATCTAAAAATTGGGGATTGATGAAAATTCTGTGAAGTGTGGAATAAACAGGTTTCACAATCAATCAGCTATACTTATAGATCTACGGGCAGTTTAGAAAAGAAAAATAATTGCTAAACGTCAAGGGTGGTGATTGAAGAGTTAGCAGGATGCCTATTGATTCCAGAGAGAGTACAAGTTGTCCAAAATATGGGATGATGTCAAAACTGCTACCGCAATATTTTTATGATGCTTTGGATCAAAAAACAAGATCTTTTCCAAGGCATGATGAACTGAGAAAGATATGAACTCCATGAACTCCATGAACTCGGATGAACTAATGTAGATCTGAGAGAGAAGGGAAGTGGTACATGAGGAAGGCTGGAGGTGTGCCACTGAGTCTCGACGGTGACAGGGTGGAGTTGCAGCTTTGACTGAAGAAGGCTGGTGCGGTTCGTCAGGCACGACGGAGCTCCGGTTGCGTAGGGACCCGTGAGGAAGAAGAAGCGGAGAGGGCTAGGTAAAAGGTAAAAAGAGGGGCCCTCGTGCCTATTTATAAGGAAAAAAGGAAACAGCAAATGACCGGTGCAAAAGTTAAGGAGGCACAATAAATTTTATAATAAAGGGGCGCCTCGATTACTGGAATGATAGATTTATGCAAAGATTCGTTATGACATCATGGAGGTTTTCTTGAAAGTGCGGAGGTGGCATCATCTTTCCTCATGGCGGGTTATGAAGATATTCAAGACTGAGATTAAAAGGAATAAAAAGGAGACTCGCCACACGGAGAGGTTGAAGATTGACATGAACAAGTTCAAATCAATCAGGGGCCTAATGTTGGGGATATAACCCCATGATATAACCCACCCTAAAAGGGCCGGGTTAGGCCCCCGGCGACTCAAGGTGACGGGCCTTAGACAAGCCTAGGTGATCAAGGTGCAGGACTGAAGAAGCGACTTACAAGATGGGCCGGATTGAGCCCAAGGTCAGAAGACGGTGCGTGGCCCAGAAGTGTAAACCGCCCAATGGTGCCTTGCCGTGAAAGGCAAGGCGACTTAGAGCTAATATCGGTTACGAAACATGACCTACCCAGACTCTTGTAAGTAGGCGTCCTCGACCTGTATATAAAGGCGAGTCCCCGGCATAGAATAAACAGGGGACAATCAATCGATAACTAGGTCAAGTGAATCTGCTCCCTGGTAATCAATACTCAAGCAATACAACATAAAGCAAGACGTAGGCTTTTAGCTCCACCATGAGGGCTCGAACCTGGGTAATCCCGTGTCTCTCGTCCCGCTCAATCCTGACAAGTTAGTCACCGTTGTGATGGCCTCACGCTTAAGTCCTTTCATGAGGACATCTGCCGTGACAAAACCACGACATGCAGCGATGGAAGTGAAAATTTAGGTTCATTAAGACCATAGAGTTTAGAAACTTTCCCCAAACTAAATCCTCAATATTTTCCTCCCAAATTGATCGGAGGTGAGGTTTCATGATCATGGTCAACATGACAGCCTGGGAAAAGGAACTTATAAAGGAACTATTTTTCCCAGAACATGTCTCTTACGTTAAATAGTAATATAACATATCTCTTCGCGTACCTTTGTTTATAAAACTGTATGGCCAGATTGCCTTGTTTTCCGTAAATCTTTGCCCTTATAACGGTGTTATGAAGTAGGAAAACACTCCTCGGCTACTGGCTGAGGAGGTTGAAGCCGATGGTCAGTCAACAAAGTTTGTACAATGCAGATCCGAGCATTAATGATGTAAAGTACTTGGATACATAGAATCATTACACATGAATTGTGGTTAAAGTCAATTTACTCTGGATATCGATCCTTAGTTCAGTCACCCTTTCCCAAATTAAGACTCGGGGGCTACTGGGCATGGCGCTTCTCACATAAAAGCCATTAACGGGTTACATCGATCCCCTGATCTGGTGTTGCCACCGGACCAGTGGCTCGGGGGCTACTGCATTGCCTATTCAATGTAGAAGATTCAAAGTGCAAAACAGTTTCAGAAGAAATTACGATCCTCAAGTTGGTCGGCCGCACCCAACCCGTGTCTTGAGGACTATGCACACTGCGTTTCTGTTCCTAAGTTTTTTGTCGAGCTAGGAGTTGATCCTCAGGCCAATTTCGCGAATCGACCCGAGTCTCAGGGGCTACTGGGATCAGCGGTTTTATATTTTCCTTCAGGTGCATCTCGGATTTTTGGCCGACGCACACCTTGAGGGCTACTAGCGGTATATCTCGGCAGAGAATAAATTGCAACAATTGAAAAAAAAATCCGCAAAAAAATGAGCCCACGGCCGAGGTGGTGCACCACCTCAGAAGTAGTCTGGCATAGAGCTCGGATGCAAGTGGATGGCTCCCTACAGGACATTTTCGGCATTAAGCTCGGCTGAACTCCTTCAACTTTTTTAAAACCGAGGTAATCTATGACACCTCGGATGCAGGCAGCCGTCGGAGCTCGGCTGCAAAAAGACACCTCGGGTGCAGTCCGACAATGGAGCTCGGCTGCAAGAGGACACCGCCACCCGGGAAAAACTTCAAACCTCAGGCGTAGCATAAAAAATAGCAAGGCATTCGTAAAGGCCAAGAACCTAAAGGGGCTCCTCGGATGCCCGACGTGTCAACTCTTCAGACACACCTCGGCGATCCTCGAGATCGGAGATGAGAATATTTATTGAACCAGTTTTCAACACCGACGACCGAAAACGAAGAACAATCTGGAAGAACCGAGAAGCATTCCCAACTTGAAGATCAGTTCAGGGGGGCTACTAACAATATCCTGGACTAGGGGGTACTCATCACGTCGTCTCCCGGCCAGGTGGATCAGGCTGAGGACCCCCATGGCGGTTCACTAATGGGCCACTTCGGACAGACCATGGCATATACAAGGAAGACTCCACAAGACTTGACGCCCAAGCCGTGGACTCTCCTAACCCCTAGGCCTCCGGTGTATTATATAAACCGAGGCCAGGCTAGTTGATAGATCATCTAATATTCATTAGAACAATCTCATGGTAGATACATGTACTCTGTACGACACCCCATATGAATACAATGAAAAGCATGATGTACGGTATTATCTCTTCGAGAGAGCCCAAACCTGAGTAAAATCATGTGTTCGTGTTTCCGTCGCTCCAAGATGCCTAGCTTAGGACCCCTACTACGAGATATGCCGGATTTAGAACCGACACCGGGGTTGGGGGTTCTTTGAGGCGAACATAATCGTTCGCTCTATCAAACCCATCAGGGGAATGGATAGTGTGTTGGAAGATCCTCTAGTTTTCCTTTTACGGTCAAATCAGAGAGCTTTATTCAGACAAATACACTCCTGGGACAATCATCCAGATGGCTGGTCACAAGGAAGCTAGGAGTTTCATCAGGTCAGCTCTAGGTCACATTCAAAGCATAGGCATGTTTTAAATTTGATACATACCAAATCAGAACAATATTTTAACTTATATCATATTTACCTATGTATCAATAGTGTACAAACCGTATAATCAAAACCACATAAATTGAATAAAATGAATGCACAGAGGGTTTTTTAGGAACCAAAGGGCTTTATTAATTTATAACAGCGTTCAAAGGGATACAAATAATCTCTGGTAGTGAAACAAACCAAACATGGCGCCCAATGGCTAGAGTAGTAGATGCCTTGGCCAAAGCATGGGCTTCAGTATTGTTTTGGAGACGCTCGTGACCAAAACTGATTTTTCTGAAAGAAACTCGGCGCAGATCAATGTCACGAAGGACAGCAGCGTAGTGGCACGGGCGAGGGAGTCCTGGATTAGGGGGTGTCCGAATGGCCGGACTATAGCCTTTGGCCGGACTCCTGGACTATGAAGATACAAGATTGAAGACTTCGTCCCGTGTCTGGATGGGACTGTCCTTGGCGTGGAAGGAAGCTTGGCGATATGGATATGTAGATCTCCTACCATTGTAACCGACTCTGTGTAACCCTAACCCTCTTCGGTGCCAATATAAACCGGAGGGTTTTAGTCCATAGGACAAACAACAATCATACCATAGGCTAGCTTCTAGGGTTTAGCCTCTCTGATCTCGTGGTAGATCTACTCTTGTACTACCCATATCATCAATATCAATCAAGTGGGAGTAGAGTTTTACCTCCATCGAGAGGGCCCGAACCTGGGTAAAAACATCGTGTCCCTTGTCTCCTGTTACTATCCGCCTAGACACATAGTTCGGGACCCCCTACCCGAGGTCCGCCGGTTTTGACACCGACATTGGTGCTTTCATTGAGAGTTCCTCCGTGTCGTCATCTTTAGGCCCGATGGCTCCTCCGATCATCAACAACGATGTGGTCCAGGGTGAGACTTTTCTCCCTGGACAGATCTTCATATTCGGCGGCTTTGCACTGTGGGTGAATTCGCTTGGCCATCTGGAGCAGATTGAAAGCTACGCCCCTGGCCATCAGGTCAGATTTGGAAGTTTGAACTATACGGCTGGCGTCTGCGGAGAATTGATCTTCGACGGGTTCTAGCCATAGCCAAGCGCACCGCACTGTCACGATGGGCATGATATAGCTCTGCCGCCGGACAGTGCCATGGAGGCCGCACAAGTGTCCGCTCCGACCCTTAGCTCGGAGCCGACTGCGCCGATCGAGGACGGGTGGCTGGACACCGCCTCGGGGGCTGCTATCTCTACGATGATTGAGCCGAACACCAACCCTGTCCTTCGCAAAGCTCGTGACTCCAAGGTGCCGGACTCCTCTCCGGACTCAACCTTCGCGCTACCGCCTAATCGAATCCGATTGGGCGCCGATCATGGAGTTCACTGCCGCGGACATCTTTCGGCACTCGCCCTTTGGCGACATCCTGAATTCGCTAAAGTCTCTCTCTTTATCAGGAGAGCCCTGGCCGGATTATGGTCAGGAAGGTTGGGATGCGGACGACAAAGAAATTCAAAGCCCACCCATCACCCACTTTGTACCCACTGTCGATGATTTAACCGATATGCTCGACTTCGACTCCGAAGACATCGACGGTATGGACGACGATGCAGGAGACGACCAAGAACCAGCGCCTACAGGGCACTGTAAGGCCACCTCATCATACGACATATACATGGTGGACGTCCCAAAAGATGGGAATGGCGATGGAACAACGGAGGATGACCCCTCCAAGAAACAGCCTAAGCGCCGCCGTCAGCGGCGCCGCTCTAAATCCCGCCACAGCAAAAATGGTGATTCCGGCACAGGAGACAATAACACCCCGGACAAAGGTCAAGACAACCCCTCCAGCAGGATTCAAAAGGGAGGATGGAGAAGCTAGCCCTCATGAGAGAGCGGCAGGCAGAGAGGTAGAGGACGATAATTACATGCCTTCCTCTGAAGATGAGGCAAGCCTCGACGACGACGAATTTGTCATGCCGGAGGATCCCGTCGAACAAGAGCGTTTCAAACGCAGGCTTATGGCCACGGCCAGGAGCCTCAAGAAAAAGCAGCAACAGCTTAGAGCTGACTAAGACTTGCTAGCCGACAGATGGACTGAAGTCCTTGCGGCTGAAGAGTATGAACTCGAACGCCCCGCCAAGAGCTACCCAAAACGCAGGCTGTTACCCCGATTAGAGGAGGAAGCACGTAAACGTACATCACCAGCACATGGTACGACCAACCGGCCACCTCGTGGCCGCGACAGAGAGGCCTCTCGGCCCTCCACTCAAGCCGCACCCCAGCGCCGCTCAAACAATACCAAGGCGCAGGGAAATGCGCCAGACCTGCGGGATATATTGGAGGACAAGGCAAGGCAAACAAGATTGAAATATGGATCGCGTGGGCGCCCCATGATACGTGATGATAACCGTTACGCTGGATATGGCAATTCCGGCTGGGCCGAACACAGTAGACAAAGCTCGTTTGAGCTGCGTCGTGATATAGCCCAATACAGAGGCGTCGCACACCCACTATGCTTCACAGACAAAGTGATGGATCATCAAATCCCTGAGGGTTTCAAACCCGTAAACATTGAATCATATGATGGCACAACAGATCCTGCGGTCTGGATCGAGGACTATCTCCTTCATATCCACATGGCCCGTGGTGATGATCTACACGCCATCAAATACCTCCCACTCAAGCTTAAAGGACCAGCTCGGCATTGGCTTAACAGCTTGCTAGCAGAGTCAATTGGTTGTTGGGAAGACCTGGAAGCCGCATTCCTTGACAATTTCCAGGGCACCTATGTGCGACCACCAGACGTCGATGTCCTAAGCCACATAATTCAGCAGCCATAGGAATCGGCCAGACAATTCTGGACATGGTTCCTAACCAAGAAAAATCAAATCATCGACTGTCCGGATGCAGAGGCCCTTGCAGCCTTCAAGCATAACATCCGCGACGAGTGGCTCGCCCGGCACCTAGGACAGGAAAAGCCGAAATCCATGGCAGCCCTCACAACACTCATGACCCGCTTTTGTGCGGGAGAGGACAGCTGGATAGCTCGTAGTAACAACATGACCAAGAGCCCTGGTAGTTCAGATACCAAGGACAGCAACGGCAGGTTGCGTCGCAACAAGCACAAGCGCCGCATTAACGGCGATAATGCTGAGGATTCGACAGTCAATGCCGGATTCAGAGGCTCTAAACCCGGTCAGTGGAAAAATCCATTCAAAAGAAATACTCCAGGCCCGTCCAATTTGGACTGAATACTCGATCGCTCATGCCAGATACACGGCACCCCCGAAAAACCAGCCAACCACACCAACAGGGATTGTTGGGTGTTCAAGCAGGCAGGCAAGTTAATGCCGAAAACAATGACAAGGGGCTGCATAGCGATGACGACGAGGAGCCCCGGCCGCCGAACAATAGAGAACAAAAGGGCTTCCCCCACAAGTGCGGACGGTGAACATGATATACGCAACCCACATACCCAAAAGGGAGCGGAAGCGTGCACTAAGGGACGTATATGCGATGGAGCCAGTCGCCCCAAAGTTCATTCCATGGTCCTCCTGCCCGATCACTTTTGATCGAAGGGACCACCCCACTAGTATCCGCCAAGCCGGATTCGCCGCATTGGTTCTAGACCCAATCATTGACGGATTTCACCTCACCAGAGTCCTAATGGACGGCGGCAAAGAAACTGAACCTGCTTTATCGAGGATACAAGTCATAAAATGGGCATAGACCCTCAAGGATTAAACCCACAAAATGATCTTTAAAGGCGCCATACCAGGTGTAGAGGCCAATCAGACGAGCTCGATTACACTTGAAGTGGTCTTGGATCCCGGATAACTTCCAAAGCGAGGAATTAATCTTCGACATAGTCCTGCTCGCAGCGGCTATCACGCGATCTTTCGAACGAACCGTGATTTGTAAAGTTCAATGCGGTGCCGCACTCACGATACCTCAAGCTCAAAATGGAAGGCCTCGAGGAGTCATTACGGTCAACGGAAACACCGAACGCTTCTCCGAACGGAGGAGCATACGGCGTTCTTGCGGCGGAAGTAAAAAGCAGCCTCTCAAGGCAATTCTCGAGTCCGGCTATCCAACGTCCGGACACCATCAAGCGCCCGAGTAACCTACAACAAGACCGCTTGGCACGCCCGAGCATCGCCAGAGTAATGCGGCCCCAACCCCAGCCCTCGCGAAATTGCGAACCAGTACTACGCGTACATAATTACGCCCTGGAAATACCATGGGCATAGGGGAGGGCACGACCACGGCAGGCCCGCACGCGGCTCAACCGCACTGTGGGCCCCGATTGTGTCATTCTTTTTTATTTTCTTACTTTCAGACTCCGATCTCAGAAGCCCTGTCCGCAAAGATAATCGCCAACACACGATGCAACAACCAGGAAGCGTAGCTACGCCGAGTATCCAGTGGTCTCTATAATGAGCAGTATACTTGTTTCACATATCATCCCGCAGCTCGCCCCTGGAGGAGGACAGGTCAAATAGTCCCGTCCATTGCTTATCGCACTATTTGTATCGTTCTGCTTTTACCGCAGCCTTTTTGAATAAACAATACATAGCTTATGCCTATTATTGCATTTCTTTTTTTATCTACATATGTTCACTTATGACATGTTGCATCCGTACACTCTGGTACGGCCAACTACACCAGGGGCTTAAGTACCCCAAAATATGGTGCGATAAGTCTGAACACTTTCACAAGTGCGGCGCCCCAAACTTATAGCATTATATGCATCGGCTCCGAATCATGTCTTGGGTCAATAGTTGGGTTTGCCCAGCTCCCATGTTTTGGTACCTTACTTTCCGTTATATCGGCTAAGGTAGCACTGGGAGAACCACTGCGATTGTGCCCCGATTGAGCTGGGTTAAGCACCTCAGTAGAGAAAGCTAAAACTGACCATCATGATAGGGCGAGAGCCGGTCGCTGTTCGAGAGGTTTTCGAGTCCCTAAAGACTTAAGCCACTTAGAGCGAGGAGTCGGCTTTGTCCGGCCAAGGCGTGGATAGCACCCCTAACTCGGTCTTCCGAATACTAGGGGCTTCGCCGAAATTAAAAATTATAGGATTCTATGGCTAAGTGAGAGTGTTCAAGCATTATAGTCCGTTGCTTTGTTCGCTATCGCTGAGCGCCCCTCAAGGACCCAAGAATGGGAAAAGAGCGCTCAAGTTTATCCCTAACACCCCAAAGACTGTGGCATGGGGCGTGCCGACGACTTGCCATCTCTCAAATTTAATAAACGACCGCACAGAAGGTAATATTTTAAATTCACAAGCATTGCTTAGCGCATATGAACAAGTTTTCAGCATACAAGATAACAAATGCGAGTTTACTCAAAAATTACATCTCTGGAGCATTCACCCGCTATAAGGCGGCCACCCTTCAGGCCGCTCTCATAATACATCTCGGGCTTGCGATACTCCCTGCCCGGCGGTGGTCTATCCGTCACAAGCTTCTCAGCGTCCATCTTACCCCAGTGCACTTTAGCACGGGCAAGGGCCCTACGGGCACCTTCGATGCAGACGGAGCGCTTGACAACTTCAATCCATGGATCCACTAGCCGCCTCACCAGCCCAAGTAGCTCCTGTGCATGGCTTCCTCGGCCACACCAAATATGAGGTTCTTCATGGCCTGTTCGCCACCTTATGGAGCTCGACCAGCTGCTTCACTGGTCGCTCAAGGGCACCGGTGTCCGCCTCAACATATCGAGCCGTAACACCTTCTCCGCCGAGCTCCCTCCTCGCCCAGAGAATGCGGCAAAGATCGGACACACTGTGGGGCAGATCTGCGAATGCTCCTGGAGAGCTCCGGATTCGAGTAAGTAACAAGTAATTCACTTTCACGTGCTTTCTTTGCATAAAGAATGCCTTACCCGCTGCTATCTTCTTCATTGCCTCAATTTCCTGGAGGGCTTTTTGGGCTTCAGCCTTAGCGGCTTTGGCGCTCTCAAGGGCCGAGGCGAGCTCGGACTCTCGAGTCTTTGAGTCACGCTCCAAACTCTCATGTTTTTCCACGAGAGCCTGGAGCTCTTGCCGCACCTCCGCCACCCGCGCCTCTTGCTTCTCTCGCTCGGTGTGCTCCGCGGCCGCATTGCTTTCGGCCTTGGACACCGCTTCCTTCAGGGTCGCCACCTCGTTCGTGGCCCTTGCAATACTCACGTTATTCCTGTCATTTTTTGCAACCACATCTTTTATATACTTCCATAAGGTATTACTTACCTTCCTTATCCTCGAGCTGCTTTTTGGCAGGCCGAGCTCGTTCCCGGACCGCTCGAGGCTCTGCTTCAGTGCATTGACCTCCGCAATCAGTGCGGAAGAGGTCAGCAGCGCAGCCTGCATTCCCATATTAACATACTTATGTTAGACTCCTGCGTACATCTTTTTAGATCCTCAGTTCGGCTTTTCTTTCCAAACACCAAATTGAGCATCAGGGGCTACTGTCTATGTGGTAATATTTTTACATATCTTAAATACATACCTCAAAGCCTGTTAGAAGGCTGGCACAGGCTTTAGTCAGCCCGCTCTTGGTAGACTGAACTTTCTGGATCACCACACTCATAACAGTGCGGTGCTCCTCGTCGATGGAGGCGCCATTAAGCGCCTCCAACAAATTATCCGGTGCATCCGGTTGGACGGAGGTCACTGGTGTCGCAGTCTCGCCCTTCTTACGAAGGGGCCGCCTGCCGGACTCCAGAACCACTGAAGGTTCCCGTGCGGAGTCCGGCCCAGGGCCGGACTTAGAACCCTTTGGGGTTTTATCCCCCTTGCGCCTGGAGTCCGGGAGGTTGCCTTGCGGCGCCTCCTGGACCATCTCCTCCTGGCTGGGCCCCTTTTGGGACCCCACCTCGGCATCATCCGTAGCACGAGGAGAGGAGGCAGCCAAAAGTGAGGTGCTATTCATGTCCGACGAACCCAGGGAGCCGCTCGTTGAAGCATCGAGCCCGTCTTCGGGCGGGCTGCAGGGTTATATTCGGCGTTAGGAGATTCTGTACGACAAACAAAATGCCATGAGTTATTCTGGTATCCGGACACTTACAATGTCGCCAGGGGCTTAGCCCTCAGTGGACACTCCTCTTCGCCGTCGTTGGCGTTGGTGGAGTAGTCCGGAGGAAGGGTCCTTCCCTTCTTGGACCCTCCGGCCTCCCCAATTGGGGCGGCCTTCCTTTTCTTCTCTCCCCCCGCTGGGGGAGAGGCCTCTTTTTCCTCCTCCTCGTCTTCGCGGGAGGAGTCCGCCTCGAAGTCATCGGACGATGAGTCCGACAACACCTGGCGCCGGGAACTCCTTCGAGTTCCCGTGGCCTTCTTCTTGGCCTTCTTCTCCAGCACCGCGTGAGGTGCCGGAACCAGCAGCCCCGTAAATCGGGTGTCCGCTGGGTCTTCTGGCAAGGGAGCCAGACAGTTAACCTGCCTGGACGTCTTCTGCCAATCCTGTCAAAGGCCAGGGAGTTTAGATCCCACATAGAGTCAAACAATGGAAAACAAGAGTCCCATAAAGGGTAAAGTAGATTACCTTGCTGGCTTGATGCTGCGAGCTGAATCCACGATCTTCGGTAGTGGATGCAGGAGCCTTGGTGCCCTTGAACAGCACCTTCCAGGCATTTTCGTACGTAGTGTCGAAGAGCCTGCTCAAGGTTTGGTGTTGTGCCGAATCAAACTCCCACAAGCTAAAGGCCCGTTGTTGGCACGGGAGGATCCGGCGGATGAGCATGACCTGGACTACGTTGACAAGCTTGAGCTTCTTGTTCACCAAGTTTTGGACGCAGGTTTGGAGTCCGGTCAGCTCTTCCGAATTACCCCACGTCAGGCCCATATCCTTCCAAGAGGTGAGCCGTGTAGGGAAGCCAGATCGGAATTCGGGGGCCGCCACCCATTTAGGGTCACAGGGCTCGGTGATGTAGAACCACACCAATTGCCATCCCTTTATGGTCTCCACAAAGGAGCCCTCGAGCCATAGGACGTTGGCCATCTTGCCCACCATGGCACCTCCGCACTCCGCTTGGCGGCCGCCCACTACCTTCGGCTTGACATTGAAAGTCTTCAGCCATAAGCCGAAGTGGGGCTGGATGCAGAGGAAAGCCTCGCACACGACGATGAACGCCGAGATGTTGAGGATGAAATTCGGGTCCAGATCGTGGAAATCCAGGCCGTAGTAGAACATGAGCCCCCGGACAAATGGGTGAAGTGGAAAACCTAGTCCGCGGAGGAATTTGGTATTCGTTCGATATTTTGATAAGATGTATGTTGTCTAACCTCTAGTGGTGTTATGTGAACGTCGACTACATAACACTTCACCATTATTTGGGCCTAGAGGAAGGCATTGGGAAGTAATAAGTAGATGATGGGTTGCTAGAGTGACTGAAGCTTAAACCCTAGTTTATGCGTTGCTTCGTAAGGGGCTGATTTGGATCCACATGTTTCATGCTATGGTTAGGTTTACCTTAATACTTCTGTTGTAGTTGCGGATGCTTGCAATAGAGGTTAATCATAAGTGGGATGCTTGTCCAAGTAAGGGCAGTACCCAAGCACCGGTCCACCCACATATCAAATTATCAAAGTACCGAACGCGAATCATATGAGCGTGATGAAAACTAGCTTGACGATATTCCCATGTGTCCTCGGGAGCGCTTTTTCCTATTATAAGAGTTTTTTCCGGCTTGTCCTTTGCTACAAAAGGATTGGGCCACCTTGCTGCACTTTATTTACTTTTGTTACTTGTTGCTCGTTACAATTTATCTTATCACAAAACTATATGTTATCACTTATTTCAGTACTTGCAGAGAATACCTTGCTGAAAACCGCTTATCATTTCCTTCTGCTCCTCGTTGGGTTCGACACTCTTACTTATGGAAAGGACTACGATAGATCCCCTATACTTGTGGGTCATCAAGACTCTTTTCTGGCGCCATTGCCGGGGAGTGTAGCGCCTTTGGTAAGTGGAATTTGGTAAGGAAAAATTTATATAGTGTGCTGAAATTTTCTGTCACTTGTTACTATCGAAAGTGAATCTCTGAGGGGCTTGTTCGGGGTATCTTCACCCCGTACAGTAGAGCAAAGAGTTTCTCCTCAACCTACTGAACCTATTGAAAATGAAACTCCTTTTGAATTTCCTTCGGGTATTATGGAAAAATTGCTGGCTAATACTTTTACAGGAGATGGAACAAAGCATCCCGACGAGCATCTACGCTATGTGGATGATATTTGTGGATTATTTAAGCTTGCGGGTATACCCGATGATGTTGTTAAGAAGAAGGCTTTCCCTTTATCTTTGGAGGGAGATGCATTGACATGGTATAGGCTATGTGATGATACGAGATCATGGAACTATAAAAGAGTGATATTGGAATTTCATCAAAAGTATTACCCTATGCATCTTGTTCATCGTGATCGCAATTATATATATAATTTTTGGCCTCGTGAAGGAGAAAGCATCGCTCAAGCTTGGGGGAGGCTTAAATCAATGTTATATTCATGCCCCAATCATGAGCTTCCAAGAGAAATAATTATGCAAAGTTTTTATGCTCGGCTTTCTCATAATAATCAAACCATGCTCGATACTTCTTGTGTTGGCTCCTTTATGATGAAGACTATTGAATTCAGATGGAATTTATTGGATAGAATTAAACGCAACTCTGAATATTGGGAACTCTACGAAGGTAAGGAGTCAGGTATGACACCTAAGTTTGATTATGTTAAATCTTTTATGGATACCAATATTTTCCGTAAGTTTAGCACTAAGTATGGACTTGACTCTGAGATAGTAGCTTCTTTCTGTGAATCTTTTGCTACTTATGTTGATCTCCCCAAGGAGAAGTGGTTTAAATATCATCCTCCCATACAAGTAAAAGTAGTTGCACCTGTTAAAGTTGAAGAAGAGACTATCACTTATAATGATCCTATTGTTCCCACCTCTTATGTTGAGAAACCACCTTTCCCTGTTAGAGTAAAGGATCATGCTAAAGCTTCAACTGTTGTTCGTAAAAGCAATACTAGAACTTATACACCTCCTGAGCAAGTCAAAGTAGAACCTAATATTGCTATTGTTAAAGATCTCTTGTCTGATAATATTGATGGGCATGTCATTCAATTCTCTGGAGAAACTGCTAGAATTGCTAAACCCTGTGATAGAGATAAACATAGACCTGTGGTAGGCGTGCCTGCTATTTCTGTTAAAATAGGAGATCATTGTTATCATGGCTTATGTGATATGGGTTCTAGTGCTAGTGTTATACCCATTGACTTATATAAAGAAATTATGCATGATATTGCACCTCTGAGTTAGAAGATATTGATGTTACAATTAAACTTGCCAATAGAGATTCTATATCTACAATGGGAATTGTTAGAGATGTTGAAGTCTTGTGTGAAAAAACAAAATATCCCGCTGATTTCCTTGTTCTTGGTTCTCCACAAGATAGCTTTTGTCCCATTATTTTTGGTAGACCCTTCTTGAATACAGTTAATGCTACGATAGACTGCAAAAAGAATGTCGTTACTGTTGGCTTGGATGATATGGTTCATGAGTTTAATTTCTCTAAATTTAGTAAACAACATCGTGAGGAAGAATTGCCTAGTAAGGATGAAATTATTGGTCTTGCTTCTATTGCCGTACCTCCTAGTGATCCTTTAGAACACTATTTGCTAGACCATGAAAATGAGATGTTTATGAATGAAAGAAGGGAAATAGATGAAGTATTCTTGAAACCGGAACCTATTCTGCAACACAATTTGCATGTTGAAATCCTAGGGGATCCTCCTCCACCCAAGGGTGATCCCGTGTTTGAGCTCAAACCGTTGCCTGATAATCCTAAATATGCTTATCTTGATGAAAAGAAAATATATCATGTTATTATTAGTGCTAACCTTTCAGAGCATGAAGAAGAAAGATTATTGAAAACTCTGAAGAAGCACTGAGCCGCTATTGGATATACTCTTGATGATCTTAAGGGCATTAGTCCCACTCTATGTCAACATAAAATAAATTTGGAAGCGTATGCCAAACCAGTTCGTGATCCTCAATGACGTTTGAATCCTAAAATGAAAGAAGTGGTAAGAAAAGAAATACTCAAGCTTCTGGAGGCAGGTATAATTTATCTCGTTGCTGATAGTCACTGGGTAAGTCATGTCCATTGTGTCCCTAAGAAGGGAGGTATTACTGTTGTCCCTAATGATAAAGATGAATTGATCCTGCAAAGAATTATCACAGGTTATAGGATGGTAATTGATTTGCGCAAGTTAAATAAAGCTACTAAGAAAGATCATTACCCCTTACCTTTTATTGATCAAATGCTAGAAAGATTATGCAAACATACACACTATTGCTTTCTAGATGGTTATTCTGGTTTCTCTCAAATACCTGTGTCGGCTAAAGATCAATCAAAGACTACTTTTACATGCCCTTTTGGTACTTTTGCTTATAGACGTATGACTTTTGGTTTATGTAATGCACCTGCTACCTTTCAAAGATGCATGATGGCTATATTCTCTGATTTTTGTGAAAAGATTGGTGAGGTTTTCATGGACGACTTTTCCGTCTATGGTTCCTCTTTTGATGATTGCTTAAGCAATCTTGATCGAGTTTTGCAGAGATGTGAAGAAACTAATATTGTCTTGAATTGGGAAAAGTGCCACTTTATGGTTAATGAAGGTATTGTCTTGGGGCACAAAGTTTCTGAAAGAGGTATTGAAGTTGATAAAGCCAAGGTTCATGCTATTGAAAATATGCCATGTCCCAAGGGCATCAAAGGTATAAGAAGTTTCCTTGGTCACGCTGGATTTTATAGGAGGTTCATTAAGGACTTCTCAAAAATCTCTCGTCCTCTGACGAATTTATTACAAAAATATGTACCATTTGTCTTTGATGATGATTGTGTAGAAGCATTTGAAATACTTAAGAAAGCATTAGTCTCTGCACCTATTGTTCAGCCACCTGATTGGAATTTACCCTTTGAAATTATGTGTGATGCTAGTGATTATGCTGTAGGTGCTGTTCTAGGGAAAAGAGTTGATAAGAAATTAAATGTTATCCATTATGCTAGTAAGACTCTAGACAATGCTCAAAGAAATTATGCTACTACTGAAAAGGTACTCTTAGCAGTTGTGTTTGCCTGTGATAAATTCAGACCCTATATTGTTGATTCTAAAGTAACTATTCACACCGATCATGCTGCTGTTAAATATCTTATGGAAAATAAAGATGCTAAACCTAGACTTATTAGATGGGTTCTCTTGCTGCAAGAATTTGATTTGCATATTGTTGATAGAGAAGGAGCTGAGAACCCAGTTGCAAACAACTTATCTAGGTTAGAGAATGTTCTTGATGACCCACTACCTATTGATGATAGCTTTCCTGATGAACAATTAAATTTCATAAGCACTTCTCGTAGCACTTCATGGTATGCTGATTATGCTAATTATATTGTTGCTAAATTTATACCACCTAGCTTCACATACCAACAAAAGAAAAGGTTCTTTTATGATTTGAGACATTACTTTTGGGATGATCCACATCTTTATAAAGGAGTAGATGGTGTTATTAGACGTTGTGTACCTGAGCATGAACAGGAACAGATCCTACACAAGTGTCACTCCGAAGCTTATGGAGGACACCACGCTGGAGATAGAACTGCACATATGGTATTGCAATCTGGTTTTTATTGGCCTACTCTCTTCAAGGACACCCGTAAGTTTGTTTTGTCTTGTGATGAATGTCAAAGAATTGGTAATATTAGTAGAAGTCAAGAAATGCCTATGAATTATCCACTTGTTATTGAACCATTTGATGTTTGGGGCTTTGATTATATGGGACATTTTCCTGCCTCTAATGGATATACACATATTTTAGTTGTTGTTGATTACGTTACTAAGTGGGTAGAAGCTATTCCAACTAGTAGTGTTGATCATAACAATTCTATTAAAATGCTTAAGGAAGTTATTTTTCCGAGGTTTGGAGTCCCTAGATATTTAATGACTGATGGTGGTTCGCACTTTATTCATGGTGCTTTCCGTAAAATGCTTGCTAAATATGACGTTAATCATAGAATTGCATCTCCATATCACCCGCAGTCTAGTGGTCAAGTAGAATTGAGTAATAGAGAGCTGAAATTAATTTTGCAAAAGATTGTTAATAGGTCTAGAAAGAATTGGTCCAAGAAACTTGATGATGTGTTATGGGCCTATAGAACTGCATATAAGAATCCTATGGGTATGTCTCCGTATAAAATGGTTTATGGAAAAGCATGTCACTTACCTCTCGAACTAGAACGTAAGGGATATTGGGCTATTAAAGAGCACAACTATGATTTCAAACTTGCCGGTGAGAAGAGGTTATTTGATATTAGCTCACTTGATGAATGGAGAACCCAAGCCTATGAAAATGCCAAGTTATTTGAAGAAAAAGTTAAAAGATGGCATGACAAAAGGATACAAAAGCGTGAGTTTAATGTAGGTGATTATGTATTACTATACAACTCTCGTTTAAGATTTTTTGCAGGAAAACTTCTCTCCAAATGGGAAGGTCCTTACGTTATCGAGGAGGTCTATCGTTCGTGCCATAAAATCAACAACTTCGCAGCACAAACCAAGGTGGTAAACAATCAAAGAATCAAACATTATATCTCGTAATCCCATAAATGTTGAAACCAATATTATTGAAACCGTAACCCGGAGGAATACATAAGGACACTTTCCGAACGCCTGCACTCAAAAGGAATAGGTATGTGGTACGGTAAGTAAACCGACCCCAAAACAATTTTTAAAGCAATATTTCTCCGCTTTGGAATATTTAGAAAAATAGAAAATAAGTAGCAGTCTGGGAGGACACGAGGCCTCCACGAGGTGGAGGCGCGCCTACCCCCCGGGCGCCCCTACCTCGTGAGCACCTCGTGTGCCCTCCGGACTCCGTTTTCTTGCACGATACGTATTTTGGTCGGTATAAATTCATTATATATTCTCCCGAAGGTTTTGACGACCGTATCACGCAAATATCCACTGTTTTCATTTCGAACTGTTTCTGTTGCAGATTTGAGGATTCCGGAGACTCGATCATCCTTCTATGAGGGTGAGCCTATGCCATGGAAGGTGGACGACAAGCTTCCATCATCAACAACACCTCCACCGCCAACAACAAAGAAGGAGATATAATCACATGGGTATGGGCACTCCCCTTGGCAACTGTCATGCTTGGGGGAGGTGCCCCGGTATCATATCACCATCACAACTCCTATCTTTACTGTTTTTCTTAGTTCGATCCTATTAGTAGTATCTTGATTTAGTAGAATAAAGTCATGGCACGATCTAGTTTTGAGTTTTGCTTTATGATCCCTCTATGCAATCGAGTCCGTGAACTATATATAATAAAGATTAGTGTTGAGTCAAGGGCTTGACTACTTTGCCATGATCTTGGGTGAATAAAGAAAAGAATAAAAAGAAACAAAGAGTTCATATTGATCTTATTGAGAGTAATGACTTCACATAAAAAGAGTATGATGATTGAAAGTTGTTGGGAGTTGGCAAATATAGCTTTGGTCATCATTGCAATTAATAGGAAGTAATAAGGAGAGAGAGGTTTCACATATAGATATATTATCATTGACATCTTTTATGATTGGGAGCACTCATTAAAATATGACATGCTAAAGAGTTGATGTTGGATAAGGAAGACAACATAATGAGTTATGTTTTCTTACATCTAAGATAAAGTATGTTGTCATGGTTCCTCTAACATGTGGACCTTGCCTTTCCCCCTCATGCTAGCCAAATTCTCAGCACCAAGTAGAGATACTACTTGTGCTTCCAAATACCCTTAAACCAGTTTAGCCATGAGAGTCCACCATATCTACCTATGGATTGAGTAAGATCCTTCAAGTAAGTTGTCATCGGTGCAAGCAATAAAAATTGCTCTTTAAATATGCATGACTTATTAGTGCAGAGAAATAAGCTTTGTACGAACTTGTTGTGGACGCAATAAAAGCAATGGACTGCATAATAAAGGTTCACATACAAGGGGCAATATAAAGTGACGTTCTTTTGCATTAAGATTTTGTGCATCCAACCATAAAAGCGCATGGCAACCTCTGCTTCCCTCTGTGAAGGGCCTATCTTTTATTATTATCCTCTACTTTATGCAAGAGTCATGGTGATCTTCACCTTTCCTTTTTCATTTTATCCTTTGGCAAGCTCAAGATGTTGAAAGAACATGATATATATATATATATATATCTAATTGGATGTGGGGGAGCATGAATTATTATTGTTGACATTACCCTTGAGGTAAAAGGTTGTGGGGCAAAACCACAAGCCCCTATCTTTCTCTGTGTCCGGTTAAAACTCCGTAACCACAAGTATTGCGTGAGTGTTAGCAATTATGAAGGACTAAGTGATAGTTGAGTATGTGGACTTGCTTTTAAGCTCTGACATAGACTCTTTCCAATGTTATGATAAATTGCAATTGCTTCAATGACTGAGGGTATAATTTGTTGGTGCTCAATAAGGTTTATGATTCATACTTTGGCTTTGTGAAAAGATCATCACTTGAACATAAGTAATCATATGACAAATCTATATATGTTGTTGTTATGAAAATAATCATGATGCCTTCATGTCCGTATTTTATTTTTATCGACGCCTCTACTTCTAAACATGAGGACATATTTATTGTTATCGGCTTTTCGCTTGAGGACAAGCGAGGTCTAAGCTTGGGGGAGTTGATACGTCCATTTTGCATCATGCTTTTATATTGATATTTATCGCATTATGGGCTGTTATTTCACGATATGTCACAATACTTATGGCTATTCTCTCTTACTTTACAAGGTTTACCATGAAGAGGGGGAATGCCGGCAAGAGGAATTCGGCCGAAAAGGAGCAAATATTGAGACCTATTCACAAGAACTCCAAAAGTCCCGAAACTCCACGGAATATCTTAAAATAAATAAAGAAAAATCGTCGCTAAAGATGAAGGCCAGGGGCCCACACACCGCTCACGAGGGTGGGCCCTCCCCGGCGCGCCCCCTACCTCGTGGGCCCCCGGTGGCTCTCCGACGCCCATCTTCTCCTATATGAAGTCTTTCGATGAGAAAAATCAAGCAACCTTTCGGGACGAGACTCACGCCACGAGGTGGAACCTTGGCGGAACCAATCTAGGGCTCCGCAGAGCTGCTCGCCGGGGACACTTCCTCCGGAGGGGGAAATCATCGTCATCATCATCACCAACGCTCCTCTCATCGAGAGGGCAATCTCCATCAACATCTTCACCAGCACCATCTCATCTCCAAACCCTAGTTCATATCTTGTATCCAATTCTTGTCTCCAAGTCCGGGATTGGTGCTAGTAGATTGCTAGTAGTGTTGATTACTCCTTGTAGTTGATGCTAGTTGGTTTACTTGGTGGAAGATCATATGTTCAGATCCTTTATGCATATTATTATTCGTTCAATATTTTGATAAGATGTATGTTGTCTAACCTCTAGTGGTGTTATGTGAACGTCGACTACATAACACTTCACCATTATTTGGGCCTAGAGGAAGGCATTGGGAAGTAATAAGTAGATGATGGGTTGCTAGAGTGACAGAAGCTTAAACCCTAGTTTATGTGTTGCTTCGTAAGGGGCTGATTTGGATCCACATGTTTGATGCTATGGTTAGGTTTACCTTAATACTTTTGTTATAGTTACGGATGCTTGCAATAGAGGTTAATCATAAGTGGGGTGCTTGTCCAAGTAAGGGCAGTACCCAAGCACCGGTCCACCCACATAGCAAATTATCAAAGTACCGAACGCGAATCATATGAGCGTGATGAAAACTAGCTTGACGATATTCCCATGTGTCCTCGGGAGCGATTTTCCTATTATAAGAGTTTGTTCCGGCTTGTCCTTTGCTAAGGATTGGGCCACCTTGCTGCACTTTATTTACTTTTGTTACTTGTTGCTCGTTACAATTTATCTTATCACAAAACTATCTGTTATCACTTATTTCAGCACTTGCAGAGAATACCTTGCTGAAAACCGCTTATCATTTCCTTCTGCTCCTCGTTGGGTTCGACACTCTTATTTATCGAAAGGACTACGATAGATCCCCTATACTTGTGGGTCATCACTATGCGTCCCCACCAGCCTGGTAAAACTCGCTTATCTCCCAAACGTCGTAATCAATGGCGCGGTTGGGTTACCCACACCCGTATTGATGAGAATGCCGGAATAAGGGGACATGATCTCTGTTTTGACAAGACGTGCCAAGGAAACCGACTCGCTAAACGCACTGAGGTGGGACAGTAAAAACGATTCGAATAAAGGCTTGGCCGTGGTGTGATGTCACGCCACGGAATGCAGCAGATTGAATTTGTGTAAATATTATTCTCTCTACGGTGGCATGTGGAACTTATTTTGCAGAGCCGGACACTATACTTGTGTTCAAATTCTTCTATGAAGTATTCGGAGGAGGAACCCGCCTTGCATGTCGAAGACAATATGCGCGCCGGACTCGTCGTCATTGAAGCCTGGTTCAGGGGCTACGGAGGGAGTCCTGGATTAGGGGGTGTCCGGATGGCCGAACTATAGCCTTTGGCCGGACTCCTGGACTATGAAGATACAAGATTGAAGACTTCGTCCCGTGTCCGGATGGGACTTTCCTTGGCGTGGAAGGCAAGCTTGGCGATACGGATATGTAGATCTCCTACCATTGTAACCGACTTTGTGTAACCCTAACCCTCTTCAGTGCCTATATAAACCGGAGGGTTTTAGTCCATAGGACGAACAACAATCATACCATAGGCTAGCTTCTAGGGTTTAGCCTCTCTAATCTCGTGGTAGATCTACTCTTGTACTACCCATATCATCAATATCAATCAAGGAGGAGTAGGGTTTTACCTCCATCGTGAGGGCCCGAACCTGGCTAAAAACATCGTGTCCCCTGTCTCCTCTTACCATCCACCTAGACGCACAGTTCAGGACCCCCTACCCGAGATCCGCCGGTTTTAACACCGACAACGGGGTTTGGGAGTTTATGTTGTTAATCACTTCCAAGCAGTCAGACACCACATAAACCGAAGGTTGCATCAGGTCCTGAGCTAGTGATAGAGCTTCAGTACAAGCTTGCGCTTCCAGACTCGGAGGGTCAACCAGACCTTCATATAAAACAGCAGATGCTCCAATATAAGTGCCATTTTTATCTCTGCAAATCGCTGCTACAGCGCCCCGACTTCCATCTCGGCTAAGAGCCCCATCCACGTTAATCTTCATTTCATCCGCCGGCGGTGGAAGCCACCCAGCTGCTTGAGTCTGTCCTGTGAGATGCAGTCCTCTGGAAAATTTAACATCACACGCATGGGCTGCCTGAACGTCGTCACGGAATTTGTTCATGAAAGTGAAAGTGCTTAGTGGACTTTGAAATTGCTGATCGTGGATGGCTCGCCTGAGCGCCCACCAAATGGCCCACATAGAGATCAGTACACGCACGAGATCATTCGAATGCACGGAGTTAAGTAGTAGTTATAGGAAAAATGGGCCTTACTGGCCCAACTGGGGCACGTTATGAGTGTGACAAGTCGATCGTACAGGGCAGGAGGTCTTGCGCGCCTATGTGCTGCCTGTAGCAACTACAATCTGAGGGTCGCGTGCAAGGTGTTGGTATTGAGCCGGCACAATTATCACGTGGCCTTGTAATGCTGACATCATGTGGGTTTTCTCTTTATTATTTATTTTCCACAATAAAACTAAATGCATATATTTTGAAAAACTACAATAGTTAACTTTTTCAAATGTGTTCATTGCTTTTTGAAATATGTAAATTTAGTAAAAAAAATGTTCACTCAACCTTTAAAAATATGTTTGTACCATTAAAAAAATGTATGTGACATTACAAAATTGGTCACGTGTTTCAAAAAATGTACATGATATTTAAGAATATTATTTTATGATCTAAACAAATCTTCATATAATTCAAAAAATGTTTCATGCCATGTAAATTACATTTTTTTCCCAATGTTTATGTATTTCAAACCAAATGTTTGTGACACTTCAAAAATGTTTATCCAATGCACAAAAATGTTCACATAGTTTACACAATTGTATCTTAATAAAATATTTAAACATGTATTAAAAAATTTCAAATAAATATTTGAGAAAAATATGAATCATCTGTTTAAAAATGGTATACCTATATAAGTAAATGTTTTAGATATATACAAAAAGTGTACAACATGTATGTGAAAAAGTAACCCCACAAATAAAATGTATGGGAAAAAGTAGGCATAAAAATATTTTAAAAAATATTAATCATGTATTTGAAAATTAATAAATGTATTTAAAATGTAGGTGATGTATATGAAAATGTGTATGAACTATTAGATATGTATTGATAATAAAGTTAAAAAACCAGACAAAAATCATTGAATACAAAAGAGGAAACAAATAAAACCAAAGAAAACAAAGGGGGGGAGGGGAAGAAAAGGAAAACAAAATAAACATTGTACAAACAATGGAAAAACCAACAGATTTGCTACAGTGTTGGGTCTGGCCGATAGCCACCTCGCTGTAGGCAACTCCTACTAGGAATCGTCCGGGGTTGGGGGTTCCTTCAGGCGAACATAATGGTTCGCTCTATCGAACCCGCCAGGGGAACGAATAGTGTGCTGGAATATCCTTTAGAATATTCAGACAAATGCATTTCTGGGACAATTAGCAAGAAGACTGGTCACAAGGAAGTTAGAAGTTTCATCAAGTCAGCTCTCGATCACATTCAACGTGCAGGCATGTTTTGCACAAAGATACTTCGATAGGAGCCACGGTTAAATGGGAATTATGGCAAGTGTTTTAGTTTGTCACGAACTCCAAGCAATCTACTTTCATTATCAATATGCAAGAACCCTCGCAGAGTGACAAAATGGACTCTGTCATGCCGTGAAAAAGCTCCGATAATTAAAGGATCCGAAGCCAATGTACGGCTTGCACCATGAACCAAGCAATGCCGAAGACGAGCGAGCCTCCTGCGCCACCTCGACCATGGGCAGAATTGTACCATAATTAAGTCAAAATGAGGAAGTTTGACACAATTCTAAGAGATACCGATACAATCAAAGGTGTCACGCGCCCGCAGACCCGTGTTGGCCTGATCGGTTTCCCTGCGTGTGTCCCGGCCGGCGCGTGTGCGCGCATCATAGTACATAACCCGGGGCCGTCACCCTTGCAGCGCTGCCAGCTATAGTTTTAGAGCTTCTCCAATCCAGCGACCCACATCGTCCCCCTACGATCGTTTGGATCGGTACTAACAAAAGTGCAGGCCCAACACACTGACCCAAACACAAAACGCGTCCACTTCGCGTCCATTTTCGGCTCAAAATTGCGCCTGAAATGCGTCGGCGCAGACGCGTTGCGCACCCCAGGTGTCCGTCGCGGTTCCACTTGGCGGCCGCCCAACTATCGCTCGCCGTCAAATTTATGATGACCACCGACATCGGACACACTAGTCAGCCAATGCAAGCGTATTTTTAACCCCCGCGCGGGGGGGGCTCATCCACTTCACTTCCGTCCACATCTGGCCCCCCACCACGCCCTTCGTGCTTCCTAGCTGGCGACAACCCAAACCCTAGCCATGGGGCTTTTCGGCAGTAGTTGTAGCAGCGGCAAGGGCAAGGGCACCCCTGGGCCTCATCCTCCCATGCTCCTCCTCCCCATCCTCCTCCGCCGCCGTCGCCTGCCCGCTCAGGTCGGCAGCTCTACACATCCCGGTGCACCAAGTGCAGTGGCACTGAGAGTTCAGGCAGCCGCTGCCGTACCCGGATGTCACGCTGCCGCACCACTGGCACCTCGATCCGTAGCGGATCTCGGTGTCGGCGGTGCCTCGGACACAGCGGGCGCACGACGAGGAGGTGCGCAGGCGTCGGGCATAGCTCACGCCGGCGCAGCGGCGCATGCTCGCGTACGCCGCAGACTCTCCCAATTGGGAGGTCTGGTTTGCCCTCGAACACGAGAGCGAAGGTGGTTGGGCGTGTCGCGCCACCACGTCACCCCCACCCCCTACCCACTTCGCGCGCCCCCCGTCGTGAAGCCATAGGACGAGGATGCCGAGGTGGCGTACCAAATGGCGTTGGCGGAGGCCTTCGCCACCTCCATTTAGGAGGACCAACAGAAAGCCGAAGCGGCAGCAGTGGAGGAGGCTGCGTACCAGTGGAAATGGCGGAGGCCATGGCCCTCTCCGCAGCAGGCGACTGCGTGGTGTCGCCGTCGCCGCTGATGAAGCCATGTACCTAGGGTAGGGCCATGGACCTGTCCAAGTTACCCTCCCTAAGGACGTCTCAAGAGGAAACTACCTTTCAGTCGACCTGGCAGGATTTCACTCGACGGACTCGAAGATACTCGACCATGAAGCCACTCACTCGACCCCCAGGAGATCTAGAGTCACTCTGCACACAAACGGTCTGTTATTAAGTAGTCTTTATGGTCATGATAGCACTTTATGTATGGCGTTACCAGTAACGCCAGACCTTAATGTACCTTAAACCCTGCATAACTGAGGGTCGGAGGGGTCAGGCGGACTCTATATAAGCCACCCCCCTCCTCGGTGTAAAGGGTTCGCACCCCTGTAACTCATACGCATATAATCCAGTCGACCGCCTCCGGGCTCCGAGACGTAGGGATGCTACTTCCTCCGAGAAGGGCCTGAACTCGTAAATCTCTTGCGTATACAACTACTCCATAGATAGGATCTTGCCTCTCCATACCTACCCCCTATTCTACTATCAGTCTTAGAACCACGACAATTGGCGCCCACCATGGGGCAGGTGTCTTAGCGACTTATTGGAGAAGTTGCGATTGTTCCGATCACCTTCATCATGGTTTCTGGCGGAGTTTTGGTTGAGGGCCGCGAGATCCGTCTCGGCGCGCTCACGTACATCGCCGACGACTCCGCTTGGCTTCAGGAGGCTCCACTCGACATTGACGCGCTCCCCGTCTGCGGGGCGACACACTTTCGCGCGTGTGTCCGTGGCGTCCTCCTGCGGCAACCGTCTACCCCGTATCGGTCGACCCCTGTGTCGTCCTCTCTCCCTGTCTCCCGCCAGCGCAAGTGTTCCGGTTGGTCGAGGCTTCAGCGGTGGGTGAGGCACGCGGTGGGCCGCCAGTCGGCCACCCCCCAAGTCATGGCGATTGAGCCTGACGAATCTCTCTACGGCCTGTTCGACCTGTCGACTGGCTCCGTAGAAACTGCATCCGTGTGCGATAGCAGTGATCCAGCGTCGGAGGTCCTGATGGTCAGTGGACCGCGCAGTCCTCCCGGCTTCCCCTACGCCGACGGAGGGGACGGCGGAGGCGATCCAGCGCAGGTCCACGAAGAGTACCAACCCGAGCCACTCACTTCGCTGCAAAGGGAAGATCTTCGCCACCGGAACATGGATGCGCTGCATACTCCTATCGTTGGAGGAACCCCCGGGGCTCGTGCCCTAGAGGACGCGCGTTTGCCAACTTGGTTGAGCGCACTCGTCTGGAGAACCTCCAGCGAGCACTCGACGAGCGTGCACGGCAACGGGTACCAGACTCCAGTCGACATCAACTCTTTCCACCACCGACTCAGGTATATCGAACTCCGATTCATAATCTAGCAGCTGCAGCCCGTATAGCAGAGTCGATTCAGCCCTCACAGTCAGAGGCTGGCAGAGGCTTGATGCAGATCGGAGATTTACTCCGGGCAGCAGGAGATCAAAATTCAGCTGTATCGCAGTCGCGAAATAGGATTCACAGCAGATATGTCGCGGCGAATACAGTCCAGTCGGCCCATAGCCCAAGATCACCCCCGAGGCGTGAGGGGCATGGAGGCCGGCGTGATCAGTATGATGACCGATTCGATCGCGATGATCGGCGCCGAGTGCCCACCCCTCCCCCAAGGGGTGGGTCGTATGTCCCTCGGCAGCAAGATGACAGACGCCAGCACAGTGCTGGGCGAAGGGTTCCAGTCGACCCCAGAGAACCAGGCTTTGATGCAAGACCCATTATCGTTCAAGGTTTGGTCGACCGGAACAGAGCTCACCGGGAAGGCCATGACAGAGATGTGCCCACCAGCAGCAGAGTTTATGTCTTAGGACCAGAGTGTTTTAGCAGACCCATCAGGGCCGCGGTGATTCCTCCCAACTTCAGGTTTGCGACTGGAGTTAGTAAGTTCACTGGTGAGTCCAAGCCCAATACTTGGCTTGAGGACTACCGAGTGGCTGTTCAGATTGGCGGCGGCAATGATGAGGTGGCCATGAAACACCTACCTCTTATATTGGAGGGCTCGGCCAGAGCATGGCTGAATCAGTTGGCACCTAGTAGCATTTACACTTGGGAAGATCTTGCCCGAGTGTTTGTCAGAACATTTGAAGGAACTTGCAAGCGACCAGCAGGGTTGACAGAGCTGCAGGTTTGTGTGCAAAAGTTGAATGAGACTCTGAGGGATTACATCTAGAGGTGGATCACATTGCATCACACGGTGGAGAATGTATCTGATCACCAGGCAGTCTGTGCCTTCAAGGAAGGCGTTAAGAACAGGGAGTTAAGTTTGAAGTTCGGTCGGACCACAGACATGACTCTGAGCCGAATGATGGAGATTGCCACCAAATACGCCAATGGTGAAGAAGAGGATCGGCTCCGGAGTGGCAAGTACAAGCTGACCGCTCATGAAACCGGGGGAGGGAACTCCAGTCGGAAGCAGAAGCGGAAAGCCGAGCTAGCTGCTCCTGGAGAAGCCTTGGCCGTGACTCAAGGAAAGTTCAAAGGAAAGCCTAAAGGGTCTTGGAACCCTAAGAAGGTAAGGACAAGAAAGGAAATGACGTGATGGATTTGCCGTGCCACATCCACACGAAGAAAGATGAGGAGGGTAACTTCATTTACCCGAAACATACCACTCGGAAGTGTCGGCTCTTGATCCAGCAATTTCAGGGGAAACAGCCCAAAGATAAGGAGAAGGAGTCGGACAAAGTTGAGGACAAAGAGGACAGTGATGAAGGATACCCCCATGTCAATTCCACCCTGATGATTTTTGCTGATGTTGAAAGCAAAATTCGATTGAAAGTTATCAACCGTGAGGTGAATATGGTTGCTCCGATGACACTCAGTTATCTGAAATGGTCTCAGACTGCCATCAAATTTGACCAGTCTCATCATCCGACACACATAGCCACCCCTGGGAGGCAAGCTTTGGTGGTCGACCCAGTCGTCGAAGGCACTCGACTGACTAAAGTTCTGATGGATGGTGGCAGCGGCCTAAATACACTGTATGCGGAGACGCTAAAAGGGATGGGCATTCCGATGTCCAGACTCAGTACCAGCAACATGAGTTTCCATGGAGTCATTCCTGGGAAGAAGGCTGAGTCACTCGGCCAAATTGCTCTTGATGTGGTTTTCGGCGATTCAAAGCATTTCCGCAAAGAAAAGTTGATAATTGAAGTTGTGGATTTCCAGAGTGCTTATCACGCTATTTTAGGCAGGCCAACTTATGCACGCTTCATGGCTCGACCATGTTACGTGTACCTCAAATTGAAGATGCCTGGTCCCAAGGGTGTGATCACCATTATCGCAATCGGAAAAGGCGTAAGAGTGCTTTCGGAAGGGCTCAAAGATCGCCGATGCTCGAGATAACGATGGTAGAGCTGCAGGAATACCAAAAACTGCAGATCCGAAAGTGATTTATTGCGAGCCAAGAAGCCCGCCACAGAGTCAGCGTTCCAGTCGTCCGATGAGACGAAGCCCGTTCACATTCACCCGACCGACCCGGTGCTGCTCCGACTCATATCTCTACAACACTCGACTCTAAATAGGAAGAAGCGCCATCCGGTTCCTCCGTGAGCTGGGACATCTTCGCATGGAAGCTGGCGACATACCGGTGTTCCTGTGGGATCGGCTGAGCATCGTCTCGAGTCGACTCAAAAGTGAAACTGTCAAAGAACATCTTCGATGGTCCGCCGCCCGTAAGAGAAAGGCCATTGGCGAGGAGGTGGCTCGGCTCTGGCAGCAGAGTTTATACGAGATTTACCACCCGAGTGGCTCGCCAATGTTGTCATGGTCCGCAAGAAGGACAAGTCACCGCATGTGCATTGATTTCAAACATATCAATCGGGCCTGCCCGAAGATCATTTTCCTCTCCCCGCATCGACCAAATAGTCGACTCGATTGCGGAATGTGAGCTACTGTCTTTTTAGATGCCTATTCCGGTTACCATCGTTAAATCAGTATGGACCCGACGAGATCAAAACAGCTTTCATCACTCCATTCGGGTGCTTCTTCTATGTCACCATGCCATTCGGCCTCAAGAATGCCGGAGCCACGTTCATGAGGATGATTCAGAAGTGTTTACTCACTCAAATCAGTCGGAATGTGGAAGCATACATGGATGATATTGTGGTCAAATCATGGAAGGGTTCCGACCTGTTGACTGACCTCGCTGAAACATTTGCCAATCTCAGGAGGTATGATATCAAGCTTAATCCATCAAAGTGCACATTCGGAGTTCCTGGTGGAAAGTTACTCGGTTTCCTCATTTCTGAACGAGGAATCGGCGCCAACCCAGAAAAAGTTGGCACTATACTCCGAATGAAACGCCGTGTGGGTGTGCACGATGTCCAGAAGCTTACTGGATGCTTGGCCACTTTAAGTCGGTTCATCTCTCGCCTCGGTGAAAAGGCATTGCCTCTTTACCGACTGATGAAGAAGTCAGACAAGTTCGAGTGGACTCCTGAAGCTGATGCAGCGTTTGCAGAGCTAAAAGCTCTGCTCTCCACCCAGCCGGTGCTCGCTGCCCCTGTCAGCAAAGAGCCTCTGTTGCTTTACATTGCAGCCACAGGACAAGTCGTCATCTGAAGATTTACGGTCGATCGGGAAGAAGAAGGAAAAGCCTTCAAAGTTCAGCGCCCAGTATATTATCTTTCCGAAGTGTTGACCCCATCGAAGCAAAGATACCCTCATTATCAGAAGCTTGTATATGGGATTTATATGACCACGAAGAAGGTTGCTCATTATTTCTCTGATTATTCCATTATAGTCATCAACGACGCCACATTATCAGAGATTCTGCACAACAGAGATGCAACTGGTCGAGTGGCAAAATGGGCGATTAAACTCCTTCCCCTTGATATCAAGTGTGAGGCAAAGAAAGCCATTAAGTCCCTAGCAGTAGCATATTTCATCGCCGAGTGGATTGAACAGCAATTAGCGACTCAAGTTCACTCGGAGCACTGGACCATGTTCTTTGACGGTTCTAAGATGTTGAATGGTTCCGGTGCTGGAGTAGTATTGGTTTCCCCCCGAGGAGATAACCTCAGATATGTGCTCCAGATCCACTTTGATTCCTCCAACAATGAAGCAGAATACGAAGCACTTTTGTATGGGTTGCGTATGGCCATTTCACTCGGCGTCCGTCGCCTTATGGTTTATGGCGACTCAGATTTCGTGGTCAATCAGGTGATGAAGGAGAGGGACGTCAGAAGCCCAGCCATGACTGGTTACTGCAATGCAGTGAGAAAGCTTGAGAAGAAATTTGAAGGGTTAGAGCTCCATCATATACCCCAACTGAAAAATCAAGCAGTTGATGATTTGGCAAAGATAGGTTCCAAGAGAGAAGCCATTACTAGTAATGTGTTTTTGGAACACATCCATACTCCATCAGTTCAAGAGGATCCTTTCACCGAGGAAGCTCCACAGCCAAAAAGTGTCACAGATCCGACTGAAGTTGAAGTTCCAGCGGTGGTTGACCTGATCATGGAAGCTTTGGTCATCACTCCCGACTGGACAGAGCCGTACATCGCGTATATCCTAAGGAAAGAGCTCCCAGAGAATGAAGAAGAGGCTTGACAGATCGTCCGTCGATCCAAAGCCTTTACCGTGATAAAGGGACAGTTGTACAGAGAAAGCGCGACTGGAGTCGGTCAGAAATGTATAACGCCAGAAGAAGAATGGATAATCCTTGACGATATCCATTCGGGAACCTATGGTCATGATGCGTCCTCTCGGACCATTGTGGCTAAAGCATACCGAGCGGGATTTTACTGGCCAAGAGCAAATGAAATGGCAAAGGAGATAGTCAACAAGTGTGAAGGATGTCAGTTTTACTCCAATCTATCGCACAAACCCGCCTCAGCCTTGAAGACCATTCCACTCGTTTGGCCCTTCGCTGTTTGGGGGTTAGATATGGTTGGACCACTGAGAACTGGCAGGAGCGGCTTCACTCACTTGCTAGTAGCAGTCGACAAGTTTACCAAATGGATTTAAGCTAAGCCTATCAAGAATCTGGATGCTGGCATTGCTATCAGCTTCATCAGGGAGTTGGTATTCAGATATGGAGTTCCGCACAACATCATCACTGATAATGGGTCAAACTTTGATTCCGACGAATTCATAGCCTTTTGCGCATCTCAAGGCACACAAGTCGACTATGCTTCAGTCGCTCACCCCCAGTCGAATGGACAAGCAGAACGAGCAAATGGTCTAATTCTCAAAGGACTGAAACCCCGACTGATGCGCGATCTCAAGCACGCGGCAAGCGCATGGGTCGACGAACTTCCGCCAGTATTTTGGGGATTAAGGACCACTCCTAATCGGTCGATTGGGAGAACTCTGTTCTTCTTGGTCTATGGAGCTGAAGCAGTCTTGCTGAGTGACCTGCTTCACAATGCACCCCGAGTCAAACTCTACACTAAAGATGAAGCAGAGCAAGCCCGACAGGACGCGGTCGACCTTCTAGAAGAAGAAAGAGAGATGGCCATGATCCGATCGACTATCTATCAGCAGGATTTGCGTCAATTCCATGCCCGAAACATGAAGAGTCAAGCCTTCCAAGAAGGAGATTTGGTTCTCCGAGTGGATCAGCAGAAGCCACACAAGCTTGCTCCTACTTGGGAAGGTACCTTCATCGTCACTAAAATCATCCACAATGGAGCGTACCGCCTTTACAATGTCGATCGCCAGATCGACGAGCCAGGAGCTTGGAACGCGGAGCTGCTCCGCCCCTTTTATACTTAAGTATTCACTCATATGAGATGTAATAAAAGTACTTCTGTAGTTTATTTATCAAAGACAAGAGTGTTATAATTTTCCCAGTGATTGTTGTTACTTTTGTTTACATGAGAAATCCCCCAGTGGGTAGCTTAGCTGCGAATCCGTTTCGCCTAAGTTTGTAGAAAACAAAAAAATCTTGCCGAGTGGTGACCCAGCCTCACACTCGGGGGCTTAGCTGCGAATCTGTTTCGCCTAAGTACTTGAAAATCCTACTGAGTGGTGAGCCAGCCTCCCACTCGGAGGCTTAGTTGCAGTCCAAGTACTCGCCTAAGTGTTTAAAATCCTACCGAGTGGTGAACCAGCTTCACACTCGGAGGCTTAGCTGCAGTCCAAGTACTAGCCTAAGTGTATAAAATCCTACCGAGTGGTGAGCCAGCTTCACACTCGGAGGCTTAGCTGCAGTCCAAGTACTCGCCTAAGTATTTAAGACAATGTGCGCTCTGCAAGGATGACGAGGTGCAGGTCGACTGATACCTTCTCCTTCCGAGCTACGCCACAAATACAATGTGCACTTTGCAAGGATGACGAGGTGCAGGTCGACTGCTACCTTTTCCTTCAAAGCTATGCCACAAAAAATCCTACCGAGTGGAGAGCAAACCTCCCACTCGGGGGCTTAGCTGCAGTCCAGTACTTGCCTAAGTATCTGAAAATCCTACCGAGTGGAGAGCAAACCTCCCACTCGGGGGCTTAGCTGCAGCCCAGTGCTCGCCTAAGTATCTGAAAATCCTACCGAGTGGAGAGCAAACCTCCCACTCGGGGGCTTAGCTGCAGTCCAAGAGCCTAAGTATCTGAAAATCCTACCGAGTGGAGAGCAAACCTCCCACTCGGGGGCTTAGCTGCAGCCCAGTGCTCGCCTAAGTATCTGAAAATCCTACCGAGTGGAGAGAAAACCTCCCAATCGGGGGCTTAGCTGCAGGCCAGTGCTCGCCTAAGTATCTGAAAACCCTACCGAGTGGAGAGAAAACCTCCCACTCGGGGGCTTAGCTGCAGTCCAGTGCTCGCCTAAGTGTTTAATCTATTCCGCTCTGCAAGAGTGACGAGGCGCAGGTCGATTGCTACCTTTTCCTTCTGAGCTACGCCACAAATATAATGTGCGTTCCATCTTGACCCGCAAGGACGCAGGTCGGCTACAATCCGTGCTCCACCCCTACCTATAAAAGCGGTGAAGTGCAGGTCGACTGGACTTTCCACCTCAGAGCTGTGTCTCAAACATTAAAACATATTCCGGAGTGAAGAAGAAAATTCGCTCGAAGGCAAATGCAAGCATATTTGACGATAAGCAAAGTTCAGATAACGGATTCAAAAGTGCTCAGGCGTCAAGCCTATAGAAGTTTATCGGTTACAAAAACCACTCGACATACCGAGGCAAATTTAAGGTGAAGCATAGAAGTTTTTTACTCCTCAGGTGGAGGACTGGAGGGCGCGACAAACTGGTCCAGGTCGATTCCATCAGCAATCCGAGTGGCAGCAGCAATGAAGGTCTCCATGAAAGATTGGAAGTCATGCTTCTTGGTATTGGCCACTCGATGGACGCTTGACTTGTCCTCTCGAGCATCCTTGCGATGAACACGCATCAGGGACGAGCAACATCAGCACCACACCTGGCGGAAGACTTCTTCCATTCCTGCACTCGACCTGGAACGTCATTCAGTTGAGTCATTAAAGACTCGAGGTCATTTTGAAGCGTCTCTCTTGGCCAGAGTGTCGTGTCGATCCGCGACACCGCAACCTTCAGTCGAGCGAGGTAGTCCACAACACCAGCAACACGAGATTCCAGTCGGAGCATGTTCATAGTAGCTTCGTCCTTCACAGGAGAGTTAATGGGGTCCAGGCTTGTCTCCACTCGACTGGTTTCCTCCTCAAAGTTCTGGCAGAATTCTGAAACACAACTCGGAGTTAAGCCAGCAGTTTTATGATCAGTCGATAATAACAAGTCAGTCGGATAGAAGGGGTTACCTTCAAGCATGAGGAATAACTTCTTGGCGAGCCCTCCAAGATAAACCTCCAGATCGTTCTTCTTCCCCGCCAGTTCGCTAGCTTTGTCACTCAGAGCTATCTTGTCGTTCTTCAGTCGGCTGACCTCCTTGTTGGCCGCGTCGAGAGCAGCTTTCAGATTGGCTTTCTCCTCTTCAAGTTTACCGACTGAAGTCATTTTTTCTTCCACGAGCTTCGTCTTGTCTGAAGCCGCTTTCTGCGCCTCAGCAAGGTCAAGGTCCTTCTTCTTCAGAGCCTCCTTCAGTTTATCTGCAAAGTGACAATGAGATCAGAATTAAGAATGGACAAAAAGATAAAGACAGTCGTCAATATTCTCACCAAACATACCTTTTGCCTCCTCCTTCACCTTCCTGAAGTTCTCCTGGACAAGCTTCAAGTCAAGTTCGAGCTGGATATGTTTGTTCTCCAACTCAGTATAACGAACCACAAGCTCGCAAGATTTCTGCGAAAGATCAGTCAACAGACATCAAAGATAGGTCACTTCCAAGTGACTAAGAGAAAAAATCGTAGCATTTCTAAGACTACAGCCGAATCAAAATATTCAACTGTAGTCTCGGGGACTACACCCAGTGGGTGCACTCAGCGTGCCCCCATTGGTTCTACCGACTAGGTTCGATTAGTCGACCGTAACAGACAGGAAGTTATGATCTTAAACCATAGCTAACTGCCAGCAGTCAGCCACGGTATCATCACGATCGAAAAAAAACAAAGAGGGGAGATGTTCTTCAGAACATAGTCGACTGCCAGCAGTCGACCATGGTCTCAGGGACTACACTCAGTGGGTGCACTCAGCGTGCCCCCACTGGTTCCAAGATTCCACTCGACCAGACCGAGTGGAGAACTTAGAGTGAACAAGTTCAAAGTATAAAGACTACAGTCGACTACCAGCAGTCCACCATAGTCTCGGGGACTACACCCTGTGGGTGCACTCAGCGTGCCCCCACCAATCCTAACAGTCAATCGACACACCCAGTGGGTGTACAGATACTAAGATCTTCAGAAAGAAGAGTTTTCAGGTACCATATCCTAATAGAACAAGCGGTGATCAACTAATCTGGACATTGCTCTGAAGAGCTGAGCTTGCATCATAAGCTACTTGGCTGGCATCTCGGATCGCCTTCACTTGCTCCATCATGACCCCCGCCTGGCGTATAGCTTCCTTAGCAGCACCTACTTGGTCCTCTGGGACGTGGTGTGTGGCGAAAAGGGAAGGCGGATCAGCACTTGACGACGAAGGGCGAGCACTCGTCAGCGGCACAGCAAAGGACACGGTAGTCCGAGTGACGTTGCCTCCCTCCGGAACCAGCGTCTCAGGTGCTGATACAACCTGAGTAGTCTTGCCAGCAAGCGCTTTCTTGTTCCTCCTCTGCCTAAGTGGCTCCTCATTGTCATCATCAGGGAGATCAATGACATGAGGTGGAGCTATAGGAAAGATTCAAAGTTAAAAATGAAAATCCAATCGACCAAAAGCAAAACTACAAAGATCATACCAAGGTTGGAGGTAGCAGCATCTTCCGTTTCTTGATCTTCGTTCCTGGCTGAGGTCTCGGAGGTAGCAGCACTGCAGATTTCAGAAATTAGTCGATTAACCAACGAGTCGACCAAGAGATTATCCACGCCAAACAAGAAAACACAAGTTCTGCTATTGCCCAAAAATAGTGGGAATCACCATCCTCATATTCGGCAGGGCCTTCGTCGGCTTTGATGACGCCGCTCGAGGTTGCTTCGACGCTTTCTCAGTCAGTGCCGGAGAGGTCGTCCGAGGGCATTTAGTCGACTGCCCAACAGGCACGGACGCTTTGCCACACTCGACTGCGGGGTCATGGGCGAGCTTGGATCGCCTTTCAGTGCGGGGAGGGTCGACTTCCTCCTCCTCTTCCTCCTCATCCTCCTCTTCACCGGAGCCATCGTCTTCTTCATCCTCCTCACCATCAGATTGCCACTCCTCTTGACTTTCACCTCTGCTCCCTTCCTCCTCCTCGATCTGTTCTTGCACCCCGTTGGGCATCGAGTACATCTCGGTAGTGACCTGGAAGACAACAAACAAGACAAAAGTTAGTCGACTGAATTCTAGCAAAACGGAATGAAGGAAGCAGGATCACGGTCGGAGATATAGAATTGGACCTTGTCTGGCTCGTAAGATTGGTCCAGTGGAGGGATCCTCCTGGCTCCTCGGGGGTTGTCCTTGTTCCCTGTGATGGCAGTCATCCACCTCTCCAGCGTGGCATCCTCGACCTCCTCCGGGTGGACCCGAGTGGTGTCTTCAGTGCCAGAATACATCCACATTGGATGGCCTCGATATTGAAGTGGCTGGATGCGTCGTCGAAGGAAAACCTCCAGAAGATCCATGCCAGTCATCCCGTCACGGATAAGCTGGACTACTCGCTCGACCAGCACCTTAACCTGAGCCTTCTCCTCCGGTACCACCTTCAAAGAGGACGGCTTGTTCACTCGATCCATGGAAAAAGGAGGGAGTCCAGTCGACTGCCCTAGCGTCGGCTGGTCTTGGCAGTAGAACCAGGTCGACTGCCACCCTCGGATCGACTCGGGAAGGACCATGGCTGGAAAAGCACTTTTTCCCTCATTTGAACCCCAAGACCCCCACATATCTGAATCACTTGGGTTTTCTCGTCACTCGGATTGGCCTTTTTCACTGTCTGGGAGCGACAGGTGAAAATGTGTTTGAAAAGGCCCCAATGCGACCGACAACCCAAGAAATTCTCACACAAGGACACGAAAGCAGCGAGATAGACGATGGAGTTGGGTGTGAAGTGGTGAAGTTGTGCCCCAAAGAAGTTCAGAAATCCCCGAAAGAAAGGATGGGGCGGCAGAGAAAACCCGCGGTCAACGTGGGTGGCTAAAAGAACACACTCACCCTCCTGAGGCTGCGGCTGCCACTCCTTCCCCAGGAGCCTCGCTGATCCATGAGGGATCGGTCCCTCATTCGCCAGGTCGTCAAGATCTTTCTGGCAGATGGTCGAGCGGATCCAGTCGCCCTGGATCCAGCCTTGCGGTAGACCGGCCCGCGACGAGGATCCGCCCCGACTGGTCGCCCTCCCCTTCGCCTTCGTCGTCGCCTTCTTCGCCCGCTCCAAAGCCACTGTCTTCTCCTTCACCATCGTCGCCGGCAAAGCACGCACAGAGCAGCAGCGCTGAGATGGTGGCACGCAGCAGATGAATCTGAGGAAGAGGGAGAGGAATATGAGGGCGCACTGTTCAAAAAAAACCCGTCCGGTGCCTTATATGGGGTTGCTTCCGAGTGACTGACTGGTAGGCCTGGACGATCCTGTCAAATCCCGCAACAGTCGCGCGCGCGATACGTGCCAAAAAAGGTGGCGCGAAGATCGAGGCGTTCCTGCCTTATCCCATCCGAGTACCACGGCCTCCTCCGCCTCGCGCGCTTCCCGAAATTCAGATCCCGCTAAATCCGCGAACATCAGAGGAACTTGTCAGACTGGAGATTTCCTCCGATCCGTCGCTCGGAGATCTCCAAGTACAGAAAAGTCACTCGACAGATACAAAGAATGGATCAAGGCAACTGAAAAAGAAGTTGGTGCCGTCACCTAAGGTCATTGATCCAGAACAAGACATACTCATAGCATGAAAAACGGGTGGGAAGAATTCTCAACTCCTTCCTCACTCAAACCTCGATCCATTCGGGGGCTAATGATGAAGTCATGTACCTAGGATAGGGTCATGGACCTGTCCAAGGTACCCTCCCTAAGGACGTCTCAAGAGGAAATTACCTTTCAGTCGACCTGGGAGGATTTCACTCGACGGTCTCGAAGACACTCGACCATGAAGCCACTCACTCGACCACCAGGAGATCTAGAGTCACTCTGCACACAAACGGTCTGTCATTAAGTAGTCTTTATGGTCATGATAGCACTTTATGTATGGCGTTACAAGAACGCTGACCTTAATGTACCTTAAACCTCAGATAATCGAGGGCCGGAGGGTCAGCGGACTCTATATAAGCCACCTCCTCGGTGTAAAGGGTTCGCACTCGTAATTCATACGCATATAATCCAATGACCGCCTCGGGCCCGAGACGAGGGTTGTTACTTCCTCCGAGAAGGGCTGAACTCGTAAATCTCTTGCGTATACAACTACTCCATAGCTAGGATCTTGCCTCTCCATACCTACCCCCCCTAATTCTCTTGTCGGGGCTTAGAACCACGACAGCCGCGCGTCTAACCCCGAGATGCATGCGCCCGAGCCGGCCGAGGTACGTCCCGACCGCCGAGACATGAGTTTGTCGGCGCCCCCCCCTCCCCATTTGGCTTGGTGCCACACCGGAGCAAGAGGCCATGTACCTCAGACATTGGCGGCAGCGCCGGCTAGCGGACAAGCATGCAGCCACCGAGCAGCGCATGCAGAGGGAGCGGGAGGAAGACGAGGAGCGCGCCCGCGTCGCCGCATTGCCTCCGCCCCAACAGACGCTGGAGGAGGCAGCCCTGGCGCCTATCAAGCCGCCTTCATTTGGGCTGGGCCGCCTCCCGTCCTCATCGATCTCACCGGCGGCGATGACGACGACAAGGGCAACGCCAACGTCTAGGGCTGCGTGCGGGCGTCAACTTTTTTTTGTTTTTATGAATGTTTAATTAAGTTTAAGTGGACTTTGATCGGCGGTTGACCGACCAATTATTGTAAATTAAGTTTCTATTTTTCTCATCCGTGCCGTGTGTGGTTCATTTTTTTCCATCGCGCGTAAATTTGGATCCGCCTTTCGTTGGGCGCTGAAACCAACCTGTATAAAAAAACAAATGCACACATTCGTCTGGCCGATCCAAACGAACGAAAAGTGGACAGAGGTTGTAAATGGTCGGCGCGTTGCTCCTATGCCACCACCGTCCGGCCACGCACTCGTCTCGGCGGAATCCTGCGCGACTGCTAGCCCAGCTCCAGCCGCTGCATGACAAAAACCAAAAAGGGCGCGTCACAGTTGTCCACGAGGAAATGGGAACGTGCATCGTCCTCGCTGCTCCATCGGGGCTTTGGACTCGGGAGAGCGCCTTGCCTGTGCCATGGACGCACTGCCGTCGACTATACGCACGCATAACCCGGCCGACATCCAACGACTAACCACGCAAGAAGCCAAGGAGAAACGAGACCAAAACGCTATGACAAGAACCAGCTCGTACGCTTCGCCTATGCCCGTGCATGGATACATGCATGGGGGCCGGGGGCGGTGTCCCGCCGCGGATTGCGCCGGCGCAGAGGCTGTGGCGGATGTTCTGGACGCTCATTCATGGCCGGTCGACCGGCAGCGCCTCGTCGGCGAGGACACCGATCGATGCGGGGTGCATTGGACGGGGCTCCTCGCAGATTTCTGGGTCTTTGCTAGAGGCTAGAGCTGGTCTTCGGTCGATCGGCACGACCTAAGCTAGTAGACGAAATATAGTAATACCACTCTTCGTGTAGCAGACATATATACAATTGCATGCATCTTGATCCCTGCACACACATATTCCCCGTGTCTAATGCTTCATGCAGCCCATCGATGCACGTCGACGTGGTGGAGTCTGTGAACCACCGATTGCAATGCAAAGAAATAAAAGATGACGGCCCGTGATGACCGGACCTGGCAGATCTGAATAGCTATGCTATATCTCCCGCTGCTTAAGTTCAAATGTGGCCAAAGCCCATAGAAATCTATTGGCTCCAATGGCATACTTGCAATGGCACCCGCTCTGTAGGCAGTGGGACGCAGTGGGACAGGGACCGGCTAGGTGGCGTGCTGCCTGGTCTACAAACGTCCGCTTCCTGCACCCCCTAGCAGCTGACATCTCCTCCTCGAAGGCGTTGTTGTTTCGCTTTTTGACATGTTTGTGTTTTTGGTTCATTAGACTTAATTTTTATTTGTCATCGTGCTTAAATAACTTGTTGTTAGAACTTAGTAGCTGGTTTATCTATAAAACGGAGCGATACTTATCATGTGTGTGGTGCAAATATATACATGTTGATTAGTGTTACTTTTTATCTTCCGGGCTAGAATGTTGATTAGTAGCTTTGCTCAAGCCAGGGATCATACGACGTGTGAATGCGTTGGGCTCCTCGATCGGAGACTCAGGACCCTGGGGTCGTAGCTAGTCTTCGATTGATGGATCGTCAAATATCACAATATGCAAGTCCATATGGCACACAGATAGTTAGTTGTGTGCATCTTGATTCCTGTATACACATATTCCCCGTGTCTAATGCTGAATGCAGCTGATCGAGGCACACCGTCGATCACAGTGTGTGGGGTTAGTAAACCGACCGCCAGCGTGCAATTTGTTGCTGGATACATAAAAAGATGACGACCCGGACGACGGCGAAAGAGATCTAGGACTCCCGCTTCTACAAATTTGAATCCTATATGCATGCATCTTGATCCCTGCACACCCATATTCTCCGTGTCTAATGCTTCATGCAGCTGATTGATGCACGTCGACGTGGGTGGAGTTAGTAAACCAGCGATTGTTCTGCAAAGAAATAAAAGATGACGTCCCGCGATGACCGGAAGAGCGGATCTGGACTAGGGTTAGTTCATCAAAATGAGAGCCACACGTTGGCAAGTCTAAGGGAATCTTGCCACACTTTTTGTATGTATCCCATGTGGGACCCTAGTGTGGCTTGCCTAAGGTGTGTCTTGAACCAAACACTCACCTAAGTTGGTCAAACTTGCCTAACCTTAGGTGTGGCAATATTTGACAAAATTAGTCACAAACCAAACAACCCCTATATCTCCCGCTACTTAAGTTTAAATATGACCGAAGTCCGTAGAAATCTATTGGCTCCATGGCATGCTTCTAGTGCCAACAGTGGCACCCGCTCTGTAGGCAATGGGACAAGGACCGGCTAGGTTGCATGCCGGCTGGTCTTCAGATGTCAACTTTCTGCACCCCCTAGCAACTGACACCTCCCCCCGAGGCATCTTGTATAACTTTGTAGTTTTGCTATTCGGCATGTTTGTGTTTTTAGCCCATTACACCTAAATTTTACTTGTCCTTGTGCTTAAATAACTTGTCGCATGGATTTGGTTGTTGCTTTATCAATAAGGGGGGGGGGGGGGAGCTATTCGAGAGTAAGATTTTTTATATTTGTTTTATGTTGAGTGTGTGGTGCAATATATAGATGTTGAATAGTATTATCCATCTATGTCAAAAAACGTCTTATATTATAGAACAGAGCGAGTAGTTTTTACCTTCCGAGCTAAACTGTTGATGACTATCACAGATCATACAACGATGTGCGAGTGCGTTGAGCTCCTAGATCGGAGGCTTAGGACCCTTTGAGGTAGTATCTAGTCTTCGATCGATGGCTCGGTTGTCAAATATCACAATATGGCAGTTCGTATGGCACACAAATACTTAGTTGCGTGCATCTATTCCTGTATACAATGTTGCATGCAGCTGATCGACGCACGCCGTTGACCACCGATCCACCGTATGTGGTGTTAGTAAAACCGACCGCGCGTGTACAAATTGTTGCAGGATACATAAAAGATGACGACCCAGACGACTGTGCGAGAGAGACCTAGGACTCCCGCTGCTACAAATTTGAATGCTCCATGCATGGGTACGCAGATGACCGTCAGAAATGACACACTTGCCTGAGAGACCATGCATATGTACCGTGAACGTACGGCCGTAGTAACGGTGATACCAACTCACCTTGATCAAGTCACGGATGATCTGATGACGAGAGCGCCCAAGCGGAAGAACCAAAAGTAAAAGCTCCATCCCGTCGTCTCCAGGCTTGGACGGTAGCGCCTCCCCCGCTTAAGGCTTAACCTGACCTCCATGTTGTCAAGGAAAGGCACTAGGAACGTACCGACGATTCCATTATTCGGACCAACAATGCATTTACCTCGGTTCATGTGTAGTAGCTGACACTCACTGCCTCAGTGCCTCGGGTCTGGAGAAGCTAGGCAGACCGGTCAAATAAGAAAAGCCAATGGCGCTGCAGAGCTCCGTGGGTTAGCCTGCCATTTGTCTTGTTTTTACTGCCTTGTAATCTTCTCTTCTGACTTCCGATCGACCCCTGCAGCTATACGGAGCTACTGCTAGTAGGAGCTACTGCTATATGGTTGCTAGTATATATACATATACAAACATCTTTACGGGAACCGATGCCGCGGAACATGCCCCCTCTGCTTGTCTTGGTTTTACTAGGGATTGGTGACTAATACGTACAGCTTGATTACGAGTATAATACGATATGGGGCGTCCAGCCATTGCCAGCATGTTGCAACCATAAGCTGATACAGTTCTAGTAGGTCACAATACGACGCAACCAGTGATCTAAGCTGCAAACTAAGCCGGTGCAGTTATGATTGTCTAAAGCTCACTGTTACGGGTATCCCATACGTGATTCTTTAGTGATTCGATTCCGTATTTCCATGGCCGTGGCCCGTGTACGGCGACCGATCACGATGGAGACACGGGGTGGAACTCTAGCTACGCGTCGTGGCTGCGGAAAACTCGATCGAGGCACCGACTTTTTGCAGCTGCAGCACGTCTCGCGGGACTGAATGACTGACAGAAACAGCGAGAGAGAGAGAGAGAGAGAGTGTCCCAGCGTTCAGGGTACGACTCACACGCAGTGAACTGTCGACCATAGTCCGTCGCAGGGCCTGCGTCCCGACCAGTCACCACTCACCATCAGTCGGCGCCATGGCGCCATGTGTTTTGGTTTTGGACTCCTGCTTTTGCGTGCGTGTCCACACACAGTCACAGTCACACCTCTACGTTCTCCCGCCAGTTATTATACACGCCCTGCGGTGCGCTGCGCTGCACCTAACTTGCCGCCGCTGCCGCGAGCGGGGCGGTGGTCACCACCAACCCAGGCCGGGCGGTTAAATAACACGCAGCGAAAGGCGTTCCTCGAATGGTCAGGCGGCCATTTCGAGAGCTCGGATCTCGACGGAGCAGTCATCGATCGTCCTGCTCGTCCTTGGACCATGCATGCACGCCATGCATGCAGGCAACCGGGCAAAGCGAGTGTGAGCGGGGGACTTGGCCTTGGCCGCAGTGGTCGATCGATCGTATCGTATGGCCACTTTGTGAGTGAGGACACGCACATCAACGTCAATGCTGTAGGAGTACGTACTACCCAAGTGCGTGAGACTGTGGTTCAGATAAAAGTGACAGCCACTGTGATGGCGCCGTATACCTGCGCACAGTCGTATGCGTATGTACATACATACGTACACATGGATACCGTTGCCGATCCAACGGGGCACTTTTACGGCGACTCTATAGGATCCGTTCCGGCAGGAGGAAAGAAACCGTTATAGGAGGGCGCGCCCGTGCGGAGCCCGAGCAATAGCATACTCAAAGATCGTTCCTGGCTGTGGCTGGCTGGGTAGCTAGCTCGTCGAAATGGGCTAAAGCTTAAGACGCGTGCGTGCAGAGCACGGCCGCGCGCGTGGCCGGGCGGTTCCCCGAGCGGGAATCCGATGGCTTGCTCGCTCGCGCCGGTGGCCGACGAGAAGGCGAGCGAGGCAGCGGCAACCAAGGAGTGCGTCGTACAACAATAAGGCGGGCGTCACCACAGTGTTGCGATTTCATGGCTGCAGTAGCGATGCAGGGAGGGGTCTGATCACAGGTGAACAGTGGCGCGAACCGGGGCCGTTGGCGAGCCTGGTTCTTGTCTGTGCGGTCAAAGGGGTCGTTGGGTCCTGGCTAGCACTAGAGCTGCCTGAGGCTCTGCGTTGCAATTCAATGACACAACGTGCGTGCAAAATGTCGCACAGAGCGGCATGGCAATTGGCAAACGACGAGTGAATTGCTCGTTACAGTGGAGTACATTTTATTTCGCCGTTTGTTGCAAACCCAGTTGAACCGAGTTGGCTTTAGAAAGCGGAGTTGGATCACATCACATTTGCTAGGATTTTTTTTAATGTGGTTTGGCTGGATCTCAGTCGGTGTAGGAAAAACTACGCGCTCTGCCCTCGAGCGTTCAACTGTACTTGCACAGAAAAAATATAAACATGAAAAGAAAAACGTAAAATGTACACCAAGAACTAAAACAAACTGCACGACTGACTGCGCAGGATCCAATGGTTTGACGGTTGATCGAGAATAGTTATTTCACAATCGATTGAGAAATGGCAACTCGCTAAGCAATTTAGCCCGTCATTTTAGGCAAGGCTTATGTTTCAGATGATGTGGCTTTGTCTCGTCATTGCATTTTCCGTGGCAATACAAGTGGATTCAACCAATGAAATTTGCAAGCCACCACCCGACTAACTTGTCTATTGCCAAAAGTGCAACACATCCCAGGACATGGAAGCGCTATGCAATAATTGTAAAACTCTGGTGGAAGCGTTGAACCCTTTGCTCGGGCCGCATCTCTATTTATATCACATGTGTGCCGTGGCTTACAAGAGATCGAGACGATCGAGAGAGATCAGGATCGATCGGTTACAGGAGACCAGGGGGATTACAACAGAAGAAGAGATAGAAGGATACAAGTTTAAAACACCTCTCCTACCTCTATACAATATCATCTAACACTCCCCCTCAATCTTAGCCTCAAGAAACTTTCATGAGATTAAGATTGTACTTAAACTCATCCAACCTCCTCATAGTAAGGGGTTTTGTGAAGCCATCAGCAAGTTGATCTCCAGTAGGTATAAACCGAATGTCAAGTAACTTTCGAGCTACCCTTTCTCTGACAAAGTGGAAATCAACCTCAATATGCTTGGTACGTGCATGAAAAACAGGATTGGTGATGATAAGTTGCACCAATATTATCACACCATAATCTAGCACTTGTGGAGCCTTGATTCCAAGTTCATAGAGTAATGTTTGTATCCACATTACTTCTGCTGTAGCATTTGCCAAAGCTTTGTACTCAGCCTCAGACTTGACCTTGAGACAAGAGCTCTGCTTTTCTTGCACTCCATGATATGAGATTAGTTCCGTAAACACAGCAAAACCACTGTAGACCTTCTATCATCAGCACACCCCGCCGATCGCATCGAATAAGCGGTGACAAGCGAGATGGAGACTTGGTAATCTGAAGTCCAAGTCCTTCAAGAACTCAAGATACCTTAAAATCCTCTTAACTGCAAATCCGGTGAGTTGTTCTAGGTGCATGTAAATACTGACATACCTTATTCACAGAGTAAGAAATATCAGGACGTGTAAGAGTCAGATATTGTAAAGCACCCACAACACTTCTATAATTTGTTGCATCTTCTGACCCAAGTACTTCTCCACTCTCAATTGTAAGTTTTTCAGAAGTTGAAATTGGTGTACTCACAGGTTTACAATTGTGCAGCCCTACTCTTTTGAGTATATCAGCAGTGTATTTTTCCTGTGTAAGAAGAATACCATCTTTGACTCGTTTGACCTCTATGCCAAGAAAGTAGTGAAGATCACCCAAGTCCTTGAGAGCGAATTACAACTTTAGATCTTTAAGCAAACAAGTGGTAGCATCTGAACTTGAGCTTGCAACAATTATATCATCAACATAAACAAGTACAAATATAGTGATCTTGTCTTTATGATAAAAGAACAATGAAGTGTCAGCTTTTGATGGTGTAAATCCAAGTTGTTGTAACTACATACTCAACCTTGAATACCAAGCTCTTGGAGCTTGCTTCAGACCATACAAAGCTTTATCCAACTTACAAACATAATGGGGTGTGATGTGACTCTCATATCCAGGTGGCTGCCGCATGAACACTTCTTCCTCAAGAACACCATGAAGAAACGCGTTCTGAACATCTAGCTGCCGTAAACTCCATCCTCTGGAAATAGCAATAGACAAGACAGGTCGAATAGTAGCTGCCTTAATAACAGGACTAAAAGTATCTTCATAATCAATACCAAATCTCTGCTTAAAACCTTTGGCAACTAATCTAGCCTTGTACCTGTCTATACTTCCATCATATTTTCTTTTTATCTTATATACCCATTTGCAGTCTATAACATTTCTACCTTGCCTTGAAGGTACTAAGTGCCAAGTTCTATTTTTCATGAGTGCATCATATTCTTTATCCATAGCTTCCTTCCAATCTTTATGTGCTAGAGCATCATGCAAGTTATTGGGTTCACCTGTGATACTAAGAAAAGCACGTTTACCTCTGTCATACCGTATCGCACCATCAAGATACTCTTTATTTTGATGATACCGATCGTGACCGTGTGTGACGGCGAAGAGCCGGAGAAGGAGCTGTTGATGTAGGCGAACCATCCACGTAAGATCCCAGCGCTGGATCCAAGGAGGATTTCGCACGGCCGCCGCACCGCTTCGTCGCCGACAACATCGGCGTCGATGATAAGCGCGCGTTCAGCGTGGTGATAAGCGCCCTTCAGCGCAGGCGGTGATACGCGCTTCGCCGCTGCGGTGATAAGCGCCGTCGCGCGGCAGTAGCGGAGATAAGCGATCGCCCGCGCCCTGCGGTGATAGGTGCGCGCCCGCGACCGGACTAGCGGGCTCCAGGAGGAGGTGTTGTCGGCCGCCGCGCTGCATGCATCCGCGCCTGGGCTGGCGGCCTCATCCAACCGCGCGGCAGAGCAGGCAGGGTCCACCTGGTCGGCCACATGCAGAGGGGGGCGATCCTCCTGGGATCGTACGCTGCTGGCGCGAGGATCGGCTTCGGATCGGGCGCCGCTGCCATTAGGATCAGCATGGGATCCCGTGCGTGCCTTGTCCTGATCTGTGCACATAAAATGACAACAAAAATCTGCAGAACCACAATTTTCATTGGAATTTTTCACAAGGTCAAGATTAATTAATTCACCCTCGTGACTGGAAGAAGGGCTATTTCAGACGGAGGAGGGTTCTGCATTGGGATGAAGCTTGGCAAAAGGAAAGAGATTTTCATCAAAAACAACGTCTCTAGAAATATAGATACGTCCAGTAGCAACTTCTGGGCATTTATATCCTTTGTGAAGATTATTATAGCCAATAAAAACACATTGGGTAGAACGAAACTCAAGTTTATGACGATTATAAGGACGAAGATTGGGGTAGCATGCACACCCAAAAGTTTTGAGAGAATTATAGTCTGGTTTTTGATTATAGAGACGTTCCAAAGGAGTAGAATTGGCAATGACTTTGCTAGGCAGTCGATTAATAAGATATGTGGCAGTGATGAAAGCTTCATCCCAATATTTGAGAGGCATAGAAGCGTGGGCAAGTAAAGATAGGCCAACTTCAACAATATGATGATGTTTTCTTTCTGCAGAACCATTCTGTTGATGGGCATGAGGACAAGACACATGGTGTGCAATACCAATGCTACGAAAGAAGGAGTTGAGCTTCTCATACTCCCCTCCCCAGTCACTTTGGACTGTCAAAATTTTTCTGTCAAAGTGCCTTTCAACAAGTTTTTGAAACTCTTGAAAAACAGGAAAAACTTCAGATTTGTACTTGAGTAAGTAAATTCAAGTAAATTTGCTATAATCATCAATGAAGCTGACATAATATTTCTTTCGTCCAAAGGAATCACGGGCATGGCCCCATACATCACTAAAAATAAGCTCTAAAGGAGCATGAGAAACACTACTTGATCTAGGATAGGGAAGTTGGTGACTCTTGGCACATTGGCAAGCTTCACAAACTGAATCACTAAGAGGACTGTGGGACAAAGAAAGATTGCCTTTATTGATAACTTGCTTAACTATGACCGAGGAAGGATGTCCTAATCGTTGATGCCACCTTGCCAAAGAGGGCTTGATGACGGAGTAGACCTGACGATGCTTGCGACTAAATGCTCCGGATGTGATGGGGTAGAGGCCTCCAATGCATCTACCGTGGTGTAGAAGTTCCCTCGTTGCCCGATCCTTTATAAGAAGTAACGAGGGTGAGTTTCAAAGAAGACATTATTATCAGTGGCTAAACGAGACATGGAAGCAAGGTTTTTGTCGGCTTGAGGAACATGAAGAACATCTTCGTAACTAGGTCACGTTTAAGCATAGGTGAATTAATCAAAGCTTGACCAATGTGTTGGATATCCATACCTCCACCGCTATGTGTGAATCGATCATTGCCGTGATACTTCTCACGGAGAGCGAGCTGCTCTAGCTCACTTGTGACATGATCCGTGGCACCGAATCAACATACCACACGCCATCTCCTCCTTGTTCACGCATGGCTGCAGAACGTGTTTAGCATCGCACGTAGTCCTCATCATAGCGATGCCGCAGTCCATAACCTCATGGCCAGCCTTCTTGCAAAGTTGACAGCGAGGGCGACCACGAGAGGACGAGGAGGCGGCGGCTAGTGTTGGTGTTGAAGCCACCACCCCGATCTGTTGCGGAGTTGTTGTAGTTGCCACCGCCTCCGGTGTTCTTTGTAGTGGTTGTGGTAGCCGCTGTCCCGAGAGTTGCCGCGCCGCGCCCACCGCCGCGTTGCGGCGTGGTGACCGCGCCACGGCCGCGACCACGCGAGACGGCGTTAGCGGAGGATTGACGGAAGTTGGCGCCATGGAGGAGGCCGAGGCGGGCGTCGAAACTTAGGAGCTGGGGTCAGATAGCTCCCTGGGCGTGATCGGCTCCACCCGAGCTGCAAGGGCCGAGACTACAGGATTGTAGTCCATGTCCAGCCCGGCCAAGATCTTGGACACGATCTCCGGATCGGAGCGCGGCAATGTGCAGTAACTTCATCTGTTAGGCTTTTAATCTTGCCAAGATATTCGCCATAGTCATGTTACCTTTTGAAGATTCGTAAGCTCGATGCGGGTATTGATGGCTTGGGCTTGGCTCGGGCGGCAAACATGTCATGGATGGCGCGCGAGACTTCGCCGGCGTCTGCGGCGTTGCGACTTGCGCAAGAATGTCGCGGAGAGGGAGCCCATCAAGTAGCCTTGGAGCTGTTGTTCACAGTGCAAACCAGAGGGTTACGCAAAGTTCAAGACCTATTCTTCTTTGCCTTCCGTGGTGATGGTGAGGGTGGCGGCGGTGCGGACTCGTCAGCGTCAAGATGGTGTTCCATCTCGCGCCCTTGATCTGTGGTAGGACGATGGCCTTCCAGGCGAGAAGTTGCCCTCGTCGCCTTCTCTTGCGGCGGCGATCCGAGGAAGGAGGTGGTGTGGTTGGAGGTGGATGATGATGCAAACGTGGAGGAGGAGGAGGTGGTGAGCGCCCATGGTGTCGGGCGCCATGGCTGCGGTGGTGGTGGACATGGCTGCGGTCGCCTGGTAGCTAGATGCGATCTCTATCCAATCTATCGAGGAAGATGCTCTGTTACCATGTAAAACTCTGGTGGAAGCGTTGAACCCTTTGCTCGGGCCGCATCTCTATTTATATCACATGTGTGCCGTGGCTTACAAGAGATCGAGACGATCGAGAGAGATCAGGATCGATCGGTTACAGGAGACCAGGGGGATTACAACAGAAGAAGAGATAGAAGGATACAAGTTTAAAACACCTCTCCTACCTCTATACAATATCATCTAACAATAATCACTATGGTTTTTGAGCCATCTAGAGTTTTATTTGGGGCGACTCTTCAGTAAACATATACTACTACTTGTTTAACAATTAGTAAGCACTATAGTAAATACGTAAGATGTAGCTGAAACAAGCGAATCTCGTTGAAAATTTGCATTAAAACACATGATGCCATTGAAACATTTTATGCAATTGTAAATGCAACATAATCAAATGCATCGTTTACTAGATTATTACATGGTAGTTGTGCAGCAGTTGGCATATCCCTTAATTTAATGTGAAAACTAATTAGCAAGCATAAAATAGAGAAGTGGACAACATTATCCTTTGGTCGGGTCTGGAAACTCGTCAAGTGTATCATCTATATACAGGCACGAGGCTCATTGGATCTAATTTTGTGCCCCAAGCGAATACCGAAGAGGGCCATGGTCAATCATAATAGAACCACCTCTTATCACGTTGGACGGATCTCAACACCATTTTGAATTTTGGTAATTTTAGTGAGTGCCCAGAATTTTGGAACGCTGAAATTCCAGGCCATGTTCAAACTATTTCAAATAAAATTTAAATTAGATATTTTTTTATTAAAACTAGTTAATTTAAATGAGATCAGTATTCGAAATAATTTTAATTTTTCTAATGTTTTGGAAAGGTCCGGAATATTTATGTTACGAAAATTGTAAACCTTGGTGCTCGAGGGAGTTCAAACAAATGTTTAACGCCACAAAATAGCATCAAGACCGAGAAAAAAGTTTCTATGGGTGAACACTCACTAACACCATATCAGATAGGCCTTGCCGAGCTCTAAAAGAACTCGGCATGGCCTAAAGGCTGGGATGACGCAACTACTATCGGTGGCGTGCTTACCGCTTGCTTGATTAATGTTAAATTAATTACTATGTGCTTTGCAAAGAGCCGCGTTTTTAGAATGTGAAACCCGAGAAAACCGAAGAAACGTATATATAAATTCAGACCAAGATGTGGCCAAAATCATGTATGCGGGTCTACTACATTGATATACATGCATATTTGAAGTTCTCGTAGTTGCAACTTATCTAGTTTTTTTTTTTGCGAATATGCAACTCATCAAAGTAATATATCAATGTAACCATGTTAAGATATATTGCGTGTTAACAAATAAAAAGGTTATTTCTGTAAAAAGTGAAAAATGTTATCTAGCAAACACCCAGGCTTGTCAAGCCAACTTTGTAGGATTGCCATGATCAGAGTCGAAAGTTGCCATTTGGCACAAAAAAAAGGCAGGAAAATTGCCATTCATTCGATCTTGATCTGAGGGCTATTTTCCTTGAGCCCTAATAATCAGAGGTATTGGGGTCCAAAAATAAAAATAAACCAACATAATTAAGTAATCTTAGCTGTGCCATCATGTTCATATGTTAGTAGTTGTCATCTGTTAACGCCCTGCTTATAACTCGACAAAGGCAAGGTGTCATTGTCGCTCTAGTCACATGTGTCCGTTTCTTTCCTTTTTTTTACCCCTCATGATCTCACACCGTCTTCTGCAATCATCACATTTTCACCCATTTCACACCGGCAGTGCATACCAGAGCGCAGCGGTAAAAGCAATATAATACTAGGAAAGAAACACGATAGAAGAACTCAGAGACATAAGTAATGCAGGAACTCGCTCACGCAAAAGGAAAAACAGTAATAAAAAAAGGGTCGGATAGAAAAGCATTACGGCGCCTCAAAGTACAAACTCGGAAAGAAAAGGGGTTCAAGGTCGGGTCAGCGCCCCCGCTTCCCGCTTCCGTTGCCCGTCTTTACCTCTTGCCCGAAATACCCTCCGTTGTCCGCACGCCGCTACGTACAAAAGACCCGTCCCCCCCTCCCCTCATCCGCCCCTCCCCTCCTCTTCCTCCTCCGCCAGCTTCCACACCTCACCCGCTCCAGGCCAGAGGCGGAGCACGAGCCGCACGAGGTCCGTCGAGGAGGAGGTGGGGCGAGCCGCGCCCGGGCCATCTGCGCCGTGTATCGTCGTATCATCTACTACCGGGAAGGAAGAGACCGATGGCCCCGAGCTACGAGATGGCCGCCTCCATCCTGCTCTGCGCCGAGGACAGCAGCAGCATCTTCGGCTTCGGCGACGGCGAGGAGGCGGCGGCGGAAGCGAGGGCGGAAGGCTCTCCGTACTGCTGCGGCGACGACGAGTTCGCAGCGTGTTTCCCGCTGCCCTCCGAGGAATGCGTGGCCCGCTGGTTGGCGACGGAGGCGGAGCACATGCCTAGGGAGGACTACGCGGAGCGGCTCCGCGCCGGGGGCGTGGATCTCCGCGTGCGGATGGACGCCGTCGACTGGATATGGAAGGTGCGCTCTCTTTCCTTAATCGACGCGAGCTGTCTTGCTCTCCGTCTCGCCTCTGATTCGCTCCCGTTCGCGTCGATCCGGTGATGATTAACCATCGGTGTACCCGCAGGTTCACACGTACTACGGCTTCGGCCCTGTGACTGCCTGCTTGGCCCTCAACTACATGGACCGCTTCCTCTCGCTCTACCAGATACCGGTAAGGAGATACGTCCACCCTATGAACATGGCCCGCCATTAATGCACGCCACGCCATTGCAGTGCTGATTCATGTGAGCCTCGCTCGTGTTTACAGGAGGGCAAGGCTTGGATGACGCAGCTGCTATCGGTGGCGTGCCTGTCTCTTGCTGCCAAGATGGATGAAACTTCCGTGCCTCAGTCCATCGACCTGCAGGTGGCCGGGGACGCGCGGTACGTGTTCGAGGCGAAGACGATCCAGAGGATGGAGCTGCTGGTCCTGAGCACGCTCAAATGGCGGATGCAGGCCGTCACCCCCTTCTCCTACCTCGACTACCTCCACCAGCTGAGCGGCGGCAATGCGCCGTCGAGGCAGGCCGTCCGGGACGCCACGAAGCTCATCCTCTGCATATCCAGAGGTACGCACGCACGCAACATCTTTTTGGCAGAACGATCGATCTCTGTCAGAGATGCATCTACCATTTTTGTGTGAAAAATCTAACATTGTGGACCGGTTCACGCATGACAGGAACGAGCTGCCTGGAGTTCCGGCCCTCGGAGATCGCGGCGACGGTGGCCGCCGCCGTGGCCGGGGAAGAACACGCCGCCCACAAGGCGGCTTGGTGCACCCACGTAGATAAGGTGAGACGCGCACGCAACGTTTTTTTTTTTTTGTCTGGGCATCACGTCTCATTTACTGCGTCGCGGCGTGGTTCTTGGCTTATTGGACCTGCGGCAGCACGCTAGGCATGCAGAAAAAAGTCATTGCAGTCGCCCCTGTTCCTGTAGACGCGCGTACTTCTGCAGACACCATGCCGGGAACGCGTGAGCCGCATTTACACTCTGTAATGTAACATGGCGACTTAATGGCTTGTTGCTTTCTGCAGGAGCGGGTGCTGAGTTGCCATGAAGCGATCCAGGCCACCGGCGCCACCGTGCCGCCACCTAAAACCGCAGGCCTGATGGGCAGAGCCTACTCCCCGGCCGTGTCTGCGCCGCGGAGCCCCACCGGGGTGCTGGACCTTGACGCCGGCTACCTTAGCTGCACAAGTGATGGCGCCAGCACGTCGACCACCATGGCATCGTCACCGCCTGCGAGCTCTGGCTTCGACAGCTCCCCGGTCAGCAGCAAGAGGAGGAAGATCAGCAGATGATGATGATTAGGACGATGATATGTTCCAACCCAACCGGTCTTACCCCCAAAAAAAATCTTGATAGATTGATTAAAGGTCTCTTCTGTGCGCGCCCATCATCATCTCTAGCTCGGTGGGCAAGTCAAATGGTTTGGATCGACTGCGATGGCTGTGGGAGCTTTTGATGCCGCTGAAAGGCAGCTGAAAGGACCAAAGGCAGCGCGTTGTGGACATGACAAGATAGCAAAGACGTCCATGGATGGATGAATAAAGACGGGCCAGGCTCTCAAGTCTGAATTACTACTACTACTCACTCTACTAGCAGTAGGCAGTGACAATGGCGGTCGTTACCAAAAGAGCAAAGGTTTTGTGCCAAGACAAAGCTGTGGATGCGATGAGATGGGACGCCCGAAAATAAAGAGACAGTGGCGCAACGCAAGAGCCGGTGGCAGGCACTGCTTGTCCTAGCTCTGTTTTAGCTGCTGCTTGAGTACGTAGTTTGCACTGTTCTGTAATTTTCCCTAATTTCCGTTGTGAAAACGAAAAGAAAAAAAACTGAGATAAGCAAGCAAACAAATTTTGGCGTCAAATAATGATGGCATGATTGAGATCCATGACGAGGCAATACTAGCTAGCTAGTACAGTAAAAACAAAAGAAAGACAAAACCCATAAGATGTGGGAGTGGGTTTTGCCTTTAGGGGTTATGAACTATCAACATCATCCATGATCGGCTTTCTTTTTAGCTTTGCGCTTGCACTATAGTATAGCTTGTTGCCATCATATAATGTTTGACCAGTTGTCTGCATAGACCGTGGAAATAAAGAGGGGAGACACTGTCTGGACGAACCTCGGGAACACAAGCATAAAAATAGGGCTGCTGCCATACAGTGCAGGAGGTGTTGAGAATCTGCCTAACGAAATTAGGTTAGTTGGGAGTGTATGGTCCACTCTTGGACTCGTTAAAGCTTCTCCTCGCCAAATTGCAGTTATAAAATGGGTGCGGCTAGATCTCAATTTTTTTTAGAAATATATCCCTAATAACGTGGTGATGTTTTTCGAGGTCACTCGAGCGAACAACCGCATCAGAAAGTATTCCCCAAAAAACCACTCGCAGCGGATGCTCAAGATTGCCACGCTATAACAAATAAATCAGACCAGACACCGGTGAACATCACGAGGTGAGTGCATATGCAAGCAAACCTGTTGCACCACATACTGAATGTCTGGTCTGGTGAGCGTGAGGTACTGACTGTGTCTCTCCTCCATGTCATCCATCTTGAGCGGCGGACGAGGAAAGAGAGGTGAATCTCAAGGCAATAATGCTAGTTGGGAGATTTGAGCGTCGGGGTTAAGGAACAAGGGGGCAAGTGAGATAGATTTGTTGGCTTTCCCCCCTTTCCCGCCTTCTTATAGGGCAATCGAAGGCTGGGGTTCACCCTGTTGTTTCGGGGAGCAGATCGCCGCTTCCCGATACATCATGCAGTTACTGTGCGTAAAAATCAAGTGTGTGATAATGAGGCTGCTAGAAGACCGAAAGCTCGCCCCCTCGTTGATAGGACGTGCCAATGAAAACGGCCTTGGGTGGTGCGCCTCATAAAAATTGTTAATTAAGTGGTTTGACTCTGCCATAGGAGGTGACGTTTCAGCCCACCAAAAGGGCTATCAGGGCTTGACCTGGCCAAACCTTTCGGGGTAAGCCCACCTATGGCCAACCTCGGACGCTACTTTGGCCTAGCCAGACCAATGAGGCGTGCCTAGGAGGAGGTCCCGTCACGAGATATCTACCCTCCTTTTTTGAGAATCCCAGGAATCTAATATTGCAATCTGGGAAGCCAAGAAAACCTCAGATTCGGAAGTCGACGTGGAGGATAGAACTCGCGTACGAAGCCAAAGATTCAAGCTTATAAAATTATCCCGAAGAAGACGTCTGATGTCCCCGGCTTGAAGACTAGTTTGGGGGGCTACTGTTGGTGTCCTGAATTAGGAGGTGCTTGCCATGTCGGGGAAGCACGACATTGACAATGTTTTTTCTACGACCATCTCTAGGTGCGCGTGCTTTGCGAGCAGCCTGCCGGTTTCGTCGACCCACAGCGGCAAGACAACATGTGCCTGCTATCTCGGTCATTGTATGGACACAAGCAAGACCCTCACGCATGGTACCAGCGCATCTCGGTGTTCCTTGCAGCTCTTGGCTTCCTCAGCACCACCTCCGACACCTCGCAGTTCGTGCTACATCGAACTGATCATGTCACCATGTTACTCCATTTCTTTTTAGTCGCGGCGTTTAGTTTGTAGAAGCATACGCATACTCATACGATCTCGAGGTAGATCAATATGTACTTTGTACCCCACCACAATCAATAATGAGAAGCATGACGTAGGGTTTTACATCATTAGATGTCTGGTAGGGGGTCCCTGTTACCATCTAGCTCTGGTCATCAAGCTTGGGACCCCCTACCTGAGATCTGCCGGTTTTATCACCGACAGTAGAGATCTAGGGTTTTGAGGGGGGGTGGCGGTGACGTCTTAGGAGGCGCAGCTGCGGCCTGGGGTGAAAGCGAGGGGATCTAGAGGGAAACTGATACCATATGGGAAAAGGAATCGGATGCAACTCAACTGTATTCATCGGAGTTGTTACAATATATACCGGAGATGTCTTGCGTGACAAGCAAACAATCCCTAAAATATCTCTAGCAGGTAGTGTTGGGAAACGTTGCAGGCCCTACGGGTTCGAGAATGATGTAGACATGACCGAGACGCTTCTCTGGTCAATAACCAATAGCAGGATCTGGATGCCCATATTGGTTCCTACATATTCTACGAAGATATTTATCGGTTGAACCTTTATGACAACATACATAGTTCCTTCTGTCCGTCGGTATGTTACTTGCCCGAGATTCGATCAGCAGTATCTTCATACCTAGTTCAATCTCGTTACTGGCAAGTCTCTTTACTCGTTCCGTAATACATAATACATCATCCCATAACTAACTCCTTAGTCACATTGCTTGCAAGCTTCTTGTGATGTTGTATTACCGAGAGGGCCTAGAGATACCTCTCCGTCACACGAACTGACAAATCCCGGTCTCGATCCATGCCAACCCAACAAACACCTTCAGAGATACCTGTAGAGCATCTTTATGGTCACCTAGTTATGTCATGACGTTTGATGGCACACAAGGCATTCCTCCGGAGTACAGGAGTTGCATGATCTCATGCATGGTCGAAGAAACATGTATTTGACATTAAGAAAGCAGTAGCAATAAACTGAACGATCATATGCTATGCTAACGGTGGGGTCTTGTCCATCACATCATTCTCCTAATGATGTGATTTCGTTATCAAATGACAACTCATGTCTATGTTTAGGAAACCTTAACCATCTCTAATAAACGAGCTTGTCTAGTAGACGCTCACTAGGGACACATTATTTGTTTATGTATCCACACATGTAAAGTTTCCGGTCAATACAATTCTAGCATGAATAATAAACCTTTATCATGAATAAGGAAATATAATAATAACAACTTTATTATTGTCTCTAGGGCATATTTCCAACAGTCTCCCACTTACACTAGAGTCAATAATGTAGATTACATTGTAATAAATCTAACAACCATGGAGTCTTGGTGCTGATCATGTTTTGCTCGCGGAAGAGGTTTAGTCAACAGGTCTACTACATTCAGATCCGTATGTACTTTACAAATTTCTATGTCTCCATCCTCGACATATTCGTGAATGGAGTTGAAGCATCGCTTGATGTGTTTGGTTCTCTTATGAAACCTGGATTCCTTCGATAAGGGAATTGCTCCAGTGTTGCCACAAAATATTGTCATTGGACCCGATGCACTGGCTATTACACCCAGATCGGATATGAACTCCTTCATCAAGACTCCTTCATGCGCTGCTTCCGAATCAGCTATGTACTCCGCTTCACATGTAGGTCCTGCCATGACACTCTGCTTGGAACTGCACCAATTGACAGCTCCACCATTCGATATACATACGTATCCGGTTTGCGACTTAGAGTCATCCGGATCTGTGTCAAAGCTAGCATCAACATAACCCTTTACGATGAGCTCTTCGTCACCTCCATAAACGAGAAACATATCCTTGGTCCTTTTAAGGTACTTCAGGATATTCTTGACCGTTGTCCAGTGATCCACTCCTGCATTACTTCGGTACCTTGATGACCCACAAGTATAGGGGATCTATCGTAGTCCTTTCGATAAGTAAGAGTGTCGAACCCAACGAGGAGCAGAAGGAAATGACAAGTGGTTTTCAGTAAGGTATTCTCTGCAAGCACTGAAATTATCGGTAAAAGATGGTTTTGTGTTAAGGTAATTTGTAACGAATAACAAGTAACAAAAGTAAACAAGGTGCATCAAGGTGGCCCAATCCTTTTTGTAGCAAAGGACAAGCCTGGACAAACTCTTATATAAAGCAAAGTGCTCCCAAGGACACATGGGAATTATGGTCAAGCTAGTTTTAATCATGCTCATATGTTTCGCGTTTGTTACTTTGATAATTTGATATGTGGGTGAACCGGTGCTTGGGTACTTCCCTTCCTTGGACAAGCATCCCACTTATGATTAACCCCTCTCGCAAGCATCCGCAACTACAAAAGAAGAATTAAGGTAAACCTAACCATAGCATGAAACATATGGATCCAAATCAGCCCCTTACGAAGCAACGCATAAACTAAAGTTTAAGCTTCTGTCACTCTAGCAACCCATCATCTACTTATTACTTCCCAATGCCTTCCCTAGGCCCAAACAATGGTGAAGTGTCATGTAGTCGACGTTCACATAACACCACTAGAGGAGAGACAACATACATCTCATCAAAATATCGAGCGAATACCAAATTCACATGACTACTTATAATAAGACTTCTCCCATGTCCTCAGGAACAAACGTAACTACTCACAAATCATATTCATGTTCATAATCAGAGGGGTATTAATATGCATAAAGGATTTGAACATATGATCTTCCACTGAATAAACCATTTAGCATCAACTACAAGGAGTAATCAACACTACTAGCAACCCACAGGTACCAATCTGAGGTTTTGAGACAAAGATCGGATACAGAGATGAATTAGGATTTGAGAGGAGATGGTGCTGGTGAACATGTTGATGGAGATTGACCCCCTCTCGATGAGAGGATCGATGGTGATGACGATGGTGATGATTTCCCCCTCCCGGAGGGATGTTTCCCCGGCGGAACAACTCCACCGGAGTCCTAGATTGGTTCCGCCAAGGTTCCGTCTCAAGACTGCCGCGCTTTGTCCTGAAAGCTTCCTTATGATTTTTTCCAGGGCAAAAGACACCATATAGCAGAAGATGGGTATCGGGGGGCTGCTAGGTGGCCCACGAGGCAGGGGCGCGCCCTCCACCCTCGTGGACAGTGGGTGGCCCCCCTCTGGTGCTTTCTTCGTCTAATATTTTTAATATATTCCAAAATTGACTTTTGTGGAGTTTTAGGACTTTTGGAGTTGTGCAGAATAGGTCTCTAATATTTGCTACTTTTCCAGCCCAAAATCCCAGCTGCCGGCATTCTCCCTCTTCATGTAAACCTTGTAAAATAAGAGAGAAAAGGCATAAGTATTGTGACATAATGTGTAGTAACATCCCATAATGCAATAAATATCGATATAAAAGCATAATACAAAATGGACGTATCAACCCCCCCCAAGCTTAGACCTCGCATGTCCTCAAGTGGAAGCCGATATCAAAAAATATGTCCACATGTTTAGAGATAGAGGTGTCGATAAAATAAAATATGGACATGAGGGCATCATGATCATTCTTAGAACAATAACATATATATTTTGTCATATGATTTCTAATGCTTAAGTAACAATCTATTCACAATGTAAAGTATGAATCAGAAACTTCATTGAAAACTAGCAAACTATAATCTCAGTCATTGAAGCAATTGCAATTTATCATAACATTGGAAAGAGTCAATATAAGAGCTTTTCAGCAAGTCCACATACTTAGCTATCATTTAGTCTTTCACAATTGCTAACACTCACACAATACTTATGGGTATGAAGTTTTAATCAGACACAGAGAAAGATAGGGGCTTATAATTTCGCCTCCCAACCTTTTACCTCAAGGGTAATGTCAACAATAATACTTTATGAAAAATTACATCCAATTGGATATATATAGTGCTTGCCAAAGGATAAAGTGTAAAACGGAAAGGTGAGGATCACCATGACTCTTGTATAAGCTAGAAGACAAAAATAAAAGATAAACCCTTCGCAGAGGGAAGCAGAGGTTGTCATGTGCCTTTATGGTTGGATGCACAAAATCTTAATGCAAAAGAACGTCACTTTATATTGCCACTTGTGATAGGGACCTTTATTATGCAGTTTGTCGCTTTTATTTCTTCCATATCACAAGCTCGTATAAAGCTTATTTTCTCCACAGTAACAGATCATACATATTTAGAGAGCAATTTTTATTGCTTGCAACAATGACAACTTACTTGAAGGATCTTACTCAATCCATAGGTAGGTATGGTGGACTCTCATAACAAAACTGGGTTTAAGGATGTTTGGAGCACAAGTAGTATCTCTACTTGGTGCAAAGGATTTGGCTAGCAAGAGGGGGAAAGGCAAGCTCAACATGTTAGATGATCCATGACAATATAATTTATTTTGGATATAAGAAAACATAACCCATTATGTTGTCTTCCTTGTCCAACATCAACTTTTTAGCATGTCATATTTTAATGAGTGTCCACAATCATAAAAGATGTCCAAGATATTATATTTATATGTGAAAACCTCTCTTTCTTTATTACTTCCTATTAATTGCAACGATGACCAAAACTATGTTTGTCAACTCTCATCAACTTCTATTCATCATACTCTTTACATGTGAAGTCATTACTCTCCATAAGATCAATATGATCTTTTTATTTATTTTTATTTTCTTTCCCTCAAGATCATAGAAAGATAGCAAATCCCTTGACTCAAAACTAATCTTTATTATATATAGCTCACGGACTCGATTACATAGATAAGGATCAACACAAAAACTCAAAGCTAGATCATACTAAAACTTTATTCTTCTAGATCAAGATATAACCAAAAGGATTGAACTAAGACAAATGGTAAAGATAGAAGTGTGATGGTGATATGATACCGGGAACCTCCCCCAAGCTTGGCAATTGCCAAGGGGAGTGCCCATGCCCATGTATTTATGTCTCTTTCTTCGGAGGTGGTGATGATGGAGTTGTTGATGAGGGGTGTCGCACATCGAGCATAGGAGATCCTCCAACTTGCGGATAATGCCCTTGAGTGCGGTGATATGCTCTTGCAACAAAATATGTTCATGTGTGAGATACTTGTTTTGTATGCGAGCTAGCTCAATCGTCTTGAAAGCTTCAATTTCAGTAGGGGTGAGATCATTGTAGTGGGGTTGAAAGAAACCTTCTTCTTCTACTGTCGGGACTTGTTCCTCCATGGCTTCCTTGATCTTGTCACCTTCCTTGATTTCCCCGATTTCTTCTTGCTTCGTTTCTATCGTCATTAGCCAAGCATCGTCGCCCACGTTGTTGGAGGAGGGGGCCGACATGATGCCCGACCTTGATAAACTCTGGCAGAAAATAGCTCAAAACAAAAACAGAGGATTTCGTCGTGGTACGGTGGTCAAAACCTTCGGGAGATTATATAATGAATTTTTACCGATCAAAAGAAGTATCGTGCAAGAAAACAGAGTCTGGATGGCACACAAGGTGTCGACGAGGCAGGGGAGCGCCCAGGGGGTAGAGCGCGCCCTCCACCCTCGTGGATGCCTCGTGTCCATTTCAGACTACTTCTTATTTTCCTATTCTTTTAAAATACTCCAAAACAGAGAAAGATTGCTATTAGAACTATATCGGAGTCGGTTTACTTACCATACCACATACCTATTCCTTTTCGGAGTCTGAAACATTATGGAAAGTGTCCTTTATGTACTCCTCCGGGGTTACAGTGTCAATAACATTAGTTTCAACATTTATGGGGTTACTTGAGATATATTGTTTGATTGTTTGACCGTTCACCACCTTCGGATTTGTGCCTTCGGCGTTGTTGATTTTTATGGCACTGGAACGATAGACCTCCTCGATAATGTAAGGACCTTCCCATTTAGAGAGAAGTTTTCCTGCAAAAAATCTTAAACAAGAGTTGTATAGCAAAACATAATCACCTATATTAAACTCACGCTTTTGTATCCTTTTGTCATGCCATCTTTTAACCTTTTTATTTAAACAATTTGGCATTCTCATAGGCCTGGGTTCTCCATTCATCAAGTGAGCTAATGTCAAATAGTCGCTTCTCACCGGCAAGTTTGAAATCATAATTGAGCTCTTTAATAGCCCAATATGCCTTATGTTCTAGTTCGAGAGGTAACTGACATGCTTTTCCATAAACCATTTTATATGGAGACATACCCATAGGATTTTTATATGCAGTTCTATAAGCCCATAATGCATCATCAAGTTTCTTGGACCAATTGTTTGTAGATCTATTAACAGTCTTTTGCAAAATTAATTTAAGCTCTCTATTACTCAATTCTACTTGACCACTAGACTGTGGATGGTATGGAGATGCAATTCTATGATTAACATCATACTTAGCAAGCGTTTTACGAAAGGCACCATGAATAAAATGTTAACCACCATCAGCCATTAAGTATCTAGGGACTCCAAACCTCAAAAACTTCTTTAAGCATCTTAATAGAAGTGTTATGATCAGCACTACTAGTTGGAATAGCTTCTACCCACTTAGTAACATAATCAACAACAACTAAAATATGTGTATACCCATTAGAGGAAGGAAAATGTCCCATATAATCAAAGCCCCATACATCAAATGGTTCAATAACAAGTGAATAGTTCATAGGCATTTCTTGACGTGTACTAATATTACCAATTCTTTGACATTCATCACAAGACAAGACAAACTTACGGGCATCTTTGAAGAGAGTACGCCAATAAAAACCAGATTGCAATACCTTATGTGCAGTTCTATCTCCCGCGTGATGTCCTCCATATGCCTCGGAGTGACACTTGCGTAGGACTGTTCTTGTTCATGCTCAGGTACACAATGTCTAATAACACCATCTACTCCTTCTTTATAAAGGTGTGGGTCATCCCAAAAGCAATATCTTAAATCATAGAAAAACTTTTTCTTTTGCTGGTATGTGAAACTAGGTAGTATAAATTTAGCAACAATGTAATTAGCGTAATCAACATACCATGGAGCAGTACAAGAAGCATTTATAACAGCTAATTGTTCATCAGGAAAGCTATCATCAATAGGTAGTGGGTTATCAAGAACATTTTCTAATCTAGACAAGCTGTCTGCAACGGGGTTCTCGGCTCCCTTTTTATCAATAATATGCAAGTCAAATTCTTGTAGCAAGAGTACCCATCTAATAAGTCTAGGTTTAGCATCTTTCTTTTCCATAAGATATTTAATATCAGCAAGATCAGTGTGAACAGTTACTTTGGAATCAACAATATAAGGTCTGAACTTATCACAAGCAAATACAACTGCTAAAAATTCTTTTTCAGTAGTAGCATAATTTCTTTGGGCACTGTCTAGAGTTTTACTAGCATATTGGATAACATTTAATTTCTTATCAACTCTTTGCCCTAGAGCAGCTCGAAAATGATCACTAGCATCAAACATAATTTCAAAGGGTAAATTCCAATCAGGTGGCTGAACAATAGGTGCAGAAATCAAGGCTTTCTTAAGTATTTCAAATGCTTCTACACAATCATCATCAAAAACAAAAGGAACATCTTTTTGCAAGAGATTAGTCAGAGGCCTAGAAATTTTAGAGAAGTCTTTAATGAACCTCCTATAAAAACCGGCATGACCAAGGAAACTTCTTATACCTCTGATGTCCTTAGGACACGTCATCTTTTCAATAGCATCAACTTTAGCTTTATCAACTTCAATACCTCTTTCAGAAATTTTATGCCCCAAGATAATACATTCTTTAACCATAAAGTGGCACTTCTCCCAATTCAAGACAAGATTAGTTTCTTCACATCTTTGCAAGACTCGATCAAGGTTGCTTAAGCAATCATCAAAATAAGTTCCATACACAGAGAAATCATCCATGAAAACCTCAACAATCTTTTTGCAAAAGTCAGAGAATATAGCAGTCATACATCTTTGAAAGGTAGCAGGTGCATTACATAAACCAAAAGGCATACGTCTATAAGCAAAGGTACCAAAAGGGCAAGTAAAAGTGGTCTTATCCTGATCCTCTTTTGACACAGGTATTTGAGAGAAACTAGAATAACCATCTGGAAAGCAAAAATGTGTATGTTCGGATAATCTTTCTAGCATTTGATCAATAAAAGGTAGAGGGTAATGATCTTTTCTAGTAGTTTTATTTAATTTGCGGAAATCAATTACCATTCTATAAGCTGTAACAATTCTTTGTGGGACCAATTCATCCTTATCATTAGGAACAACAGTAATACCTCCCTTCTTACGGACACAATGGACAGGACTTACCCACTGACTATCAGCAACATGATAAATTATACCTGCCTCCAGAAGCTTTAGTATTTCATTTCTTACCACTTCTTTCATCTTAGGATTTAACCGTCGTTGGTGATCAACAACTGCTTTAGCATCTTTTTCCAGTTTAATTCTGTGCTGGCATAGAGTGGGGCTAATGCCCTTATAAGATCATCAAGAGTATATCCAATAGCAGCAGAGTGCTTCTTCCGAGTTTTCAATAATTTCTCTTCCTCATGCTCTGAAAGGTTAGCACTAATAATAACATGATATATCTTCTTTTCATCAACAAAAGCATATTTAAGAGTATCAGGTAAAGGTTTAAACACGGGGTCACCCTTGGGTGGAGGAGGATCCCCTAGGATTTCAACAGGCAAGTTGTGTTTCAAAATAGGTCACTGTTTAAAGAATACTTCATCTATTTCTCTTCTTTCATTCATAAACATATCATTTTCATGGTCTAGCAAATATTGTCTAAAGGATCATTAGGAGGCACATCAATAGAAGCAAGAACAATAATTTCATCTTAACTAGGAAATTCTTTATCATGGGGTTGTCTACAAAATTTAGCAAAATTAAAATCATGAGACATATCCCCTAACCCAACAGTAACAATATCCTTTTCGTAGTCTATCTTAGCATTAACAGTATTCAAGAAGGGTCTACCAAATATAATGGGACAAAAGTCATCTTGTGGGGAACCAAGAACAAGAAAATCAGTAGGATATTTAATTTTCCCACACAAGACTTCAACATCTCTAACAATCCCAATTGGTGAAATAGTATCTATATTAGCAAGTTTAATAGTAACATCAATGCCTTCTATTTCAGCAGGTGCGATATCATGCATAATTTCTTTGTATAAGGAATGAGGTATTGCACTCGCACTAGCACCCATATCACATAAGCCATGAGAACAATGATCTCCTATTTTAACAGAAACAATAGGCATGCCGACAATAGGTCTATGTTTATTTTTAGTATCGGGTCTAGCAATTCTAGCAGCTTCACCATAGAAGTAAATAACATGCCCATCAATATTATCGACCAAGAGATCTTTAATCATAGCAATACTAGGGTCAACTTTAATTTGCTCAAGGGGTGAAGGACCACAGTTGAAGCTTTAGCATGATCCTTTATTCTAACAGGGAAAGGTGGTTTCTCGATATAAGTGGTAGGAACAATAACATCACCATTATAAGTGATAGTCTTTTCTTCAACTTTAATAGGTTCTACTACTTTTACTTCAATGGGAGGATGATATTTAAACCACTTCTCCTTAGGGAGATCAACATGAGTAGCAAATGATTCACAGAAAGAAGCTACTATCTCAGAGTCAAGTCCATATTTAGTGCTAAATTCATGAAAAGCATCAGTATCCATAAAAGATTTAACACAATCAAACTTAGGTGTTATACCTGACTCCTTAACTTCGTCGATTTCCCAATCTTCAGAGTTGCGTTTAATTCTTTCCAATAAATCCCATCTGAATTCATTAGTCTTCATCATAAAAGAACCAGTACAAGAAGTATCGAGGATGGGGCGATTGTTGAGACAAAGCCGATCATAAATTTCTTGAATAATAATTTCTCTTGAGAGCTCATGATTGGGGCATGAATATAACATTGACTTACGCCTCCCCCAAGCTTGAGCGATACTTTCTCCTTCGCGAGGCCAAAAATTATATATATATATATATATATAATAATCACAATGAACCAAATGCATAGGATAAAACTTCTGATGAAATTCCAATTTCAATCGGTAGTAGTTCCACGATCCAATATCATCACATAGCCTAAACCATGTTAATGCCTTTCCCTTCAAAGATAAAGGGAAGACATTCTTCTTGATAACATCCTAGGGCATACCTACAAGCTTAAGTAATCCACAAACTTCATCCACATAGATTAGGTGCATATCGGGATGTAATGTTCCATCTCCTGTAAAAGGATTAGCTAGCAGTTTCTCTATCATACCCGAAGGAATTTCAAAGTAAACATTTTCAGTAGGTTCAGTAGGTTGAGAAGCAACTCTTTGCTCTTCTGGTCGGGGTGAAGATACCCCGAACAAGCCCCTCAAGGGATTATTTTCCATAGTAACAAGTGACAGTAAATTTCAGCACACTATATAAATTTTTTCTTACCGAGTTCCACCTACCAAAGGCAACGGTGCCAGAAAAGAGTCTTGATGACCCATAAATATAGGGGATCTATCGTAGTACTTTTGATAAGTAAGAGTGTCAAACCCAACGAGGAGCAGAAGGAAATTACAAGCGGTTTTTAGTAAGGTATTCTCTGCAAGCACTGAAATTATCGGCAATAGATAGTTTTGTGATAAGGTAATTTGTAATGGGTAACAAGTAACAAAAGTAAACAAGGTGCAGCAAGGTGGTCCAATCCATTTTGTATCAAAGGAAAAGCCTGGACAAACTCTTATATAAAGCAAAGCGCTCCCGAGGACACATGGGAATTATCGTCAAGCTAGTTTTCATCATGCTCATATGATTCACGTTCATTACTTTGATAGTTTGTTATGTGGGTGAACCGGTGCTTGGGTACTTCCCTTCCTTGGACAAGAATCCGACTTATGATTAACCCCTCTCGCAAGCATCCGCAACTACGAAAGAAGAATTAAGGTAAACCTAACCATAGCATGAAACATATGGATCCAAATTAGCCCCTTACGAAGCAATGCATAGACTAGGGTTTAAGCTTCTGCCACTCTAGCAACCCATCATCTACTTATTACATCCCAATGCCTTCCCCTAGGCCCAAACAATGGTGAAGTGTCATGTAGTCTACATTCACATAACAGCACTAGAGGAGAGACAACATACATCTCATCAAAATATCGAATGAATACCAAATTCACATGACTACTTATAACAAGACTTCTCCCATGTCCCCAGGAGCAAACGTAACTACTCACAAATCATATTCATGTTCATAATCAAAGGGGTATTAATATGCATAAAGGATCTGAACATATGATCTTCCACCAAATAAACCAACTAGCATCAACTACCAGGAGTAATCCACACTACTAGCAACCCACAAGTACCAATCTGAGGTTTTGAGACAAAGATCGAATACAAGAGATGAACTAGGGTTTGAGAGGAGATGGTGCTAGTGGAGATGTTGATGGATATTGACCCCCTCTCAATGAGAGGCTTGATGGTGATGACGATGGTGATGATTTCCCCCTCCCGGAGGGATGTTTCCCTGGCAGAATAGCTCCGCCGAAGCCCTAGATTGGTTCCACCAAGGTTCCGCCTCGAGACGGCGACGCTTCGTCCCGAAAGCTTCCTTATGATTTTTCCAAGGCAAAATACACCATATAGTAGAAGATGGGCATCGGGGGGCTGCCAGGTGGTCCATGAGGCAGGGGGCGCGCCCTCCACCCTCGTGGACAGTGGGTGGCCCCCCACTGGTGCTTTCTTTGCCCAATATTTTTAATATATTCCCAAACTGACTTTCGTGGAGTTTCAGGACTTTTGGAGTTGTGCAGAATAGGTCTCTAATATTTGCTCCTTTTCCAGCCCAGAATCCCACCTGCTGGCATTCTCCCTCTTCATGTAAACCTTGTGAAATAAGAGAGAAAAGGCATAAGTATTGTGACATAATATGTAGTAACAACCCATAATGCAATAAATATTGATATAAAAGCATGATGCAAAATGGACGTATCATACCTCCCTGCCAAACTTATGGCAAGGCACACATCAGGTCTGGTACATAGCATGGCTTACATTATAGAACCTATTGCTGAGGCATAGGGAATGACTTTCATTCTCTCTCTATCTTCTACGGTGCTCGGGCTTTGGGTCTTACTCAATTTCACACCTAGCAAAAAACAGGCAAGAACCCCTTCTTGGACTGATCCATTTTGAACTTCTTTAAAATCTTATCAAGGTATGTGCTTTGTGAAAGTCCTATTAAGCGTCTTGGTTTATCCCTATAGATCTTGATGCCCAATATATAAGCAGCTTCACCGAGGTCTTTCATTGAACAATTCTTATTCAAGTATCCTTTTATGGTATCCAGAAATTCTATATCATTTCCAATCAGTAATATGTCATCCACATATAATATTAGAAATGCTACGGAGCTCCCACTCACTTTCTTGTAAATATAGGCTTCACCATAAGTCTGTATAAAACCAAATGCTTTGATCACCCCATCAAAACATTTATTCCAACTCCGAGATGCTTGCACACTTTGTTAGCACCTTTAGGATAGCTAGAGCTTGCACACTTTGTTAGCACCTTTAGGATCACCCCATCACCATAAGTTTGTCCATAGATGGATCACTGGAGCTTGCACGCTTTTTTAGCACCTTTAGCATCGACAAAACCTCCCAATTGCATCATATACAACTCTTCCTTAAGAAACCCGTTAAGGAATGCAGTTTTGACGTCCATTTGCCAGATTTCATAATCATAAAATGTGGCAGTTGCTAACATGATTCGGACAGACTTAAGCATCGCTACGGGTGATAAAGTCTCATCATAGTCAACCCCTTGAACTTTTCGAAAATCTTTTGCATCAAGTCGAGCTTTGTAGACAATGATATTACCGTCAACGTCCATTTTCCTCTTAAAGATCCATTTATTCTCAATGGCTTGTCGATCATCGGGCAAGTCCACCAAAGTCCATACTTTGTTCTCGTACATGGATCCTATCTCAGATATCATGGCCTCAAGCCATTTATCGGAATCTAGGCTTGTCATAGAATCTTCATAGTTTGTAGGTTCCCCGTTGTCCAACAACATGAGTTCCAGGAGAGGATTACCATACCACTCTGGTGCGGAACGTGTTCTGGTCTACCTACAAGGTCCAGTAGTAATTTGATCTGAAGTTTCATGATCATCATTATTTGCTTCCTCTCTGGTTGGTGTAGGCATAACGGGAACGGTTTTCTCTGATGTACTACTCTCCAATTCGAGAGAAGGTACAACTACATCATCAAGTTCTATCCCCCACTCACTTCTTTCGAGAGAAACTCCTGATGGATTCATGTACCTAGGGTAGGGTCATAGGCCTGACCTAAATGTCCTACCCAAGGGCACCCTTAGAAGAGATTACCTTCCAGTCGACCAACGAGGAACCCACTCGACTGACTAGAAGGACTCGACCATGGAGACTCACTCGACCATGAAGATACACTCGACCACCAGAAGGTCAGAAGGCACTCTGCACTGCAACGGCCTGTAATTGAATAGACTTAATGATAGTTAAGGCACTTTTATGTGGAGCGTTACCAGTAACGCCCCAGACTTAATGTACTTTAAACCCTCCATTACGTAATGGCGGGGTCTGGCGACTCTATATAAGCCACCCTCCCACAGCGAAGGGTTCGCACTCTTGTAACACCTATACACATAATCCACTCGACCGCCTCAGGCACCGAGACGTAGGGCTTTACTTCCTCGAGAAGGGCTGAACTCGTACATCGCTTGTGTTTACAACCTCTCCATAGCTAGGACCTTGCCTCTCCATACCTACCCCCACTCTCTGTCGGACTTAGAACCACGACGGTTGGCGCCCACCGTGGGGCAGGTGTTTTAGCGATTTTGTGGAGAAGTTGCGGTACTTCAGTACTTTCATCATGATGACTGCTGGAGTTTTGGTCGGGGTGCGAGATCCGTCTCGGCGCTCTCACCTTTGTCGCCGACGACCGCATGGCTCCGTGGAGGCTCCACTCGACATCGATCGCGCCCCATCCAGCGGTCGGCGACGATTTTCGCGCATGTGTCCGCGGCGTTCTGCTGCGGCAACCATCGACCCCATATCGGTTGACTCCTTTATCGGCCGCCCGCCCGGTCTCCCACCAGCGCAAGCGCTCTGGTGGGTCGAGACTCCAGCGGTGGGTGAAGCACGCGGTGGCTCGCCAGACAGCCACCGCCCAGGTCGCGGCAATTGAGCCCGACGAGTCCCTCTACGGCCTGTTCGATCTGTCGACTGGCTCCGTAGAGACTGCATCCCGGCTTCGCCCATGCGATAGCAGTGATCCAGCGGCGGAAATCCTCATGGTCGACGGCCCCCGCAGTCCTCCCGGCTTCGCCCATGGGGGCGGAGCGGGCGGTGGAGGTGACTCCGCACAAGACCACGAAGAGTACCAGCCCGAGACACTCGACTCTCTACAGAGAAAAGAGCCACCGCAGAACATGGATGCCTCGTGATACTCCCATCGCGGGAGAAACCCCCGAGGCTCGCGCCTTGGAGGAGGCACGTTTGGCCAATGTGGCTGAACGCGCTCGCCTGGAGAACCTTCAGCGAGCACTTGACGAGCGCGCGCGGCAACGAGTTCCCAAAGCCAGTCGACGTCGACTCTTCCCGCCGACTCAGGTATACCGCACGCCAATTCAGAATTTAGCAGCTGCAACCCAGATAGCGAGTCCATCCAGCCTTCACGATCGGAAGCGGGAGAGGCTTGATGCAAATCAGAGACTTACTCCGAGCAGCAGGAGATCAGAACTCAGCCGTGTCGCAGTCGCGCAACAGAATTCACAGTCGATCCGTCGCTGCGAATACAGTTCAGTCTGCTCACAGCCCCAGATCGCCTCCACGGCGGGAAGGGCGCGACAACCGGCAAGATCAGTATGGAGACCGACACGACCGAGATAACAGGCGTCGAGTGCCCGTTTCCCCTCCGAGGGAAGGGTCTTACGCTCCTCGGCGCACAGGATGACAGCGCCGATTCGGTCTTGGGCGAAGAGTTCCGGTCGACCGTGGAACCGAGCTTCGACGCGATCCATTATCGTGCAAGGCTTGGTCGACCGGAACAGAGCCCAACGAGGTGGACCCGAGAGAGATGCACCCACGAGCAGTCGAGTGCATGTTTCTTGTCCAGATTGTTTTAGCAGGACTATCAGAGCCGCAGTGATTCCCCCCAATTTCAGGTTGGCAACAGGAGTCAGCAAATTCACTGGGGAGTCCAAGCCTGAAACTTGGCTTGAAGATTACCGAGTGGCTGTCCAGATTGGTGGTGGGAATGACGAGGTGGCCATGAAGCATTTGCCCCTCATGTTGGAAGGTTCTGCCAGAGCGTGGTTGAATCAGTTACCTCCTAGCAGTATATACACTTGGGAAGATTTGTCCCAGTGTTCGCTGTAACTTTGAAGGAACTTGCAAGCGACCGGCTGGTTTGACAGAGCTGCAAGTCGTGTGCGAAGACCAATGAGACTCTCCGAGAGTACATTCAGAGGTGGATCACTCGCACCATCTTGTGGAAAATGTGTCGGACCATCAAGCGGTTTGCGCCTTCAAAGATGGCGTCAAGAACAGAGAATTGAGTCTGAAGTTTGGTCGAACCGGCGACATGACCCTGAGTCGAATGATGGAGATTGCTACCAAGTATGCCAACGGCGAGGAAGAGGACCGACTCCGAAGCGGCAAGTACAAGCCAAGTCAGTCGGAGAAGGGAAATTCCAGTCGGAAACAGAAGCGGAAAGCCGAGCCAGCAGCTCCTGGAGAGGCCCTGGCTGTCACTTAGGGAAAGTTCAAGGGGAAGCCAAAAGGATCCTGGAATCCTAAGAAAGTAAAGGATAAGGAAGGAAATGACGTGATGGATATGCCATGCCATATTCACACGAAGAAAGATGAGGAGGGCAACATCATTTACCCAAAGCACACCACTGCCAAAGGTCGACTCCGATCCAGAAGCCAGGGAAAACAGTCCAAGGACAAGGAGAAGGAGTCAGACAAGGCCGGAGACAAAGAGGACAGTGAGGAAGAATATCCGCATGTCAACTCCACTCTGATGATCTTCGCAGATGTGGAAAGCAAGAGTCGACTGAAAGTCATTAACCGTGAGGTGAACATGGTTACCCCAGCAAAACCAAGTTATGTGAGATGGTCCCAAACACCCATCACATTCGACCAATCTGATCACCCGACTCACATTGCCACCCCTGGGAGGCAAGCTTTGGTGGTCGATCCAGTTGTCGAAGGCACTCGACTGACGAAAGTGCTGATGGACGGTGGTAGTGGGCTGAACTTATTGTATGCGGACACACTGAAAGGAATGGGCATCCCGATGTCCCGGTTGAGCACCAGCAACATGAGTTTCCACGGAGTCATACCAGGGAAGAAGGCTGAGTCACTCGGCCAAATAGCTCGACGTGGTTTTGGTGATTCCAAGCATTTTCGCAAGGAAAAGTTGACCTTTGAGGTCGTGGATTTTCAGAGTGCGATCACGCCATTTTGGGAGGCCCGCCTATGCACGGTTCATGGCTCGACCATGTTACGTGTACCTCAAACTGAAAATGCCAGTCCCAAAGGAGTGATCACTTATCCATGGCGATCGGAAAAGGCGAAGAGTGCTTTGAAGGGCTCAAGATTGCCGATTCCCTGTGTGACAGCGGTCGAGTTCAAGAGTACAAGCAAAACGCAGATCCGAAAGTGATTTGTTGCGATCCAAGAAACCCGCCACAGACCGTGATTTCACCGTTCGGTGAGACGGCGATTCACATCCACACGACCGACCCCAATGCAGCCCCGACCCACATCTCCACGACACTCGACCGAAATAGGAAGAAGCGCCATCCGGTTCCTCCGTGAGAATCTGGGACATTTTTGCATGGAAGCCACCGACCGCCAGTGTCCCTCAGGGATGGCCGAGCATCGCCGAGTCGACAAATCAGCAAAACCAGTCAAAGAGCATCTTGGCGGTCCGCCCCGTAAGAGAAAAGCTATTGGTGAGGAAGTGGCTCGACTGTTGGCGGCAGGATTTATCCGAGAGATATACCACTCCGAGTGGCTCGCTAATGTCGCCATGGTTCCCAAGAAGGACAACTCACTCCGCATGTGCATTGATTTCAAGCACATCAATCGGGCCTGCTGAAAGATCATTTTCCTCTCCTCGCATAGATCAAATTGTTGACTCGACCGCGGGATGTGAGAGATTGTCTTTTCTAGACGATATTCCGGGTATCATCGATCCGTCAGTATGGACCCAACGAAATAAAAACAGCTTTCATCACTCCATTCGGTGCTTCGCTATATCACCATGCCATTCGCCTCAAGAATGCCGGAGCCACATTTATGCGAATGATTCGAAGTGTCTCTTCACCAAATCAGTCGGAATGTGGAAGCGATATGGATGATATCGTCGTTAAGTCGCGAAAAGGTTCCCACCTGCTTGCGACCTCGCCAAACATTTGCCAACCTCCGAAGGTATGATATCAAGCTCAATCCATCAAAGTGCACATTCGAGTTCCCGTGGAAAGTTACTCGGTTTTCGTTTCCGAGCGAGGGATCGATGCTAATCCAGAGAAGATCGGCACTATTCTCCGAATGAAACGCCGTGTGCGAGTGCACGATGTCCAGAAGCTTACTGGATGCTTGGCCACTTTAAGTCGATTCATTTCACGACTCGGTGAAAAGGCATTGCCTCTTTACCGATCGATGAAGAAGGCGCACAAGTTCGAGTGGACTCCTGGTTGATGCAGCGTTTGCCGAGCTAAAAGCTCTGCTCTCCACCCAGCCGGTGCTTGCTGCTCCAATCAGCAAAGAGCCTCTGTTGCTTTATATTGCAGCCACAGGACAAGTCGTCAGTACAGTGCTTACGATCGAGCGGGAAGAGGAAGGAAAGGCCTTCAAAGTTCAGCGCCCGGTGTATTATTTGTCTGAAGTCTTGACTCCATCCAAGCAGAGATTTCCTCATTATCGAAGCTTGTGTATGGCATATACATGACCACAAAGAAGGTTGCTCATTATTCTCTCGATCATTCTATCACGATCGTCTGCCGACGCTCCTCTATCGTAGATTCGCACAACAGAGACGAACCGCCGAGTGGCTAAATGGGCGATTGAACTTCTCCCTTGATATCAAATTTGAGGCAAAGAAAGCCATTAAGTCCCAAGCAATAGCAGATTTCTCGCCGAGTGGATTAAACAACAGCAGGTGAAGTTCACTCGAGCATTGGACCATGTTCTTCGATGGCTCTAAGAAGCTGAATGGTTCGGTGTGGGTTGTTCTCGTTTCCCCAGAGGAGATAAGCTTAGATATGTGCTCCAGATTCACTTTGATTCCTCCAACAATGAGGCAGAGTATGAGGCCCTTTTATATGGATTGCGATGGCCATCTCACTCGGCGTCCGTCACCGATGGTTTATAGCGATTCAGATTTAGTGGTCAACCTGTGATGAAGGAGTGGGACGTGAGAAGCCCAGCCATGATTGGATATTGCAATGCAAGTGAGGAAGCCTGGAAAAGAAGTTCGAGGGATTGAGCTCCATCACATCCCCGATCTGAAAAATCAAGCAGCAGATGATCCGTAAAGATAGGTTCCAAAAGAGAAGCCATTCCGAGTGGTGTGTTTTTGGAACATATACACACTCCGTCAGTTAAAGAAGATCCCTTCACAGAGGAAGCTCCACAGCCCAAGAGTGCCACAGATCCGACTGAGGTTGAGGTCCCGGCAGTGGTCGACTTGGTCATGGAGGTTTTAGTGGTCACTCCCGATTGGACAATTCCCTATATCGCATATATCCTGAGAAAAGAGCTCCCAGAGGATGAGGAAGAGGCTCGGCAGATCGTCCGTCGGTCCAAAGCCTTTACCGTTATCAAAGGAAAGCTGTATAGAGAAAGCCCGACTGGAGTTGGTCAAAAATGCATAACGCCAGAAGAAGGTCGAATCATTCTCAATGATATCCACTCGGGGACCTGTGGTCACCATGCGCCCTCTCGGACCATTGTAGCCAAAGCATACCGAGCTGGATTTTACCGCCGAGGGCGTAATGAGATGGCGAAAGAAATAGTGGACAAGTGCGGGATGTCAATTTACTCCAATATGTCACACAAGCCCACGCCGACTCGAAGACCATTCCACTCGCCGGCCGTTCGCAGATATGGGGGTTAGACATGGTCGGTCCCTTACGAACGGGTCGGAGCGGTTTCACGCATGTGCTGGTAGCAGTCGACAAATTCACCAAGTGGATTGAGGCTAAACCAATCAAGAAACTTGACGCCGGTACAACTGTTTCCTTCATCAGGGAGCTGACGTTCAGATTTGGAGTTCCACACAACATCATTACGGATAATGGGTCGAACTTTGACTCGGAAGAATTCAAGGATTTCTGCAACGCTCAAGGCACCAGAGTCGACTACGCTTCAGTCGCCCATCCGCAGTCGAATGGACAAGCAGAGCGAGCCAATGCCTTAATCCTCAAGGGTTTAAAACCCCGACTGATGCGTGATCTCAAGCCCGCTGGCTGGAGCATGGGTCGATTTAACTCCCTTCAAGACTTTGGGGATTGCGGACCACACCCAATCGGTCGATCGGAAGAACTCCATTCTTCTTGGTCTATGGAGTCAAGCAGTCTTGCCGAGTGATCTTCTTCACAATGCTCCCGAATTGAACTCTACAACGAAGCGTAAGCTGAGCAAGCGCCAGATGCAATCGACCTTCTAGAGGAAGAAAGAGAGATGGCTCGATCCGCCGACCATCTACCAACAGGACTTGCGCCGCCTTTACACCGTAAATGTGAGAGGTCGGGCCTTCCAGAAGGAGATCTAGTTCTCCGAGTGGATCGCAGAAACAAAGACAAGCTCGCTCCCTCCCGGAAGGACCCTTCATTGTCACCAAAGTTCTCCACAACGGGCATACCGTCTTTACAACGTCGAACACAACATCAAGAGCCCGAGCTTGAATGCGGATCTGCTCCGCCTATTTTACACCTAAAGTTTTTTTACTCGGAAGAGTTGTAATAAAGTACTTCTGTAGTTCATGGATTTCGAAATAATAGTGCCATAATTCCTTCATAATTTTTGTCACTTTTATTTTTGTCCAGTAAAATTTTCCCCCAGTGGGTGGCTTAGCCGCGAATCCGTTTCGCCTAAGTTTGTACAAATCCTACCGAGTGGTAAGCCAGACTTCCACTTAGAGGCTTAGCCGCGAATCCGTTTCGCCTAAGTTATAAAAATCCTACCGAGTGGTAAGCCAGACTTCCACTCGGAGGCTTAGCTGCAGCCCAGTGCTCGCCTAAGTTATAAAAATCCTACCGAGTGGTAAGCCAGACTTCCACTCGGAGGCTTAGCTGCAGTCCAAGTACTCGCCTAAGTTATAAAAATCCTACCGAGTGGTAAGCCAGACTTCCACTCGGAGGCTTAGCTGCAGTCCAAGTACTCGCCTAAGTTATAAAAATCCTACCGAGTGGTAAGCCAGACTTCCACTCGGGGGCTTAGCTGCAGTCCAAGTACTCGCCTAAGTACAACGTACGCTCGCAAGGAGGACGAGGCGCAGGTCGACTGCGACCCTCTCCTCTGAGCTACGCCATAAGTACAACGTACGCTCGCAAGGAGGACGAGGCGCAGGTCGACTGCGACCCTCTCCTCTGAGCTACGCCATAAGTACAACGTACGCTCGCAAGGAGGACGAGGTGTAGGTCGACTGCGATCCTCTCCTCTGAGCTACGCCATGAGTATAATGTGTGCTCGCGAGGAGGACGAGGTGCAGGTCGACTGCGACCCTCTCCTCTGAGCTTTGCCACAAATACAACGTGAAAATCCTACAGAGTGAAGAGCAAACCTCTCACTCGGGGGCTTAGCTGCAGCCCAGTGCTCGCCTAAGGTATAGAAAATCCTACCGAGTGAAGAGCAAACCTCTTACTCGGGGGCTTAGCTGCAGCCCAGTGCTCGCCTAAGGTATAAAAATCCTACCGAGTGAAGAGCAAACCTCTCACTCGGGGGCTTAGCTGCAGCCCAGTGCTGCGCCTAAGGTATAGAAAATCCTACCGAGTGAAGAGCAAACCTCTCACTCGGGGGCTTAGCTGCAGCCCAGTGCTCGCCTAAGGTATAAAAAATCCTACCGAGTGAAGAGCAAACCTCTCACTCGGGGGCTTAGCTGCAGCCCAGTGCTCGCCTAAGGAATAAGTCGACTGCAGTGGGCATCTTGCTGTGAACCTGCAAAGGACAATTCGAGCCAAGAGAAATCATATCCAAACATCAAATCCAAATTTAGGTCGATACCTAAAGAAACCGAGAGTGCTCAGGCACTAAGCCTGTCAAGGTTTACCGGTTACAATTCCACTCGGCATACCGAGGGAAATTTAAAGTGTCGGGCTTAAAGAAAGTTTTTTACCCCTCCTTTGGAGGGCTGGAAGGAGCAACGAATTCATCGAGGTCGATCCCGTCTGCGATCCGGGTAGCAGCAGCGATGAAAGTTTCCATGAAGGACCTGAAGTCGTGTTTCTTGGTGTTGGCCACTCGGAGAGCCGCCAGCTTCTCTTCTCGCACGTCCTTGCAGTGGACTCGGGCCAGGCACAGAGCAACATCTGCGCCACACCGAGCCGAGGACTTCTTCCACTCTTGCACTCGGTCAGGGACGGCGTTCAGTCGAGCCATCAATGACTCAAGATCGTTCTGGAGTGTCGCCCTGGGCCAAAGCGCCGAGTCGATGCGGGACGTAGCAACCTTCAGCCTTGCAAGGTAGTCCACGACAGCTGCAACACGGGACTCTAGTCGGAAGACATTCATGGCAACTTCATCATTCACGGGAGAGTTGACTGGATCAAGGTTTGGTTCCAGCTGGCTAGTCTCTTCTTCAAAGTTTCAGCAGAATTCTGCAAGAACAAAACGCCGAGTCAAGACAGTGGTCGAATGGAAGCATCACAGTTGAAAGTGTTGGTCGAGTGAAAAAGATTACCTTCGAGCATAAGGAACAATTTCTTGGCAAGACCACCCAGGAAGCCTTCCAGGTCATTCTTCTTCCCAGTCAACTGGTTGATCTTCTCGGTCAGAGCAGTCTTGTCGGGCCATCGGTCAACATCCTTGGTGGCAATCGCCAGAGCAGCTTTCAGATTGGTATTTTCTGTTCAATCTTAGTGACCGGCTAACTTCTCGTCGACAAGCTTGGTCTTCTCAGATAGCTCAAGGTATTTCTTCTTACGGGCCTCCTTCACCTTGCACGCAAGTTACAAAGAAAGTCAGATTTTGAAACAAATGGAAGGAAAAAGGAGTCGCCGAGGTCTCACCGAACATATCTTTGGTCTCCTCCTTCGCCTTCGTCGATTCTCCGCACCAGCTTCAGATCCAGCTCGAGCTGAATGTGCTTCGCTCCAGCTCAAGATAGCGAGTCGCAAGGTCACAGGATTTCTACGAGGAGCCAATCGACAAAATATCAAAGATAATTCACTTCCGAGTGGATAAGAGAAAATCACACGTTTCTAAGACTACAGCCGAATGCAAGCATTCGACCGTAGTCTCGGGGACTACACCCAGTGGGTGCACTCAGCGTGCCCCCACTAATTCTGTTCAAGACAGAGTCGTCCAGTCAACCCAAAAAAAAAGAAAAAAAAGAGATGTGCTCTCAGATCAGTAGTTGATCGCCAGTGATCGACCACACCTCGGGGATTACACCGGTGGGTGCACTCAGCGTGCCCCCACGGTTTTAAATCCATTCGATCCAAATAATGACGAAAAGCCTTTACTTATAAAGCCTAAGGCCGACTGCCAGCAGTCGACCTTAGCCTTGGGGTCTACACCCAGCGGGTGCACTCAGCGTGCCCCCGCTAACACGGAGTTTTTTATCAACACACCTAGTGGGTGACTGCTATGAATTCCAGAAAGAAAAGTTTTGATAGCATATCCTAATGATAAAGCGGTGGTCGATCGACCAACATTGCTTTGAAGGGCGGAGCTGGCGTCGTAAGCTGCTTGACTCGCATCCCGGATGATCTTCATCTGCTCCATCATAGCCCCTGCTTGGTGTATCGCTTCCTTGGCAGCGCTGGCTTGGTCCTCTGGGACGTGGTGCTTCGTGAAGAGTGAGGGTTGTGCGGCACTCGATGAAGTGGATGAGCACTCGTCAACGGCACCGCGAAAGGCACGGTGTGTCGAGTAGTGATCTCCCCCTCAGTGTTCAGAGTTTCAGGCACCGTCACATCCTGTGCCACCCGGCCGGCAGATGCTTTCCTGCTCCTTCTGTGCTTCAGCGGTTCCTCATCCTCGTCATCATCAGGAAGAGTGATGACATTGGATGTGTTGGGGAACGTAGCAGAAATTCAAAATTTTCCTACGTGTCACCAAGATCTATCTATGGAGAGACCAGCAACGAGGGGAAGGAGAGTGCATCTACATACCCTTGTAGATCGCTAAGCGGAAGCGTTCAAGAGAACGGGGTTGAAGGAGTCATACTCGTCGTGATCCAAATCACCGGAGATCCTAGTGCCGAACGGACGGCACCTCCGCGTTCAACACACGACAGCCGGTGACGTCTCCCATGCCTTGATCCAGCAAGGTGAGAGGGAGAGGTTGGGAAGACTCCGTCCAGCAGCAGCACGACGGCGTGGTGGTGGTGGAGGGCGTGGCAATCTGCAGGCTTCGCCAAGCACCGCAGAGAGGAGGAGTACTTGGGAGAGGGGAGGGCTGCGCCCGTAACTCGTGTTTAGCTCCCATGCGCCCCCCACTATATATAGGGGTGGAGGGGCTGGTTTCTTGCCCTCCAAGTCCATTGGGGCGTTGGCCAAGGTGGGAGGAAAGAAATCCCATCATTTCCTTCCCCACCGATTGTTATCCCCCCTTTTTAGGGATCTTGATGATCTTATTCCTTCTAAGGGGGGATCTTGGTGCGCCTTGACCAGGGGTGTGGGGCCTTTCCCCCACTACCCACGTTCATGTGGGTCCCCCATGCAGGTGGGCCCCACTCCGAACCTTCTAGAACCTTCCGGTACAATACCGAAAAATCCCAAACTTTTCCGGTGACCAAAACAGACTTCCCATATATAAATCTTTACCTCCGGACCATTCCGAACTCCTCGTGACGTCCGGGATCTCATCCGGACTCAACAACATTCGGTAACCACATACAAACTTCCTTTATAACCCTAGCGCCATCGAACCTTAAGTGTGTAGACCCTACGGGTTCGGAGGCATGTAGACATGACCGAGACGTTCTCCGGTCAATAACCAACAGCGGATCTGGATACCCATGTTGGCTCCTACATGTTCCACGATGATCTCATCGATGAACCACGATGTCAAGGACTTAGTCGATCCCGTATACAATTCCCTTTGTCTAACGGTATTGTACTTGCCCGAGATTCGATCGTCGGTATACCGATATCTTGTTCAATCTCGCTATCGGCAAGTCTCTTTACTCGTTCCGTAACACATCATCCCGTGATCAACCCCTTGGTCACATTGTGCACATTATGATGATGTCCTACCGAGTGGGCCCAGAGATACCTCTCCGTTTACAGAGTGACAAATCCAGCCTCGATCCGTGTCAACCCAATGACACTTTCGGAGATACCGTAGTGCACCTTTATAGTCACCCGATTACGTTGTGACGCTTGATACACCCAAAGCACTCCTACGGTATCCGGGAGTTACACGATCTCATGGTCTAAGGAAGAGATACTTGACATTGGAAAAGCTCTAGCAAACGAACTACACGATCTTTGTGCTATGCTTAGGATTGTCTTGTCCATCACATCATTCTCCTAATGATGTGATCCCGTTATCAACGACATCCAATGTCCATAGTCAGAAACCATGACTATCTGCTGATCACAACGAGCTAGTCAACTAGAGGCTTACTAGGACATATTGTGGTCTATGTATTCACACGTGTATTACGATTTCCGGATAATACAGTTATAGCATGAATAAAAGACAATTATCATGAACAAGGAAATATAATAATACTTTTATTATTGCCTCTAGGGCATATTTCCAACAGGATGGAGCTGCAGAAAAGGGTCAGAATCAGAGATCACGAACCAGTCGACTAAAGACGGAATTAAGAGCATAGTACCAAGATTGGAAGTTGCTGCGTCCTCCATCTCATGGTCTTCAGCCTTGCCTGAAGTCTTAGAAGTTGCAGCACTGAAGTTTCAAAGAATCAGTCAAACTAGCTCAAGTATCAACCAGAGATAAAACTTGTACAAAACAAGGAGACTTAAGTAACATGTTTACCCTGATATGGTGGGGATGGACACCTTCATCTTTGGCAGGAGCTTGGTGGGCTTCGATGGAGCTACCTTCGACTGTTTCGGCGCCTTCTCAGTCGGCGCCGGAGAAGCGGTCCGAGGGCGTTTTGTCGACTGCGGCGCAGTCGCAAACCCTTACCGCGTTCAGTCGCGGGGTCGTGGACAAGTTTCGACCGCCTTTCCGAGCGCGGTGGTGCAACCTCCTCTTCCTCCTCTTCTTCATCCTCGTCATCATCGTCGTCATCGTCGTCATCTTCGGCAGCGTCTGAGTCCCACTCCTCCTGACTCTCGCCTCGCTGGTCTTCTCCTCCTCGCCGGAGGCCGAGCTCCATTGGGCATCGAGTACAGCTCGGTGAGGGCCTGAAAGACGTCAAGCCAGAGATCAATCGACCAGCCTACAGAGCATACAGAAACAAACACAACAGATATACAATGGAAGACAGAGCAGAAGTACCTTTTCTGGGACGCTGTGGTGGTTGAGTGGAGGAATCCTCCTGGATCCACGGGGATTATCCTTGTTCCCAGTGACCGTGGTCATCCACCTTTCCACCGTGGCGTCGTCAACTGCCTCCGGGTGGACCCGAGTCTCGTCTTCAGTTCCGCAGTACAACCACATGCAATGGCTCCGGAACTGTAGGGGCTGAATTCGTCGCTGGAGGAAGACTTCCAGAAGGTCCATGCCAGTAACACCGTCCCGAACCAACTGCACCACGCGATCCATCAACATCTTCACGTCAGCTCTCTCCTCTGGAATCACCTTCAGAGAGGAGGGCTTGTTCACTCGGTCCATGGTGAATGGCGGGAGTCCACTGATCGTCTGGCGCCGACTCGTTCTTCTTGCAGAGAACCAGTCGACCGCCACCTCGACCGACTCAGGGAATGTCATGGCTGGGAAGGTGCTCTTGTTCCTCACTTGAATCCCCAGGCCCCCGCACATTTGGACAACTTGAGTTTTCTCATCGCCTGGACTCGCTTTCTTCACGGTCTGACGTGAAGATGTGCTTGAACAAGCCCCAGTGCGGTCGATAGCCCAAGAAATTTTCACACATAGATACAAACGCAGCAAGATACGCGATGGAGTTCGGGGTGAAATGGTGGAGTTGGGCTCCAAAGAAGTTCAAAAAACCACGAAAGAAAACACTTGGTGGCAGAGAAAATCCGCGATCGACATGGGTGGCCAGGAGCACGCACTCACCCTCTTCCGGCTGAGGTTGCCACTCTTTCCCTGGGAGCCTTGCGGCGCCGTGGGGGATCAGCCCGTCGTCGGCCATGTCGAGGAGATCCTTCTCCCTGATGGTCGACGGGATCCAATCTCCCTGGACCCAGCCCTTCGGCAGGCGAGATCTAGAGGAAGACCCGCCGCGGCTGGTGGATCTCCCCTTCGCCTTCTCCGCCGCCGACGCCTTCTTTGCGTGCTCCAGCACCGCCGTCTTGTCCTTGACCATGGCTGCCGGTGAGATGCGCGAGGAGGAGTTTTGCGGAGGAGAAAACAGCTGCGTTGGGCTGAGACGAGGAGAGCGGAGAAGAAAGAATGAAGCACTGTTCAGAAAACCCTCGCTGGCCGCATTTATAACATCCCTTCCGAGTGGATGACAGGTGGACCCGGTCAATCTAATCATATCCCGAAACAGTTGCATTGACACGATACGTGGCGGAAAAAGCGGCGCGGAGATCGAGGCGTCTATGTCCTGTCCCGCCCGAAGGCCGGTTCGTTTCGGCCAAGGCTTCCCCAAATTTCAGATCCGTGGAATCATGGCGAGCGCAGATCGGTCTGTCAGCGCAAGATTTCTGCGATCCGCCGCCGAACCGCGAAGTCTAAAAGATCACTCGACGAAAGACAAGAATGGATCGAGTCGACTGAAGAAAAGTTGTTCGTTATCAACAAAGAAGATCTTGGTCACGAACGACGCATAACCAGTGTACCCAAAATCAATCGGTAACGGCATCAACTCCTTCCTCATTCAAGCCTCAATCCATTCGGGGGCTAATGATGGATTCATGTACCTAGGGTAGGGTCATAGGCCTGACCTAAATGTCCTACCCAAGGGCACCCTTAGAAGAGATTACCTTCCAGTCGACCAACAAGGAACCCACTCGACTGACTAGAAGGACTCGACCATGGAGACTCACTCGACCATGAAGATACACTCGACCACCAGAAGGTCAGAAGGCACTCTGCACTGCAACGGCCTGTAATTGAATAGACTTAATGATAGTTAAGGCACTTTATGTGGAGCGTTACCAAGAACGCCTGCACTTAATGTACTTTAAACCCTCCATTACGTAATGGCAGGGTCTGGCAAGACTATATAAGCCACCCCTCCACAGTGTAAGGGTTCGCACTCTTGTAACACCTATACACATAATCTACTCAACCGCCTCAGGGTACCGAGACGTAGGGCTTTCACTTCCTCCGAGAAGGGCCTGAACTCGTACATCGCTTGTGTTTACAACCTCTCCATAGCTAGGACCTTGCCTCTCCATACCTACCCCCACTCTACTGTCAGACTTAGAACCACGACAACTCCTTCTCTAGAAAGGACACGTTCTGAGCAACAAAGTTTTTTCCTTCGGATCTGTGGTAGAAGGTGATACGTCTCCAACGTATCTATAATTTTGATTGTTCCATGCTGTTATATTATCATTCTTGGATGTTTTACAATCATTTTATACCATTTTTTGGTACTAACCTATTGACATAGTGCCTAGTGCCAATTGCTATTTTCTGCATGTTTTTTACATCGCATGAAATCAATACCAAACGGAGTCCAAACGAACTGAAACTTTTTGAGGATTTTTTTGGGCCAGAAGACATCCAGTGGGCCAGAAAAGCACCTAGGGGTGCTTCGAGGGGAGCACAACCCAGCAGGGCGCGCCTGGGGGTCCAGGCACGCCCTGGTGGGTTGTGCCCACCTTGGGTGTCCCCTGAACCGCCTCTTTGCTCTATAAATACCCCAATATTCCAGAAACCCTAGGGGAGTCGACAAAAATCAATTCCAGGCTGCAGAGTCCGGAAACACCAGATCCAATCTAGGCACCATCATGTAGGGGTTCACCACTTCCATTGGTGCCTCTCCGATGATGCGTGAGTAGTTCTTTGTAGACCTACGGGTCCGTAGTTAGTAGCTAGATGGCTTCCTCTCTCTCTTGATTATCAATACGATGGTCTCTTGGAGATCCATATGATGTAAGTCTTTTTGCGGTGTGTTTGTTGGGATCCGATGAACTTTGAGTCTATGATCAGATATATGTTTTTATCCATGAAAGTTATTTGAGTCTTATTTGATCTCTTATATGTGTGATTGATTATAGCCTCGTATTTCTTCTCAGATATTTGGCTTTTGTTTGGCCAACTTGATCTATTTATCTTGCAATGGGAAGAGGTGCTTTGTGATGGGTTCGATCTTACGGTGCTTGATCCCAGTGACAAAAAGGGAAACGACACGTATGTATCATTGCTATTAAGGATAACAAGATGGGGTCTATTTCTACATAAATAGACCTTGTCTACATCATATCATCGTTCTTATTACATCACTCCTTTTTCCATGAACTTAATACACTAGATGCATGTTGGATAGCGGTCGATGTGTGGAGTAATAGTAGTAGATGCAGGCAGGAGTCGGTCTACTAATCTTGGACGTGATGCCTATATAATGATCATTGCCTGGATATCGTCATGATTATGTGAAGTTCTATCAGTTGCCCAACAGTAATTGTTTTCCCACCGTTTGCTATTTTTCTCGAGAGAAGCCACTAGTGAAACCTACGGCCCCCGGGTCTCTTTTCATCATATTTTCCTTTGCGATCTATTTTCCTTCTCTTTTATTTTTAGATCTATTAAACCAAACTACAAAAATACCTTGCTGCAATTTATTTTTTCCGCGATCTATTTATCCTATCTACCACTTTTATGTCACGTTATCTTGCCTACTTGAGGCGCCGTACCCGAAAGGGATTGACAACCCCTTTAACACGTCGGGTTGCGAGTATTTGTTATTTGTGTGCAGGGGCTGTTTACGTGGTGTTAGGAGGTTCTCCTACTGGTTCGATAACCTTGGTCTCATCATTGAGGAAAATACCTAGCATCGCTATACTGCATCATCCCTTCCTCTTTGGGGAAATACCGACGTAGTTCTAGCAGACATCAAAAGGAATTTCTGGCGCCGTTGCCGGGGAGGATCTTCAACATCAACCAGGTTCCTAATCCCAAATCTCATCTCCTCACAATTTACATTATTTTTCATTTGCCTCTCGTTTTCCTCTCACCCACTTCACAAAAAATTGCCATTTTGTTCGCCCTCTTTTTCGTTCGCCGTTTTCTCGACACATCTCTTATTTGCTTGAACTCGTCACCATGAGTGACTTTGGTACGGCAGAAACAGATGATGGCCTAACTCCTAAAATGGAGCGTATGGGTAATCTGGATGCCAAAACTTTTGTCTTGGGGCAAGGGAATTTTATGGGAAAACAACATATTCAAGAATTTTTCAATTGTGTGGAGAAACTAAGTCTTGATGATATTCCTATACTTAAAAGGACTAAATCTTATGCAGAAGCTATTTTGACACTTGTTTTGAAACTTTAAACTAGATTTATTCGTACTCATCCCACCTTGCAAAGATTGTACTATGAGTTGCCGTTATAAAGAATCCTAAAGATAAAAAAGTTGGCCACTCTTGTTTTGATGAATGAATTTGACAACATAATACGGGAAGCTAGGGAAATCTTTGATTTTTATGGCATGAATCGTGAAAAACCCGTGATTGATGAAATTCTTTATAATAGTGATTATGCTTTGAGACATTTGCTTGGTGATAACCAAATCTTTGATGATAATCTTAAAAAGCAAGTCCCCGTTTTAGATATGATCCAACAAGTTTTTAACGATGTTAATCAACACTATTCTTGGATCACTGCCGGAAATCAAAAGGGTTATGATAAAAAGCAACTTGATAGTGCTAAGGTTTCCATGGATAATGTGTTTTATATTTTATTTACAAAACCTGCCGACACAAATACCTCCAAGGAAAACAAGGATAAAGATGACAAAACTTAGATCCTACGCGTTATGCCTAGCTAGGGGCGTAAAACGATAGCGCTCGTTGGGAGGCAACCCAACTTGTATCTTTTTGTTTTTTTGGTTTTCTTTCTGTTTTTAATAAAATACCCAACTATACCTCATGTTAGATGTGTTTTTATGGTCAAATTAGTGTTTGTGCCAAGCAAGGCCTTTGGATTGATTTGGGTAAAAGTTAATTTGATCTTGCTGAAAAACAGAAACTTATGCATTCACGAACATAGTTTTAGTAAATCACAGAAACGTGATTTTGAGTTAATTATTTTTGAAAAAGATTAGTATACAAATTACTCAGGTTTTCCTAATTTCTGAAGATTTTTGGAGTTACGTAAGTATTCGAAATAGTCAGATTGCTACAGACTGTTCTGTTTTTGACAGATTCTGTTTTCTTTGTGTTGTGTGCTTGTTTTGATGATTCTATGGTTTTCTTTGACGAGTATTTGCCATATAAAAGTTGGAATACAGTAGATATAATGCAAAAAAATTATGTATAGGTTTGCAACAGTACTTATAGTAGTGGTTTCCTTTCTTATACTAACGGATCTCATGAAGGTTTTGTTGAGTTTTGTGTGATTGAAGTGTTGAAGTTTTGGGTGATCTTACGATGGATGAAGGAATAAGGATTAGCAAAAGGCTAATATTGAGGATGCCTGAGGCACCCCAAGATAATATTCAAGAAGTAGCAAGCAACTAAGCTTGGGGATGCCCCCGAGTGGCATCCCCGCTTTCTTCTAACAACCGTCGGTATTTTACTCAAAGCTATATTTTTATTCGTCACATGTTATGACTTTTGCTTGGAGTGTCTTGTATGATATGAGTCTTTGCTTGTTTTGCTTTGTGTTTTAAGTGTTGAATCCTTGCTGAACACACCTATTTGAGAGAGCCAAAATTATGTTATGCTTGCTCCTATGCTTCACTTAAATTTTTAGAGCCATGGATTTGCTCTTGTGCTTCACTTATATCTTTTTGAGCACGGTGTGCTTTGTTATTTTTGAAGAAATTCTCTCATGCTTCACTTAGATTTATTTGGGAGTTAGTAAATTTTTTAGAAATTCTCTCTTGCTTCACTTAGATTATTTTGAGAGAAAATAAATATTATGCTCATGTTCTTCACTTATATTTGTTTGAGCTTATCAAAAGCAACATATGAAAATAGTCCCAAAGTGATAGATATCCATGGAGGATATAATAAAAACTTTCATGAAGATCATTGGACAAAATAAACTTGATTCTTAGTAATGGTTTTGAGATATGACGATATGATATATGAGTCATGTTGATAAGTAATTGTGCTTTAGTAAGAATATTGATGTTAAGGTCTGTGATTCCCTATGCAAGCACGAAAGTCAATAGTTATGCAATGAAATTTATATCCTACTTGTGGTGCATTATTTGGTGTTACTTATGCTTTTGCTTGGGTACAAGATTTTTTTTGCTTTTTGATTCGTTGCTCCTCAATTTTTTTGCTAGCATTCATTTTGCACTAAGTATGATCACTACTTGTGCATCCAAAACCATTTAAACCAGTTTTGCCATATGAGTCCACTATATCTACCTATATGAGGTATTTCCATGCCGTTCTAAGCAAATTTGCATGTGCCATCTCTAATTTTCAAAATAAATTTCTCTGTTGTGTGCTCTACCGCTCACGAGGCGGTGAGGGGTGGCAAATATTTTCCATGCTAGATGTGTTATTCTGACGATGAATGTTTATTCACTTGTCATTGCACATGAGTATGGCAAAGGTATTAGGGATGCCCAGTCCCGAAATGAAAAATGAATTTACTTTATGATGTAAAATAATAAATTCCTTGGAAAGTGTTGGTATGGAGGGCAACTGTGGATTCAGCTAGCCATGGAAAGTGAAAGTAATGGTGGAAAAAGGAATAAAGTTTATTTTCTGTTTGGGAACCGCCTATGATGTATCTACCATGGAAAGTGTTGGGAGCTCTAAGTCATTTTCGTTGGTGGGAAAAGTATGCCTCTCAAAAATGTTTTTATCTCTCAATTTAAGCTTTGAACTGTGGCACCTCTACAAATCCCTACTTCCCTCCGCGAAGGGCCTTTCTTTTACTTATGCAATTTTTATTTTGAATTTGAGTCTCCACCTTCTCTTATAAAGTACTAACTAAGGGGCACTATGATCGTATTTGTGCATTGGGTGTAGCTAATATTCGAGTGTGTTTCATGAATGGATCAATGATTGAGCATAATGGACTAGGGATAACTTGCTTTAGTGTTGATATTTTGAAAGACATGGTTGCTTGTTGGTATGCTTGAGTATTAAAGCCTTCATGTCAAAACTAGACTATTGCTTCGAATCATATAAAAGTCCAAATGTCCATGCTATAAAGAAAAGAAATGTGATGACCATGTTAGGCATCATTCCACGTCAAAAATTCTGTTTTTACCATTTACCTACTCGAGGACGAGCAGGAATTAAGATTGGGGATGCTGATACGTCTCCAACATATCTATAATTTTTGATTGTTCAATGCAGTTATATTATCATTCTTGGATGGTTTACAATCATTTTATATCATTTTTTGGAACTATCCTATTGACATAGTGCCTAGTGCCAGTTGCTACTTTCTGCATGTTTTTTACATCGCAGGAAATCGATACCAAACGGAGTCCAAACGCAAATGAAAGTTTTTGAGGATTTTTTTTGGAGCCAGAAGACATCCAGTGGGCCAGGAAAGCACTTGGGGTGCTCTGAGGGGAGCACAACCCACCAGGCGGCCCAGGCGCGCCCTGGTGGGTCGTGCCCACCTCGGGTGCCCCCTGAACCGCCTCTTTGCTCTATAAATACCCCAATATTCCAGAAACCCTAGGGGAGTCGACGAAAATTAATTCCACCCGCCGCAGAGTCCAGAAACACCAGATCCAATCAAGATACCATCACGGAGGGGTTCACCACTTCCGTAGTTAGTAGCTAGATGGCTTCCTCTCTCTCTCTCTCTCTCTCTCTCGATTATCAATACAATGGTCTCTTGGAGATCCATATGATGTAAGTCTTTTTGCGGTGTGTTTGTTGGGATCCGATGAACTTTGAGTTTATGATCAGACCTATGTTTTTATCCATGAAAGTTATTTGAGTCTTCTTTGATCTCTTATATGCGTGATTGATTATAGCCTCGCATTTCTTCTTTGATATTAGGCTTTTGTTTGGCCAACTTGATCTATTTATCTTGGAATGGGAAGAGGTGCTTTGTGATGGGTTCGATCTTACGGTGCTTGATCCCAGTGACAGAAAGGTAAACGACACGTTTGTATGCTATTAAGGATAACAAGATGGGGTCTATTTCTACACAAAAAGATCTTGTCTACATCTTGTCATTGTTCTTATTGCATTACTCCATTTTTCCATGAACTTAATATACACTAGATGCATGCTGGATAGTGGTCGCTATGTGGAGTAATAGTAGTAGATGCAGGCAGGAGTCGGTCTACTAATCTTGGACGTGATGCCTATATAATGATTGATACATCTCCAACGTATCTATAATTTATGAAGCATTCATGCTATTGTCTTATCTATTTTGGATGTCTATGGGCTTTACTAAGCAATTTTATATTATTTCTGGGACTAACCAATTAACCGGAGGCCCAGCCCGTATTGCTGTTTTCTTGCCTATTTCAATGTTTCGAAGAAAAGGAATATCAAACGGAGTCCAAACGGAATGAAACCTTCGGGAGTGTGATTTTTGGAACGAACGTGATCCAGGATACGTGGAGCTGAAGTCAGGGAAGCTTCGGAGGCCACGAGGCAGGGGGCGCGGCCACCCCCCGGGCGCGCCTGATACGTCCATTTTGCATCATGCTTTTATATCGATATTTATCGCATTATGGGCTGTTATTTCACGATATGTCACAATACTTATGGCTATTCTATCTTATCTTACAAGGTTTACCATGAAGAGGGGGAATGCCTTGGAACTGGAATTCGGCCGAAAAGGAGCAAATATTGGAGACCTATTCTGCGTAACTCCAAAAGTCCTGAAACTCCACGGAATATCTTAAAATAAATGAAGAAAAATCGTCGCCAAAGATGAAGGCCAGGGGGCTCACACCCTGCTCACGAGGGTGGGGGGCGCGCCCCTTCCCCCTAAGTGCGCCCCCTACCTCGTGGGCCCCCTGGTGGCTCTCCGACACCCATCTTCTCCTATATGAAGTCTTTCGATGAGAAAAAAATCATAAGCAACCATTCGGGACGAGACTCCGCTGCCACGAGGCGGAACCTTGGCGGAACCAATCTAGGGCTCCGGCAGAGCTGTTCTGCCGGGGACACTTCCCTCCGGGAGGGGGAAATCATCGTCATCATCATCACCAACACTCCTCTCATCGGGAGAGGGCAATCTCCATCATCATCTTCACCAGCACCATCTCATCTCCAAACCCTAGTTCATCTCTTGTATCCAATTCTTGTCTCCAAGTCCGGGATTGGTGCTAGTAGGTTGCTAGTAGTGTTGATTACTCCTTGTAGTTGATGCTAGTTGGTTTACTTGGTGGAAGATCATATGCTCAGATCCTTTATGCATATTATTACTCCTCTGATTATGAATATGAATATGCTTTGTGAGTAGTTACGTTTGTTCCTGAGGACAAGGGAGAAGTCTTGCTATTAGTAGTCATGTGAATTTGGTATCGTTTGATATTTTGATGAGATGTATGTTGTCTAACCTCTAGTTGTGTTATATGAACGTCGACTACATAACACTTCACCATTATTTGGGCCTAGAGGAAGGCATTGGGAAGTAATAAGTAGATGATGGGTTGCTAGAGTGACAAAAGCTTGAACCCTAGTTTATGCGTTGCTTCGTAAGGGGCTGATTTGGATCCATATGTTTCATGCTATTGTTAGGTTTACCTTAATACTTTTGTTGTAGTTGCGGATGCTTGCAATAGAGGTTAATCGTAAGTGGGATGCTTGTTCAAGTAAGAACAACACCCAGGCACCGGTCCACCCACATATCAAATTATCAAAGTACCGGACGCGAATCATATGAGCGTGATGGAACCTAGCTTGACGATATTCCCATGTGTCCTTGGGAGCGCTTTTCCTATTATAAGAGTTTGTTCAGGCTTGTCCTTTGCTACAAAAGGATTGGTCCACCTTTCTGCACTTTATTTACTTTTGTTACTTGTTGCTCGTTACAATTTATTTTATCACAAAACTATCTGTTATCACTTATTTCAGTACTTGCAGAGAATACCTTGCTGAAAACCGCTTATCATTTCCTTCTGCTCCTCGTTGGGTTCGACACTCTTACTTATCGAAAGGACTACAATAGATCCCCTATACTTGTGGGTCATCAAGACTCTTTTCTGGCGCCGTTGCCGGGGAGTGTAGCGCCTTTGGTAAGTGGAATTTGGTAAGGAAAAATTTATATAGTGTGCTGAAATTTTCTGTCACTTGTTACTATGGAAAGTGAATCTCTGAGGGGCTTATTCGGGGTATCTTCACCCCGTCCAGTAGAGCAAAGAGTTGCTCCTCAACCTACTGAACCTATTGAAAATGAAACTCCTTTTGAATTTCCTTCGGGTATTATGGAAAAACTGCTGGCTAATACTTTTACAGGAGATGGGACAAAGCATCCCGACGAGCATCTACGCTATGTGGATGATATTTGTGGATTATTTAAGCTTGCAGGTATACCCGATGATGTTGTTAAGAAGAAGGCTTTCCCTTTATCTTTGGAGGGAGACACATTGACATGGTATAGGCTATGTGATGATACGAGATCATGGAACTATAAAAGAGTGATATTGGAATTTCATCAAAAGTATTACCCTATGCATCTTGTTCATCGTGATCGCAATTATATATATAATTTTGGCCTCATGAAGGAGAAAGCATCGCTCAAGCTTGGGGGAGGCTTAAATCAATGTTATATTCATGCCCCAATCATGAGCTTCCAAGAGAAATAATTATGCAAAGTTTTTATGCTCGGCTTTCTCATAATAATCAAACCATGCTCGATACTTCTTGTGCTGGCTCCTTTATGATGAAGACTATTGAATTCAGATGGAATTTATTGGATAGAATTAAACGCAACTCAAGATTGGGACCTCGATGAAGGTAAGGAGTCGTATGACACCTAAGTTTGATAGTGTTAAATCTTTTATGGATACCGATATTTTCCGTAAGTTTAGCACTAAATATGGACTTGACTCGAGATAGTAGCTTCTTTCGTAAATCTTTTGCTACTTATGTTGATCTCCCCAAGGAGAAGTGGTTTAAATATCATCCTCCCATAGAAGTAAAAGTAGCTGCACCTATTAAAGTTGAAGAAGAGACTATCACTTATAATGATCCTATTGTTCCCACCTCTTATGTTGAGAAACCACCTTTCCCTGTTAGAGTAAAGGATCATGCTAAAGCTTCAATTGTTGTTCGTAAAAGCAATACTAGAACTTATACACCTCCTGAGCAAGTCAAAGTAGAACCTAATATTGCTATTGTTAAAGATCTCTTGTCTCATAATATTGATGGGCATGTCATTCAATTCTCTGGTGAAACAGCTAGAATTGCTAAACCCTGTGATAGAGATAAACATAGACCTGTGGTACTCGCGTGCCTGTTATTTCTATTAAAATAGGAGATCATTGTTATCATGGCTTATGTGATATGGGTGCTAGTGCTAGTGTTATACCCGTTGACTTATATAAAGAAATTATGCATGATATCGCACCTGCTGAGTTAGAAGATATTGATGTTACAATTAAACTTGCCAATAGAGATACTATATCTGCAATGGGAATTATTAGAGATGTTGAAGTCTTGTGTGGAAAAACCAAATATCCCACTGATTTCCTTGTTCTTGCTTGTCCACAAGATAGCTTTTGTCCCATTATTTTTGGTAGACCCTTCTTGAATACTGTTAATGCTACGATAGACCGCAAAAAGAATGTTGTTACTGTTGGCTTGGATGATATGGTTCATGAGTTTAATTTCTCTAAATTTAGTTAATAACATCGTGAGGAAGAATTGCCTAGTAAGGCTGAAATTATTGGTCTTGCTTCTATTGCCGTACCTCCTAGTGATCCTTTAGAACACTATTTGCTAGACCATGAAAATTAGATGTTCATGAATGAAAGAAGGGAAATAGATGAAGTATTCTTTAAACAGGAACCTATTCTGCAACACAATTTGCCTATTGAAATCCTAGGGGATCCTCCTCCACCCAAGGGTTATCCCGTGTTTGAGCTCAAACCGTTGCCTGATAATCTTAAATATGCTTATCTTCATGAAAAGAAAATATATCATGTTATTATTAGTGCTAACCTTTCAGAGCAAGAAGAAGAAAGATTATTGAAAACTCTGAAGAAGCACCATACCGCTATTGGATATACTCTTGATGATCTTAAGGGCATTAGTCCCACTCTATGTCAACATAAAATAAATTTGGAAGCGGATGCCAAACCAGTTCGTGATCCTCAACGACGTTTGAATCCTAAAATGAAAGAAGTGGTAAGAAAAGAAATACTCAAGCTTCTGGAGGAAGGTATAATTTATCCCGTTGCTGATAGTCAGTGGGTAAGTCCTGTCCATTGTGTCCCTAAGAAGGGAGGTATTACTGTTGGCCCTAATGATAAAGATGAATTGATCCCCCAAAGAATTATCACAGGTTATAGGATGGTAATTGATTTCCGCAAGTTAAATAAAGCTACTAAGAAAGATCATTACCCCTTACCTTTTATTGATCAAATGCTAGAAAGATTATGCAAACATACACATTATTGCTTTCTAGATGGTTATTCTGGTTTCTCTCAAATTCCTGTGTCGGCTAAAGATCAATCAAAGACTACTTTTACATGTCCTTTTGGTACTTTTGCTTATAGACGTATGCCTTTTGGTTTATGTAATGCACTGCTACCTTTCAAAGATGCATGATGGCTATATTCTCGATTTTTGTGAAAAGATTTGTGAGGTTTTCATGGATGACTTTTCCGTCTATGGTTCCTCTTTTGATGATTGCTTGAGCAATCTTGATCGAGTTTTGCAGAGATGTGAAGAAACTAATCTTGTCTTGAATTGGGAAAAGTGCCACTTTATGGTTAATGAAGGTATTGTCTTGGGGCACAAAGTTTCTGAAAGAGGTATTGAAGTTGATAAAGCCAAGGTTGATGCTATTGAAAAGATGCCATGTCCCAAGGACATCAAAGGTATAAGAAGTTTCCTTGGTCACGCTGGATTTTATAGGAGGTTCATTAAGGACTTCTCAAAAATCTCTCATCCTCTGACTAATTTATTACAGAAAGATGTACCATTTGTCTTTGATGATGATTGTGTAGAAGCATTTGAAATACTTAAGAAAGCATTAGTCTCTGCACCTATTGTTCAGCCACCTGATTGGAATTTACCCTTTGAAATCATGTGTGATGCTAGTGATTATGTTGTAGGTGCTGTTCTAGGGCAAAGAGTTGATAAGAAATTAAATGTTATCCATTATGCTAGTAAGACTCTAGACAATGCTCAAAGAACTTATGCTACTACTGAAAAGGAACTCTTAGCAGTTGTGTTTGCCTGTGATAAGTTCAGACCCTATATTGTTGATTCTAAAGTAACTATTCACACCGATCATGCTGCTATTAAATATCTTATGGAAAATAAAGATGCTAAACCTTGACTTATTAGATGGGTTCTCTTGCTGCAAGAATTTGATTTGCATATTGTTGATAGAAAAGGAGCTGAGAACCCCATGCATAACTTATCTAGGTTAGAGAATGTTCTTGATGACCCACTACCTATTGATGATAGCTTTCCGATGAACAACTAAATGTCATAAGCACTTCTCGTAGCACTCCATGGTATGCTGATTATGCTAATTATATTGTTGCTAAATTTATACCACCTAGCTTCACATACCAACAAAAGAAAAGTTCTTTTATGATTTGAGACATTACTTTTGGGATGATCCACATCTTTATAAAGAAGGAGTAGATGGTGTTATTAGACGTTGTGTACCTGAGCATGAACAGGAACAGATCCTATGCAAGTGTCACTCCGAAGCTTATGGAGGACACCACGCTGGAGATAGAACTGCACATAAGGTATTGCAATCTGGTTTTTATTGGCCTACTCTCTTCAAGGATGCCCGTAAGTTTGTTTTGTCTTGTGATGAATGTCAAAGAATTGGTAATATTAGTAGACATCAAGAAATGCCTATGAATTATTCACTTGTTATTGAACCATTTGATGTTTGGGGCTTTGATTATATGGGACCTTTTCCTGCCTCTAATGGATATACACATATTTTAGTTGTTGTTGATTACCTTACTAAGTGGGTAGAAGCTATTCCAACTAGTAGTGCTGATCATAACACTTCTATTAAAATGCTTAAGGAAGTTATTTTTCCGAGGTTTGGAGTCCCTAGATATTTAATGACTGATGGTGGTTCACACTTTTTTCATGGTGCTTTCCGTAAAATGCTTGCTAAATATGACGTTAATCATAGAATTGCATCTCCATATCACCCGCAGTCTAGTGGTCAAGTAGAATTGAGTAATAGAGAGCTCAAATTAATTTTGCAAAAGACTATTAATAGGTCTAGAAAGAATTCGTCCAAGAAACTTGATGATGCGTTATGGGCCTATAGAACTGCATATAAGAATCCTATGGGTATGTCTCCATATAAAATGGTTTATGGAAAAGCATGTCACTTACCTCTCGAATTAGAACATAAGGCATATTGGGCTATTAAAGAGCTCAACTATGATTTCAAACTTGCCGGTGAGAAGAGGTTATTTGATATTAGCTTACTTGATGAATGGAACCCAAGCCTATGAAAATGCCAGGTTATTTAAAGAAAAAGTTAAAATATGGCATGACAAAAGGATACAAAAGCGTGAGCTTAATGTAGGTGATTATGTATTACTATATAACTCTCATTTAAGATTTTTTGCAGGAAAACTTCTCTCCAAATGGGAAGGTCCTTACGTTATCGAGGAGGTCTATCGTTCTGGTGCCATAAAAATCAACAACTCTGCAGCACAAACCAAGGTGGTAAACGGTCGAGAATCAAACATTATATCTCGTAATCCCATAAATGTTGAAACCAATATTATTGAAACCGTAACCCCGGAGGAATACATAAGGGACACTTTCCAGAAGACTCTGAAAAGGAATAGGTATGTGGTATGGTAAGTAAACCGACCCCAAAACAATTTTTAAAGCAATATTTCTCCGTTTTGGAATATTTAGAAAAATAGAAAAATAAGTAGCAGTCCGGGGAGGACACGAGGCCTCCATGAGGGTGGAGGGCGCGCCCCCCCTACCTCGTGAGCACCTCGTGTGCCCTCTGGACTCTGTTTTATTGCACGATACATATTTTGGTCGGTAAAAATTCATTATATATTCTCCCAAAGGTTTTGACGACCGTATCATGCAAATATCCTCTGTTTTCGTTTCGAACTGTTTCCGTTGCAGATTTGAGGATTCCGGAGACTTGATCATCCTTCTATGAGGGTGAGCCTATGCCATGGAAGGTGGACGACAAGCTTCCATCATCAACAACACCTCCACCGCCAACAACAAAGAAGGAGATATAATCACATGGGTATGGGCACTCCCGTTGGCAACTGCCAAGCTTGGGGGACGTGCCCCGGTATCGTATCACCATCACAACTCCTATCTTTACCATTTTTCTTAGTTCGATCCTATTAGTAGTATCTTGATTTAGAAGAATAAAGTCATGGCACGATCTAGTTTTGTGTTTTGCTTTATGATCCCTCTATGCAATCGAGTCCGTGAGCTATATATAATAAAGATTAGTGTTGAGTCAAGGGCTTGATTACTTTGCCATGATCTTGGGTGAATAAAGAAAAGAATAAAAAGAAACAAAGAGTTCATATTGATCTTATTGAGAGTAATGACTTCACAAAAAAAGAGTATGATGATTGAAAGTTGTTGGGAGTTGGCAAATATAGCTTTGGTCATCGTTGCAATTAATATGAAGTAATAAGGAGAGAGAGGTTTACATATAGATATATTATCATTGACATCTTTTATGATTGGGGGCACTCATTAAAATATGACATGCTAATGAGTTGATGTTGGACAAGGAAGACAGCATAATGAGTTGTGTTTTCTTACATCTGAGATAAAGTATGTTGTCATGGTTCCTCTAACATGTGGAGCTTGCCTTTCCCCCTCATGCTAGCCAAATTCTCAGCACCAAGTAGAGATACTACTTGTGCTTCCAAATACCCTTAAACCAGTTTAGCCATGAGAGTCCACCATATCTACCTATGGATTGAGTAAGATCCTTCAAGTAAGTTGTCATCGGTGCAAGCAATAAAAATTGCTCTTTAAATATGCATGACTTATTAGTGCAGAGAAATAAGCTTTGTACGAACTTGTTGTGGACGCAATAAAAGCGATGGACTGCATAATAAAGGTTCACATACAAGGGGCAATATAAAGTTATGTTCTTTTGCATTAAGATTTTGTGCACCCAACCATAAAAGGGCATGGCATCCTCTGCTTCCCTATGCGAAGGGCCTATCTTCTATTATTATCCTCTACTTTATGCAAGAGTCACGGTGATCTTCACCTTTCCTTTTTCATTTTATCCTTTGGCAAGCTCAGCATGTTGGAAAGAACATGATATATATATATATATCTAATTGGAGGTGGGGGAGCATGAATTATTATTGTTGACATTACCCTTGAGGTAAAAGGTTGTGGGGCAAAACTACAAGCCCCTATCTTTCTCTGTGTCCGGTTAAAACTCCATAACCACAAGTATTGCGTGAGTGTTAGCAATTATGAAGGACTAAGTGATAGTTGAGTATGTGGACTTGCTTTTAAGCTCTGACATAGACTCTTTCCGATGTTATGATAAATTGCAATTGCTTCAATGACTGAGGGTAAAATTTGTTGGTGCTCAATAAGGTTTATGATTCATACTTTGGCTTTGTGAAAAGATCATCACTTGAACATAAGTAATCATATGACAAATCTATATATGTTGTTGTTATGAAAATAATCATGATGCCTTCATGTCCAGTATTTTATTTTTATCGACGCTCTACTTCTAAACATGAGGACATATTTATTGTTATCGGCTTTTCGCTTGAGGACAAGCGAGGTCTAAGCTTGGGGAGTTGATACGTCCATTTTGCATCATGCTTTTATATCGATATTTATCGCATTATGGGTTGTTATTCCACGATATGTCACAATACTTATGGCTATTCTCTTATCTTACAGGTTTACCATGAAGAGGGGAATGCCGCAGCTGGAATCAGGGCCGAAAAGGAGCAAATATTGAGATCTATTCTCAAGAACTCCAAAAGTCTTGAAACTCCACGGAATATCTTAAAATAAATAAAGAAAAATCATCGCCAAAGATGAAGGCCAAGGGGCCCACACCCTGCTCACGAGGGTGGGGGTGCGCCCCTCCTCCCTGGGCACCCCCTACCTTGTGGCCCCCCTGGTGGCTCTCCGACGCCCATCTTCTCCTATATGAAGTCTTTCGATGAGAAAAAAATCATAAGCAACCTTTCGGGATGAGACTCCGACGCCACGAGGCGGAACCTTGGCGGAACCAATCTAGGGCTCCGGCAGAGCTGTTCTGCCGGGGACACTTCCCTTCGGGAGGGGGAAATCATCGTCATCATCATCACCAACGCTCCTCTCATCGGGAGAGGGCAATCTCCATCAACATCTTCACCAGCACCATCTCATCTCCAAACCCTAGTTCATCTCTTGTATCCAATTCTTGTCTCCAAGTCCGGGATTGGTGCTAGTAGGTTGCTAGTAGTGTTGATTACTCCTTGTAGTTGATGCTAGTTGGTTTACTTGGTGGAAGATTATATGTTCAGATCCTTTATGCATATTATTACTCCTCTGATTATGAACATGAATATGCTTTGTGAGTAGTTATGTTTGTTCCTGAGGACAAGGGAGAAGTCTTGCTATTAGTAGTCATGTGAATTTGGTATTCGTTCGATATTTCTATGAGATGTATGTTGTCTAACCTCTAGTGGTGTTATGTGAACGACGACTACATAACACTTCACCATTATTTGGGCCTAGAGGAAGGCATTGGGAAGTAATAAGTAGATGATGGGTTGCTAGAGTGACAGAAGCTTGAACCCTAGTTTATGTGTTGCTTCGTAAGGGGCTGATTTGGATCCCTATGTTTCATGCTATGGTTAGGTTTACCTTAATACTTTTGTTGTAGTTGCGGATGCTTGCAATAGAGGTTAATCGTAAGTGGGATGCTTGTTCAAGTAAGAACAGCACCCAAGAACCGGTCCACCCACATATCAAATTATCAAAGTACCGAACGCGAATCATATGAGCGTGATGGAACCTAGCTTGACGATATTCCCATGTGTCCTCGGGAGCGCTTATCCTATTATAAGAGTTTGTTCCGGCTTGTCCTTTGCTACAAAAGGATTGGGCCACCTTGCTGCACTTTATTTACTTTTGTTACTTGTTGCTCGTTACAATTTATCTTATCACAAAACTATCTGTTATCACTTATTTCAAGATTTGCATAGAATACCTTACTGAAAACCGCTTATCATTTCCTTCTGCTCCTCGTTGGGTTCGACACTCTTACTTATCGAAAGGACTACGATAGATCCCCTATACTTGTGGGTCATCAGCGCCCTCCACCCTCGTGGCTCCCCCGACCGACTTCTTTCGCCTATATAAGTCCATATACCCTAAAAACTTCGGAGACAACAATAGATCGGGATTTCTGCCGCCGCAAGCCTCTGTAGCCACCAAAAACCTCTTGGGAGCCTGTTCCGGCACCCTGCCGGAGGGGGGAACCCATCACCGGTGGCCATATACAACATCCCGACGCTCTCCATGACGAGGAGGGAGTAGTTCACCCTCGGGGCTGAGGGTATGTACCAGTAGCTATGTGTTTGATCTCTCCCTCTCATGTTGTTGATTTGGCAGGATCTTGATGTATTGCAAGCTTTTCTATTATAGTTGGATCTTATGATGTTTCTCCCCCACTACTCTCTTGTGATGAATTGAGTTTTCCCCTTGAAGTTGTCTTGTTGGATTGAGTCTTTAAGGATTTGAGAACACTTGATGTATGTCTTGTCGTGCTTATCTGTGGTGACAATGCGATATTCACGTGATCTACTTGATGTATGTTTTGGTGATCAACTTGCGAGTTCAATGAACTTATGCATAGGGGTTGGCACACGTTTTTGTCTTGACTCTCCGGTAGAAACTTTGGGGCACTCTTTGAAGTACTTTGTGTTGGTTGAATAGATGAATCTGAGATTGTGTGATGCGTATCTTATAATCATGCCCACGGATACTTGAGGTGACATTGGAGTATCTAGGTGACATTAGGGTTTTGGTTGATTTGTGTCTTAAGGTGTTATTCTAGTACGAACTCTATGATAGATCGAATGGAAAGAATAGCTTCGTGTTATTTTACTACGAACTCTTGAATAGATTGATCAGAAAGGATAACTTTGAGGTGGTTTCGTACCCTACCAGAATCTCTTCCTTTGTTCTCCTCTATTAGTGGCTTTGGAGTGACTCTTTGTTGCATGTTGAGGGATAGTTATATGATCCAATGATGTTATTATTGTTGAGAGAACTTGCACTAGTGAAAGTATGAACCCTAGGCCTTGTTTCCTAGCATTGCAATACCGTTTGTGCTCACTTTTATCATTAGTTACCTTGCTGTTTTTATATTTTTAGATTACAATAACATATATCTACCATCCATATTGCACTTGTATCACTATCTCTTCGCCGAACTAGTGCACCTATACAATTTACCATTGTATTGGGTGTGTTGGGGACACAAGAGACTCTTTGTTATTTGGCTGCAGGGTTGTTTGAGAGAGACCATCCTCATACTACGCCTCGCACGGATTGATAAACCTTAGGTCATCCACTTGAGGGAAATTTTCTACTGTCCTACAAACCTCTGCACTTGGAGGCCCAACAACATCTACAAGGAGAAGGTTGCATAGTAGACATCAAGCTCTTTTCTGGCGCCATTGCCGGGGAGGTGAGTGCTTGAAGGTATATCTTTAGATCTCGCAATTGAATCTTTTAGTTTCTTGTTTTTTCACTAGTTTAGTTGATAAAAGAAAACTACAAAAAAGATGGAATTGAGTTTGTCTCATACGCTTCATCTTTTTAACATCTTTCGTGAGTATGATGAAAAGGAAAATTGTGCTCAAGTGCTAGAAGAAGAAGTCTATAAAATGTTTGGTACTAAATCTTTGAATAGTGAGCATGATTTCAATGTTGTTAGTATGAACTCCTTGAATATCCATAGTACTAATGATGATTGCACTAGTCATGATGAAAATATCTCTTATAAGCATATCGATTTTTCTGGAGTGTATTGGGTTTGCAAGTACGCACCAAATAGGGAAGATAGATATTGCAAGAGGCATAAGCATTTAGAAACTAAAGGGTTGCAACAAAGGCTAGATAAGAGTGCTGAAAATTTAAGATATCTTTACCGTACTTGTGAACTTTGCAATGAACATGGTCATTTAAATCTCCGATGCAAATTGTTTCATGATCGAATCGTGTCCCAAAATTGTGATGACTTGATTTCCCTTGCACATCATAATGAACTTAGTTTGCTTTTGGGTTATGAATAATTGAAACGTGCAACTAAGCACCTTCCAGAATTTAACCTTAAGAATTTTCTTGATATTAATCTAGAGGAAATTTATATGTATTGTGCGGTGAATTGCATTGAAAATCCTTATATTGCCAATTACCTAAAGAAAAGAAAGCAATTATAAGATGAAGAGAACACTAATGAAAGGGAATAGACTTCCCAATATCCTCCTATTATTTCTTATGATGAATCAGGTAACGAGGAGGAGCTTTCTATTCAACCAATCTCATCAATAAGGAGCTCAAAGAAGAAGGTTGAATCCACACATAATGTGAAATAGAAAAAGAAAAAACGGAGAAGCAAAGGTAAAAAGGTATCCCTCCCAAATGATGTTGCTCCTTACTCATTGTGATGATGATAATTGCTATACTATTGGTGCTATCCATAATATTAATGATGAGATTGATTATGCTTATGATATGAAAAGGCCCAAGCTTGGGGAAGCTATCTTTGATGAGGATAACATATTTGAGAATATATTTGCTGAAATTAATGTTTGTCCCAAGCTTGGGGAAGCTATGTTTAATGAAGATGATATTTTTAGCCTCCCAAGTTTTTATATGCAAAGTTGTTATGATGATAGCATGTGTCTTACCTATGATGGTTATATTGATGAAAGTGGATTTGGAAGAGTGTCAACTATATTTAGTGATGATTCCACTATCTTGGAAGAGGTTTCAATCGATTATGATGAGAACAAAGTTGCTACTTATGATGATTATTGTGATGAAACTTATGCTATAAAAAGTAGTGATGATTATATTTATAAAACTTGTCATGATTATGATTCCCCTTTTTCTGAACATTACTCTTTTAATGTGGAAACAACTTATAGTATTCAAGTCTCTTATGATACTCCCACTATTCCGAAGAAGAAGAATTGTGCTTTCGTGGAGAGTAGTAAAATTTCTATGCAAGTAGATCATGAAAAGAATACTTTAGGTGCTGGTTATATTGTTGAATTCATTCATGATTCTACTGAAAATTATTATGAGGGAGGAATATATGCTTGTAGGAATTGCAATAATATCAAGTTTCCTCTCTATGTGCTTAAAATTTTGAAGCTATGCTTGTTTTCCCTTCCTATGCTAGTTGGTCCTTGTTCCCATAAGTTGTTTGCTCACAAAATCCCTATGCATAGGAAGTGGGTTAGGCTTAAATTTTCTAGTCATATGCTTCATGATGCTCCCGTTATGTTTCAATTCTTATCTTTTATGTGAGCATCATTGTCATCATCATGCCTAGCTAGAAAGGCATTAAAGAAAAGCGCTTGTTGGGAGACAACCCAATATTTACCTTTACTGTTTTTGTCTGTCCACATGGTTATTCTACTGTAGTAATCATGTTTTATAGCTTTTGTTAAAATAAATTTCCAAGTAAGACCTTTAGGATAGCTTACGGTGATAGTTGTGTTGATCCTGCTGAAAATCAGAAACTTTTGCACCCAGTAAATTAGTTTTGATAATTCATAGAAACGTGATCCTGATCTGATTATTTTTCCTATGTATTGGTAAACAAATTTCTCAGGTTTTCCTAATTTGGTAGGATTTTTGGAGTTCCATTAGTATACGTTTGATACAGATTACTACAGACTGTTCTGTTTTTGACAGATTCTGTTTTCTATGTGTTGTTTGCTTATTTTGATGAATCTATGAGTAGTATCGGAGGGTATGAACCATAGAGAAGTTGGAATACAGTAGGTTTAACACCAATATTAATTTATAATGAGTTCACAACAGTACCTAAGTGGTGGTTTTATTTTTCTTATACTAACGGAGCTTACGAGTTTTCTGTTGAGTTTTGTGTTGTGGAGTTTTCAAGTTTTGGGTAAAGGTTCGATGGACTATGGAATAAGGAGTGGCAAGAGCCTAAGATTGGGGATGCCCAAGGCACCCCAAGGTAATATTAAAGGAAAACCAAGAGCCTAAGCTTGAGGAAGCCCCGGATGGCATCCCCTCTTTCGTCTTCGTTCATCGGTAACTTTACTTGGAGCTATAATTTTATTCACCACATGATATGTGTTTTGCTTGGAGCGTCATTTTGTTTTATTTGGTTTTGCTTGCTGTTTGAATAAGATACCAAGGCCTTAAATTCTTAAGTGTTGGAGAGTTTTCACATAGCTACATAATTATTTAACTACTCACTGATCTTCACTTATATCTTTTTGGAGTAGTTTGTCATTTACTCGTGTGCTCCACTTATATCCTATGAGTAAATGGTTGAATGAGTTGAATGTCATAAATCTGAAATTATATATGTTTCATATGCTTACCTCATTGGGAGTAATGACTTCACATCTAAGAAGCGGAGGTAGTAACTTTATTGAAGGTTAGCAAGCATTGTATTGGTCACTTGAACAATTCATGAAAGAATATTGAAGGAAGAGAGATTTCACATATAAATATACTATCTTAGACATCTTCTATGATTGTGAGCCCCATTAACTATTTTCAAACCTGAGCAAATTAGTTGAAGTTGGACAAGGAAGACAACGTAATGAGTTATGCTTGGGTATATTTGTATAGAAGTTATATTGTTATAGATCCTCCAACATGCCGTGCTTGCTATTTAGAATCCTTTGCTAGCCAAAATATCTGTACTAAGCGGGAATACTGCTTGTGCATCCAAATTCCTTGAACCAAGTTTTTTCCATGAGTGTCCACCATACCTACCTATATGCGGTATTTACCAGCCGTTCCAAGTAAATTTGCATGTGCCAAACTCTAAACCTTCAAATAATAATCTGTTTTGTATGCCCGAATCGCTCACGTAGCGACTAGGGGCTGTCAGTATCTTCCATGCTAGGTGGGTTATCCTATATACCTAAGAGACTCATCCCCACTATCCTATTTATCTAAACATGCAAGCTATCCACATCAGCAGAGGGACCCACCATAGATTGAAAAGAAATTGTGTGATTAAATGTTTATTTACATGTAGCCATTCCCTGGTCACCGAAGAGACCATCGCTTCCGCTTCAACCTCATGCGTTCTATTGTAACCAGCGGGAGCCAAAGGGACCAAAACGAAGCCGAATAGAACGGACCGAACATAAGGTGAACTAACGCATAGAACAACCTATCTCCACATCCCACATCCCATCGAGCCTTCTTAAATTCTTTCCCTGTCTACATCCCATCGAGCCTTCTTAAATTCTTTCCCTGTTACATTCTGCGCGAGGGCGCTCATCCGGCATGACCGCCGGTCCAGCTCGCCTCCGCAGCTCTCAAAGGATTCTCTCTCGCAACTGCCCTAGCCGGCGTGGTGCCTGCTTCGTCGAGGCAGCGTCCGTGGTCCCCATCTTCCTTCTCTATGCCTATTCCCGCGAAGGTAGCTCCGCCTTTCGCCTGGCTAGGTTTGCTCTGGTCCAGAATTCGACCAGCGGCTGGGTCAAGAGTTGGGTTTGTTTCCGTCCTTGGAGGACGATCTGGTAGCCACACTGGTGTCAGTCATGGATTAGACGTGACGCCGGGCAGGGATTCTTTCCGGCCGACGATCTATTGACGACGTTGGTCAGGGCCTCCGTTCACAAAGATGACTTGGAATAGCGCTGGGTCTAGCTCCTCTGGTGGGTGGCGCCCTGGCTGATTCAGAGACGAGCTTCTACAAACTTCAGCGTACGGCAACAACAACAGAGAAATTCAAGGTTCTGTACTCTGTTCTCAGATCTGTATTTTGTACTGGGATATAAGATTAAGTATTTCATTCGTCCTCTTCGATATCTAATTTGTTGCCCCCCACTAATTATTTTCCTGGTCCATGGTGAAGCCACGTTATCACATTACCAATTGTCTTGCCATCACAAATACCTTTTTTATCTTGGTAGGTTCACATGTCTATCTCCCTTCCGCCAGTTTCTATTCTCCTATTCGGTAATACAGCACATGATTTGATCCTTTCATTCCATGTTAATCTACAGGGTAACCTACCTCCTCAACACCACCTCTAAGGTAATTATCTCTCAAATTTCCTGACCATCTCTCGCTTATTTTCTGTGTGTGATTGCCGACAGATTAGTATTGATCGTTCATGATCCTAATTTTGTGTGTACGCTTTGTATAAGCTTGGCATCAAGGAGACCTTTGTAGAATACTAACATGTTACTAAAGCCCTTGAGAATATGATGGTACCAACCACTGGAGGTAATACATGTTCATCCAGTCCCAGGATTGTAATAATCTTTCACTATTCTAACTATCATGTATAGCAGAGATCTCTAAAGAAATTACCTTACAATACTGCACAAATTAGTTATATTTTATTTGTGTATACAACTTTTACTATTGATTTGCTACAAATTCCCTCTGCAACGCGCGGGGTACCATCTAGTTCTCAAGATGAGTGGACTCCGCTCATCATTCACAAGAAAAATGGCTGGAAACCGGGATGCCCAGTCCCTTGATCAAAAGATCAAAATCAAATCAAAAATAATTGCAAACAAAACTCCCCCAGGTTTGATGTTAGTTAGAGGCACCCGTTGATTTGGGCAAGCCATGGATTGATGATTGTTGGTGGAGGGGGAGTACAAAATTTACCATTCCGTTTCTGAACCGCCTATAATGTATGTAGTATGGACGATATTGGTAACTCTTGGTTGTTATGTTGACAATGAGATCATACCTCTCAAAATTATTTTCATCTCTATTTCAAAATCGAGCCCTGGCACCTCTGCAAGTCCCTACTTCCCTCTGCGAAGGGCCTATCTTTTACCTTTATGGAAGAGTTAGTAGTATTCCTTCACATTCCTACCTACTCTTTAGTTGGCAAGCATCATGTGTTGGGGAAAGATCTAAGCATATATGGCCATGCAAATATGTTTGATCATGAATTATTATTGTTGAGGATTATCTATATGATAAGTGAGTTGGGAGGCGAAACACTAAGCCCCTATCTTTCTCTGTGTTTGATGGATGCTATTTGTTCTAAGAATATGCTTTGAGTGGTAGCAATCATGGAAGACTATATGATAGTTGAGTATGTGGAGTTTGCTAAATCAAAGCTCTGACATAGACCCTTCCCGAAAATAAGATGAATTGTGATTGTTTGATGACTGAGAATGAAGTTTGCTAGTTTTCAAGAAAGTTTATGGTCTATGCTTTAACATGTGAATAGCTTATTACTTGCTCTTGAGAAGTTCTATGAGATGAACTACTATTATGACATATAATCATGCTAGAAAAGGTGATTGAAATTATCATTGATCAAACTTGTGCACCTACTAGCATTCACACTTCATAAATTCTTTCTTTTATCATTTACCTACTCGAGGACGAGCAGGAATTAAGCTTGGGGATGTTGATACGTCTCCAACGTATCTATAATTTATGAAGCATTCATGCTATTGTCTTACCTAGTTTGGATGTTTATGGGCTTTACTAAGAACTTTTATATTATTTTTGGGACTAACCTATTAACCGGAGGCCCAACCCATATTGCTGTTTTCTTCCCTATTTCGGTGTTTCGAAGAAAAGGAATATCAAACGGAGTCCAAACGGAATGAAACCTTCGGGAGTGTGATTTTTGGAACGAACGTGATCCAGGAGATGTGAAGCTGAAGTCAGGGAAGCTTCGAGGAGGCCACGAGGCAGGGGGCACGCCCACCCCCTGGGCACGCCCTCCACCCTCGTGGGCCCCTCGTGGCTCCCCCGACAGACTTCTTTCGCCTATATAAGTCCATATACCCTAAAACTTCAAAGACAACAATAGATCGGGAGTTCTGCTGCCGCAAGCCTCTGTAGCCACCAAAAACCTCTCGGGAGCCCGTTCCGGCACCCTGCCGGAGGGGGGAACCCATCACCGGTGGCCATCTTCATCATCCCGACGCTCTCCATGACGAGGAGGGAGTAGTTCACCCTCGGGGCTGAGGGTATGTACCAGTAGCTATGTGTTTGATCTCTCTCTCTCTCTCTCTCTCTCTCTCTCTTGTTCTTGATTTGGCACGATCTTGATGTATCACGAGCTTTGCTATTATAGTTGGATCTTATGATGTTTCTCCCCCTCTACTCTCTTGTGATGAATTGAGTTTTCCCCTTGAAGTTGTCTTGTCGGATTGAGTCTTTAAGGATTTGAGAACACTTGATGTATGTCTTGCCGTGCTTATCTGTGGTGACAATGGGATATTCACTTTATCTACTTGATGTATGTTTTGGTGACCAACTTGCGGGTTCAATGAACTTATGCATAGGGGTTTGCACACGTTTTCGTCTTGACTCTCCGGTAGAAACTTTGGGGCACTCTTTGAAGTACTTTGTGTTGGTTGAATAGATGAATATGAGATTGTGTGATGCATATCATATAATCATGCCCACGGATACTTGAGGTGACATTGGAGTATCTAGGTGACATTAGGGTTTTGGTTGATTTGTGTCTTAAGGTGTTATTCTAGTACGAACTCTGTGATAGATCGAACGGAAAGAATAGCTTCGTGTTATTTTACTACGGACTCTTGAATAGATCGATCAGAAAGGATAACTTTGAGCTGGTTTTGTACCCTCCTATAATCTCTTCATTTGTTCTCTGCTATAAGTGGCTTTGGAGTGACTCTTTGTTGGATGTTGAGGGATAGTTATATGATCCAATTATGTTATTATTGTTGAGAGAACTTGCACTAGTGAAAGTATGAACCCTAGGCCTTGTTTCCTAGCATTTCAATACCGTTTGTGCTCACTTTTATCATTAGTTACCTTGCTGTTTTTATATTTTCAGATTACAAAAACATATATCTACCATCCATATTGCACTTGTATCACTATCTCTTCGCCGAACTAGTGTACCTATACAATTTACCATTGTATTGGGTGTGTTGGGGACACAAGAGACTCTTTGTTATTTGGTTGCAGGGTTGTTTGACAGAGACCATCTTCATCCTACGCCTCCCACAGATTGATAAACCTTAGGTCATCCACTTGAGGGAAATTTGCTACTGTCCTACAAACCTCTGCACTTGGAGGCCCAACAATGTCTACAAGGAGAAGGTTGCATAGTAGACATCAGTGATCATTGCTTGGATATCTTCGTGATTATTTGAAGTTCTATCAATTGCCCAACAGTAATTGTTTTCCCACCATTTGCTATTTTTATCGAGAGAAGCCACTAGTGAAACCTACGGCCCCCGGGTCTCTTTTCATCATATTTGCCTTTGCGATCTATTTTCCTTTTCTTTTATTTTCAGATCGATTAAACCAAAAATACAAAAATACCTTGTTGCAATTTATTTGTTCCGCGATCTATTTATCCTATCTACCACTTTTGTCTCACGTTATCTTTCCTACTTGAGGTGCCGTACCCGAAAGGGATTAACAACCCCTTTAACATGTCGGGTTGCGAGTATTTTTTATTTGTGTGGAGGTGCTATTTACGTGGTGTTAGGAGGTTCTCCTACTGGTTCGATAACCTTGGTCTCATCACGAAGGGAATACCGACCGTCGCTATACTGCATCATCCCTTCCTCTTTGGGGAAATACCGACATAGTTCTAGCAGACATCAGAAGGTATACCCAATAGTTTCTTTCAGGTATCCTATGAAGACGCACTTCTCCACTTTGGGTTCGACCTTATCAGGTTGAAGCTTTTTGACATAAGCGTCACATCCCCAATCTTTCAGAAACGACATCTTAGGTTTCTTGCCAAACCATAGTTCATACTGTGTTGTCTCAACGGATTTAGACGGTGCCCTATTTAACATGAATGCAGCTGTCTCTAATGCATAAGCCAAAAATGATAGTAGCAAATCGGTAGGAGACATCATATGACGCACCAAATCTAATGAAATACCGTTACGACATTCGGACACACCATTAGACTATTGTGTTCCAGGTGGCGTGAGTTGTGAAACAATTCCACGTTTTCTTAAATGAAGGCCAAACTCTTAACTCAAATATTTGCCCCGCGATCAAATTGCAGAAACTTTATTTTCTTGTTATGATGATTCTCCACTTCACTCTGAAATTCTTTAAACTTTTCAAATGTTTTAGACTTGTGTTTCATCTAGCAGATGTACCAATACCTACTCAAATCATCTGTGAAGGTTAGAAATAATAATACCCGCCACGTGCCGCAACACTCATTGGACCGCATACATCGGTATGTATTATTTACAATAAGTCATTAGCTCACTCCATTGTTCCGGAGAATGGAGCTTTAGTCATCTTACCCATGAGGCATGGTTCACAAGCATCAAATGATTCATAATCAAGTGATTTCAAAAGTCCATCCGCATGGAGTTTCTTCATGCGCTTTACACCAATATGACCTAAACGGCAGTGCCACAAGTATGTTGCACTATCATTATCAACTTTGCTTTTTTTGCATCAATATTATGAATATGTGTATCACTACGATCAAGAATAAACAAGAATAGACCATTCATCAAAGGTGCATGACCATAAAAGATATTACTCATATGAATAGAACAACCATTATTCTCTAACTTAAATGAATAATTGTCTCGCAATAAACAAGATCCAGATATAATGTTCATTCTCAACGCTGGAAACAAATAACAATTTTTGAGGTCTAAAACTAATCCCGAATGTAGATGTAGAGGTAGCATGCCGACGGCGATCACATCAGCCTTGGAACCATTCTTGACACGCACCATCACCTTGTCCTTAGCTAGTCTTCGTTTATTTCACAGCTCCTGTTTTGAGTTAAAAATATGAGAAAACCGAACCAGTATCAAATACCCAGGCGCTACTACGAGCACTAGTAAGGAACACATCAATAACATGTATATCAAATATACCTTTGTCCACTTTGCCATCCTTCTTATCTGGCAAATATTTGGGGCAGTTCCGCTTCGAGTGAACATTACCCTTGAAGTAGAAGCACTCAGTCTTAGGCTTGAGTCCAACTTTGGGCTTCTTCACGGGAGCGTTATCTTCATTGTCGTTCTTCTTGAAGTTTCCTTTCTTTCCCTTGACCTTTTTCTTGAAACTGGTGGTTTTATTAACCATCAACACTTGATGCTCTTTCTTGATTTTTACCTCCACCGATTTCAGCATCGCGAAGAGTCGGATATCGTTTTAGTCATTCCTTGCATATTATAGTTCATCACGAAGCCGTTATAGCTTGGTGGCGGTGATTGAAGAACTCTATCAATTACACACTCATTTGGGAGCTCAATTCCTAGCTGAGTCAAGTGGTTGTGGTACCCAAACATTCTGAGTATGTGTTTACTGACAGAACTGTTCTCCTCCATTTTACAGCTAAAGAACTTGTTGGAGACTTCTCTCAACCCGGGCATTAGCTTGAAATATCAATTTCAGCTCTTGGAACATCTCGCATGCTCTATGGTCCTCAAAACGCTTTTGGAGCCCCGATTCTAAGCCGTAACTCATTGCACGTGGAACTATCGAGTAGTCATCAGTCCACGTTTGCCAGGCGTTCACAACATCTAGACTAGCGGGAGCTGGTGGGTCACCTAGCGGTACATCAAGGACATAATTCTTCTGTGCAACAATGAGGATAATGCTCAAGCTACGAACTCAGTCTGTGTAGTTGCTACCATCATCTTTCAACTTAGCTTTCTGTAGGAACACATTAAAATTCAAGAGAACCATAACATAGGCCATTGATCTACAACATAGATATGCAAAAACTATTAAGACTAAGTTCATGATAAATTTTAGTTTAAATAGTCAAATTACTAATGAAATCCCACTTAAATCATCATCCCTCAAGTTGTCTGAGTGATACATGATCCAAATCAACTAAACCATGCCCAATCATCACGTCAGATGGAGTAGTCTTCAATGGTGAACATATTCATGTTGATCATATCTACTATATGACTCATGTTCGACCTTTCGGTCTCCAGTGTTCCGAGACCATGTCTGTACATGCTAGGATCGTCAAGTTTAACCCAAGTATTCTGCTTGTGCATAACTGGCTTACACCCGTTGTATGTGAACGTAGAGTCTATCACACCCAGTCATCACGAGGTGCTTCGAAACGACAAACTTTAGCAATGGTGCATATTCGGGGAGAACACTTTTATCTTAAAGTTAAGTGAAGGGATCATCTTATAATGCTAGTGTCGTTCTAAACAAAATAAGATGCATAAAGGATAAACATCATATGCAATCAAAATATGTGACATGATATGGCCATCATCATCTTGTGCTTTTGATCTCCATATCCAAAGCAACACCATGATCTCTATCGTCATCGGCACGACACCTTGATCTCCATCGTTGCATCGGGGTCGTCTCGCCAACTATTGCTTCTACAACTATTGCTAATGTACATCGATAAAGTAAAGCGATTACATAGTGTTTAATGATTGACACACATGTCATAGAATAATTAAAAGACAAACCTAAGGCTCCTGCTGGTTGTCGATATTACAAAACATGATCATCTCAAACAACATTATATATCACATCACTTCTTGACCATATCACATCACAACATACCCTAAAACAAGTTAGACGTCTTCTACTTTGTTGTTGCAAGTTTTACGTGGCTGCTATGGGTAACTCGCAAGAACCGTTCTTACCTACGCAAAACCACAACGGTGATTATCAAGTTTGCTGTTTTAACCTTCTGCAAGGACCAGCCGTAGTCAAATTTGATTCAACTAAAGTAAAAGAAACAGACACCCGCCAGTCACCTTATGCAAAACAAGTTGCATCAGTCGGTGGAAACGGTATCATGTACATGGACATAAGGTTGGTTCGGGCCGTTTCATTCCACAATACTGCCAAATTAAAATAAGTCGTTGGTGGTAAGCAGTATGAACATCACCGCCCACGACTCCTTTGTATTCTACTCGTGCATATTTGCTACGTCTTGAGCTTGCATTGGTTTTCCTAGAAGAGGAAAGGGTGATGCAGCAAAGTAGCGTAAGTATTTTCCTCAGTATTTGAGAACCAAGGTATCAATCCAGTAGGAGGCTCCTCAAAAGTCCCACGCACCTACACAAACAAACAAGAACCTCGCAACCAACACAATAAAGGGGTTGTCAATCCCTTCACGGCCACTTGCGAAAGTGAGATCTGATAGAGATAATATGAAAAGATAAATATTTTTGGTATTTTTATGATATAGATTGGAAAGTAAAATATGCAAATAAAAGTAGATGGAAAACTTATATTATAAAAGATAGACCCGGGGGCCATAGGTTTCACTAGTGGCTTCTCTAAAGATAGCATAAGTATTACGGTGGGTGAACAAATTACTGTCGAGCAATTGATAGAAAAGCGGATAGTTATGAGATTATCTAGGCATGATCATGTATATAGGCATCACGTCCGAGACAAGTAGACCGACTCCTGCCTGCATCTACTACTATTACTCCACACATCGACCGACTCCTGCCTTCATCTAGAGTATTAAGTTCATGAAGAACAGAGTAACGCATTAAGAAAGATGACATGATGTAGAGGGATAAACTCATGCAATATGATATAAAGCCCATCTTTTTATCCTCGATGGCAACAATACAATACGTGCTTTGCTGCCCCTACTATCATTGGGAAAGGACACCGCAAGATTGAACCTAAAGCTAAGCACTTCTCCCATTGCAAGAAAGATCAATCTAGTAGGCCAAACCAAACTGATAATTTGAAGAGACTTGCAAATATAAGTTAATCACACATAAAAGAATTCAGAGGAGATTCAAATATTTCTCATAGATAAACTTGATCATAAACCCACAATTCATCAGATCTCGACAAACACACCACAAAAAGAGTTACATCGAATAGATCTCCAAGAAGATCGAGGAGAACTTTGTATTGAGATTCAAAGAGAGAGAAGAAGCCATCTAGCTAATAACTATGGACCCAAAGGTCTATGGTAACTACTCACAACTCATAGGAGAGGCCTTGGAGATGATGTAGAGGCCCTCCATGGTCGATTCCCCTTCCGGCGGAGCGCCGGCCAACGCTCCAAGATGGGATCTTGCGGATACAGAAGGTTGCGGCGGTGGAAATAGTTTTTCGTGGTGCTCCTGGATGTTTTCGGGGTACATGGGTATATATAGGAGGAAGAAGTAGGTCGGTGGACGCTCGAGGGGCCCACGAGGGTGGGGGGCGCGACCAGCCCTAAGGGCGTGCCGAGCACCCTCGAGGCCGCCTCCTCTATTGCTTGACGTCCACTCCAAGTCCCCTAGATCACGTTTGTTCCAAAAAGATCGCTCCCGAAGGTTTCATTCCGTTTGGACTCTGTTTGATATTCCTTTCCTTCGATACACTGAAATAGGCAAAAAAAAACAGCAATTTGGGCTGGGCCTCCGGTTAGTAGGTTAGTCCCAAAAATGATATAAAAGTGTAAAGTAAAGCCCATTGATACGTCTCCAACGTACTATAATTTTTGATTGTTCCATGCTACTTTATCTACTGTTTTGGACTATAAGGGCTTTATTTTCCACTTTTATATTATTTTTGGGACTAACCTATTAACCGGAGGCCCAGCCCAGAATTGTTGTTTTTTTGCCTTTTTTAGTATTTCGAAGAAATGAATATCAAACGGAGTCCAAACGGAATGAAACCTTCGGGAACGTGATTTTCTCATCAGATAAGACCCAGGAGACTTGGACCCTCCTTCAAGAAAGCCACGAGGCGGTCACGAGGGTGGAGGGCGCGCTGATGGATTCATGTACCTAGGGTAGGGTCATAGGCCTGACCTAAACGTCCTACCCAAGGGTACTCACAGAAGAGATCATCTTCCAGTCGACCAAAGAGGAATCCACTCGACCAGACTGGAAGCACTCGACCATGGAAGAACTCACTCGACCATGAAGACTCACTCGACCATCAGAAGGTCAGAAGACACTATGCAGCGCAACGGTTTGCTATTGAATAGACTTAATGATAGTTAAAGCGCCTTATGAGGGGCGTTACCTGTAACCCCCCTGACTTAATGTACTTTAATCCCTCCATTATGTGAGCAGGCTGGGGCCCTGGCGCACTCTATATAAGCCACCCCGCTCCACAGATAGAAGGGTTCAGATTCTTGTAATACTCATACTCATAATCCACTCGACCGCCTCAGGGCTCCGAGACGTAGGGCTGTTACTTCCTCCGAGAAGGGCCTGAACTCGTACATCCTCTGTCTCTACAACTGCTCCATAGCTAGGACATTGCCTCTCCTTAACCTACCCCTACTTCTCTTTGTCGATTTAGAACCACGACAGTTGGCGCCCACCGTGGGGCAAGTGTTTTAGCGATTTGTGGAGGAGTTGCAGATTCGAGTACCTTCATCACGATGACTTCGGAGTTTTGAGCGCTGGGCACGAGATCTGTCTCGGTGCTCTCACTTTTGTCGCCGACGACCAAGATGGCTCCGTGGAGGCCCTCTTGACATCGAGGCGCTCCCGTCCGCGGGCGACGACTTCGCGCATGTGTTCGCGGCGTTTTGTCATGCAACCGTCGACTTTATCGGTCGACTTTTCGACCGCCGCCAGATCTCTCACCAGTATAAGCGCTCTGGTCGGTCGAGACTTCAGCGGTGGGTGAAGCACGCGGTGGCTCACAGACAGCCATCGCCCAAGTCGCGCTATCGAGCCCGACGAATCCCTCTACTACTGCTCGACTGGCCGACGGCTCCGAGAGATCGCATCCGAGTGTGATAGCAGTGATCCGGCGGCAGAGATTCTCATGGTCGACGGCCCTCGCAGTCCTCCCGGTTTCGCCCACGGCGGTGGAGCCGCCGGAGGAGGTGACCCCGTGCATGAACACGAAGAATACCAGCCCGAGACACTCGATTCTCTCCAGAGAGAAGATCTTCGTCGCAGGAATATGGATGCACTACATACTCCTATCACCGGAGAGACCCCTGAGGCTCGTGCCTTAGAGGAAGCACGTTTGGCCAATGTGGCTGAACGCACTCGCCTGGAGAATCTTCAGCGAGCACTCGACGAGCGCGCGCGGCAACGACTCCCCGAATCCAGTCGACGTCGGCTCTTCCCGCCGACTCGGTATACCGCGACGCCTATTCAAAATTTAGCGGCCGCAACTCGCATTATGGAGTCCATCCAGCCGCCCCGGTCGAAGCTGGAAGAGGTTTGCGCAGATCGAGATTTACTCCGAGCGGCGGTGACGAATTCGGCCGTGTCTCGATCGCGCAACAGATTCACATCGATCCGTCGCTGCGAACACATCGATCGGCTCACAGCCCCAGATCGCCTCCACAAGCGGAAGGGCGCGACAACCGGCGAGAGCAGCTCGGAGACCGATTCGACCGAGATGATAGGCGTCGAGTGCCCTTTCCCCTCCGAGGAAGGGTCATACGCCTCGGCGACAAGATGACAGAAGAACGATTCAAGATAGGCGAAGGATTCGGTCGACCCGTGGAGCCGTGCTTTGATGCGCGGTCCATTATCGTGCAAGGCCTGGTCGACCGAACAGAGCCCATCGAGGAGGACCGAGAGGATGCACCCACCAGCGCCGAGTGCATGTCTCCGGTCCGGAGTGTTTTAGCAGGCTATCGAGCCATGATGATTCCCCAAATTTCAGATTGGCGCAGGAGTCCGCAAGTTCCTTTGGAGAATCTAAGCTCAAACTTGGCTCGAGGATTACCGAGTGGCTGTTCAAATTGGTGGTGGAAATGATGAGGTGGCTATGAAACATTTGCCCCTCATGTTGGAAGGTTCGGCAGAGCATGGCTGAGTCGATTACCTCACAAGAAAGATATATACTTGGGAAGATTTGTCCCGAGTGTTAAATCAGACTTTTGAAGGAACTTGCAAGCGACCAGCTGGTTTGACGGAGCTGCAAGTTTGTGTGCGAAGACCAATGAAACTCTCCGAGAGTACATTCAGAGGTGGATTACCTTGCACAACACTGTGGAAAACGTGTCGACCATCGAGCGGTTTGTGCCTTCAAGGACGGCGTCAAAACAGAGAATTGAGTCGAAGTTCGGTCGAACGGGACATGACCCCGAGTCGAATGATGGAGATTGCTAGCAACACGCCTAACGGCGAGGAAGAAGACCGACTCCGAAGCGGCAAGTACAAGCCGAGCCAGTTGGAGAAGGGTAATTCCATCGAGCGAAGCGCAAAGCCGAGCCAAGAGCCCGGAGAGGCCCTGGCCGTCACTCAGGGGAAATTCAAGGGAAAACCCAAAGGATCTTGGAACCAAGAAAGTGAAAGATAAGGAAGGAAATGACGTGATGGATATGCCATGCCATATTCATACAAAGAAAGATGAAGAGGGCAACATTATTTACCCGAAGCACACCACTGCCCGATGTCGGCTCCGATCCGGCGGTTTGAGGCAAGCGGTCTAAGGACAAGGAGAAGGAGCCGACAAGGCGGAGATAAAGAGGACGGTGAGGAGGAATACCAAGCATGTCAACTCCACTGATGATCTTCGCGGATGTGGAAAGCAAAAGTCGGTGAAAGTCATCAATCGAGAGGTGAATATGGTTGCTCCAGTTAAGCCAAGTTATGTGAAGTGGTCCCGGACACCCATCACATTCGACGACCGATCACCCGACTCACATTGCCACCCCTGGGCGGCAAGCGTTGGTGGTCGATCCGGTTGTCGAAGGCACTCGACTGACAAAAGTGTTGATGGATGGTGGTAGTGGCCTAAATTTGTTGTATGCGGATACATTGAAAGGGATGGGCATTCCGATGTCCCGATTGAGCGCCAGAATATGAGTTTCCACGAGTCATACCGGGGAAGAAGGCCAACTCACTCGCCAAATAGCCACGGACGTGGTTTTGGTGATTCCAAGCACTTCCAAGGAAAAGTTGACCTTTGAGGTTGTGGATTTTCAGAGTGCATATCATGCCATTTTGGGAGGCTCGCCTATGCACGATTCATGGCTCGACCATGCTACGTGTACCTCAAACTGAAAATGCCAGTCCCAAAGGAGTGATCACATCACCGCGATCGGAAGAAGGCGTAAGAGTGCTTCCGAAGGGCTCAAAGATTGCCGACTCCCAAGTGTCGCCGGTCGAATTCAAGAGTATATGCAAAACGCAGATCCGAAAGTGATTTGCTAAAGTCTAAGAGGCCAGCCACGAATCTGCATTCAAGTAAATGCGGTGAGACAAAGCCCGTCCATATTCATCCGACCGACCCGATGCAGCTCCGACTCACATATCCACAACACTCGACTCGAAATAGGAAGAAGCGCCATCCAGTTCCTCCGTGAGAATCGGGACATTTTGCATGGAAGCCACCGACATGCCGGTGTTCTGGAACTGGCTGAGCATCGCCTCGAGTCGACAAGACAACGAAACCAGTGAAAGAGCATCTGGCGGTCCGCCGTCCGTAAGAGAAAGGCTATTGGTGAAGAGGTGGCTCATTGTTGACAGCAGGATTTATCCGAGAGATTTACCACCCGAGTGGCTCGCCAATGTTGTCATGGTCCCCAAGAAGGATAACTCACTCCGCATGTGCATTGATTTTAAACACATCAATCGGGCCTGCCGAAGGATCATTTTCTCCCCGCATCGATCAAATTGTTGACTCGACCGCGGGGTGTGAGAGATTGTCTTTCTAGATGCGTATTCCGGGTATCATCGATCCGTCTGTATGGACCCGACGAAATAAAAACAGCTTTCATCACTCCATTGGGTGCTTCGCTATATCACCATGCCATTCGCCTCAAGAATGCCGGAGCCACATTTATGCGAATGATTCGAAGTGTCTTCTCACTCGGATCGGTCGGAATGTGGAAGCGTATATGGATGATATCGTCGTTAAGTCGCGAAAAGGTTCCGACCTGCTCGTGACCTCGCCAAACATTTGCCAACCTCCGAAGGTGCGATATCAAGCTCAATCCGTCAAAGTGCACATTCGGGTTCCCGTGGAAAATTACTCGGTTTTCGCGTTTCGAACGAGGAATCGACGCTAACCCGAAAAGATCGGCACTATTCTCCGAATGAAACGCCTCGCGCGAGTGCACGACGCCCGAAGCTTCTTGGATGCTTGGCGCTTTAAGTCGATTCATCTCACGACTCGGTGAAAAGGCATTACCTCTTTACCGATCGATGAAGAAGGTCGACAAGTTCGAGTGGACTCGGAAGTCGATGCAGCGCTTGCCGAGCTAAAAGCTCGCTCTCCACCCAGCCGGTGCTTGCTGCTCCAATCAGCAAAGAGCCTCTGTTGCTTTACATTGCAGCCTTGGACAAGTTGTCGGATTCAGGCTTACGGTCGGCGGGAAGAGGAAGGAAAGGCCTTCAAAGTTCAACGCCGGTGTATTATTTATCTGAAGTTTTGACTCCATCCAGCAGAGATACCCTCATTATCGAAGCTTGTGTATGGCATATACATGACCACGAAGAAGGTTGCTCACTATTTCTCCGATCATTACATCACGATCGTCGACGCTCCTTTATCGTAGATCTTGCATAATGAGACGCAACCGGTCGAGTGGCGAAGTGGGCGATTGAACTTCTTCCCTTGATATCAAATTCGAGGCAAAGAAAGCCATTAAGTCCCGTGCTATAGCGGATTTCCTTGCCGAGTGGATCGAATAACAAAGAACCGATGAAGTTCACTCGGAGCATTGGACCATGTTCTTTGACGGCTCCAAGATCTGAATGGTTCGTGTGGGGTTGTTCTGGTTTCCCCGGAGGAGATAAGCTTAAGTATGTGCTCCAGATTCACTTTGATTCCTCCAACAATGAGGCAGAGTATGAGGCCCTTCTATATGGATTGCATGGCCATCTCACTCGGCGTCCGTCACCGATGGTTTATGGCGACTCAGATCTAGTGGTCAATCAAGTGATGAAAGAGTGGGGCGTGAGAAGCCCGGCTATGTCCGGATCTCGCAATGCTGATGAGGAAGCTGGAAAAGAAGTTTGAGGGTTGAGCTCCATCACATCCCCCGACTGAAAAATCAAGCAGCAGATGATCTGGCGAAGATAGGGTCCAAGAGGGAAACCATTCCAAGTGGCGTGTTTCTGGAACATTTACACACTCCGTCAGCCAAAGAAGATCCTTACACGGAGGAAGCTCCAAAACCCAAGAGTGCCACAGACTCGATGAAGTTGAGGTCCCCGCAGCGGGTCGACTTGGTTATGGAGGTTTTAGTAGTCACCCCGATTGGACAATTCCATACATTGCGTATATTACGAGAAAGGAACTCCCGGAGGATGAAGAAGAGGCTCGACGGATCGTCCGTCGATCCAAAGCCTTCTATGTTATCAATGGGCGATTATAGAGAAAGCCCAACGGAGTCGGACAAAATGCATAACGCCGAGAAGAAGGTCGAGTCATTCTCAATGATATTCACTGGGACTGTGGTCACCATGCGTCCTCTCGGACCATTGTAGCCAAAGCATACCGAGCAGGATTTTACCGCCAAGAGCAAATGAGATGGCGAAAGAAATAGTGGACAAATCGAAGGATGTCAGTTCTACTCAATATGTCCCACAAGCTGCGTCGACTTTGAAGACCATTCCGCTCGTCTGGCCTTTTGCAGTATGGGGGTTGGACATGATCGGTCCCTTACGAACGGGTCGGAGCGGCTTCACGCATGTACTGGTAGCAGTCGACAAGTTCACCAAGTGGATTGAGGCTAAGCCAATCAAAAAACTTGATGTCGGTATCGCTGTTTCCTTCATCGAAAGTTGACGCTCGATATGGAGTCCCGCACAGTATTATCACGGACAATGGGTGAATTTCGACTCGGAAGAATTCAAGATTTCGCAACTCTCAAGGCATACGAAGTCGACTACGCTTGATCGCTCATCCACGGTCGAATGGACAGCGAGCGAGCCAATGGATTGATCCTCAAGGGTCGAAACCCCGCTTGATGCGAGATCTCAAGCATGCGGCTGGTGCTTGGGTCGACGAACTTCCTTGGTGCTTTGGGGTTCATGCGGACCACGCCTAATCGGTCGATTGGGAGAACTCCTTTTTTCTGGTCTATGGGGCGAAGCAGTTTTACCGAAAGTGATCTCCTTCACAATGCTCCACGAATTGAACTTTATAATGAAGCGAAGCTGAGCAAAGCGTCAGATGCTGATCGACCTCCTGGAAGAGGAAAGGGAAATGGCTCTGATCCGCTCGACCATTTACCAGCAAGACTTGCGCCGCCTGTACGCCAGAAATGTGAGAGGTCGAGCCTTCCAGGAAGGGGATCTGGTCCTTCGGGTAGATCAGCAGAAGCAACATAAGCTTGCTCCCTCCTGGGAAGGTCCCTTCATCGTCACAAAGGTTCTCCACAATGGGGCATATCGTCTCTACAATGTCGAACACGATATCGATGAGCCCCGAGCTTGGAATGCGGATCTGCTCCGCCCGTTTTACACTTAAAGTTTTTCACTCGGAAGAATTGTAATAAAGTACTCTTGTAGCTCACGAGCTTTGAAGTAATAGTGTCATAATTCCTTCATAATTTTGTCACTTCTTATTTTGCGTCAAGAAAAATTTTCACTTCCCCTGGGTGGCTCGGTAGCGAATCCGTTCGCCTAAGTTTACAAATCCTACCGAGTGGTAAGCCAGACTTCCACTCGGGGGCTTAGCTGCAGCCCAGTGCTCGCCTAAGTTATTACAAATCCTACCGAGTGGTAAGCCAGACTTCCACTCGGGGGCTTAGCTGCAGCCCAGTGCTCGCCTAAGTTATTACAAATCCTACCGAGTGGTAAGCCAGACTTCCACTCGGGGGCTTAGCTGCAGCCTAGCGCTCGCCTAAGTTATTAAAAACCCTACCGAGTGGAGAGCAAACCTCCCACTCGGAGGCTTAGCTGCAGCCCAGTGCTCGCCTAAGTTATTACAAATCCTACCGAGTGGTAAGCCAGACTTCCACTCGGGGGCTTAGCTGCAGCCCAGCGCTCGCCTAAGTTATTAAAAATCCTACCGAGTGGTAAGCCAGACTTCCACTCGGAGGCTTAGCTGCAGCTCAGTGCTCGCCTAAGGTATAAGAAATCCTACCGAGTGGAGAGCAAACCTCCCACTCGGGGGCTTAGCTGCAGTCCAAGGACTCGCCTAAGTATAAAGTATATTAGCAAGGAAAACAAGGCGCAGGTCGACTGCGACCCTCTTCTCCGAGCTTCGACACAAATACAACAGAAATCCTACCGAGTGGAGAGCAAACCTCCCACTCGGGGGCTTAGCTGCAGCCCAGCGCTCGCCTAAGATAAAAGAAATCCTACCGAGTGGTAAGCCAGACTTCCACTCGGAGGCTTAGCTGCAGCCTAGTGCTCGCCTAAGATAAAAGAAATCCTACCGAGTGGAGAGCAAACCTCCCACTCGGAGGCTTAGCTGCAGCCCAGTGCTCGCCTAAGTTATTTAAATCCTACCGAGTGAAGAACAAAACTCTCACTCGGGGGCTTAGCTGCAGCCCAGCGCTCGCCTAAGATAAAAGAAATCCTACCGAGTGGAGAGCAAACCTCCCACTCGGAGGCTTAGCTGCAGCCCAGTGCTCGCCTAAGTTATGTAAATCCTACCGAGTGGAGAGCAAACCTCCCACTCGGAGGCTTAGCTGCAGCCCAGTGCTCGCCTAAGTTATGTAAATCCTACCGAGTGGAGAGCAAACCTCCCACTCGGAGGTTTAGCTGCAGCCCAGTGCTCGCCTAAGGAACAAGTCGACTGCAGTCAGCATCTCGCTGTTAACCTGCAAAGAGCAATTCAAGCCAAGAGCAATCATATTCAAACATCCAATCCAAATTTAGGTCGATACCTAAAAGAACCGAGAGTGCTCAGGCACTAAGCCTGTTAAGGTTTTATCGGTTACAACTCCACTCGGCATACCGAGGCAAATTTAAGGTCAAATGAAGTTTTTTACCCCTCCTGTGGAGGGCTGGATGGAGCAACGAACTCGTCAAGATCAATCCCGTCAGCAATCCTCGTGGCAGCAGCGATGAAAGTCTCCATGAAAGTCCTGAAGTCATGCTTTTTTGTGTTGGCCACTCGGAGAGCCGCCAGCTTATCTTCTCGAGCTTCCTTGCAATGGACTCGCGCCGGAACACGAGGCAACGTCCGCACCACACCGAAGCGAAGATTTCTTCCACTCTTGCACTCGGTCGGGGGCGGCGTTCGATCGAGCCATCAATGACTCAAGGTCATTTTGGAGTGTCTCATTGGGCCAGAGTGTCGAGTCGACACGGGCGTAGCCATCTTGATCTTGCGAGATAATCCACAACAAAGAAGAACGCGAGACTCGATCGGAAGATGTTCATGGCAGTTTCATCGTTCACCGGGAATTGACAGGTCAAGGTTCGCTCTCGGCTGGCTGGTTTCTTCTTGAAGTTGCGGCGTAACTCGCAAAGACAAAACCCGAGTCGGAAAAGCATCGAATGGAAACATAACAGTTAGGAGGATTGGTCGAGTGGAAAAGGTTACCTTGAGCTTAAGAAACAATTTCTTAGTAAGGCGCCAAGAGGCTTTCCATCTCGTTCTTCTTCCCAGCCGGTTGGAGGATCTTCTCGGTCGAGTTCTTCTTGTCACTTTCATCCGTTCGGCATCCTTGCGGCAGCGGCGAGCAACCTTCAGATCGGCGTTATCCTGTTCAAGCTTGGCAACAGAGGCGATTTTTCATCGACAAGCTTGATCTTCTCGAGACAGCTCAAGCTCCTTCTTCCTTTGAGCCTCCCTCACCTTGCACGTAAATCGCAGCAAAGTCAAACTTGAAGCAAGTGGGAGGAGGACAGAGTCGTCGAAATCTCACCAAACATACCTTTGGTCTCCTCCTTCGCCTTCGTCAGGTTCTCTTGCACCAGTTTCAAGTCCAACTCGAGCTGAATATGCTTCGCTCCGATTCGATATAAGCGTGCCGCAAGGTCACAAGATTTCTCTGAAGAGTCGGTTACAAAATATCGAGATAATTCACTTCCGAGTGAATCAAGAAAAATTGTGCGTTTCTAAGACTACGATCGAATGCAAGCATTCAACCGTAGTCTGGGGACTACACCGGTGGGTGCACTCAGCGTGCCCCCTTGGTCTTATTCAAGACATAGTCGACCGATCGACCCGATAAAAAAAGCGAGTCGACCCGATCGACCGGTTCCATTCTTAGTAAGCCTAAGGCAGTCGACGATCGACCAACAAAAAAAAAAAAAAAAAATCGACCGATCGACAGAACTTCTTGATGTAATCAAGCGCCAGATCGATCACAGCCTCGGGGACTACACCCGGTGGGTGCACTCAGCGTGCCCTTGCGGTATCGTAAACACATTCGTTTCATTCGAGTAATGATCAAAATTTACTTATGAAGCCTAAGCCCGATCGCCAGTGATCGACCTTAGCCTTGGGGACTACACGGCCGGGTGCACTCAGCGATGCCCCGCTAACACGGAGTTTTTATCGACACACCTAGTGGGTGACTGCTATTGCTATAAATTTCGAGAAAGAAAAGTTTCGATAGCATATCCTATGAGCAGGTGGTGGTCGATCGACCAACATTGCTCAAGGCGAGAGTGGCATCGTAAGTCGCTTGGCTCGCATCGGCGATCTTCACCTGCTCCATCATGATATCTGCTTGACGGATCGCCTCCTTAGCAGCATCGCCTTGGTCCTCCGGGGCGTGGTGCGTGGTGAAGATCGAAGGTTGTCCGGCACTTTCGGCGAAGTGGGCGAGCAGCGGTCGGTGGCACCGCGAAGGTCACGGTATGTCGAGTGCCGCCCTCCTTCCGTCATGATGGTCTCGGCGCGCCGTTGCTCCTTGGGTTTCTCTGCCGGTGGATGCCTTCCTGCTCCTCCTAGCCCTCGGTGGCTCCTCATCCTCATCATCGTCATCGGGAGAGTGATGATGTTATCGGTGGAGCTTCGGAAAAAGTTAAGATCAGGAATTTTGAGTCGGTCGAGAACAGGAATTAAGGATATAGTACGAGGATTTGAGGTGGTGGCGTCTTCCATCTCATGGTCATCAACTTTAGCTGAGGTTTGAAGTCGCGCGCTGAAGTCTCAAAGAGTCGATCGACCGATTCATATATCAAACGAGCGAAATTTGTGTAAAGCAAGAAGACTTAAGCAATATGTTTACCACGAAATGGTGGGGATGGACACCTTCATCTTTGGCAGAGGCTTGGTTGTCCTCGGTGGAACTACCTTGGTTGCTTGGTGCCTTCTCGATCGGCACCGGAGAAGCGGTCGAGGCGTTTGGTCATTGCGAGGCGATCGCGACCTACACCGCGTTCGGCCGAAGGGTCGTGCACAAGCTTTGACCGCCTTTCCAAGCGGTGGTGCGACTTCCTTCTCTTCATCCTCGTCGTCCTCGTCGTCCTCGTCATCATCATCATCGCCGCCGTGCGTCTCCTGCGTCGTCTGAATTCCCTCCTCTGGCTCTCACCTCCCTGGCTTCCCCCTCTTGATCGGAATCTGGGCGCCGTTGGGCATCGAGTATAACTCTGTGAAGGCACGGAAATATCAAAGCGAGTTGATCGACCAAGTTCTGAAGCACACTCGACATACACGCGAGAAAATGGAACAAGTGTACCTTATGCGGAACATTATCACGATCAAGCGGAGAAATCCTCCGGGATCGCGAGATTGTCCTTGTTTCCGGTGATCGAGGCCATCCATCTTTCCACTACGGCATCGTCAACTGCCTCACGGGTGGGCCGAGTTTCGTCTTGGTGCCGCGATACAACCACATCTGATGGCTCCGGGCCTGAAGGGCTGGATTCGTCTCGAAGAAAAACCTCCGGAGGTCCATGCGATCCTCCGTCCCTAACCAGCTGCACCACTCGGTCCATCGGCATCTTCACTTCAGCCCTTTCTTGAGGACAACCTTGAGGAGGAGGGCTTGTTCACTCGACTCATGGTGAATTACGGGAGACCGGTCGACCGCCCGGCGTCGCCTCATTAAGCAATAGAACCAGGTCATTGCCAACCCCTAAGCGACTCGAGGAAAATGCATAGCTGGAAAAGTGCTTTTGTTCCTCAAGCTGGACTCCTAAACCACACATCCGGACTACAGGGTCTTCTCGTCACGGGACTTGCTTTCTTCACGGTGCGAGGCGACATGTGAAGATATACTTGAACAAGCCCGGTCACGATCGACAGCCAGGAAGTTTTCACACATGGATACAAATGCGGCGAGGTATGCGATGGAGTTTGGAGTGAAATGGTGAAGCTGGGCTCCAAAGAAATTCAGAAAACCTCGAAAGAATACACTCGGTGGCAGCGAAAACCTCGGTCGACATGGGTGGCCAAAAGCACGCACTCACCCTCTTACGGTTGAGGCTGCCACTCTCGGCGGGAAGTCTTGCGGCGTTGTGAGGAATCAATCCGTGCGTTGGCCATATCAAGGAGATCCTTCTCCACGATCGTCATTGGATCGATCCCCTGGACCCAGCCTTTCGGCAGCTTGGATCTCGACGAAGAACCGCCGCGACCGGTGGAGACGGAGAGGATGGAGGAGAAAGAACAAGGTACTGTGCACGAGCCTCCGGGAGTTACATTTATAGCATCCCTTCGAGTGGATGACATGTGGACCAAGCGATCCAATCATATCGGCGGCCGCCTGCGCGTCGTGGCGGAGAAAGGGCGGTAATCGAGTGCTCTGTTCGTCCCATCCAAGCGCCCTTGATCTGTTCCGTTCGCGCTTCCCCAAATTTCGTATCCCGCGAGATCCGCGGGCGACGGATCGATCTGTCAAGTCGCGAGATCTCCTGCGATCCGTTACTCAAGTATAGCAAAGAAAGTCACTCGGTGAAGAACAAGAATGGATCAAGTCATTGAAGGAAAGTTTCTTGTCATCAACAAAGAAGATCTTGATCCAAGACAACACGTAGCGAGAATGCAAAGCGATGGAAACAACGTCAACTCCTCCTTCACTCAAGCCTCAATCCATTCGGGGCTAATGATGGATTCATGTACCTAGGGTAGGGTCATAGGCTGACCTAAGCGTCCTACCAAGGGTACTCACGAAGAGATCATCTTCGATCGACCAAAGAGAATCCACTCGACGGTGGAAGCACTTTCGACCATGGAAGAACTCACTTTCGACCATGAAGACTCACTCGACCGTCGGAAGGTCGAGAAGACACTATGCAGTATAGCGGTTTGCTATTGAATAGACTTAATGATAGTTAAAGCGCCTTATGAGGCGTTACGATAACCCCCGACTTAATGTACTTTAATCCCTCCATTATGTGAGCGGCTGGGGTCTGGCGCCTCTATATAAGCCACCCGCTCCACAGATAGAAGGGTTGAGATTCTTGTAATACTCATACTCATAATCCACTCGACCGCCTCGGGGCTCAGGGCGTAGGGCTGTTACTTCCTCAGAAGGGCTGAACTCGTACATCCTCTGTCTCTACAACTGCTCCATAGCTAGGACATTGCCTCTCCTTAACCTACCCCTACTTCTACTGTCAAATTTAGAACCACGACACGCGCCCCCTGCCTCGTGGGCCCCTCGAAGCTCCACCGACGTACTCCTTCCTCCTATATATACCTACGTACCCCCAATAGACCAGAAGGGATCCAAAAACCTAATTCCACCGCCGCAGCCTTCTGTATCCACGAGATCCCATCTTGCGGCCTGTTCCGAAGCTCCGCCGGAGGGGGCATCTATCACGGAGGGCTTCTATCAACACCATAGCCCCTCCGATGAAGTGTGAGTAGTTTACTTCAGACCTTCGGGTCCATAGCTAGTAGCTAGATGGCTTCTTCTCTCTTTTTGGATCTCAATACAATGTTCTCCCCCTCTCTCGTGGAGATCTATTCGATGTAATCTTCTTTTTGCGGTGTGTTTGTTGAGACCGATGAATTGTGGGTTTATGATCCAGCTTATCTATGAATAATATTTGAATCTTCTCTGAATTCTTTTATGTATGATTGAGTTATCTTTGCAAGTCTCTTCAAATTATCCGTTTGGTTTGGCCAACTAGATTGGTAGTTCTTGCAATGGGAGAAGTGCATGGCTTTGGGTTCAATCTTGCGGTGTCCTTACCCAGTGACAGAAAGGGTTGTAATACTCTAGATGCATGCTGGATAGCGGTCGATGAGTGGAGTAATAGTAGTAGATGCAGAATCATTTCGGTCTACTTGTCTCGGACGTGATGCCTATATACATGATCATACCTAGATAACCTCATAACTATGCTCAATTATGTCAATTGCTCAACAGTAATTTGTTCACCCACCGTAGAATACTTATGCTCTTGAGAGAAGCCACTAGTGAAACCTATGGCCCCCGGGTCTATTCTCATCATATTAATCTCCATCACTTTAATTACTTGCTTTGCCTTTACTTTTTACTTTGCATCTTTATACCAAAAATACCAAAAATATTATCTCTATCAGATCTCACTCTCGTAAGTGACCGTGAAGGATTGACAATCCCTAATCGCGTTGGTTGCAGTAGCTATCGTTTGTGCGGTCACGAGGACTTGCGCGTGACCTCCTCTTGGATTGATATCTTGGTTCTCAAAAACTGGGGGAAATACTTACACTACTGTGCTGCATCATCCTCTCCTCTTCGGGGAAAACCAACACAAGCTCGAGACGTAGCACCCATAAACATCCAAAACGGGTAATATAATAGCATGGAACAATCAAAAATTGTAGATACGTTGGAGACGTATCAATATCATCTATGCATAGACCTGGCTCATGATGCCACTGTTGGGGAATGGTTCATGGAAAACAAAAAAATTCTACGCACACGCAAGATCTATCCATGGAGATGCATAGCTACAAGAGGGGGAGAACATCTTCATACCCTTGAAGATTGCTAAGTGGAAGCGTTTATCAACGCGGTTGATATAGTCGTACACCTTCACGATCCGTCTGTCGGTGTACTAAGGTAGGGGTACCTTAGTACCCCAACTTGTGCACGGGCAGTTGCAGCTTCCCACGGCAAGGTTTACCAGCGTGGTCGCCGGAGACCTTCCTGCTCCGTGTCAAGCCATTCAAGAACGAAGTGTACAAGACAAAAGATCGAGACCCCGGCAAGCTCCGTCCCAGGCTCAAGGAAACATCAACCACGCGAGGCCCTGGCGAGAGGAGCTCGCCAGGGAGACCAGAAGAGTGCACCATAGAAGACATGCCTCAACGCTATACGCGCCCCGGCGAGGGCCCGGGGAGCGACAAGTTACAAGAGCCCGACAAGTTCCCGGGCCCGGCAAGGTCAAGACCCCGGCAAGGCGCTTGCCGGGAAGGATGCGCTGTGTGCCTGCGCTCCAGCTCATCGGCCCACGCGTGCATACAGGGCCTTTCGAGGCAGCGTGGCGGATGGCTGCGCGCCTGGGTACACGGTGGCACTTCACGGTGGTGAATCCATCGCCGTGGCGACGGAGACGCAAGGCGGGAGCTTTTGGGTCGACGGCGACGCGCATTAAATGCCGTTGTCCCCCCTTGTCAAAGTAGGTAGAAACCACTTGTTCATGCCTTTGTGAGCTGCCTTTGTTCCCTTAGACTTCCAACTACCACCCTTTTACGTTTTACCCCTTTCTCTTACGTTGACACCTGTTGGTGACCCCTTTGCACTATAAAGGAGGCCCATGCACAACGTGGGGGTTGAGTTCCTTCGCTCGAAACCATTGCCACTCTCGCTCGTCTTGTAGCTCTTCAAGCTCCGAGCTCAATACAAACACAAAGCAGCGAGGAGTTTTATCTCTCGGAGAGCTCAAGCTGGGTAAAAAGCCGCCGCGTGCCTCGCCTCGATCTGCTCTCTGTGCTCCCTCCGCCCTCGTACCGCCTGACAGACAAGGGCCCGGCCCCATAGGTGTCGTGGCGGATCTCCCCGACATCTCTGGCGCGCCCGAGTAGAAGCGTCGAGGTGTCGCGGACTGATCCGGCGACCATGGCGCGCTCTTCATCAACCTCTCCAGCTCCGTCAGCAGCTGCGCCATGGCTCCGAAGAGGAAGGCTTCGGAGATGGGAGGCCCGTCTGCGTCTCTTCCGCCGCCCGGAGCCAGCGGTGGGCGGAGGAGGCGCCGACGGAAGGTAACGCCCGGCGAGGACACTCGCGGCGCCACAGAATCAAAACAAGACAGTTGACCCGCCTCGGCCTCCGGAGACACGCCGCGTCCATCTCAGCACGCGACAACCCAGCAGCGCCATACTACGGGAGGTGGTATCCGCCTGCTGGGGCAAGGACCCACCGGAGGCTCGCGGGATGCTCCGGACCACCGTCCGGACACAGGCAAAGCGAAGGCGCCGGGGGAGGACCTTGCTCCTTCTAACACTGTTAGGAGTCCGAGCATGTCCCGTTCCCCGCGCCGTTCACTCCCGCTCCCCTCCACTCCGCGAAGCGCTCGTAGGGCGAAGCGCTCCTCGACTTCCCTCGGCGGCGGACAAGGCGAAGGCGGAGGCTACCATCAAAGCACTGTCGCCGCCAACAATGACTCTCCTCAACAGCGGCGACCTCGCGGCGCGCGCAAGTTGAGAAAGCGAAAAGGCCGGCGCCGACAAGACCGCCGGGGTTCAACCACCGCACACTCCCTCGCCACGAAGCGGAAAAGCGCCGTCCCGCGGAACAACGCCGGCAGCGGCTCCGCAGCGTCGTCGGATCCGCGACTCGTCGGGATCAACGCCGAGTCGCCAGCGACCGGCGGCGAAGGACGCTTCGGACCTGTCGGCGCCGCCGAAAACTTCGGCGACAATCGGACGAAGGGCTGGGAAGCAGCGTCGGCGCGCCGCGCCCGTGAACGAGCGACTTGCCGTCTGTGATGTAGGCTGCCTGCGTTCACCCTCGAGCTGCGGCGCGTCCGATGGCCCGGCATGAAAAATTTCAAGCCCGGCGTGCGGATAAGTATGGCGGCGAGACACACCCTCGGAGTTCCTCGGTGTCTACACCATCGCGGTGCGAGCTGCGGGGCGTGGCGAAGATTACGGCGAACTACTTCCGCTTCGTGCTTAAGCGAGCGTCCGTTCTTGGCTTATGCACTTGCGGAAAACTCCATTTCTTCTTGGGCAGATCTTTGCCATCGGTTTGTTGGTGCCTTCCTTTGGCGGCCACAAACCCCACGACCGAAGCGATCTCCACATTTTGGCCCGAAGAAGGAGAATCCTGCGCAAGTATATCCAGCGCTTGACGCGTGCGGCACAACATCCACGATGTCCACCTGCCGCGGTAATCGGTAGCGTTCCACCAAAGCGTCGCGTAACCGCCGCATCGTGAAGAGATAGCGATGACCAAGATTCGGGATGTCGCGAGCTTTATGCTCTGGCTGATAAATCGCCTTGCTGAAGAGGAGGAGACTCCGGGGAGGATCTTGGCCAGCGGGAGAAAGCGGCAGCGATAGCGCCACCCGGCAAAGAAGAGAGGCGGCGAGAACAACGAGAAGGAACAACAAGGAGGTGCTTACCGTCGAGAAGTCCGGCAAGGGGCTCCCGCTAATCAAGCGCAGGCTTGTGGCTCCGGCAAGGAGCCTGCCCTATGGCGGCGGCCGACAAGCGGGGCCGGCTCCGGCAAGCAATCTTGCAAAATCCACCGCACCAAGGGTCCACGACCTTTACAAGCGCAAGCGCGTCGACTATCTCGTCGGCAGCAAAAGAGCTGAATCTGAGAGGCGCGACAAGGAGAGGCCCAAGGTGGCGGGGAGATCAAGCAAGCGGCCGTTCAATGGCGGGAGGACGCATGGCGACAAGGCCAAGCAGCGGCGAGATGATCGACCTCCCGGGGCGCGACAAGGATGAAGAAGGCGATGATGAAGGCGTGGAGGGCGAAGATAACAGCGAGCGGGAGTTCGAGAAGGCCACGGAGGTCCTGTGCGTCGGCAGTGGCGCCTCGCACACCTCCACCGCCAGCTAAAGCAATGGGTGCGTGAGGTGAGCGCAGCGGAGCCGCCCATGGAGTCGCGAGGCTCCTCAAATGGTCAACACGCCCATCATTTTGATCTTGAGGATCACCCGGCCGCACCACAGCGGTCGGGTGCTTGCCGATCTGGTCTCGCCTACCATCCGCAACCTCAAGGTCACCAAAATGTTGATCGGCGGCGGTGCCGGGCTGAACTTGATCTCCTCTGCTGTGATCGAAAACTCCAAATTCGGATGGCGAGCTCGAAGAGACCGGTCCTTTCAAGGAATCAACCGGGACGGAGCAAGCCCAAGGAAAGATCACTCTGCGGTGACCTTTGGCGGGAGCTCAATTTCAGGACTGAACGCATCACTTTTGGCGTTGCGATATTCCGTTGCCATACAATGGAATACTCGGCGTCCTACTCGCCAAGTTCATGGCGGCTTCCCATTATGCCTAGCGTGCTCAAGATGCGGGGCGATGGCGTCATCACCATCCACGGTGACAAGAAGGATGCACTCATTTGCGCCGACAAGATCTCTGGGATGCAGCTGCTGCGCCGATAAGGACACACTTGCGCTGAAACTCCGGTGGAAGAAGGCGAAGACCAAGTCCGGCAAGTGCTCGGGGTCCACTCCGGCAACCCGCCTCTTGGTGCTATGTTGCCGTTGAGGACGCCCGACGAGCTCCACCGGCAAGGGCAAAAGGGATGGCGCTCCCGGCAACCAAGAAGGTGTCGCCAAGGAGGATGGCCTTGGTGGTACCTTCACCATCGGCGCCACACTTGACGGCAAATAGGAAGCGCGCTAAATCGCCTTCCTGCGGGCGAATGTCGATGTGTTTGCATGGCAACCATCGACATCCCGGTGTTCCCGGAAGGTGATTGAGCACAAGCTTGCCGTTTGCCCTCATCTTGTGACCCATCAAGCGAAGGTGAGGAAGCAAGCCGTGGAGCACCAAGAATTTATCAGCGAAGAAATCAAGAAATTTGGAGGCAGGGCCTGGTTAGAGGTGTGATCCATCCAACGTGGTTATAAACCCATCGTCATGCGCGCAAGGCCAGCGGGAAATGGAGACGTGCATAGACTTCACCGATGTGAATAAAGCATGTCCCAAGGATCCATTCCCTTGCGGCGCATTGACCAGATTGTTGACTCCTTTGCCGGATGTGAGCTGCTCGCTTTCTTGATGCATACTCGAGGTTATCACCAGATTTTTATGGCCAAGGAGGATGAAGAGAAGACTGCATTTATCACCCCATGTGGCACTTATTGCTTCATACGCATGCCATTTGGACTGAAGAATGCAGGATCAACATTTGCAAGGGTAGTGTATACTGCTTTTGAGCCACAGATCCACAGAAATGTAGAAGCTTACATGGATGATATCATGGTGAAGAGCAAGAGCAAGGATACCCTGATTCAAGATTTGGAAGAGACATTTCAGAACCTGCGCAAGATCCAGCTTAAGTTGAACCCCGAGAAGTGCGTCTTCGGAGTTCCCTCCGGCAAGCTTCTCGGGTTCCTTGTGTCAATGAGGATCAAGCCAACCCGACAAGATTAAAGCCATTGAGCAGATCGAAGCCCCGAAGCGAGTCAAGGATGTCAGAAGGCTGGCAGGCTGCGTAGCCGCCCTCAGTAGGTTCATTTCAAAGTCCGCAGAACGCGCCCTACCTTTCTTCAAAGTCTTGAAGAAGGCGGGTCCCATGAAGTGGACTCCGGAAGCGGAGGCAGCGCTGCAGGATTTGAAAGCAGTATCATCCTCCACCCCAACACTCGTCGCACCTAGACCACGGGAGAAGTTGCTACTATACCTAGCGGCAACCAACCAGGTGGCTAGTGCTGCGTTAGTAGCGGAGAGGGAGTCCGACGAGGAGGCTACACCACCGGCAAGCCATCTCGGCGACAAGCGGGGCTGCTCCGACAAGCTCTGGCCCCGACAAGGACAACTCTGCGAGGACGGGGCGAGTGCGGAAGAAGATGGTGCAGCGCCCGGTGTATTTTGTAAGCTCCCTTCTCGTGGGGCTAGATCGAGATACTCGGTGTGCAAAGTTGCTTTTCGGCCTCCTCATGGCCTCGAGAAAGCTGCGCCATTACTTCGAGCACACGAGATAACAAATGGTCACTCGCTTTCAATCAAGAGGATATTGCATAACCCGAAGCAGCAGGCAGGATCGTTGAGTGGGCCTTTGGAGCTGTCGAGCTTTGGACTCAAGTTTGAAAGTACTTCAACCATACAGAGCAGAGCTTTGGCAGAATTTATAGCAGAATGGACCCCAACGCCCGATGAAGAAATCCAAGAAACAAGTACACCCGTACAAGAAGCGACTAGTGAATGGGTAATGTACTTTGATGGTGCCTTCTCGCTGCAAGGCGCCGGTGCCAGCGTGGTACTCATCGCGCCCACCGGAGAGCACCTCAAGTATGTTATCCAGATGCACTTCCCAAGGGAGCAAGCGACAAACAACACCGCTGAATATGAAGGTTTGCTTGCCGGCCTCAGAATTGCGGCTGAGCTTGGGATCAGGAAGTTGATCGTGCGGGGAGATTCTCAGTTGGTGGTCCGGCAAGTTAACAAAAGCTATCAGAGCCCTTTGATGGAAGCTTATGTAGATGAAGTGAGGAAGCTTGAGGAGCACTTTGAAGGGTTGCAGATGGAGCACGTCCCGAGAGCTCAGAATGAAATTGCAGATGGCCTTTCAAAGTGTGCCTCGATGAAGTTACCTGTGGAACCAGGGACCTTCTTGCTCAAGCTGACTCAACCCTCCGTCACGCCATCAATTGGGCAGTCCAAGAAGAGAAAGTTGGTCTCCGGCGACTACTTGCCGGCGGATCTCCCTGAGGCCGCCGCCAAGGTCCCCAAGATCGACGACCGGAGCGCTGAGGAACAATTTGCTCCTGCGGATCCTCGGATCTGTACAGTTGAAACAAGCGTTCCCGACAAGCCTCGCCCCGGCGAGCTTGCCGGGGGACCTCCAGCTCCGGCAGACGCCGTGGAAGCTGAGGTCCCCGTAGCGGCTCTCATGCCTTTGGTCCTTGCCGTCGAGCCCCAAGCTCCGGCATGGGCACAGCAAATCGTCCGTTTTACGCAAACCGGAGAACTTCCGATGACCCGAAGAAATAGAAGATAACCAGACGGTCAAGTATGTACCAGTTCGTGGATAACGAGCTGTACAGAAGAAGGCTCAATGGTGTCAGACTGAAGTGCATCTCCAGAGAAGATGGACAGAGGCTGTTGGCAGAAATACACGGAGGCATATGCGGCCACCACATTGGTGCAAGGGCGCTTGCCGGGAAAGCTTTCCGGCAAGGGTTCTTTTGGCGAGAAGCCCTCCAAGATGCAACTGCACTAGTAACCAAGTGTGAAGCGTGCCAGTTCCATGCAAAGCAGACTCATCAGCCAGCTCAAGCTCTCCAAACAATCCCTTTGTCCTGGCCCTTCTCGGTCTGGGGGCTCGACATCCTCGGCCCTTTCCCCCGTGCTGTCGGGGGCTTTGAGTACTTGTACGTAGCAATCGACAAGTTCACAAAGTGGCCAGAAGTGGAGCCAGTGAGAAAGGTGACAGCACAGTCAGCAGTCAAGTTCTTCAAATCGATTGTGTGCCGTTTCGGGATTCCTAACAGGATTATCACTGACAACGGTACACAATTCACTAGTCGCACCTTCAAGCACTACGCCCAAGACCTTGGCGCCAAGGTCTGTTTCGCTTCTGTTGCTCACCCGAGGAGCAACGGTCAAGCGAAGGGCCAATGCTGAAGTGCTCTTGCGGACTCAAGACAAGAACTTTCGACGAAGTTGCACAAGTGCGGAAGAAATTGGATTGAGGAGCTGCCGGCGGCTCTTTGGTCAATCAGAACGACACCGAATCGAGCCACCGGACAGACACCATTTGCTCTAGTCTATGGAGCAGAAGCAGTTCTCCCCACGGAACTCGTATACGGATCTCCTCGAGTGCTCGCTTACGACGAGCTCGAGCAAGAGCAACTGCGGCAAGATGACGCATTGCTCCTTGAGGAGGGACGTCTCCAGGCTGCTGTACGAGCTGCTCGATACCAGCAAGCCTTGCGCCGCTACCATAGCCGCAAGGTCAAAACCAGGAGTCTCGAGGAAGGCGACCTTGTTCTTCGGCGTGTTCAGTCCGCCAAGAATTCCAACAAGTTGACGCTTGAAGTGGGAAGGCCCTTATCGGGTGAGACAAGTCACGAGGCCGGCGCTGTCCGCCTCGAGACGAAGAAGGCTTACGGTGAGCAACTCTGGAACATAGAGCATCTTCGCAAGTTTCACCCATAAAGCGCGGTTGCCGTGATCCGCTCGCAACCCCCTTTATATGAGCTTTGCCGCTGTTGCATGTAACCCCTTGTACAAAGCCGGGCGCAGACCCCGTGCATCAGTAAAAGCTTCTGTGTTTCGCGCCAGTTGCCTTTCCCATGCTTTTCTTTGCTATTTGCATGTGTTATTTGGCGTTTCTTGTGCGACACACATACCCGGCCGGGATAATAGCACGCCGAAAGGCCACATACTTGTTTCTCTATTCTCTTTCCTTGTCTCTTAAACAGAAAGAACGTTCCTCGCGCACAAGTTTGCCGGGGGGGAAGGAAATGGAGGATGGACCAAGTGCCGTCCAAGAAAGAGAAGCTTGCCGGAGAACGCACGGATCATGAAAGCTAAGTTATTAGAATTTGAGCAGTTCAAAAATTTTAGATTTTAAGTTGCCTTCCTTGAACGATCACACTTTGTATGGAAAACCTGTGCTCGGAGGAACCTACCCGTGGATAACCGTGCCCTTATCTTGTTTTCGAGCACGCTCAACGATTTAAGTGAGCTGCGACAAGTGTCGCGCCCTTGTTTCGTTTCGAGTCCGCTCAGCAAGCCAAGTGCGTTGCGACTAGCCGCGGCAAGGTTGCTTGCCGGTAAGACCTTGGCCAGCAAGCTGCTACGAGTTCAGCACTCGGCGCTCGCGGCGAGGGCCTCTTGCCGGCAAGTTTTCCTAGAAGCATAGGGTTGAGGCATACAAAGTTGAGGATCAGAACGAGGGGGATAACACCGCATCTATTGATCAAGTTAAAGATAATATCGTGCAAAGGATAACTTGCCACGATGACTAATGAATCCATGACACTCTGTGCAGCGACAAAAAGAGATAAAAATAAAGGAGGCCTAGTCTACGCGGTCGCCCTCCACTCTGGGAATCTTGTTCACCTTGGCGATGATGTGGGCGACCTGCTCCTTCAGAGCCTCCATGTTTGCGTCAGCCGGCAAGCTGCGGAGAACGTTGGTGAGGTTTATGCCGGGGTTGCGGTATACGATCTTCACAAGACGCGCTCCATGGTTCCAGCGACAGCCGGCGAGTCTCCTCGGCAAGTTCTTGTGGGATCTTCTTCGCAGATTTGCAAGGGCCGCGACCCCACGAAGAAGAGGTGAGCTTGGCGTGGCGAGATTTGGATCCGGGAGTAGATAAGATGCTCCGGCTTGACACCAGCAGCCCTCGATCAATGGCGGACGCAGAAGACACCAGGTCCTCGGTCCATATCTCGACGGTGCGGCGGAATTGCTCGGCTGCTTGGTTGGCGTTGTCCATCAAAGCTCGTTCCTCGCGGAGCTCCTCCTTCAACTTGGTTTCCCGATCCCGGGCGGCATCAAGCGAGTCCCTCAGCGCAGAAACTTGCAGCTCAAGACCCTCGATGGAGTCCTTGGCGGCCTTCAACTCGTCGGCCCTCTTGGAGAGGCGCACCTGGAGTTCCGAGTTGGTGTGGGCGTCCTTCTCGCGCTCTGTATTGAGCGCGGCGACCCTCTCCACGCTCGCCTTCAGCAACTCCTCCAGCTGCGCGACCTTGGCGGCGAGCTCCTCCTTGGCGGTCTCCGCGGCAGCTATGGCGTTTTTCGCCTCCTTCAGCTCCCCGCCAAGGGCCTACTCCCGAGCGGCAAGGTCGTCCTCGTGGGCGTCGAGGTTAACCTTCCGCTGGATGAGCTCCCCCTCTCGCCGGGACAGTTCCACCCCGGCGAGCCGCTGCTGCTCTTCGGCCTCGGCCTTCTCCAGCAACCACTCTCCATACTCCCCGGCGAGTCGCTCACGTTTCTCCGCCACCTCACGGAGGGCGGCCTGGTTGGCGGCGCTGAGCTCCGCCGCGCGCTTCTCCATCTCCTCGGCGGCCTTGGCGGCAAGGGCCTCCCGAAGCGAAGTTACCGCCTGCCCAGTAAAGGGCGAGGCTGAAGTAGCTTCTCCTCCTCGGACCCGTCGCCCGCTGGTCCCTCGGCGATCTTCAAGCCAGCGGGCGAGGATCTCCCCATCAAAGGCCTCGCCCTCCGGGGAGCCATGACGAAGAACCCCCGGCATCTGGATGAAGGCGCCGTTGGGGGCCTTCAAGTAGTAGCCGGGCTGCTCTTCTCCGGTGGAGGGGTCGATGGCCGGCACAGCGCTTGATGCCCCCACCGCCTCCGGGCCGGCGGTGCGGTCGCCATCTCCCTCCTCGGTCGCTGCGTCCGCAGCCGGAGCGGTCTCTGACGCATTTGGCCCGGCGGCTCCCTCCGTGTCCTCGGCGACTGGGGCGTCGCCGCCGCCGCCCTGCGCATCCTCCTCCTCGACGATGACGATCTCCGTCTCCATTTGTTCGGAGGGAGGAGGATCTAGAAGAAGAAGAAAAAGCAAAAGAAGCTCAAGCATATATCCAAAAAGAGGCAACGCCAAGGAGACAAGGTTGCAGAACCTACCTTGGCGGGCTTCGTTCGCGGCGGGCTCCCTCGCCGGGGGGCTCCGCCTTGGCGGAGTGACCACCCTCTCCGGGCTACTCGCCCTTGGCGGGGTATCCGCCCTTGGCGGAGTGCTCCCCCTTGCCGGGGAGCTCAGCCTTGACGGGGACGGCGGGATCTGCGGCTCCTCGGGGCCAGCCTCCGGACGTTCCTGCAGCTGTGGCTCCACCTCTGCGCAAGTCAAGACAAGAACATCAAGGCATTAGCACAAGACCGAAATCTTCAAACTTTCGGGCGGCGAAGTCTGAGAACCAGGCTTCTGTGGGGGGCTCTTGCTGAAACTGCTCGGGGCAGCGTTCGGTCCGCAAGCTTGGCTCCAAGACGTCCCGGTCGCCTTGTGGCGAAGCGGGTCGTCCGCGACTTCAACCACGGGCACCTTGGCCTTCTTCGCCGCCCGCTCCGCCAAGGTCCTGGAATCAAAGCAAGCAACCAGATTAGCTTCAACAATAATCAAGGCAAAATTAATGAAGATAGAGATTTAGATACTTACTCCTGTTCCTCCTCGTCGTCTTCGCTCAAAGCGGAGAAGTCATACTCCGCCGGGCGCGTCGGCTCGAGGGCAGGAGGCGAAGATTCCTCGGCGCTTGGCGGTCCTCGGGGCTGGGGGCTCGTGGAGACCAGCCTGTGGCAGCCGAGGCCCGAAGCAGCGAGCCGCCGCTCCGCTCGAGAAGACTCCGTCTGCTTGGCGCCGACCTGCGGGCGCCTCTGCCGTGACTTGCACGCTGGCGCTCGCCGTGGCTGGTGCGCCGGTCGCCCTTGGCGCAGCTTAGCTTTCCGGGAAGCTTCTTGCTGCCCGTGAGCTGGTTGTTGCCGGGGCCTGCGCCCCGCCTCCGTCGCCGTCTGCGGGCGCTTGTGTGGGAACGCTTAGGGCTTGCCGGCGGGAGGTCTCCGATGGCGAGGAGAGGTCGTCGGCGTGAGGTCTGCGGACCCGCCGGCGTCCTCGGCGGCCGGCGTCCTCCTCCTCCTCCTCTTCCCGGCTGGCTCGGCTGGGCCCAGCGTCCTCCGCTCTGGCCCTTTTCTTCTGGTGCCTCTGCTACCTCCTGCAGCACCACCCCTGCCAAGCTTGCCGGCCCGCGATTCCGAGATCCCAGAGTACCTCAACGAAGAGACCCCGGCGAGCGCGTCGGGAGGAAGCTGCAGTAGTCTGCAGATCTCAGCCTCCTCCGTTCGGCCGGACACTTCCGCAGCCTCCGCCTCCTCGGGCGTGCAACCGAACTTTCCTGCCGCTGCGGCCGCAGCGGCCTCCTCGGCCCGGGAAGCTATGTATGCGAGCTCCTGGTCGGTGGTGTCCCGCGTGTGCCCCTTGACGTCATCCTTGTTCTTCGCCACCTCCTCAAGGTTGTCGAAGAAGCCGAGATGTCTGACGGATCGGGCGGAATCCTGGCGTTCCACGCCGTCGCGAATCACTGCGGGCATCATGGCGCAAAGACTATCCCGGCAGAGCTGTTGCAGAGGGCACTACGCCCGGAAGGTCTGAACCACTCTGGATGGGCGGGTCATACCTAAAGAGTTCCCGGACCATCCCCCTCAGCTCCAGCGTCGTGAAGTTGAAGTTCAGCCGGGCGCAGCCTCATTATATCCCCGCGCCGCCCGTACTCCCAGGCGGCCTCTTCTGTCTGGAGGCGTCGCGACGGCGGAGGAAATCGGCGCCTACCTGCTCGCAGCGCACAGCCCTGCGGTCCGGAGACGAAGAATCCGGATGAGGGCGACGTCGAGCTTGGCATCGTCCGAATCCAGCTCGCTCCAGTCTCTGCCGCGCACGATGGGCGTCGTGCGCGGCTCGGTGAAGGACTGTGGCTCATCCTCAACAATCCAACACCAATCTGCACGCCACTCGTCCCACTTGCCGCGGAGCTCCCCCGGCAAGTACGACTCCTTCAGATTCAGGCGAAAAACCCAAGAGATTCCTCCGGAGAGGGGGGCGCCGGCCTCTGCTCTAGGAGTAAAGAAGTGCCTAAACAGCGCCACATTTGGCTGTATCCCTATGAAGTTTTCGCACATGTGTGCGAAAACCGCCATGGTGAGGATGGCGTTGGGGGTGAAGTCAAGAAGGTGGAAGCCATATGTGTTCATGATGTCGCAGAAAAATTCAGAAAAAGGAGGGCAAAGACCGCAGTGGAAGAAGGCTGCGAAGAAGTAGTACCCGCCGGGGTAGTTGTCCTTGGTGGCGGCCGGATGAGCTCTGGTCCGAGGATGCGCTTTGGTCTTCTTGGACCAGAACAAGTAGTACTTGTTCCAGAGCTCCCGCACACCAAGCTTCGGCGGGAAGACGAGGTTCTGCTTCCGGTACTCGGCGAGTTTCGCCGCTTGCTCCGACTTCTCCTTCTTGGCCTTCTCCGCCTTCGCCTTCGCGGTCTTCGGGGCCATGGCAGCGGTGGCGGAGAAAGGGCGACGAAGAGCCCGGCGGCGCTGGAGATGCAGGCGGTGGCGGCGGAGATATGGAGACGGAGCGAAAAGGGGGATTTTTGGGAGAGGATGCAATGAAAGCGACGGTGGGAGCTGCTCCTATTTCCTCTGCTTTTATGGGGAAGTGGGGGGGGCGTTCCGCTCTTCCCATCAAGAGGCGTGGGCACGTCCCATCCCACGACGCCGCAATCGACGCGTGCCGTTGCGGGGGGGGTGCCCCAGATGCGGAAGTGGGTTCGGCACGCCAAAGGCGTAGCGTGTGCCGTGCCTTTTTTGGGCCTGGCCCAACAGCGCTTCGGCACGTGTGTGGCCCAGCCCGGGCTCTGTCGGTGTACTAAGGTAGGGGTACCTTAGTACCCCAACTTGTGCACGGGCAGTTGCAGCTTCCCACGGCAAGGTTTACCAGCGTGGTCGCCGGAGACCTTCCTGCTCCGTGTCAAGCCATTCAAGAACGAAGTGTACAAGACAAAAGATCGAGACCCCGGCAAGCAGAGCTTGCCGGGAAGGCCGTCCCAGGCTCAAGAAAACATCAACCACGCGAGGCCCTGGCGAGAGGAGCTCGCCAGGGAGACCAGAAGAGTGCACCATAGAAGACACGCCTCGACGCTATACGCGCCCCGGCGAGGGCCCGGGGAGCGACAAGTTACAAGAGCCCGACAAGTTCCCGGGCCCGGCAAGGTCAAGACCCCGGCAAGGCGCTTGCCGGGAAGGATGCGCTGTGTGCCTGCGCTCCAGCTCATCGGCCCACGCGTCGCATACAGGGGCCTTTCAGAGCAGCGTGGCGGATGGCTGCGCAGCCTGGGGTACACGGTGGCACTTCACGGTGGTGAATCCATCGCCGTGGCAGACGGAGACGCAAGGGCGGGAGCTTTTGGGGTCGACGGCGACGCGCATTAAATGCCGTTGTCCCCCACTGTCAAAGTAGGTAGAAACCACTGTTCATGCACTGTAGCTGCACTGTTCCCGCACTGTTCCAACTACCACCCCTTTTACGTTTTTACCCCTTTCTCTTACGTTGACACCTGTTGGTGACCCCTTTGCACTATAAAAGGAGGCCCATGCACAACGTAGAGGGGGTTCGGTTCCTTCCGCTCGAAACCATTGCCACTCTCGCTCGGTACTGTAGCTCTTCAAGCTCCCGAGCTCAATACAAACACAAAGCAGCAGTAGGAGTTTTATCTCTCCGGAGAGCTCCGAAGCTGGGTAAAAAGCCGCCCGCGTGCCTCGCCTCGATCTGCTCTCTGTGCTCCCTCCGCCCTCGTACCGCACAGACAAGGGGCCCCGGCCCCATAGGTGTCCGTGGCGGATCTCCCCCGACACCGTCCCAATCTAGTACCGAACGTACGACACCTCCATGTTCGGCACACATTTAGCTCGATGACATCCTTGCCTTCTTGATCCTGCAAGAGGAGCGAAGTACTAGATGAGTTCCGGCAGCACGACAGCGTGGTGACGGTGGTGGTGAAGAACAATCTCCGCAGGGCTTCGCCAAGCACAACGGAAACTAGAGGGGACGGAGTTGCCGAAACACGACTTGGTGAATCTTGATCTGTTCCGGGTGCTAGCCCTGCCCGGCCCTCTATTTATATGTTGAGCCCTAGGGTCGTTTCTTGGAGAAAGAGCCGCCTCAAAGTCGGTTTAGCATGCAAGGCAAGAGTACTTCTCGGACGCCAGGACCAGACGCCAGGGTCCTCGGTGTCCCTGGCGTCTGGCCCCTGGCCTCCGCAAAACTCCTTTTGCACCTTCCTAAAGCCTCGTGGGCTATACCCCTTGGCCCAAATAAAGTGTTCTCGTACCCGAACATTTCGGGAAACATCCGAAACCCCTTCCGAGACCAAACACTATTATCCCATATATCAATCTTTACCTTCGGACTATTCCGGTGCTCCTTGTCATGTCCGTGATCTCATCCATGACTCTGAAGAATATTCGATCACCAACATAACTCATATAATACTATATTGTGAACAAATGTTAAGCGTGCGGGCCCTACGGTTTCGAGAATGATGTAGACATGACCTAGATGCTTCTCCGGTCAATAACCAATAGCAGGATTTGGATGCCTATATTGGTTCCTACATATTCTACAAAGATCTTTATCGGTTGAACCTTTATGACAACAAACGTAGTTCCTTTGGTTCGTCGGTATGTTATTTGCCCGAGAATCAATTGTCGGTATCTTCATACCTAGTTCAATCTCGTTATTGGAAAGTCTCTTTACTCATTCTGTAATGCATCATCACGTAACTAACTCCTTAGTCACATTGCTTGCAATCTTCTTGTGTGCTGTATTACCGAGAGGGCCCAGAGATACCTCTCCATCACACGAACTGACAAATCCCGGTCTCAATCCATGCCAACCCAACAAACATCTTCAGAGATTCCTGTAGAGGACCTTTATGATCACCCAGTTACGTGACGTTTGATGGCACACAAGGCATTCCTCTGGAGTTCGGGAGTTGCATGATCTCATGGTCGAAGAAACATGTATTTGACATTAAGAAAGCAGTAGCAATAAACTGAGCGATCATATGCTATGCTAACGGTTGGGTCTTGTCCATCACATCATTCTCCTAATGATGCGATATCGTTATCAAATGACAACTCATGTCTATGGTTAGGAAATCTTAACCATCTCTGATCACCGAGCTAGAGTGGTAGAGGCTCACTAGGGACACAATATTTGTTTATGTATCCACACATGTATTTAAGTTTTCGGTCAATACAATTCTAGAATGAATAATAAACCTTTATCCTGAATAAGAAAATATAATAATAACAATTTTACTATTGCCTCTAGGGCATATTTCCAATAGTTAGGCTATACAAAGCTAGAGATAAGAGAGAGATCAATTGAAGATATGCACAGATATGTGACGTTTAATGCTCCAAAGAGGAAAATTGTCATGCCATAGCATGGAGAACTGTCATACTACAGAAGAGAAATTGCCAAACATGTGTTCAGAATTTGGCATATTACATCAGAAAAAGTTGCCATGATGCTAATGAAAAGAAAAGATCACGAAGGTCGTTCTCTCATGTAGCGTTAAACAAACAAATCAATGTGTTATGTCCACACATTCTCTCCTAATGGTGATCGGACATGCCACAGGGCATTCAATGAGAAAACCCTTCTAAGGGAACGCCCATTCTTTATCATTTGGATAGAAATAACTCAATCATCAGGCACCATCGTATGAATTTCCCCTTTTTCCTTTTGAAGTTTTACATATGCCGCTAATGAGGGATGCAAATATAGTTGCGCAGTGATGACAGATGTGATTGTAGTTGGGGGTGGTTGATGGACACGCGTGTCACTATAATTGCGTGTGTGTGTGGGGGGTGCAGATGTGCAATTGCGCTAGGCTAGAGTGTGAGCAACTATAATTTCGCATGGGAAATAATTGTGCAATTGCGCTAGGCTTGCGGACCGCGGTATGCGGTGCGTGTGACAGGTTGTGCATACAACTGTAGTTGTACATAGCTAACAGACGTGCGTTTGCGTTAAGATAGAAAGCGTGTAATTATAGTTGTGGTAGGCCAATCATTGTGCAACAGTACTTGTGCATGGCTGTAGTTGTGCAAGTTACCAGCAAAAAACTAAAAAATGTAAAATTGCACGAAGAAGAAACCCACACGAATCACTGGACATAGATTGAATGATTTAAAAGTTGGTGATTCAGCAAATACTCAAATGTCACGTATCATTCCATTGATAGAAGAGTAGAGAAAAAAGTACAGGTGAGGTTACATCACGAGAGACGTACGTTGAAAGGTGTAATAATGATGCTTAGAGCAGAAGTAATGGTTTGTTGAACCCAACTATAGTGAACAAACTTCCTTCGAATCAACCTTTTGCCTCGTTTTATAAATAAAGCAACCACCACATCCAGACAAGCAGTACAAGTGTCTCAACAATAATAAAATCAGTCTGTTGGGGCATTAAGATAAACATAAACACGCCCAAAATAAAGAAGGAAAGAAAATGGGAAAAAAGACCGCTAAGTGGCTGAAAGCTCAAGTGTGCCGAGTCGAAGCCCGCTGGTGTGCTTGAGTAGTCATTGCATCCATCATAAGGACAACCCGATAGCGATACCACTGTGTAGAAAGCGGGTGGTAGTGTTGCAAGAACGCAAGGTTTGAAGACAAAGAGGTCCATCACATGAAAATCTGCTCAATAACCATCTTGTTATGCGTCGTCCACAAAGTTCAAGTCAGCACCATGAAGACAAACTGGAAAAGGCGTCTCCTCCTTTCAGTTTGGTCGGCACGGGTTTGGAGGAACCAAGCCAGGTCCAATGCTTCCCAATCGGCTCCCAGAGCCTCAGAGAATAAGATACGAGTACCAGTCTCTGGAACCCCACAAAGGGGCACACTCCATCTCCGGAACCATGCCACTAGGTCACCTCTACCCAGATGGGGGGCAGTCTCGTAGTAGCAGACAAACAAATATTTTGATCTTGAGAGGCATTCCACGGTCTACGACATAAGGCATGGTAGGCGAAGCCAACCGAGAAAACCCCTCAGGAGGGCAGTCGCCACGACATGGTGTTCGGTTAGTCTGTGAGCACCGGAGGGAGGCAGCCAATGAGTTGGCCCACTCCTGCGCCTCCACGTGGTCAAATGACCTTAGGAACAATATGTTCCACTGGCCATCTTGAGCCGCTGTGGAAACCAAAGTCAACGGATTTGAGAAAATAGCAAACACATCTAGGAACTTCGTACACAATGTAGACCCCTCCCACCCAGCCAAGATAGGGCCCCTCTCCATTACCAATGGAAAGGGTAAGCCCAAGCCAGATCTCATGCTTGATCTGTTGGATGGATCGTCATAACTGAGAGCCCGGCCTCTTGATGCTCATAAGCAAGTAGGGGTCGGCCATGTAGGTACTTAGCTTGAAAAAGCTGAAGCCAAAGCCCCCTTCCCATGAAGGATCTGCTAGACCCACCTAAGCAAGATGGGGCCATTCATGCGACATGACGCAAGCATGCAAGTCCCTTCCAGGTACTTAGGTAGGCAGATATCAACCCACTCCACCATACGGTATTTCTATTAGCCAACCGCTGTCTACGAGAAGAAGCGGGAAAATTTCTTATCAATGGAGTTATGACCCTTCCTCTGGCAGTATCATCATATACATGGGGAGACTAGAAAGGGAGGAGTTAATAAGCACGGTCTTACTCCCTTTAGACATAATATGCCTGCACCATGGGTCTGAGACGCGACCCGTCCCATAAGTGGGTCAAACTCACTCAGGGGTATCCGCGAATCCGACAGTGGCATCCCTAAGTAAGTAATGGGAACGGAGGACAACCCGTAGTTTGGGATGTCCGCAATCCGCTGCCACTCATCATCCAAGTACCCTAAAACTATAACTTCGCTCTTGTCAAAGTTAATTTCCATACCGGACATGGCCTCGAAGCATAGAAGGAGGAACTTGAGATTAATAATATCAAGATTCAAACCTTTGCCCATAATCATGGTATCATCCACCATGTATTAACTGCCCAATTGCACTAGTGATATGACCGACCATCCTACCATTATCCAGAATAGCGGCAACAAGGTTACGGGGGGGGGGCAGAAATAAGTGTTGGGGATCGTTGCAGAAATTAAAAAATTTCTATGCATCACCAAGATCAATCTATGGAGTAACTAGCAACGAGAGAGAGGGGAGTGCATCTTCATACCCTTGAAGATCGCGAGTCGGAAGCGTTACAGGAACGCGCTTGGAGGAGTCGTACACGTAGCGATTCAGATCGCGGCCGAATCCGATCTAAGCACTGAACAACGGTGCCTCCGCGTTCAACACACGTGCATCCCGGTGACGTCTCCTGCACCTTGATCCAGCAAGGAGGAGGGAGAGGTTGAGGAAGAGGGCTCCAGCAGCAGCACGACGGCGTGGTGGTGATGGAGCGACAGTTCTCCGGCAGGGCTTCGCTAAGCTCTTGCGGAGGAGGAGATGTGTTGGGGAGGGGAGGAGCTGCGCCTTGGATGTGGTGTTGCAGCCCTCCCCTCGCCCCTCTATTTACAGGGAGAAGGGGGAAGGGGGTCGGCCCCCTCTAGATGAGATCTAGAGGGGGGGCGGCCAAGGGGAGGGGGCTTGCCCCCCAAGCAAGGGGGGTACCCCCTTTAGGGTTCCCCCCCCCCAACCCTAGGCGCATGGGCCCTAGGGGGGGTGACGCCCAGCCCTCCAAGGGGCTGGTTCCCTTCCCTCTACAGCCCATGAGGACCTCTGGGATAGGTGGTCCTTCCCGGTAGACCCCTGGAACCCCTCCGGTGGCCCCGGTACAATACCGGTATGCCCCCGAATATTTCTTGTGACCGTATGACAACTTCCCATATATAAATCTTCACCTCCGGACTCCGGACCATTCCGGAACTCCTCGTGACGTCCGGGATCTCATCCGGGACTCCGAACAACATTCGGTAATCACATATAAATCTTCCAAATAACCCTAGCTGTTGGGGAACGCAGTAATTTCAAAAAATTTCCTACGCACACGCAAGATCATGGTGATGCATAGCAACGAGAGGGAAGAGTGTTGTCTACGTACCCTCGTAGACCAAAGCGGAAGCGATCACAACGTAGAGGAAGTAGTTGTACGTTCTCCTCGCGATCCAACCGATCCCAGCGCCGTTACTCCGGCGCCTCCGAGTTCTTGACACACGTACAGCTCGGTGACGCTCCTCGGGCTCCAATCCGGAGAGCTTGGGGGGGAGAGTTCCGTCAAGACGACGGCGTGGTAGCGATCTTGATGTTCTATCGACGCAGGCTTCGCCTAAGCACCGCCACTGATATGACCGAGGTGGATTATGGTGGAGGGGGCACCGCTGCGGCTAAGGAACGATCTCAAGGATCAACTTGTGTGTCCTAGGGTGCCCCCTGCCCCGTATATAAAGGAGCAAGGGGGTGCGGCCGGCCCTAGGAGGAGGGCGCCGAGGAGTCCTACTCCCACGGGAGTAGGACTCCCCCTTCCTAGTTGGATTAGTACTTGGGGAGGGAAAGAGGGAAGGCGGGCGCCGCCCCTCTCCTTGTCCTATTCGGACTAGGGGGGAGGCGCGCCTGCCCCTGGCCGCCCTTCCTCTTCTCCCTCATGGCCCACTAAGGCCCATTAACCCCGGGAGGTTCCGTAACCCCGGTGTTCAGTAAAATCCCGATTTCACGGGAACCATTCGAACTCAAACATAGGCTTCCAATATATCAATCTTTATGTCTCGGCCATTTCGAGACTCCTCGTCATGTCCGTGATCACATCCGGGACTCGAACTTCTTGGTACATCAAAATACACAAACTCATAATATAACCGTCATCGAAACCTTAAGCGTGCGGACCCTACGGTTCGAGAACAATGTAGACATGACCGAGACACGTCTCGGTCAATAACCAATAGCGGGACCTGGATGCCCATATTGGCTCCTACATATTCTACGAAGATCCTTATCGGTCGGACCGCATAACAACATCGTTGTTCCTTTGTCATCGGTATGTTACTTGCCCGAGATTCGATCGTCGGTATCCAATACCTAGTTCAATCTCGTTACGGCAAGTCTCTTTACTCGTTCCGTAATACATCATCTCACAGCTAACTCATTAGTTGTAATGCTTGCAAGGCTTAAGTGATGTGTATTCGAGAGGGCCAGAGATACCTCTCCGACAATCGGAGTGACAAAACCTAATCTCAAATCGCCAACCCAACATCGCCTTTGGAGACACACTGTAGTACTCCTTTATAATCACCCAGTTACATTGTGACGTTTGGTAGCACCAAAGTGTTCCTCCGTAAGCGGAGTTGCATAATCTCATATTTATAGGAACATGTATATGTCATGGATAAAAGCAGTAGCAACATACTAAACGATCATGTGCTAAGCTAATGGAATGGGTCATGTCAATCAGATCATTCACCTAATGATGTGACCTTGCTAATCAAACAACAACCCTTTGTTCATGGTTAGGAAACATAACCATCTTTGATTAACAAGCTAGTCTAGTAGAGGCATACTAGTGACATTCTGTTTGTCTATGCATTCACACATGTATTATGTTTCCGGTTAATACAATTCTAGCATGAATGATAAACATTTATCATGAAATAAGGAAATAAATAATAACTTTATTATTGCCTCTAGGGCATATTTCCTTCACTAGCGTCTTTGAACCTTAAGTGTGTAGACCCTACGGGTTCGGGAATCACGCAGACAAGACCGAGACAGCTCTCCGGCCCATAACCAACAACGGGATCTGGATACCCATGTTGGCTGCCACATGTTCCACGATGATCTCATCGGATGAACCACGATGTCGAGGATTCAAGCAATCCCGTATACAATTCCCTTTGTCAATCGATACGTTACTTGCCTGAGATTTGATCGTCGGTGTCCCAATACCTCGTTCAATCTCGTTACCGGCAAGTCACTTTACTCGTTCCATAATGCATGATCCCGTGACCAACTACTTAGTCACATTGAGCTCATTATGATGATGCATTACCGAGTGGGACCAAAGATACCTCTCTGTCATATGGAGTGACAAATCCCAGTCTTGATTCAGGCCAACCCAACAGACACTTTTGGAGATACCTGTAGTGCACCTTTATAGCCACCCAGTTACGTTGTGACGTTTGGTACACCCAAAGCACTCCTACGGTATCCGGGAGTTGCACAATCTCATGGTCTAAGGAAATGATACTTGACATTATAAAAGCTCTAGCAAACGAACTACACGATCTTGTGCTATGCTTAGGATTGGGTCTTGTCCATTACATCATTCTCCTAATGATGTGATCCCGTTATCAATGACATCTAATGTCCATAGTCAGGAAATCATGACCATCTATTGATCAACGAGCTAGTCAACTAGAGGCTTACTAGGGACTTGTTGTGGCCTATGTATTCACACATGTATTACGGTTTCCGGTCAATACAATTATAGCATGAACAATAGACTATTATCATGAACAAGGAAATATAATAATAACCATTTTATTATTGCCTCTAGGGCATATTTCCAACAGTTTCCCACTTGCACTAGAGTCAATAATCTAGTTACATTGTGATGAATCAAACACCCATAGCGTTCTGGTGTTGATCATGTTTTGCCCATGGAAGAGATTTAGTCAACGGATCTGCGACATTCAGATCTGTATGCACTTTACAAATATCTATGTCTCCATCTTGAACATTTTCACGAATGGAGTTGAAGCGACGCTTGATGTGTCTAGTCTTCTTGTGAAACCTGGGCTCCTTGGCAAGGGCAATAGCTCTAGTGTTGTCACAGAAGAGAGTCATCGGGCCCGACGCATTGGGAATAACTCCTAGGTCGGTAATGAACTCCTTCATCCAGATTGCTTCATGTGCTGCCTCCGAGGCTGCCATGTACTCCGCTTCACATGTAGATCCCGCCACGATGCTTTGCTTGCAACTGCATCAGCTTACTGCCCCACCATTCAAAATATACACGTATCCGGTTTGTGACTTGGAGTCATTCAGATCTGTGTCGAAGCTAGCATCGACGCAACCCTTTACGACAAGCTCTTCGTACCTCCATAAACGAGAAACATATCCTTAGTCCTTTTCAGGTACTTCAGGATATTCTTGACCGCTGTCCTAGTGTTCCATGTCGGGATTACTTTGGTACCTTCCTACCAAACTTACGGCAAGGTTTACATCAGGTCTGGTACACAGCATGGCATACATAATAGACCCTATGGCTGAGGCATAGGGGATGACACTCATCTTTTCTCTATCTTCTGCCGTGGTCGGGCTTTGAGCCGAGCTCAATTTCACACCTTGCAATACAGGCAAGAACCCTTTCTTGGACTGATCCATATTGAACTTCCTCAATATCTTATCAAGGTATGTGCTTTGTGAAAGACCTACGAGGCGTCTCGATCTATCTCTATAGATCTTGAAGCCTAATACGTAAGCAGCTTCTCCAAGGTCCTTCATTGAAAAACACTTATTCAAGTAGGCCTTTATGCTCTCCAAGAGTTCTATATCATTTCCCATCAACAGTATGTCATCCACATATAATATGAGAAATGCTACAGAGCTCCCACTCACTTTCTTGTAAACACAGGCTTCTCCATAAGTCTGCATAAACCCAAACGCTTTGATCATTTCATCAAAGCGAATGTTCCAACTCCGAGATGCTTGCACCAGCCCATAGATGGAGCGCTGGAGCTTGCATACCTTGTTAGCATTCTTAGGATCGACAAAAACCTTCCGGCTGCATCATATACAATTCTTCCTTAAGAAAGCCGTTAAGGAATGCCGTTTTGACGTCTATTTGCCATATCTCATAATCGTAGAATGCGGCAATTGGGAACATGATTCGGACGGACTTCAGCTTCGCTACGGGTGAGAAGGTCTCATCGTAGTCAACCCCTTGAACTTGTCGATAACCCTTAGTGACAAGTCGAGCCTTATAGATGGTGACATTACCATCCACGTCCGTCTTCTTCTTAAAGATCCATTTATTTTCTATCGCTCGCTGATCATCGGGCAAGTCTGTCAAAGTCCATACTTTGTTTTCATACATGGATCCTATCTCGGATTGCATGGCTTCAAGCCATTTGTTGGAATCTGGGCCCGCCATCGCTTCTTCATAGTTTGAAGGTTCACCATTGTCTAACAACATGATTTCTAGGACAGGGTTGCCATACCATTCTGGTGTGGAACGTGTCCTTGTGGACCTACGAAGTTCAGTAGCAACTTGATCCGAAGTACCTTGATTATCATCATTAACTTCCTATCTAGTCGGTGTAGGCACCACAAGAACATCTTCTTGAGTTGCGCTACTTTCCGCTTCAAGAGGCAGTACTTCATCAAGTTCTACTTTCCTCCCACTTACTTCTTTCGGGAGAAATTCTTTCTCCAGAAAGGACCCATTCTTGGCAACAAAGATCTTGCCTTCGGATCTGAGGTAGAAGGTATACCCGATGGTTTCCTTGGGGTATCCTATGAAGATGCGTTTTTCCGACTTGGGTTCGAGCTTTTCAGGTTGAAGTTTCTTCACATAAGCATCGCATCCCCAAACTTTTAGAAACGACAGCTTAGGTTTCTTTCCAGACCATAATTCATACGGTGTCATCTCAACGGATTTTGACGGAGCCCTATTTAAAGTGAATGCAGCAGTCTCTAAAGCATAACCCCAAAATGAGAGCGGAAGATCAGTAAGAGACATCATAGATCGCACCATATCCAATAGAGTGCGATTACGACGTTCAGACACACTATTACCACTGAGGTGTTCCAGGCGGCGTGAGTTGTGAAACGATTCCACATTTCCTTAAGTGTGTGCCAAATTCGTGACTCAAATATTCCCCTCCACGATCTGATCATAATAACTTTATTTTCATGTCACGTTGATTTTCAACCTCACTATAAAATTCCTTGAACTTTTCAAAGGTCTCAGACTTGTGTTTCATTAAGTAGACATACCCAATCTACTTAAGTCATCAGTGAGGGTGAGAACATAACGATAGCCCCCGCCAGCCTCAACGCTCATTGGACCACACACATCAGTATGTATGATTTCCAATAAGTTGGTTGCTCGCTCCATTGTTCCGGAGAACGGAGTCTTGGTCATTTGGCTCATGAGGCATGGTTCGCACGTGTCAAATGATTCGTTATCAAGAGACTCCAAAAGTCCATCTGCATGGAGCTTCTTCATGCGTTTGACACCAATGTGACCAAGGCGGCAGTGCCACAAGTATGTGGGACTATCATTATCAACCTTACATCTTTTGGTATTCACACTATGAATATGTGTAACATAACGTTCGAGATTCATTAAGAATAAACCATTGACCAGCGGGGCATGGCCATAAAACATATCTCTCATATAAATGGAACAACCATTATTCTCGGATTTAGATGAGTAGCCATCTTGTATTAAATGAGATCCAAATACAATGTTCATGCTCAAAGCTGGCACTAAATAACAATTATTGAGGTTTAAAAATAATCACGTAGGTAAATGTAGAGGCAGCGTGCCGACGGCGATCACATCGACCTTGGAACCATTCCCGACGTGCATCGTCACCTCGTCCTTCGCCAGTCTCCGCTTATTCCGCAGCTCCTGTTTTGAGTTACAAATGTGAGCAACCGCACCGGTATCAAATACCCAGGAGCTACTACGAGTACTAGTAAGGTACACATCAATAACATGTATATCACATATACCTTTGGTGTTGCCGGCCTTCTTGTCCGCTAAGTACTTGGGGCAGTTCCGCTTCCAGTGACCACTTCCCTTGCAATAAAAACACTCAGTCTCGGGCTTGGGTCCATTCTTTGGCTTCTTCTCGGCAGCTTGCTTATCAGGCGCGGCAACTCCCTTGCCGTCTTTCTTGAAGCCCTTAATTTCTACCCTTGCCTTTCTTGAACTTAGTGGTTTTATTCACCATCAACACTTGATGTTCCTTTTTGATGTCCACCTCCGCTGATTTCAGCATTGAATATACCTCAGGAATGGTTTTCTCCATCCCCTGCATATTGAAGTTCATCACAAAGCTCTTGTAGCTTGGTGGTAGCGACTGAAGGATTCTGTCAACGACCGCTTCATCCAGGAGATTAACTCCCAGCTGAGACAAGCGGTTGTGCAACCCAGACATTTTGAGTATGTGCTCGCTGATGGAACTATTCTCCTCCATCTTACAACTGTAGAACTTGTCGGAGACTTCATATCTCTCGACCCGGGCATGAGCTTGGAAAACCATTTTTAGCTCTTGGAACATCTCATATGCTCCGTGCTGCTCGAAACGCTTTTGGAGCCCCGGTTCTAAGCTGTAAAGCATGCCGCACTGAACCAGGGAGTAATCATCAACACGGGACTGCCAAGCATTCATAACGTCTTGGTTTGCTAGGACTGGTGCTTCACCTAGCGGTGCTTCAAGGACATATGCTTTCTTGGCAGCTATGAGGATGATCCTCAAGTTCCGGACCCAGTCCGTATAGTTGCTACCATCGTCTTTCAGCTTGGTTTTCTCTAGGAACGCGTTGAAGTTGAGGACAACATTCGCGTGGGCCATTTGATCTACAAGACATATTGTAAAGATTTTTAGACTAAATTCATGATAATTAAGTTCATCTAATCAAATTATTTAATGAACTCCCACTCAGATAGACATCCCTCTAGTCATCTAAGTGATACACGATCCGAGTCAACTAGGTCGTGTCCGATCATCACGTGAGACGGACTAGTCATCATCGGTGAACATCTTCATGTTGATCGTATCTTCTATACGACTCATGTTCGACCTTTCGGTCTCTTGTATTCTGAGGCCATGTCTGTACATGCTAGGCTCGTCAAGTCGACCTAAGTGTTTTTGCATGTGTAAATCTGGCTTACACCCATTGTATGTGATTGGTAGAATCTATCACACCCGATCATCACGAGGTGCTTCAAAACGACGAACGTTCGCAACGGCGCATAGTTAGGGGGAACACTTTCTTGAAATTATTATGAGGGATCATCTTATTTATGCTACCGTCGTTCTAAGCAAATAAGATGCAAAAACATGATAAACATCACATGCAATCAAATAGTGACATGATATGGCCAATATCATTTTGCTCCTTTTGATCTCCATCTTCGGGGCGCCATGATCATCATCGCCACCGGCATGACACCATGATCTCCATCATCGTGTCTTCATGAAGTTGTCTCGCCAACTATTACTTGTACTTCTATGGCTAACGGTTTAGCAATAAAGTAAAGTAATTACATGGCGTTATTCAATGACACACATGTCATACAAAAAATAAAGACAACTCCTATGGCTCCTGCCGGTTGTCATACTCATCGACATGCAAGACGTGATTCCTATTACAAGAACATGATCAATCTCATACATCACATATATTTCATTCATCACATCCTTCATGGCCATATCACATCACACGGCACATGCTGCAAAACAAGTTAGACGTCCTCTAATTGTTGTTGCAAGTTTTTACGTGGCTGCTATAGGTTTCTAGCAAGAACGTTTCTTACCTACGCCAAAATCACAACGTGATATGCCAATTGCTATTTACCCTTCATAAGGACCCTTTTCATCAAATCCGATCCGACTAAAGTGGGAGAGATAGACACCCGCTAGCCACCTTATGCAACTAGTGCATGTCAGTCGGTGGAACCTGTCTCACATAAGCGTACGTGTAAGGTCGGTCCGGGCCGCTTCATCCCACGATGCCGCCGAAACAAGATAAGACTAGTAGTGGCAAGTAAATTGACAAAATCGACGCCCACAACAAACTTGTGTTCTACTCGTGCATAGAAACTACGCATAGACCTAGCTCATGATGCCACTGTTGGGGATCGTTGCAGAAATTAAAAATTTTCTATGCATCACCAAGATCAATCTATGTAGTAACTAGCAACGAGAGAGAGGGGAGTGCATCTTCATACCCTTGAAGATCGCGAGTCGGAAGCATTGCAAGAACGCGGTTGGAGGAGTCATACACGTAGCGATTCAGATCGCGGCCGAATCCGATCTAAGCACCGAACAACGGTGCCTCCGCGTTCAACACACGTGCAGCCCGGTGACGTCTCCCACGCCTTGATCCAGCAAGGAGGAGGGAGAGGTTGAGGAAGAGGGCTCCAGCAGTAGCACGACGGCGTGGTGGTGATGGAGCGGCAGTTCTCCGGCAGGGCTTCGGCAAGCTCTTGCGAAGGAGGAGAGGTGTTGGGGAGGGGAGGGGTTGCGCCTTGGATGTGGTGTTGCAGCCCTCCCCTCTCCCCTCTATTTATAGGGAAAAGGGGGAAGGGGGCCGGCCCCCTCTAGATGAGATCTAGAGGGGGGGGGCGGCGGCCAAGGGGAGGGGGCTTGCCCCCCAAGCAAGGGGGCACCCCCTTTAGGGTCCCCCCCAACCCTAGGCGCATGGGACCTGGGGGGTGGCGCCCAGCCCTCCAAGGGGCTGGTTCCCTTCCCTCTATAGCCCATGAGGCCCTCCGGGACAAGTGGCCCCTCCCGGTGGACCCCCGGAACCCCTCCGGTGGCCCCTGTACAATACCGGTATGCCCCCGAATATTTTCTGGTGACCGTATGACAACTTCCCATATATAAATCTTCACCTTTGGACCATTCCGAAACTCCTCGTGACGTCCAGGATCTCATCCGGGACTCCGAACAACATTCGATAATCACATACAAATCTTCCTAATAACCCTAGCATCATCGAACCTTAAGTGTGTAGACCCTACGGGTTCGGGAATCACGCAGACATGACCGAGACAGCTCTCCGGCCAATAACCAACAGCGGGATCTGGATACCCATGTTGGCTCCCACATGTTCCACGATGATCTCATCGGATGAACCATGATGTCGAGGATTCAAGCAATCCCGTATACAATTCCCTTTGTCAATCGGTACGTTACTTGCCCGAGATTCGATCATCGGTGTCCCAATACCTCGTTCAATCTCGTTACCAGCAAGTCACTTTACTCATTCTATAATGCATGATCTCGTGACCAACTACTTAGTCACATTGAGCTAATTATGATGATGCATTGACGAGTGGGCCCAGAGATACCTCTCCGTCATACGGAGTGACAAATCCCAATCGCGATTCGTGCCAACCCAACAAACACTTTCGGAGATACCTGTAGTGCACCTTTATAGCCACCCAGCTACGTTGTGACGTTTGGTTCACCCAAAGCACTCATACGGTATCCGGGAGTTGCACAATCTCATGGTCTAAGGAAATGATACTTGACAGTAGAAAAGCTCTAGCAAACGAACTACACGATCTTGTGCTATGCTTAGGATTGGGTCTTGTCCATCACATCATTCTCCCAATGATGTGATCCCGTTATCAATGACATCCAATGTCCATAGTCAGGAAACCATGACCATCTGTTGATCAACGAGCTAGTCAACTAGAGGCTCACTAGGGACTTGTTGTGGTCTATGTATTCACACATGTATTACGGTTTCCGGTCAATACAATTATAGCATGAAAAATAGACTATTATCATGAACAAGGAAATATAATAATAACCATTTTATTATTGCCTCTAGGGCATATTTCCAACAATAAGATCTCCCTACCTCAGCACTCGGGAAGACCTAGAAAAGGGACCTACGTCCCATTAATATTAACGACGGTGCTACCGCACCGAACCAACCGCATGATACACGAACACCACCAATCATCAAACCGTCATCGCTCAAGAGCTAAGTGAAGAAAAGACCAATCGAGGCAATCGTAGGCCTTCTCAAAATCTAGGGTAAGAAAAACGCCTTTATGAAGGCGTGTTCTAACCTGATGCGCCATCTCTTGAAGCGCCAAAATTCCGTCATGAATATGATGACCCTCCAGGAAAGCAGATTGGTATGGGTGAGAAACACGCGCACCGGGGCAAAGCGTGATGCAAATACCTTTGAGAAAATCCACTACAACACGTTAATAACTGTAACTGGCTGAAAGTGTTGAATGTCCGCCGCCCCGACTATTTTGAGGATCAGGGCAATGGCACCAAAGCTGAGCCAAGACATGTGAAGAGTCCGAGACTCCCAGTATAGAATTCCTGAAACATAGGCATGACCAACGGCTGCAGCAACGGCTAGAACTTTTAAAAGAAGGCCACCGGTAAGCCATCAGGAATGGTGCCGAACTAGCCCTCATCCCAACCTCACCTCCTCTGGCTAGAATGGCATAGTGAGGTTGCCATTCTCACTTGTAGATACTTTGGCCTCTACTGGCCAACATTTCTCTCCCAGAGAAACTCCTTATAGGAGTAAATGTGGACCACGGTCTCCCCAGACTGCTCCAGGACGATGTCCTCGTCCCACAAACACGGATAGAACACTTCTGCCGCCGCCCTTTCGCGCGTGCCAGAAGAGCTCCTCACCCTTGAAGATCTCCATAAGGGAGGCTTTCAAGAGCGTAGCGCTAAAGCCACTTCGACAAGCACATCCAATGACTTAATCTGATCGAGAAGGGCTCCCTTACGAGCCCGAAGCTCGGCACCAAATTAGCTCTCCAGCCTCGCATAAATTGTCTAATCAATGTGGCATAGTGATGCCAAACATCAGCGGCAGAGAAAACCCTGGGAGGTGACGACCGCCACCTTCCACTTAAGTCGCACAACTTCCACAAAAAGCCTAGCCGATGAAGCCATGACGTGACAAAGTGGAACCACGTCCTCCTAGATCGCTTGCACCAGGCGGGAGGCGGAGGGCCGAGAGCCGTCGACGATACAACCGGATACAACGGTTGCGGTGCTTGCAGAGCTGTCATACCGTGAGCATGATGATCGAGGATAGGCCTCAGCGGGGAGGGGAAGGAGAGGTGATGGAAAGCAATCCCGTTATAGAATAGCTTTAGTTAGGTTTCTTTTCAGGTGACCCATTGCTATGTTTGATTCTACCCTCCTTGTCATTATGTTCCAAACAAGAAACAGTTAACAACCAATAACGCAATACCTCCAAGGAGAGCACCATCGTTAAACAACAGTAGGTATGCGGTCCACCAAGGCGATCACATGACTCGCTCGTGGTCGTGGCAAAACAGCATGTCTGCACGCACGAGATTCGATCTTTCAGCTTGTGTCGCGCGTGCGAGGCTAATCTAAGTAAGCTCCATCAAGATCCACCCATAGTTAGCGGCCATCACATGCGAGTATTTATGGCCTTGGTCGGCATTCTATAAGGTTTTGATCTACCGATCCATCTCCTGTTCGCATCACCTAACCCCTGGTCAAGCCTTGGACGAATACATAAACCTGGTGCCTCAGACTGCTGCTGCTGCCGATAGGTTTTTGTATGTCCGAAGTACGGTGTCCGAATCATCTGCCGGTTCGGAAGACAAGTCACGCGGGGACAAGATCGTTGATTTATTTCTTTCACGAGTGCAATACACTACCTGCGTAGTACGTGGATCCAACAACAACGAAGATGGATGGCATGGCACCATTACTTCGCATGACGCCTCCGTAGGCAGGTGCACGTATGCCCCACGGGCACGAGAGGCGCGTGCATGGACGGATGGACCGGTGACAAAGTTATTCTCCCGTATGGCGCCGGCCGGGGCTCTCGAGATGCGCACCAACTGCGACAGTGCGTCGGTCCAGCTTTGCTGGTAAATTCAGGAGGGGGCGGCAAAAGGAGCAGGGGCATATTGCCGTGCACGCCACATTGCCGTGCTGATCGGAGAGAGCGTTGTTGAGCACGGCGAAAGCGAGCCGATGTGTCGAGCCAAGTTGCTGATCGACGGGTCGACTTAACATTCCCCCGGACGGCGAGGGAATAATCGCACGCCCCCAACTGTAATTAATTGCGTTTCACCTCCTCGGTGGCTCTCCAGCGGTGACACCGGGGTGCTGGAGTAGTTTAGCCGGGCCGGCCATGCCCGGCCAAAGACGCGCCAGTGAAAAGTGTAGAACGCAGCAGGGCGCGAGATGGGATCGCGCGCCGGCCGAGACTAGTCGTCGTCACGCCTTCGTCCCGGTCTTGGACGCGTCGCCCCCGCCACGCCACGGCAGAAGCGAGCAGGCAGCTGGTGTTACTGTGGTGCCGGTGGGTCTCCGGGCGAGCAGGCTGGGCTAAGCAGCGGCTGATCCGGCGGAGCGAATGTACGTATGCGGATTGCATCGGGGTTGTGTCCAAAGCGCGACGTACGGCGCGGGTCATGCATGTCGCCAGCCCGGTCAAACGAGTTTTATGTTCGCCATGGGACGTTTGCAGCTTGACGCGTGAGCTCCAATACAAATGGTTTTGGGTCATCGGGGACCGACAATGGGGCTATAGGTGGACCACGAAAACCTTAAAAATTGGGGTGGTTTTGGTGAAAGCATACAAGGACGTCAGCATCTCCGCCGCTGGTTCATGCCTTGAGGGTCGGACCCATGGGTCAGCCGGTTTACCGCCGACAAAATAACCGAAATCTCTAGGCTAATTTAAAAAAATATTTACCTCCAAGTAAACTTTCGAAGTGTTACACAAAATCTATCAAACAATCACAAAATATAGTCAAGTGAGTTGATATGTGCGTGTGCGTGCGTGCGTTGGGACTCCTTGATGAACGAGTGTTTGACATATGTTTGGGCTAGAGCCAATTTTTTTTGCGTGTCTAGGCTGACTTAGCTTTCCTTAGTTACTCTTTCTACTACTTTTTCTGGTCATCAGCTTTTCATTTAGATACTTTTTTGCAAATTAATGACCTGTTTATAAATTAAAAATGCACGATGAACATTATTCAAACACAATCTTTTTAAAATAATCAATTACCATTTTTCTAAAATATGCTGCATTTACATGTACATTTTTTGCAAACACACAATGAATATTTTGAAAACATGGAAGGACATCAGCATCTCCGGTTCTCCACCACTGGTTCAGGCCTTCACAGCCTATTTTGGTAACCACTCGGGCAGGGAAATGAGAGTAAAACTCCACCGCGGACAAAATAACCGAAATGTGTAGGCTAATTTCAAAAATAATTTACCTTCAAGTAAACTTTCAAAGTGGTACACACAATCGATCAATAAATCACAAAATATAGTCAAGTCGAGTTGATATGCGCGGTGTAATGTGGGTTGTGTGTGTGCGCGCACGTGTGTGTTGGGATCCCTGTTGAACGAGTGTTTCGACATATGTTTGGATTAGAGCCAATTACTGTGTGTGTCCAGGCAGACTTAGCTTTCTTAGTTACCCTTTCTACTACTTTTTCAGGTCATCGGCTTTTTATTAGACACTTTTTGCAAATTAATGACCTTTTTTCTAAAAAATACAAGATCAACATCATTCGAATACAAGATTTTTTAAATAATCATTGACCATGATTTACAAACGCGCTGCATTTTTCTAAATACATGATGTACATTTGAAAAAGATATGTTGAACATGTTTTAAGAAACACGATATACATTTTTTGCAGACACATGATGAATATTTTTCAAATGCATTTAAAAAACATATTTTTCGATATTCAAATCTTTCAATAATATTTTGAAGAGGATATTCTGAACTTACATTTAAATTACATATATAAAAGAAAACGGATCTTATTGGGCTGTGACTGTGGCTGGCCCAGTTAGCACTTTGTGGGCCTTTGCCCGCCTATACCAGCCATAGACCCGCTCAGTTTCACAATTTTCAGCATGCTCCTTCATCTTCGAAGGGCGCGAGACAAACTTTGAGGCGCACAGCGTCGCCAAACACACTTTGGGACTCTCACCGGGACGCCATCTCTGGCTACTTAATCCCCCGGATTATCTTGTATTCCTATGTATTTGAATATTGATCAATAAATGAGAGTGTGTTTGGACCCAAAAAAAAAAACCTGCTCAGTATCTCTCTAGCTCGCCAGTTCTACTAGCTTTAGATGTGCAAGTCTATATCAATACTGTAGCCGAGTACAATGGAAGTTCAGACCCAATTGACCATGCAACTCACTGCTCCATTTTTCTGTTTGCCCAACAATACAAGAAATATCCAGGAGCCCATCTTTATTGTTTTTGTTACGTAGCATCATTGCACAATTTGGTAACAACTCACTTGTCTACAATCCGACTCCCAGAATGTATCCAGCGAACACGGTGCACCCAATAATGATTTCCACATAGTTAATATTTTAAGAAAAATACTAAAAAACATAAAAAGATACAAATATATGTACCATTCCATGAGAACCCAAAACCAAATATAGTTTTGAACTCTTGAAAGAAGAAAATATGGTGATGATGGCTATCGCAGGCCAAATCAAAAGCTCAACTAAAATTAGGTTTTATAGTAGGAGTTTCGTTTTTATTGTTGCGGGTCAATTCATTATTTTATCTTTTAGAAATAAATATCAGAGTATGTTAAACTTGCGTGTAAAGGTCAAATGTCATATATTTAGTAGAGCAAACTCTTACATTAACTACAAATACATCCAAATCCTTGGGGTGCCGAAGTTTTCTTGTTCCTGCAGCCACCATCGGCGAGCCATGAGCAAGACTTGATGCAAAATTGCAGAAATCTAAAAGCTTGTAGAAGCAACAACTGAGAAGTTATCAATGTAGACAAGACACGTTGACGGTCATGGTATGCGGAAAAATCGACGCCCTAGATAAGAAAACGCCAAAGAGGCACGGATACCGCCCCAGATCCCATCAGACGGATTTCTGGAACATAAACATGACATGCTTCGTGAAAAAAGATTGGTCGGCCTTTGCTAATCGAAATTGGAGCCTTTGGGCGGCACCACCCAGACAAACCTACACACAAAAAAACGATCCATATAAACATACCAGGGAATGCACCACCCTCCACATGCCACGCGGGCGACACCAGGAAGCATCGCCGGAACAACATCATCAAGTAGAAAAGCGTCACATATTCTGGTTCGGAAAACAGGTTAGTCTTTGAATACTTTCAAAATTTGTGAATTCAAAAAGTATTCATGGGTTTATAAGATCACACAGTCTTTGTAAATAAAAATCAGTTTTCCTAAACAAAAAGTTCAAATTTGAAATTTTACATGGGTTTTTAGAAAGATCATTATTCTTTATGGAATCAAGGATTTATAAAAAAAATCAAAGATTTTAAGAAAATGTTCACAAATTTTACGAAACGTTCACGAGTTCAACAAATCTTTGAGAATTTTAAAAATTATAAGGAATGTAGATTAAAAATCAAAATAAAAGAGGGGAAAACTAGGAAAACCACCGAAGAATCGACGAAGACCACCACCAGAAAATAAGTTCCTATAGAAAAAGCATGGAGAAGAAAAATGTGCCCGAAACCTGGTTGAAAAGACTAAGAAAAATGAAAAATGATAAATAGATTGGCTCGCTCAGTGCTAGTAGTCGTTGTTAGGTGGTCTATGGATCTGGATGTAATTTTTACTTCTGTTGTGCTACCTTAACGATTGATGAATAGATCAGAAGTTTTCTCGCAAAAAACAAAAGACCCACCAAATGAAAATTTGCCTAGATGGGCTGTTCCATATCACTGATTGAGTGTGTGATTCGTACCTATAGGGCACTATCCTTCGCTAAGAGCGATGTATAGAAAATTCCATTAGATAGTGGCCGCGTTAATTTGATCTTCCACTAGGCCATCCCTCCTCTTTTCTTGTACGCGCATGCATGCAAAATCAATATATCACTGCATGTAAGTATGAACTGTGAAGTAAAAAAAAATATTCTGTTAGTTTTTGCTGCTCGTTTTGATATTTGTATAGATCCAAAAAGACATCTCTTTAGTTTGTTAACTCGACTGATGATCCCTTTTAACATTCTTTTTTTGTCGTGACAAGGTCTCTCATGCTGAATATTTATTTATTCTAGTACTAGTAGTTACGAAATTATAGCCATTTTGTTTTGCTTACCAGGTTATTTAATGTCGGTCTCTAACTCCCTATGCATGTATGATTTGTAATTAGCACTTCAATAGTTAGTAGTAACTAGTTTGTTGATAATATTATAATAACATATACATTATTATCTAATAACCACAAATTATTACGGTGGTTAGGTGTAGTCATTTCCTGGTATGAGTTTTAAAAACCGTCGACCTAAAAGTTCCAAGTCTGGACCCAGGTCAAAACAAGTTTAAAAAATCAGTTGGCTGCTAAATTAAGCCTACTACATATATCCAAGCCCCTATTTCTAGCCAAGATTTTGCCCTCACGTTCGCCCACTTGTTTGACTGCGATGCCTAGCCCTATGCAAGGATGGCACGTGTATTAAATTGGTAGGCTGGGGGAGGGGGGGGGGGGTAGAAACCGTCTAGTGGCTGTAGGCTTGCGTTCAAAATTTTCTCAACGTATGTCCTGAATTTGTGTGTGCGTTTAGCGTTTGCAGGTGTTTGTGGGCCAGCACTGTCCGTTGAGTTGGTTGATTGATATTACTTTGGTTGATGTGTGCGTGCATGGGCTTCTTTCCTTCTTTGGCCTGCACGTGTTTCCTTGCAGTTGCGTCATCGATGCCGTTTAGTTTTGAGACGAGGCGGTGCCGCTTCGATCGGTCGTCTCGAAGCTTTTCTTGTCTATGTTTGAAATGACGGTGCCTCTGTCGTCGCACATTCTGGAAATCTTGCTTTTTGTCGCCACCGTTTACGTCCTTGTGTTGCGGGGCCTATAAAGAGTCCGTTCTTCCTGCCATGATATCGTACTGCGCCTTCTTCCATCTCGCATACGTAATTTGCATGGGTTCTTCATGCTGCTAATTATTTCCCTTTCCGTAACTATCTATGCTGCTAACCATATTTATTTCTTTTAACTCATTCATGCTGCTAACTTGGCACGCTGTCACTAGATGAGGAACTGAAATGCCAAACAACACAAAATGGTAGTAGAATCTTGCACTCTAATTGTAAATCTGCATTTGGATGAGACCAACAAGAAAAAATGTACACAGTGTAATTAGAGCTCTGATTGTCATGCTATGTATCTAATGAACTTGATTGATATTCGGCCTGCATTTCGAATGGAGAAAATTAGATCTAGAATTTTGTAGATGTGTTTTCCATTTCTTTTTTTTTGTTTGTAAAATTGTAGTGCAGCTCTGATTTAGATGTGGTAAGGAGCTTATGAAAATTTTCTAGCATTAGTGAATGGTTGATGTTTGTGTTGATAACAATAATTTTATTATGTAGTGCCAATTTACTAGCTCATGTATTCGAGGACCACTATGTCTTCTTTGCCGTTTGTCACTTCCTAATTTCATTGAGAAGTGATTTGATCTTTTATGTTTGCAAAGAATTCCCCTAAAAAAATTCTCACAAATTGATTATGGTTCCAAATGGATAGATAGGTGTAGCCACAGTCACCGAGAAAGGGAGTAGAGCAATTTGATATATTTTTTATCTTTGAAAGAGTGTGATTGTAGGTAATCATTTCATGCATATTTTCTGTTCATTTTGAAGTTTTCAGGTGTAAAATAGTTGTTAAAAATCATTTCATTTTAGTATTACTAGAATGTCAGATTTATAATTACCATATTCTTTTTGAATGAAATCCCCCGCTCCACTTTTGTAATTTCCATCTTGAAAGATGTAGCGATGCAGCACTCATGGTGATAATAATGTATCATTTCCAAATTGTTCTTGTCCAAAGCTTGCTTTCTTGTGACTATAGATTATAACTACAAACTTACACACATGGAGCTGTTAACTTTTACCGCATGAGCCGACAAAAGCGTATACACATGTACCGTATCAATGGGGCGCGGCGTGCCGCCGCGCAGGTATGGCTAGTAAATACTATATTTGATGATTTTGAGAGCTTTTCGGGTTGACCTTTCGGGCCAAAAACTGGAGGCCCGACATGGCTCGACCTTCGGGCTTGGGCTGTCGTACTAGGCTCTCCGTGTCTAGGTTTAATCATGGTAATTGTTAAGATGATTCTTTTTTGTGGGGGAATTGCTAAGATGATACTGGCGACACTTTGTTTGGAGCTGGTGCTGATACACAATTTCATCGGAATAAAGCAACTATAAAACCATAAAAAGAATTTGAATCCTGGACAAGACGAATTTAGATTTGAAGACGAATCACTAATACGATTAATAGCTTTGTGAGATGAATAATTTTTGAAAATGTAAATTTAGCGATTAGTGTAGATGACCTCGTCATGAACTCATGATATGTCAAATTTATGTGTGCATGCAACCTATCCCTGTATGAAGGAGCCCCGTTGTGAGGGCACATCAATGGAAGACAAAAGTGCATGCATGTAGATTGTCTCAAACGTGGTAGCCAGTAGCGTGACCGAGTGCACTGATGCGCGGCAGTCACGATAATAAAGGCATGTACAATGATTAATAAGACAGTCTTATCTTAAGTCTTGCTTGTAATTTAGAGATGACAAAAAAATATGTCCACAATGGGTTATATCTTAGCCTTATCTTCAATAACTAGTCATTCCTTAAAATATGGTGAGACAAATTGTGCGAAGAGATCATCTCTTGTCTTATCTTAAATAAGAGAAGACAATCCTTTTCTTATGAGTTCTCTTCTTCACATCATCATTTATCTTATATGACACTCCTAAGATAGCACCATTGTACGTGCTCTAAGCAAATCTCAACCCAGAAAAAACAAAACATGGGGGTTCTTGTCATCCGCGGATCCCCCCTCAGCCGGCGTCAATTTTCTTTTAAAAACCAGCAGGCCTGCCGTTCCGGCCCGGTCCGGCGCAGCCGCGCCCCGTCACGTGGAAACAAAACGTACCGCTCGGCCCCGGACCCCTCCCCTCCGAAGTCTCCGTCCACCGCACGCCCCGCTCCGCCCGCCACGGCACGGACGGTCGAACGCGGCCAGCGACAAACCACTCCTGTATAGTGGTACGGTGCCATCTGCTCCTCCCACCACGGCACCACCGCACCCCTGACCGTAATAATCAATCACCACAGGAGTCGGTGCAACCGAAACGTCACGAAGACGGCAGGTAGGTGACCCGGTCATCATCACAATCCCGACTTCCCGGTTCGGTAGATTATATCATGGCAAATGCGTGCCATGTGAGCTGCCACCGTAGCTACTAGCTAGCCAGCCATCGGGCGGAAGCAACCAGCCCGTTTCGACGATCGCGAGAGTACATAGCCGGCAGCGGCGGGCACGAGGTGGAACATTCCGACTTTCCGAGTTTCCAAGGCTCCAACAAGAAGGAGAAGAAGAAGAAGAAGCGCGGGCCGTTCTGCTGCGGATCCTGTGATGCAGGCGCCCGCCGGGAGAACGTGGTCGCCGATGGCCACGGAGGCCAACCCCTACGCCATGCCGGCGCCGGCGCAGAAGAGTACGTGCGCGCCGCGCGGTGGCGGAGCTCACCGACCTGATAGTAAATTGTGAATTTGTTACCGTCTATCTGTCCGCTGATGGAAACGAACTCTGTCGTTACGCTACGCCACGCAGGCACCAAGGAGACGGTGAAGAACGCGCTGTCGCTGTGGGGGCGGAAGGTCGGCGAGGCGAGCAGGAAGGCCGAGGACCTGTCGCGCAACACATGGCAGCACCGTGAGTACTAAACTCATCACCAGAATGGATTTATGTTCTTGGATCAATACGTCCGACCGATCTGCAGTTCGGACGGCGCCTAGCATGACGGAGGCGGCCGTGGGGAGGATCGCGCAGGGGACCAAGGTGCTGGCGGAGGGCGGCCACGAGAGGATCTTCCGGCAGGCCTTCAGCGCCCCGCCGGACGAGCAGCTCCGCAAGTCCTACGCCTGCTACCTCTCCACGTCCGCCGGCCCGGTCATGGGGGTCATGTACCTCTCCACCGCCCGGGTCGCCTTCTGCAGCGACACCCCGCTCTCCTACGAGGCCCACGCCGGCGACACCACGGAATGGAGCTACTACAAGGTACGCTCCAGTTCTTACTCTGGTTGCGACATAGTAGTTTTGTGACAAGCTTAATCGTGGATGAACTGAACGGTGGTGACGCAGGTGGCGATCCCTCTGCACCGGCTGAGGGCGGCGATCCCGTCGGCCAGCAAGCTCAAGCCGGCGGAGAAGTTCATCCAGCTCGTGTCGGTGGAGAACCACGAGTTCTGGCTGATGGGCTTCGTCAACTACAGCAGCGCCGTCGTGCATTTGCAAGAAGCTCTCAGCGGCTTCCACAACCTGCAAGCGTGACGACGACGACCAGCATCGCGCACGCCTGCGGTCTGTCTGTGGTACTGGTGTTTTGGCCAATCGTCAGACGGGGGAGTGTTTCTGCGATTCCTACTGTTTTCATGTTTTTTTTTGGTGTTGTAGAGGAGCCGAGTAATTGCAGCATGCTGTTTACTGAGAGCATTCACAGGATCGTGACAATATTATTATTTTGCGGGGAAGGTCGTGACAATATTGATGCGAGCAAAGATTTGGAAATCATTGTATCCAAATAATGTCCTTTGCAGACAAAAAATACTTGGGAATTAAAAGTAAAAAAAAAACATGCTTCGCTGTGTCTACAATGGCAATTGGAGCCCCTCCCAAAGCAGCAGAATGCCGGCATGCCGCCATGGGTGCCATTGGGCAGACGTTGCGCAAACCTCCGCGGTCATAATCTCTGAGTTTTGTCTTTTGGCAGCGGTGCATATTCGGGAGACCGACATAAACTTCAAGTTCACCACAATGTATGAGCAAATCTCTTCTGCAAGAAAAGATAACTTTTTGGCCGAGATCATCGCGCAAAAGCGTTTTGATGAGATGATGTGGGTTGCTATGTGTAATTTTAAACAAATATACCATGCCCACTACAAAAGCAAGCGAAACATGGATAAGAGCCGGATAAACTATTTTCGGGCAGCCCTCCAAACTTGTGAATTGAAGGAGATTCATCTCCACACCCGTCACTTCACTTGTTGCAATGATCGTGCAAACCCCACCCTGTCCAAGCTCGACTCCATTTTTTGCAATGCCAAATGTGACATTCGTTCCCACTCCCATGTGCTCTATGCACTATCATCTTCCCTCTCTGATCATTTACACTGATGCATGCCGATGGTAGTTGCCCTCAGAGGCCTTGTACGTTCAAGTTTGAAATTTTTTGGGCGTCTATCCTGGGCTTCAATGGTGTGGTGCTCAAAGCTTGGAATGAGCACACAACGCACGCTGAGCCCGACCAAGTCTTGTTCCACAAGTTTAAGAAAAACGGTATGAAGATCTCAGAATGGAGTAGAGATCTATTTGCCAGATCCAAGATCCACCTTCATGCCACTCTACTTGTCATCCTTCACCTTGACCCAAGAGAATCGACATCTTTCAAATGACGAGCTTGAGCTCTACACGCCTAAAAAAGGATGGTTAGTTCGACCGTTATCTAGACGTCACATGAAAAAGCAATGCACCCACATTGCCAACTTGAAAAAGGGGATGCTAATACCAATTTTTCCACCTTTGCATAATGCTCCAAGAAGGAAGAATCACATACATCGACAAACAACAGTTGGGTCATTGAGCATGGCCAAAAGGAGAATATCATCCATAATCACATTTGTAATGGCATGGGAAAAGACCAAGCAACATGTAAGGATTTCAATTGGGATGAGCTTAACTTGGACACTCATGATTTTGCATGACCTTGATACCCCTTCCTATGAGGACGTAAAAGAAGCTATTAATCAAATGCCAAGTGATAAAGCTCCTGGTCCGGACAAGTTCACCTGTGCCTTCTTCAAGAAGGGACGGGACACTAGCAAGGGAGGACTTAATGTGTGTAATTCAATGCTTTCACCATCTTCATGACGCCAATCTCCAATGACACAACTCCAAAAATGTGGTACTCCTTCCGAAGAGGAGGGCCGGAGAGCATTGTCAACTATAGGCCCATTAGTCGTAACCATGCAGTTTCCAAGATCATTGCCAAGATTCTTACCATCTGCCTTGGATCCCACATGAATAACATCATCTCAAATGCCCAAAGTGCATCCATTAAGAGGAGAAGCATTAACGAAAACTTCATGCATGTGAGAAATCTTATACGCCGCTTCCACAAGTATAAAACATTGTCTCTTCTCTTCAAGCTTGACAACCGGAAGGCTAATGATCTGTTAAAATGGAAGTATCTACTTGACCTCCTACAACGGTGAGGTTTGTAAAGTAAATTTGGATATTAGGTCTCCGCATTGCTCCACACATCCTTGCGGATTCTTCTCAACGGGGTGGCCAACACCCCTATCAAGCATTGTAGGGGCCTCTGTTGGGGAACACAGTGAAGGAAATATGCCCTAGAGGCAATAATAAAGTTATTATTTATTTCCTTATTTCATGATAAATGTTTATCATTCATGCTAGAATTGTATTAACCGGAAACATGATACATGTGTGAATGCATAGACAAAACAACATGTCACTAGTATGCCTCTACTAGACTAGCTTGTTAATCAAAGATGGTTATGTTTCCTAACCATGAACAAAGGAGTTGTTATTTGATTAATGATGTCACATCATTAGTAGAATGATCTGATTGACATGACCCATTCCCTTAGCTTAGCACACGATCGCTTAGTATGTTGCTACCGCTTTTATTCATGACTTATACATGTTCCCGTAACTATGAGATTATGCAACTCCGTTTACGGAGGAACACTTTGGTGCTACCAAACGTCACAACGTAACGGGTGATTATAAAGGAGTACTACAGGTGTCTCCAAAGGCGATGTTGGGTTGGCGATTTGAGATTAGGTTTTGTCACTTCGATTGTCGGAGAGGTATCTCTGGGCCCTCTCGGTAATGCACATCACTTAAGCCTTGCAAGCACTACAACTAATGAGTTAGTTGTGAGATGATGTATTACGGAACGAGTAAAGAGACTTGTCGGTAACGAGATTGAACTAGGTATTGGATACCGACGATCGAATCTCGGGCAAGTAACATACCGATGACAAAGGGAACAACGTATGTTGTTATGCGGTCTGACCGACAAAGATCTTCGTAGAATATGTAGGAACCAATATGGGCATCCAGGTCCGCTGTTGGTTATTGACCGTGAATAGTTCTAGGTCATGTCTACATTGTTCTCGAACCGTAGGGTCCACACGCTTAAGGTTACGATGATGAGTTATTATGAGTTTATGTATTTTGATGTACCAAGGAGTTCGAGTCCGGATGTGATCACGGACATGACGAGGAGTCTCGGAATGGTCGAGACATAAAGATTGATATATTGGAAGCCTATGTTTGGAGTTCGAATGGTTCCAAGTAAAACGGAATTTACCGAGTACCGGAGGTTACGGAACCCCCGGAGGTAAATGGGCCTCGATGGGCCCTAGTGGAAAGAGAAAGGGCCAGCCCTAGTGGGGCGCCTCCCCCTTCCCTAGTCCTACTAGGACTAGGAGAAGGGGCCGCCCCTCTCTCTCTTTCCTCCAGGAATCCTAGTCCAACTAGGATTGGGGGAATCCTACTCCCAGAGGAGTAGGACTCCTGTAGCGCCTCCCTTGGCCGCCCCCCCCCCTGGCTCCTTTATATACTGGGGCAGGGGGCACCTAGAACACACAAGTTGATCGTGAGATCGTTCCTTAGCCGTGTGCGGTGCCCCTCCACCATATTCCACCTCGGTTATACTGTCATGAAGCTTAAGCGAAGCCTCGCGCCGGTGAAACATCAAGATCGTCACCACGCCGTCGTCGGTCGACGGAACTCTCCTCGACACTCGGCTGGATCGAGTACGAGGGACGCCATCGAGCTGTACGTGTGTCAAGAACTCGGGCGTCGGAGTAACGGCGCCGGATCGGTCGGATCGCGAGGAGAACGTCGACTACTTCCTCTACGTTGTGATCGCTTCCGCTTCGGGTCTACAAGGGTATGTAGACAACACTCTCCCCTCTCGTTGCTATACATCACCATGATCTTGCGTGTGCGTAGGAAAATTTTTAAATTACTACGTTCCCCAACAGTGGCATCCGAGCCTAGGTTTTTATGGTTTGATGTTTTGCACGAGTAGAACACAAGTGAGTTGTGGGCGATACAAGTCATACTACCTACCAGCATGTCATACTTTGGTTCAGCGGTATTGTGAGATGAAGCGGCCCAGACCGACATTACGCGTACGCTTACGCGAGACTGGTTTCACCGCTACGAGCACTCGTTGCTTAAAGGTGACTGGTGGGTGTCTGTCTCTCTCACTTTAGTTGAACTGAGTGTGGCTACGCCCGGTCCTTGAGAAGGTTAAAACGGAGTCTATTTGACGAAGTATCGTTGTGGTTTTGATGCGTAGGTGAGACTGGTTCTTGCTTAAGCCCGTAGCAGCCACGTAAAATTTGCAACAAACAAAGTAGAGGACGTCTAACTTGTTTTTGCAGGACATGTTGTCATGTGATATGGTCAAGACGTGATGCTATATTTTATTGTATGAGATGATCATGTTTTGTAACCGGTTATCGGCAATGGCTGGAGCCATATGGTTGTCGCTTATTGTATGCAATGCAATCGCTTCGTAATGCTTTACTTTATCACTAAGCGGTAGCGATAGTCGAGAAGCATAAGTTTGGCGAGACGACAACGATGCTACGATGGAGATCAAGGTGTCGCTACCGGTGACGATGGTGATCATGGTGATCTTTGCAAGATGGAGATCATGAAGCACAAGATGATGATGACCATATCATATCACTTATATTGATTTGCATGTGATGTTTATCCTTTTATGCATCTTATCTTGCTTTGATTGACGGTAGCATTATAAGATGATCTCTCACTAAATTATCAAGAAGTGTTCTCCCGAGTATGCACCGCTGCCAAAGTTCGTCGTGCCTGGACACCACGTGATGATCGGTGTGATAAGCTCTCGTCCATCTACAACGGGTGCAAGCCAGTTTTGCACACGCAGAATACTCGGGTTATACTTGACGAGCCTAGCATATGCAGATATGGCCTCGGAACACGGAGACCGAAAGGTCGGCGTGAATCATATAGTAGATATGATCAACATAAGATGTTCACCATTGAAAACTACTCCATTTCACGTGATGATCGGTTATGGTTTAGTTGATTTGGATCACGTGATCACTTAGATGACTAGAGGATGTCTTTCTAAGTGGGAGTTCTTTAGTAATATGATTAATCGAACTTAAATTTATCATGAACTTAGTACCGATAGTATCTTGCTTGTTTATGTTTGATTGTAGATAGATGGCTCGTCTTTGTTGTTCCGTTGAATTTTAATGCGTTCCTTGAGAAAGCAAAGTTGAAAGATGATGGTAGCAATTACACGGATTGGGTCCGTAATTTGAGGATCATCCTCATTGCTGCACGTAAGAGCTACGCCCCTGGATGCACCGCTAGGTGACAGAACTCTTCTTTTGAGCAACGCCAGATGTTGTGAACGTCTGGCGAGCAAAGCGATGACTACTCTATAGTTCAATGTGCCATGCTTTACGGCTTAGAACCGGGACTTCAACGACGTTTTGAACGTCATGGAGCATATGAGATGTTCCAGAGTTGAAGTTAATATTCCAAAGAATGCCCGGATTGAGAGATATGAAGTCTCCAATAAGTTCTATAGCTGCAAGATGGAGGAGAACAGTTACATTAGTGAGCATATACTCGTAATGTCCGGGTACTACAATCACTTGACACAATTGGGAGTTAATCTTCCGGATGATTGTGTCATTGATGAATTCTCCAATCACGCCACCAAGCTACAAAGGCTTCGTGATGAACTATAATATGCAAGGGTTAGTAAAGACTATGCTCGAGCTCTTCGCAATGCTAAAGGCTGCGGAGGTAGAAATCAAGAAGGAGCATCAAGTGTTGATGGTCAATAAGACCACTAGTTTCAAGAAGAAAGGCAAAGGGAAGAAGAAGGAATTCAAGAAGAACAGCAAGCAAGTTCTGCTCAGAAAAGAAACCCAAGTCGGCCCTAAACCTGGCCGAGTGCTTCTACCGCAAGCGATCGTCCTCGAAGCGGAACTGCCCCAAATATTTGGCGGATAAGAAGGATGGCAAGGTGAACAAAGGTATATGTGATATACATGTTATTGATGTGTACCTTACTAGAGCTCGTAGTAGCACTGGTATTTGATATCGGTTACATTGCTAATATTGCAACTCAAACAGGACTACTGATTGCGAACTCTAGCAAAGGACGAGGTGACGATCGCGCGTGGGAAATGGTTCCAAAGTCGATGTGATCGCGGTCGGCACGCTACCTCTACATCTACCTTCGGATTAGTTTTAGACCTAAATAATTGTTATTTGGTGCTGCGTTGAGCATGAACATTATATCTGGATCTTGTTTGATGCGAGACGGTTATTCATTTAAATCGAGAATAATGGTTGTTCTATTTATATGAGTAATATCTTTTATGGTCATGCACCCTTGAAGAGTGGTCTATTCCTTATGAATCTCGATAGTAGTGATACACATATTCATAATGTTGAAACCAAAAGATGCAGAGTTGATAATGAAAGTGCAACTTATTTGTGGCACCGCCGTTTAGGTCATATCGGTGTAAAGCGCATGAAGAAACTCCATCGATGGACTTTTGGAGTCACTTGATTATGAATCACTTGGCACTTGCGAACCGTGCCTCATGGGCAAGATGACTAGAACACCGTTCTCGGTACTATGGAGAGAGCAACAGATTTGTTGGAGATCATACATATGAGATGTATGTGGTCCGATGAATGTTGAGGCTCGTGGCGGATATCGTTATTTTCTCACCTTCACAGATGACTTAAGCAGATATGGGTATATCTACTTAATGAAACATAAGTCTGAAACGTTTGAAAAGTTCAAAGAATTTCAGAGTGAAGTTGAAAATCATCGTAACAAGAAAATTAAGTTTCTACGATCCGATCGTGGAGGTGAATATTTGAGTTACGAGTTTGGTCTACATTTGAAACAATGCGAATAGTTTAGCAACTCACGCCACCCGAACACCACAACGTAATGGTGTGTCCGAACGTCGAATCGTGCTTTACTAGATATGGTGCGATCTATGATGTCTCTTACAGATTTACCGCTATCGTTTTGGGGTTATGCTCTAGAGACGGCCGCATTCACACTAAATAGAACACCGTCGAAATCCTGAGACGACACCTTATGAACTGTGGTTTAGCAAGAAACCAAAGTTGTCGTTTCTTAAAGTTTGGGGATGCGATGCTTATGTGAAAAAGCTTCAACCTGATAAGCTCGAACCCAAATCGGAGAAATGTGTCTTCATAGGATACCCAAAGGAAACAGTTGGGTACACCTTCTATCACAGATCCGAAGGCAAGACATTTGTTGCTAAGAATGGATCCTTTCTAGAGAAGGAGTTTCTCTCGAAAGAAGTGAGTGGGAGGAAAGTGGAACTTGATGAGGTAATAGTACCTTCTCCCTTACTTGAAAGTAGTTCGTCGCAGAAACCGGTTTCTGAGACACCTACACCAGTAGTGAGGAAGTTGATGATGTTGATCATGAAACTTGAGATCAAGTTATCGCAGAACCTCGTAGATCAACCAGAGTAAGATCCGCACTGAGTGGTACGGTAATCCTGTTCGGAAGTCATGCTGCTAGATCATGATGAACCTACGAACTATGAAGAAGCGATGGTGAGCCCAGATTCCGCAAAATGGCTTGAGGCCATGAAATCGAGATGGGATCCATGTATGAAAACAAAGTATGGACTTTGGTTGATTTGCCCGAGGGTAGGCAAGCAATAGAAAACAAATGGATCTTCAAGAAGAAGACCGACGACGACGGTAATGTTATCGTCTATAAAGCTCGACTTGTCGCAAAAGGTTTTCGACAAGTTCAAGGGATTGACTACGATGAGACCTTCTCACCCGTAGCGATGCTTAAGTCCGTCCGAATCATGTTAGCAATTGCGCATTTTATGATTATGAAATTTGGCAAATGGATGTAAAGCGCATTCTGAATGGATTTACGGAAGAAGAGTTGTATATGATGCAACCAGAAGGTTTTATCGATCCAAAGGGAGCTAACAAAGTGTGCAAGCTCCAGCGATCCATATATGGACTGGTGCAAGCATCTCGGAGTTGGAATAAACGCTTTGATAGTGTGATCAAAGCATTTGGGTTTGTCAGACTTTTGGAGAAGCCTCGATTTACAAGAAAGTGAGTGGGAGCTCAGAGCATTTACGATATTATATGTGGATGACATATTGCTGATCGGAAATGATATAGAATTCTGGATAGCATAAAGGGATACTTGAATAAGAGTTTTTCAATGAAAGACCTCGGTGAAGCTGCTTACATATTGGGCATTAAGATCTATAGAGATAGATCAAGACGCTTAATTGGACTTTCACAAAGTACATACCTTGACAAAGTTTTGAAGAAGTTCAAAATGGATCAAGCAAAGAAAGGGTTCTTGCTGTGTTGCAAGGTGTGAAGTTGAGTCGGACTCAATGCCCGACCACCGCAGAAGATAGAGAGAAAATGAAAGATGTTCCTATGCTTCAGCCATAGGCTCTATCATGTATGCAATCTGTGTACCAGACTGATGTGTGCCTTGCTATAAGCCTAGCAGGAGGTACCAAAGTAATCCAGAGTGGATCATCGACAGCGGTCAAGAACATCCTGAAATACCGAAAAGGACCAAGGATATGTTTCTCGTATATGGAGGTGACAAAGAGCTCATCGAACGGTTACGTTGATGCAAGCTTTGACACCGATCCGGACGATTCTAAATCGCAGACCGGATAACGATTTACACTAAACGGAGGAGCTGTCGGTTGGTGCAGTTCTAAACAAAGCGTCAGGCGGGATCTACATGTGAAGCGGAATACATAGCAGCTTCGAAGCAGCTAATGAAGGAGTCGGATGAAGGAGTTCATATCCGATCTAGGTGTCATACCTAGTGCATCGGGTCCAATGAAAATCTTCGTGACAATATCGAGCAATTGCCTTAGCAAAGGAATCCAGATTTCACAAGAGGACCAAGCACATCAAGAGACGCTTCAATTCCATCCGGACTTAGTCCGGCCGGAGACATAGAGATTTGCAAGATACATACGGATCTGAATGTTGCGAGACCGTTGACTAAGCCTCTTCCACGAGCAAAACATGATCAGCACCAAGACTCCATGGGTGTTAGAATCATTGTGTAATCTAGATTATTGACTCTAGTGCAAGTGGGAGATCAAGGAAATATGCCCTAGAGGCAATAATAAAGTTATTATTTATTTCCTTATTTCATGATAAATGTTTATCATTCATGCTAGAATTGTATTAACCGGAAACATGATACATGTGTGAATGCATAGACAAAACAACATGTCACTAGTATGCCTCTACTAGACTAGCTTGTTAATCAAAGATGGTTATGTTTCCTAACCATGAACAAAGGAGTTGTTATTTGATTAATGAGGTCACATCATTAGTAGAATGATCGATTGACATGACCCATTCCCTTAGCTTAGCACACGATCGCTTAGTATGTTGCTACTGCTTTTATTCATGACTTATACATGTTCCTCGTAACTATGAGATTATGCAACTCCGTTTACGGAGGAACACTTTGGTGCTACCAAACGTCACAACGAATCGGGTGATTATAAAGGAGTACTACTGGTGTCTCCAAAGGCGAGATGTTGGGTTGGCGTATTTGAGATTAGGTTTTGTCACTTGATTGTCGGAGAGGTATCTCTGGGCCCTCTCGGTAATGCACATCACTTAAGCCTTGCAAGCACTACAACTAATGAGTTAGTTGTGAGATGATGTATTACGGAACGAGTAAAGAGACTTGCCGTAACGAGATTGAACTAGGTATTGGATACCGACGATCGAATCTCGGGCAAGTAACATACCGATGACAAAGGGAACAACGATGTTGTTATGCGGTCGACCGACAAAGATCTTCGTAGAATATGTAGGAACCAATATGGGCATCCAGGTCCGCTGTTGGTTATTGACCGTGAATAGTTCTAGGTCATGTCTACATTGTTCTCGAACCGTAGGGTCCACACGCTTAAGGTTACGATGATGCGGTTATTATGAGTTTATGTATTTTGATGTACCAAGGAGTTGAGTCCCGGATGTGATCACGGACATGACGAGGAGTCTCGAATGGTCGAGACATAAAGATTGATATATTGGAAGCCTATGTTTGGAGTTCGGAATGGTTCCGGGTAAAACGGAATTTATTGGAGTACCGGAGGTTACGGAACCCCGGGAGGTAAATGGGCCTCGATGGGCCCTAGTGGAAAGGAGAAAGGGCCAGCCCTGGTGGTGTGCGCCTCCCCTTCCCTAGTCCTACTAGGACTAGGAGAAGGGGGCCCCCCCTCTCTCTTTCCCCTCCAGGAATCCTAGTCCAACTAGGATTGGGGGAATCCTACTCCCAGAGGAGTAGGACTCCTGCCGCGCCTCCCTTGGCCGGCCCCTCCCCTGGCTCCTTTATATACGGGGCAGGGGGCACCTAGGAACACACAAGTTGATCGTGAGATCGTTCCTTAGCCGTGTCGGTGCCCCTCCACCATATTCCACCTCGGTTATACTGTCATGAAGCTTAAGCGAAGCCCTGCGCGGTGAAACATCAAGATCGCCACCACGCCGTCGTCTTGTGGAACTCTCCTCGACACTCGGCTGGATCGAGTCGAGGGACGCCATCGAGCTGTACGTGTGTCAAGAACTCGGGCGTCGGATAGCGGCGCCGGGATCGGTCGGATCGCGAGGAGAACGTACGACTACTTCCTCTACGTTGTGATCGCTTCCGCTTCGGGTCTACAAGGGTATGTAGACAACACTCTCCCCTCTCGTTGCTATACATCACCATGATCTTGCGTGTGCGTAGGAAAATTTTTAAATTACTACGTTCCCCAACACACAGTAATTTCAAAAAAATTCCTACGATCACGCAAGATCTATCTAGGTGATGCATAGCAACGAGAGGGGAGAGTGTGTCCACATACCCTCGTAGACCGAAAGCTGAAGCGTTTCAATAATGCGGTTGATGTAGTCGAACGTCTTCGTGATCCAACCGATCCAAGTACCGAACGTATGACACCTCCACGTTCAGCACACGTTCAGCTCGATGACGTCCCTCGTGCTCTTGATCCAGTTGAGGATGAGGGTGAGTTATGTCAGCACGACGGCGTGGCGACGGTGATGATGATGCTACTGGCGCAGAGCTTCGCCTAAGCACTATGATGGTATGGCCGAGGTGTGTAACTGTGGAGGGGGACACCACACACGGTTTGGAGAGAAACTTATGTGTTCTACGGTGCCCCCATGCCCCCGTATATAAAGGAGCAAGGAGGAGGCCGGCCGGCCTCCTAGGGCGCACCAAGAGAGGGGAATACTACTAGTACTCCAAGTCCTAGTAGGTTTCCACCTAAGGAAGAGGGGGAAGGAGGAAGGAAGAGGGGGAAGGAGGAAGGAAGAGGGAGAAGGGAAGGAAAGGGGGGATGCCGCCCCCCTTCCCTTGTCCTATTCGGAGTCAGGGGGCGGCCAGCCCCTCTTGGCCCTTCCTCTCTTCCCACTAAGGCCCATCTAGGCCCATTAGTTCCCCCGGGGGGTTCCGGTAACCCTTCGGCACTCCGGTTTTATCCGAAACTTCTCCGGAACACTTCTAGTGTCCGAATATAGCCGTCCAATATATCAATCTTTATGTCTCGACCATTTAGAGACTCCTCGTCACATCCGTGATCTCATCCGAGACTTCGAACAAACTTCGGTCATCAAAAACACATAACTCATAATACATATCATCGTCGAACGTTAAGTGTGCGGACCCTATGGGTTCGAGAACTATGTAGACATGACCGAGACTCATCTCCGGTCAATAACCAATGGCGGAACCTGGATGCTCATATTGGTTCCTACATATACTACGAAGATCTTTATCGGTCAAACCGCATAACAACATATGTTGTTCCCTTTGTCATCTGTATGTTACTTGCCCGAGATTCGATCGTCGGTATCATCATATCTAGTTCAATCTTGTTACCGGCAAGTCTTACTCGTTCTATAATACTTCATCGCTGAAAGATCGTGGATGTCGCCTAGAGGGGGGGGGTGAATAGGTGCTTTAAAATAATTACGGCAAAGGCTTGAACAAATGCGGAATAAACCTAGCGGTTAATTTGTCAAGCACAAAACCTACAACAACTAGGCTCACCTATGTGCACCAACAACTTATGCTAAGCAAGATAAGCAACTATGTGATAGCAAGATATATGACAAAGAACAATATGGCTATCACAAAGTAAAGTGCATAAGTAAAGGGGCTCGGGTAAGAGATAACCGAGGCACGCGGAGATGACGACGTATCCCGAAGTTCACACCCTTGCGGATGCTAATCTCCGCTTGGAGCGGTGCGGAGGCACAATGCTCCCAAGAAGCCACTAGGGCCACAGAATCTCCTCACGCCCTCGACAATGCAAGATGCCGTGATTCCACTAAGGGACCCTTGAGGAAGGTCATCGAACCCATACAAATAGCGACCCTTGGGGCGGTCACGAACCAAGACACTTTGGCAACCCTTGGGGCGGTCACTGTGCAAATCAAATTGCTCGGGCAATCTCCACAACCTAATTGGAGACCCGACGCTTGCCGGAGCTTTACACCACAATGATTGAGCTCCGAACACCACCAACCGTCTAGGGCGCCCAAGCACCCAAGAGGAACAAGCTCAAGGGCACCACGCACCCAAGAGTAATAAGCGTCTCAACTTGTAACTTCCACGTATCGCGTGGAGAACTCAAACCGATGCACCAAATGCAATGGCAAGGGCACATGGAGTGCCCAAGTCCTTCTCTCCCAAATCCCACCAAAGCAACTAATGCTAGGGAGGAAAATTAGAGGAAGAACGAAAGAAGAACACGAAGAACTCCAAGATCTAGATCCAAGGGGTTCCCCTCACTTAGAGGAGAAAGTGATTGGTGGAAACGTGGATCTAGATCTCCTCTCTCTTTTCCCTCAAGAACTAGCAAGAATCCATGGAGGGATAGAGAGTTAGCAAGCTCGAAGAAGGTCAACAATGGGGGAAGAACACGAGCTCAAAGGATAAGGTTCAATGGGGAAGAAGACCCCCTTTTATAGGTGGGAAAAAATCCAACCGTTATGCTCACAGCCCGCACAGAGCGGTACAACGCTCCAAGGAGCGGTACTACCGCTAGGGCGGTAGTACCCCTTTGAAAAACAACAGCGAGGAGGCAAAAAGCCAGTAGAACCGCCGGAGCGGTACTACCGCTCGTCCTCACGGTACTACCGCTCGACCTCACGGTACTACCGCAAATGGTAGCGGTACTAAAAAAATACTTCTGTGCCTACTTCCGCTGAGCAAAACACGAGATTTTGGTCCGGAGCGGTACTACCGCTTAGGAACTGCGGTAGTACTGCTCTGGAGCGGTACTACCGCTCAGGAGCCGCGGTAGTACTACTCTGGAGCGGTAGTAAAAAATTACATCCGCTCTAGTCGCGGTAGTACCACTGCAACCTTTACCAAAACAGCCACAACTTTTGCAAACGGACTCCGAATTCAACGAAACCAAGTTTGTTGGAAAGCTAACGACATGGGCTAACACAATCTTGATAGAAATATTAAGAATAAGCAAATGAGAAAAGTCCCATAAGAAAATGTTGAGAACCCTTCATTGGATAAGACCGGTAAAACCTCCAACACCGAAAACATCATAGAAGACACAAGCGAACTCCGTTTTCGATGAACTCAAGCTTGTCATCAAGATGACCATAAGCTCTAAGACTCACAAAGATAACCAAACAAGAACCAAGAAACATGATGCAAGGATGCAATGGTTTGAGCTCTCTACTAACGAGACGATCAAGCCACCAACTTGAGAGCCCCCCTTGATAGTACGGCAAACGATCCTATAGCCCGGTCTCCCAACTACCACCACGAGACCGGTAAAATAGAAAAACTATCAAGGGCAAAACCTTTGCCTCGCACATGGTCCACTTGAGCTAGTGATGACGATCTTGACTCCCTCAAGTTGGACCACCTTTCTTGATTGCGTTGGCTCGATGAAGACTAGATGATTGCTCCCCCATAGTCCACTATGGGTGAGCCACTCTTCGACACATCTTCACAAGTCCATTGTGTAACGCCCTCGATGCGGCTATATCTCCCACGTGTCGAAGCACGACTTAGAGGCATAACCGCATTGAAAGCAATGTCGCAAGTGAGGTAATCTTCACACAACCCATGTAATACATAAGGGAAAGAGACACATAGTTGGCTTACAATCGCCACTTCACACAATTACATGAATAAAGCATTACATCATCCAGATACAAACAAGGTCCGACTACGGAACCAAAATAAAAGAAGAACCCCAAATGCGACAAAGGTCCCCGATCGACCCAACTGGGCTCCACTACTGATCAACCAGAACGAAACAACACAAAGGGCAAGATCTTCTTCGAGCTCCTCCTTGAGCTCGGATGCGTCACCTGCACGGTTTCATCGGCACCTGCAAACTAGTTTTGGAAGTATCTGTGAGTCACGAGGACTCAGCAATCTTGCACCCGCGAGATCAAGACTATTTAAGCTTATGGGTAAGGTAAAGGCATGAGGTGGAGCTGCAGCAAGCGACTAGCATATATGGTGGCTAACATACGCAAATGAGAGCGAGAAGAGAAGGCAAAGCACGGTCGATAAAAGTATGATCAAGAAGTGATCCTATAGCAACCTACGTCAAGCATAACTCCAACACCGTGTTCACTTCCCGGACTCCGCCGAGAAGAGACCATCACGGTTACACACGCGGTTGGTGTATTTTAATTAAGGTCAACTTCGGGTTTTCTACAACCGGACGTTAACAAATTCCCATCTGCCCATAACCGCGGGCACGGCTTTCGAAAGTTGAAATCCCTGCAGGGGTGTCCCAACTTAGCCCATGACAAGCTCCCACGGTCAACGGAGGAATAGACCTCCACCCGAGACACTCCGATCAGACTCGGTATCCCGGTACATCAAGACATTTCGACAGGGTAAAACTAAACCAGCAAGACCACCCGCTGTGCCGACAAATCCCGATAGGAGCTGCACATATCTCGTTCTCAGGGCACACCGGATAAGCGAAGCGTACAGGTACCGACGTAATCCAAGTTGCCAAGGAATGGTCCCGCACGGTGCTCTAGTTTGGACCAACACTCAGAGGAGCACTGGCCCGGGGGGTAAAATAAAGATGACCCTTGAGTCTGCAGAACCCAAGGGAAAAAGGCTTAGGTGGCAAATGTTAAAACCAATGTTGGGCCTTGCTGGAGGAGTTTTACTTAAGGCGAACTATCAAGGGGTTCCCATTATAGCCCAACCGCGTAAGGAATGCAAAATCCGGGAACATAACACCGATATGACGGAAACTAGGGCGGCAAGAGTGGAACAAAACACCAGGCATAAGGTCGAGCCTTCCACCCTTTACCAAGTATATAGATGCATTAATTAAATAAGATATATCGTGATATCCCAACAAGTAAACATGTTCCAACAAGGAACAACATCTCCATGATCCAACAAGGAACAAACTTCAATCTTCACCTGCAACTAACAACGCTATAAGAGGGGCTGAGCAGAGCGATAATATAGCCAATCAACGGTTTGCTAGGACATGGTGGGTTAGAGGTTTGACATGGAAATTTGGGAGGCTGACAAGCAAATGGTAGGCATCGTAGCATTGGCATAGCAAAAGAGCGATCAAACTAGCATAGCAAAGATAGTAGTGATTTCGAGGGTATGATCATCTTGCCTGAGATCCCGCAAGGAAGAAGAACGATTCCATGAAGAAGACAAACGGACATAGCCGAACGAATCCTCACAACTACGGAACGAAACCGAAGCTAACGAGAGAAGCAAACCGGAAAGAAGCAAACAACATAGTAAACACACAAGCATAAACATGTCATGATGCACAAACAAGTATGATGCATGTCCGGTTTAATGAGGCATGGCATGGCAAAGTGCACAAACAATACTACAAATTAAGTGGAGCTCAATATGCAACGAGTTGCATATTGACGGAACACCACATCAATTATTTAGTTCTCTCTCGTTAAGGCTAACCAACAATATTAAATGTTTTTAAGCATGGCAAGAGGTGAAGCATAATTAAACTAACAATTTAGGCAAGTTTAAATGAGGCCAGAAACACAAACAACACTTCCGGAAAATCCCCATGTTATTTAGCAATTTAAAGCAAGCAACAATTTTAAACATTTTAATTGTTGTTATCATGATGCGGATGACATATGCAAGTTTTATGCAATTTTTATGAAAATGTTGACATGAGCATGATAAGGAGCATTTGGTCACCATGGTGGAAAAAAGGGGTGCCACAGCAACGATAACGAAAATGGTGCCACGGCAACATTTCGATGATCCGACAACTCGTCGAGATGTCGGTGCAAAAGAAAGTGGGCGTGAGCGTGTCATGCAAGGATGGTGGGGTGATCCCGGATTCCGGGTTCCCACGGGACGGCGGCATGGCAAACGAGGAACGTGCAAAGACAAACGGGTACGGTGCAAACACGAGCATCTCATATAATACAAGCATTCGTTCATTGGCGTCATCTCGGTGGTTATACCTTCGAAGCGTTCAAACGGGACGGTTCGCGTTTCGTAGAGGGAAGTAGTCATTCACGGGCCGACGGTAGTGGTACATCTCGTAGACGTTCACGGGCCGTAGTGGAAGTAGTGGTTCACGGACGTCGTGGAAGTTGTTGTACACATTTTGTAGTGGAAAGTAGTTGTTCTTGCAGCGGTCATAGTGGAAGTAGTTGTTCTTGCGACGGTAGTGGAAGTAGACGTTCACGTTTGGAGAGGAACTTGTCGCATCCAAGTCCTTCGGGGTCGACGGTAGTGGTACACGGTCATCGTGGTACTTGGCGAGTCCGCGTAGTCGTAGACGTTCCAAGGTACTTGACGCATCAGCAGGTGTAGTCGTACATGGCGTTCCACGGGATCTTCGAGGTTCGTGCATGTAGGCGAACGACGATGAAGCCGTTGGTCTTGCGTCAATGCCAACCGGCAGCGAAGGTGCACGAAACAGCAGCAGGAGGCTGCAGAGGTGGCGACCATGGCCGACAGGGTGGCACGCAGCGCAACACAAAGAGATGACGAAGGCCTCGGGCATGAGGGCTTGAGCGTTGTACGAGGAAGGGGCCGACGGGGTCGGGGTTGCATCTAGGCGATCCCGTGACAGCAGGGGATGGAGCTCGATGGAGGCGGAGCAGCGGTTGGTGGCGTGTGCGGGTGGCGTGTGGAGGTGCAGGAAGGCGGGGCCGCGGACATCCATGGCCTCAGCGAGGGGGTCGGGCGCGAGGCTCCTGTGGCAGCCATGGCTGCACGAGCTCGCGGGCGGAGCTGCAGGCGCGAGCAGCCAAAGGAGGGCGTCGGTGCGGGAGGAGAAACAGGGCGCGGGAGCTTGAGGAACGACGCGACGGGCAAAGGAGGTAGGCGGCGAGGTAGGTCGAGGGCGGCGGCGGTCGCTTGGCGGAGGGAGGAGGCAGTGGCGACGAGCTCGAGGAGCGGCTCCCCTTGAGCGCTCGGGCGATGGGGACGGATGGCGCCGGTGGAGGGAGGAGGCGGCGAGGGGAAACGGAGAGGGGATTGCGCGAGGTGGATCGGGAGGAGCGGGGCTCTGCTCCTCTCTGGCGGCGCAAGCAGGGGAACGAGAGAGAGGGGGTCGAGCAGAGCGAGGGGATCGAGCACTGGCGGCGCTGGAGGGAGGACGAGGGGGATCGAGAGAGATGTGTGGACCGGTCGGGCTAGGGTTTAGGTAGGCTGCGGTTGGGCCTTGGGCCAACTAGTGCAGCTGCTGGGATCCTTCTCTCCTTCTCTCTTTCACTCTAAAGAAAAGAAACAGGGATAAGAAAGAAAAGAAAGGGAGGTTAGGGGAAGAAGTTGGACACGCGAGTAATTTTCCCGGACTCACAAAAATGTGCTCGTTCCAAGAAAAATAGAAAGGCCAAAATGTTGAGATTTAAATTCAAACTCATTTGAATTTAATTCAAATGGGTTTGAACTAGGACTTGATAAAAGGAAGGTCCAAAAATGTTCGGATTTTTGGTGGAGCTCCGAAAAATGGTAAAAGAATTATTGGCACGGTTAGAGAGTCAAAACTTGAAGAAGAAAAGGCCAAGGGATTTAATATGCAAGTGGGTTCATGGGTGATTCCAAAACAATGGAATATTTTATAATATCTCCCTAAATATTGAGAGGATACGTTATAAAGAGAAATCACCATGTGAATCCCTCGATTTAAATAGATCAACGATCTATGCAATTTTATTTAGATGAGCTATTAAAAATTAATGATATGATGGCATGATGAAACGATGCAATGCAAGAGATGAAATGATGCAATGCAACAAGCAAATAAAACATACGGCGAAACTCGGAATATATGGAAGTCTTCTGGATCGTCGGGCTCGGGGCATTACAACACTCCACCACTACGAGAGGATCTCGTCCCGAGATCTAGAATGGCACCGAAGGGAAAACGGAAGAGAAAAAGAAAGGTGAAACTAAGTTGCTTCTTTGACCAAGGAGTGAAACCATGAACCTTGAGAGGTTGAGCAATTTAAAAGAAAGAGTACAACAGAGATGAACGAGATTGCAAACAATCCGTTAGAAAAAAGGAACAAGGAACATTACGAGGACTTGAAGGTTGCAAAGCTATGAATGACGAGTACAATGGACAAGAAGGAATTGAAATCACTCTGGTTGAAACGAGATAAACAAGGAACAAGGAAGATCAAAATCGGACAGCACTCCGGTTAAACATGGAAGGAATAGAACATGAACTTGAGAAGATGGGATGATACTTGATGAAATCAACAACACACTGCCTCCGGAACTATTGAAAGAATGGCGCAATGGGTAAGAAGGATTTCAGACAGCTCTCCAGTTGAGGAAGGAGGGAAAACTTGATAAAATTAGAGAACTCGAATGAAAACACGACACTCCGGTTAAATGGACAATCATGAAAAGAACATGATCTTAGACAAACGAGATGATGGGTTGAGAAGAGCAACATTACAATACCTCCGAAACAAAAGAATAGAAGATAGATAATTGAAATAGAAGAATGGAGAAGAAAATGACAACTTCTACCACAATTGAATTTGGAAGGCATCCTTGCAAGAAGGTTAGAATAGAGTTGTTGGAAGACCAACAACGAAAAAAATAAGTTTGTAGTGGGCTTATGGAAACATCTCAACATTATGAGGTGAGAACCGGCCACTAACGGAAACAATTGCTTGCTTGAGATTAACGAAGAGATGAAAGCTTGTTCCATCAAGATGGAAAAGAGATAACTTGGGTCATTAATAAGCACCAAAATAGCAACATTCCTTAGGGAAGGCTTTAGGTGAAATCTATACCAAGATAACTCCAATGAAGAGATTGACGGTTGAAAAGATCTCTTGAACAAAGAGAAAAGGATGGATTTAAATATGTCACTCTTGAAAACTTGTGAATCATGAAACGCGAAGGGAAATTATCAAGAATGACCTAACACCACCTCAGAAGATAAGATAGAAAGAATCACACTTTGGATGCAAGATGAAGAATGCTTGAAGTCCTCAAAACAAAACATGTGTTGAACACCATGCTTATCTTAGAGTATAGCTTGGCGGATCATAACTTCGAGAGAAAACTTGAAGTACAATTGAAGAATGAAAAGAATCCTTGACGAACCACCATGTAGAAACTCCGGTATTAAAAGGATGGTGGAAAGAAGGAGAAGTTGAAAACACAAGGTGAAGCCTTGCAATGATTTAGATGGAGCTTCGCGATGAGATAACCGAGAAAGCTTGGAACTCCGAAAAAAAAGATGAACAACTAGGAACCGAGAATTACTTCATCATGAACAATCTTCGGAAGAAAAGAATTGAATCACCTTGAGGAATAAGAATAAGATTTATTGTATGCTTATCTTTCATCAAAATTAAATTGATGACAAGCAGCAGATAGGCATGCTACTTATTCTCGTTGAAAGGATTAAGAGAGATATAACGCAAACTTGAGGAGGTATTGATGGAACCACCGGTGGGATTTGGAAACAACGAATGAATTGATATGATAACGAAGGAAGTGAAATCTTGAACGAACTACCGTAAATTGAAAATGAAAGTAGCAAAGGCACAATTCACCATGAAGAATTGAAAAATGAATGAAGATACTTGAGGGGATTTAGATACATGAGAACGAAGAGATCATGAACTGATTAGAGGGTATTTGAACGATGCACCGGAAGAATTTGAGAACGAGAGCTGAAAACTGAAAATGAATAATTCTGAGATGATTGGCTCCGGAGAATGAAACTGAAAAGACTCCTAAAATGCTCCGGATGGGTGAAAAGGATTCTCACAATCGAAAACAATTATGAGAGGATGGCAACAAGCTAGCACCATGAATCTTGAAGAGAATAGAGCAAGATTAAAGAGAAACTCTTCTTCTGTCTTCAAATGATGAGAAACACCGCCAAGAATTATTGAGGCACACCGGAAGAATCAAAAGCGAAGAGGTTGAGCCAACTATGAAAAGAATTTGAAAGATCTTGGAGAAAAGCATTTGACTGATGATAACTCATTCTTACGTCAAACTTGGAGAAGAATTTATGATAGCTCGGGAAAATAGAAGAGTCGTAAGATCACAGGAAAAGACACGTGGGTTAGGGCCCACTCAAAAGAACACCGTTGAAAAGATTTAAAAGGGATGTTGCACCGGTTGAATTAAATGACTTGAATGAGATACCAATGTCGAAAGAGCTTGAACGAATGCAGAGTGATAACACGAATCTTCGAGATATCTTGAGCACTCCGGAATAACAAATAGCGAGAAGTAGAATGACAATGAGGTGCACCGGTATGAGAAGACATTGAAATGAGGAAAAAGGTATGATCAACAAAACTTGACTTGAATCCACCGGAGAAGAAAAGAGAACGGAGGATGATGAACTAGTAGAACATCTTCTTGAGAACCACCGGGTAAGAACATTGACGGAAAAGAATGGAGAAACTTCACAAAAATAAAAGGAAACTTGGTAAAGAAATCTTAGTCCTTAAGGAAAAAGGGTGGGTGGGCGGGAAAAACAAAGGCAACTTGGAGACGGATGAAACAAACACCGTTGAGAAGAAATGATAATTGGTCTTGCTGATGTTGAAGTGATCGGATCCACTTGAAGAGAAACACGCTGGTTGAAAAGGATTGACATGACAATCTCGATTGTCGAGAAGGATTGGTATTCACATCGGAGTATGAGAACACCATTTCGGAAAGGTATGGAATCAACACTTGACATTGAAGCAACTCGAATACCACAACTCAAAACAAAAACAAAGGACTGGCTTGCAGAATAAGCCGGAACAAACATATGATAGAGATTTAAATCGAAGTTTTCGTGGTGAGGCCTACACGGGCTCGATCAGACAGCACCATCATGTACAAGGCAAGTGCACATGACATACGAAGCGTCCCCGAGTCGGCATAGCCAAGGACTCTTTAAGACACAACGAGACCACTGTAAAACCAACCGTGAATAGGCGGACCACTAGACGTCGAACCCCAATTTCATATCATACATCCGTCGGAAAGATATCCTAAGAGCTACTTGAATTCCCACCTATGAAACTCCCGAAATTTTCCGGTTATGCAATCAGGTGTTGGGGATACAGGGGAAGCATAATATCTCACCCAAAACTAGCAAATCCTACATCCATTGTATCCATCCTTCAACACATAACCAAGAAACCTTCGAAATCGTCTACCTCAACCTTCAAAAGCATCCGTTATCGAGTCATGGCAATACTCCCGTACTCACCTCAAGATCGGGTTATCGGGTTATCTCACCAATAACTGCATAAAAGAGATTTTCGATGTCGGCTTACTAAACTCAGGTATTCCAGAACTGCAACGATAAAATTATGACGACAACACCTCAGAGCTCAACTCCCCGGGACACTTCCACTAAACCCCTGATAGGAGGCACCAAGACAATGTTCTCATCATAAAACCATCGAAACGATTCCAAGATACCCGCGTGATCCTAAATTTTTTTTTAGTGAAATTTGAGAAGAGAAGAGTCAAAACTCTACGTCAGGATGCCTTACCAGAGCGATGAAGAGAGACCGGGAGTAAAAAGAATTCCTAACTCTCCGATATATATAATCCTAAATGACTCAAAACATTTTTCTAGACACAACTCGCCGCTAAAACGATCAAGCGGTGGGGCTCCTAAGGTCGGGAAGGCTCGATTACCAACTTAGCGCCCTCGATGCGGCTATATCTCCCACGGTCGAAGCACGACTTAGAGGCATAACCGCATTGAAAGCAATGTCGCAAGTGAGGTAATCTTCACACAACCCATGTAATACAAAAGGGAAAGAGACACATAGTTGGCTTACAATCGCCACTTCACACAATTACATGAATAAAGCATTACATCATCCAGATACAAACAAGGTCCGACTATGAAACCAAAAATAAAAGAAGAACCCCAAATGCGACAAAGGTCCCCGATCGACCCAACTGGGCTCCACTACTGATCAACCAGAACGAAACAACACAAAGGGCAAGATCTTCTTCGAGCTCCTCCTTGAGCTCGAATGCGTCACCTGCACGGTTTCATCGGCACTTGCAAACTAGTTTTGGAAGTATCTGTGAGTCACGAGGACTCAGCAATCTCGCACCCGCGAGATCAAGACTATTTAAGCTTATGAGTAAGGTAAAGGCATGAGGTGGAGCTGCAGCAAGCGACTAGCATATATGGTGGCTAACATACGCAAATGAGAGCGAGAAGAGAAGGCAAAGCACGGTCGATAAAAGTATGATCAAGAAGTGATCCTATAGCAACCTACGTCAAGCATAACTCCAACACCGTGTTCACTTCCCGGACTCCGCCGAGAAGAGACCATCACGGTTACACACGCGGTTGGTGTATTTTAATTAAGGTCAACTTCGGGTTTTCTACAACCGGACGTTAACAAATTCCCATCTGCCCATAACCGCGGGCACGACTTTCGAAAGTTCAAATCCCTGCAGGGGTGTCCCAACTTAGCCCATGACAAGCTCTCACGGTCAACGGAGGAATAGACCTCCACCCGAGACACTCCGATCAGACTCGGTATCCCGGTACATCAAGACATTTCGACAGGGTAAAACTAAACCAGCAAGACCACCTGCTGTGCCGACAAATCCCGATAGGAGCTGCACATATCTCGTTCTCAGGGCACACCGGATAGGCGAAGCGTACAGGTACCGACGTAATCCAAGTTGCCAAGGAATGGTCCCGCACGGTGCTCTAGTTTGGACCAACACTCAGAGGAGCACTGGCCGGGGGTAAAATAAAGATGACCCTTGAGTCTGCAGAACCCAAGGGAAAAAGGCTTAGGTGGCAAATGTTAAAACCAATGTTGGGCCTTGCTGGAGGAGTTTTACTTAAGGCGAACTGTCAAGGGGTTCCCATTATAGCCCAACCGCGTAAGGAACGCAAAATCCGGGAACATAACACCGATATGACGGAAACTAGGGCGACAAGAGTGGAACAAAACACCAGGCATAAGGTCGAGCCTTCCACCCTTTACCAAGTATATAGATGCATTAATTAAATAAGATATATCATGATATCCCAACAAGTAAACATGTTCCAACAAGGAACAACATCTCCATGATCCAACAAGGAACAAACTTCAATCTTCACCTGCAACTAACAACGCTATAAGAGGGGCTGAGCAGAGCGGTAACATAGCCAATCAACGGTTTGCTAGGACATTGTGGGTTAGAGGTTTGACATGGAAATTTGGGAGGCTGACAAGCAAATGGTAGGCATCATAGCATTGGCAGAGCAAAAGAGCGAGCAAACTAGCATAGCAAAGATAGTAGTGATTTTGAGGGTATGATCATCTTGCCTGAGATCCCGCAAGGAAGAAGAACGATTCCATGAAGAAGACAAACGGACGTAGCCGAACGAATCCTCACAACTACAGAACGAAACCGAAGCTAACGAGAGAAGCAAACCGGAAAGAAGCAAACAACATAGTAAACACACAAGCATAAACATGTCATGATGCACAAACAAGTATGATGCATGTCCGGTTTAATGAGGCATGGCATGGCAAAGTGCACAAACAATACTACAAATTAAGTGGAGCTCAATATGCAACGAGTTGCATATTGACGGAACACCACATCAATTATTTAGTTCTCTCTCGTTAAGGCTAACCAACAATATTAAATGTTGTTAAGCATGGCAAGAGGTGAAGCATAATTAAACTAACAATTTAGGCAAGTTTAAATGAGGCCAGAAACACAAACAACACTTCCGGAAAATCCCCATGTTATTTAGCAATTTAAAGCAAGCAACAATTTTAAACATTTTAATTGTTGTTATCATGATGCGGATGACATATGCAAGTTTTATGCAATTTTTATGAAAATGTTGACATGAGCATGATAAGGAGCATTTGGTCACCATGCCGGAAAAAGGGGTGCCACAGCAACGATAACGAAAATGGTGCCACGGCAACATTTCGATGATCCGACAACTCGTCGAGATGTTGGTGCAAAAGAAAGTGGGCGTGAGCGTGTCATGCAAGGATGGTGGGGTTATCCCGGATTCCGGGTTCCCACGGGACGGCGGCATGGCAAACGAGGAACGTGCAAAGACAAACGGGTACGGTGCAAACACGAGCATCTCATATAATACAAGCATTCGTTCATGGGCGTCGTCTCGGTGGTTATACCTTCGAAGCGTTCAAACGGGACGGTTCGTGTTTCGTAGAGGGAAGTAGTTGTTCACGGGCCGACGGTAGTGGTACATCTCGTAGACATTCACGGGCCGTAGTGGAAGTAGTGGTTCCCGGACATCGTGGAACTAGTTGTACACGTTTCGTAGTGGAAAGTAGTTGTTCTTGCAGCGGTCGTAGTGGAAGTAGTTGTTCTTGCGACGGTAGTGGAAGTAGACGTTCACGTTTGGAGAGGAACTTGTCGCATCCAAGTCCTTCGGGGTCGACGGTAGTGGTACACGGTCATCGTGGTACTTGGCGAGTCCGCGTAGTCGTAGACGTTCCAAGGTACTTGACGCATCAGCAGGTGTAGTCATACATGGAGTTCCACGGGATCTTTGAGGTTCGGGCATGTAGGCGAACGACGATGAAGCCGTTGGTCTTGCGTCAACGCCAATCGGCAGCGAAGGTGCACGAAACAGCAGCAGGAGGCTGCAGAGGTGGCGACCATGGCCGACAGGGTCGCACGCAGCACAACACACAGAGATGACGAAGGCCTCGGGCATGAGGGCTTGAGCGTTGTACGAGGAAGGGGCTGACGGGGTCGGGGTTGCATCTTGGCGATCCCGTGACAGTAGGGGATGGAGCTCGATGGAGGCGGAGCAGCGGTTGGTGGCGTGTGCGGGCGACGTGTGGAGGTGCAGGAAGGCGGGGCCGCGGACATCCATGGCCTCAGCGAGGGGGTCGGGCGCGAGGCTCCTGTGGCAGCCATGGCTGCATGAGCTCGCGGACGGAGCTGCAGGCGCGAGCAGCCGAAGGAGGGCGTCGGCGCGGGAGGAGAAACAGGGCGCGGGAGCTTGAGGAACGAGGCCACGGGGAAAAGGAGGCCGGCGGCGAGGTAGGTCGAGAGCGGCGGCGGTCGCTTGGCGGAGGGAGGAGGCAGTGGTGACGAGCTCGAGGAGCGGCTCCCCTTGAGCGCTCGGGCGATGGGGACGGATGGCGCCGGAGGAGGGAGGAGGCGGCGAGGGGAAACGGAGAGGGGATCGCGCGAGGTGGATCTGGAGGAGCGGGGCTCTGCTCCTCTCTGGCGGCGCGGACAGGGGAACGAGAGAGAGGGCGTCGAGCAGAGCGAGGGGATCGAGCGCTGGCGGCGCTGGAGGGAGGACGAGGGGGATCGAGAGAGATGTGTGGACCGGTCGGGCTAGGGTTTAGGTAGGCTGCAGTTGGGCCTTGGGCCAACTAGTGCAGCTGCTGGGATCCTTCTCTCCTTCTCTCTTTCACTCTAAAGAAAAGAAACAGGGATAAGAAAGAAAAGAAAGGGAGGTTAGGGGAAGAAGTTGGACACGCGAGTAATTTTCCCGGACTCACAAAAATGTGCTCGTTCCAAGAAAAATAGAAAGGCCAAAATGTTGAGATTTAAATTCAAACTCATTTGAATTTAATTCAAATGGGTTTGAACTAGGACTTGATAAAAGGAAGGTCCAAAAATGTTCGGATTTTTAATGGAGCTCCGGAAAAATGGTAAAAGAATTATTGGCACGGTTAGAGAGTCAAAACTTGAAGAAGAAAAGGCCAAGGGATTTAATATGCAAGTGGGTTCATGGGTGATTCCAAAACAATGGAATATTTTATAATATCTCCCTAAATATCGAGAGGATACGTTATAAAGAGAAATCACCATGTGAATCCCTCGATTTAAATAGATCAACGATCTATGCAATTTTATTTAGATGAGCTATTAAAATTAATGATATGATGGCATGATGCAACGATGCAATGCAAGAGATGACATGATGCAATGCAACAAGCAAATAAAACACATGGCGAAACTCGGAATATATGGAAGTCTTCTGGATCGTCGGGCTCGGGGTGTTACACATTGACACCACAATGGATGGCAAGATTCAAGCACTTGATCTCTTCGTGACGATCCACTTGAACTTGCACACGGCAATCTTGATGACGATCACCACTTGATGTCATCCTTTCCATGGGTTGTATGATATCTTCCTCTTGACGCAAGCCCATGGACACGTACCTAACCCCACATGGAACTCTCACATAGACCATGGGTTAGTACACAAAGTGCAATGGACAATGCTTAACATACCATGGGATCACTTGATCCCTCTCGGTACATCTTCTATGCTTTGTGATTTGATCAACTTGATTCACTCTTGACTTAGTCTTGATCAACCTTGAATCTTTCCAACTCTCTTAATTTGGATGATGTCTTGAAGGTAAACATGAATAATCACACAATCTTCTTCTTCAAGACATGCTTGCACTAAGCTCAACACTCACATGACCGATCTTTCGATAATTCCTTAATAGCACCGTGGTCATCACAAACTCTCCTTGAGACCAACAAATGGACTCCAAGAAAAGCCTATGGACAAACCCTACAAATATAACTCAAGGCAACCATTAGTCCATAGAGATTGTCATCAATTGCCAAAACCAAACATGGGGGCACCACATGTTCTTTCAATCTCCCCCATTTTGGTAATTGATGACAATCACTTTCAAGAGAGTTTATACAAGGAATTATGCATCACCATACAGTGCAACAACCAATGATGCATGAGAATGAGATGCAAATGCTTAGGAACCAAACCAAAGCAAGGAGAAAACTCAGAAGACTTCTCCACAAAACTCTCTGAAACTCCACCCCATTGGCATCGATTGCCAAAATGGGTGAAAAGCTGAGAAGGCCCAAAATAAAAGGTGTTCCTCCATAAATTGTGTATTTCTCAACAAGAGAGTGGAATGCAATACACATATCCAACTGCCGATACTTGGAGGAAGACAAACTATATTGAGGCCCAAAGATTGCAACAAAAAGATATGACACAAAGACTTAACAAAGAGAGACACAAGCAATCAGAAGATACCAATTGAAGCAAGAAATCAACGGATATCAATTGAACCAACTAGACCAATGATCCTACATGCCACAAGAATAAAGATATTATGATAAGCGCAAAGGAGTGTTCTAAAGAAACTAGAGAAGCTCCCCATGATTTGTGCACACATAAGAATTTTTGTATTTGAATACAAAGTGCACAAAATAGGATCATAGCTCCCCCAAAATCAATAGAAACTCACATCCAGTGCAAGTGAGCATATAGGAAACAAAGCCTAGCGCTTGCAACAACCACATGGTTGAGCAACATGTAAAAGAGGCAACTTAAGAATAGGCTCAACCAAAATGATGTGTGTGAGTCATGGCGAAGCACTTGAGAAGACTAAAATTAGGATGAGCATTAAGCATCAACATAGTCTTGAAAGAATGAGGCACACGGTGCAAGGCCTATCATTCCCACACACAACTAGCAAATGGGTTCACAAGCTTACTAATAAGCATATAAAGAACTTATGCTTGTGACAACCCGTGGTGAAGATAGAAGATGAAAGCCTCATCAAGATGAGGGATGCCAATTAAGATGGCAAAAGCCTCGTAAAGATAAGCATGAGGAAAATAATCTTCACCACATAAGAGTGCATCAAGATGCAACGATAGAGGACAGGCACTCAAGGCAAAAGCTTTCACGGAGCCACCAAAGAAATAACATAAGAAAGACAAGGTTGACGTGAAAGAAAGGATATCAACTAGAGATGTAATTTCTCTCAAGTGTATAAGGTTCTATGTAGACGAAGTCATGATGATATATATATTTACAAAGAAGGATGTACACCCGAAATAGTTACAACACGAAGGAACAAGATATCCACAAGAAAGTCATAAATATACCAATAAGATATTTGCTTGAAAGCATAGCACTTGGCTAGATATGGTCTTATTGTATATAAATGAAGTCCAAACACACATCCATCAAGGGCTTCACAACTAGCAACAGAGATCATCGTTGGGATGCTTTGAGAAAGGAAACAAGTATCACAAGATATGAAATGAATATCATGCCAAGATACAACCTACACAAGGTTGAATGCAAGAGGGGAAAGCATAGATACTTGTTACCGAGATATCATTGAAAGGATATAGTAGATACCAATTGAAGGTAGATATTAGTTCATTGATCATCCTAGCTTGACTCCAATATGCACATGGTTACAACACCTTACTTGTGAGTGAGCCAAGCATCCAATGCACCTCCAAATGTTCCTAGAAGAACAACACAAACTAAACGGTACCCAAACTCATCGGGACCAAATAGTTAGAAACACCAATACATAGGACAAACTCCACATAAATATGTGCATATATATATAAAAATGAATTTCATGCACATCTCATCCAAATTGAGACTAGGTGGAGTTTCCCCTATATATTGAGTCAAAGAAAGAAAGCATGCCAAATGAAATACATGAAGTAAACATGCATGCTCAAGACTTTCAAAACCCGAAACCAAAAGACAAAGAAATGCCAAGTGAAAAGGATACCAAATGGAGAAATCATCACTTGGAAGATATCATTAAAGATACATCAAGGAATGAGATATCCATTGATACATACTAAACTAAAGACGTCAAACTCCCAAATAGAGGATGGTTCCAAACAAATCAAGCCCTCAACAAAGTTTCATGATGGCACAAAGTACCAAAAAGAAATGGCTTGCCTTCCACCAAAACACAGTTGATAAGGATCACAAGAAGAGTGTTCTGAAGAAAATAGAATAGCTCCCCCACAAGTTGTGCATTATATAGGATTTGTATTTGAATACAAAATGCACAAGGTGGGATCACCGCTTTCACTATATCTAGAAAACACTAGACAAGAACAAGAAATAAACAAGATCCACAAGTGGTATGGAAGACAATGGGAGTTGACACAATCCTTGGCAAGAGAAAAGGCAAGTAAAACAAAAGCCAATGTAAAGATGATCAATAAATTCTACCACACATAAATGACTACCAATTGTCAAAAGACAAGAAGTAGATGGAAAGAATTCCCGGTGGTAGATAGCAAGGATATCCAACATCATCTTCACACCACACACAAGCAAATTGCAACTTGTCATGCCACCTAGGAACAAGATAATCTACAATATCAACACTAGGTGACAACATCTCAAATGTACACATTTTCTAGGCTAGTAATATACATAGCATATTACTCCCCCATAATGTGATACCAATTAAGAAAACTTAACAAGAGGCAATAAGAGGATCCAACACGAGATAATCAATGGAATTTTTAGAATTTGAATTTCTCATGAGAGATATACCACCTAGCGACTAGATAATCTTGAAATATCAATACTAGATGGTATTACTCATGTGCACACATTTATAGGATTGTGAGGTGCACAAAGCACACCACTCCCCCATAATGGATATTCCATTAATCTCTCACAAGAGCCAACTAAGATACAAACAAGATGCACTAAGGCTCAACGAACGACACACAAGTACATGATGTGCAAACCAACATACACAAAGGCAATTTGGAGACACATCATATACAAACACATGCAAGGAACAAAACCAAAATATGCAAAGGGGCAAGTAACTTTCAATGTAAACAATTTAAGTACAAGCTACCGCAAGGAGGCACATTGGATATAAGATAGAAACTTGACAACCCAATTGACTTGGCTTGAGACAACAAGAAAGATGAAGTCCCCTTAATTCTTCATAATGTAGCCAAGTCTCCAATGACCTCCATAAACACCTATTGATCAAGTTTGAGCTTGTTGGTCCCCAACCAAGTTGAGTCGTAAGAGGTTAGTCACAATAGGCTTGGCTACCCAAATGGTTCTTTTCTTGACACCACTTTGAGTACCAACAAACTTGGCAAACACATTGCCAACCTTATCCTTCCCAAAAGAATAGATATCATCAATAATAATTGGGTTGGATAAGTTACCACTAGTGCATGAAGAAGCGACGTGACCTTTCTCACGACATAAGTAGCAACGTCTACTCTTCACTTTCTTCTCACTTGATTTTTCCACAAGAGAAGCATTAGCTTGAGTCTTCTTGGGAAGTGGCCTTTCTTCAACTTGAGGTTGGGCATGAGATTGAACTTGTGCCCTCTTCCCTTGTTGCTTGACACTAATGGCCTTCTTCTTCAATGGGCAAGATATAACATGATGCCCTTCTACTTTGCACTTGAAGCAAACAATCTTGGCCGAATTCTTGAGTTGTTCTTGGCCCTTCTTTTTGTTCATCTTGGACTTCTTCTTCTTATTGGAGTTGAAATCAAGTCCACCTTTGTCATTGGGGGATTTTTGCACACTCAAGATATTGTTGAGTGCGGATTTCCCTTCATGACACTTTTCCAAGTCTTTCTTCAAAGAAGTGACTTGGGCCTTGAGCTCTTTGATTTCCTCTACATGGTTAATCTCAACACAAGTACTAGAGGAAGTATAAGCTTCACCGTTAGAGCAACAAGGCAAGGAAAGCAATTCATCACAAGATGTACCAACATTGTGAGTAGATGAATTACAAGGACTAGCACATGGCAATATACTATTTTGACTAGAAGTAGTGCTAGTATCCACATGAGGCTCACTAGATGTTACCTTAGCAATCATGGCCTCATGAAATATCTTTAGCACACTATGGGATACTAGAAGATCATCATGAGAGCTTGAGAGCTTTTCATGACTTTCTTCCAGTTTCCCATAATTGCAAGATAGCACCTCAAGTTGAGCCCGTAGCTCAACATTCTCCTTCAAAATGGATGCTTCACAAGTAATAGAATTAGTAGCACAAGCATCATCATTAACAACAAGAGGAGAAGGCAACTTGGCAAACTCTTTTAAATAAGAAGCTTCAAGTTGAGTATGAGACTCGGTGAGTTTGATGAGCTCACCCTTGATGACCCTTGAGCCATTTTCGAGGTGCTCAAAATCCTCAAGGAGTCTAGCATGAGCAACTTCAAGCATAGCATTTTTAGTTTCAAAAACATTGGCCACCTCAAGGGCTCTATCAGTAGATTCCTTCACTCTAGACAATTCTAGAGCAAAAGTCTCCTCAAGAGATTCCTTGGTGGTTTGTTCAAGTTCAAGAGCTTGAGAGAGGTCCGCAATCTCATTAGCGTAATCACGCCCATGACCTTCCATTTTATCAATGGTGACCTCATGCTCCTCAAGACGAGATTCCAACTCATCAATATATTTCTTGCTCTCAATAGCAATGGACATAATTTCCATGAAGTTGGAACGAGCAATTTTATTTTTATGAAGAGCTTTAAAAAAACAGTTCCCCCTTAATTTTTAAGGAGGCAACATTATCATTCTCTTCATCATTAGCATCAACATAATCATCAAGAGACATATTGGGGTACAAAGTACTAGATACCTTTGACGCCTTAGCCATAAGGCAAAACGCAATAGATGATGATGTAGGATCCCTTGAGGCACCATTAAACACCACATCTTGTTCCATGGAGTGTTCGGTTTCCTCTACATTGTTAGCACAACAATTCGAGGAAATAGATGCATTTTTATCATGGCAACAAGACATAGCAAGCATATCATCATGATATTTAGTCAAGCAATTTCTACATGATATGCAAGGACTATCAACACAAGCATGTGAAACATTTGGAGTGCTCGAAGTGTTAAAGCCCAAAGAGAGAGCATTGCAATAATATAGTGATGAAGGATCATCCACAATAAGCATACTATCATCATTGCAATGACCAACACTACTCACCATATCATTACCTTGTGGCAAACCACATGTAGGTGAAGTAGAAGAAGTTGAGAAGACTATATGACCGGAGGTGGAGGGAGAACAACCATCCCCACAAATCTTGGACACACCATATTTATCTTGAAGCTTTGTCCATAACTCATGAGCATCCCGGAACGGCATTAGTTGAAATATAACTACATTGCTCAAAGCATCGAAAAGCACATTAGAGGCTTGAGAATTAAGATAAGAGTTTTTCTTATCCTCTAAAGATAATCTTTGGGGATCCTTTGGAGGAGAAAAACCCATATCTATAATTCGCTCTAAATTTGGGTCCATGACCCTAAAGAGATTAAGCATGAGAATTACCCATCAAAATTTGTGCCATCAAAACTAAGAGTGTCAGAGAATCCTAATCCTCTAGTCGACATCTTTACTCTCTAGGCGGTTAAGCCCAACAAAGAGAGACGAGGCTCTGATACCAATTGAAAGATCGTGGATGTCGCCTAGAGGGGGGGTGAATAGGCGCTTTAAAATAATTACGGTAGAGGCTTGAACAAATGCGGAATAAACCTAGTGGTTAATTTGTCAAGCACAAAACCTACAACAACTAGGCTCACCTATGTGCACCAACAACTTATGCTAAGCAAGATAAGCAACTATGTGATAGCAAGATATATGACAAAGAACAATATGGCTATCACAAAGTAAAGTGCATAAGTAAAGGGGCTCGAGTAAGAGATAACCGAGGCACGCGGAGACGACGACGTATCCTGAAGTTCACACCCTTGCGGATGCTAATCTTCGTTTGGAGCGGTGTGGAGGCACAATGCTCCCCAAGAAGCCACGAGGGCCACCATAATCTCCTCACGCCCTCGCACAATGCAAGATGCCGTGATTCCACTAAGGGACCCTTGAGGGCGGTCACCGAACCCGTACAAATGGCGACCCTTGGGGGCGGTCACCGAACCCGTACACTTTGGCAACCCTTGGGGGCGGTCACCGATACCCATCAAATTGCTCAGGGCGATCTCCACAACCTAATTGGAGACCCCGACGCTTGCCCGGAGCTTTACACCACAATGATTGAGCTCCGAACACCACCAACCGTCTAGGGCGCCCAAGCACCCAAGAGGAACAAGCTCAAGGGCACCAAGCACCCAAGAGTAATAAGCTTCTCAACTTGTAACTTCCACGTATCGCGTGGAGAACTCAAACCGATGCACCTAATGCAATGGCAAGGGCACACGGAGTGCCCAAGTACTTCTCTCCCAAATCCCACCAAAGCAACTAATTCTAGGGAGGAAAATGAGGGGAAGAACGAAAGAAGAACACAAAGAACTCCAAGATCTAGATCCAAGGGGTTCCCCTCACTTAGAGGAGAAAGTGATTGGTGGAAACGTGGATCTAGATCTCCTCTCTCTTTCCCCTCAAGAACTAGCAAGAATCCATGGAGGGATTGAGAGTTAGCAAGCTCGAAGAAGGTCGGGAAGAACACGAGCTCAAAGGATAAGGTTCAATGGGGAAGAAGACCCCCTTTTATAGGTGGGGAAAATCCAACCGCTATGCTCACAGCCCGCACAGAGCGGTACAACGCTCCAAGGAGCGGTACTACCGCTAGGGCGGTAGTACCCCTTTAAAAAACAACAGCGAGGAGGCAAAAGGCCAGTAGAACCGCCGGAGCGGTACTACCGCTCGTCCTCACGGTACTACCGCTCGACCTCACGGTACTACCGCAAATGGTAGCGGTACTACTGCTTGCGAGCGGTACTAAAAAAATACTTCTGTGCCTACTTCCGCTGAGCAAAACACGAGATTTTGGTCCGGAGCGGTACTACCGCTTAGGAGCCACGGTAGTACTGCTCTGGAGCGGTACTACCGCTCAGGAGCCGCGGTAGTACTACTCTGGAGCGGTAGTAAAAAATTACATCCGCTCTAGTCGCGGTAGTACCGCTGCAGCCTTTACCAAAACAGCCACAACTTTTGCAAACAGACTCCGAATTCAACGAAACCAAGTTTGTTGGAAAGCTAACGACATGGGCTAACACAATCTTGATAGAAATATTAAGAATAAGCAAATGAGAAAAGTCCCATAATAAAATGGTGAGAACCCTTCATCGGATAAGACCGGTAAAACCTCCAACACCGAAAACATCATAGAAGACGCATGCGAACTCCGTTTTCGATTAACTCAAGCTTGTCATCAAGATGACCATAAGCTCTAAGACTCACAAAGATAACCAAAGAAGAACCAAGAAACATGATGCAAGGATGCAATGATTTGAGCTCTCTACTAACGATACAATCAAGCCACCAACTTGAGAGCCCCCCTTGATAGTACGACAAACGATCCTATAGCCCGGTCTCCCAACTACCACCACGAGACCGGTAAAACAGAAAAACTATCAAGGGCAAAACCTTTGCCTTGCAGATGGTCCACTTGAGCTAGATGATGACGATCTTGACTCCCTCAAGTTGGACCACCTTTCTTGATTGCGTTGGCTCGATGAAGACTAGATGATTGCTCCCCCATAGTCCACTATGGGTGAGCCACTCTTCGACACATCTTCACAAGTCCATTGACACCATAATGGATGGCAAGATTCAAGCACTTGATCTCTTCGTGATGATCCACTTGAACTTGCACACGGCAATCTTGATGACGATCACCACTTGATGTCATCCTTTCCATGGGTTGTATGTTATCTTCCTCTTGTTGCAAGCCCATGGACACGTACCTAACCTCACATTGAACTCTCACATAGACCATGGGTTAGTACACAAAGTGCAATGGAGAACGCTTACCATACCATGGGATCACTTGATCCCTCTCGGTACATCTTCTACGCTTTGTGATTTGATCAACTTGATTCACTCTTGACTTAGTCTTGATCAACCTTGAATCTTTCCAACTCTCTTCGTTTGGATGATGTCTTGAAGGTAAACATGAATGATCACACAATCTTCTTCTTCAAGACATGCTTGCAATAAGCTCAACACTCACATGACCAGTCTTTGGATAATTCCTCAATAGCACCTTGGTCAACCCATAAACTCCTTGAAACCAACACATGGACTTCAAGAAATGCCTATGGAAAAATCCTTCAAATATAACTCAATGCAACCATTAGTCCATAGAGAATGTCATCAATTACCAAAACCACACATGGGGGCACCGCATGTCCTTTCAATCTCCCCCATTTTGGTAATTGATGACAATCACTTTCAAGAGAGTTTATATAAGGAATTATGCATCACCATGCGTATGAGATGAAAATGCTAAGGAACAAAACCAAAGCAGGAGGAGACAACTCTCTAAACTTCTCCACAAAACTCTCTGAAACTTCTCCCCCATTGGCATCGATTGCCAAAATGGGCGAAAAGCTTAGAAGGCCAATATAAATTGCGGTCCTTCATAAGTTGTGTATTTCTCAACAAGTGAGTGGAATGCAACAAACATATCCAAAAGTAAATACTTGGAGGAACAGAAACTATATTGAGGCACAAAGATAGCAAAAGAATGATATGCCACAAAGACATAAAAAAAGAGAAACAAGCAATCAAGCAATCAAAAGATATCAATTAAAGCAAGCAAACAAAGGATATCAATTGAACCAACTAGACCAAAGATCCTATTAGCCACATGAATAAGGATATTACGATATGAGTAAAGGAGTGTTCTATAGAAAAACTAGAGAAGCTCCCCATGATTTGTGCACAATTTAGTTTTGTAATTGGATACACCGAGCACAAAATAGGATCGTCACTCCCCCAAGATCAATAGAACCTCACAACAAGTGCAAGAGAGCAATGGAGTGTTCTAAAGACACTAGTGAAGCTTCCCATGATTTGTGCAATCCTTAGAATATTTGCATTAGGATACCAAGTGCACAAAATAGGATCATCACTCATCAAAAATCAATAGAAACTCACAACAAGTGTAAGTGAGCATGTAGGAAACAAATCCTAGCACAAGCAACAAACACATGGTTGAGCAACATGTAAAAGAGGCAACTTAAGAATAGACTCAACCAAAATGTTGTGTGTGAGTCATGGCAAACCACTTGAGAAGACTAAAATAAGGATGAGCATTAAGCATCAACATAGTCTTGGATAAATGAGATACACGGTGCATGACATGTCCTCCCCACACACGCCCTGCAAATGGGTTCACAAGCACACTAAATATGCAAAATGAAAAACCAACACTTGTGACAACCCATGGTGAAGATAGAAAGCGAAAGCCTCATCAAGACGAGGGATACCAATTAGATGGCAAGCCTCGTCAAGACAAGCATGAGGAGAATGATCTTCACCACACAAGAGTGCAACAAGATGCAACGAGAAATGACCCGCACTCAAGGCACACACTTTCACAGAGCCGCCAAAGAAAGGGATATCAACTAGAGATGTAACTTCTCTCAAGTGTATAAGATTCTAGGTAGATAAAAATCATGATGATATCAATCCACAAAGAAGGATATACACACAAAATAGTTACAAAAAGGAAGGAACAAGATATCCACAAGGAAGTCATAAATATACCAATAAGAAATTTGCTTGAGAGCATATCACATGGCTAGATATGGTCTTATTGTATATAAATGAATTCCAACCACACGAACATCAAAGACATCACAACTAGCAACAAGAGATCATTGTTGGGATGCTTTGAGAAATAAAACAAGTATCACAAGAAAGAATGAAAAACATGCCATGATGCAGCCTACACAAGGTTGATGCAAGAAATGAGTGCATGAAGAAGATGATGATACTTGTTACCGAGATATCAACGGAAGGATGTAGTAGATACCAATTAAAGGTGGATATTAGTTCATTGATCATCCTAGCTTGACTCCAGTAAGCACATGGCGACACCACCTTCCTTGTGAGTGAGCCGAGCGTCCAATGCATCTCTAATTGTTCCTAGAACAGCAACACAAACAAAATGGTACCCAAACTCATTGGGACAAAAGAGTTAGAGAACCAACAATACATAGGACAAACTCCACATAAATATGTGCATATAGATATGAAAATGAATTTCATGCACGTCCCATCCAACTTGAGACTTGGTGGAGTTTCCCCTATATATTGGGTCAAAGAAAGAAAGCATGCCAAAGATACTACATCAAATTAATATGCATGCTCAAGACTTTCAAGAACCGATACCAAATGACAAAGAAAAACCAAGTGAAGAAAAGATACCAAATGAATAAATCATCACTTGGAGGATATCCATAATAGATACACCGAGGAATGAGATATTCGTTGATACACACTAAATAAAAGATATCGAACTCCCAAAAGAGAGGATGGTTCCAAACAAACCAAGCTCTCTACAAAGTTTCATGATGGCACAAAGTACGAAAAAGAAAACTGCTTGCCTTCCACCAACACACACTTGATAAGGATCGCAAGATGAGTGTTTTATAGAAAATAGGATAGCTCCCCCAAGACTAGTGCATTATAGAGAATTTGCATTTGAATACAAAATGCACAAGGTGGGATCACCACTTTCACTATATCTAGAAAACACTAGACAAGATCAAGAAATTAACAAGATCCTCAAGTGGTATGGAAGACAAAGGGAGTTGATACATTCCTAGGCAAGAGAAAAGGCAAATAAAAGCAAAAGCCAATGTAAAGATGATCAATAAATTCTACCACACAAGTAAGTACCAATTGTCAAAAGACAAGAAATAAATGGAAATAATTCCCAGTGGTAGATAGCAAGGATATCCGACATCATCTTCACACCAAACAAAAAGCAAATTGCAACTTGTAGAGCTAACATGCCACCTAGGAACAAGATAATTTACAATATCAACTCTAGGTGACAATATCTCAAATGTACACATTTCTAGGCTAGTAATATAGACATAGCATATTACTCCGCCATAATGTGATACCAATTAAGGATAAACAAGGGGCAAATAAAGGATCCAACAAGAGATAATTAATGGACTATTTAGAATTTGAATTTCTCATGAGAAGACATACCACATAGCGACTAGATAATCTTGACATATCAATACTAGATGGTATTACTCATGTACACACATTTATAGGATTGTGAGGTGCACAAAGCACATCACTCCCCCATAATGGGATATTCCATTAATCTCTCACAAGAGCCAACTAAGATACAAACAAGATGCACAAAGGCTCAACGTACGACACACATGTACATGAAGTGCAAACCAACATACACAAACTTGATTACTCAAGATAAGCAATTTGGAGACACAACATATACAAACACATGCAAGGAACAAAACCAAAACATGCAAAGGGGCAAGTAACTTTCAATGTAAACAATTTGAGTACAAGTTACCGCAAGGAGGCACATTGGATATAAGATAGAAACTTGATAACCCAATTGACTTGGCTTGAGACAATAAGAATGATGAAGTCCCCTTAATTCTTCAAAATGTAGCCAAGTCTCCAATAACCTCCAACAACACCTATTGATCAAGTATGAGCTAGTTGGTCCCCAACCAAGTTGGGTCCTAAGAGGTTAGTCACAATAGGCTTGGCTACCCAAATGGTTCTTTTCTTGACACCACTTTGAGTACCAACAAATTTGGCAAACACATTGCCAACCTTATCCTTCCCAAGAGAATAGATATCATCAATTAGAATAGGGTTGGATAAGGTACCATTCGTGCATGAAGAAGTGACGTGACCTTTTTCACGACATAGGTAGCAACGTCTACTCTTCACTTTCTTCTCACTTGATTTCTCAACTTGAGAAGCATTAGCTTGAGTCTTATTGGGAAGAGGCCTTTCTTCAACTAGAGGTTGAGCATGAGAATGCACTTGTAGCCGCTTCCCTTGTTGCTTGTCACTAATGGCCTTCTTCTTCAATGGGCAAGATCTAACATGATGCCCTTCAATTTTGCACTTAAAGCAAATAATCTTGGCCGAACTCTTGACTTGTTTTTGGGCCTTCTTGTTGTTGCTCTTGGACTTCTTCTTCTTCTTATTGGAGTTGAATCCAAGTCCACCTTTGTCATTGGGGGATTTTTGTACACTCAAGATATTGTTGAGTGTGGCATTCCCTTCATGACACTTTTCCAAATCTTTCTTCAAAGAAGTGACTTGGGCCTTGAGCTCTTTGATTTCCTCTACATGGTTAGTCTCAACAAAAGCACTAGAGGAAGTATAAGCTTCATCGTTAGAGCAACAAGGCAAGGAAAGCAATTCATCACAAGATGTACCAATGGTATGCATGGATGAATCACGAGGACTAGCACAAGGCAATATAGCATTTTAACTAAAAGTAGTGCTAGTATCCACATGAGGCTCACTAGATGTTACCTTAGCAAGCATGGCCTCATGACCTAGCGTTAGCACATTATGGAATACTTGAAGATCATCATGAGAGGTTGTGAGCTTTACATGATTTTCTTCCAACATCCCATAATTGCTAGATAGCAACTCAAGTTGAGCCCTTAGCTCAACATTCTCCTTCAATATGGATGCTTCACAAGAGATAGAGTTAGTAGCACAAGCATCATCATTAACAACAAGAGGAGAAGACAACGTGGCAAGCTCTTTTGAATATGAAGCTTTAAGTTGAGCATGAGACTCGGTGAGTTTGATGAGCTCACTCTTAATGACCCTTGAGCCATTTTCGAGGTGCTCAAAGTCCTCAAGTAGTTTAGCATGCACAACTTCAAGCTCCTCATTTTTAGTTTCAAAATCATTGGCCACCTCAAGAGCTCTATCACGAGATTCCCTCACTCTAGATAATTCTAGAGCAAAAGTTTCCTCAAGAGATTCCTTGGTGGTTTGTTCAAGTTCAAGAACTTGAGAGAGGTCCGCAATCTCATTAGCGTTATCACGCTCATGACCTTCCATTTTCTCAATGGTGACCTCATGCTCCTCGAGATGAGATTCCAACTCCTCAATATATTTCTTGCCCTCAATGGCAGTAGACAAAATTTCCATGAAGTTGGAACGAGCAATTTTATTTTTATGAAGAGCTTTAAAAACCATTCCCCCCTTAATTTTTAAGGAGGCAACATTATCATTCTCTTCATCATAATCAACATCATCATCATTCTTGCCATCATCAATATCATCACAAGATATATTGGGATTCAAAGTGGGAGATACCTTTGAAGCCTTAGCCATAAGGCAAAAAGCAATCGATGATGATGTAGGATCCCTTGAAGCACCGTTCAAGACCACATCTTGTTCCATGGAGTGTTGGGTTTCCTCTACATTGTTAGCACAACAACTCGAGGAAATAGATACATTTTTATCATGGCAACAAGACATAGCAAGCATATCATCATGAGATTTGAGCAAGCAATTTCTACATGATATGCAAGGACTACCAACATGAGCATGTGAAACATGTAAGGTGCTTGAAGTGTTAAAATCCAAAGAAGGACCATTGCAATAAGATAGTGATGAAGAATCACCAAGAACAAGCACACTATCATCATTGCAATGACCACCACCACTCATCCTAGCATTACCTTGTGGCAATCCACATGTAGGTGAAGTAGAAGAAGTTGAGAAGGCAACACGGCCGGAGGTGGAGGGAGAACAATCATCCCCACAAATCTTGGACACACCATATTTATCTTGAAGCTTTGTCCACAACTCATGAGCATCTCGGAACGGCATGAGTTGAAATATACTACATTGCTCAAAGCATCGAAAAGCACATTAGAAGCTTGAGCATTGAGATAAGAGTTTTTCTCATCCTCTAAAGATAATCTTTGGGGATCCTTTGGAGGAGAAAACCCCATATCTAGAATTTGCTCTAAATTTGGGTCCATGACCCTAAAGAGATTAAGCATGCGAATTACCCAAACATCAAAATGTATGCCATCGAAACTAAGAGTGTTAGAGAATCCTAATCCCCTAATTGACATCTTTACTCTCTAGGCGGTTAAGCCTAACAAAGAGAGACGAGGCTCTGATACCAATTGAAAGATCGTGGGTGTTGCCTAGAGGGGGGGGGTGAATAGGCGCTTTAAAATAATTATGGTTTAGGCTTGAACAAATGCGGAATAAACCCAACGGTTAATTTGTCAAGCACAAAACCTAAAACAACTAGGCTCACCTATGTGCACCAAAAACTTATGCTAAGTAAGATAAATAGCTATGTGATAGCAAGATATATGACAAGAAACAATATGTCTATCACAAAGTATAGTGCATAAGTAAAGAGCTCGGGTAAGAGATAACCGAGCCACGCGGAGACGACGATGTATCCCGAAGTTCACACCCTTGCGGATGCTAATCTCCGTTTGGAGCGGTGTGGAGGCACAATGCTCCCCAAGAAGCCACTAGGGCCACCGTAATCTCCTCATGCCCTCGCACAATGCAAGATGTCGTGATTCCACTAAGGGACCCTTGAGGGCGCTCACCGAACCCGTACAAATGGCAACCCTTGGGGGCGGTCACCGAACCCGTACACTTTGGCAACCCATGGGGGCGGTCACCGAAACCCGTCAAATTCCTCGGGGCGATCTCCACAACCTAATGGGAGACCCCGACGCTTGCCCGGAGCTTTACACAATGATTGAGCTCCGAACACCACAAAGGTTGGGGCTATCTCCCCAACGACACCACGAAGCTTCACCACAATGGAATATGGCTCCAAAGTGACCTCAACCGTCTAGGGCGCCCAAGCACCCAAGATGAACAAGCTCAAGGGTACCAAGCACCCAAGAGTAATAAGATTCTCAACTTGTAACTTCCATGTATCACCGTGGAGAACTCAAACCGATGCACCAAATGCAATGGCAAGGGCACACAGAGTGCCCAAGTCCTTCTCTCCCAAATCCCACCAAAGCAACTAATGCTAGGGAGGAAAATGAGAGGAAGAACGAAAGAAGAACATGAAGAACTCCAAGATCTAGATCCAAGGGGTTCCCCTCACTTAGAGGAGAAAGTGATTGGTGGAAATGTGAATCTAGATCTCCTCTCTCTTTTCCCTCAAGAACTAGCAAGAATCATTGGAGGGATTGAGAGTTAGCAAGCTCAAAGAAGATCAACAATGGGGGAAGAACACGAGCTCAAGAGATAAGGTTCATTGGGGAAGAAGACCCCCTTTTATAGGTGGGGAAAAATCCAACCGTTATGCTCACAGCCCGCACCTAGCGGTACTACCGCTCCTAGGAGCGGTACTACCGCTAAGGCAGTAGTAGCACTTTGAAACACAACAGCGAGAAGGCAAAAAAGCCAGAAGAACCATCAGAGCGGTAGTACCGCTTGACCTCACGTTACTACCGCTAGGGGTAGCGGTACTACTGCTAAGGGTAGCGGTACTACTGCTTGTGAGCGGTACTAAAAAATTACATCCGTGCCTACCACCGCAGGACTTGTAACGAGTTTTTGGTCCCGAGCGAAAGTAGCCACGGAAGTGGTCGCGGTAGTACCGCTCCAAGCGGTAGTACCACTCCCAAGAGCGGTACTAAAAAATTACATCCGCAGCAGCCCCTTTTAAGGACACCAAAACTGACACAACTTCTGCAAACGGACTCCAATTTCGACGAAACCATGTTTGTTGGAAAGCTAGAGGCAAGGGCTAACACAATATTGATAGAAATACCAATAAGAAGCAAATGAGAAAAGGCCCAAAAGAAAATGGTGAGAACCCTTCCTCGGATAAGACCGGTAAAACCTCCAACACCAAAAACATCATAGAAGATGCATGCAAACTCCGTTTTCGATGAACTCAAGCTTGTCATCAAGATGACCATAAGCTCTAAGACTCGCAAAGAGAACCAAACAAGAACCAAGAAACATGATGCAAGGATGCAATGGTTTGACCTCTCGACAAACGATACGATCAAGCTACTCACTTGAGAGCCCCCCTTGATAGTACGGCTATCGATCCTATAACCCGGTCTCCCAACTACCACCATGAGACCGGTAAAATAGAAAAACCTATCAAGGGAAAACTTTGCCTTGCACATGATCCACTTGAGCTAGATGATGACGATCTTGTCCTCCTCAAGATGGACCACCTTTCTTGATTGCGTTGAGTCGATGGAGACTAGATGATTGCTCCCCCATACTCCACTATGGGTGAGCCACTCTTCGGCACATCTTCACAAGTCCATTGACACCACAATGGATGGCAAGCTTCAAGCACTTGATCGCTTCGTGACGCTCCACTTGAACTTGCACACAGCAATCTTGATGGCGATCACCACTTGATGTCATCCTTTCCATGGGTTGTATGATATCTTCCTCTTGACGCACGCCCATGGACACGTACCTATCCCCACATAGACTCTCACATAGAACATGGGTTAGTACACAAAGTGCAATGGACAATGCTTACCATACCATGGGATCACTTGATCCCTCTCGGTACATCCTTTACGCTTTGTGAGTTGATCAACTTGATTCACTCTTGACTTAGTCTTGATCAACCTTGAATCTTTCTAACTCTCTTCGTTTGGATGATGTCTTGAAGGTAAACATGAATGATCACACAATCTTCTTCTTCAAGACATGCTTGCAATAAGCTCAACACTCACATGACCAATCTTTGGATAATTCCTTAATAGCACCTTGGTCAACCCATAAACTCCTTGAAACCAACACATGGACTTCAAGAAATGCCTATGGAAAAATCCTTCAAATATAACTCAATGCAACCATTAGTCCATAGAGAATGTCATCAATTACCAAAACCACACATGGGGGCACCGCATGTCCTTTCAGTTCTGAGGCCATATCTGCATATGCTAGGCTCATCAAGTTTAACCTGAGTATTCTGCGTGTGCAAAACTGGCTTGCACCCGTTGTATGTGAATCTAGAGCCTATCACACCCGATCATCATGTGGTGTCTCGGCACGACGAATTGTAGCAACGGTGCATACTCAGGGAGAACATTTGTACCTTGAAATTTAGTAAGGGATCATCTTATAATGCTACTGACGTACTAAGCAAAATAAGATGCATAAAAGATAAACATGACATGCAATCAAAATATGTGACATGATATGGACATCATCATCTTGTGCTGATGATCTCCATCACCGAAGCATCGTCATGATCTCCATGTCACCGGTGCGACACCTTGATCTCCATCGTAGCATCGTCGTCGTCTCGCCAACTATTGCTTCTACCACTATCGCTACCGCTTAGTGATAAAGTAAAACAATTACATGGCGATTTCATTGCATACAATAATGCGACAGCCATATGGCTCCTGCCAGTTGCCGATAACTCTGTTACAAAACATGACCATCTCATACAACAATTTATATCACATCATGTCTTGGCCATATCACATCACAGCAAGCCCTTCAAAGACAAGTTAGACGTCCTCTACTTTGTTGTTGCAAATTTTACGTGGCTGCTACAGGCTTCTAGCAAGAACCGGTTTTACCTACGCATCAAAACCATAACGATTTTTCGTCAAGTGTGTTGTTTTAACCTTCAACAATGACCGGACATAGTCAAACTCGATTCAACTAAAGTTGGAGAAATAGACACCCGCCAGCCACCTTTGTGCAAAAGCACGTCGGTAGAACCAGTCTCATGAATGCAGTCATGTAATGTCGGTCTGGGCCGCTTCATCGAACAATACCGCCGAATCAAAGTAAGACGTTGGTGGTAAGTAGTATGACTATTATCGCCCACAACTCACTTGTGTTTTACTCGTGCATATAACATCTACGCATAGACCTGGCTCTGATACCACTGTTAGGGAACACCGTAATTTCAAAAAAATTCCTACAATCATGCAAGATCTATCTAGGTGATGCATAGCAACGAGAGGGGAGAGTGTGTCCACATACCCTCGTATACCGAAAGCGGAAGCATTTCAATAACGTGGTTGATGTAGTCGAACATCTTCGCGATCCAACCGATCCAAGTACTGAACGTAAGGCACCTCCGCATTCAGCACACGTTCAGCTCGATGACGTCCCTCGTGCTCTTGATACAGTCGAGGATGAGGGTGAGTTCTGTCAGCGCAATGGCGTGGCGACCGTGATGATGATGCTATCGGCACAGGGCTTCGCCTAAGCTCTACGATTGTATGATCGAGGTGTGTAACAGTGGAGGGGGCCCCAAACATGGTTGGGAGAGGAACTTATGTGTTCTAGGGTGCCCCCTGCCCGCGTATATAAAGGAGCAAGGGGGAGGCCGGCCGGCCCTCCTAGGGTGCGCCAAGAGAGGGGAATCCTACTAGGACTCGAAGTCCTAGTAGGTTTCCACCTAAGGAAGAGGGGGGAGGAAGGAAGAGGGAAAAAGGAACAAAAGGGGGGCCCCCTTCCCTTGTCCTATTCGGACTCAAGGGAGGGGGGTGCGGCCAGCCCCTCCCGGCCCTTCCTCTCTCCCACTAATGCCCATCTAGGCCCATTAGTTCCCTCGGGGGGTTCCGGTAACACTCCGACACTCCAGTTTTATCCAAAACTTCTCCGGAACACTTCCTATGTCCGAATATAGCCGTGCAATATATCAATCTTTATGTCTCGACCATTTCGAGACTCCTCATAACGTTCGTGATCTCATCCGGGACTCTGAACAAATTTCGGTCATCAAAAACACATAACTCATTATACATATCGTCATCAAACATCAAGCATGCGGACCCTATGAGTTCGAGAACAATGTAGACATGACCGAGACTCATCTCCGGTCAATAACCAATAGCGGAACCTAGATGCTCATATTGGTTCCTACATATTCTACGAAGATCTTTATCGATCAAACCGCATAACAACATACGTTGTTCCCTTTGTCATCGGTATGTTACTTGCCCGAGACTCAATCATGGGTATCATCATACCTAGTTCAATCTCGTTACCAGCAAGTCTCTTTACTCGTTCTGTAATACTTCATCCCGCAGCTAACTCATTAGTCACAATGCTTGCAAGGCTTATAGTGATGAGTATTACCGAGAGGGCCCAGAGATACCACTTCGAAATACGGAGTGACAAATCCTAATCTTGATCTTTGCCAACCCAACAAACACCTTCGAAAACACCTGTAGAGCACCTTTATAATAACCCTTTTACGTTGTGACGCTTGGTAGCACACAAACACTACTGGAATCTGCTACTTTAACGTCTGCCATGGCGTACGACAAATGCATGGACAGCGGACGGCAAAATGTCCGGCGGAACGAGTGCTGGCAAAGGGGCCTTCTTTGCCGTCTGCTTCAGAGAAGCGGACGGCAAAGGGTTGTGCCGTCCACCATCATAGCAAGCAGACGACAAAGATTTTGGATGGCAGTGGGGTGGGGTGACAGACGTTAGGGGTTAACGGTGTGTTCTTTGCCGTCCGTTGGCGGATGGCAAAGAGCTCAACTGGGCCAGCGCTGAGAAGCTGCCATGTGGCCAGCTATGCCGTTTGCCAGCGGACGACAAAGAGCTTTGAATCTTTGCCGACCGCTAGCCGACGACATAGCTGGCCCTGTTTGCCAGTCCTATTTGTCCACTTTGCCGTCTGCTGGCAGACGGCAAAGTGACCAAACAGGCAGCCAAGTGTTCCCAGTTTGCACAGGAAGCTGCCACGTGGCCTCTTTGCCATCTGCTAGCAGTCGGCAAAGCTCTTTGCCGTCTACTAGCAGACAGCAAAGAGGCTATATATCCCCTGTCTTGTTAATCCATTTAATTTGGCAAACAACATATAACACATATACATACATACATACAACTCCAACATATCCAACAACATATAACTCCAACATATCCAACAACATAGTCCAACAAAGTCCAACATATCCATATATGTACATACATATCCAGAAACAAGTTTCCAACAACATATCCATATATACATATATACATATCCAACAAGTTTTCATAAACAACAAGGAAGCAAGAGAAGAACAGGACGCTCCATCAATGCAAGCTTCCTCATCGATCTAAAGCAAATCTGCAAATTGGGAAAGATGAAAGTTATAACAAGAAGAAGAAGAAGAAGAAGAAGAAGAAGAAGAAGACTAGCTAGAAGAAAAGGAAGAGGAGGAAAAGAAGAAGAAGAAGAAGAAGAAGAAGAAGAACAAGAAGAAGGTCTTCTTCTTCTTCTTCTTCTTCTTTTCTTCCTATTCGTTCTTTTCTTCCTCTTCCTTGATTTTATTAATCTTATTATGTAATTTGTGGACTAAATAGGCTAAGGTAGGTAAAAATGCCATTTTTGGGCTAAGGTAGGTAAAAATGCTAAGTGTGTAGGTCAATTTAGAGCTAAGCTAGGTAAATAGGTCATTTTGGAGCTAACGTAGGTTAAATGGGTCATTTTGGAGCTAACGTAGGTTAAATGGATCAGTTTGGAGCTAACGTGGTTAAATGGATCATATTGGAGCTAACCTAGGTAAACTTGGTCATTTTTAGCTAACCTAGCTAATTATGCCATTTTTGACCTAACTAAGCTTATTGTATGATTTTACAGGACAACAAGCTAAGTATATGATATTTATGAGGTTAGCAAGGTTATTATGCCATTTATGAATAAAAACAAGTAAGAGGAGGAAAAGAAGAAGAAGAAGAATAAGAATAAGAAGAAGAAGAAGAAGAAGAATAAGAAGAAGAAGAAGATCTTTTCTTATTCTTCTTCTTCTTCTTCTTCTTCTTCTTCTTCTTTTCTTCCTCTTCCTTGATTTTCTTCATCTTATTATGTCATTTGTGGACTAAATAGGCTAAATTATGTCATAAATGGACTAAATAGGCTAAATAAGAAGAAAAATACCATTATCATGGAGGTGAAGGAACGGTCGGGGCTGCGCTAGTGGCAGACGTAGGTGAAGGACCGGTCGGGGTTCCAACATTGCCAGACGCAGAAGGATTGGTCGATTCTTGTTGAGAGGCATGCTGCACCAAAGATCATTTCCAATAATGTCTCGTTAGCATGGTGCAACTGAAATGTGCATACTAGTTACTAATGACCATTCAAATCAAACTCACCATGGTCGCCGGAGCAATCTGGGGCATCGGCGGAGGGGTCTGACCATTTTTCTCGCACATGGTCTGCACATTTGGTTCTCACGAGTCAGCCATATGAGTTAGTAATGCGAATGTTACGTGCATGATTTGGCTAATATGCATCAGAAACGTACCACGAGGAGCTCGCAGAGGGCCCGGCGAGACGCCTCATTCCGGTTCCTCTCCTCCTCCAATAGCTTAGCCGTCCTCTCCTCCCTCTCCCTCTCCCTCTCTGCTGCCTCCCTTCTTGCCGCCTCCAAAAATGTGTGGGTGTTCAGTCTCTCTTTCTCAACCAATGCCTGCAACACACCACTCCTCGTTCGCATTGTAATCATCGACGAACGGACACACAATGTAATGGAGGAAAGGTGAGAGAACCGGTATAACTAACCGCCATGGCGAGCTCCGCGGGCCGTGCACGAGGTGTTATCTCAGGATCAGAGCTACTATGGCGCTTCCTGATTGCAGGAGAGTCCTAGGACAACGTATCAGTCCATCACCAATGGCTATGGAGCCATGGGACCTCCCGCCACCAGATATCATCACCAGCTCTGTATCAAAAGGATCCTGGCTCGTGTTAAAGTCCTCCCCTTTCCTCGCCTTCCCCTCATCTCTGTACTTCACGAGCTTGTGGTGGGAGGAGATGTTGGTGAAGCTCTCTGGATGATCTAGATCTTCCTCCGAGAATGCATTGGCCTTCTTGTAAGGGGCACTATGGGCCATGCCATAGAGGTCGAACAGATTTGGCACATGCTTCTTATGGTGGTGCGCCTGCGAGAGAGGAACAAAATATTATAGTTAAGGGCTCAAGTTAGCATGAAGAATGATATTGCTATATAAATAGGTCATTTTGGAGGTAAGTAAGGTTATTATGTCATTTTCGAGAAAAATAAGCTAAGTTTAGGTCATTTTGGAGGTAACCAAGATTGTTATGCCATTTTTGACGAAAGTATGCTAATTATGTCATTATTGAGCTATCCAAGGTAGTTATGCCATTTTTTATCCAACTAAAGCACAGTTAGGCATTTTACAGAGCTATCTAAGGTTATTGTGTCATTTTAGAGCTAATTATGTCATGAATGAACTAGCTAAGATTAGTTTAGGTTGTTATTGAGCTATCGAAGGCAGTTATGCCATTTTTTTAACTAACTAAAGCATATTTAGTTATTTTATAGAGCTATCTAAGGTTATTATGTCATTTTAGAGCTAATTATGTCATAAATGTACTATCCAAGGTAGTTATGCCATTTTTTAACTAACTAAAGCATATTTAGTTATTTTATAGAGCTATCTAAGGTTATTATGTCATTTTAGAGCTAATTATGTCATAAATGTACTATCCAAGGTAGTTATGCCATTTTTAACTAACTAAAGCATATTTAGTTATTTTATAGAGCTATGTAAGGTTACTATGTCATTTTAGAGCTAATTATGTCATAAATGTACTATCCAAGGTAGTTATACCATTTTTTAACTAACTAAGCATATTAAGTCATTTTGGAAGGGAAAAATGATAGCATGAAGAATGAAATTGCATGAATGATGTAGGAAACCACATACCCAGTGATCCCCGTACTCAAACAGGTTGGAGCTCCCTTGATGGTGTGGGACACCAACCATTAATTTGGTCACGCTTATCCTTGGCCCTATGGTGTTCGACACGTCATTGGTGAGAGCACTACATATCCACCAACGCCTTCCAACAGTCCATCTTATCCGCAGACCATCTTGGGGGCACCTAAGTTAGTCAAGAGAAATTTCAGCGCTACGCCTACGAATCAAATCAAGAAAACTAAGTTCAAGGCCTTAAGAATAGGTAATTACCTGCAAGTACTTCTCCTTACTCAGAAACTTGCTGCAAAAATTCTTCTTGCCCCTCCTAATACCCTTCAAGGCATAGTATTATCGAAAGGCCTGCACCCGAGCCTCGTGCAGTAAGTTCTAAAGTAGGCGCCTGCACTCGGCTTCGACAACCATAGACGCGGCCTCCTGTTCTCCCTCTGAAACCCTATAGAAGGTCTGCAATCAAACAAGACAACACTGATTAGTACAATCACTAGCTAGGTAGTGTTGATTTTTAATTCTGTAAAGGAGAAATTACCCAAAACCGACGAAACACAATGTCGGCCACCATTTCGCACAAGACACCGGCGACCATCTCCCCCGAAGGGGCCTGGGCAACCGAGTACAGCTCCCAGCTCAGTGCTAGTTGTGGAACCTGACCCTCACCGGGCAACGTGACCCACCCAGGGAAGTTCTGCCGGCAAATCACACCAAGGACCGTGTTGGGCCTGCGGACACCACAGGGGTGTACCCAGCCCCTGCAGTATGACAAGGCCAGCGCATTAGATATTAATTTGAAGAAATGTGAAGGCAAAAGGTTAAAAAGGAGTAAATGCAGTTACTTTAACCCATTAGGTGCAATCAACCACCTCTGGTCGGCAGTTGTCGGCACGGGCAGGAGCTTTGTACAGCCACACTTGTACACCTTCTTGCCCTTCTCAACCAGCTCATCGTCGCTGTAGCTATCATCAGAAAAGGTGTCCTCGCTACCATCAGTAGGGCCACTAGCCTCCGGAGTCTCGTGGGAAGAAGACTCCGGGACCGGAGTCTTCTCGAACGAAGACTCGGGGACCGGACTCACGTGGGGCGAAGGATCAGTGACCCGAGTCTGGTTGGGCGAAGGATCGGTGACCCGAGTCTGGCGGGGCGAAGGATCGGTGACCCGAGTCTGGTGGGGCGAAGGATCGGCGACCGGAGGCTCATGGACCAGAGTCCGAGATGGGTCCACGTCAGATGGAGCAGTCTTGTGGTCGGGAGAATCAGCTAGGGGGTGGCGGTGAGGAATGTGTAGCACCCTTCCTATCTCTCCCGATGCTACGTCCACCTCTAGCCGCCTTCTTCCTCCCCCAACCTCTCCCAGCTGAAGAAGAAGCACCCGCCGCTAATGTCTGCATACTGTCTAGGAGCACTCTTCGGAGGGGCTGGGGTGGAATAATGGAACCACCCCTCCTAGTAGCGCTCGCAGGAGGCTCGGGGCGCTCTGGACCCTTGCCCACCATCCTGTCAACACCTGCAATGACGAAAAGTAAACGAAATCAGTACAACATAAAAAGGTTATGCATATAAGGAATGTAAGGCAGATTGAATAAAGAAAAAGGAATGGGTGATTCGAATGCTAAACAAAGAGGGGTAGCGATCTATTCTTCGTATTTTCCAGATTGGCCAAGTTACCCATTGCATATTGGCACTTATCGAGTATAGAATAGATCTGCTTCTCTTTCTTCTTATGAATAGAATTGGCTTCTTATTTTTAATGGAATGAAATAAATATTCGCGCTTTCTGACACAGAATCTCCTAGAAGGGTCAGGTACATAGGATATGGATAGTCTTTTCAATGCGATAAAATAAAGCGACATCGTGTCTATTTTTCTTTGCTAAAGGGGTATTTCCCTGGGTTTGCTCAAGACCCACGGAGACCTACCTATAGTGACGTCAAAGTACCAATGAGCATGGAGTTGAATACCTAACATGAATAATATGTATATAATTTAAGCGTATCATCATCATGAACATAATAAAAAATTGAATACCTGACATGAGTAATATGTATGTAATTTAAGTGTATCATCATCATGAACATATTAAAAAATTGAATACCTCACATTACTAATATTACTCTGAATCATCTATATATGCTTCGTGATCATTAAATGCACCGTCATCATCACTATCAGTGACGTGATCATCATCGTCATCAATAAATGCATCAACATGTGGAAGGTCACCTCTACGTAATCGTTCAAGCATTGACAGGTCATCTGTAGCAGTAACTTCTTGTTCTGGCTCAGGGGTGAAGTCGGATTCACTATCGTTGTCTACTTCAATGTTCTGGGTGGAGTAGATCAGTTCTTGAAACATTTTTTTGGAAAGACGTGTTTCTTGGATGAATTCTCATTCGTCATATGTGTCTTGGTTAATGTGAGGTTCATAATCCTCTTCATTGGGGGGAGGTAGTCTAACACGTGGCGGCACTTCATAAACGACATCCCAACCACTGAGATTTGGATCACTTTGATAGGCCCACGGTAAATAGAAAACTTGGGTTGACTATTGAGCTGTAATATAGACATCGGGAACATCCAAATGGGTGCTTTGTTTGATTTCGACTAGCCCTATATGTTCATAAGTCCTTCTAGTCTCCCTCCGCTGGAACCAATAACATCTGAAGACTGCGACGTTTGGTGGGTTTTCACCATAGAATTGAAGTTCATAAATTGCTTCAACTCTTCCATAATACTCGATATCTCCTTCGCTGATAGCAGAGACACAACAATTTGTAGACTTTCGGTCGGCCATAGATAGCTCTTTGCCATAGGTATGAAAGCGATACCCGTTGATGTCGTATTTGTCAAATGAATGGACCTTATAGTCAAAACCATTAGCTACTTGTCTCAATTCGGCATCCATAATCTCTGAATTAGCCTACAGGTTTAATACGAAAGGATTGTTGCATTAGTCGCAAATTAGCCAAATAAATGAAATGGTTTAATGGAATTTACCCTTTTTTTGAACCAGAGATGAAATCAGGATATTTCCCTCCTTGCTTTGCTAGAAGCTCATACTCTTCAACAGAATCCTTTTGGATCACCACTCCAGACGAGAATATGGCAATGTATCGACTGCATCAAATATCCAGGAATAAGAGCAGTTCAAAGGAATTAGAAGTTGCAAAACAATGTACCGAGATCTTACTCGATGTATGGCCGCACTTCTGTTAGGTTGTTGAAGAGATACAACAAAATGGTATGCCATTCTTCAACATCCAATGATACTGGTTTCCAACCACTGGTTGGTGAGGGAGTCCTGGATTAGGGGGTCCTCGGATAGCCGGACTGTATGCTTATGCCGGACTGTTGGACTATGAAGATGCAAGGTTGAAGACTTCGTCCCGTGCCCGGGTGGGATTCTCCTTTGCATGGAAGGCAAGCTTGGCAATTCAGATATGTAGATTCCCTTCTTTGTAACTGACTTTGTGTAACCCTAGCCCCCTCCAATGTCTATATAAATCGGAGGGTTTAGTCCGTAGGACAACAATAATCATAATCATAGGCTAGCTTCTAGGGTTTAGCCTCTACGATCTCGTGGTAGATCAACTCTTGTAATACTCATATCATCAAGATCAATCAAGCAGGAAGTAGGGTATTACCTCCACAGAGAGGGCCCGAACCTGGGTAAACATCGTGTCCCCCGCCTCCTATTACCATTAGCCTTAGATGCACAGTTCGGGACCCCCTACCCAAGATCCGCTGGTTTTGACACTGACATTGGTGCTTTCATTTAGAGTTCCACTGTGTCGTCACCGTAAGGCTTGATGGCTCCTTCAATCATCTACAACGATGCGATCCAGGGTGAGTTTTTCCTCCCCGGACATATCTCCGTATTCGGTGGCTTCGCACTGCGGGCCAATTCCCTTGGCCATTTGGAGCATGTCGATAGCTACGCCCCTGGCCATCAGGTCAGGTTTGGAAGCCTGAACTACACTGCCGACATCCGGGGAGACTTGATCTTTGACGGATTCGAGCCCATGACAGGTGCACCCTGCAGCCATGATGAGCGTGACCTAGATCTGCCATCGGATGGCGTTCAGGAGATCCCACCTGCAGCTGCCCTGGCTTTAGATCCAGTGCAGATCATGCCATCCGAGGACGGGAGGATGGACCCCGCCACGGAAGTTGCACACTCAACGACGATAGAGCCGAACACAAATTTCACTTCCAATGAGGTCTGTGACATCGGACCCTTTGACTCGTCTCCGTCCATAGGCTCCGAACCGCGTGTATCGGCACCCATCAGATCTAACTGTGCGCCATTCATGGAGTTCAGCTCCGGGGATATCCTCCGGCACTCGCCCTTCGGCGACGTGCTAAACTCATTAAAATCTCTCTTCCTGTCGGGAAACTCTTGGTCGAACTATGTCCGGCTTGAGTGGGAAGCGGACAACAAAGGAATTAATTCCCTGCCCACCGCCCACTTAATAGCCATTGTCGATGACTTAACCAACATGCTTGATTTCGACTCCGAGGACATCAACGGTATGGACGACGATGCTGGAGAAGAACGGGAACTATCGCCCTCAGGGCGCTGGACAGCCACCTCATCATATGACATATATATATGGTGGACACACCCAAAGAAAACAATGGTGAGGATCAAAAGGATGCAATGGAGGATAATCCTCTTGAGAAGCAACCAAAGCGCTGATGTCAGCGGCGCCGCTCTAAACCCCGCCATAGCAAAAATACCGGCACAAGAAAGAGTAACATCCCGGACGATGCTAAAGATAACAATGACCCCACCGACCCACCGATGGAGCAGGACGAGCAAGGGGACCGCGAACATAGTCCGGGGCTGCTGTCCGATCACAGTGATGCCGAAGGAAAAACTTACAAACCTGTCTCCGGAGAGGAGAACAGTCTGGACCACGATGCACGCATCATCCCGGAATAACACTTGGAACAAGAGCACCTCCAGAAGAGACTTATTGCCACCGCGAGGAGCTTGAAGAAGCAGAAGCAACGGCTTAAAGACGCACAGGATACGCTCAACCACAGATGGAATGAAGTGCTCGACATTGAGGAAAGATACGGCGGCGATCGCCAGACAAAGAGGTACCCAAAACGTAAGCTGCTGCCCGAATTTGACGACGAGGCTATCACGCCCATGCCGCCAAAAAACAGTACGACTGATCTGCCAAACCGACCACCTCGTGGCCGAGACAGAGCGGCTAATGACGCCGTACACAAGTCAGCACACGATCTACGTGAGCACCTGGACAAAAGAGCTGGTATGACCAGGTGCATCTATGGATCTAGGAAACGTGTTCCCATGTAGGATCATGGCCACCAAACCAATTATACTGATCGAGTCCCAGCTCGGAATCAACACCGAACACTACAGCCATCGGACCCACGCCATGACATAGCCAAGTACAGGGGCGCCGCACACCCCCTATGCTTCACCGATGAGGTGCTGGATCATGAATTTCCAGAGGGGTTTAAACCCGTAAACATCGAGGCATACGACGGAACGACAGACCCTGCAGTCTGGATTGAGGACATTATTCTTCACATTCATATGGCTCGCGGAGACGATCTCCACGCCATCGAATACCAGCCCCTCAAGTTGAAAGGACCAACTCGGCACTGGTTGAAAAGCCTCCCCAAAAATTCCATTGGAAGTTGGGAGGAACTCGAGGGCGCTTTTAGGGCTAACTTTCAAGGGACCTATGTCCAACCTCCAGATGCAGACGATTTAAGTCACATAATTCAACAACCCGGAGAGTCAGCCCGCAAGCTTTGGACCAAATTTCTCACCAAGAAGAACCAAATCATCGACTGTCCGGATGCCGAAACCCTAGCAGCTTTCAAACACAGTGTCCGGGATGAATGGCTTGCCAGACACCTTGGGCAGGAAAAGCCAAGGACAATGGCAGCCCTAACACTCTTATGACCCGCTTTTGTGCGGGCGAGGACAGTTGGTTGGCCCGCGGCGGCACCAGCGATCCAGGCACATCCGAAATAAGGGATGGCAACGGAAAACCGCGACGCAATAAAAACAAAAGTCGAAATAATGAAGACAGCCCAGACAATACAGCGGTAAACGCCGGATTCAGGGGCTCTAGACCCAGTCAACGGAAAAAGCCATTCAAAAGCAGCAGAGATGGACCATCCAGCCTAAATAAAATTCTAGACAGGTCCTGTTAGATTCATGGCACCCCCGAGAAACCTTCGAATCACACCAATAGAGAATGCTGGGTTTTCAAGCAGGCCGGCAAGCTAAACGTTGAACACAAAGGGAGGGAGCCGCCAAGTGAAGATGAGGATGAAACTCGCCAGCCGAACACTTGGGGACAGAAAAATTTCCACCGGAGGTCAAAACAGTGAACATGATTTACGTCACCCACATACCAAAGAGGAAGCGCAAATGCACACTCCGAGACGTATATGCTGTAGAGCCCGTCGCCCTCAAATTCAACCCATGGTCGGCCTGCCCGATCACTTTTGATTGCAGGGATCATCCGACTAGTATCCGACATGGAGGTTCGGCTGCCTTGGTGCTCGACCCAATAATTGACGGATACCATCTCACCCGAGTCCTCATGGACGGCAGCAGTAGTCTTAATCTGATATATCAGGACACTGCTCGCAAGATGGGGATAGACCCGTCAAGAATCAACCAAAGTAGTACTACCTTTAAAGGAGTAATAGCAGGCATAGAGGCCCGCTGCACGGGCTCTCTAACATTAGAGGTTGTATTCGGTTCTCCCGACAACTTTCGAAGCGAAGAACTAATTTTTGACATCACTCCGTTCCGAAGCGGCTATCATGCATTACTCGGAAGAACGGCCTTCGCTCATTTCAACGCAGTACCGCATTACGCTTATCTCAAACTTAAGATGCCTGGTCCACGTGGCGTCATCACAATCAGCGGAAACACAGAGCGTTCTCTCCGTGCGGAAGAATATGTGGCGTCTCTAGCAGTCAAACGACTGAATGGCCTCTCCAACCCGAGTAACTCATCGGTCTTCGAGACCACGGACACAGATAGACATGTTCGGCGCACACCTAGTTGTAGCAGCCCAGATAAACCTGAGCTTGATTAACAGTTATGCCCCTGGTGCGGGGGGCTGCCCCCATGTAAAAGGTCCATAGTTCAACTTGACCCTATTTACACCCAGGAAATTGAATTTTCATGGTTCATTAAGGTTAACCGACTTTACGCATGGTCACACCAGATTCTTTCACCTGGGTTTTTCTTTTTTTTTACAGATGACCATCGTGCTATACCCTTCAAAGATACGGCACAATGGAGACAAAGGCACAGACGTGCAGCAGGGCCCCGTCCAAAGGTTTCTTTCTAGATTAAGACCCTGTGTAAACCTTTTTTATTGTCTCTTCTTGTCTTACACCCTCCTGGCACTTAAAATAACCAAGAGGGATACCGGCATTACCGGCGACCTTATGATCCGCCGTTCTAAAATAGACGTTACAGAGACAACAACCAGTGTGTTTTTGAGATCTACGCTCTCACCACAGGTGCTCTTTCGTCACGCCGAATTGATGCATGTACCTTGAAATTCAGGGCTCATTATCGATGGCGGTACTCAGCCCAGTATCTGTTGTAAAGTTCGAATACCTTCGGCAGTGTTCAGCGTCGCGAGTTTGGTCTTATATGCATCAGCTCCGAATCATGTCTTTGGTCAATAGTTGGGTTCGCCCGGCTCCCGTGTTTTGCTACCTTACATTCCGCTCAATTGGCTAAGGTGGCATAGGGAGAACTACTGCAATTGTGCCCTGGTTCATCCGAATGAGCACCTCAGTAGAGAAAGCCGAAAACTGACTGTCATGATAAAGCGTGAGACTGGTCAACCACTCGATGACTCAGTGAAATCTTCATGGTTCCTCCGCATTAACGAAGGACCGGTTTCCCGGTCACGTATGTAAACACACCGTATTCGGATAAACGCGGACATACTAGGAGCTATATAGTAGTCCCACCATCAAATTCCTATGGCTAAGTGAAAGTGTTAAAGCTATATAGTCCGATTGCCTCGTTCGCTGTGCTACCACCTCCTTCACGGACCAAGATGTTGGCTCAAGTGTGATTACGTGCTTTGCCAAACACCCCCGCATTATATGCGAGGGTGCTGAAGCCGACGACTGCAAACTTTCAGGTTATATACATATATACATTAGCGGCCGCACAGGAGGCACTACAATACTTTACCAGTAAAAGTATAAATATAGCCTTTATTACCAAAAGCATTGTTTTTACAATCAAGATACATGTCATTCGAACATGGTATTATTTGAGCACTGAGCCTCTATTAAACAGGCACCTTCTAAGACTTCTTCAAAATAGTGCTTGGGCGAGTCCTGGCCCCCGAGCGGACCCCTGGTTGCAATATCGATGGCCTCCATCTTCGCCCAGTATGTCTTAACACGAGCAAAGGCCATCCGCGCACCCTCTATGCATGCCGACCGCTTGACATCGTTGATATGTGGCACAGCACAAATAAATCGCTGCACCAAACCAAAATAACTATCCGGACTTGGTTCTTTCGGCCACAGGTGATCCACGACGGCCTTCATGGCAAGCTCGGATAACCTATGGAGCTCAGCCCATTCGGCCATTTGCTCATTCAACAGCAGCGGACGCCTTGGAATACTGAACTACGACCAGAACAATCTTTCTGTTTCATGATCTTCTCGATCTTCGAAATACTGTGTCGCATCAGTAGCACTCTTTGACAAATCTAAGTATGCGTCTGAAGAACTCCACAACTAATCAAGAGGGGCGTACTTCAGATCGCCAAATTTGGTTCACAATAAAAAGGGCTTCCCAGTCGTGATCTCATCGGCTTGCCGAAGCTCCTCTCAAGCCGCTCTAATCTCAGAGCGAGTTTCCTTTGCTACTTGTAAAGCCTTTTTTAGGTCAGCCGTTTTTGCTTGGTTTTCCCTTTCGAGAAGCTCATATCGGCTGGCGGCATTTTGTAACTCAAGAACCATGTTGGCTATTCTATCCTCACTTTGGCAATGAGCAGCCTGTTCGGCTTTTAATTCATTAGCTGCCTTCACGGCAGCCGCATTGCTTCTTCTGGCTTGCTCCTTGGCCCGGGCAAGCTTTGCCCGAAGGGTCTCCACGGCGGCGTCACCATCTGCAGTCAAAGCATATCATAAATCCTAGCATCATGCTCTTATTAATATTTGCTGACCACCCAAATATACATAGCCTGTGCCTCATCAAGCCGCTTGTTCACAAGCGTGATGTCTGCATCCGCCACATCAAGTTGCCACTTCAGTTCGGCAAATTCAGCAGTCCGGTCAGCCGCCGGAGCTGCAGCTGCCTGCGTACAAAATCGGCACCATCATTACCTGAGACTACGATCCTCTACTAGCCTCGTCTGGATGGCAACCAGAGTCTCAGGGGATACTATCTATACAAAGTACACCTTGCGTGTACAGTACAATCAAAAAAATATCACTTTGCGTACATCAAAGCCTCTTAGCAGGCTCGTAAAAGCTTCATTCAACCCGCTTTTTGCGGATGAAATCCTATCCACCACCATACCCATTAAGGTACAATGTGCCTCTGAGATAGCCGCTTGCCGCAGAAGACCCGTCAATGTGTCCGGTTGTATATCAGACAGTCCGGGGCTTTTTCTGTTGGTCTCTCTAGGAGCTGAAAACCCCGGACTTCAGGCGGCCAAAGAGTTACCTTCTGGTCTTTGCGGATTGGTAGAGATCCTCCAGGACGACACCTCAGGGTCGTCCGCCTCATGAGGCGGAGAAGTAGGAGGCGGTGTTTCGCTCTCCATCATCTCCGGAAGAAGATCCCCCGAGGACAAACATTGTTGAGGGAGGCTATAATCCGAACCGCAAAACATATGTCCCGGTCGTTATTCTCAGGAAAAGAACAGGATATGCTTACTAAGCACCTTTGTTCACTTACGACTCGGTTAACGGCTGGACCCCCTGTGGGCGTTGTGTGGCAATGTTGCCCTCCGAGGCAGGGCCCCCTGGTGAAGGTTTCTTCCCTCGTTTGGAGACCTCTGCTTCCAAGTATTCAGGGGCGGTCCTTTTCTTCCCGTGGCTAGAGGGGATGCTAGATTCTCCTCCCCGTTCATCCTCCGACACGGGGTACTAATTTCCCAAGTTAGGATGCGTAACGTACCTCCAGCATGAAGTCCGCTTTTGGCTTTCCCATTCCTCTCCTTGTCCTCCCCTGATGGCACTTGATTAGGTGCGCGAGCCAGCATCCTGGTTAGTACAGGATCCGGCGAATCTTCGGGAAGAGGGGCCGAACACCTGATCCTCTCCGCCTTTCTTATCCAGTCCTGGTCGAGGGTGGTTTTTCAGAATAATGTTGTGACAAATATAATGACAGCATGTTCGGTCGTGGAATTAATTACCTGGGTATCTAGACGGTTGCAGTTGAGGCCTGCATCCTCTGTTGTGTCCGGACACTTTAATCGTGATCCGAAGAATAATTGATACATCCCTTCGAGCGTCATGCCAAAGAAGTGTTGAATAGTTCGCGGTCCTTCCGGGTTGAACTGCCACATACAGAGAGGTTGATGTTGGCATGGCAGGACCCGACGAACTAACACTACTTGGATTACCTTGACAAGATTGGTGTCCTTTTTGATGAGATCCTGAATGCGGCTTTGCAATGTCCGCACGTCATCAACCGGTCCCCAGTCCAGCCCCTTGTTGACCCATGATGCAAGCTATGGCGGAGGAGCGGAGCGGAAGGCTGGGGAGTCCGCCTATTTTCTACCTCAGGGTGCTGTGATATAAAACCACTCCCGTTGCCATAGGTCGAAAACTTCCGGGAAGGAACCCTTTGGCCATAAAAGCATCAACACATTTGCTTATTATAGCACCTCTGCACTCTGCGTGTCGCCTGTTGATCATCTTCGGCTTCACATTGAAGGTCTTGAGCCTTAAGTTGAAGTGTGGGGTAATGCGGAGGAAGGCCTCACACACAACGATGAACATCGAGATGTGAAGGAAGGAATCTGGAGCTAGATCGTGAAAATCTAGCCCGTAATAGAACATGAGCCCTCTAAAAAAGGGATGAAGACCGAAGCCTAGCCCTCGGAGGAAGTGGGAGATAAATATGACACTTTCATTGGGTTAGGGAGTGGGAATAACCTGCCCTTGAGAAGGAAGCCTGTGAAGGATTTCGGCGGTCAAATACCTAGCCTCCCTAAGCTTCTTGATGTCCTCCTCTGTGACGGAAGAGGCCATCCACCAGCCTTGAAGGTTGGGTCCGGACATGGTTGAAGGTCCGGAGCACTTGGACTGAACCTTGGGTGTTGGAACTCGAGGTGGGAGAATGGAAGGATCAGGCGCGGAAAGAAAAGGACAGGTCTTGACCTCTTTATAAAGGGGATGAATATCAAGCGTCCTCCACGCGACCGTTTGGAACTTACCTAAACCAAGGAGTCGTACTAATGGAGCGGTTGGTTTACCCATGCCCGTATTGATGAGAATCCCGTGATAAGGGGGACACGATCTCTGCTTCGACAAGACATGCCGATAAAACCGCCTCGCAAGACGTGTAGTGGCAGGTTGGAAAAATGGTTTGAATAATAACCGGGCCGCGGCGTGATGTCATGCTAGGGGAAAGTTGTCAGCAGATTAGACTCGTGGAATATTGTGCTCTCTACGGTGGTATGTGGAATTTGTTTTGCAGAGCCGGACACGATTCTTGTGTTCAAGATCTACTTTGGAGTATTCGGAGAAGGAACCCGACTTGCAATGCCGAAGACAATCTGCGCGCTGGACTCATCGTCATTGAAGCCTGGTTCAGGGGCTACTGAGGGAGTCCTGGATTAGGGGGTCTTCGGACAGCTGGACTGTATGCTTATGCCAGACTGTTGGACTATGAAGATGCAAGATTGAAGACTTCGTCCCGTGTCCGGGTGGGACTCTCCTTTGTGTGGAAGGCAAGCCTAGCAATTCGGATATGTAGATTCCCTTCTCTGTAACCAAATTTGTGTAACCCTAGCCCCCTCCAGTGTCTATATAAACCAGAGGGTTTAGTCCGTAGGACAACAACAATCATAATCATAGGCTAGCTTCTAGGGTTTAGCCTCTATGATCTCGTGGTGCATCAACTCTTGTAATACTCATATCATCAAGATCAATCAAGCAGGAAGTAGGGTATTACCTCCATAGAGAGGTCCCGAACCTGGGTAAACATCGTGTCCCCCACCTCCTATTACCATTAGTCTTAGACACACAGTTCGGGACCCCCTACCCGAGATCCGCCAGTTTTGACACCGACAGCTGTTGCGAGATTCCCTTTGAATAGGCCGAGGTTGGATCAACCCTTTTTAGGGTTGTCAGCATTGTACCGAGGCTTCGGATTATGCAAATGACGATTTTTGGCTTTGTAGTGTGCTGTCACGAAGTTTACCGCCTCCTCAGTGATGAATGCCTCGTCCATTGATGCTTCAATTCTACGTTTTTTTACATTTTGCTCGAAGCATCTTCTGCATCCTCTCAGTTGAGTAGCACCAACAATTTTGCACGCCCCCCCCCCCAATCTTGCCTTGGTCCGGAGATGCAAAATCAAGTGTTGCATTGGATTAAAGAAGCTTGGCAGAAAGATCATCTCTAACTTGCAGATCAATTCCGGCGCCAACTATTCCATTTCTTCTAGGAGGCCAGGCGATAATTCTTTTGCACAGAGAACACGGAAGAAATAGCTCTGCCAGTACTAGCCATTCATCCTCAGGCATGAAGCCACGCAACATGACCGGCATTATCCGCTCAATCCATATGTGCCAATCACGACTTTTTAGACCAAATATTTTCAATTTATCAAGATTCACTCCCCTCTTTAGATTTGCTACATACCCATCGGGGAACATCAACTGCATTTTCACACACAAAATAATGTCCCTCATAGCTGGCCTTCCAAGATTGAACCATGCCTTTGGCTTCGTCCAGTTCCACTTTCCTTTTGGTTCTTGCATGTTTTGTAACGGCCTATCACAGAGCTGCTCTTGATCGACTCTAGCCTTAGTATTATCCTTTGATTTCCCCTCTATGCCGAACAATGTACCAAAAATGGCTTCAGCGATATTCTTTTCAGTGTGCATCACATCCATGTTGTGTTGGCAAAGGAGGTATTTGAAGTAAGGCAGATCCCAGAAGCATGTCTTGTGAGTCCAGGCATGTTCCTTATTATACCCCTTGAAATACCCTGGACGCCCAGGATCTAGCTCGAGAGCGTTTAACTGATCTAGGGTCTGTTGGCCTGTCAACGCAGGTGGTGCAGAGTGTTTGACAACTCTACCTTTGATGAAGTTCTTCTTGTCTTTCCTGAACTTATGGCGTGGATCTAGAAACGGTCTATGCAAGTTGAAGCAAGTATACTTGTGCCCTGCCGTCAGCCAACGAAACTCAAGAGCTCCCTTGCATGTGGGGCACAAGAACCTTCCATGCACACACTAGCCAACGAATAGCGCATACACCGGCAAGTCATGCGTCGAGTACATGTACCAGGCACGCACTATGAAGTTCTATTTGCTAAAGGCGTCGTATGTCTTGAACCCATTATCCCAAGCTTCTTGCAATTCGTCCTTAAGCGGCTGCATGTACACATTCATATTCTTCTCCGGATAGTTGGGCCCTGGAATTATCAACGTTAGGAAAATGTTCTTCCTTTGCATAATCTGCCCGGGGGGAGATTAAGTGGAATGACAAACACGGGCCAACAACTGTATTGGGCTGCCGTCTGACCAAACACACTGAACCCATCCATGCTGATGGCGACTCGAGGATGCCTTGGATCTGCCTTTTTTCCTTATGTAATGCATCGAAGCGCTTCCACGCTTCACCATCCGATGTGTGCACCATCATTACATTCCCATCTGCATTTAGTTCGGTTCTTTTGCCCGTTTTGTGCCATGTCATTTGTCTGGCCGTCTCTTTGACCATGAAAAGACATTGAAGTCTTGGTACGATTGGCATATACCGAAGAACATAAACGGGCATTTTCTCTGCGTCTTCTCACCCATACCATTGTCTACCACAACATACCTGGAAGACTTGCAAATGGGACAATAGTTCAAGTCCTCACACTGACGCCTAAATAAGACACATCCTTTCTCACAGGCATGTATCTTCTCATAGGGCATCTTAAGAGCACGGAGGATTTTTTCTGACTCGTACAGGTTTTGTTGGGGATATTACCACTGGGCGTGAACCGGCCTACCTGGGCCGGGTTAACTTCATTAGTAGTATAAGCAGAGGAAGGCCCAAGGCCTGTAGTCGGTTTAGAACCTGTAGCCGTAAACCGGCTTGATATGTAAACTTATACTGTAAGTTAGAAATAGAGAGAGACCAACCGGGATACGAGTATGATCCGGTATGGGACTCCATGGATCGACGGGCGTCACCTGTGTATATAAGGGGACGACTCGGCGGCGGTTCAAGACAGACAACAACAACTCGAGCCTAGGCGAAGCTTGTTTGCTCCCTAGCCATCGAAACCACGTCAATTCCATCACAACTAGACGTAGGCTTTTACCTTTATCGAAGGGGCCGAACTAGTATAAACCCTTGTGTCTTTGTGTCCGCTTTAACCCCTTCAAGTTAACCCGTAGCGATGGCTCCACAACTAAGTCCTTTCACTAGGACATCTGCCGTGACAAATCCACGACAGTTGGCGCCCACCATGGGGCTATCGCACGACGGTTTGATGATCTTGGAGGGCAAGCTCAAAGGACTCGAAGGCTATGCTGTGGGCCGGATGACCAAGAGTCATCGCGGCAAGCTCTACATCGACGATTCAAGATGGGGTCGCGGCCACTCGTCGAGTACGGATCTGTGGTCCCCTTTGGTGGCATACGTTTTCATCGGCAAGATCGATGAGCACGGGCTGAGCCGACATACGCACCGACCTCGTCGAGATGGCTCAGCGTGCGAGATCTACCCAGGTTAAACCGGCCGTGAAGCGTGCCTTCATCGGAGTCACCCACGGAGGAGAGCATGAGGACGAGTCAGAATACGGTAGTGAGACCGTCGTCTATTCCAGCGATGAGTCCTCAACCGGAGAGACTGAATCATTGTACCAGTTGCAAGACGACCAGATTAGGGGCTGTTCCGATGGCGACAGTATTCCGGACCCCCCAGATCAGATCAACCGGGTTGGAATATTCAGGGCCGGCACGCAGGCAGCGGATCACTCTTCGACCGCAGCAGCAATGCTCTCCGGATCAACAGCAGCAATGGCAGCATGGGCAGGAGGCCTTGTGCGCCCACCGGTTCAAGTTCTGTCTGACCTGTTTGACGCACTAGCGGTACTTATGGCAGAAGCCAATCCGGCGGATCAGGAGGCCCATGATGCGGAGGTTGCAAAAGTGAGAGAGCAGATCGTGCAGGCCAAAGCAGACCTGGCAACAGAGAAGGACAGGATGGCCGCAGAGTGGGCCGCTTTGGACGCCCAGGCTTATAAGCTCATGCTCGACCAAAACGCATCACAGGAGGTCTTGAAGCGGAAGCACAGATCACGCCTGCCGTTAGGGTTCGACCCTCGAAATCTCTTTCACACTCCGGGAGCTGGAACCAGTAATCCGCTGGGGCACCAGGAGGTAAACCGGGTCGAGGCACCAGGGCCAGGAGCGACGGTCCAACCCCGCCTGATGGAACCTCCTCGACAGAACATTGTGATTCCTCCGCCGGTCCAGACACCTCCGGGTCATCATTCTAATCCTATGGACAATCTTGTCGTAGCTGTTGCGCGATTAGAAGCTATCCCGGTCGAAGGAGACTCTCCACAAGCAATAGAGACGCGCCGGGTTAAGGAACTTCTCCGGACCGCTTTGATTCAACAGGAGGCATATTCATAGAACCGCGATCGGATTCATTCCACACCTCGTCCAAGCCGGAGCTATAGTAGGTGCCTGGATGAACCGGCCATATCAAGCAATGCGCGGGGCCGTGAAGCGGCCCGTGGCAATAACCCGGCAGGTGGTGTTCGCGATGCTCAGGATGTAGTGGACCAGGCCCAGGCACGAAGGGAGGCCGAGTTAGCAGCACAGAACGAGGCGGATCAGCTTACACCAGTGCGTCCTACTACCTCTGCCGGGACAGGGGTCGCATCTAGCTTGGGAGTGCCCTGTTTAGTCCCCGCTTTACGCAATGTACGTCTGCCCAAAGACTTCAAGGGTCCACGCAAGGTGCCGAATTACACCGCTGATTTATCTCCAGAAGCGTGGGTAGAGAGTTATGAGATGGCCATGGAGATGCTGGATGTGGAAGAGACCGCATGTGCAAAGTACTTCACCATGATGCTTGAAGGCACGGCCCGTACTTGGTTGAAGAGCCTGCCGCCTAATTCTATCAGTTCATGGGCCCAGTTGCGGACCCGGTTTATCCAGAATTTGAAAGATACGTGTAAGCAGCCTAAGTCCATAGTAGACTTGGCGGCTTGTGTTCAGGAGGACGGAGAGTCAACAACCCATTGGGTACGCCGCGTTTCGGAAGTCTTGCACTCGTCTGACTGGATCAATGCTGACTCGGCGATCCTAACCCTGGAGGGCAACTGCCGGTTTAAGCCTTTAAAGTTGAAGTTGGGGCATATGAAGCGGTTCTGTAATGACATGGGAACTCTCATGGCCGCTTTAGTGAAGTATGCTGATTCTGATAGTACCAAGGATCCCGAGACTGACGATGATGAAGCAGGGAAGGGAAAGAAGAATAGCAACTCCAAGGGGCATCAATACAAACCAGCGGGCCATGGAAACAGAGGCAAGCATAAAGCGGATGGCAGCATGGACTTTGTGGCTAACACTAATGCGCAGGACAAGGGTCAGTAGCGCAGAGGTAAAGCGGCGAATCGTAATGGGGATCCAAATCCTAACCCGGATCGCTTAAACTATTTGTTGAATCAGCCTTGCCCAAAACACGGGACGAAGGAGGCGCCGGTTAACCACCTTTGGAAAAATTGTTACATTATGCAAGAATTTAAAAACTCTAATGCCTTCGGTATGACCGTGGGTCGTGGTGGCTCAGATCCGTTTCCATGGGCGGGTCACGATGGAGCTTCGGTTCGTGTTTCAATCGTATGTAATAGTAACCGTAATAATCAGATTGGTCAAGGGGTTACAACCAACAGCAGCGATCGGGTTATCGAGCCAGCCAAAACAGTTGAACAATGGGCGATTATCGCGTTTTCACAACTAGCTTGGATAAACGTGACCGAAGCTTCAAGCGAAGCGGTGAACTGTTGAACCGGCTGTACCACGTTATTTACGCTGGTCGGAGCAGCCTATCGTGTGGAGCAGGGAGGATCACCCCCGGTTGACAATCCGGCCGATTGGCATTAGTGGTAAACCCTCAGGTTGGAGGTTATAAATTCACCATGGTGCTCATGGATGGAGGGAGCAATATTAACATCCTGTACTATGAGACATTCCGCCGCATGGGGCTAACAGACAAAGACCTCAGACCGTCTAATACGGTGTTCCATGGTGTGGTGCCTGGCAAATCAGCATATCCTGTTGGTAAGATAACCCTGGAGGTGGCTTTTGGGGACGAGCATGATTCCCGATCTGAAACACTAACCTTTGAGGTAGTGAAAATCCGGAGCCCATATCACGCCTTGTTTGGGCGGTCGGCTTATGCCAAATTCATGGCACGACCTTGTTATATCTATTTGCAGCTCAAGATGTCGGGTTACAAAGGGACACTAACGGTTCATGGGAGCCACAAGATTGCTTTGGAATGTGAGGAAGGTGATGCGGCTTATGCAGAGTCGGTTTGTGCCACGGAGGAGTTGAAATATTATAGGGACAATGTTGATCCGGCGGATATGACCCCTTTGAAGAAACCGACAACGGAGCATGATTCAGATCTGAAGTTCAAATCGGCGGCTGAGACCAAGCTTGTTGACTTCGTGCCCGGTGATTCGTCCAAGCAGTTCACTGTTAGTGCCAACTTGGACCCTAAATAGGAAAGCGCGCTCATCGAGTTCATCCGTGAGAATCGGGACATTTTTGCATGGAAGCCTTCTGACATGCCAGGTGTACCGAGGGAACTCACGAGCACACTCTTAATGTTGATCCTAAGTATAAACCGGTAAAGCAATTTCTCCGTCGGTTTAACGAAGAAAGGCATAAAGCCATTGAGAGGAAGTGGCGGACTCTTAGCAGCTGGTTTTATCATTGAAGTGTTCCATCCAGAGTGGCTTGCTAATCCGGTGCTGGTTCTTAAGAAAAACGGCACTTGGCGTATGTGTGTGGATTACACGGATCTTAACAAGGCTTGTCCAGCGGATCCTTTTGCCCTCCCCCGCATTGACCAGATTATTGATGCCACGGCAGGTTGTGAGCGTTTGAGTTTTTTGGATGCGTATTCTGGGTATCATCAGATCAAAATGGCGGTTAAGGACCTGGAGAAGACAGCATTTATTACTCCCTTTGGAGCCTTCTGCTATGTATCTATGCCTTTTGGGCTCAAGAGCGCCCAAGCCACTTATCAACGTTCTGTACAGAACTGCTTGCATAAACAGATCGGCCGTAATGTGCACGCTTATGTGGATGGTATTGTAGTCAAGTCCAGGCAGAAGGAGACGCTGGTGGATGATTTGAAGGAAACCTTTGACAACTTGCGAGTTTACAAGATGATGCTTAACCCGGCCAAGTGTGTCTTCGGTGTTCTGGCAGGCAAGTTACTGGGTTTTCTTGTGTCCAACAGAGGAATTGAGGCTAATCCAGAGAAGATTGCGGCTATCACCTCCCTAGCTAAACCGAAGTGTATCAACGATGTTCAGCGTTTGGCGGGTCGGATTGCCGCACTGAGCCGGTTTATCAGCCGCCTCGGAGAGAAGGCCATCCCTTTATACCAGATGCTGAGAAAGACATATCAATTCATCTGGAGTACGGCTGCTGATGAAGCGTTGGAGGACTTGAAGCGGCAATTAGCCAATCCGCCCGTTCTTGCGGCTCCGGTCGACAAGGAGCTGTTATTGTTATACATAGCGGCCAATGCTCGTGCAGTTAGCGTGGCTATTGTGGTGGAACGCAAGGAGGCACGCAAGGAATATCCGGTTCAGTGGCCGATTTACTATATCAGCGAGGTGCTTATTGAATCCAAGCAAAGATATCCGCATTGGCAGAAGCTGGTATATGGAGTTTTCATGGCAAGCCGGAAGTTGAAGCAGTATTTCCAAGGGCACCCCATCACAGTGGTCAGTTCAGCTCCCTTGGGCGATATCATACAGAACTGGGAGGCGACTGGCCGGATTGCCAAGTGGGCCATAGAACTTGGGCCGCACGGATTGAAGTACGTGCCTCGGACGGCGGTGAAGTCTCAAGCACTTGTTGATTTCATCAACGATTGGACAGAGTTGCAAGCACCAGAGGAGAAGCCGGATCACACATATTGGACTATCCATTTTGATGGATCCAAGCAATTGGAAGGCTCGGGGGCTGGAGTCGTATTAACTTCCCCACGAGGTGATAAGTTTTGTTATGTTCTCCACTTAATGTTCCCTTGTACTAATAATGCAGCTGAGTATGAAGCTTTGCTCCATGGTCTCCGGATGGCTAAAGAGATGAATCTAAGTCGGGTTAAGTGCTTCGTTGACTCGGACCTCATGGCTCAACAGGTGTCTGGTACTTGGGATTCTAAGGACCCGCTTATGGCTGCATATCGTCGTGAGGTGGATATTGTTGCGGGTCACTTCAAGGGTTATCAGGTGGAGCACGTGGATCGTCGAAAAAATGAAGCGGCGGACGCTTTAAGCCGGTTGGGCTCTCAGCGTAAACCGGTCCCGCCTAATGTCTTTCTCGATGTATTGCACAACCCGTCAGTCAAGCTCCCGGGTGAAGCGGATTTGGCTATTCCTGATCCAGAGGCTCAATGGTGGCAGCCCTGCATATTACACCGGATTGGACAGCTCCTTATCTTGCGTACATGAACCTGGGAGAGTTGCCAGAGGATGAGACTCTAGCCAGGTAGATAGTCCGGCGATCCAAGTCTATGACAATTGCCAATGTCGAATTGCATCATTGCGAGGTATCGTAGGCGTTTTTGCTGCGTCTCCCGAGGAAGGCTCAAATCTACGTGAAATCCATGAAGGATTGTGGTCACCACGCCGGTTCAAAGTCTCACGTGGCAAAGGCGTTTAAATCACGGGTTCTCTTGGTTGACAGCTCATGCCGATGCGGAGGACTTGGTTAAATGGTGTGATGGTGTCGAAATTTTCAAAGGCGTGCTCATGTGCCGCTCAAGAATTGAGGATGATTCCAATTACTTGGCCGCTTGCAACATGGGGCTGGATATGGTCGGACCTTTTAAAAGATCCAAGGATAAGAAGACCCACCTTTTGGTGGTAGTTGACAAGTTTACCAAGTGGGTTGAAGCGGAGCCTGTCAGCAAGTGTGATGCGGCTACAGCGGTGCAGTTCATTAAAAAGGCAGAACGGGCTAATCAAGAGATCTTGCGAGGCATCAAACCCCGGCTTATGGTTCCATTGCAAAGAACACCGGGTTGTTGGGTTGAAGAGCTACCGTCTGTGCTATGGAGTATCAATAGCACGCCCAACCGATCTACAGGATACACGCCATTTTTCATGGTCTACGGAGCAGAGGCGGTTCTCCCTAGTGATATCCGGCACGATTCGCCTCGTGTGGCGGCTTATGTTGAAGCGGACAATGAGACGGCACGGCAAGATGCTTTGGACCTATTAGATGAGGAGCGTGACATAGCGGCTGCCCGCTCGGCGATTTATCAACAAGATCTTCGTCGCTATCACAGTCGCCAGGTTAGAACTAGAACTTTTCAAGAAGGAGATTTGGTGCTTCGGCTCATCCAAGACCAGACGGATATGCACAAGTTATCCCCACCTTGGGAGGGACCTTTCGTGGTCAGCAAAAATCTGCACAACGGGTCGTACTATCTGATCGATATTCGAGAGCATAAAGACTCACGCACATCAGAGGAGGAGACCAACAGGCCGTGGAATATAGCTCATCTTCGGCCTTACTACACTTGAACCATCGACTCTATCTATGTACATATTATGACAGTGTATATATTATCATTGATATAATAAAACCGGAGCCTCAGCTAAAGCGGGGTCTCTGTCCTTTCATGTCATGTGTGGTTACATGGAGTGGTTCTGTTTTAAAGCGGCCTCCGGTTTACCCCTTGAAATTTCCGTTTTCAAAAAAGCTTTGTGATATCACTTGGGGCCTTGGTCGTGTCCGAACCAATGCGACACCTTTTGATAGGCGAAAGCCACCAGATCACTTGGGGACATGGTCAAGTCTGAACCAACACGCCTCTTGATTGGCCTAAGGCCACAGTAATCACTTGGGGCTTGGTCGAACCCAACCATTGCCACGCCTTTTGATCGGCATAAATGCCACGGTTTCATTTGGGGACCTGGCTGACTTGAACCATTGTCACTCCTATTGGGGGCTTGGTCCTGTCCGACCATGGTAACACCATCTGATCAGCTCAGTAAAGCATGATTTTGCAAACGGTTTTTATCATTGCCTTTGCTTTCATATTTCTTTCATATCTATTCTTCAATTTTTGTTGTGTTTCCTTTGAACCAACAACACTTTTTTACCGGTTCAGCTAACGGAATTCGGTTCATTTGTAATCCGGAGAAATATGCCCGGTTTAACTTTCCTGTTAACATCATGAAGTAGCAGGGGGGCTCATAATGACCCAGCACGGTTTACATGGGAGTTGTTTTCTCCCCTTTGGTGGTAACGGTTTATAAATACTCCGTTTCAAGCCTGGCTAAGCCAACTTCATGCCCAGCGATGGCAGGTATTTTGTATCACATATTTGATTATATGTCTTAAATATATTGATGGTATATATATAAAGGTCATAAACCGGCTGGCGGTATAACCACCACCGAAGTTCAAGATTTTCTGATTGCGGGAAATATAAATTGAGGGTTTCAAGCATAAGCATCGATTACTTATGCGAAGGCATATTCAAGGCGAAGTATTGACTATCCTATTACAAGGCAACGGGTGCCCAAATAAGGTCATTGTTATTCGGCGGATCATAATAAGCAGATACTTAAACCGGCTTCGGTTCAAGCTCGTTCATCGCCCGATCCGATGGTTGTGGGTCGCCCCGCCGCTTCACTTCCTCATCTCTATCCATTGGCTGGAAATCAACAAAGGGTCCAATCGATTCCCATTAAAGCCTGAAAGATGCCTCTTCGTGGATCAGAGAAGACGGTTCAATATCAGGAGCGTAAGTATGCTTACGGATTGGAGGAATCAGATTCTCCGCTTCAAGAGTTGGTGCAGGCACACGTTTGTTCTTATCATTGTACTGAGCTTGATAATGCGACAAGTCTGCCTCTTCAGCCAATTGGCAAGCCAGTGGGCGTACTACACGGTTTATCGCCCTCAAATCGTCTTCATTGAACTCGGAGCCGTCTTCCTTCAAGCTGGGATAGCCTTGAGCTGCCTCAACAGGATCGAAATCCGGCACCCATGCTTTTGCCCGGATCAAGGCATTAATGGCTCCGGTTCGAGCAGCAGATTTTTTTCAGTTCTTCAATCCGAGCAGGAAGCATTGACAACCTATTAAGAGTGTCTTGGATTATAGAGGGTGTCGGATTGTTATGAGATGCCGTGCTGATGATCCGCTGCGCTCCGGTATATAGTTCTTCAACTAAAGTGTAGGCAGCCTTCAACTTCTTCCGAACATCTGACCCTAAGTGACCAATGTGTGTACCTGCAACAATACAGGAATGATCACAAAGCGGATCTATTATAAGCAGGCCAGAGTTGTCAAAGAAACCAAAAGGAGCTTACCAAAGATAGCAGCGGTCATGGAATGTACTTGCCGCTTTACGGCGGTCACTCATCTACCACCGGTTTAAGGGCAGCTTCAGCGTTTTCAGCTTTTTTTTATTAAAGCGGCCTTCTCGTGGCCCAATCAGCCCGCTCCTTCTTGAAGCCCTCCTTCACTGTTACAGTGATGCTCAAAGCGCTGGTTAATTCTTCCCTTGCCTTGTCGGTTTCAGCTTGTTGGGTCTTCAAAGTTTCCTGCAGATCAGTAATCCGGTCCTCTTTGATCCTCACTTCAGCCTGCATCAAGATAGTGCTTGGCTTTAAACAAATGGTACAAGAATTTGAAGTACCAACCACATAACAAGTTATACGCTTGATATTTGGGGGCTAATGCACCTTCAATTTTCATCTATTACTAAATCGCAAAGTCCCAAGCTCAATACAGGTATTCAACTTGGCACTTGGGGGATAATGGCTATTTGTTCAGTTATGTTCTGATGTTAGAATCTTTATTGGAGTCCCGGTTTAACTATACTAAGTTGAATCGGCCCTTGGGGGCTACATTGATGGATTTCAAAGTATTGAGGACTATATTCAAGTCCCGGTTTGAAGAAGATTACAAACCGGCCCTTGAGGGCTAGGAGGATTAATACAGTGGCAGTAATTAAAGAAAGAAGAAGCACAAGGAAGTTACCTCAAATTTATCTCTCATCATCTTTACTGCACCAGCTTCACGATCCACGACTAGTATATAGCCGGTTCAAGTAACCAGAATGAAGATCTTGGGCACTCAGAGCAGCATATGTTTCCAGATCAACATCCCATTTTCCTTTGTTCAGGGCGGAAAAATCATCTTTCACAGTATGCTTGGCTAAAGTGACAGGATTCCTTGGTTCAAAGCGACCTACACCGGTAATCACAATGTCATCATCTTTGGACTCACCGGTTTGCGTTGGTGTGGTCGGTTTATTGGCAGGTTTTGAAGGACTGCGGGATCTTTCAATCTGGACGGAACTGGCAGGCGGGTCAACAGGGACTGAAGTATTGATAGGCCTTTTCTCAGGAATAGCATCATCTTGCAAGGGAGGATCATTGGGAATATCCTCATGAACGAACGCTTCAAGATCTGGTGCTTTATCCTGTTCAGGGGCGACATCTTCCTCGGCTGCTTTATCCAGGCGGGCTTTCTTGCTTGGTTTAGGTTTAGCCCTGAAAGAGAAACAAAGAGTCAAGGAACAGCATAAATTATAACACAGTATACCAGAAGCATATGTTCAGCCTAGCTTACCCAAGAACCGTTTTCAGTGGCGGGAGCTGAGTGGCCGATGATTCACCAGAGGAAGAATGAGAAGTAACCTGATAATCGGAGTCGGACGGATTAAGAGGTTGACAGATGAAACCTGCTTTAGGATATAAATTAATAAAAAGGTCGGAGACCTCGGAGCGGCGTTTTCGAACCGGACTGTTTGGTAAACCGGCGGAGGTAACTACCTGGCCGCTGTGCCAGGTTGTGCGGCGAGCTTCATGCTGCTGAGTCTTCATAAGAAATTTGGGATCCAAGTAAGCAAGAGGATGAGAAAATTTAACTTTCCGGTTTTCTTGGCGAAATTTTGGCAAAGGCAAAGGATCTGAATCGGAAGAGAGAATAGTTACCTCAGTGACATCAAGACATCGGCTTCAGGCCGTCGTCCGACAAGTATCATCATCAATAAGGCGTGTAAAAAGTAAGCCTAGTGAATCGAGTTCTACCTCAAGGTCCGAGTTACCCACATCATCATCAACAGCCGGATCAGATGAAGCCGTGGTTTTCCTCTTTTTAGCAGGCTTCTTCATGACCTTGGTCTTTGGCCGGGTTGACCGTTCTGCTTTCTCCGGTTTGTCGTGTGGAAGCTTCTTGCTCCAAAACGGATTATCACCCTGGTTAAGAAGTAATTGATGTCAGACAGAGATAGCAATAACAGGTTCAATAAAAAGTACAATCAAAATCTTACAGCTGGCGGTTTGTTGGTAGCACAAAAAGGGAGCAGGCCGGTTTGAGCGCAGAGGTGTTCCGGTTCATTCAGCATTTTCTTCACAGCCTCTGTGACTTCATCATCGGAGAGCTGGATGTTGGTGTGTCGGAGTGGGTCATCAACGTTACCAGTATACTTGCACATTAAACCGGAGCGCCGGCTAAGAGGCAGTATGCTCCATGATATCCAACAGCGTGCGAGATCTACTCCTGTTAAACCATTGGCCATGAAGGCTCGGAGCTTGGATAATTGCGGAGCGTATTTACTCCTCTCCTTGGCACTTAACCTTTGTGCGAAGGGGTGTGTATTGCTGAGCCGCTCCGGACGAAAGCCAGGCAAAGGATTTTCATCATCAGGGGAAGTATCTTTGCAGTAAAACCATGTTGCATTCCACTCCTTGGGGTGACTGTGTAGTCTGGCATGGGGATAAGTGATTTCTTTCCTTTTCTGAATTGCCATACCGCCCAATTCGGTATTGGGACCATCGGTGAATTCTGTGCGGTGGTTTAAGTGGAAGCAGTCTCTGAACAATTCGACTGTGGGTTCCTCTTGAAGGTATACCTCACAGAGCACTTGGAAGTGACATAAGTTGGTAGCAATTGGGGCCTCAGATTCATGGGCGGAGTTGAAAATTGGCTAACACATCCCGGTAAAATTTAGAGCAGGCGGTTTGAAGCCCGGGCTAAATGATCTGCAAAGATCACAACCTCTCCCTCTTGAGGTGTGGGAGGACATTCATCACCAGGAACCCTCCAGTGGATAGTCTCTTTGCTGTCTAAAGCGCCAATCGAGACTAAATTATCCAACTGAGTTTCTGTGACACAAGAAGGAACCCAGTTGCACTCATATACTTGTTTGGCCATGGTGAGATCTACAAGAAATAGGTGATTCCGGTTCAAGAACAGGTTGGATAAAAGAAGGCGTTGATACGAACAATGCTAAACCGGAGGCAGTATATTTAAACCGGATTTCTACGAAGCGGCATCATATGGCTAAAGAGTTATGGCGGTTCAACAAGGGGACTAATGGTATATACCGGTTTATTAACTTTTTCTATAATAAGTTAAACCGCCTGATCTAAACATTGAAGGCAATTGAGGTTGCGGATGGCTAAGTATGCAGAAACAGGTTTCACAAGGTCTTATTGCAGCAATGGATCTGAAGCAAGTTCAGAAAAACAGAAAATATTCAAAAGAGTAAAGCAGAACGGAAGTGAATCAATGGGCAGGTATGTAGATGAGATCTATGGACTTGAAAGTGAAACTACAGGCGGATGCTAACAGGCTACTGCTAATCAGAGCAGAGTTTCACAGATCTATCCAGGAGTCTAGGTACGAGCATGAACAAGCGATGAACACGGCAAGAACATGAAACCCTAGAACAGATCTATGTTAAGAAGAACAAAAGGCTTACTAGAGTTGAAGAAGACGCGGAAGGCTACCGCAGTGCTCTGGTGCGTTCAGGTTGATGCAGCGGCCCAAGACGATGCAGAGGTCAACGGCGGCAGCGGAGTTCCGAGGCTGGTGACATGAGGAAGACGAAGAGAAAGAGACGAAGGGGAGAAAAGGAAATGACCCTTCGGTCCTATTTATAAGGCAACAGACGTGGGTCAGGCGCGCGAATCCAGGAGCCAAAATTTCAGAAGTGGAGCTAATGACTTGAGTATCGCAGATATATTAATAAAAGAAGGCATCATAAATGTTAACTTCGTGATGACGTCATGCCGGTTTACAGCAACCAGAGATGATGACGACATGGCGGTTTACCAATTACCAGAAGATGTTGAAGACAAAGATTTTTGTGAAGGATTGACATGAACCAGTTCAAATCAATCTGGGGCCTAATGTTGGGGATATTACCACTGGGCGTGAACCGGCCTACCTGGGCCGGGTTAACTTCATTAGTAGTATAAAGAGGAAGGCCCAAGGCACGTAGTCGGTTTAGAACACGAGCCGTAAACCGCTTGATATGTAAACTTGTACTGTAAGTTAGGAATAGAGAGAGACCAACCGGGATACGAGTATGAACCGGTATGGGACTCCATGGACCGACGGGCGTCACCCATGTATATAAGGGGACGACCCGGCGGCGGTTCAAGACAGACAACAACAACTCGAGCCTAGGCGAAGCTTGTTTGCTCCCTAGCCATCGAAACCACATCAATTCCATCACAACTAGACGTAGGCTTTTACTTTCATCGAAGGTGCCGAACTAGTATAAACCCTTGTGTCTTTGTGTCCTCTTTAACCCCTTCAAGTTAACCCGTAGCGATGGCTCCACGACTAAGTCCTTTCACTAGGACATCTGCCGTGACAAGTCCACGACAGGTTTGCAGGTAGCACATGGCCTTTGTGTAGAAATCGTCTGAATACTGTCATCATCGCGTCGTAGCATTCTCTGCCCAATTTGAATTGAGCCTTCAATGCCATTATTGTGAGATGGCATCCAGCTGATAAAGCTCAGTGTGCTCGTGGAGAGGACGTTTTGAGGACTCCAACATTTCAGTGAAGGACTTTGCAGATTCCTCCATCTCCTCGTCCGAGTCCTGAGCATCGTCAAAGTCTTGCACCATGTCTTCCATCCCGGTACCATGCTCGTCGGTGCGACGACGAATCACCTCGGCTCTGGCACGTTGGGCAGACTCACCATGTAATGTCCAGACCATGTAACCAGGCGTAAAACCAAACTTCTGCAGGTGTTTACTCATTTGAAGATCGTCCCTCTGATTATAGTTGTCGCACTAGACACAGGGGCACCAGCTTAATTTCTGGCCATTTGCAAATGCGGCTCTAACAAACCCCTTGGTTTTTGTTAACCATTCCTCGGTCCAAACATACTGACTAGTGTAACAGGTCTACATCCACGCACGATCACTCATATTGACTTCCTACTGGACACATAAGAAATATATACATATTTAAGCAAACCATATCCATCAGTTAATGGAGTTTGTCAATTTTATTACGTCCATGCAACCTACATGCTAATAGGTAAAGATAGGTCCTAATCCCACCTGAGTGTGTGATGATCGGGTTTGTTTTCCCATGCTCTGCTCAGATCCGACACAAAATTTCGGCAGTACCTCCCCGCTATTCTCCTGATACACGTCTCGGCAATAAGCAAAGAGATGTGTACCCGAAAAACAACATGGAGGCACTGACGAAATTCTGCATTGGATCCGGAGCAGAGCATATGGGAAAACGAACCCAACCTACAAATACTCGGGTTGTCCATGGATAACGTTGGACAATTCAAAAGAATCACGATTATAAATATGCAAATGCATGCATATTTATAGATGTAACCCTTTCGAACAGGAGACGCATAGTGGTTACGCATACTGATGATTGACACCTGTAGCTAGCAAGTTTCATCAGCACAAAGATCGGAATAGAGCAAATGAAGGGGGGAGGAGGAGATGTCATTTGTGCTCACCAGCGAACGCAGGGGCAGAGCTCGTCGAACGCACGGGGAGGTCGTCAAACACCACACCCTCGCAACGACGAAACAACTACACATTTAAATCCACCCGATCAACACAAATATATATGATGTTTTGCATAACAAAATTGAAAATTATACGACCTAACTCATAATTCACAAATATATGACCCCGTCGGGGGGGGTGTCTGTTGGGGAACGTAGTAATTTCAAAAAATTTCCTACGCACACGCAAGATCATGGTGATGTATAGCAACGAGAGGGGAGAGTATTGTCTACGTACCCTCGTAGACCCGGCGAAGCGATCACAACGTAGAGGAAGTAGTCGACGTTCTCCTCGCGATCCGACCGATCCGGCGCCAAGCATCGACGCCCCGAGTTCTTGACACACGACAGCTCGATGACGTCCCTCGTACTCCGATCCAGCCGAGTGTCGAGGAGAGTTTCGTCGACGACGGCGCAGGCGATCTTGATGTTTCACTGCGCGAGGCTTCGCCTAAGCTTCGCGACGGTATGACCGAGGTGGAATATGGTGGAGGGGGCACCGACACGGCTAAGGAACGATCCAAAGATCAAACTTGTGTGATTGGGGTGCCCCCTGCCCCGTGATATAAAGGAGGGAGGGGGAGGCCGGCGGCCTAGCTAGAGGCGCTGGGAGGAGTCCTACTCCCACCGGGAGTAGGACTCCCCTTCCTAGTTGGATTAGGTTTGGGGGAGGGAAAGAGAGAGAGGGCGCCCCCTCCTTGTCCTATTCGGACTGGGGGGAGAGGCGCTGCCACCACCTGGCCGGCCCCTCCTCTTCTCCCTCGAGGCCCACCGAGGCCCATTTACCCCGGGGTTCCGTAACCTCCGGTACTCGGTAAATTCCGTTTTGCCGGAACCATTCCGAACTCCAAACATAGGCTTCCAATATATCAATCTTTATGTCTCGACCATTTCGAGACTCCTCGTCATGTCCGTGATCACATCCGGGACTCGAACTTCTTGGTACATCAAAACTCATAAACTCATAATAAGCGCCATCGAAACCTTAAGCGTGCGGACCCTACGGTTCGAGAACAATGTAGACATGACCTAGAACTATTCACGGTCAATAACCAACAGCGGGACCTGGATGCCCATATTGGTTCCTACATATTCTACGAAGATCTTTGTCGGTCGACCGCATAACAACATACGTTGTTCCTTTGTCATCGGTATGTTACTTGCCCGAGATTCGATCGTCGGTATCTAATACCTAGTTCAATCTCGTTACGGCAAGTCTCTTTACTCGTTCCGTAATACATCATCTCACAACTAACTCATTAGTTGTAGTGCTTGCAAGGCTTGATGATATGCATTACCGAGAGGGCCCAGAGATACCTCTCCGACAATCGGAGTGACAAAACCTAATCTCAAATACGCCAACCCAACATCGCCTTTGGAGACACCTGTAGTACTCCTTTATAATCACCCGATTACGTTGTGACGTTTGGTAGCACCAAAGTGTTCCTCCGTAAACGGAGTTGCATAATCTCATAGTTACAGGAACATGTATAAGTCATGGATAAAAGCAGTAGCAACATACTAAACGATCGTGTGCTAAGCTAGTGGAATGGGTCATGTCAATCAGATCATTCTACTAATGATGTGACCTTGTTAATCAAATAACAACTCTTTGTTCATGGTCTGGAAACATGACCATCTTTGATTAACAAGCTAGTCTAGTAGAGGCATACTAGTGACATCTTGTTTTGTCTATGCATTCACACATGTATCATGTTTCCGGTTAATACAATTCTAGCATGAATGATAAACATTTATCATGAAATAAGGAAATAAATAATAACTTTATTATTGCCTCTAGGGCATATTTCCTTCAGTCTCCCACTTGCACTAGAGTCAATAATCTAGATTACATAGTAATGATTCTAACACCCATGGAGTCTTGGTGTTGATCATGTTTTGCTCGTGGAAGAGGCTTAGTCAACGGTCTCGCAACATTCAGATCCGTATGTATCTTGCAAATCTCTATGTCTCCCACCGGACTAAGTCCCGGATGGAATTGAAGCGTCTCTTGATGTGCTTGGTCCTCTTGTGAAATCTGGATTCCTTCGCTAAGGCAATTGCTCCAAGATTGTCACGAGAAGATTTTCATTGGACCCGATGCACTAGGTATGACACCTAGATCGGATATGAACTCCTTCATCCGACTCCTTCATTAGCTGCTTCGAAGCTGCTATGTATTCCGCTTCACATGTAGATCCCGCCACGACGCTTTGTTTAGAACTGCACCAACCGACAGCTCCTCCGCTTAGTGTAAATCGATCCGGTCTGCGATTTAGAATCGTCCGGATCGGTGTCAAAGCTTGCATCAACGTAACCATTTACGATGAGCTCTTTGTCACCTCCATATACGAGAAACATATCCTTAGTCCTTTTCGGTATTTCAGATGTTCTTGACCGCTGTCGATGATCCACACTGGATTACTTTGGTACCTCCTGCTAGGCTTATAGCAAGGCACACATCGTGTCAGTACACAGATTGCATACATGATAGAGCCTATGGCTGAAGCAAAGGAACATCTTTCATTTTCTCTCTATCTTCTGCAGTGGTCGGGCATTGAGTCTTACTCAACTTCACACCTTGTAACACGTGCAAGAACCCTTTCTTTGCTTGATCCATTTTGAACTTCTTCAAAATTTTGTCAAGGTATGTGCTTTGTGAAAGTCCAATTAAGTGTCTTGATCTATCTCTATAGATCTTGATGCCCAATATGTAAGCAGCTTCTCCGAGGTCTTTCATTGAAAAACTCTTATTCAAGTATCCCTTTATGCTATCCAGAATTCTATATCATTTCCGATCAGCAATATGTCATCTACATATAATATCGTAAATGCTCTGAGCTCCCACTCACTTTCTTGTAAATACAGGCTTCTCCAAAAGTCTCAGTACAAACCCAAATGCTTTGATCACACTATCAAAGCGTTTATTCCAACTCGAGATGCTTGCACCAGTCCATAGATGGATCATTGGAGCTTGCACACTTTGTTAGCTCCTTTGGATCGATAAAACCTTCGGTTGCATCATATACAACTCTTCTTCCGTAAATCCATTCAGAATGCAGTCTTTACATCCATTTGCCAAATTTCATAATCATAAAATGCGGCAATTGCTAACATGATTCGGACGGACTTAAGCATCGCCACTGGTGAGAAGGTCTCATCGTAGTCAATCCCTTGAACTTGTCGAAAACCCTTTGCGACAAGTCGAGCTTTGTAAACGATAATATTACCGTCGGCGTCGGTCTTCTTCTTGAAGATCCACTTGTTTTCTATTGCTTGCCGACCCTCGGGCAAGTCAACCAAAGTCCACACTTTGTTTTCATACATGGATCCCATCTCGATTTCATGGCCTCAAGCCATTTTATGGAATCTGGGCTCACCATCGCTTCTTCATAGTTCGAGGTTCATCATGATCTAGTAGCATGATTTCCGAACAGGATTGCCGTACCACTCAGTGCGGATCTTACTCGTTGATCTACGAGGTTACTCAGAGTAACTTGATCTGAAGTTTCATGATCTACATCATCAACTTCCTCACTACTTGGTGTAGGTGTCTCGAAGCGGTTTCTCGCGACGAACTACTTTCAAGTAAGGGAGAAGGTACAATTACCTCATCAAGTTCTACTTTCCTCCCACTCACTTCTTTCGAGAGAAACTCCTTCTCTAGAAAGGATCCATTCTTAGCAACGAAAGTCTTGCCTTCGGATCTGTGATAGAAGGTGTACCCAACTGTCTCCTTTGGGTATCCTATGAAGACACATTTCTCCGATTTGGGTTCGAGCTTATCAGGTTGAAGCTTTTTCACATAAGCATCGCATCCCCAAACTTTTAGAAACGACAACTTTGGTTTCTTGCCAAACCATAGTTCATAAGGTGTCGTCTCAACGGATTTCGACGGTGTTCTATTCAGTGTGAATGCGGCCGTCTCTAGAGCATAACCCCAAAACGATAGCGGTAAATCAGAAGAGACATCATAGATCGCACCATATCTAGTAAAGTACGATTCGACGCTCGGACACACCATTACGCTGTGGTGTTCCGGTGGCGTGAGTTGCTAAACTATTCCGCATTGTTTCAAATGTAGACCAAACTCAGAACTCAAATATTCACCTCCACGATCGGATCGTAGAAACTTAATTTTCTTGTTACGATGATTTTCAACTTCACTCAAATTCTTTGAACTTTTCAAATGTTTCAGACTTATGTTTCATTAAGTAGATATACCCATATCGCTTAAGTCATCTGTGAAGGTGAGAAAATAACGATATCCGCCACGAGCCTCAACATTCATCGGACCACATACATCCGTATGTATGATCTCCAACAAATCTGTTGCTCTCTCCATAGTACCGAGAACGGGTTTTAGTCATCTTGCCCATGAGGCACGGTTCATAAGTGCCAAGTGATTCATAATCAAGTGACTCCAAAAGTCCATCAAGATGGAGTTTCTTCATGCGCTTTACACCGATATGACCTAAACGGCAAGTGCCACAAATAAGTTGCACTTTCATTATCAACTCTGCATCTTTTGGTTTCAACATTATGAATATGTGTATCACTACTATCGAGATTCATCAAAATAGACCACTCCTCAAGGGTGCATGACCATAAAAGATATTACTCATATAAATAGAACAACCATTATTCTCTCGATTTAAATGAATAACCGTCTCGCATCAAACAAGATCCAGATATAATGTTCATGCTCAACGCAGCACCAAATAACAATTATTTAGGTCTAAAACTAATCCGAAGGTAGATGTAGAGGTAGCGTGCCGACCGCGATCACATCGACTTTGGAACCATTTCCCACGCAGATCGTCACCTCGTCCTTTGCCGAGTTAAGCAATCCGTAGTCCTGTTTGAGTTGCAAATATTAGCAATGCAGAACAAGTATCAAATACCAGTGCTACTACGAGCTCTAGTAAGGTACACATCAATAACATGTATATCACATATACCTTTGTTCACCTTGCCATCCTTCTTATCCGCCAAATACTTGGGGCAGTTCCGCTTCGGTGACGATGCGCTTGCGGTAGAAGCACTGATTTCAGGTTTAGGGCCAGACTTGGGTTTCTTCTCTGAGCAACAACTTGCTTGCTGTTCTTCTTGAAGTTCCTTCTTCTTCCCTTTGCCTTTCTTCTTGAAACTAGTGGTCTTATTGACCATCAACACTTGATGCTCCTTCTTGATTTCTACCTCCGCAGCCTTTAGCATTGCGAAGAGCTCGGTATAGTCTTTACTAACCCTTGCATATTATAGTTCATCACGAAGCCTTTGTAGCTTGGTGGCGTGATTGAAGAATTTCATCAATGACACAATCATCCGGAAGATTAACTCCCAATTGTGTCAAGTGATTGTAGTACCCGGACATTACGAGTATATGCTCACTAATAGAACTATTCTCCTCCATCTTGCAGCTATAGAACTTATTGGAGACTTCATATCTCTCAATCCGGGCATTCTGTTGAATATTAACTTCAACTCTGGAACATCTCATATGCTCCATGATGTTCAAAACGTCGTTGAAGTCCCGGTTCTAAGCCGTAAAGCATGGCTGCTTGAACTATAGAGTAGTCATCGCTTTGCTCGCCAGACGTTCATAACATCTGCAGTTGCATTAGCAAGAGTCTGCACCTAGCGGTGCATCCAGACGTAACTCTTACAGGCAGCAATGAGGATGATCCTCGTTACGGACCCGATCCGTGTAATTGCTACCATCATCTTTCAACTTTGCTTTCTCAAGGAACGCATTAAAATTCAACGGAACAACAAAGACGAGCCATCTATCTACAATCAAACATAAACAAGCAAGATACTATCGGTACTAAGTTCATGATAAATTTAAGTTCAATTAATCATATTACTTAAGAACTCCCACTTAGAAAGACATCCTCTAGTCATCTAAGTGATCACGTGATCCAAATCAACTAAACCATAACCGATCATCACGTGAAATGGAGTAGTTTTCAATGGTGAACATCTTATGTTGATCATATCTACTATATGATTCACGCCGACCTTTCGGTCTCCGTGTTCCGAGGCCATATCTGCATATGCTAGGCTCGTCAAGTATAACCCGAGTATTCTGCGTGTGCAAAACTGGCTTGCACCCGTTGTAGATGGACGAGAGCTTATCACACCCGATCATCACGTGGTGTCCGGGCACGACGAACTTTGGCAACGGTGCATACTCGGGAGAACACTTCTTGATAATTTAGTGAGAGATCATCTTATAATGCTACTTGTCAATCAAAGCAAGATAAGATGCATAAAAGGATAAACATCACATGCAAATCAATATAAGTGATATGATATGGCCATCATCATCTTGTGCTTCATGATCTCCATCTTGCAGCACCACCATGATCACCATCGTCACCGTAGCGACACCTTGATCTCCATCGTAGCATCGTTGTCGTCTCGCCAAACTTATGCTTCTCGACTATCGCTACCGCTTAGTGATAAAGTAAAGCATTACAGCGATTGCATTGCATACAATAAAGCGACAACCATATGGCTCCACCGATTGCCGATAACCGGTTACAAAACATGATCATCTCATACAACAAAATATAGCATCACGTCTTGACCATATCACATCACAACATGCCTGCAAAAACAAGTTAGGCGTCCTCTACTTTGTTGTTGCAAATTTTACGTGGCTGCTACGGGCTTAAGCAAGAACCAGTCTCACCTACGCATCAAAACCACAGCGATAGTTCATCAAATAGACTCCGCTTTTAACCTTCTCAAGGACGGGCGTAGCCACTTTCAGTTCAACTAAAGTGAGAGAGACAGACACCCACCGGTCACCTTTAAGCAGCGAGTGCTCGTGGCGGTGAAACCAGTCTCGCGTAAGCGTCACGCGTAATGTCGGTATGGGCGCTTCATCTCACAATACCGCTGAACCAAAGTATGACATCTTTGGTAGGTAGTATGACTTGTATCGCCCACAACTCACTTGTGTTCTACTCGTGCAAAACATCAAACCATAGAAAAAACCTAGGCTCGGATGCCTTTGTTGGGGAGCGTAGTAATTTCAAAAATTTCCTACGCACACGCAAGATCATGGTGATGTATAGCAGCGAGAGGGGAGAGTATTGTCTACGCCTCGTCAGAGACCAAGCGAAGCGATCACTGGCGTAGAGGAAGTAGTCGACGTTCTCCTCGCGATCCGACCGATCCCGGCGCCGTTACTCCGGCGCCCCGAGTTCTTGACACACGTACAGCTCGATGGCGTCCCTCGTACTCGATCCAGCCGAGTGTCGAGGAGAGTTTCGTCGACAACGGCGTGGTGGACGATCTTGATGTTTCACGGCGCGAGGCTTCGCCTAAGCTTTGACGGTATGACCGAGGTGGAATATGGTGGAGGGGGCACCGACACGGCTAAGGAACGATCCAAAGATCAAACTTGTGTGTATTGGGGTGCCCCCTGCCCGATATATAAAGGAGGGAGGGGGAGGCCGGCCGGCCTAGCTAGGCGCTGGGAGGAGTCCTACTCCCAGGGAGTAGGACTCCCCTTCCTAGTTGGATTAGGTTTGGGGGAGGGAAAGAGGAGGCGCCGCCCCCTCCTTGTCCTATTCGGACAGGGGGAGAGGGCGTGACCACCTCTGGCCGGCCCTCCTCTTCTCCCTCGAGGCCCACCGAGGCCCATTTACCCCGGGGTTCCAGTAACCTCCGGTACTCGGTAAATTCCGTTTTGCCGGAACCATTCGAACTCCAAACATAGGCTTCCAATATATCAATCTTTATGTCTCGACCATTTGAGACTCCTCGTCATGTCCGTGATCACATCCGGACTCGAACTTCTTGGTACATCAAAACTCATAAACTCATAATAAGCATCATCGAAACCTTAAGCGTGCGGACCCTACGGTTCGAGAACAATGTAGACATGACCTAGAACTATTCACGGTCAATAACCAACAGCGGGACCTGGATGCCCATATTGGTTCCTACATATTCTCGAAGATCTTTGTCGGTCAGACCGCATAACAACATCGTTGTTCCTTTGTCATCGGTATGTTACTTGCCCGAGATTCGATCGTCGGTATCTAATACCTAGTTCAATCTCGTTACGCAAGTCTCTTTACTCGTTCCGTAATACATCATCTCACAACTAACTCATTAGTTGTAGTGCTTGCAAGGCTTGATGATATGCATTACCGAGAGGGCCCAGAGATACCTCTCCGACAATCGGAGTGACAAAACCTAATCTCGAAATACGCCAACCCAACATCCGCCTTTGGAGACACTGTAGTACTCCTTTATAATCACCCGATTCGTTGTGACGTTTGGTAGCACCAAAGTGTTCCTCCGTAAACGGAGTTGCATAATCTCATAGTTACAGAACATGTATAAGTCATGGATAAAAGCGGTAGCAACATACTAAGCGATCGTGTGCTAAGCTAATGGAATGGGTCATGTCAATCGATCATTCTACTAATGATGTGACCTTGTTAATCAAATAACAACTCTTTGTTCATGGTCTGGAAACATGACCATCTTTGATTAACAAGCTAGTCTAGTAGAGGCATACTAGTGACATCTTGTTTTGTCTATGCATTCACACATGTATCATGTTTCCGGTTAATACAATTCTAGCATGAATGATAAACATTTATCATGAAATAAGGAAATAAATAATAACTTTATTATTGCCTCTAGGGCATATTTCCTTCAGTGTCATGCCGGGGTGTCGGGGTGTGGTGTCAGGGTGTCGGGGTGTCGGGGTTGATCGGGGTGTCAGGGTGTCGGGGTCGGGATCGGGGTGGTGTCAGGGTGTTGGGGTATGGTGTCAGGGTGTCGGGGGTCTGCAGGTGGGGTGTGGTGTCAGGGTATGGGGTGTGGTGTCGGGGGTCGGGGTCGGTGTCGGGGTGTGGTGTCAGGGTGTCGGGGTGTGGTATCAGGGTGTCGGGGGTCAGGGTCGGGGTGTCGTGCCAGGGTGTCGGGTGTCGTGTCGGGGTCGGGGTGTTTGGGTGTCGAGGTCGGGGTCGGGGTCGGGGTGTGGGTCGGCGTGTGATGTCAGGGTGTCGGGGTCGGGGTCGGGTTGTCGTGTCGGGGTCGGGGTCGGGGTGTGGTGTCAGGGTGTCGGGGTCGGGGTGTCAGGGTGTCGGGGTGTCGCGGTCGGGGTGTCAGGGTGTCGGGGCGTCTTTTTCTTCTTCTTCTTCCTCCTCTTTTTTTCCTTTTCTTCTTCTCTTGTTCTTCTTTCCTCTCCTCTTTCTTCTTCTTCTGCTTCTTCTCCTCTCCTCTTTCTTCTTCTTCTGCTTCTTCTCCTCTCCTCTTTCTTCTTCTTCTTCTTCTTCTTCTTCTTCTTCTTCTTCTTCTTCTTCTTCTTCTTCTTTCTCCTCCTCCTCCTCCTCCTCTTCTTCTCCTTTTTCCTCTTCTTTTCTTCTTTCTTCTTCTCCCTCCTCATGTTCCTCCCTCCTCCTCCTCCTTCTACTCTTCTTCTTCTACTAAACTAAAACTAAAACTAATCTAAAATAAACTAAACTAAAACTAAAACTAATCTAAAATATACTAAACTAAAATAAACTAAAACTAAACTAAAACTATAACTACAACAGAAACTAAACTAAAAGAAACAAATTAAACTAAAAAATGGGGGGAGCTCACCTGCAGGAGGAGGCGGCGACCTGGTGGAGAGGAAGGCTTAACGGCGGGAGGCAGGGGCGGGGGACGGCGACATTGTGGGATTGAGGGGCGGAGGGCTGGATTTGCTGGCAGCTAGCCGATGTGTAAGGGGCGGGGACACGGTGGAGGTCAGGGCGCCACAGGGAAGGGGTGTGGGGCGGCCGGCTATAGTGGACGGGGTCGGCGGCAGCGGCGACGCGTGTGTGGGTGGGGATGGCGACGGAGGGAAGGGGCGGGGGGAGCCGATGTGGAAGGGGCGGCGGGGGCACGGTGGAGATCAGGCGCCCGCAGGGGAGGGGCAGGCGGGCTGGCCTCTGGCGGGACGGGTCGATGGCGGGCGGGTGTGGGTGGGGATGGGAAGGAGACAGTGAGAGAAGAGAGAGAGGACGGGGGCGGGACGACCGTTAACGTACTCATCTCTTTGCCGTCCGCAAACGGTCGGCAAAGAGATGGGGCCGGTGGGTCATAGTGGGTTAGACAATAACTGGACCCACCCACCTCTTTGTTGTTTGTTGGCTGACGACAAAGAATCTTTGCCGTCAGCCAGCAGACGGCAAAGAATTGGCTGATGGCAAAGACCTTGTTTGCCATCAGCCAATTCTTTGCCGCCCGTTTTCTTGTGGCTGACGGCAAAGACCTTCTTTGTCGTAACCCAACAGACAACAAAGAAGTGGCAGACGGCAAATAAGCTAATTCCAGTAGTGAAAGTGTTCCTTCGGTATTCGGGAGTTGCCTAATCTCATAGTCTAAGGAACATGTATAAGTCATGAAGAGATCAGTAGCAATGAAACTATGACGATCATAATGCTAAGCTAACGGATGGTTCATGTCCATCACATCATTCTCCTAATGATATGATCCCGTTCATCAAATGACAACACATGTCTATGGTTAACGAGCTTGTCAAGTAGAGACATACTAGGAACAATATGTTTTGTCTATGTATTCACACATGTACTAAGTTTCCGGTTAATACAATTCTAGCATGAATAATAAACATTTATCATGAAATAAGGAAATAAATAATAACTTTATTATTGCCTCTAGGGCATATTTCCTTCAGCCTCCGTCAATGGGACCCACCTCTCACCGCTTCTCTTCGTCATTGAAACTGACCCCCAAACAAATACTTGACTTGGCGATGAAACATAGCCTTCTCCATAAGGTCTACATGCGCATTGTGTTTTGGACATCCCTTTATGAGAATGAAATTAAAGTTTTCAAGGCCCCTATAAATTAGGACATTTGTAATCTTGCATGCATTTTGGTAAAAAAATTGCATTGTTACGGGGTTGTCTAGAAAATTTTAAAAAATTGATGATACCTCACATGTTGTTGCAGGCAATTGTAGAAAGTCATGTTAAGAGTAGACAATGAATAGCGGAGACTAAGAGCTAGAAAGACCATTTCATGCTAAGTTCCTGCCATCTATTAATGTGAGGTGGTTTCAAGTGCATATACAATAATATCATACCAAATAACATTGAGTATATTAGAGAACTGTATCTACAATTGACACACTGTTACAAATATACAAAGCTTAAGTTAAAAAAAATATAGAGTTTGAGTAAACAACAACCATTTTTTCCTACTTACAAAGTATAGAATGAGTTGCTAGCTTAGCACTTTTTATGAAGGAACATACTCCCAAAAATGGTATAAATATCATCAATGTGGATATTTTGGTTATGGGTTTTGTATTTCTATGCCCCTGGTAGCTTGGTTGTGCTCAGTTTTGCCCAAGGAATCGAAATTTCCTCACTTTTGCCCTCCCCCACTCACCCCACTCTAACAAAAGCGCAAACAGAGCCTTGTCATCGGGTCAACACAGTTGACCGTTACCTCCTCAGTTGCTGACATGTGGGGCCGGAGAGACATGTTGGCCGCGTATGACATGTGGGCCTGGCCATTTTGCTTTCCCGTGCAACGTACCATGGTCGTGGGCGCGCACATGTCGATGGAACACGTCCAAAAATGTCCCATCGTATAGGAGGAGGGGAACCACCACCGGGCGCATCTTCCCCACCATTTCCCCCCAAATCGGCTCCTTCACCGCAGCAAAACCCTCACCACCACCGCACTGACTCGCTCACCCGCACCACACTTCCCTCTATCCGACCGCTTGTTAATTTCCGTCTCCGATGGAGGACGCTTGTGACGCGACAGCTGCTTCAGCCGGAGACGTGCTGGAGGAGAAGGTCGCGGCGACCGCGCCATATGCCATGCCGGAATTTGTCTGCGTCCACGGTGATGCGGGAGATGTTGTAACTGCTACATCCACGACAGTCGCTGGAGTTGCAACTACTATGGCAGATCTGGTGGAGAAGGAGGTGGTAGGCTCCGACTCGGCCGTGCCGGAGTTGGAGGTGAACACGTCGAGTGGCGCAGTGCATGCAGGTGCGCAAGCCAGCAACAAGCAGGTGGTCGAGGAGGTACTCCTTATCATTCCCCTTTCGTAGTTAGTGCTAAGAATAAGAATATAGGGTGGGTTAGTTAGGTTATGATTCCTACGTTAGTATAGTTGGTTTGTAGTTTTTCTTATTTGATTTGTGCTTGCTACGCCAATTGATATCCCCTCAGCAACTATATAATCAAGCAGTTAGAAATATTTGGAATTGGATTGTTACAATTGATTTCATTAGTTCACATGGCTAGATTTGTCAATGTCATCTTCATTTGCACTTATTTTGGGCATATATTTTCTATATCATGGTTCAGTTGATCATAAATTCGAGCATTGATCTTGTGTAGATTTGGCTATTATTGAAAAGGAATGCATTACCCTTAATTTATATGTACCTATCAATATACTTCAACTGCATTTTTTCAGCATAGTTGGGGCTTTGCTTCATTATCAAAAATCAAAATAATTAGGTAGATTTAAATTTTTATTTTCTGTAAGTTTCCTCGGATTATAAAGTTCTCCACCATATACACTTTACTAGCTTTGTTGTGAAAGCTATGCACATGCCTATGCAAAATGCAAATAGGTTAACATTATGGATAATATGATCAATGTGACTATCGTGTATATTTGAATTTTCTGTTGGTTTCCAGTAATTAATTGTAATGGATGTACTTTTATATTGCAGGAGGAGGATACTGTGGGCAATAAGAGGAAGCTGGCCATGACTGGGTTGAAGGACCGGTACGATCCTGACTTTGTTGATGACGACATCTACGAGGTAAAGCCTACTTGAAATTTTGTTTTTTTACTATATGATCAATGTGACTTTCATGTATATTTGTTTTACTATATGAATGCAACTCATTTTTGTTTGCAATATAACTCTAGAGATGATGTGGACAACGGGAACGTCGACTCCTTCGTATCGAAGGAAGTACAAAAGATCAAGGACCAAGGAAGGCTGCCTACTACAAGAGAAAGAAGTTTCGGTGCCCCTAGTGTACCACTAAGCCAAAGCCTAAGGATGAGATCTTTGAGCACCTTGTGTCTCATGCACGGGATGCATCATAGTGCAGAGGATGCCAAGATGAGGGCGCATCATGCATCCCTCCTAAAGGCTTTGACTCTCGATTAGTAGCCCTATGTGATCTTGATCATCTAATGTTTTACTTTTGTTAAATCCATGTGGTTGTGAACTGTTGGAAGATTGTATATTTTTGTAATGTAATATGTGAACTTTTGGAGTTTATTTGTGGTTTATATTATCTTGTGTTCACATTATCTTGTAAAAAAGGAGTGTTAAAAATAATTTTAAAGGAGTCTAGCAAATGTATGAAAGAAACAAAAAAGAAATATAGAAGAGTAATAAAATAGTGTGCAAATGTAGGGTCTATGCCTTATTATCTTGTGTTAAAAGAATAAGGAGTCTACCAAATGAATGAAATAAATAAAAAAAGAAATATAGAAGAGTAATAAAATAGTAATTTAAAAAGGTATGTGCAAAAATCACCATGTCTTCCCTTGTCATCTAGTGTGCAAATATAGGGTCCATGCCTAATATAGGATCATTTGCACAAACTATGGCATGGTTAACCCTAAACCCTAACCCATTCCCCTTGAAAACCATGCACCCTTGTTCATGATAGCTAAGTTGTATGAAGGAAATTTCATGAAAATATCCGTAGTTGTGGTTTGTTAAGTAACATAAAACAATGATGTGCACAAGTTTCATATTTTTTGATTTTTTAAAATTTACTTATGCCCAACCCAACACTAAAAACCCTCTGAAAATCCCTCAAACCCCTCTCAAAACCCCGCACTACTAGGGTCGTTGGATCGCTGTTCGGGAACGGTTTAGATCAGGTGCTAGGGTTTGCCATGGTCGATCCGCGAGATGAGGCCTGGTTGGCTGGATCAGGCGGGTGCTCCGTGACTGCGGACAAGAGTGGCCCAACTGGCAGCGGGGGAACAGGGACACACTACAGAGGGCGTCGACCGCGTGCTGGGCCAATGGGCCGTCGTAGAGGCCTAGTCTCAGCCTGCCATGCATGCGCACTGCTTTGTCGCATCAAGGCAATTAATGCGCCCTTGGGACGCAGCTTTATCGATCGACATGCCTCGATTCAATGTGAAAAAATGGAGGCAGTGCTGCAATGAACTCCCGCATCGACGGTCCACTCACCGCACTCCTCTGATTAAATACTGGTGTACATCATTGTTCCACCGACGCGCTTCACTCCATTGCTTCCATGCGCCGTGCAATCCCAAACTAGTTTAGCCACCATGGTGAGGAAGCTACAGACCACTATGATCTCTACTGGAGGTCTATGCCCCAGGGCACTGTTGCCTGGCACAGGCGGTGGCTCCAACACTGGTGCGGCTGCGGGCTCCAACTCTGGTGCATCCTCATTGGGCTCCAACACCTACTCCAACTATTACGGGCTCGAGCCCACACCGTCCGAGCTGTCTCGTGACCGCACGAAGCTCGAGGAGGAGGTGGCCTTCGAGGCGATGTAGGAGCACCTTGACATCTATGATGTGGAAGATGCGGTTGAGGAAGACGCACCACCTCCTGCGCCCGATGCTGCTGCGCTCACTGCCCAGACTGAGGAACCCCTGCGCGCGGTGCAGCAGCATCTTGACCAGGCGGTGCTAGTCGTAGATTTTTTTTGAAACTATGATGATTTTATAGCAAATTCAGAAACTATACACCCTAATGGAGAAAAATCAAAAGTATCGCCCCATCGGCCTCCTGTCGGCCGAAAAGGGACTTTTCGGCCTCCTGTTGGCCGAAGAGGGACTTTTCGGCCAACCGTTGGCCAAAAAGGACTTTTCGGCCAACAGTTGCCAAAGAGTCCTTCTTCGGCTAACACCTGCTCTACTTTTTAGAAAATTCATATCAAATAGGATTTTTAGTATTTTAATTTGATTCTTTTTGCATTAGATTATAAATTTTATGAAGTTTCTGTAGATATCAAGTTTGACTAGATTTGAAAGTTTGAATTTGATTTTTCATGAATTTTCTCAAATCACTAGATTGCCTATAATTTGAGCTAGGAGTATTCTTTTCAGATGATTCTTTTTGCTACTGGCTTTGTGACTTTGTTTATTAGTAGTAATTAATTGGTGAATTTTAGGATTATTTAAAATTAGGTTTTTATGCCATTCTCTCCCTCCATTTTCTCCCGCCATTTTATTTCCCGCCATTCTCTCCCTCCATTTTCTTTCCCGCCATCTTCTTTCCCGCCATCTTCTTTCTCGCCATCTTCACTGCTCAACTTATAAAACGAGCCTCATGGTGTCCACGATCGTAGATAACATCGTCTCACATGGTCTGTGTCTCCTGAGTCGGTCTTTCTTTGGTGGAGTGTGAAACACCTTGTCGAGAGAAGTCATAAGTGTTTGCAACCGTCATCATCATCGGAGAGTGTTTCACACTTATGACTTCTCTCACACAGTGTTTCACACTCCACATGAAGGCATCATCGTCATCCTCCGTCGATGCAGCACTCCTTAGTGTGGCGGGAGAGAATGGCGGGAAAGAAAATGGCGGCAAAGAAAATGGAGGGAAAAAGATTGCGGGAAAGTTTTTTTCATGTATAAAACGACAATGGTTGTACAGGATTTACAAGGCACTTTTAAATATAAACTCCTATGAAGCTCAAAATAAGTTTTCTAGTAGGATAAAAGAAATAAAATAAAAAATACTACAAATAAAATAGCTACTGATAACTAAACAGAAACAAAAAGAATATGTCAAAAAACTAAAGAAAAAAGTTTAAAGAAATTAAAATTAAAAGAAATAGCATAAAACCTAACAAACACTAAAACAGAATTGTTTTCATAAAAACCTAATTTTAAATAATTATAAAATTCGCCAATTAATTACTACTGATAAACAAATTCACAAAGAACCGGTAGCAAAAAGAATCATCTTAAAAATACTCCTAGCTCAAATTATAGGCAATCTAGTTATTTGAGCAAATTCATGAAAAATTCAAATTCAAACTTTAAAATCTAGTCAAACTTGATATCTACAGAAACTTCATAAAATTTCTAATCTAATGTAAAAAGAATAAAATTAGAATAGTAAAAATCCTAATTGATATGAATTTTTTAACTCTTTGGCTAACTGTTGACCGAAAAGTCCTTTTTGGGTTGGCCGAAAAGTCCTTCTTCGGCCAACAGGATGCCGAAAAGTCCCTTTTTGGCCAACTGGAGGCTGACGGGGTGATACTTTTGATTTTTCTCCATTAGGGTGTATAGTTTCCGAATTTGCTATAAAAATCATCATAGTTTCAAAAAAATTGTAGTCATATCTCTGTCAACGGCATAGGCAGAGGCTGTCAGGCGTCAGGAAAATGAAGAAGAAGCCGCAGCTCGAGAGCAGAGGAGGGCGGCTACTCTGCATGCAGCGGCCGTCTTTGGGGCGGAAGGCGAGGGACCATACATCGTCATCCTATCCTCCTGTGACGACGAAGACCACAACGATGACGACGGCACCATCATCCTTTCAGATGATGAAGACAAGTAGCGTCCATCTGTTGTCGCTGTTGGCATCGGCTGGCCATCTTATGTCGCCCCCTTGAAATATTGTATTAGTTAGTATAATGTCACTATATTAGTTCGCTCTCTTAATCTATTAACATGTTTGCTAAGTTAATCTGAATCTCTGAATCTATTAATATGTTGCGTTTTACACTGCCGCGTTTCTAGTGCCACTGATTTGTGGGCCCTTCTGTAACATAGAAATGTCAAGTCGACTAGCCCCGGCTCTGCTAATAAGCAAACAAACGCACACAACTGAAATGCCTAGCTCGATGCATAATCAAGCGATGGTCAGAGTTCGACCCCCACGGGATTATATTATTCCACTTCGTTTTGCAAATAAACCAGACACTGACATGTGGGTCCTGCGGTGTCCCAATAGTCAGTATATTTCACTATTTTTAACTAATATATTGTACACTGACAGGTGGTTCATGGGTGTCCCACGCGTCAACATATGCACCAGGTAAAAGTTAACTACATTGACCCGATGGAAACGCTCCATTTTGGGCAGACTTGAGTGTGGGCCGAGTAGTGGAGGGGAAAAGTGAGGGGCGTTAGTTGGGTGGGGGGAAACCGAGGAGTGCTAAGCAACCGAGAGCATAGAAATAGAAATTCATGTTGTTATATGTTACAGAACAGAAATCTTGTTAAATTCTATAACGGTAATAATCAACGAATCACTAACTTGGTAACACTAACCCAAATATGCCAATTTATCAAAAGGAGTCGTAAATTTAGGATAAATTTATTCAAAGTTGCAAATTTTATGTGCGTAGAACAAAAGATGGGATCTTTTTATTATTTTTGTTCTTTGGAAATGGTCGCCATCTACCTCTGGCTTGGAACAACGGAGATATATCTGGAAAAAAATCAGATACTAAGCACGAAGGATAAATATTTGAAAGATAAAATGAGTTGGTCCAAATCACGAAGGAGGAGCAATTGGCTCCAATTTAGCAAGCAAGTAAAGAATACAATAGGGGAGGTGAAAATACAACATGGTTAAACATATTGTGCGCAATTGTGCAGCTTCATACTCGTTCCAAAATAGATGACTCAACTTTGTACTAAAGTTAGTACAATGTTGGGTCATCTATTTTGGAACGGAGGGAGTACTTGCTAGTTGGAATATTTTGCCAAGCCACATGATGACCTATTGCTGCAAAAATCAAAGGAGAAAAATCATGATGCATTGGACAACGAATAGTTAAACTAACCAAAATAATAAAGTGAACTTCGAATGCAAATGAGATCCTAAGAGGAATAAGATCTGTAGGAGTGAGAAGGAAGAGAAATCCCGCGATATATTTATAAATTGCAAAGTGCTGATGATATCCATGAACTCGATGAAATTAATGTGTCAATCTGGCAGAACATTGCCTTAGGTACTTTACTGTTTCAAAACATAGTGATGCACATATTCAATGGGTGTGAAAATGACATGGACTTAAAGTAGACATAAAACTTTCTAAGTTTCATAATTAGATCATATTCATATGATGCCAGGATTAATTACTATGGATCTTATAAAATGCAATTTTCTGTAACAGAAGTTCACTTATATTATGTTAGTCACTAAGATACAAGAAATGAACATGTTAAAGATGATTAACAGGGCAAGCATAGGCATGGCGTGAAAGTACACATTATGTAATGCAAAACTCATGTAGGTTGCAAACGCGTAAGAGCAATAGGTCAATGGCTATCATCATGCCAAGTTTGAAAATTTTAACAGATTCTGCCAGTTATATTATGATGCACTTTTGCAACAGGGTTTTCATCAAGCAAATTGATCCTAACATAGATGAAAATGCCACCATTACGTAGAACACGGAAAAATGTACAACATTCATATAAGGCATGTTTTCATCGGATGCACGGATTAAAAGTTACAACAGTTTTACTATAAGGTAGTGCAGCTCCTTTCAGCTAGGCGTTGCACAACCAGGAGTGGGGCCCGGGCTGCCACACTGGACCGACATGTGGCGCCACAGAGCCAGGCGTTGCACAGTATATGGTGGCGTCTATCTGTCGGGCGCCACTCGAAACGGTCAGCTCAGTGAAATTTTTTCAAAAACAGTTCAGATTGTGAATTATTTTCGTCCTCGGATCAAATATGTATTTTTGCCTCATCCGTGGCTCCTATCCTGTTAGAAAAACAGAGCTAGGACAGTCAGTGCCTGCCACTAGCTCTTGCATTGTGCCACTGTCTTTTTATTTTTGGGCGTCCCATCTCATCGCATCCGCAGCTTTGTCTTTGCGCAAAACCTTTGCTCTTTTGGGAACGACCGCCATTGTCGCTGCCTACTGCTCCCTCTTTATTCATCCATCCATGGACGTCTTTCCTCTCTTGTCATGTCCAGAGCGCGCTGCCTTTGGTCCTTTCAGCCATCGCAGTCGATCGAAACCATTTGACTTGCCCACCGAGCTAGAGATGATGATGGGCGCGCACAGAAGAGACCTTTAATCAATCTATCAAGATTTTTTTGGGGGTAGACCGGTAGGGTTGGAATCTATCACGTCCTGATCATGATCTGCTGATCTTCCTCCTCTTGCTGCTGACCGGGGAGCTGTCGAAGCCAGAGCTCGCACTCGCGGGCGACGACGATGGCATGGTGGTGGTCGTGCTGGCGCCGTCGCTTGTGCAGCTGAGGTAGCCGGCGTCCAGGTCCAGCACCCCGGTGGGGCTCCGCGGCGCAGACATGGCGGGGGAGTAGGCTCTGCCCATTAGGCCTGCGGTTTTAGGTGGCGGCACGGTGGCGCCGGTGGCCTGGAGCATCGCTTCATGGCAACTCAGCACCCGCTCCTGCAGAAAGCAACAAGCCATTAAGTCGCCATGTCACAGAGCGTAAATGCGGCTCACGCGTTCCCTGCACGGTGTCTGGAGAAGTACGCGCGGCTACAGGAACAGAGGCGACTGCAATGACTTTTTTCTGCATGCCTAGCGTACTGCCGCGGGTCCAAAAGGCCAAGAACCACGCCGCGACGCAGTAAATGAGACGTGGTGCCCAGACAAAAAAAAAATCGTTGCGTGTGCGTCTCACCTTATCTACGTGGGTGCACCAAGCCGCCTTGTGGGCGGCGTGTTCTTCCCCGGCCACGGCGGCGGCCACCGTCGCCGCGATCTCCGAGGGCCGGAACTCCAGGCAGCTCGTTCCTGTCATGCGTGAACCGGTCCACAATGTTAGATTTTTCACACAAAAATGGTAGATGCAGAGGATGTTGCGTGCGTGCGTACCTCTGGATATGCAGAGGATGAGCTCCGTGGCGTCCCGGACGGCCTGCCTCGACGGCGCATTGCCGCCGCTCAGCTGGTGGAGGAAGTAGTCGAGGTAGGAGAATGGGGTGACGGCCTGCATCCGCCATTTGAGCGTGCTCAGGACCAGCAGCTCCATCCTCTGGATCGTCTTCGCCTCGAACACGTATCGCGCGTCCCCGGCCACCTGCAGGTCGATGGACTGAGGCACGGAGGTTTCGTCCATCTTGGCAGCAAGAGACAAGCACGCCACCGATAGCAGCTGCGTCATCCAAGCCTTGCCCTCCTGTAAACACGAGCGAGGCTCACATGAATCAGCGCTGCAATGGCGTGGCGTGCATTAATGGCGGGCCATGTTCATAGGGTGGACGTAGTATCTCCTTACCGGTATCTGGTAGAGCGAGAGGAAGCGGTCCATGTAGTTGAGGGCCAAGCAGGCAGTCACAGGGCCGAAGCCGTAGTACGTGTGAACCTGCGGGTGCACCGATGGATTAATCATCACCGGATCGACGCGAACGGGAACGAATCAGAGGCGAGACGAAGAGACAGCTCGGGTTGATTAAGGAAAGAGAGCGCACCTTCCATATCCAGTCGACGGCGTCCACCCGCACGCGGAGATCCACGCCCCCGGCGCGGAGCCGGTCCGCGTAGTCCTCCCTCGGCATGTGCTCCGCCTCCGTCGCCACCCAGCGGGCCACGCACTCCTCGGACGGCAGCGGGAACTCCACGGCCAGCTCGCCGCCGCCGCCGCAGTACGGCAACCCGCCCGCCCTCGTCCCAGCCGCCGCCTCCTCCTCGCCGTCGCCGAAGCCGAAGATGCTGCTGCTGTCCTCGGCGCAGAGCAGGATGGAGGCGGCCATCTCGTAGCTCGGGGCCATCGGTCTCTTCCTTCCTGGTATATGATAGTACAACGATACACGGCACGGATGGCCCGGGCGCGGCTTGCTCGCTACTCCTCCTCGACGGACCTCGCGCAGCTCGTGCTCCGCCTCTGGTCCGGAGCGGGTGAGGTGCGGAAGCTAGCGGAGGAGGAAGAGGAGGGGAGGGGCGGATGAGAGGAGGGGGGGACGGGTCTTTTGTACTCCCTCCGTTCTGAATTACTTGTCTCGAAAATGAATGTATCTAAAACTAAAATACATCTAGATACATCCATTTCTACGACGAGTAATTCCGAACGGAGAGAGTACGTGGCGGCGTGCGGACAAGGGAGGGTATTTTGGGCAAGAGGTAAAGACGGGCAACGGAAGCGGGAAGCGGGGGCGCTGACTCGAGCAGCCAAATTTTCCACGGCGCTTTCGCTCGTCCCTCTCACCTTTTCTTTCCGAGTTTGTACTTTGAGGCGCCGGAATGCTTTTATGATTGTTTTCCTTTGTGCGTGAGTGAATTCCTGCATTGTTACTTCCTGTTCTTATATGGAGGAGTTTGTTTCCAGGGACTTTTTTGTGTAGGGACTAAAAACTCTTAGAGATTTTTTATCAAACGGGAGGGACTTTTTAGGGACTAAACTAGGCATTTGGGACTAAATAAAGAAGACTCTCAAGGAGTCTTTTTTGGACTTTTTAGGACTTTTCCAACAATGCCCCTCCATGCATCCATTGGCCCGCCATCGCATGGTGTTGTTTGATTGTTATTTTTCTATATACTAGGAGCAACATGGTCATTTAATAACCTCTAGAAAGGGACTAGGGACTTTTTAGTCTCTGGAAACAAACAGGGAGGGACTTTTTAGGGACTAGGAACTTTTTAGTTGGGACAAGAAAAAGTCCTAGGACTTATGAACCAAACAGGGCCTATATCGTGTTTCTTTCCTATTACTCCCTCCTTTCCGGTTTATAGGGCTCAGACTAGCCACAATGCATAGTAACATACACTAGTAACATACACATATCCCTAGACTATGTTACTACCTTCATAGTGGGTAGTAACATAAGTGTAGTAACATGCAAAGCTTCATTTATTAGGTTATAGACTCATATTGCATTGGGACATGTGATATTACAGTAACTAGCTAAGTTACTGTAACTACATCTCTCCTCATTAACTCATTGCCACATAAGCAAATTTGCTGGGTTGGACTCGATGTTACTGCTGAAGTCACTCCCACTGTGGCTAGTCTCAATTCAAAAATCTCACCAACCAAGGTACTTCATCCTTTTCGGTTTATAGGGCTTATCTCAAATTCTTAGTTTTTCCATTTTATAAGGCTCAATTTGGTTGTTCCCCATCACAAGTTCAGATTTGAAGGTGCATTAAATCATTGCATGCAAATATTAAGAGAAAAAATTGACCAATGCATGTACTTTATGCATGCATGCATTGCAATTAATACATTGTTAGACATACTTTTTTGAGAAAAACAAGAGCATTAATTGAGTGTTTTTACAAATTACAAAAAGTATTCCATCACTCACCATCTACCTTGGTTGATGAGATTTTTGAATTGAGCCCTATAAACTAGAAAGGAGGGAGTAGATGGTGAGTGGTGGAATACTTTTTATAGTTTGCAAAAGCACCCAATTAATTGAGATTAATTGGGTGTTTTTACAAATTACAAAAAGTATTCCATCACTCACCATCTACCTTGGTTGATGAGATTTTTGAATTGAGCCCTATAAACTGGAAAGAAGGGAGTAGATGGTGAGTGGTGGAATACTTTTTATAGTTTGCAAAAGCACCCAATTAATACTCTTGTTTTCCTCAAAAAATTATATTTACCAATGCATTAATTGCAATACATACATGCATAAAGTACATGCATTGGTCAATTTTCTCTTAACACTTGCATGCAATGATTTAATGCACCTTAAAATCAGAACATGTGATGAGGAACAACCAAATTGAGCCTTATAAAATGAGAAAACTAAAATTTTAAGATAAGTCCTATAAACCGGAAAGGAGGGAGTATTATTATTATTATTATTATTATTATTATTATTATTATTATTATTACATTATCACGTTTACCGTTGGAGTCTGGCACGTACGCGTAAAAAGAGATGATGTGTACTGCCGGTGTGAAATGAGTGAAACCAAATATGATGATTGCAGAAGATGATGAGGGGTAAAAAAAGGAAAGAAACGGACACATGTGACGAGCGGACAATGACACCTTGCCTTTGTCGAGTTAAGCAAGGCGTTAACGGATGACAACTAGCATATGATCATTATGGTTCTTTTGTGGAGGGGATTTTCAGCAAAATATACACAGCTGAGATTACTTAATTTTGCTAGTTCATTTTTTGACCCCAATAGCCTTGGAAAGTCAGATTTTTGGGGCTCAGGGCAAATGCCCTAAAAGCCCTCAGATTACGATCGAATGGATGACGATTTCTTTGTACAACGTGACAATTTTCCTGCCTTTTTTTGTACCAAATGGCAACTTTCGCTCTGGTCATGGCAAATCCTACAAAGTTGGCATGGCAGCTCTAGTTGGCAATGCATGACAAGCCTGGGTGTTTGCCGGATAACATTTTTCTCTTTTTTTGCAGAAATAACCTTACATTTATTAACACACAATATATCTTAACATTGATATAATTAACTTAGATAAGTTGCATATTCGCAAAATAAAAACCTAGATAGGTTGCAACTACGAGAACTCCCAATATGGAGATATCTCAATGATGTAGGCGCGTACATGATTTTGGTCACGTCTGGATCTGAATTTATATATACGTTTCTCCGGTTTTCTCGGGTTTCCCGTTCTAAAAGCGCGGCTCATTGCAAAGCACATAGTAATTAGTTTATCATTTATTAAGCAGGCGATAAGCACGTCACCGATAGGAGTCACGTCATCCCAGCATTTAGGCCATGCCGAGTTTTTTTAGAGCTTGGCAAGGCCTATCTGCTATGTTGTGAGTGAGTGTTCGCCCATGGAAACTCTTTTTCTCGATCTTGCGGCGTTAAATATTTGTTTGAGCTCCCCCGAGCACCAAAGTTTACAATTCCACAACATAAATATTTCGGACCTTTCCAAAATATTTGAAAATTTAAAAATCATTTTGAATTCTGATCTCATTCAAATTAGCCGAGTTTTAACAAAAGATGAACTAATTTAAATTTTATTTGGAGTTAGTTTGAACATGGCCTGGAATTTCAACGTTCCAAAGTTCCGGGCACTCACTAACATTATCAAAATTCAAAATGGTGTTGAAATCCGTCCAAAGTCATCAAGAGGTGGTTCTACCATGATTGACCATGGCCCTCTTCGGTATTCGCTTGGGCACAAAATCAAATCCAACGACATCGAGGGCTGCCTGGATGTAGATGATACACATGACGAGTTTCCAGACCCGACCAAAGGATAATGCTGTCCAATTCTCTATTTTGGGTTTGCTAATTAATTTTCACATTAAATTAAGGGAAATGCCAACTGCTGCACATCTACCACGTAATAATCTAGTAAACGAAGTGTTTGATTATGTTGCATTTACAATTGCATAAAATGTTTCAATTGCATCATGCGTTTCAACTGCAAGTTTTGAACGAGATTCACTTGTTTCAGCTGCATCTCACATATTTACTGTAATGCTTACTAATTGTTAAACAAGTAGTAGTAGTATATGTTTACTGAAGAGTCACCCCAAATAAAACTCTAGATGGCTTAAAAACCACAGTGATTATTGCACAACGCTTCCATGTGCTAGGATGTGTTGCACTTTTGGCAATAGACGAGTTAGTCGGTGCTGGCTTACAAATTTCATTGATTGAATCCACTTGTCATTGCCACGGAAAATGCAATGACGGGATTGAGCCACATCATCTAAAACATAAGCCTTACCCGTAAAATGACGGGCTAAATTGCTTAGCGAGTTGCCATTTCTCAATGGATTCTGATATAACTATTCTCAATCAACCCTTAAATCATTAGATCCTGTGCAGTTAGTCATGCATTTTTTTAGTTCTTGGTGTACTACATTTTATGTTTTTTTTTCATGTTTCTATTTTTTTCTGTGCAAGTACAATTACACGCTATGCTGGAGGGCAGAGCGCATAGTTTTCCCTCAACCGGCTGAGATCCATCCAAACCAAATAATTTTCTTTAGTTATAAAGACATCATGACGTTGTTACTTCGTGTCACACATGTTGTATCTATCATTTTTTTCTAGTAAATGTGATGTGATCGAACTCCGCTTTCTTAAGCCGACTCAGTTCAATTCACTCGTCGTTTGTCGTACCACTCTATGCAACATTATGCATACAAATTATGCCATTGACATTGAATTGCAATGCAGAGCCTCAGGCAGCTCTAGTGCTAGCCAGGACCCAACGATCCCTTTGACCGCACAGACAAGAACCAGGCTCGCCGGCCCCGGTTCGCGCCACTGTTCACCTGTGATCAGACCCCTCCCTGCACCGCCACTGCAGCCATGAGATCGCAACACTGTGGTGACACCCGCCTTATTGTTGTACGATGCACTCCTTGGTTGCCGCTGCCCGCTCGCCTTCTCGTCGGCCTCCGGCGCCAGCGGGCAAGCCCTCGGATTCCCGCTCGGGGAACCGCCCGGCCAAGCGCGCGGCCGTGCTCTGCACGCACGCGTCAGCTTTAAGCTTTAGCCCATTTCGACGAGCTAGCTAGCTACCCAGCCAGCCACAGCGGGGAACGATCTTTGAGTATGCTATTGCTCGGGCTACGCACGGGCGCGCACTCCTATAACGGTTTCCTTCCTCCTGCCGGAACGGATCGTCAGGAGCTCTCCGGTGAGTGTGACCCGTAAAAGTACCCCGTTGGATCGGCAACGGCATCGTCCATGCGTACGTACGTACGTATGTGTGGACATACGTATACGACTGTACGAAGGCATACGGCGCCATCACTGTAGCAGTCACTTTTGTCCGCGCCACAGTCTCACGCACTTGGGTACTAGTAGTACGTACTCCTACAGCATTGACGTTGATGTGCGTGTTCTCACTCACAAAATGGCCATACGATACGATCGATCGACCACTGCGGCCAAGGCCAAGTGCCCCGCTCACACTCGCTTTGCCCGGTTGCCTGCATGCATGGTCCAAGGACGAGCAGGACGATCGATGACTGCTCCGTCGAGATCCGAGCTCTCGAAATGGCCGCCTGACCATTCGAGGAATGCCTTTCGCTGCGTGTTAGTTGTATTTAGGCTGGTCACAATGGGCAAGAACATAAACTAGTACCTTACACATTTTCCTAGACTATGTTACTACCTTCATAGTGGGTAGGAACATCTATGTAGTGTGATGCAACGATGTATTTATTAGGTTATAGACTCTTGTTTCTTGGAGTGTGTGATGTTCCGGTAACTTAGGTAGTTACCACAAGCACCTCTCTCTTCATTAAATATGTGCCACATAAGCAAAGTTGTATTGGAGTGTGTGATGTTACTCCTAAGTTCCTCCCAATTGTGACCAGCCTAACGCTCGCCCGGCCTGGGTTGGTAGCTAGTGCTGACCACCGCTCCGCTCGCGGCAGCGGCGGCAAGTTAGGTGCAGCGCAGTGCACCGCAGGGCGTGTATAATAAGAGCATCTATCTAACGCCCGGGGACGCATCCAGACGCGTCCGCGGGTACTGACCGGGTACGACTTAAATCTCGTTCACATCCGTGTCTTTCATATTCGAACCTTATATCCGTACTACAACATGCAACGTCGATCAAACTATGTAGATCAGCTTCGGACATAGAAATTGCACAATAGTTCTTCAAAAGACCCACCAAAGTTCACACAAACGACAACTATATACTAAAATTTGAAAATAAAATCAACTTCACCACTTCCGAGCTGACCCTTTCCCCTTCTGGTTGTTGGCGTAGCTGTACCCGTTGTCAGATGTTGGAGGAACGCCCGATTCGTCGGAGGAGGAGGAAGCGTCGACGATGACGAGGCCCTTGAGGCCCTGGACGGCCCGGTCCTGCCGTCGCCAGAGCTTGGCCAGCCGAGCCGCCTCCTTCGCCATCCCCAACGTATCCCGCTCGGACTGCTCGATGACAAGCCGAAGAACCTTGGCGTTCTTCCAGCGGAGTCGCCGAGCGTCTATCTCCGACGTTGTAAGCGACCGGCGGTAGACCCACGCGAGGAGCCGCTGGTCCTCGTTGGGCTCCGCCGATAACTCACGCCGGCGGCGGACTGAGCTCTTCATAGCCTCCCTATCCGTTGCCCGCTGCCTCTCGCGGCGGACGGGACGGGCTTCCGACTCCAGCGTGTGCATCCGGGCGGCGGGCATTAGCACACCGCCGCTCACGAAGGGGAGCGGCGGCCGGCGGCGGCAGGGCGGCGTCGAAGCGGTGTCGGCGAAGCGAATGGGCGGCGTGGGAGAGGAAGTGATTGCGCTGGCTGCCTGTCGAAGTTATCCATGGGCCGGGAGGGGCCAGCGCCAGTGTTCCAGATGCGCCGACGGGAAGCGGCGGCTGCAGATCTGGAGCTGCCCCCGGTGTCCACCTTGGACCGCTCCAAGGCGATGCGGAGGGCAAGCTCATACTCTGGATCCACCTCGTCGTCGGAGCGGCTGCCAGAGCTCGACATTGCGCCGGTTTTGATCGGAATCAGTGAGAGGAGAGGAAAGGACGGCGAGAGAGAAGAGTGAGTGAGTTAGGGTTTCCGACCGACGAGGCCGATGGTTTTTTTTTGTGGGACATCCTTGGATCGGTGGTGGGTCGGGCTTGTCAGGCGGACGTGCCCGGGCCACCCCATATCCGCCTCATATTTGGGCTGGATATTGGGGGTGCCGATTCGTCCAAACATTTCAGGCCCGTTTGAGGCGTCCGTCTGGGAACGTGAAAGGATAGTGACCGGGCAGCCCGCCCGAACGTGTGAGGTGGCTTTGAGAGGTCCCGCTGTAAATGCTCATTTGGCGGGAGAATGTAGAGGTGTGACTGTGACCGCGTGGACACGCACGCAAAAGCAGGAGTCTAAGGGGTTGTTTGGTTTAAGACTAAGTTTGCCAAAGCTTGCCACACCTAAGGTTAGGCAAATTTGACCAACTTAGGTCTGTGTTTGGTTCAAGCCACATCTTAGGCAAGCCACACTATGGTCCCACATCACATACACACAACAAGTGTGGCAAGATTCCCTTAGGCTTGCCAACTTGTGACTTCCATTTTAAAGTACTAACCTTAGGCAAGTTTGGCAACATTGTATGGCGAAGTGTGACACTCCTAGACCTAGAACCAAACAGCCCCTAAAACCAAAACACATGGCGCCATGGCGCCGACTGATGGTGAGTGGTGACTGGTCGGGACGCAGGCCCTGCGATGGACGATGGTCGACAGTTCACTGCGTGAGTCGTACCCTGAACGCTGGGACACACACTCGCTGTTTCTGTCAGTCATTCAGTCCCGCGAGACGTGCTGCAGCTGCAAAAAGTCGGTGCCTCGATCGAGTTTTCTGCAGCCGGAGCGCGTAGCTAGAGTCGCTAGCTACCCCGTGTCTCCGTCATGATCGGTCGCCGTAAAGCAGTTCTAGCTCCTTGAGCACAAGGTGACCTATACCTTACAGAAAAAAAAGTATAAGGCGATCTTGCTGAATCTGAGCACTTACCTGGAAACCATGTCAAGTTATCATGGTCTTGGAAATACGGAATCATCGGACATGTGGTACGTATGTGATACAGTACCGTAACAAGTGAGGTTTAGAGGTTTAGACGCCTAGAACTGCGTGGCTTAGAGCAACTCTAACGCGCCGATGCAAATGGACGGTGCTTTTGTCCGCCTTTTGTCCATTTGGATCGGCCACCCATTCGGCGTCTGTCCTTTTTTTGATTTGGGTCAGCAGTGTGCCCAACGTGCCGGCCCATATTATGTCCGTGCACAAATTTGAAAAAGCCCGCGGCCGTGGATCGTGCCAACAGCCGTGCCGTCGCTCAAAGTTCATGTCGGCACCATGACAGCAGTCGACATATAATGCCAACTTCAAAAAACACCACACAGTTCATGCTGGCACACTTGCCAGCGGCCGGCACACATGTCAGCACACAAAAAGGGGTGGGAGTTGAGTTTGACAGTTGAGTTCGACCACGCCATCACGGGCGTAGCCATGACGGCATACAAAAAAGGATGATGCTCGCTGCCATAGATCACTCGTCGTCGAACTTGAGCATGTCGGCATGCATCTTCTCAAACCACGGCCTCTTCCACCCCGGTCATCATGCTAGCGAGAGCCATTTCTTTCGCCTTGGTCTTGGCGTTGGCAACCTCGACCTCTAGCATCTTGGCTTGCTTCTTCGCCTCCACCTCAAGCCTCCTCATTTGGATCTTCATGAAGGCGTTCATTTGCTCTTGTCTCACGGGCGCTTCTCCTCTTTTGAGTCCTTTCTGGTCATCATGCACTCCACGCTTGCGATCAAGGCGATCGACGCCGCATCTCGCTTGTCCTCCTTCTTGGAGTTCGTCTTCCCCAGCAGCCGTGCCTTCTTGCCCTCCCCAACCTCCTCATCGACTTTCTTCCACCCACACGCCATGAGGGCGGCAAATTACGCCTTGAACTTTGCCTCGTCTTTGATGACCCTCCAACAATGCGAGAGATTGAAGGACTTGCCTTCGTACTGCACCTTGAATGCCTTCAAAGCTTGGAATGCCTACAAATGAATTGCATGCAAGCATATTGACAAGTGGATATGGAAACGGACATGCAAGCATGAACGGAATGACACAAAGAGGGGCGTTTGCATGCATACTATGTCTTGCATGCCGATGCCGCTCACAGGGTGTGCCTTGACGCTCGCAAGAGTGGCACAAAACTTGTTGCACTCTTGTTGAATCACCTTTCATCGCATCAAAATGGACACCCGCCCGCGCGTGCTTTGCATTTGGTAGGGCGGAAACTTTTTGCGTTCATGAAACTCGCGATGGACATGAGTCCAAAAGGTTGATGCCTTTTGTTCGGCGCCGGTCTTGGGGTCTTGCGCAATGTCTCTCCAACACTCACAAACGAGCTTGTCCTCTGCCGCTGTGTATCCCTTCGTCCGCCTGCTCTTGCGCTTCGGCTTCACCCCGGCGGCTTGGCTGACGAGCTCGTCCTCGAACAAAGGCTCCCCATAGATGTACAACTCATCCTCTTCCTCGAGGCCGTAGCCGTCCGGAAACTCATGGTCGAGCAGGAAGCCGTCCATGTCCAGGCCGCGTGATCTTGCATGAAGGCGGCTTGCATGCCAGCTTGATCAAAGGTCGACGGCGTGAATGGCCCTCGGCCGTCCTGACTTTGTGTCTCATCGGGATCGTAGCCAGCCGCGGCGCCAACGACCGCCGTACCACCCTCGAAGATGATGTTCTGCATGAAATCGTCGTCGCCGGCTGCCAGCATTCTGTCAAACAGGTTACGGGCGCCGGGGAGCATGTCGGCTGGCATCTCCCGCGTGTGTTTCGCCCCACCGGATGGTGAGCCACCGGCTACCGGTGTGGCGTTGAGGTCGATGGGCGCGGGCGCGGGGGTGGAAGGCGCGACCATGCTCACATCCGGTGAGCATTCCCCGGAGAGGCGGCACGCTTGCGGGTCGAAGTGGAAGCCGGGAATCGGGTGAGTCGCCGATGCGCAGGGCGACTCTGGCAGCACCATCCGAGGAACGCAGACGAGCCGGTGCTGGTTGCCGCCACGGCGGCATTGACAAGCCGTTGCTGACCAGGGTTTAACCCTAGGTACAACAGCGCCTCGTCGTTATCACCGCGACGCGGCCGTTGATGTCCTCCTGCTGCGCGACGGCGGCTATGGAGGTCGCTGCTTCGTCCCTTGCGTCGGCCGCGTGCCTCCGACCCTTTCTCTTCGCTGACTCCCTCGCCCGCTGCTCCCGAGCTTTTTCTTCGTCTTGGGCGCGGCGGCGGTCTTGCGGGGGGGCGTGAGGCTTGCCTTTGCCGGAGGGGGCGGTTGTCATGTCGGACGAGGCGCGGGAGGCGAGGCCGGCGGCGGCATCGAGGTCGTCGTCCATGGCGCGTGGCGGGAGCCCGCGCGGGCGGGAGAGTTTTTGTGGAAAAGTGGAGGGAAATGGTGGAGGCCGCCACCGACTGGCGGCCCAGAAGGAGTAGTTGGTGCGCGTCGCGCGCGTCCGTCTCGTGTTCGCGCCGACGCAAATGAGTCTGAAAAATGAGTCGGGAATGGATCAGCAGGCGAACGAAAAGCGGACACGCGTACATTCGGGGCGGCGCGTTGGGCCGATTTTTCTATCCGCGCCGACCAAAACGAATACGCGCGGACGAAATAGGTCGTCGCGTTGGAGTTGCTCTTAGTTTGCAACACGCTCGTAATGTTTGGATGCATCGTATTTTTAACTTATTACACTTACTAGAACAGTATCAGCTTAAAGTTGCAACACGTGGTAATGGCTGGATGCCTCACATTCCGGCTTCAAATACTACCAGTAGTACAATATACATACTCGTAATCAAGCTGTATTAGTCACCAATCCCTAGTAAAACCAAGATAAGCAGAGGAGGCATGTTCCGCGGCATCGGTTCCCGTAAAGATGTTTGTATATGAACATATGATAATCCTACCAGCAGTACTGTAATGGTAGCTCTGTATAGCTGCAGGGATCGATCGGAAGTCAGAAGAGAAGATTACAAGGCAGTAAAAACAAGACAAATGGCAGGCTAACCCACGGAGCTCTGCAGCGCCATTGGCTTTTCTTAGTTGACCGGTCTGCCTAGCTTCTCCAGACCCGAGGCACTGAGGCAGTGAGTGTCAGCTACTACACATGAACCGAGGTAAATGCATTGTTGGTCCGAATAATGGAATCGTCGGTACGTTCCTAGTGCCTTTCCTTGACAACATGGAGGTGAGGTTAAGCCTTAAGCGGGGGAGGTGCTACCGTCCAAGCCTGGAGACGACGGCATGGAGCTTTTACTTTTGGTTCTTCCGATTGGGGGCTCTCGTCATCAGATCATCCGTGACTTGATCAAGACGAGTTGGTATCACCGTTAACATATTGCATCTGCTCTATACGAGTGTACGTTCACACCACATACGCATGGATCTCTCAAGCAAGTGTGTCATTTCTGACGGTCATTTTTTTCGATAAAGTTCTGACGGTCATTTGCATGGAGCATTCAAATTTGTAGCAGCGGAGTCTTAGATCTCTCTCGCCCGCTCGTCTGGGTCATCATCTTTTATGTATCCTGCAACAATTTGTACGCACGCGGTCGGTTAGTTGGTTTTACTAACCCCGCACACACGATGGATCGGTAATCAACGGTGTGCCTCGATCAGCTGCATGCACCCAGGCCCCTCATCGACCCAGGGGAACCCTAGCCGCCGTCCTCTCGTCCCTCCCCCCGCCTCCACCTCTCCTTGCCGCCGTTCGCATCACCGCGGGGCAAAGCTCGGCCCGCTGGGCGGCGGCGGGGCGTCTCTCCCTCTTGTCCATCGCGGCTGGCGCGGGGCAGCCAGATCGGGCAGGGCGCCGAACTAGCGCAGGGTCGGGCGGCGCGGGCGGGATTTCTTGGTGACGTCGTGCGCGGCGTGGCGGCGGCGGCGGCCTGCTCGCGGAGTGATGACGGCTGCGTGGTGGGCGCGGGCGCTGCCGGGTTCAGATCGGATCCAATCTGGGTCTTGGGCTTGAACGCCGTCAGCCGCCGCGGGGTGGTGGTGGCCGTCGCTGACCACGCCGGATCGTTGGATTCGGGGCCTAGAGATCTCGATGGATTCTTCTCGATCCTCCTTCATGGTGGGTTGAACCCCATGGCTCTTTCATCTCTGCAGGTTCCGGTTCGTGGTCCGTTGCCGGATCGGGAGCCGACAGAGTTTTGGTGGTATAGGACGGGGACCGGAGGAAACTTTGGTCGGCTTGTTCGGTCCGGCATCGGCGGCGTCTCTCGACGTTGTTACCCTCCGTGGAGGCGACACTACTAGGAAAAGGGCTATAGATAGGATTGATTCTAATGGCGCACCGTGGATGCAGTGCGCCACTACTATATACTAATGGCGCTTTTGTTCGTGATACGCCATTAGAGTGGAAGACACTAATGGCGCACGGCGGACAGCGTGCGCCATTAGTATGAATTTCTTTTTTTTCCATTTTCCCATACATACTAATGGCGCATGAGGTAAACAATGCGCCATTACTATATATAACTTCTAATGGCGCACCGGACAGGATGTGCGCCATTACTGTATCCCCCTCCATCTCGATCTCGATCCCCCTCCATCTCGATCTCGATCCCCCTCCATCTCGATCGCACTTTGCACCCTCCCGCTTAGCTCCACCCATCGCAACCTCCCCGCTCCACCGCCGACCACCCGGCCCGCAGCACACACGCACATTTTGAACATATTTTTAATTTTTTTACTATTTTAATAAAAAATATTACATGTTATAATTTAAACAAGTTTGATAAACACAAATAAATATAAAAACAACATTTAAAATGCATAAAAATATTATTGTTATGATTTAAACAAGTTTGAACATATTTAAACACAAGTTTGAACATATTTAAAATGCATATTATCAGATCCCCTCCATCTCGATCTCGATCCCCTCCATCTCGATCGCACCCAGACCTCCCCGCTAGCTCCACCCATCGCAACCTCCCCGCCTCCACCGCCGAGCACTGCCCGCCCCCAGCACCAAGCACATTTTGAACTTATTTTTAATTTTTTTAATATTTTTATAAAAATATTACATCATTATAATTTAAACAAGTTTGATAAACACAAATAAATATAAAAACAGCATTTAAAATGCATAAAAAATATTATTGTTATGATTTAAACAAGTTTGAACATATTTAAACACAAGTTTGAACATATTTAAAATGCATATTACTGTATCCCCCTCCATCTCGATCTCGATCCCCCCATCTTGATCTCGATCCCCTCCATCTCGATCGCACCCGCACCTCCCCCTTAGCTCCACCCATCGCAACCTCCCCGCTCCGCCGAGCTGCCCGCCCCAGCACCAAGCACATTTTGAACATATTTTTAATTTTTTTTGAATATTTTTATAAAAAATATTACCTTTGTTATAATTTAAACAAGTTTGATAAACACAAATAAATATAAAAACAGCATTTAAAATGCATAAAAATATTCTTGTTATGATTTAAACAAGTTTGAACATATTTAAACACAAGTTTGAACATATTTAAAATGCATATTACTGTTTCCCCCTCCATCTCGATCTCGATCCCCCATCTCGATCTCGATCCCCTCCATCTCGATCGCACCAAGACCTCCCCGCTAGCTCCACCCATCGCAACCCTCCCCCGCTCCACCGCCGGAGCACCGGCCCGGCCCCCCGAGCGCAACCCGCACATTTTGAGCATATTTTTATTTTTTTACTATTTTTATAAAAAATATTACACTGTTATAATTTAAACAAGTTTGATAAACACAAATAAATATAAAAAACAGCATTTAAAATGGATAAAAAATATTACTGTTATGATTTAAACAAGTTTGAACATATTTAAACACAAATAAATATAAAAACAGCATTTAAAATGCATAAAAAATTGGGGAGCACAGGAATCGAACCCGTGGACTCTGGTGTGTGTCTTGCGTCTTGACCAATCGGGCTAGTGGGTGTGTTCATTGTAGATAGGGTTAGGTGGTAGATAGGGCTAGTGGGCTAGATTAGAACAAAATTCTAATGGCGCACAGCGTCTTTGGTGCGCCATTAGAGTAATCGACTTATGGCGCATGATATGGTGGTGCGCCATTAGAAAGTTTCCTCCCACACTAAATCCCCAAATATCTCTAATCTCTCCCTGCCCCCGTGTTCGCCGTCCCCCTTCGCCGTCCCCCGAGCCGAAGGCCGCCCTCTCGCGTCCCGCGAGCAGCACGTGCCCCCCTCGCCGCCCGCGCCTTCGCCGTCCCCTCGCCCTGCGGCCCGCCTGCGTCAACCTCCCTCCGGCGCGACAGCTAGGGTTCCTAGCCGCCGCCACTGCTGCTGCCCACATGGCCGCGCCCGGCCGGCCGAACCCTCCTTGCCCGCCTCCACCGCCTCCTCCTCGCCGCGCCACCTCCTCGGCGCATCCTCCTCCTCGACGCGCCACCTCCTCGCGCGCCTCCTTCTCCTCGACGCGCCGCCTCTCGCAGCGCCGCCACCACCCTGCCTCCTTGACACGGCGTCCTCCTCGGCAGCTGCCGTTATCCCACAGGTGATTCCTCACCTCTCCCCCTTCCCTCCTTCCCCCTCGGCGGCTGAATAAAATGTACCACTCCCTCGTGTCGAGAAGTAGGTGATGAAGCTTTTGCTTAGGCATGCTACATTTTCGAGTGTATAGATTGCCATGTTTCCCCCAAAAAGGGTTCGGTGTTCTTGATGTTCTTGCTGATTAGCGAAAATGTTGATGTTCCAATCTTGAGAGAAACTTTATACGCAAATAGACAGGTAGCACCCAAGCTGAACATCATACGCAAAACACTTGCACTCCACTTACACATGGTATTTTTTCGCAAATAGGACACCACACCCACAAGCACATGGGCTAGTATCATTAGCAGTGTCTTCTTTGTAAGTATATATAACAGCGATAACTTGTAACAACAAGTATAAGTAGCTATTACCCAAAGGTCGGCTGGACCAATGGGAATGGACAGAATTAAGTAACCAACTCCGAGGAACTAGAGTAGCATATTCAGTTTTGTATACCAGCAGGTCAATGGCCAGTGATATCTCAATAGATTGCATATCTGATTTCTTGAGCAGTGCTATTAATTACAAACAGAGCAATGTTGAAAATGAAACAAAAGGAATTGGAAAACCGAAAGATAGGCATTACATTGTAAGTAAGCTAAGATAAAAAGTGTTTACTTTAAGTAATTATTTACAACAAGCATTGTGTAGGAAAATGTCATGCAGGCTGTAACTTGAACTTGAAGAACTCCTTAGATAGTTTTTAGTCTCCTTATATAAAACAAGCTGAAGTTTGAAACCTATTTCTCCTAAGGCATACGAAAAATTGCAGATAAGTAGACACCTGAAAATTGCAGCCATGTCAAAGTGTCATTTCATTTGGGAGCAGATAACTCTAAGAAAAGGAAGTGAGTTGAATTGCAAAAAATGGAAGGTGAAATGAAAAGAACATTGCTCTATGTGAAAACTGTTTGTGCAATCTACAAATATGAAAAACTGTATGTGTTGTCATAGGTGTTGTCTTTGTCAAAACTATATGTGCAATCTCCGAACAATTACGCTTATGTGAAAACTGTATGTGCAATCTCCAAATGTATCATCATAATGTAGGTGCTGTGTTGTGTGATTCTTCATTACGAGAACTTCAGCTTTTTCAACCTGCTAGACTATATGTTCATTGGTACTACTTGTGATCTTCTGCTTTGTACTACTTGGGAATTTTGTCAACTTGATTAACTTCCGTTCCGGCCCTTGAGTTTGTCGGAATGTTGATTAATTTCCGTTCCAAGCAAATTCGGGTACTCCATATGTCCTATTTTCAGCAAAGGTCATGCTGAAATTTTCCATGAATTTTAGCATGACTTTGCTAAAATAGGACATATGGGGTACTATGACTAATGCATGTTTTATGATCTGTTGTAAGGGTACTAATTGGTCTCTTCTGCTGCTTATCGAGATGGCGGAAGCAGCCACCGCCGATCTGCGACACATGATCTGAGTTGGATGCTTCGAGTTCTTCACTATCATACTTGAGGCTTGATTGGATCCATGACGCTGGTATATAAAAGCGAGAGATCTCCCTTCACCCATCTCATTATGATATCATTGTTTGCTACATCACTCATTTTCCCAAACTGCAGAGGCTGCACGATGAGGTTTATGAACATCTTGATGGGTGAAGATCCGCCAAATAATGTGAAGCTGCGACAGGCGGCAGCGGGTTTCACAGCGATGGGATGTGCAGTTGGCGATCAAGAAGGGCCACATGTACTTGTCTCGTGGGTGGGAGAACTTCTACCGTGCCTCACGACTGCAGCTGGGGTACTTCCTTGTCTTCAGTGCGGCAGCAGCGCCAACATGCTCATCGTGAAGGTGTACAACAAGACTATGTGTCGCATGCGATCTGTTGCCGATGATGATGCGAGTGCGTTCGCCTCTTCTTATTCCTCTACATTTGGCTTTGTCTCACATCGATTGTTAACGGTCATTGTTGCATTTTGGACGGTAGGAGCAGAAGAATGACATCAGCTCTGACCAAAGCAAAGCGGCGACTATGGTCATGTGGAAGCAAGGCGATTATGGCATGCGAAGCAAAGAAGCGATTCGCACCAAAGCATAGACAACAAGAAGGATGATCCGGATGGAGTGCGGGAGAAGAGGAGCAGAGTGAGGATGAGGAGCTACATCATGACGATGGGCATCGGTGAGGATGACCTAAGCTGGTGGTGGGTGACCAAGGGCAAGAGATGGTGGTGGTGACCATGGGCAAGAGATGGAGATGGTGAGGATGACCTAGCGATGGTCGTGCTGAAGGTGGCCTCGCGATGGTGGTGGTGCGACAATGACCACGCACCGGTGGTGGCGCGGCGATCCCACGGTGGGCGACATGACCACGCCAATTGTGGTAGAAGACAACATCCCACTACCTCCATTGCCTCCACCGCCTCGCCGCTCTAGGCGATCGAGAGATGAAGGAGAAGAAGGAGAAGAACTGCCTACTTTGTCAGGTATGTCAGATCTCCTATAGGTTAGCTATCCAAAATGATATATATATATACTTAGTTACCTATGTTATCTCTAATATGCTTAGTTTCCTATAGGTTAGCTTCATTTTACCTAAGTTGGCTCTAATATACTAACTTAGAGCTTATATGCTTAGTTTCCTATAGGTTAGCTCCAAAATAACTTATGTTAGCACAAAATGATCAAGTTTACATAATAAGCTTATAGTCTTTTTCTTAATCTTCTTTTTTTCCAAAATGACATAGGTTAGCTTCATTTTACCTAAGTTGGCTCTAATATACTAACTTAGACCTTATATGCTTAGTTTCCTATAGGTTAGCTCCAAAATAACTTATGTTAGCACAAAATGATCAAGTTTACATAATAAGCTTATAGTCTTCTTCTTATTCTTTTCTTTTCCAAAACTCTTCTTATTCTTCTTCTAGTGTTCTTCCTCTTCTAGTATTCTTCTAGTCTTCTTCTTTTCTTCTTCTAACTTCTTGTTTATCATTTTGCAGATTTGATTTAATTGGCGGAAGCTTGCGTGGATGGGATGCTTCTTTTCCATTTGTGTTTTTATTTTGTATCAATGTGAAACTTTTGTGAATTGATGGATAACGGTGTTGGATGAACAATGTGAAACTTTTGTAACGAGCGGAACTATGTGTTGGCTATGTATGTATATATGATGAAACTTGTGTGTTGGATATGATTGCTATATGGATGCTTGTTGTATATATATATGTGTTGAATATCTCATATGTGAAATAGTGACCTGAGATTAAGAAGAAAAGAATTAAAAAAGTTGTTACTAATGGCGCACTACAATGTGCTGCGCTGTAAGTATAGCAGATTATAGTGGCGCACCGTGAGCAGTACTAATGGCGCACTTCACATGCGCCATTAGAATACCTGATTCTAATGGCGCGATTGGTGGTGCGCCATTAGAAAAAAATTCTAATGGCGTGATGCCAGTGGCGCACCTGCCATGCGCCATTAGAAGGCAAAACCAGTGCGCCACTAGCATGCCTTTTCCTAGTAGTGCGATGTCGAGGTCTCTCTATCGATCTCCGAAGCCCTCTCGGACGAAAGTCCAAAATTCAGTCTGGATTGGGTGGCAGCGGCGTACCCTCCATGGAGGCGCCGTCTTGGGAGGTTCTGCTGTTCGGCGGAGAGATGCCATGGGTGATGGACTCCGGTAGCTCCAGCAGCAGTGACAGTGTGGAGGTTGCCAGGAGGTGCGGCGTTGTTTCTACCGCGTCGTTGACGACGAGTATTGGCGGCATGGTGCAGCTGGATATCGACGCCAGATGCGGCTGGATGGACGAGCGCAGGGCGGTGGCGCTGTCTGGCATCAATGGTGGCGTCGATAGTTGACCTGGCAAAGTCTTTGCGTCGGTACCTGCTCTGAAGATGGTTAGGTGGATGACGGCCGCGGTAGCCTCGGTGAGTGCCGCATTCCCCGTAAGTGGCTGGGATGGGGCAACCGGCATTAGATGTTAGGTTTTTGTGCGATGTATGTTTGATATTAGACTCGGATATTCGGCACCCCTGCATCGAGGGAATAGGAGTAGCGACAGGTGTCGCCAAGATGGTGCCTTCAGGCTTACTGATGTAATGATTTGTAAGGTCCCTGAGAATAATTAATAGAATAGCTGCATGCATCGCTCAGATGCAGAGGCCGGGGATAATCCTCCTTTTCTAAAAAAACTGCATGCAGCATTGTATACAAGAATCAAGATGCACGGAACTAAGTATCTGTGTGCCATACGAACTGCCATATTGTGATATTTGACAACTGATCCATCGATCGGAGACTAGGGGGCCGTTCGGAATCCCATCAGCTCCGGAGAGCTGCAGAGCCAATAAACTGACACTCCGCAAATTTCAACTATAACTCCACCGGCTCAGGAAGTGGAGCTGTGGAGCGGAGTACCTCCGAACAGGGCCTAGATACTACCTCCGAGCCTCCGATCTAGGAGCTCAACGCTCTCGCACATCGTTGTATGATCTGTGATACTCATCAACAGTTTAGCTCGGAAGGTAAAAACTACTCGCTTTGTTTTATAATATAAGACGTTTTTTGACATAGATAGAGTAATACTATTCAACATCTATATATTGCACCACACACTCAACATAAAACAAATATGAAAAATCTTACTCTCGAATAGCCTTTCACCTCCCCCTCCCCCCTTATTGATAAAGCAACGACCAAATCCAAGCGGCAAGTTATTTAAGCACAAGGACAAGTAAAATTTAGGTGTAATGGGCTAAAAACACAAACATGCCGAAAAGCAAAATTACAAAGTTATACAATACGCCTCGGGGAGAGGTGTCAGTTGCTAGGGGGTGCAGAAAGTTGACATCTGAAGACCAGCCGGCATGCCACCTAGCAGGTACTTGTCCCATTGCCTACAGAGTTGGTGCCACTATTGGCACTACAAGCATTCCATGGGGCCAAGATTTCTAAGGACTTCGGCCATATTTAAACTTAAACTTCGGCCATATTTAAACTTAAGCTGCGGTTGTTTGGTTTGTGACTAATTTTGCCAAAGATTGCCACACCTAAAGTTAGGCAAGTTTGACCGATTTAGGTGAGTGTTTGGTTCAAGCCACACCTTAGGCAAGCCATACTAGGGTCCCACATGGCATACACACAAAAAGTGTGGCAAGATTCTCTTGGACTTGCCAACTTGTGGCTCTCATTTAGATGAACTAACCTTAGTCCAGATCTGCTCGTTCCGGTCACCCACGTCGACGTGCATCGGTCAGCTGCATGAAGCATTAGACACGGGGAATATGCGTGTGCACGGATCAAGATGCATGCATGCATGATTCAAATTTGTAGAAGCGGGAGTCCTAGATCTCTCTCGCCGTCGTCCGGGTCGTCATCTTTTTATGTATCCTGCAACAAATTGCACGCTGGCGGTCGGTTTACTAACCCCACACACCGTGATCGAACGGTGTGCCTCGATCAGCTGCATTCAGCATTAGACACAGGGAATATGTGTATACAGGAATCAAGATGCACGCAACTAAGTATCTATGTGCCATATGGACCTGCATATTGTGATATTTGACGATCCATCAATTGAAGACTAGCTACTACCCCAGGGTCCTGAGTCTCCGATCGAGGAGCCCAACGCATTCACACGTCGTATGATCCCTGACTTGAGCAAAGCTACTAATCAACATTCTAGCCCGGAAGATAAAAAGTAGCACTAATCAACATGTATATATTGCACCACACACCAAGGTAAGCAAACATAGAAAATCTTACTCTCAAAATAGTTTATCGCTCCGTTTTATAGATAAACCAGCTACTAAGTTCTAACAACAAGTTATTTAAGCACGAGGACAAATAAAAATTAAGTCTAATGAACCAAAAACACAAACATATCAAAAAAGTGTAACAACAACGCCTTCGAGAAGAGATGTCAGCTGCTAGGGGGTGCAGAAAGCCGACGTCTGAAGACCAGGCAGCATGCCACCTTGCCAGTCCTTGAGCCACTGCCTACAGAGCGGGTGCCGCTGCAAGTGTGCCATTGGAGCCAATAGATTTCTACCGACTTGGCCACATTTGAACTTAAGCAGCGGGAGATATAGCATAGCTACTACAAGTAATTAACTAAGCCAATTTCAGATCTGCCCGGTCCGGTCATTGCGGGTCATCATCTTTTATTTCTCTGCATTGCAACCGGCGGTCTACCCACGTCGACGTGCATCGATCGGCTGCACGAAGCATTAGACACGGGGAATATGTGTGTGCAGGGATCAAGATGCATGCAATTGTATATATGTCTGCTACACGAAGAGTGGTATTACTATATTTCGTCTACTAGCTTAGGTCGTGCCGATCGACCGAAGACCAGCTCTAGCCTCTAGCAAAGACCCAGAAATCTGCGAGGAGCCCCGTCCCATGCACCCCGCATCGATCGGTGTCCGTGCCGACGAGGCGCTGCCGGTCGACCGGCCATGAATGAGCGTCCAGAACATCCGCCACAGGCTCTGCGACGGCGCAATCCGCGCCGGGACACCGCCCCCGGCCCCCATGCATGTATCCATGCACGGGCATACGTGAAGCGTATCTTCTCATATTCTAGTAGTACTAGCTAGCGTTCTTGGTTCCTGGGGTCTACCGGTGAACTAGTCGCGTTTCGGTCTCGTTTCTCCTTGGCTTCTAGCGTGGTTAGTCGTTGGATGTCGGCCGGATTATGCGTGCGTATAGTCGACGGCGGTGCTAGTAGCAAGTAGCTAGTCATGGCACAAGCAAGGCGCTCTCCCGAGTCCAAAGTCCCGATGGAGCAGCGAGGACGAAGCGCGTTTCCATTTCCTCGTGGACAACTGTGACGCGCCCTTTTTGGTTTTTGTCATGCAGCGGCTGGAGCTGGGCTAGCGGTCGCGCAGGATTTTGGCGAGAAGCACGTACTCCCTCCGTTCGGAATTACTCGTCTAAAAAACCAATGTATCTAGATGTATTTTAGTTGTAGATACATTTATTTTTGTGACAAGTAATTCCGAACGGAGGGAGTAGTACGTAGTACGCGCGACCACCGACGAGATGGGTGCTGCAAGGGTGACGGGCCCCGGGACGCGTACCGGCGATGCACATGTTAAAAAGAAAACTGATTGAAACGAACAACTATCTGATTTCATTGATGATTGGCTTTATATACATGTTGGAGAGGCACCTTGTAGAGGCGTCTCTTACATAGAGAGACAGATGCGTTGCTTCCACGCAGGGACGCGTCTGTTGGCATTGGACACAAACAACGGGTGGGTATTTTTGCTTAATAACTAAGCAATTACCGGCTAGATTAACCCAAACCTATTTCTAACACCCCCTTGTACAATGCTTCTTCTTGAACAATCCATCGTAAAAATCTTCTTGTATATTCACCATTCATCTTGAGAAATCCTTTGTATAATCTTTAAAGTCTTCTCCAAAAACCCTGTGGGAAAAATGTGAGAAGAATAGTGTACATCTGTTGCTAAAACTCCTTTAAACCCAGTGAACAACATATAATGAATATTGTCTCCTGATAACTCATATGAGAAAAACCTTTGAAGAAGGAGAAAACTCATTGATGAGTTTAGAGAACAATTAATATGTCTTGAGTACTTCCTTTAAAAAACCCGGTAGGGAAAATAGAAAGTATGACATATGATCTTTGAGAAGATATTGCCTCATTAAAAACCATTATGAGAAACTATGAGAGAAAACTCATAAGGGAAAAGAGTGCGGCATGATATGCCATTGAAAACTCCTTTAAAACCCAGTGGAAAAAATATAAGGAGAAAATAATATGGCATATATGGACACTTGTGTTATTTTGTCTCGTTAAAAACCTTTTATGAGAAACCATTAGGGAAAACTCATGAAGGGAAAAAGAGTATAATATATGCAATCTGATGATTGTTAGCAGGTTATAGTGTGGGAGATTACTCCCCCTGAACTTTGCAAACTTGATGGGTGTGTCATACAAATTCCATCGACATTATCATGACATTGTGAATAATCTGTTGGAGTTTCACAGTATTTTGTCTGCAAATTGTTTCCTCACTTTTTATAATGTGCGAGGATAAGTAATTTTCAAGCAATATGCTTTATGACATTGTTCTTCATATAACCTGTAGGTATTGAGTAACACAAGTCGTAGTATCTTGATAAATCAAGTTATGTGATTCTGATGAATCTCAACCACATGACTTTGAGTGTGGTTAATCATTCTGCCGAGCCATGCATATTTTGCAATGTTGTTAGATAAAACAATTATGTCAGAATGATAAGTGAAAGTAGAGAGTAAAGTCTATTTAGATGATTTCCGTAAGAAGGCTATTCTGGTAAATGGAATCAAATAAGTAGCCAATATTATGTCTTGTATAGACATCGATGATGAGGTCATCGGTATACACTAAGTGATTTAAGGAATTCAAATTTGGGATTCCTTTGTTAACCACATAAATAATCATCATTATTTGAGTTGTCCCTTTAAAGAAGGAACTCATTTAGTCAGTAGTACCATATAATTTCTGACTATTTCAAGTCATGTAGTGACTTCTGAAGATTTACACAAAATATGTTGCGATTTGTTTTTTGGATTCGGAATTATAAGCCCTTCAGGGACTTCCATATGGATATCTGAAATGAATGATTCATATGAGTATGTAGTCACTGCATCCATTAACTGCATGGATAATAATATTTATACTGCCAATAGTATTTAGAATCGAAACATAATTCCACTCATACCAGGAGGGTATGTTACATCATAATTGATGTCGGGTCTCTCCGTGAACCCTTCTGCTACAAGCCTCGCTTTCTCACCACCTCATTGATTTTGTTTATGAATGAGAAGTCACTTGTATTCCATGGAGGAAATACTTATAAGGAGTATGTATTACTACGGTAAATACAACTCTTTTGTTGAGCGAGTGTTTTTCTTCCTTAACTTGCTCCTTTTTATGTGAACCAATTTGAGTGCAAGAGGCACTCTACCATGGATTTTGGTTCAGGGCCCAAAAGGTTTTAGCAATTTTGGAAGGAATATATGTCGACAAATGTAGTCTTTTGTTATGTGATTCTCGTGGAATCGATGAAATTTGTGGAAATGTATTTATACCCTTTTTAGCTCCTTGTGATTTCCTATAACAATGGAGTCAAGGTGTTTCGATGTCCCAGAACTAAAGATAGTGTGCACATCAATGCTGGGCTTTGGATGATGAGAATCCTATGAGGTGTCTTTCAACTTGATGTTGAATTGCATTTACCGATTGAGGATCTAATTTCTCCTGTTTCCGCGGAAGCATGTGAGAAATTATATCTCATATAGTCAGATTTCTCCCCCTCTTGCTCTCATTTGGGGAGAACAGTGGTTTTTTAGGTACCTCCACTTTCTCTGATATTTTACTGCAGGAATTAAAATTTAGTGACACCTTTGTCATCAGTAAATGTATGTGGTAGATTTGCAATGTGTTGCAAATATATGATTCTCTGAACTTCTAGTTCAGATTCTTAAGTACGTGGACCTAAGGACTGAATCTTAATGGCTTATTTCTTGGCATTCTTTGTGGTACTAATCTCCCCCTAATGCCAGAAAATGTCCTTATTGCAGATGCATCAATGTACGGGCTGATAATAACTCCCCTGTTTGGGGATCAATTTATTTATGATAGAAGGATAAATAGTTATTCCTCACATAGATCCCAAAAATTCTATGAGGGCCCGTTGATGTACGCTGGAGTGGTGATGTCGGGTATGTAACCGAATTATCGCAGATGGGAAATACTTTCTGGTTCCCACGTACTTACTACAAGGGGAAAGTGGTATGAGATGCAGTTAGTATGATTTAGATCATACTCACGGTGTGTAAGGCCGTATGTGTCCAGCAAGAGGCTAGTAAATTACAATTCTGCAAGAGTGTTTATGTAATCAATATCAATATCTTTGATAAGATTTCTAACTAAACAATTCTAGGTATGTACATAAAGTACTAACATTTCTGTTGAAATGAGTTTAATGATGTTGTCCATATCCTGTCTGTAGGATAAGGTTCTCTTACTTTGATAAGATAAGAAATTAATTTAATAAGATCATGCATGGTAGTGTGTGATAAGAGACACACTTGAAATCATTATAAAATATATGTTTCTATGAGTACCATGAACTATCTTGATAAAACCCATATAATGGTTCACTCCACATGTATCTTCTTAATGTGTTCTAGGAAGAATGAGTGGCTCATTTGGAATTTCAAGGTGAGAGGGCCTTAAAACTTATTTCCCCTATGGCACATGTAGTGCATATAAAATCTGAGGATTCGGGGAATTTTATAACTTGGTAAATTATGACCAACAGAATTGTCAAAAAATTTCTAATCATCCCCAAACTAGGATGGATAAGGCTATCAAGCCAAATACTTATTTATAAAGATTTAGAAAATTATTGTGTACGCAACAATAGTTAGTATGAATTGATTCATACATTCAAAATTTATCAAATATCATGTCCAAAAAATAGAATTTTGGACATTGCACTACATGTAGTAGTACAAGTTTAGGCTAAAGATATTTTGGGAATAATTTGAAGATTACATGAGGTCTCCAATATTACTGAAATTTCTATTATGCAAACATATCATCGGTGCAAAGGAGTTCACCATCATTTTATTGCACTATGTTTTTGGTTCTTCTTCTGATGAAGATCTGAGAACAATCATTTACCAAAATATTTTCTCGTAGGTTTACAATTTTTCAAATTTATCCCAATGAACTTCTTTGCCTTTTTTAAACAAATTTGTGGTGTGGTTTGAGCACATGTTTGAGGGTTTGGTAATTATAGGTACGATATTTGTATAACCACACATTTGACAAACTTGAGAGTTGTCTTTGTGATCATTTGAAAACGATTTATTCCCATTAAGAGGCAATTCTGTCGTTTGTTGTCTTTTAGCCTCCACTTTACTTTGAAGTCCTCATGGTTACTGACTTGCATAGTATTGAGTACCAGCAAGATTTTTAAATGATGGTATCACACCTGTGGGGTGAGTCTGATGATTTTAAGAAATTCCATGTTTCTTCATCATGGAAAACGGTAGTACCATCATAAGAGGATGTAAAGTGTGTTAAGGGATTTTCAACCAGATCTACATGTTTAAAATATTTGATCAGTGGATCTCAACTTGAAGCTAATTAAAGTGACAGAATTGTGAGCCATGATAGACTTGAGGTCTTAAAAACAATGGGGGTGATCATTTGCGACATGCTTATGAAATCATGTTCCTCTCAGGGAAATATTCAGGTGAATAAATATTCATCCATTGTGTACTTAGTTTAAGAACTAAGTGAAGTTGGTGACATATAAAATGAAATGTGTACATACTTAGCTATTAAGAGAATAGCAATGTCATTTTCTGAATGTGGGGTTAGGGTGGCAATAAGGCCACAAATGGACAATGACTGAGGTCCATGACCCATCTTAAAATAGTTACTCCCACCTAATGTAATGTGCATTTGAAAATGTCAGCCATGTGTTACATGAAATGCTCATGCCCTATTTAACTTACTTCTTAGAGTAAACGATATATATGGATGAAGTGATTTGTTTGAGAACAGTCATGGCCAAGGTGATCCTTGGTGAGCCTGGGTGCATCATTCAATACAACACATGTAATGAAATCTCTGCTAATGTTTTGGAGTTCATTCTTAAGGGAATGTGTGACTTGAGAGTCATTGCCAAAACGTATAGACTTTACATGTTTAACATTGGTTAGTCACCATGAAAATATAACCATAATGTGATGTGTACCTTGCAAAAATGTTGAGACACTCAACCATTGCTATAAATTATGATATCCATCTTGATGGATGGGCGACACTATAATTAGAAATAGTGACATAGGCTCCAGTGTTATGTATTTTACCGATGTAATGGAAGGTAATCATCGGGGTATGCAAATATTTGCATTATTTTCTATGGCACATTCAAGCAAAGCGAGGCTTGAATTAGCACAAGAATACCAATTCAGCATATAGTGACTGCGCATGAATAATATTTACTATGAGAGTAAATCATTTTAGTGAACAACAACAAATGCTTCAGAGGAGCAAATTTTATATATGTAGCTGATGCTATCGGGCCACAAATGATATAGATAACACTTTGAAGGTAATAACCGGATGCGGTGTAGATCTCACAGTAATAGGATGCATAATCTGACATTCGTCAGTAGATGCTCATGATTTCTATTACCTTGTGTTTACTATAATATTAATTTGGAAGAGCACATGAAGGTAGTCATCTTGTTAAAATGACAAGATGTAGGACTCACAGTAGTGGTGGATAATCTGCAAATGATGCAGTAGATACCACCAATACCTTGTGATTCGCAAATAAAATTTAGGCTAATCATATTAAGTATGACACATTATAATTCTTGTTTGCAAGAAAATTAATTTCTAATGCAAAATCATAGTTGTTGTACCAAAATTGCATATTATGGATAGTGTTGACAAGAATATGCAGTAATTTCATAGAAATTATGAAGTGTAAGCAGGCTTTTGGAACACTGCCAAGTTCTATTAAGCCGGGGACTAAGATGTAAGTTACATGGTCTTAAATGCCAGATGTGAATAAAACGGAGTGCTAGCATGTTAAGTCCTCTAAGCCAGAGGGCTTATATGCCTTTAACAGATAGTCTGATGACTAATCTATGATGTACTTCGAGCCCGAGGGCCCAATAGAGAAATACAGAGGATAGTTTGCATATATATATAAAAAAATGAGGGAACCAAAGTGCAAATTGACTGAAAGGATAAGGTTCCTATCGTCATCCTCTGTCTGAACGAAACTATCGATTCGTTCGTCACAACCCATCGCGGGCCGCCGGAATAGTGATGCCTTGCCATGCGCGGGCGTCGCTTCGAGAGGAGGGCGAGGCCGTGCCGGTCTGCCGTCCGCAGGACGGCGCTTCTACGCCGAGGCTGGACGGAGCCGCCGCTCCAATCGCCAGCCGTTGGTCGCGCCTGAGGACGCGTCGCTGGCTGCCGCGGTCGCGCGTGGAGACGCCGAGGCCAAACGGCCGGAAGCGGAGACGTGCTGGCCGTGGTCGCCGGAGCCGCCTGTGCCGTGGGCGTCGACTCCGCGGGCTGTTACACCGATGGGCGCGCCCTTTGTGCGGGAAGTGCGAGGTCGCGGACGCAGTCATTCCCGCGTTCGCTGTGCTACGAGTTGCCTCCACAAGGAGCAGCCGCGCCGCGGACGCGGACAGCCTCCGCCACGGACCGAAGCGCCCTGGGGGTAGTGGCGCCGCCAAGCGTCAGAGGACGCTGCGCGTGCCGGCTGTGGGCCGTCGTCACCAACACCACGGAACGAAGCTCCGACGGGTGCTGGTTGCGCGCGCGCCGGGGTGAGCAGTCGCCCTTGCTGGATCTCCGCGCTGCAGGAGGAGTCTCGCCGGAGTGGCCGTGGCCGCGTCGGCGCGAAAGGCCTCCGTCGGGATCAGCCGGGCGCCGCGTCCTGCTTTTCTTCTTCTCCCTGTTTCTCTTGGCCTGATGCTCTCGATAGAGAGTTAGAGACAAAGTGCGTGATAACGTGTTAAAAAGAAAACTGATTGAAACGAACAACTATCTGATTTCATTGATGATTGGCTTTATATACATGTTGGAGAGGCACCTTGTAGAGGCGTCTCTTACATAGAGAGACAGATGCGTTGCTTCCACGCAGGGACGCGTCTGTTGGTATTGGACACAAACAACGTGTGGGTATTTTTGCTTAATAACTACTCCCTCCGTTCCAAAATAGATGACACAACTTTGTACTAATTTAGTACAAAGTTGGGTCATCTATTTTGGAACGGAGGGAGTAAGCAATTACCGGCTAGATTAAGCCAAACCTATTTCTAACAGCACACACATGCGCTGGCCGAATAAAGACACGAGGGAGACACGCAGGGACACCGATCAGGCCACCACGGCTCGACGGGCGCGTCGTGCGTGACACCTTTAATTGCATCCGTATCTCTTCGAATTGTGTCAACTCCATCGTTTTTTGACTTTACGGTAGAATTTTGCACATGGTCAAGGTGGCGCAGGAGGCGTTGGAACACGCGCCACAATTTCCGTTCAGTTGTGGCTTCTATCCTGGTAGAAATAAGAGAGGTTAGTAATAACTTTTCATCTTTTGTTATTCAACAAATAAACAGGTTAGCAAATCTTCCTACGCATCTTTATGCAAAACATGCCTGCATGTTGAATATGACCAAGAAACCCCTAGCTTCCTTGTGACCGTCTTCTCGCTGATTGTCCTATAAAAGCTTTTGTCTAAATAAAGCTCTCTGATTTGCCTGTAAAAAGAAAATCAAGAAGATCTTCCAGCACACTATCCGTTCATGTGGCGGGTTCGATTAGAGCGAACACTTGAAGGAACCCCCAACCCCAAGGCGATTCCTACTAGGAATCGCCTACAACTGGTGGCTATCGGGAAGGCCCAACACCGTAGGATGCTTCTCTGAAGCAGAACTTCCGTATGAGGGTTGCGTATTTATGGCCGGTCCATGATTTCCATGCTCTTGGTATGGTTGCTTTATGGAGCACCCATGGTAAGCTAGCCTGCCACATATGCTTGACTGATTCCAATGCATTTCAGCTCCAACATGGATAGAAGTCTTGTTGGTTTGATTGCCATAGACGCTACCTACCTATAGATCATGAATTCAAATACCAAGCCAATGCATTTAGAAAGAACACAATTGTGCTTGAGAGGCCACCAAGGCGTCTAACGGGAGAGGAGTTGTGTGCTCACATGTACAACAATGTAGCTGATACAAAAACTATGGCAAGTTGCACAATTGGACCGACATAAACTGCTTTTCCCAGCTTGAGTCCTTCCCTAAGTTAAAGCTCCCACACAACATTGACGTGATGCACAATGAAAAAATGTGGCTGAAGCTATGTGGAACACATGTTTGGATATACCTGGCAAAACCAAAGATAATGTGAAGGCAGGGCAAGATTTAACTAACATTTAGGAACAATGGAAAGTGGTTTAAGCCAATGGAACCATTTTGTATTGGTAAGGACGACACTATAATTATTCTCAAATGGTTCTGAGAACTAAAGTTTCCTGATGGATATTTTTCTGATAAAGGACATTTCATTCAGTTGATATATCGAGGTGATACAAACACATCGAAAGAATGCCCGGCCTCTGCATAGCTCGATGCACACAGCCAATAAGTCCAACCATCCCAAAAATAAAAATTGTTTTACAGCTCAAAAATTAATGAATCTGTCCAGCCTATGATGTGGCAGATCCTAAGAGGAGATCACACCGCCATCCATGGGGGTAGAAAACCTTCCTGGCCGTACGCTCCAGCCGCATAGACGCCATCATAAATAGGTCCCTATCCTCCGGCCTCTGCAGGATAGACCAAGTATGGAGCCATCAAGTACATACATGAATAACCTGCATAGAAGATGAAACATATTTTTATTAAAAACCACATCATTCCTGGTAAGCCACAATGCCCAGCATAATGCAGCCGCCCCCACAAGTATATGTGTAGAAAATTGTTTATCAATACCTCTCAACCAGTTGCCGAACATGTTACATGCACTATGTGGGGGGTATAAATTTGAAGCTACTTGAACTATTGCCCAACCCGCTTGATCGAACTTACACTCAAAAAATAAGTGTTTAATAGACTCGTCATGTTGGCAAAAGACACATGTCTTGGTGCCTTCACTAGTAGAAAAAGGGCCATTCGAACCGGTTCGTGAGGTCCATTTGTCCCGGTTCCCGAACCGAGACTAAAGGATCGCAACTAAAACCCTCTACCTTTAGTCCCGGTTCGATCGGGAACCGGGACAGATAGGGCTCCACGTGGCCGGAGCAGCTTGCCTAGGCAGGGGGACTTTTTGTCGTGGTTGGTGCCACCAACCGGGACCAAAAGGCTTCCACGTGTCAGCAGCTCAGGGGCTGGGTTTTTTTCTGAAGGGGGGGGGGGGTTTGGGGTTTTGTAGGATTAATTTAGGGGTTTCATATATTGTGTTAGCTAGCTAATAGAGAGGAGTGTCCTCTCTTATCTTCGTGCTTGGTCGACGCTACGTATAGAGAGGACTCAATACGCTAGCTAGCTAGTAAGCAAATGAAGGAAACTATTAAGTACAGAAGATCGTCATGAACATATATACACAGAGAGAAGTGATCGACCTCTCCTTCTGTGATAGATTGGTCGAACAACAAGTTTTCGTATATCTATCCGACGCTACTGGCTACATATATTATATACAATATAAGATCTCTTACGTCCCCTAACATCTGAACTCAACTTCCACATGGTATTCTCCGTGTTTGTCGATGACGTGGTCAAGAAAGAATCCCGCCAAATCCTCTTGAATTGCTCGTATGCGATCTTGTGGTAGGAGTTCATCCCGCGTCTGCCACATCTAATTTCAAGAAGGGGGTCAATACATATATATGAATGAAACTGAACACAAATGATGGCAATACAATAAAATACTGAATATTATTGCTTACGCACTTCATATTGTTGTTTAGAGTAGCCCCGCTCACAGGTGGTGTGGTGGATGAACTCACAAATGTAGTATCCACATAAATCATTCCCGAGTTCCTGCCACAAACACTTTACAAGAAATAGAGGTCAATCAAACTGATAAGCAAGCATGCTAAATGTATTGATGAAACTAGCTAGAATCAATGGGAGATGCGCGGAACTAGCTAGTAGCTATTACTTACCTTCGGGTGGTCAAATCACAGTTGCGCCGGCAGTCCCGGAGCTTGTGCGGTGACATTTTTCCAAACGCTACCAGAGAAAGAAAACAATTACTTGATATCAGGAAATGAACAAAGTTGCCGATATGGTGCGATAATGATCGATTGAACTTACTTCTCGAGCATTTTAGTCATGGTCGCATACTCCTCCGGATTTTTTCGTTTGGATTCTATGACGGTTACTAGTCCCTGCTCAAGCTTAATCTCTAGCAGAATAAAGTGGAACCTGCGCATGCATGCATAACTCATCAATTACATTACTATAACCTCGAGTAATAAGGGAAATCGAATATGCACAAGACAGTAACACTCACTTGTATCCGTAAGGAAAGAGTATTGTAGCTTTGTTTTTATTTCGAAGTAACGATGCGAGCACTTGGCCTCGGTTTGTCTGGCACCATGTTTAACACTCCATTCATCCATGAGATTTGTGTTAATGAACCCAATATCACCTACTTGTCTTTTCTTCAATTCGGCGATCGTCAATCTGCATAATATAGTGAGGATAATTATATATACATGCAATGAAAGAGCTGAGCTATATATAGAGACTTAACTAATTACAGAGAAGTAGTACTTACAGATAGTAGCAAGTGATGATTGTTTTATCGAGGGCCTTTTGATTGAAAAACTGGAAGAACTCCTCATATGGAACTAACAACAGATCAATTCCAACAAGGTCGTGCTCCTCTTTAACCGATAGCGACAAAGTATTTTTCCCAGACTTCCTGATGTCCAGGTACCAATCATGGAATCTTCGCATCATCGTTGTTAGGGAAGTAACAGGTCTGACGAGAGGCTTCCCGTGCTCGAATCTTAATGTGTCCACCTCCATTGTTCCAAAAATTATTGCATCATCGTCGGCCATGTAGTCTCCAGGATTGGTACCGGGCAGCACCCCCGGAATATTAGCGACGATATCGCGAGACACATTGAGCGGGGGGCTGGATTGCTTCGCTTGTTCGCCGAGCTAGGGAATTTGTTTCCCTTTTCTTCGTTCTGCTTCTGGCTGTACTGCCTCCCGTTCTAGAGGCTTGAGAAACGATGGACCGAATCTGTATTGCCTCCCGCCTCTGGCTATACTGCTAGATGCCGAAGCAGCCGGAGCGGCTGCGGTTGTCTTCTTTCATTGGTTAAGAAGCGGAGCAACCGAAGGCGGACTGCTACGACGCGCCAGAGCAGCCGGAGCGGCGGCGTCTGTGTTCCACCGTCGCTTACGAGGCGGCGAAGGAGGAGGCGGGCTTCTCGGACGGGCCGGAGCAAGCGGAGAAGGAGGCAGAGTACTGTCGCCCTCACGCGCCGGAGCAGGAGGCGGAGTGCCCTGATCACTCACCGGAGGAGGAGGAGGAGGCGGAGGAGGCGGAGTGCCTAGCTGACTAGCAGGAGCCGTGAAGTTCAGAAGCTTGATGTGCTCCTTCCGCCATAGACACGGAGTATGCATAGCAAGACCCACCTGAGTCTCCCCATCACCTGTAGGGTGGTCATGCTGGAGCTCCTCAAATCCTCCGTTATTTCGTCCACCATCACAACAACATAGCCTTGTGGAATCAGACGACAGTGAAAAGTTGCTCCGGATGAAGGAGGGAACACAGAGCCGACAACCGCCTTGACTTTGAGCTGATCCCATTGCGTCATAAGGTGGCACTGGTGTGAATCCGTGATAAAATCCATGGGGTAGCTAGGATCCATCAAGTCAGGCTGCTGAACGAGCTCGGTGGAAGCCATGCTGCTTCTCCGCTAAGATGGCGGGGTAGCTTCTGGGGTAGCATCTTGGGCAGGATCTCGCAGCTGCTGGTTCTCAGCATCTCGCTCCTCTAGCTTTCTTACCCTTGCCTTAAGCTCCTGCAGTTCGCTCTGCTCCACTTTCCTCCTCCTCTCTTGGGTTTTGTAACCGCCTGCGTCGAGAAACCCAACCTTCCACGCAACAGAGCCTGGCGTGCCTCGTGTTCGTCCAGGGTGCTCAGGATTCCCGAGGGCCCTTGTGAGCTTGTCGTTCTCGCTGTCGGGAACGAATTTCCCTTCCCGCACTTCGTTGATTGCTTTCCGAAGCTTCGTGACGGGTGTTGCACGTTGCTCGTCCGTCCAGCGGCACTTCCCTGTTTCAGGGTCTCCACTAGCCCCGAAGAACCAAGTACTACAACGGTCTGGCCAGTGCAATGTCTCAGGTTTGACCCCTTTAGCAATCAGGTCCTGCTCAACCTTGTCCCACAACGGCCGGGCTTTGAGGTAGCCACCTGAACCCATGTGATGGTAATGCTCCTTCGCAGCATTTATCTTGTTAGTCGCTGACATCTTCTTACTCCTCTCCGATGTCTTGATGGCCACAAATGTAGGTCAGTGATCTCTTATCTTCTCAAATCAGCCGATGAATTCTGGAGTCTTGTCTTGGTCGACATACATTGTTTTCAACTCATTCTTCCACCTCTTGAATAGATCTGCCATCTTCTTGAGAGCATAGGACTTGATCAATGGCTCTATAACTGGATTCTCCGGATCCTCCTCTTCCGGTAGGGTGAAATTTACCTTCAGCGCTTTCCAAAGATCTTCTTTCTGTCTATCTTCGAGAAAAGAAACTTGAAGAAGCTCTTCCTTCTTAGGCTCATTCCATAGCTCGAGGCTGATCGGGATCATGTCCCTAACAAGAACCCCGCACTGAGCAGAAAATTCTTCCTTGGTCTGGAGGGGTTTAATCGGTTGGCCAACGCGCGCGATTTCTATGATCGTGAACCTTTCATCTTGGCGCAACTTTTTCTTCGGGCCTCATTTCTTTATTGAAGTATTGCTTGATCCGGAGGGCTATATAAAAGAAGAAAGAAGAGTTAATATATGTACATACCAAAACAATTAATGCACAATTAGCTAGTCAAGACAGGCTTAATATATATATATATATATATATATATATATATATATATATATATATATATATATATATCCCGACTCGTTCGGTCACCGGAGCCGTCATCGCGGTCGCCGGAGCCACCATCACGATCATGACCCTCCTCCATTGTTTGATCAACGCAGCCTGCTTCCTCTCCTTGCAGACCTTCTTCGATGTCGTTGAGAAACGACAAGACTACATCACTCCATCGCGCATTATGTCCCCCAATATCTCTTCTTGATCGAAGTCTCTTTGATGATCCATAGTTTCTGCAAATATTACAACATGGCAATTAATATACAAACATGAGAGATGGATATATCGAAGTTATCGGGGAGGGGCTATATCGACAACGACGACATCTACATAGAAAAAAATGTTATCGGCGAGGGGGTATATATATCAACCCCCCCCCCCCTCATGTCGAATTTATCCGAGAGGGGGTATATCAACAACGATGACATATACATAGAAAAAAATGTTATCGGGGAGGGGGTATATATATCGACCCCCCCTCTTGTCGAAGTTATCGGAGATGGGGTATATCGACCGTCTCTCTCTCATGATTGTCCGACGTTTGTGTAGTGTCAACGGATTCAAACAAAACCATGTCTTCATCATTAGGTGAAAGTAACAGGTGCATGATGGTACGAAGCTCTCCAAAGTTGTTTTGGAACGGAGTCCCAGATATGATAATTCGCTTTTTGGTACAGAGTACAGCAATAGCCTTCCGAATATCGCTGTTTGGAAGGCCTTTGCTGGAATTTGTACCAAAAGGCGGATCATCCTATCCAGGACTCCATTCCAAAACAACTTTGGAGAAATTTGTACCATCATGCCCCGGCTACTTCCGGCTAATGATGAAGCCATGGATTTCTTCAATACTTTGACACTAGGCCACCCTCTTGACCCCTCGGCGATCCTCGACCCCTCGACCCCTCGACAACCCTCGACCCCTCGGCGACCCTCAACCCTCTACCCTAGTTTACGACCCTCGAACGCTCGGAGATCCACAACCCTCTACCCTAGTTCACAACCCTCGACCCCTCGACGATCCTTGACACCCTCGTTCCCGATAAAAAGAAGAAGAAGAAGAAGAAAAGAGTAGAAAAAAAGAAGAATAAGAAGAAAAAATAGAAGAAATAAAGAGGAGAAGAAGAAAAAAAATCTTCTTCTCCTCTTTTCCTTCTTCTTCTCCTTTTTTTTCTTCTACTTCCTCTTCTTATTTTTTCTCCTCTTCTTCTCCTTCTCCTTCTCCTTCTTCCTCTTATTATTTTCCTTTTTCCTCACCTTCCTTTTCTTCTTAAATCGATATCTACTAACAACCTAAAATGCTCTAACCTAAAATTGATATCTACTAACAACCTAAATAAAAAAATTAATACATATATGAAAAAAACACATATGAACCAAAAAATGCTATGGACATTATATCCATACATACATAGCCACATCCATACATACCTATATCCACATACATATATACATTATTGAAAGCACATTTGCTCCCCGGGTGGTTTTGGTAATTAATGACAACATACTTTGTGGTTGGACTAATGCTTTTATCAAGTATGTTTCAGGAAATTCAATCACATTGGCATGGCAAAAGGACTAAAGAAGTGGACCCCTCAAAATGCTAAGGCAAGCATTGGCAAAAGCTCAAGACTCCATTTTTGGTTTAGTGATCCAAGATCACATTGAGTCCATAGGAAAAGCCAATACTATTAAAAGGGATGAGGTTATGATGATGATCCGTTGCTCAAGTGCTTAGTGATACATCTCCTAAACTATCGGCAACTTTCACCGCCATATACACTCATAAGTAGTCTCGGTCCCACCGATATTCCAAACTCAGTCACACCGAGATGAACCACCTCAGCCATAAGCCAAACCCTAGTAAACTCGGATTTTCCGATTCGAACTCGGTCTCACCGAAACTTGAGTTGCCAAGTTTCAGAACCTTCATCATCAAATCGGTGTCACCGAGATGATGAAGTCGGTCCCACCGAAACTGGCATGCTCTTGTCATTGCACGAATCGGACTAACCGAGATTGTATATTCGGTCCCACCGAAAATCCCAACGTTCACATTATTTGAACTATCGGTCTCACCAAGTTGTCCACTTCGGTCCCACCGAGATTGCTCAAATGTGTGTAACGGTTGGATTTTGTGTGGAGGCTATTTATACCCCTCCACCCCCTCTTCATTCGTGGAGAGAGCCATCAGAAAGAACTACCACTCCTACCTTACATTTCTGAGAAGAGATCTACCTACCCTTGTGTTGAGATCAAGTTGCTCCACTCCCACCATATGAAGCTTGATCTCTAGCCTTCCCAAGTTGCTTTCCACTCAATCCTTTCTTCCACCACAGCCAAATCAGTGAGGAGAGTTGAGTGTTGGGGAGATTATCATTTGAAGCACAAGAGCAAGGAGTTCATCATCATCTACAACATCTATTACCTTTTGGAGGGTGGTGCCTCCTAGATTGGTTAGGTGTCGCTTGGGAGCCTCCGTCGTCGAGATGTGGAGTTGAACCAAGAAGTTTGTAAGGGCAAGGAGATCGCCTACTTCGTGAAGATCTACCCGAGTAAGGCTAGCCCTCCGTGGGCGTGAGGCCATGATGGAATAGACAAGGTTGCTTCTTCGTGGACCCTTCGTGGGTGGAGCCCTCCGTGGACTCTCGCAGCCGTTACCCTCCGTAGGTTGAAGTCTCCATCAACGTGGATGTACGATAGCGCCACCTATCGGAACCACGGGAAAAATCATTGCGTCTCCAAATTGCGTTTGATCTTCTCCACTTCTCTTTACTACTTGTGCAATTTACTTTCCGCTGCCCATACTCTAGAATTGCATGTGTAGTGTGCTACTTGACTTGTGTGTTATGCAAAATCTGCCAAAATCTGTCCTTGATAAAAGACAGAATTTTTATCTTGTCGAGTAGTCTAATCACCCCCCCCCTCTAGACACTCTCACCTTCTTTGATCCCTCAATTATATATATGAACAAAAAAATCATCACATAAAAAAATTGCAACGGGCGGCTCACAACGGGGGTGGCCGTCGAGGGCGACGACAGGGGCGGCGACGGCGGTGGGGGCTACAACGGCGACGACTAATACGTCTCCAACGTATCTACTTCTCCAACCACTTTTGGCCTTGTTTTGGACTCTAACTTGCATGATTTGAATGAAACTAACCCGGACTGACGTTGTTTTCAGCAGAACTGTCATGATGTTGTTTTATGTGTAGAAAACAAAAGTTTTCGGAATTAACTAAAAATCCACGGAGGAAAGTTTTGGAAAATATAAAAAAATACTGGCGAAAGAATCAAGACCAGGGGGCCCACACCCTGTCCACGAGGGTGGGGGGCGCACCCCCCTGTCTCATGCCCCCTGAGGCTCCACTGACCTCAACTCCAACTCCATATATTCCGTCTCGGGGAGAAAAGAAAAAAACAGAGAGAAAGTTTCATCGCGTTTTACGATACGGAGCCGCTGCCAAGCCCTAATCTCTCTCGGGAGGGCTGTTCTGGAGTCCGTTCGGGGCTCCGGAGAGGGAGGTTCGTCGCCGTTGTCATCATCAACCATCCTCCATCGCCAATTTCATGATGCTCACCGCCGTGCGTGAGTAATTCCATCATAGGCTTGCTGGACGGTGATAGGTTGGATGAGATTTACCATGTAATCAAGTTAGTTTTGTGTAACGCCCAATATGCGACACTAGCCTAAAGAGACTCGAAGGTCCCACCAAGGATAGAACCGCATATTGAAACGCTTTTGCAAGGTGGATATCATTACATCAACATTACATAATAGATGGGGATACATACAAAAGGCATACAATGCCACATGAATACAACATCACAATACATCAGAGCAACATCCAACTACGGATGAAACACAAACAGAAACTCAAACGACATCCACCCTGCTAGCCCAGGCTGCCGACCTGGAACCTATCCCCTGATCGAAGAAGAAGCAGAAGAAGAACTCCAAAACAAGCAAGCATCGCTCTCGCGTCATGATCGTCACTTTACCTGTACCTGCAACTGTTGTTGTAGTAATCTATGAGCCACGAGGACTCAGCAATCCCATTACCATGGGTATCAAGACTAGCAAAGCTAAATGGGTAAGGAAGGGGTAAAGTGGTGAGGATGCAGCAGCGACTAATCATATATGGTGGCTAACATACGCAAGTGAGAGCGAGAAGAGGAGCAAAGGAACGGTCGTCAACTAGTAATGATCAAGAAGTGATCCTGAGCTCCTACTTATGTCAATCATAACACAGAAACCGTGTTCACTTCCCGGACTCCGCCGAGAAGAGACCATCACGGCTACACACACGGTAGATGCGTTTTAGTTCCGATCTGGTGTCAAGTTATCTACAACAGGACATTAACAAATTCCCATCTGCCACATAACCGCGGGCACGGCTTTCGAAAGATAATACCGTGCAGGGGTATCCCAACTTAGCCCATGATAAGCTCTCGCGATCAACGAAGGATATACCTTCTCCCAGGAAGACCCGATCAGTCTCGGAATCCCGGTTTACAAGACATTTCGACAATGGTAAAACAAGACCAGCAAAGCCGCCCGATGTGCTGACAAATCGCGATAGGAGCTGCACATATCTCGTTCTAAGGGCACACCGGATAAGCGAAGCGTACATGAACCGACGTAATCCAAGTTGCCAAGGAATGGTCCCGCACGGTGCTCTAGTTTGGACCAACACTCGGAGGAGCACTGGCCCGGGGGGTAAAATAAAGATGACCCTCGGGCCCCGGAAACCCACGGGAAAAAGGGCTAGGTGAGGCAAATGGTAAAACCAAGGTTGGACCTTGCTGGAGGAGTTTTACTCAAAGCGAACTGTCAAGGGGGTCCCATAAATCACCCAACCGCGTAAGGAACGCAAAATCCGGGAACACAACACTGGTACGACGGAAACTAGGGCGGCAAGAGTGGAACAAAACACCAGGCATAAGGCCGAGCCTTCCACCATTTACCAAGTATATAGATGCAATAATTAAATAAGAGATATTATGATATCCCAACATAACCCTGTCCACCATGGAGCAATCTTCAACTTCACCTGCAACTAACAACGCTATAAGAGGGGCTGAGCAAAGCGGTAACATAGCCAAGCAATGGTTTGCTAGGAAGGGTGACAAGGTTAGAGGCTGACATGGCAAATTGGGGAGGCTTGAAGAGCAAAAGATAGGTAGCGCAGCAAAGCGATAGAACGAAGCAAGTAGCATAGCAATGATAGTAGTGAGATCCAGGGTAGCGGTCATCTTGCCTGAGATCCCGCTATGAAGAAGAACGAGTCCATGAAGAAGACGAACGGGTGAAGCCGAACCAAGCGTAGACGAACGAATCCTCACGACCGCAACAAAACGGGAACTATCGAGAAGAAGCACACAACATGGTAAACACACAAGCATAATCATGGCATGATGCACAAACAAGTATGATGCATGTCCGGTTTAATGAGGCATGGCATGGCAAAGTGCAACAAACAATACTACAAGTTAAGTGGAGCTCAATATGCCACGAGTTGCATATTGACGAAACACCACATTCGAGTTATTTAGTTTGCTCTCATTTAGGTACATACCAATATTAAATGTTGTTAAACATGGCAAAAGGTGAAACATAATTGAGCTAACTATTTAGGCAAGTTTAATTGAGGCCGGAACAACAAACAACAATTCCGGAAAATCCTCATGTCCATATTTTAGATTTGGTACTGTTCTGACCTAAACCATATTTTATAGTTGTTAAACATGCAAAACAATGCCACCATGTTAAACTATGCATTTCTCCACCCCATTTACATATAAAGTTTATTAAAATTGGAGCTACGGTTAATTAGTTATGAAATAAATCATTTTAACATGGCATTTGAGCAAATTTAAACAAACATCATTTTAACCATTTTAAACATGGATGAAAGTGGCATATTATTAATCTACACAAAATTCTAAGCATTTTACATGTAAAGTTTGTTTAATTTGGATGCATGCATGATTAGTTATTAACAATACAAAACAGTGGCAGTTCCTGTAAATAAGAATGCACTGGAAAAAGATAAAACCACAGAGCAGAAAAAAAACATACTTGGGCCAGAAGCAGCACGGTGCAACGGCCCAGCAGCGAAGGAAGCCCAAGTGGCTGTGGTGTGCAAAAGAGATAAAAGAACAGAGCAAAATCAGGAGGGCGGCCGCTGGGACTCGAACCCACGACCTCCTGGATAGAGGATCAGAGCGCTGACCAGGCGGACTACTACTGAGGTCGTGGAGAAACCTAGTGGCAATTGTAAATGAACTATACATGCTAGAACGGATCTAGGAAAAGAAAGAAGGTTTGGTTATGACGGAAGTTGCTCACAGCGAGGAAACAACGAGGCCGGTGGCCTTGGCGAGGCAGGGGCGCAGCTCGAGGTTGGGACTTGAGCGGCTGGTGCTGCTGGCGCGGTGGGGAGGTGGAGGAGGCCGGCGAGGAGGCGTGGCGGAAGGTGGCGGCTCATCTGCTGTGTTCGCCGGCGAGAGGGAGCAGCGGCTGCTGCTGTTGCTGGCGTCATGGAGGAACTCCGACGAGGTTCGACGAGGAGGTCCGGGCGCGGAGCTTGATGGGGACCAAGAGCCATGGCGTTCCTGTTTGAACAGAGAAAGAGAGACGTGGAGGTGAGATGAGGAAAGCAGAGGAACAACAGGAGGAGGAGAAGGGCAGCGGTGCTTATCTCATGGTCGCCGACGGCAGCGCCGGTTGCCAGACGACGAGGCGAGGTGGAGGAGCACGGGGAGGCTCCCTGGCTTGCGGTCGATGGCGGAAGGCGGCATGGATGCAGATCAGCAGCTGCTGGTCTCGAAGAAGCAGGACGACGGCCATGGTGGATGGATCCGGAGGAGGGTGTGGCTGGCTACCTGCGAGTGGAATTTGGGCGGCGACGAGTGGTTGGTCCGGTTTATATAGAGAGTGGGTTAGGTTAGGGACTATCGGACCCTCCGATTGTAATCGGACCGGTCGAAGATAAATGGCTTAGGGGAGTCCAACAAATAGACGCAGATGTTTTATAGATGTTTGGGGATGATCCGGATCCATCGGTAACGACAGGCCGGTTCGGGTTCGGACAGTTTCGGACGCGCGCAAGAGGGGTGGGTAAAGTGTGGAGAGGGTCAAACGGTAAGACAAGAGGGAACGAGAAGCCGGTTGGTCTGAGAAAGGTCAACGGAGACAAACGGTCTGACAACATGCCACGAAGCCAAGGAGAGAAACGACAACTACTAACGGCTACAAGTTTTTAAGAAAACATGCGGATGCAATGCGGATGATGACATGAGATGAAATGCATGACATGAATAAAATGCAAAACAAAAGACAAAAACCCAACCACGAAGGAAATATCATATCGCATCTCCGGAAAAGACAAGAGTTGGAGTTACGAATATGGAAAGTTGTATCCGGGGCGTTACAACACTCCACCACTACGAGAGGATCTCGTCCCGAGATCTAGGATGGCACCGGAGAGAAAAGGAAGAGGAGAGGTAAAACAAAGTTGCTTTTTTGATGATCGAGTGAAACCACGAACCATGAGAGGTTGAGCAATTTAAAAGAAAGAGTACAACAGAGATGAACGAGATTGCAAACAATCCGTTAGAAAAGAGGAACAAGCAACATTACGAGAATTTGAAGGTTGAAAGACATGGAAATAAGAGCTTCACGAACAAAAAGAATATGACCACCTCGGTATAATGAGATAGCCAAGGAACAAGAATGACAGAATTTGGACAGCACTCCGGTAGAAAAGAGAAGAAAACTTGATGAGATGAAAAGATATTGAAGAGATGATACAACACTCCGGTTAAATGGATAAGCCAGAAAAGAAGACGATCCTCACCAAACGAGGTGATGGGTGAAGAGCACAACATCACAATGCCTCCGTAACGAAAGAATAGAAGTTAGACCGTTGGGATAAAGGGACGGAGAAGAAAATGACAACTTCTGCCACAAATGAGCTTGGAAAGCACCCTTCCAAGAAGGTTATAACGGAGTTGTTGGAAAACCGACATCGAAACGAATAAGCTTGTAGTGGGCTTATGAAAAACATATCAAGACTAATGGAAACCATTGATTTGATTGAGAGCACCAAAAAGATGAAAACTTCTTCCACCAAGAGGATAAAGAGCAAGCTTGGGTCATGCATAATCACCACAAATAGCAACAACCCTTAAGAAAAGGCTTTAGGTGAAATCTGACACAAGATAACTCCAACAAAGAGATTAATATGGGTTGAAAAAAAAATTCATGATCGAAGCAAAAATGATGGTTTTAAAATACCTCATTCTTGACAACATATGAATCATGAAACATGAAGGAAATTGTCAAGAGTGACATAACACCAGCTCAAAAGATAAGGTAGAAAGAATTGCACTTTGGAATGCAAGATGAAGAATGCTTGACCTCCTCAAAACAAAACATGTGTTGAGCACCATGTTTAATTTAGAGTGTAGCTTGGCGGATCATGACTCCGAGAGAAAAAACTTGAAGAACAATTAAAGAATGAAAGGAATTCTTGATGAATCACCATGTAGAGCCTCAATGAAGAACTCCGGTAATAAAAGGATGATAAAAAGAAAGAGAAGTTGAAAACACAAGGTGAAGCCTTGCGATGATTTAGATGGAGCTTCGCGACGAGATAAAGCAGAAAACTTGGAACTCCGGAAAAAGAATAGATGAAACACTAGAACCGAGAATAAATGACATGATGAACAACTCTGGAAAGAAGAAACTAGATCACTTGAAACAATAATAAGAATTACGTTATGCGTATGCTTCACCAATTTAATTGATGACAAGCAACGGATTTGGCATACTACTTATTCTCGTAGAAAGGATTAAGAGAGATATAGCGCAAACTTGATAAGGTATTGATGGAACCACCGGTGGGATTTGGAAACAACGAGTATTTGATACGGTAGCAAAGGAAGAGGAGTCTTGAACGAACCACCGTAAGAATTGAAAATGAAAGTAGCAAAGGCAAAATTCACCGGGAAGAATTGGAAAACAAATGAAGATACTTGAAGGGATTTAGATACATGAGAACGAAGAGGCTATGAACTAATTAGAGGTCATTTGAACGATGCACCGGAAGATTCGAGAACGAGAGTTGAAAGCTGAGAATGAATAATTATGACATGATGGCCTTCGGAGGAAAGAAATGGAAACAACTCATGAAATGCTCCGGATGGTAAGAAAAGAATTCTCACAATCGAAAACAATTATGAGAGGATGGCATCAAACTTGAACTACGCATCTTTGGAGGAACGGGTAAGGATTTAAGAGGAACTCTTCTTCGGTCTTCAAAATCCGAGAATGACGAGGAGAAACACCACCCAATTGTTGAGACACTCCGGAACAAAGAAGAATAGAAATGAGGAACCAACGATGAAAGGAATTTGAAAGCGGTCTTGGAGAAGGAATATGGCTGATGAAAACTCATTCTTACGTCAAACTTTGAATTTTTTTTCAGAGTAACTCCTGGAAGGTTAGAAGAGTCAGGTAAGATCCTGGGAAAAGACCTGTGGGTTAGGGCCCACTCCAAAGAAACATCATTCAAGGATTGCTTGAAATAGAGGTTGCACCGGTAGAATTAAATGGCTTGAATGAGGTAACAACCTCAAAATAGTTAGAATTGATGCGGAGTGGAAACACGAATCTTCAAAGATATCTTCAGCACTCCGAAACAATTGAATAGAAAGCGGGGAATGATTAAGAGATACACCGGCATACGAAAACACTTGAAACGAGGAAGGGAATATGATCAACACCAAAAACTTGACTTGAATCCATCGGAGAAAAAACAACAATGAAGGATGATGAACTTGAAACTGTTGAGCATCTTCATGGGAAATCACCTGATAAGAACATTGAAAGAAAAGAATGAAGAGACTTCACATCCATAAGATGGATACTTGATTAAGATATTTGAGTCCTTGAAGAAAAAGGGGTGGGAGGGCTGGAAATCAAAGGCAACTTGGGGACGGATGAAATGGATACCGTTGAGAAAACTTAGAATTGATCTCACAAATGTTGAAATGATCGGATCCACTTGAAGAGAAGCACATCGGTTGGAAAGAATTAACATGACGACCTCGATGATCAAGAAGGATTAGTATTCACATAGCAATATGAGAACACCATTTGGGAAAGGTATGGATTCAACATTTGACTTCGAAGCAACTCGAATACCACAAATAAAACAAAACAAAGGATTTGGCTTGTAGAATAAGCCGGAACAAATACATATGATAGAGATTTACCCAATCCCATATCATGCATCTGTCGGAAAGATATTCTAGGAGCTACTTGAATTCCCACCTATAAACTCCCGAAACTTTTTGGTTATGCAATCTGGTGTTGGGGATACAGGGGAAGCAATATATCTCACCCAAACTAACAATCCCTACATCCAGCTGTATCCATCCGTCAACACATAACCAAGAAAACTCCGGAAATTGTGTACCTCAACCTTCGAAAAGCATCCGTTATACAAGCTATGGCAATACTCCCGAACTCCCCAGTACTGGGTGGCGTCGAGGTTATCTCACCAACAACTACATAAAAGAGATTTTCGATGTCGGCAAAACTCAGGTATTCCAGAACTGCAACGATAAAATTATGACGACAACACCTCGGAGCTCAACTCCCCGGGACACTGCCACAACCCCTAAATGTCAGGAGGCACCAAGAACAATGTTCTCGTCACAAGACTATCGGAACGATCCCAAGATACCCGCGTGATCCTAAAAAAAAATTAGTGAAATTTGAGGAGAGGAAAGACAAAACATCTACGTCAGGAGGCCTCACCAGAGCGACGAAGGGACTGAGGAGTAAAAAGAATCCTACTCTCTGATATATATATAATCCTAAGACTCAAAATAGTTTTTTTTCTAGACTCAACAACGGCCAACAATCAAGGGGGCTCCTATGGTCGATCGAGGCTCTGATACCAACTTGTAACGCCCAATATGCGACACTATCCTAAAGAGACTCGAAGGTCCCGCCAAGGATAGAACCGCATATTGAAACGCTTTTGCAAGGTGGATATCATTACATCAACATTACATAATAGATGGGGATACATACAAAAGGCATACAATGCCACATGAATACAACATCACAATACATCAGAGCAACATCCGACTACGGATGAAACACAAATAGAAACTCAAACGACACCGACCCTGCTAGCCCAGGCAGCCGACCTGGAACCTATCCCCTGATCGAAGAAGAAGCAGAAGAAGAACTCCAAAACAGGCAAGCATCGCTCTCGCGTCATGATCATCGCTTTACCTGTACCTGCAACTGTTGTTGTAGTAATCTATGAGCCACGAGGACTCAGCAATCCCATTACCATGGGTATCAAGACTAGCAAAGCTAAAATGAGTAAGGAAGGGGTAAAGTGGTGAGGATGCAGCAGCGACTAATCATATATGGTGGCTAACATACGCAAATGAGAGCGAGAAGAGGAGCAAAGGAACGGTCGTCAACTAGTAATGATCAAGAAGTGATCCTGAGCTCCTACTTACGTCAATCATAACACAAAAACCGTGTTCACTTCCCGGACTCCGCCGAGAAGAGACCATCACGGCTACACACACGGTTGATGCGTTTTAGTTCGGATCTGGTGTCAAGTTATCTACAACCGAACATTAACAAATTCCAATCTGCCACATAACCGTGGGCATGGCTTTCGAAAGATAATACCCTGCAGGGGTGTCCCAACTTAGCCCACGATAGTCTCTCGCGATCAACGAAGGATATACCTTCTCCCAGGAAGACCCGATCAGTCTCGGAATCTCGGTTTACAAGACATTTTGACAATGGTAAAACAAGACCAGCAAAGCCGCCCGATGTGCCGACAAATCCCGATAGGAGCTGCACATATCTCGTTCTCAGGGCACACCAGATAAGCAAAGCGTACAGGAACCGACGTAATCCAAGTTGCCAAGGAATGGTCCCGCACGGTGCTCTAGTTTGGACCAACACTCGGAGGAGCACTGGCCCGGGGGGTAAAATAAAGATGACCCTCGGGCTCCGGAAACCCAAGGGAAAAGGTCTAGGTGAGGCAAATGGTAAAACCAAGGTTGGGCCTTGCTGGAGGAGTTTTATTCAAAGCGAACTGTCAAGGGGGTCCCATAAATCACCCAACCGCGTAAGGAACGCAAAATCCGGGAACATAACACCGGTATGACGGAAACTAGAGCGGCAAGAGTGGAACAAAACACCAGGCATAAGGCCGAGCCTTCCACCCTTTACCAAGTATATAGATGCATTAATTAAATAAGAGATATTGTGATATCCCAACATAACCCTGTCCACCATGGAGCAATCTTCAACTTCACCTGCAACTAACAACACTATAAGAGGGGCTGAGCAAAGCGGTAACATAGCCAAGCAATGGTTTGCTAGGAAGGGTGACAAGGTTAGAGGCTGACATGGCAAATTGGGGAGGCTTGAAGGGCAAAAGATAGGTAGCGCAACAAAGCGATAGAACGAAGCAACTAGCATAGCAATGATAGTAGTAAGATCCAGGGTAGCTGTCATCTTGCCTGAGATCCCGCTATGAAGAAGAACGAGTCCATGAAGAAGACGAACGGGTGAAGCCGAACCAAGCGTAGACGAACGAATCCTCACGACCGCAACGAAACGGGAACTATAGAGAAGAAGCACACAACATGGTAAACACACAAGCATAATCATGGCATGATGCACAAACAAGTATGATGCATGTCCGGTTTAATGAGGCATGGCATGGCAAAGTGCAACAAACAATACTACAAGTTAAGTGGAGCTCAATATGCCACGAGTTGCATATTGACGAAACACCACATTCGAGTTATTTAGTTCGCTCTCATTTAGGTACATAACAATATTAAATGTTGTTAAACATGGCAAAAGGTGAAACATAATTGAGCTAACTATTTAGGCAAGTTTAATTGAGGCCGGAACAACAAACAACAATTCCGGAAAATCCTCATGTCCATATTTTAGATTTGGTACTGTTCTGACCTAAACCATATTTTATAGTTGTTAAACATGCAAAACAATGCCACCATGTTAAACTATGCATTTCTCCACCCCATTTACATATAAAGTTTATTAAAATTGGAGCTACGGTTAATTAGTTATAAAATAAATCATTTTAACATGGCATTTGAGCAAATTTAAACAAACATCATTTTAACCATTTTAAACATGGATGAAAGTGGCATATTATTAATCTACACAAAATTCTAAGCATTTTACATGTAAAGTTTGTTTAATTTGGATGCATGCATGATTAGTTATTAACAATACAAAACAGTGGCAGTTCCTGTAAATAAGAATGCACTGGAAAAAGATAAAACCACATAGCAGAAAAAAAACATACTTGGGCCAGAAGCAGCACGGTGCAACGGCGGAAGCCCAAGTGGCTGTGGTGTGCAAAGAGATAAAAGAACAGAGCAAAATCAGGAGGGCGGCGCCTGGGACTCGAACCCACGACCTCCTGGATAGAGGATCAGAGCGCTGACCAGGCGGACTACTACTGAGGTCGTGGAGAAACCTAGTGGCAACTGTAAATGAACTATACATGCTAGAACGGATCTAGGAAAAGAAAGAAGGTTTGGTTATGACGGAAGTTGCTCACAGCGAGGAAACAACGAGGCCGATGGCCTTGGCGAGGCAGGGGCGCAGCTCGAGGTTGGGACTTGAGCGGCTGGTGCTGCTGGCGCGGTGGGGAGGTGGAGGAGGCCGGCGAGGAGGCGTGGCGGAAGGTGGCGGCTCATCTGCTGTGTTCGCCGGCGAGAGGGAGCAGCGGCTGCTGCTGTTGCTGGCGTCATGGAGGAACTCCGACGAGGTTCGACGAGGAGGTCCGGGCGCGGAGCTTGATGGGGACCAAGAGCCATGGCGTTCCTGTTTGAACAGAGAAAGAGAGACGTGGAGGTGAGACGAGGAAAGCAGAGGAACAACAGGAGGAGGAGAAGGGCAGCGGTGCTTATCTCATGGTCGCCGGCGGCAGCGCCGGTTGCCAGACGACGAGGCGAGGTGGAGGAGCACGGGGAGGCTCCCTGGCTTGCGGTCGATGGCGGAAGGCGGCATGGATGCAGATCAGCAGCTGCTGGTCTCGAAGAAGCAGGGCGACGGCCATGGTGGATGGATCCGGAGGAGGGTGTGGCTGGCTATCTGCGAGTGGAATTTGGGCGGCGACGAGTGGTTGGTCCGGTTTATATAGAGAGTGGGTTAGGTTAGGGACTATCGGACCCTCCGATCGTAATTGGACGGTCGAAGATAAATGGCTTAGGGGAGTCCAACAAATAGACGCAGATGTTTTATAGATGTTTGGGGATGATCCGGATCCATCGGTAACGACAGACCGGTTCGGGTTCGGACAGTTTCGGACGCGCGCAAGAGGGGGTGGGTAAAGTGTGGAGAGGGTCAAACGGTAAGACAAGAGGGAACGAGAAGCCGGTTGGTCTGAGAAAGGTCAACGGAGACAAACGGTCTGACAACATGCCACGAAGCCAAGGAGAGAAATGACAACTACTAACGGCTACGAGTTTTTAAGAAAACATGCGGATGCAATGCGGATGATGACATGAGATGAAATGCATGACATGAATAAAATGCAAAACAAAAGACAAAAACCCAACCACGAAGGAAATATCATATCGCATCTCCGGAAAAGGCAAGAGTTGGAGTTACGAATATGGAAAGTTGTATCCGGGGCGTTACATTTTGTTAGGGTTTGATCCCTAGTATCCACTATGTTCCGAGATTGATGTTGCTATGACTTTGCTGTGCTTAATTCTTGTCACTAGGGCCCGAGTGCCATGATTTTAGATCTAAACCTATTATGTTTTCATGAATATATGTGTGTTCTTGATCTTATCTTGCAAGTCTATAGTCACCTATTATGTGTTATGACCCGACAACCCCGAAGTGACAATAATCGGGATACTTCTCGGTGATGACCATAGTTTGAGGAGTTCATGTATTCACTATGTGCTAATGCTTTGTTCCGGTTCTCTATTAAAAGGAGGCCTTAATATCCCTTAGTTTCCGCTAGGACCCCGCTGCCATGGGAGGGTAGGACAAAAGATGTCATGCAAGTTCTTTTCCATAAGCACGTATGACTATATACGGAATACATGCCTACATTACATTGATTAATTGGAGCTAGTTCTGTGTCACCCTATGTTATAGCTATTACATGAGGAATCACATTCGACATAATTATCCATCACTGATCCAATGCCTACGAGCTTTTCACATATTGTGCTTTGCTTATTTACTTTTCCGTTGCTACTGTTACAATTACTACAAAACTATTATCTTTTCTTTTGCCACTGTTACCTTTATTATCATACCACTTTGCTACTAAATACTTTGCTGCAGATACTAAGTTATCCAGGTGTGGTTGAATTGACAACTCAACTGCTAATACTTAAGAATATTCTTGGGCCCCCCTTGTGTCGAATCAATAAATTTGGGTTAAATACTTTACCCTCGAAAGTTGTTGCGATCCCCTACACTTGTGGGTTATCAAGACTAATTTCTAGCGCCGTTGCTGGGGAGCATAACTCTATTCTCCGAGTCACTTGGGATTTATATCTGTTGATCACTATGAAGAACTTGAAAGACGCGAAAACTATGATTTTTCCCTCAACTACGAGGGGAGGTAAGGAACTGCCATCTAGCTCTGCACTAGATTCTCCTTCTATTTTGAGTAAGCTTGCGACACCTAAACCTGCTACTGCTATGAATTCTGATATGTTGCATGTTATTGATGATGCCACTTCTGCTATGCATGATACTTATGATGAAACTACTTCTGTGCGTGATACTACTTTGCCATTAGGTGAATTTCTTGATGAACAACTTGCTAGAGCTAGAGAGAATGAAATTATTGAAGATGCTATTATTGATGATAGTGATGATGAAAGTTCTCCCCCTGATTATGAATTACCTGTTGTTCCTGAGGGTTATGTTATGGACGAGGAAGCTGCTAGAGCTATCTTTGCTTGCGAAGATAGAAATGATCTTAAAAAATTGTTAGCTAAATGGAAGCAGCAATCTCTTAATGCTAGAATGAAACCTGACCCTGCTTTTGCTACTTCACCTATTTGTGTTACTGATAAGGATTATGAATTCACTGTTGATCCTGAAATAATTACTTTAGTTGAATATGATCCTTTTTATGGCCTTGAATCTGAAACTGTTGTGGCACATCTTACCAAGTTGAATGATATAGCCACCCTGTTTACTGATGATGAGAAGTCTCGCTATTATTATGTCCTTAAGATATTTCTGTTCTCATTAAAGGGTGATGCTAAGACTTGGTTTAATTCTCTTGATCCTGGTTGGTGCGTAGTCCCCATGGATATGATTTATTACTTTTCTACTAAATATTTCCCTGCTCATAAGAAACAAGCTGCCTTGCGGGAAATATATAATTTTGTGCAAATCAAAGAAGAGAGTCTCCCACAAGCTTGGGGGAGGCTTCTCGAATTACTTAATGCTTTGCCTGATCATCTTCTTAAGAAAAATGAAATAGTTGATATCTTTTATAATGGACTAACCGATGCTTCCAAGGACTACTTGGATAGTTGTGCTGGTTGTGTTTTCAAGGAAAGAACAGTCGATGAAGCTGAATTACTATTGGATAATATGTTGACTAATGAAAATAATTGGATTCTTCCTAAGCCAATTCCTGAGGCAATTCCTGAACCAATTAAGCCAACTCCTGAGACTATTCCTAAACCCACTCCGAAGAAGAGAGGTGTTCTATTTCTCAGTCGTGAAGATATGCAAGAGGCAAAGAAATCAATGAAAGAAAAATGTATTAAAGCTGAAGATGTTAATAATTTACCACCTATTGAAGAAATACATGGTCTTAATATACCACCTGTTGAAGAACCACATTGTTTTGATAACCCGACACAGGTAGTAAAGGTAAATTCTCTCTATAGATATGATAAAGTTGAAATTCCCTCTACTGAATTTCATAGCCCATGCTTAGATGAATTTGATGACTTTATGGCTAGACAAGAAACTTTTAGTGATTATGTTGGTAGAGAATTAAAGAATAATCCTTTCGACATAGGACGCTTGAGTGATTATATGGCTAGAGTTAAAGGTGAACTTAAACTCATTAGCAAATATGCTTCTATGGTTGCTACTCAAGCTGAGCAAGTACTTAAAGCTCAAAATGATTTGCTTGATGAATCAAATAATAAACCTGACTTTGCTGTTAGAGTGGCTACTAGAACTGGTAGAATGACTCAGGAACCTTTGTATCCTGAAGGCCACCCTAAGAGAATCGAGCAAGATTCTCAGAGAAATAATTTAGAGGCACCTAGTTCTTCTAAAAAGAAGAAAAAGAAAAATGATAGGACTTTGCATGCTTCTAGCGAATCTGTTGTAGACACACCTGAGAATCCCAATGATATTTCTATCTCTGATGCTGAAACACAATCAGGTGATGAACATGAACCTAGTGATAATGTTAATGATAATGTTCATGTTGATGCTCAACCTAGCAAAAATAATGAATTGGAGATTGAACCTGCTGTTGATCTTGATAACCCACAATCAAAGAATCAACGATATGACAAGAGAGATTTTGTTGCTAGGAAGCACGATAGAGAAAGAGACCCATGGGTTCAGAAACCCATGCACTTTCCTCCTAAACCATCGAAGACAAAGGATGATGAGGATTTTGAGCGCTTTGCTGAAATGATTAGACCTATCTTCTTACGTATGCGCTTAACTGATATGCTTAAAGTAAATCCTTACGCTAAATATATGAAGGATATCATTACAAACAAAAGAAAGATAGCGGAAGCTGAAATTTCCACCATGCTTGCTAATTACACTTTTAAAGGTGGAATACCAAAGAAACTTGGAGACCCCGGGTACCAACTATACCATGCTCCATTAAAAGAAACTATGTTAGAACTGCTTTATGTGATCTTGGAGCCGGTGTTATTGTTATGCCTCTCTCTTTATATCGTAGACTTGAATTGAATAAGTTGAAACCCACTGAAATATCTTTGCACATGGCTGATAAATTAACTGCTATACCTGTGGGCATTTGTGAGGATGTGCCTATTGTGGTTACAAATGTCACTATCTTAACGAAACTTGTTATTCTTGATATTCCAAAGGACGATAGTATGTCGATTATCCTTGGTAGGCCTTTTTTGAATACTGCAGGGGCTGTTATTGATTGCAACAAAGGGAATGTCACTTTTCATGTTAATGGTAATGAGCATACGGTACACTTTCCGAGGAAACAATCTCAAGTTCACAGCATCAATTCTATTGGAAAAGTTCCAACTATCATTATTGGAGGTTTTGAATTTCCTCTCCCTACTGTCAAGAAAAAGTATGATATTCTTATTATTGGGGATGTTCATATCCCCGTTGAGGTAACTTAGTGTTATTCGAAATTTCTCCGATTCCGTGTTATTCGGAATGAGTTTTTTAACAAGACTTGATCAACCTTGTTAGTGGATTCATTTTGATGATCATGAGATGGATGAAACTAGAAGGCACAACCTTCTGTACCCTCCTTTTACTTTCTGTTATTTAGAATAAATAAAGCAAAAATAGTATTATATGTCTGTTTTCTAAATTATCCGTGCAATAAAAAATATCCCGAAAATAAAAGTGCTCCAAATGCCCTCCAAATTTAGTATGATTTTTTATAGAATATTTGAGGATTTTAGGCACTGAAAACACTGCGCAGAAGGGGCAAGCACCAGGCCACGAGAGTGGAGGGCGGGCCCACACCCCCTCGGCGCCCCCCTGTCTCGTGGGCCCCGGGTGGCCCCCTTCCACTTATGCCAGCACCCACACACTCCATCTTCTTCCCAAAAAAATCCCCATCCAGCTCAAGCACGAGTTCTAGCTCATTTTGCTGCGATTTTCGATCTCCTTGCTCAAATCTTCATTCACAAAACTGCTTTGGGAGATTGTTGCTTGGTATGTGACTCCTCCATTGATCCAATTAGTTTTTGTTCTACTGCTTTATTCATTGCAAATTTCTGCTGCATAGGTGACCATGTTCTTGAGCTTGCATGTTAAATTTATGAGGTCCCAAGTAATTCTAATGCATGATATAGGCTCTAGGCACTTGTAGGAGTAGTTGCTGTCAATCTTGTTTAGTTTTATTCACTTTTATTTTGAAGTTACTAAAATTTTAGAAATTTTTCAGAAAAAATTTATGTCTAGGAGAATGTATCAAGGTGGTTCCTCAGTAAAGAAAGGGCCCCGCGTGAGCAAGACGTTGAACTACCGAGGAACGCAGAAGTACGAGCTTGTGAGTGGCCATCCGATGATTTTATGGTCGAAGCAGGCTTTAAGGAGGAATTTGACGCGTACGTGCGTAATGCTGATCTGGAGGACTTCTTACAAGATAAGTGTCCTCAGTACTATCAATTGACTGATTCATTTGTGCGAAGGTTTAAATATAAATGTACACGTAATTCTCCGAGTGTCCTATTTGATATTTATGATACATCTTATACCATGGATTTAGAGGATTTTACAACTGCTTGCAAACTTCCATAGTGGGGCAATATTAATGATCCCCACAAATCTGAATTTAGAGATTTCCTTGCTAGTATTACCGTGGGAGAATCTAGGGATATTGCACAAGCTACCATAGGGATCATTCATTTTCCTGCTATACATTATTTTGCTCTCTTCATTGGTAGATGCATTAACGGTAAAGACGAAGCATGTCATATGTGTGTCCCTGATCTTAGTGTCCTCAAGAGCGCCGTGTTAGGTAATAAAGATTATAACTTGGGGGCAAGAGTTGCACGTAGGTTGCATAATAATTGTAGAGCTGGAGATTTATTTGGAGGAATTTATGCGACCCGTGTGGCAAATTATCTTGGTATAGCCCCACGAGAGGGGGATATGATGTTACCTCCTGCTTATTTAGACTATGACGCTATGGTCCAACATCATTTTCTTAAGAGGAATGAACAATTCCTCCAGTATCGACTAATCTTTGACAGACGTAGCGCTGTCCATGTTACTCTTCCTGCCCCTCTCCTTTTTGATTACCAGGCAAAAGGAAGATATGTTGTTACCAGGGAGGAAGTAGTTGAACACGAGGGGAGAGCGGAGGCGGCTCGCCAGCATGCCACAGCTCAGGAGGCATTTGCTGCTGCATCTCAGTACGACCCTAGTTATAACTACGGATATCAGCCGGGCTACCCTTGGCATTAGACCAACTTAGGCCAAAACCCTAAGCTTGGGGGAGTACGTATTTCTCACTGACTTTACATTCATGTTCACACACTATTCTAGTCGTCGGTGCTCATACTCTTTCATTGTATTATCCATGTTAGTTTAATTTGCTTTTACTCGCTTTCTTCTTGTGAGTTTGGTAAACCTTAAGGAAAAACCAGAAAATTAGTTAGTTTAATTTCCATGCTTGTAGTAGAAATTTAAAATTAAAACCCAAAAAGATTTCTATTTCTTCTTCTTACTTGTTGGGAGCTTTCCCGTGTAAATAGTTTTATTTTCTTTCCTTTGCGGGTCGAGAGTAGAAGACCATATTGAAAATGTTTAGTGGCTCTCATATGCATGGTTGTTTATTTAACTTAGAGCCCATATTACTTTGTCTTCCCACTTGAGTTGAATGCTTGCAGATTGCAGCTTAGTCCAATGCACATGCACTATTATTATTATACACATCATTCGGTCGTGCAAGTGAAAGGCAATAATGACGATATATGATCGAAAACTCAAAACGGTGCTCGGGCTCATCTGCTCCCTCTCAGCAAAAAATTCAAAAAAAAATACTAGAAAAATTCAAAAAAATTCCAATTTTTGGTGGTGGTAGATAATTTGACGCATGAGGTGCACCCCAAAATTCAACTTATTTGGACATCTGAGTAGCTCTTGGCAAAAAGACAAATCGGGGTCAAAACAGTGCGTGAACAGTACACATTTTTACAGACTCTGATTTTGTCTTTTTTGCTGAGAGCTGCTCAGATGCTCAAATGAGTTGAATTTTGGGGCGCACCTCACGCGTCAAATTATCTACCACCACAAAAAAATTTGGATTTTTTTGAATTTTTCTAGTATTTTTTTGAATTTTTTTCTAAGCCCGGGTGCAGATGAGCCCGGGTGCAGATTAGCCGCACTCATATATGATGGACTGATTGAGATGAGAAAAGCTGGTATGAACTCGACCTCTCTTATTTTTGTAAATATGACGAGATCATCGTTCCTGATTCCGCTTATTATGAAGTAAACATATTTGCAGTGACATTTAGAGATTATAGTACTTGTGCCATGCTTGATTAGCTATGAGTTATAATGGTTTACCTTGCGTGCCAACATGCTATTAGAATGATTATGATGTGGTATGATGGGATGGTATCCTCCTTTGAATGAATTAAGTGACTCGACTTGGCACATGTTCATGCATGTAGTTGAAACAAATCAACATAGCCTTCACGATATTTATGTTCATGGTGGATTATATCCTACTCATGCTTGTACTCGGTGTGAATTAATTTTAATGCATGTTTATGACTGTTGTCGCTCTCTCAGTTGGTCGCTTCCCAGTCTTTTGCTAGCCTTCACCTGTACTAAGCGGGAATACTGCTTGTGCATCCAAACTCCTTACCCCAAAGTTATTCCAATGAGTCCACCATACCTTCCTATATGCGGTATTTACCTGCCGTTCCAAGTAAATTTGTATGTGCCAAACTTCAAACCTTCAAATGAAATTCTGTTTTGTATGTTCGAGAAGCGCATGTTTCAACTAGGGCTACCTATATCTTCCATGCTAGGTGGGTTATTCTCAAGAGGAGTGGACTCCGCTCCTCATTCACGAGAAAGGGCCGGTAACCGGGATGCCCAGTCCCATGATCCAAAAAGATCAAAGCAAATGAATATAATTAAAGAAAACTCCCCCAGGGCTATTGTTAGTTGGAGGCACTCATTGTTTCGAGCAAGCCATGGATTGATGCTTGTTGGTGGTGGGGGAGTATAAACTTTTACCATCCTATTTGGGAACTGCCTATAGTGCATGTAGTATGGAAGATACAACCTTCTCATAGTTGTTGCGTTGACAGTGAAAGTATGCCGCTCAAAATGTTATTCATCTCTATTTTAAAATCGAGCTCTGACACCTCTACAAATCCCTGCTTCCCTTTGCGAAGGGCCTATCTATTTACTTTTATGTTGAGTCATCACCTTTCTTATTAAAAACACCATTGGAGAGCACTGCTTGTCATTTGCATTCATTACTATTGGTTTATATTGGGTATGACTTGACTGGATCTATTTTACCATGAATTACAATGTTTAGTCAGTCCTTGATCTTTAAAGGTGCTCTGCATTTATGTTTTGCGGTCTCAGAAAGGGCTAGCGAGATACCATTTTGTTATATCATATTGTGATTGTTTTGAGAAAGTGTTGTCATCCGAGTTTTATTATTATGGCTTGTTAGCTGATTATGCCATTGATATGAGTAATTGTGAGACCTAAGTGTTATTGTGAGTATGGTTAGTTCATAATACTTACTGAAACTTGAATACTGGCTTTGCATGTTTACAACAACAAGAGCAAATTGAGTTTGTAAAAGTTTTTCTTTATCACTTCTACTTTATCACCTGAATTGCTTGAGGACAAGCAAAGGTTTAAGCTTGGGGGAGTTGATACGTCTCCAATGTATCTACTTTTCCAAATACTTTTGCCCTTGTTTTGGACTCTAACTTGCATGATTTGAATGAAACTAACCCGGACTGACGCTGTTTTCAGCAGAACTGCCATGATGTTGTTTTATGTGTAGAAAACAAAAGTTCTCAGAATGACCTGAAAATCCACGGAGGCAAGTTTTGGAAAATATAAAAAAATACTGGCGAAAGAATCAAGACCAGGGGGCCCACACCCTGTCCACGAGGGTGGGGGGCGTGCCCACCCCCCTGGGCGTGCCCCCCTGTCTCGTGGTCCCCATGAGGCTCCACCGACCTCAACTCCAACTCCATATATTCCGTCTCGCGGAGAAAAAATCAAAGAGAAAGTTTCATCGTGTTTTACAATACGGAGCCGCCGCCAAGCCATAATCTCTCTCGGAAGGGCTAATCTAGAGTCCGTTCGGGGCTCCGGAGAGGGGGATTCATCGTTGTCGTCATCATCAACCATCCTCCATCACCAATTTCATGATGCTCACCGCCGTGTGTGAGTAATTCCATCGTAGGCTGGCTGGACGGTGATGGGTTGGATGAGATTTACCATGTAATCAAGTTAGTTTTGTTAGGGTTTGATCCCTAGTATCCACTATGTTCTGAGATTGATGTTGCTATAACTTTGCTATGCTTAATGCTTGTCACTAGGGCCCGAGTGCCATGATTTCAGATCTAAACCTATTATGTTTTCATGAATATAAATGTGTTCTTGATCCTATCTTGCAATTCTATAGCCACCTATTATGTTTTATGATCCGACAACCCCGAAGTGACAATAATCGGGATACTTCTTGGTGATGACCATAGTTTGAGGAGTACATGTATTCACTATGTGCTAATGCTTTGTTCCAGTTCTCTATTAAAAGGAGGCCTTAATATCCCTTAGTTTCCGCTAGGCCCCCGCTGCCACGGGAGGGTAGGACAAAAGATGTCATGCAAGTTCTTTTCCATAAGCACGTATGACTATATACAAAATACATGCCTACATTACATTGATGAATTGGAGCTAGTTCTGTGTCACCCAATGTTATAGCTATTACATGAGGAATCGCATCCGACATAATTATCGATCACTGATCCAATGCCTACGAGCTTTTCACATATTGTGCTTTGCTTATTTACTTTTCCGTTGCTACTGTTACAATTACTACAAAACTATTATCTTTACTTTTGCCACAGTTACCTTTATTATCATACCACTTTGCTACTAAATACTTTGCTGCAGATACTAAGTTATCCAGGTGTGGTTGAATTGACAACTCAACTGCTAATACTTAAGAATATTCTTTAGCTCCCCTTGTGTCGAATCAATAAATTTGGGTTGAAATACTTTAGCCTCGAAAGTTGTTGCGACCCCCTACACTTGTGGGTTATCAACGACAATGCATCGGACCGCAGCTGGACGACGCGCTCGGGCGGGCAGGGGGTGGGCAGCAGCAGCGACGACAGGGGCGTGGCCGACCGGTGCGCTCGGGGACGACGTCGTCAGAGGCAGGGCGACGGTGTCGGCGACAGCAGCAGGGTGGCGCGGTGATAGCGTCGGAGGCAGGGTGACGGCGGCAACGGGCGCGGGCGACGGGGCAAAGGGCGGCGTCGGCGGTTGGAGATTGAGAGGAACTAAACGAAAATTTCACAAGTGTTGATTATATAGACAGAGCATTGGTCTTGGTTCGTGGCACCAACCGGGACCAATGCCCCCCTTTAGTCCAGGTTGGTGCCACCAACCGGGACCAGAGGCCTCTTTTCAGCATCCCAAAGGGCGGGAAGCAGAGGTCTTTGGTCCCGGTTGGTGGCACCAACCGGGACCAAAGGGGGGCATTGGTCCTGGTTGGTTCCACCAACCGGTACTAATGCTCCCCTTTGGTACCGGTTGGTGCCTCCAACCGGGACCAAAGGCCTCGTGCTGCCCGAACCCAAAACTTTAGTCCCACCTCGCTAGTTGAGAGGGGCGCGCAGTGGTTTATAAGCCCCACTGCCGCACCCCTCTCGAGGTCCTCTCGAATGCAGGCTTACAGGCCTAATTGTCACTGCTATGCCTGGTGGGCCTACTGGCCTTCTGCGGGCCTGAATCCTGACCTATGTTAGGGTTTCTAGTCGTATTCAGGCCGTAGTGGCCCAGTAGGTGGCATTTTTTTAATTTTCCCAGTTTTTGTTTCTATTTTTTTGCATTATTTATTTTCTTTTGTTTTTTGCTTTATTTTTTAGTTCATTTTGCTTTTAGGTAATAAAAAATATAAACTTTCTGTTAGTGCCATTTGTTTTCCAATTTGAATACTTTAAATTTGAATTTTTTGAAATTTGTGTGAATCACTAGTTTTTGAATAACTTTACTATAAACATAGATTTTTGAGTGATTCTTTTTCCTGCTATTTAATATTACTGTGTTTTATCATTATATTCAAAAACAGATTTTGTTATTTTAGTTTCTAACACAAAAATTATTTATGATAATTCTTTTTGCTATTAAAGTTTCTAACAAAAAATTCTTCATGAAAATTCTTTTTGCTTTTAATATTTTGAACAAAAAATACTTTGATAATTTTGTTGCATACATTTTATATAATTTTAGTTTCAATAATACTAGAGGTTTATAAAAGTTTTTGAGTTGATTCCTTTTGCTATTGGAGTTTTATAAAAGCTTTTTAGTTGATTCTTTTTGCTATTGAAGGATATTATAGTTTTGTTTTAGTTGATCATAATAGAATATTTTAATTGATTATTTTTAGTTCATTCTGCTATTAGTTCATTCTTTTTGCTATTAGTTCATTATTTGAGATATGACCCTTAAATGGAAAAGCACTACAAATGAACTCTGAAAAGGTTGAAAGTTGGCATGGTATCGTCATTTCACCCATATAGCATGTGCTAAAAAGTTGAGAGGGTTACGACAAAAACTGGATGCACTTTGTGTGCAAAATGGGCAATCTCTTTCGAAGTATCAAGGTTTCGGATTGAAACTCATTTGTTACAAAGGGATTCCATTTTTTGAACTTATTTGAATTCCAAACTTTTTTTGTGATCAAAATGCACCATTCAAAGCCACATCATCTATTTTCAACCCTCTCTGACTTCATTTGGTATTTTTCATGCATGTACTGATTTTGTTTTTGAGCTAAATGACCCTTAAATTGAAAAGCACTACAAATGAACTCTGAAAAGGTTGAAAGTTGGCATGGTATCATCATTTCACCCACATAGCATGTGCTAAAAAGTTGAGAGGGTTAAGACAAAAACTGGATGCACTTCGTGTACAAAACAGACAATCTCTTTGGAAGTATCAGGGTTTCAGACGAAAACTCATCTGTTACAAAGGGATTTCATTTGTTCAAATGTAACTGCAGTGATATTCTACATCAAATGCATCATCATAATAGTTGTTGATAGGAAGTCTTCACTTTTTCTTCGCTTGTGTTCTTTGCTTACTGCGCCGTAACCATGGATAATCTTCATCGTTTAACAAGATGCTTGGGTCAGCCTTGACTTTGAAGGGAGGAATTTCATGAAAGTTTTCATAATCTTCAAACACGTCCGTCTTGCCATCCAATCCCACGATGTCTCTATTTCCTGAAAGAACTATGTGGCGCTTTGGCTCATCGTATGATGTATCTGCTTCCTTATCTTTTCTTTTTCTCGGTTTGGTAGACATGTCCTTCACATAGAAAACCTGTGCCACATCATTGGCTAGGACGAATGGCTCGTCTGTGTACCCCAGATTGTTCAGATCCACTGATGTCATTCCGTACTGTGGGTCTACCTGTACCCCGCTGATACGTCTCCGTCGTATCTATAATTTTTGATAAATCCATGCCAATATTCTACAACGTTGATATACTTTTGGCAATTTTTATACTATTTTTTGGGACTAACATATTGATCCAGTGCCCAGTGCCAGTTCCTGTCTGTTGCATGTTCATGTTTCGCAGAAACCCCATATCAAACGGAGTCCAAACGGGATAAAAATGGACAGAGAATTATTTTGGAATATTAGTGATTTTTGGGAAGTAAAATGAACGCGAGACGGTGCCCGAGGTGGCCACGAGACAGGGGCCCATGCCCACTCCAAGTGGGCGCGTCCCCACCCTCTTGGGCCCCTCATAAGGCGGTTGATGCCCTTCTTTGGCCGCAAGAAAGCTATTTTTGGAAAAAGATTTGGGCAAAGGTTTCAATCTAATCGGAGTTACGAATCTCCGGATATAAAAGAAACGGTGCCAGGGAAGAATTCGAGAACGCAGAAACAGAGAGAGATAAAGAGATAGATCCAATCTCGGAGGGGCTCTCGCCCCTCCCATGCCATGGGAGCCAAGGACCAGAGGGGAAACCCTTCTCCCATCTAGGGAGAAGGTAAAGGAAGAATAAGAATATGGGGGGCTCTCTCCCCCTTGTTTCCGATGGCGCCAAAACGCCGCCGGGGGCCATCATCATCACCGCGATCTTCACTAACACCTCCGCCATCTTCACTAACATCTCCATCACCTTCCCCCATCTATATTCAGCGGTCCACTCTCCCGCAACCCGCTTTACCCTCTACTTGAACATGGTGCTTTATGCTTCATATTATTAACCAATGGTGTGTTGCCATCCTATGATGTCTGAGTAGATTTTCGTTGTCCTATCGGTGATTGATGAATTGCTATGATTGATTTGAGTTGCATGTTTTATTATTGGTGTTGTCCTATGGTGCCCTCCGTGTCGCGCAAGCATGAGGGATCCCCGTTGTAGGGTTTGCAATATGTTCATGATTTGCTTGTGGTGGATGGCGCGAGTGACAGAAGCACAGACCCGAGTAAGTAGGTTGTTTGCGTATGGGATAAAGGGGACTTGATACTTTAATGCTATGATTGGGTTTTACCTTAATGATCTTTAGTAGTTGCGGATGCTTGCTAGAGTTCCAATCATAAGTGCATATGATCCAAGTGCCTCTCCCTCAAATAGAATTGCAATAGTGATTATCGGTCTAGTAATGTAGTCATTTGCTTGGGGACAATTTCACAACTCCTACCACCACTTTTCCGCACTTGCTATATTTACTTTATTGCTTCTTTATCTAAACAACCCCTACTTTTTATTTATGTGCTCTTTATTATCTTGCAAACCTATCGACCAACACCTACAAAGTACTTCTAGTTTCATACTTGTTCTAGGTAAAGCGAACTCTAAGCGTGCGTAGAATCGTATAAGTGGCAGATAGGCCTTGAGAGAATATTTGTTCTACCTTTAGCTCCTCATTGGGTTCGACACTCTTACTTATCGAAAGAGGCTACAATTGATCCCATATACTTGCGGGTTATCAAGACCTTTTTCTGGCCCCGTTGCCGGGGAGTCATAGCGTGGGGTGAATATTCTCGTGTGTACTTGTTTGCTTTATCACTATGTAATTTTTTTTGCTGTTCTAAGTTGTTCTCTATCTATTAGTTATGGATATGGAACACGAAATACCAAAAAAAATTAGGTGTAGTTTCTACTCATGGAGATGGGGAGCCTCCTAAAACCCTTGATGCTTGTTATGTGACAGAAATTATGTACTATTTTGATAGATATAATATGCATGTGCTTGCTGCTCCTACTTGCAGTTATTATGAGAGAGGAACTATATCTCCACCTCTCTATGTTTCCAACACGATAGAATTGCAAGAGACTGTTTATACTATGCATTGGCCTTTACTTGGTGTGCATGAATTGTTCTTTTATGACATGCCGATGCATAGGAAGAGAGTTAGACTTCGTTGTTGCTTGATATATGTTACCTTGTGCTCACTACTAAATTACAAATCATTGTTAATTAAAATTGGCTTTGATATACCTTGGGATCCGAGTGGATTCATTACTTGAGCACTATATGCCTAGCTTAATGGCTTTAAAGAAAGCGCTACCAGGGAGACAACCCGGAAGTTTTAAAGAGTCATTTATTTATGTTGAGTGCTTTCATATAGTCTAAAAAAATAAAAATAAAGAGGGGAACCTAAGACTTTTCAAAAAGGAAAGTGAAAGTGAGAAAGACAAGCATTGTTGAAGTGGGAGCTAGCCTTGAACTTTGTTCATGCTCACAGAAATTTGTGAATCTTGATTACAGAAAATTTTCAACAAAAATAATTATCCCCTCGTACAATTCATTGTATTATAAAAATAATGTGCCAAGGTTTGCCTTTAGGATGTTTACAATGCTTGTTGGTTTGTACGGTGCAGGACAGAAACTTTGGCTGTAGTGCACGATTTTACATTTTTAACTGGACGTCAAATGGTACTGATTCCTTTTTCACTGTCTTGATGTACAAATTTTATATTTTTCCTAATTTTGGTAGAATTTTTGGGGTACCAGGAATATGGTAAATGTTCAGATTGCTACAGACTGTTCTGTTTTTAACAGATTCTGTTTTTGATGCATAGTTTGCTTGTTTTGATGAAACTATAAATTTCCGTCAGTGGATTAAGCCATGTATTACAGTAGACACAATGCAAAAACAAAATATGAATTGGTTTTTCTACAGTACTTATAGTAGTGATTTGCTTTATTATACTAATGGATCGTACCGCGTTTTCTGTTGAAGTTTTGTGTGGATGAAGTGTTTGATCGAGGAGGTCTCGATATGAGGAAAAGGAAGAGAGGCAAGAGCTCAAGCTTGGGGATACCCGAGGCACCCCAAGTAAATATTCAAGGAGACTCAAGCGTCTAAGCTTGGGGATGCCCTGGAAGGCATCCCCTCTTTCTTCAACAAGTATCGGTATGTTTTCGTATTCGTTTCGTTCATGCGATATGTGCAAGTCTTGGAGCGTCTTTTGCATTTAGTTTTCATTTTTATTTTATGCACCATGCTGGTATGAGATAGTCCTTGGTTTATTTATAGAATGCTCATTGCACTTCACTTAAATCTTTTGAGTATGGCTTTATAGAATGCTTCATGTGCTTCACTTATATCATTTGAAGTTTGGATTGCCTGTTTCTCTTCACATAGAAAACCGCCATCTATAGAATGCTCTTTTGCTTCACTAATAATTGTTAGAGCGTGGGCATATATTTTGTATAAAGAATTAAACTCTCTTGCTTCACTTATATCTATTTAGAGGGATGACAGGAATTGGTCATTCACATGGTTAGTCATAAAATCCAACATAAACTTATAGATCGTTGAATATGGTATGTTTGATTCCTTGCAATATTTTTGCGATATAAAGTTGGTGATATTAGAGTCATGCTAGTAGGCAACTGTCGATTAGTAGAAATACTTGTGTTGAGGTTTGTGATTCCCGAAGCATGCTCGTATGGTGAACCGCTTTGTGATGAAGTTGGAGCACAATTTTATTTATTGATTGTCTTCCTTATGAGTGGCGGTCGGGGACGAGCGATGGTATTTTCCTACCAATCTATCCCCCTAGGAGCATGCACGTAGTACTTTGTTTTCAATGGCTTGTAGATTTTTGGAATAAGTATATGAGTTCTTTATGACTAATGTTGAGTCCATGGATTACACGCACTATCACCCTTCCATCATTGCTAGCCTCTTCGGTACCGTGCATTGCCCTTTCTCACCTCGAGAGTCGGTGCAAACTTCGCCGGTGCATCCAAACCCCGTGATACGATACGCTCTATCACACATAAGCCTCCTTATATCTTCCTCAAAACAGCCACCATACCTACCTATCATGGCATTTCCATAGCCATTCCGAGATATATTGCCATGCAACTTCCATCATCATCATCATATTCATGACTTGAGCATTCATTGTCATATTGCCTTGCATGATCTTAAGATAGGTAGCATGATGTTTTCATGGCTTGTCCATTTTTTTGATATCTTTGCTATGCTAGATCATTGCACATCCCGGTACACCGCCGGAGGCATTCATAGAGTCATATCTTGTTCTAGATATTGAGTTGTAATATTGAGTTGTAAGTAAATAAAAGTGTGATGATCATCATTATTAGAGCATTGCCCCAGTGAGGAAAGGATGATGGAGACTATGATTCCCCCACAAGTCGGGATGAGACTCCGGACTTAATAAAAAAAGAGAGGCCAACGAAGCCTAAAAAAGGAGAGGCCAAAGAAGCCTATTTAAAAAAAGAGAAGAAAATAAAAAAATGAGAGAAAAAGAGAGAAGGGGCAATGTTACTATCCTTTTACCACACTTGTGCTTCAGAATAGCACCATGTTCTTCATAGAGAGAGTCTCCTATGCTTTCACTTTCATATACGAGTGGGAATTTTCATTATAGAGCTTGGCTTGTATATTCGATGATGGGCTTCCTCAAATGCCCGAGGTCTTTATGAGCAAGCAAGTTGGATGCACACCCACTTAGTTTCAGTTTGAGCTTTCATACACTTATAGCTCTTAGTGCATCCGTTGCATGGCAATCCCTACTCCTCGCATTGACATCAATTGATGGGCATCTCCATAGCCCATTGATTAGCCGCGTCGATGTGAGACTTTCTCTTTTTAACCCCCACCATCATTTTATACTCCACCTATAGTGCTATGTCCATGGCTCACGCTCATGTATTGCGTGAAAGTTGAATTTTTTTGAGATTATTAAAGTATGAAACAATTGCTTGGCTTGTCATCGGGGTTGTTCATGATTAAATACTTTGTGTGATGAAGATAGAGCAACAACCAGACTATATGATTTTGTAGGGATAAGTTTCTTTGGCCATGTTGTTTTGAAAAGACATGATTGCTTTATTGGTATGCTCGAAGAATTATTGTTTTTATGTCAAATGATAGACTATTGCTTTGAATCACTCGTGCCTTAATATTCATGCCATGATTAGATATATGATCAAGATTATGCTAGGTAGCATTCCACATCAAAAATTATATTTTTATCATTTACCTACGCGAGGACAAACATGAATTAAGCTTGGGGATGCTGATATGTCTCCGTCGTATCTATAATTTTTTATTGTTCCATGCCAATATTCTACAACTTTCATATACTTTTGGCAAATTTTTATACTATTTTTTGGGACTAACATATTTATCCAGTGCCTAGTGCTAGTTCCTGTCTGTTGCATGTTTTATGTTTCCCAGAAACCCCATATAAAATGGAGTCCAAACGGGATAAAAACGGATGGAGAATTATTTTGGAATATTTGTGATTTTTGCGAAGTAAAATCAACGCGAGACGGTGCCCGAGGTGGCCACGAGACAGTGGCCCATGCCAACTCCAGGTGGGCGCGCCCCCCACCCTCCTAAGCCCCTCATAAGGCGGTTGATGCCCTTCTTTGGCCGCAAGAAAGCTAATTTTTGGAAAAAGATCCGGGCGAAGGTTTCAATCTAATCGGAGTTACGGATCTCCGGATATAAAAGAAACGGTGCCAAGGCAGAATTCCAGAACGCAGAAACAAAGAGAGACAGAGAGATAGATCCAATCTCGGTGGGGCTCTCGCCCCTCCCATGCCATGGGAGCCAAGGACCAGATGGTAATACCTTCTCCCATCTAGGGAGAAGGTCAAGGAAGAAGAAGAAGAAGGGGGGCTCTCTCCCCCTTGCTTCCGGTGGCGCCAGAACGCCGTCAGGGGCCATCATCATCACCGCGATCTTCACCAACACCTCCGCCATCTTCACCAGCATCTCCATTACCTTCCCCCATCTATATTCAGCAGTCCACTCTCCCGCAACCCGATGTACCCTCTACTTGAACATGGTGCTTTATGCTTCATATTATTATCCAATGATGTGTTGCCATCCTATGATGTCTGAGTAGATTTTCGTTGTCCTATCGGTGATTGATGAATTGCTATGATTGATTTGAGTTGCATGTTTTATTATTGGTGCTATCCTATGGTGCCCTCCGTGGCGTGCAAGTGTGAGGGATCCCTGCTGTAGGGTTTGCAATATGTTCATGATTTGCTTATTGTGGGTGGCGTGAGTGACAGAAGCACAGACCCGAGTAAGTAGGTTGTTTGCGTATGGGATAAAGGGGACTTGATACTTTAATGCTATGGTTGGGTTTTACCTTAATGATCTTTAGTAGTTGCGGATGCTTGCTAGAGTCCCAATCATAAGTGCATATGATCCAAGAAGAGAAAGTATGTTAGCTTATGCCTCTCCCTCAAATAGAATTGCAATAGTGATTATCGGTCTAGTAACGTAGTCAATTGCTTAGGGACAATTTCACAAGTCCTACCACCACTTTTCCACACTCGCTATATTTACTTTATTGCTTCTTTATCTAAACAGCCCCTACTTTTTATTTACATGCTCTTTATTATCTTGCAAACCTATCCAACAACACCTACAAAGTACTTCTAGTTTCATACTTGTTCTAGGTAAAGCGAATACTAAGCGTGCATAGAATCGTATCAGTGGCAGATAGGACTTGAGAGAATATTTGTTCTACCTTTAGCTCCTCGTTGGGTTCGACACTCTTACTTATCGAAAGAGGCTACAGATGATCTCGTATACTTGCGGGTTATCATCCGCCTCCTGTTAGATTGACCCATTTGCACTTAACCAAAGGGACCTTAATATCATTTCCATAGTCAAGTTCCCATATGTCCACTATGTAACCATAATATGTGTCCTTTACCCTCATGGTTGCTGCATCAAAGCGGACACCACTGTTTTGGTTGCTGCTCTTTTGATCTTCGGCGATCGTGTAAAATGTATCCCCATTTATCTCGTACCCTTTGTAGGTCATTACAGTCGAAGATGGTTCCCTCGCCAACGAGTACAGGTTATCAGAAACAGTGTTGTCACACCTGAGACGTGTTTGGAACGAACTGCCAAAACTCCTGATGTGTTCACATGTAATCCAGTCCTCACACTGGTCCGGGTGTTTGGAGCGCAGAATGTTCTTGTGTTTGGAGCGTAGAATTCTGTAGAACCTTGTAGCGTGCTTGAGACGAAGAATTCCGTCCCTACATACTATTGAGTCCCCTCCTAGCGTGCCTTTTCCACCCAGTCTCACCTCATACCGCGATTGAGGGAGACTTATCTTCTTAAGGTCAGGAATGAAGTCAACACAAAACCCAATGACATCCTCTGTTTGATGGCCCATGGAGATGCTTCCTTCTGGCCTAGCGCGGTTACGGACATATTTCTTTAGGACTCCCATGAACCTCTCAAAGGGGAACATATTGTGTATAAATACAGGGCCCATAACGACAATCTCGTCTACTAGATGAACTAGGACGTGCGTCATCATATTAAAGAAGGATGATGGGAACACCAGCTCGAAACTGAGAAGATATTGCACCACATAACTCCTTAACCTTGGTAGGATTTCTGGATCGACACCTTCTGAGAGATTGCATCGAGGAATGAACATAGCTTCACAATGGCTAATCGAATGTTTTCCTGTAGAAGCCCCCTCAATGCCGGAAGCAGTTGCGTCTGATACGTCCATTTTGCATCATGATTTTATATCAATATTTATTGCATTATGGGCTGTTATTAGACATTATATCTCAATACCTATGGCCGTTCTCTCTTATTTTACAAGGTTTACCATGAAGAGGGGGAATGCCGACAGCTGGAATTCTGGCTGGAAAAGGAGCAAACATTGGAAAACTACTCTGCACTGCTCCAAAAATCCTGAAACTCCACAAAACTTATTTTTGGAATTAATAAGAATTATTGAGCGGAAGAAACACCTCAGGGGGCCCACACCCTGGCCAGGAGGGTGGGGGGTGCGCCCACCCCTATTGGGCACGCCCTGTCTCCTGGGCCCCTTGGTGGCCCTTCGGTGTCCATCTTCTGCTATATGAAGGCTTTTACCCTGGAAAAAATCGTGGGCAAGCTTACGGGACAAAACTCCGCCGCCACGAGGCGGAACCTTGGCGGAACTAATCTAGGGCTCCGGCGGAGCTGTTCTGTCGGGGACACTTCCCTCCGGGAGGGGGCAATCATCACCATCGTCATCACCAACGATCCTCTCATTGGGATGGGTCAATATCCATCAACATCTTCACGAGCACCATCTCCTCTCAAAACCCTAGTTCATCTCTCGTATCCAATCTTGTATCCAAACCACAAATTGGTACCTGTGGGTTGCTAGTAGTGTTGATTACTCCTTGTAGTTGATGCTAATTGGTTTACTTGGTGGAAGATCATATGTTCAGATCATTAATGCACATTATTACTCCTCTGATTATGAACATGAATATGCTTTGTGAGTAGTTATGTTTGTTCCTGAGGACATGGGTGAAGTCTTGCTATTAGTAGTCATGTGAATTTGATATTCGTTCGATATTTTGATGAAATGTATGTTGTCTTTTCCTCTAGTGGTGTTATGTGAACGTCGACTACATGACACTTCACCATTATTTGGGCCTAGAGGAAGGCATTGGGAAGTAATAAGTAGATGATGGGTTGCTAGAGTGACAGAAGCTTAAACCCTAGTTTATGCGTTGCTTCGTAAGGGGCCGATTTGGATCCATATGTTTAATGCTGTGGTTAGGTTTACCTTAATACTTGTTTAGTAGTTGTGGATGCTTGCAATAGGGGTTAATCATAAGTGGGATGCTTGTCCAAGTAAGGGCAGTACCCAAGCACCGGTCCACCCAAATATCAAATTATCAAAGTACCGAACGCGAATCATATGAGCGTGATGAAAACTAGCTTGACGATAATTCCCATGTGTCCTCGGGAGCTCCTTTCTCATTATAAGAAATTGTTCAGGCTTATCCTTTGCTACAAAAAGGATTGGGCCAGTTTGCTGCACTTTATTTACTTGTTACTCGTTACAATTTATCTTATCACAAAACTATCAATTACCTACAATTTCAGTGCTTGCAGAGAAAACCTTACTGAAAACCGCTTATCATTTCCTTCTGCTCCTCATTGGGTTTGACACTCTTACTTAACGAAAGGACTACGATAGACCCCCTACACTTGTGGGTCATCAAGACTCTTTTCTGGCGCCGTTGCCGGGGAGTGTAGCGCTTTTGGTGAGTGGAACTTGGTAAGGAAACATTTATATAGTGTGCTGAAATTTTCTGTTACTTGTCACTATAGAAACTAATCCTTTGAGGGGCTTGTTCGGGGTATCTTCACCCCAACCAGAAGAGCAAAGATTTGCTCCTCAACCTACTGAACTTTTTGAAAATATTTACTTTGAGATTCCTTCATGTATGATAGAGAAACTGCTAGCTAATCCATTTGCAGGAGATGGAACATTGCATCCCGGTTTACACCTTATCTTTGTGGATGAAGTTTGTGGATTATTTAAGCTTGCAGGTATTCCCGATGATGTTGTCAAAAGGAAGGTCTTCCCTTTATCTTTGAAGGGAGATGCATTGACATGGTATAGACTTTGTGATGATACGGGATCTTGGAATTATAAACGATTGAAGTTGGAATTTCACCAGAAGTTCTATCCTATACATCTTGTTCATCGTGATCGTAATTACATATATAATTTCTGGCCTCATGAAGGAGAAAGCATTGCTCAAGCTTGGGGGAGGATTAAGTCAATATTATATTCATGCCCCAATCATGAGCTCTCTAGAGAAATGATTATTCAAAAATTTTATGCTCGGCTTTCTCTCAATGATCGCAACATGCTCGATACTTCCTTTGCCGGTTCTTATATGCTCAATACTATTGAATTCAAATGGGACTTATTGGAAAGAATTAAACACAACTCTGAAGATTGGGATTCCGACGATGGTAAGAAGTCAGGTATGACGCCTAAGTTTGATTGTGTTAAATCTTTTATGGATACCGATGCTTTCCGTGGATTTAGCGCTAAATATGGACTTGACTTTGAGATTGTAGCTTCTTTCTGTGAATCTTTTGCTACTCACGTTGATCTCCCTAAAGAGAAGTGGTTGAAATATAATCCTCCCGTTGAAGTAAAAGTAGTTGCACCTATTATAGTTGAAGAAAAGACTGTCACCTATAGTGATCCTATTGTTCCTACTACTTATGTTGAGAAACCTCCTTTTCCTGTTAGGATAATGGATCATGCTAAAACTTCGACTGTTGTTCGTAAGAGTAATACTAGGACTTATACACCTCCTGAGCAAATCAAAGTTGAACCTAGTATTGCTATGGTTAAAGATCTCTTGGATGATGATTTAGATGGGCATGTTATTTATTTCTATGGTGAGACTGCTAATATTGCTAGACCAGATACTAAGATACATAGACCTGTGGTAGGCATGCCTATTATTTCTGTTAAAATAGGAGATCATTGTTATCATGGCTTATGTGATATGGGTGCTAGTGCTAGTGCAATACCCTATGACTTATATAAAGAAATTATGCACGACATTGCACCCGTTGAGTTGGAAGGTATTGATGTTACTATTAAGCTTGTTAATAGGGAAACCATTAAACCAGTTGGGATAGTTAGAGATGTTGAAGTCTTGTGTGGGAAGGTTAAATATCCTGCTGATTTTCTTGTTCTTGGTTCCCCACAAGATGACTTTTGTCCCATTATTTTTGGTAGACCCTTCTTGAATATAGTTAATGCTAAGATTGATGTGAAAAGGATATTATTACAATTGGCTTAGACGGTATGTCTCATGAGTTTAATTTTGCTAAGTTTCGTAGACAACATCGTGATAGAGAATCACCTAGTAAGGATGAGATTATTGGTCTTGCTTCTATTGTTGTGCCTCCTGCTGATCCGTTAGAACAATATTTGCTAGACCATGAAAATGATATGTTTATGAAGGAAAGAAGAGAAATTGATGAAGTGTTCTTTAAACAGGAACCTATGCTGAAACACAACCTTCCCGTTGAAATTCTTGGGGATCCCCCTCCACCCAAGGGTGATCCCGTGGTTGACCTCAAACCATTACCTGATAATCTTAAGTATGCTTATCTTGATGAAAAGAAAATATATCCTGTTATTATTAGTGCTAAGCTTTCATAGCAAGAAGAAGAAAGATTATTGAAAACTCTGAAGAAGAATCATGCTGCTATTGGATATACTCTGGATGATCTTAAGGGCATTAGTCCCACGTTATGCCAACACAAAATTAATTTGGAGGAAGGTGCCAAACCAGTTAGAGATCCTCAACGACGACTGAAACCCAAGATGAAAGAAGTGGTAAGAAAGGAGATACTAAAGCTCCTTGAGGCAGGTATAATTTATCTCGTTGCTAATAGTGATTGGGTAAGCCCTGTCCATTGTGTTCCTAAAAAGGGAGGTATTACTGTCGTTCCTAATGATAAAGATGAATTGATCCTGCAAAGAATTATTACAGGTTATAGGATGGTAATTGATTTCCGTTAATTAAATAAAGCTACTAAGAAAGATCATTACCCTTTACCTTTTATTGATCAAATGCTAGAAAGACTATCCAAACACACTCATTTCTGTTTTCTAGATGGTTATTCTGGTTTCTCTCAAATACCTGTGTCAGCGGGGGATCAATCAAAAACTACATTTACTTGCCCTTTCGGTACTTTTGCTTATAGACGTATGCCTTTTGGTTTATGTAATGCACCTGCTACCTTCCAAAGATGTATGATGGCTATATTCTCTGACTTTTGTGAATAGATTTGTGAGGTATTCATGGATGACTTCTTCGTTTATGGATCCTCTTTTGATGATTGCTTGAGCAACCTTGATCGAGTTTTGCAGAGATGCGAAGACACTAGTCTCATCTTGAATTAGGAAAAGTGTCACTTTATGGTTAATGACGGAATTGTCTTGGGGCACAAGATCTCCAAGAGAGGTATTGAAGTTGATAAAGCCAAAGTTGATGCTATTGAAAAGATGCCATGTCCCAAGGACATAAAAGGTATAAGAAGTTTCTTGGTCATGCTGGTTTTTATAGGAGGTTCATTAAGGAGTTCTCTAAAATCTCTAGGCCTCTGACTAATTTATTGCAAAAAGATATTCCTTTTGTCTTTGATGATGATTGTGTAGAAGCATTTGAAATACTTAAGAAAGATTTGATCACTACACCTATTGTTCAGCCACCTGATTGGAATTTACCTTTTGAAATTATGTGTGATGCTAGTGATTATGCTGTAGGTGCTGTTCTAGGGAAAAGAGTTGATAAGAAATTGAATGTTATCTAGTATGCTAGTAAGACTCTTGATACCGCCCAGAGAAATTATGCTACTACTGAAAAAGAGTTTTTAGCAGTTGTGTTCGCTTGTGATAAGTTTAGACCTTATATTGTTGATTCCAAAGTTACTATTCACACTGATCATGCTTCTATTAAATATCTTATGGAAAAGAAAGATGCTAAGCCTAGACTTATTAGATGGGTTCTCTTGCTCCAAAATTTGACTTGAATATTATTGATAGAAAGGGAGCTGAGAACCCCGTTGCAGCCAACCTGTCTAGGTTAGAGAATGTTCTTGATGACCCACTGCCTATTGATGATAGCTTTCTTGATGAACAATTAGCGGTCGCTAAAGCTTCTCGTACTGCTCCTTGGTATGCTGATTATGCTAATTACATTATTGCTAAATTTATACCTCCTAGTTTCACATACCAGCAAAAGAAAAAGTTCTTTTATGATTTAAGACATTACTTCTGGGATGACCCACACCTTTATAAAGAAGGAGTAGATGGTGTTATTAGACGTTGTGTACCTGAGCATGACCAGGAACAGATCCTACGCAAGTGTCACTCTGAATCATATGGAGGACACCACGCTGGAGGTAGAACTATACATAAGGTATTGCAATCTAGTTTTTATTGGCCTAATCTCTTCAAAGATGCTCGTAAGTTTGTCTTATCTTGTGATGAATGTCAAAGAGTTGGTAATATTAGTAGACTTCAAGAAATGCCTATGAATTATTCTCTTGTTATTGAACCATTTGATGTTTGGGGCTTTGATTATATGGGACCTTTTCCTGCCTCTAATGGTTACACACATATTTTAGTTGCTGTTGATTAGGTTACTAAGTGGGTAGAAGCTATTCCAACTCGTAGTGCTGATCATAACACTTCTATTAAAATGCTTAAAGAAGTTATTTTTCCAAGGTTTGGAGTCCCTCGATATCTTATGACTGATGGTGGTTCACATTTTATTCATGGTGCTTTCCGTAAGATGCTTGCTAAGTATGATGTTAATCATAGAATCGCATCTCCTTATCATCCGTAGTCTAGTGGTCAAGTAGAGTTGAGCAATAGAGAGCTCAAATTAATTTTGCAAAAGACTGTCAATAGATCTAGAAAGAATTGGTCCAAAAAACTTGATGATGCATTATGGGCCTATAGAACTGCATACAAAAATCCTATGGGTATGTCTCCATATAAAATGGTTTATGGAAAATCTTGTCATTTACCTCTAGAACTTGAACATAAAGCATATTTGGCTATTAAAGAGCTCAACTATGATTTCAAACTGCCGGTGAGAAGATCTTGTTTTATATTGGCTCACTTGATGAATGGAGAACCCAAGCCTATGAGAATGCCAAGCTATTCAAAGAAAAAGTCAAACGCTAGCATGACAAAAGGATACAAAAGCGTGAGTTTAACGTAGGTGATTATGTGTTATTATTCAACTCTCGTTTAAGATTTTTTACAGGAAAACTTCTCTATAAATGGGAAGGTACTTACGTTATCGAGGAGGTCTATTGTTCTGGTGCGATAAAAATCAACAACTTCGAAGGCACAAGTCCGAGGGTGGTGAACGGTCAAAGAATTAAACATTATATTTCAGGTAGTCCTATCAATGTTGAAACTAATATTATTGAAACCGTAACCCCGGAGGAATACATAAGGGACACTCTCTAGAACGTTCCAGACTCTGAAAAGGAATAGGTATGTGGTACAGTAAGTAAACCGACTCCAAAACAATTCTAATGGCATTTTTTATCAGTTTTGGAATATTTAAGAATTTTAGGAAGAAATAAGTAGTCCGGGAAGTACACGAGGCCTCCACGATGGTGGAGGGCGCGCCCACCCTTACTGGGCACGCCCCCTGTCTTTTGGACACCTCGTGTGCCTCCCGGACTTTGTTTTCTTGCACGTTATGTATTTTGGTCGGTAAAAATTCATTATATAAACTCCCGAAGGTTTTGACCACTGTATCACACAAATATCCTCTGTTTTGGTTTCGAGCTGTTCCTGTTGCAGTTTAAGAGCAAGATGTCTTCTCAAGAGTCAGTCGGAGAGAGACAGGTGTCTCACCCGACACCAGGTCCAGGAGCAAATAGCGATGCTTATCACTTTGGACCATCAACGGAGGATGAGATGGAGGCCGACTTGAAAAGGATAGATGCCATGGAGGAAGATCAAGAAGTTACCTCTCGTCTCCAAGAAGAATTCATGATGGGGGAACTACATAGCTCGGTTATTCCAAATTCGGTCATTCCTTCCAACTTTAGATTTCTTTCTTATGAAAATATGAAAAAGAGCGTCACTTGTTCTCCAGAAGCTATGCAGCATCCTTGGGTAAAGGGAGCTTTGGCCGTTACGGGCAAGCTCCGCAAAAAATTATGGACCTCAAACAACAAGTCAATAAGCTCGAGGAGGAGAATCGTATCCTGAGGGGCATCATTGCCAAGAAGATCATAACACCAACCGTGAAGAAGGAATCATAATTACATGGGTATGGGCACTACCCTGGGCAACTGCCAAGCTTGGGGGAGGTACCCCGGTGTCGTATCACCATCACACTCCTATCTCTACCGTTTTATTTATATCGATCCTTTTAGTAGTATCTTGATCTAGTAGATTGAAGTTTTGATATCAAGTAGTTTTGAGTTTTCCTTTGTGATCTCTTTATGTAATCGAGTCCGTGAGGTATCTATAATAAAGATTAGTGTTGAGTCAAGGGCTTTGCTATCTTGCAATGATCTTGAGAAAGTAGAGAATAAAAGAGTTCATATTGGTCTTATGGTTAGTGATGACTTCACACATAGAAAGTATGAGGCATAAAAGTTGTTGAGAGTTGACAAACGTAGTTTTGGTCATCGTTGCAATTAATAGGAAGTAATAAAGAAAGAGAGGTTCACATACAAATATATTATCTTGGACATCTTTTATGATTGTGAAGAACTCATTAAGTATGACATGCTAAAAGAGTTGATGTTGGACAAGGAAGACAACATAATGGTTTATGTTTTCTCACATCTCAGTTAAAGTATATTGTCATTGACCTTCCAAACATGTTGAGCTTGCCTTTCCCCCTCATACTAGCCAAATCCCTTGCACCAAGTAGAGATACTACTTGTGCTTCCAAATATCCTTAAACCCAGTTTTTCCATGAGAGTCCACCATACCTACCTACAGATTGAGTAAGATCCTTCAAGTAAGTTGTCATGTTGCAGGCAATAAAAATTGCTATCTAAATATGTATGACTTATTAGTCTAGAGAAAATAAGCTTTATACGATCTTGTTGTGGAAGCAATAAAAGCGACGGACTGCATAATAAAGGTCCACATACAAGTGGCAATATAAAGTGACGTTCTTTTGCATTAAGATTTCATGCATCCAACCCTAAACACACATGACAACCTCTGCTTCCCTCTGCGAAGGGCGTATCCTTTACTTTATGTTTTTTACTTTATGCTTGAGTCAAGGTGATCCTCACCTTTCCCTTTTTCATTTTATCCTTTGGCAAGCTCCTCGTGTTTGAAAGATCATGATATATATATATATATATCCAATTGGATGTAAGTTAGCATGAACTATTATTGTGACATCACCTAAAGGTGAATATGTTGGGAGGCAACACAATAAGCCCCTATCTTTCTCAGTGTCCGGTTGAAACTTTATAACCACAAGTACTGCGTGAGTGTTAGCAATTGTAGAAGACTACATGATAGTTGAGTGTGTGGACTTGCTGAAAAGCTCTATTCTTGACTCTTTGTGATGTTATGATAAATTGCAATTGCTTCAATGACTGAGATTACAGTTTGCTAGCTCCCAATGAAGTTTCTGAACCATGCTTGACATTGTGAATTGATCGTTACTTGAGTATAAGAAACCATATGATAAAATCTATTTATGTTATTGTTATAAGAATGATCATGATGCCCTCATGTCCGTATTTTATTTTTTATCGACACCTCTATCTCTAAACATGTGGACATATTTTTCGATTTCGGCTTCCGCTTGAGGACAAGCGAGGTCTAAGCTTGGGGGAGTTGATACGTCCATTTTGCATCATGACTTTATATCAATATTTATTGCATTATGGGCTGTTATTACACATTATATCTCAATACTTATGGCTATTATCTCTTATTTTACAAGGTTTACCATGAAGAGGAATCTTTGGCATTTGGAATTCGCTAGAAAAGGAGCAAACATTGAAACCTATTACGCTTTGCTCCAAAAATCCCGAAACTCCACGAAACTTATTTTTGGAATTAATAAGAATTATTGAGCGGAATAAACACCTCAGGGGGGCCACACCCTGGCCAGGAGGGGGGGGGGCGCACCCACCCCTATTGGGCGCGCTCCCTGTCTCCTGGGCCCCCTGGTGGCCCTCCGGTGTCCATCTTCTGCTATATGAAGGCTTTTACCCTGGAAAAAATCGTGGGCAAGCTTACGGGACGAAACTACGCCGCCACGAGGCGGAACCTTGGCAGAACCACTCTAGGGCTCCGACGGAGCTGTTCTGCCGGGGACACTTCCCTCCGGGGGGGGATCATCACCATCATCATCACCAATGATCCTCTCGTTGGGAGGGGGTCAATCTCCATCAACATCTTCACCAGCACCATCTCCTCTCAAAATCCTAGTTCATCTCTGGTATCCAATCTTGTATCCAAACCACAAATTGGTACCTGTGGGTTGCTAGTAGTGTTGATTACTCCTTGTAGTTGATGCTAATTGGTTTACTTGGTGGAAGATCATATGTTCAGATCCTCAATGCATATTATTACTCCTCTGATTATGAACATGAATATGCTTTGTGAGTAGTTACGTTTGTTTCTGAGGACATGGGTGAAGTCTTGCTACTAGTAGTCATGTGAATTTGGTATTCGTTCGATATTTTGATGAGATGTATGTTGTATTTTCCTCTAGTGGTGTTATGTGAACGTCGACTACATGACACTTCACCATAATTTGGGCCTAGATGAAGGCATTGGGAAGTAATAAGTAGATGATGGGTTGCTAAAGTGACAGAAGCTTAAACCCTAGTTTATCCGTTGCTTCGTAAGGGGCTGATTTGGATCCATATGTTTAATGCTGTGGTTAGGTTTACCTTAATACTTCTTTTGTAATTGTGGATGCTTGCAATAGGGGTTAATCACAAGTGGGATGCTTGTCCAAGTAAGGGCAGTACCCAAGCACCGGTCCACCCACATATCAAATTATCAAAGTACCGAACGCGAATCATATGAGCGTGATGAAAACTAGCTTGACGATAATTCCCATGTGTCCTCGGGAGCTCCTTTCTCATTATAAGAAATTGTTCAGGCTCATCCTTTTCTACAAAAAGGATTGGGCCAGCTTGCTGCACTTTATTTACTTTATTTACTTGTTACTCGTTACAATTTATCTTATCACAAAACTATCAATTGCGTACAATTTCAGTGCTTGCAGAGAAAACCTTACTGAAAACCACTTATCATTTCCTTCTGCTCCTGGTTGGGTTCGACACTCTTACTTATCGAAAGGACTATGATAGATCCCCTACACTTGTGGGTCATCAGCGTCATAATCACGTGGCAGTCATGAGACTTTAGGTTCTGGAACTTTTTCTCTGCCATATTTATTATTCCCTTTATATTTGATGAGTAGCCAGACGGGACCTTCATACTGAGCAGGCATGCAAAGAAGATTTCCTTCTCTTCTTTGGTAAGAGCGTAGCTGGCAGGACCTTCATACTGCTTTGGAGGCAAGCTGTCTTTTTCATGCAAACATTGCAGGTCCTCCCGTGCCTCTGCTCTATCTTTTGTCTTCCCATACACGCCCAAGAAGCCTAGCAGGTTCACACAAAGGTTCTTCGTCACGTGCATCACGTCGATCGAAGAGCGGACCTCTAGGTCTTTGCAGTAGTGTAGGTCCCAAAATATAGATTTCTTCTTCCACATGGGTGCGTGTCCCTCAGCGTCATTCGGAACAGATAGTCCGCCGGGACCCTTTCCGAAGATTACTTTTAAATCATTGACCACATCAAGTACATGATCACCGATACACATGGCAGGCTTCTTCCGGTGATCTGCCTAGCCTTTGAAGTGCTTGCCTTTCTTTCGACATTGATGGTTGGTCGGAAGGAATCGACGATGCCCCAGGTAAATATTCTTCCTGCATTTGTCCAGGTATATACTTTGGGTGTCATCTAAACAGTGCATGCATGCGTGGTATCCCTTATTTGTCCATCCTGAAAGGTTACTAAGATCAAGCCAATCATTGATGGTGACAAACAGCAACACATGCAGGTCAAATTCCTCCTGTTTGTGCTCATCCCACACACGTACACCTTTTCCAGTCTACAATTGTAAAATTTCTTCAACTAATGGCCTTAGCTACACATCAATGTCGTTGCCGGGTTGCTTAGGGCCTTGGATGAGAACTGGCATCATAATGAACTTCCACTTCATGCACAGCCAAGGAAGAAGGTTATAGATACATAGAGTCACGGGCCAGGTGCTGTGATTGCTGCTCTGCTCCCCGAAAGGATTAATGCCATCCGCGCTTAAACTAAACCATACATTCCTTGTGTCACCTGCAAACTCCTCCTAGTACTTTCTCTCGATTTTTCTCCACTGCGACCTGTCAGCGGGTGTTCTCAAATTCATGTCTTTCTTATGGTCATCTCTGTGCCATCGCATCGACTTGGCATGCTCTTTGTTTTTGAATAGGCATTTCAACCGGGGTATTATAGGAGTATACCACATCACCTTGGCAGGAACCCTCTTCCAGGGGTGCTTGCCGTCAACATCACCAGGGTCATCTCGTATGATCTTATACCACAATGCATCGCATACCGGGCATGCGTTCAGATCCTCATACGCACCACGGTATAGGATGCAATCATTAGGGCATGCATGTATCTTCTGCACCTCCAATCCTAGAGGGCAAACAACCTTCTTTGCTTCATACGTACTGTCGGGCAATTCGTTTGCCTCAGCCACTTCGAGAAAATCATGCACACCCTTAATGTACTCGGAGGTGTGTTTGTCACCATACATCCATTGCTGGTTCATCTACGTGCATTATATATAATTAAGTGTGTCAAAAACCATTACAGAACATCATGAATAGATAATTAAGTGACCAAATTAATAGAAGTTCATCATCACATTAAAACCAAAGTACATACATAGTTCTCATCTAACAACATATAGCTCTCCGGAGCATCTAATTAATTAAATCATACATTGAAACTATGTAAAACATTTCAATGCCAAAACAAATGCGGTCGTAATCGCAACCAAGGTAACAATTGATCCAATGGCATAATGATACCAAGCCTCGGTATGAATGGCATATTTTCGAATCCTTCTAATCTTCAAGCGCATTGCATCCATCTTGATATTGTGATCATCGACGACATCCGCAACATGCAACTCCAATATCATCTTCTCCTCCTCAATTTTTTTTAGTTTTTCCTTCAAGAAATTGTTTTCTCCTTCAACTAAATTTAACCTCTCGACAATTGGGTCGGTTGGAATTTCCGGTTCACATACCTCCTAGATAAATAAAATCTATGTCACGTTGGTCGGCATAATTGTCATAAACAATAAATGAACCAAATAGTTATGAAGATAATATATACCACATCCGAATCATAGACAGGACGAGGGCCGACGGGGGTGGATACCAAAACCATCGCACTAAATAAGAAGAAGCAATAATAAAAGTAAGAAAATTATACAAGTATCTATATAAACACACAAGTAAGAATTTTTCCTTTTAGAAAGAAGATAAGAACAAGAGTCTCACCACGGTGGTGCCGGCGACGAGATCGGCGCGGGCGATCGACGACTGTGAAGACGGGGACGGGACGTGACAAACCGCTAAACCTAGACAAATATTGAGGAAAATGGAGCTTGGAGGTCGAGCTTGGAGAGGACAAAGCTTGAGTAGTGTGGCTCGGGCATTCCATCAAACACCTCGTGTGCATAGGAGGTGAGCAAGAGCACCACAAAGCTCTCCCCTCGCCGGCCAGGAAAAATAGAGTAGTGGGAGTGCTCTGCTCATGGGCGAGGGATATATATAGGCAACTCATTGGTCCCGGTTCGTGGCACGAACCGGGACTAAAGGTCACCCTTTCATCACGCACCAGGTCCAATGGTGGTGGGCCAGGAGCGAGGACCATTGGTCCCGGTTCGTCCCACCAACCGGGACCAAAAGGCCCAGACGAACCGGGACCAATGCCCCCACGAGGCCCGGCAGGCTCCTGGCCTCACGAACTGGGACCAATGGGCCCATGGGTAACGGTTCGTGACTGAACCGGGACTAATGGGCTTATCTGGCCCGAACATATGCCCTGTTTTCTACTAGTGTTGCCAGTTGCGTCGTGCCAGATTATCTCTAGTTAAGATGACCCCTCTGTTTAGGAACCAGAGGAATATCTTCACTCTTAGAGGGATTTTAAGCTTCCAGAATTTCCTGTTATCAACCAGAAAATCACCATGAACTATTGCATCATACATGGATTTTACTGTAAACTTGCCATTCTGATGCAACTTGCATCGAAAGATATCCGGTTCATCTGACAGCTGAATAGCCTCTAGACATATGAGTAACTCATTCCAAGCTGCCAGGAGAGGTCCTAAAAGGTCCGTACGGAAAGAAATATTAGGGTTATCTTGCCAAATTTATGTCTAACAATCCTATACAAGCTCGGATATTCCACAATTAGTGGTGTGGTCCCTAGCGAGGTGTCTTCCCAGAATCGAACCTGGGAACCGTCCCTAACCGAGAAAGTTCCAAATTGGAAATAGAATTTCTTGGCCTTCATGACACCAGACCAAACATGTGAGTCACCATGTTTCCAATAGACTTGAGAAACGGCTTTGGATCCCACGTACTTGTTACGAATGCTTTCCTGATGGATATGCAACGAACATATCACGTGGAGTTAAACTTGTTTCAAAGAAAAGTCTTTGGCCTGAAAAGTGATGACTACCATATGTTTATCAAGCGCTTCCTACCTGCTTCCTTCTATGGCTTCCTTCTTGAGGTATATGGTTGTGTTTGGCCGAGCTAAGTTTTTTCTATAGGCAATTGTGTGCAAAAAAAACTTAGAAGGGATGTTGTACATTCAATGGAAGAGAATGTTGATGTGCTTCTTTGCAAATTACATAATATCTTCCCACCCCACTTCTTTAATCCCATCACCAGTAGATAACACGGCTTTGGTCCAGGCCAGATAAGTGCATTAGTCCTAGTGGTGTTACGAACCGGGACTAATGGGTGCATCAGTCCTGGTTCATGAGGCCAAGACGCTGACCGGGCCTTGGCAGGCACCATTCCCGGTTCGTCTGACCCCTTTAGTCCCGGTTCTAGACACGAATCGAGACTAAAGGTCCTTGCTCCTGGCACAGCCCCTTTAGTCCCGGTTGGTGGCTAGAACTGGTACATGTCCCGGTTCTAGCCAACAACATCCGAGACTAAAGAGATGCCTATATATATGCTTGCCCCTGCCCGCTCACTCCTCTATTTTTTTGGCCGGCCGGCGTGTGGGAGGCGTGTGCTGCTATCCTCTCACCTCCTATGCACATGAGGTGTTTGATGAAATTTCCGAGCCACGCATAAGCTTTCTCCTCTCCAAGCTCGACCTCGAAGCTTCATTTTCCCCAAGATTTGTGTAGATTTGGCGGTCCATCCCGTCCCGTCCCCCTCCTCACCGACGACGATCGCCCGTGCCAATCTTGTTGCCGGCACCACCATGGTGAGCCTCTTGTTAATATCTTCTTTTTAAAAGAAAAAATTCTTACGTGTATAATTTAGATACTTACTTGTATAAATTTCTTACTTTATTATTGTTTGTTATTATATAGTGACATGGTTTTGGTATCCGCCCCCGTCGGCCCTCGTCCGGTCTATGACTTGGATGTGGTATATTATCTTTTATAACTATTTTATTCATTCAGTGTTTATGATAATTATGCCGATGAACGTGACATAGATGTTTTTATCTAGGAGGTATGTGAACCAGAAATTCCAACCGACCCTCTTGTCGAGAGATTAAATTTAGTTGAAAAAGAAAACAAGTATTTGAAATAAAAATTGAAGAGAATTGAGGAGGAGAAGATGAAATTGGAGTTGCATGTTACCGATGTCACTGATGATCACAGGATCAAGATGGATGCAATGCGCTTGAAGATTAGAAAGATTAGAAAATATGCCATTGATAATGAGGCTTGGTATCATTATGCTCTTGGGTAAATGTTTACCTTAGTTGCCATTATGGTCACATTTGTTGTTGCATTTAAATGTTTTACATAGTTGTATGTTAGTTTCAATGTAGGTTTTAATTAGATGCTCTAGAGAGCTATTTGTTATTCTATGAAAACTATGTATGAACTTTATGTATCTCATGGGTAACAACATTGTTGGAGATGAGCTGTACTCGTTGGACATGGCACCATCTTCGACTGTATTGACTTACCAACCATACGGGATAAATGAGAATACGTTTTACACGATCACCCAAGATCAAAAGAGCACCAACCAAAACAGTGATGTGCGCTTTGATGCAGCAACCAACAGGGGAAAGGACACATATTATGGTTACCACTACAAAAAGTACACTTCCGTGATGATACGTGTTTGTCACAGTAGGTCACGTTTCTGTCATGCATGTACATCCATGACGGTTTTATGACAGAATCAAGATAGTCATACCTGTGCTGTCATAGAAGTGTTCCATGACAATACCAAAATCATCACGGAAGTGTCCACTTCCATGATGATAAATCGTGCGTCATGGAAGTGTTTTCGTCAAGGGTAACCGACATGTGGCATCCACCATAATAGGTCACCGTTAAGCTATCGGGTTCCTGTTTGGATCCGATAACCCGTTAACAGCCCTGACTAGTGGGGATTTTCCACGTGTAAAATTCTCATTCACGGGAGTATCCACGTGTCAGCACAGTGCTGGGACAGATGTCATCCAGCGAATGGATGGGACGCGACTATGATATGTCGACATGTGGCACGGCCCAACAGTGGCCTATTCAGGTCAAAAAGGCCGGCCCATTTGACTTAGTCAAAAGGTAGCGGCCCGGCCCACGAAAGATCTGTTAATGGCCTATTCGCATATAGCCCATTTATATCCCGCTAACTCATGACCCGTTATAGCCTATCCGAATTAGGCCCAGGAGCGCCATATGGGCCATCCAATATGATTCTAGCCCGTTGTAACTTCCGGCCCATGTATGGCCCAAGAGGTCTTTCAGTCCATACGAGGGCCTTTGTAAATCTCGGCCCATAAACGGTCTGTGGTGAAACTGGCCCATGATGAATAGTATATTGCTTTATACCCATTAATGGCCCATTGTTCCATTGGGCCATTTCAGCCCGTGTTATCTTTCGACCTTCTAAGGGCCCATTTATTATTGGGCTCATTTCCGGCATGCGATTACTTATCGTCCATTATTGGCCGGTTCCGCATGTGGGCCAAATTCAGCCCGTGGTTAAAGTCGGTCCATCTGTATCCCTTTAACCCGTTGCGACGTTTTCATAGCATCATGAAAAATGGCCCATTAACGACCCGTTATGCCTGACATTGTAATTAAGTCTGTTGTACACATGGGCCAGTTAACGGCCCATAAACAAACGATTCCCAATATAGCCCATTTACGACCCATATTGCAGTCTGTTAAATGTCCATGAAAGTACGGCCCATGTTTGGCCAATCGATCATACGACCCGTAGAAGTCCCATTGAATCTACGGATCGTAGAAGGCCCATGGATCATACAGTCCTTAGGAGGCCCACTACAGCAAGCAGCAGGACCTTACAACGGTCAGTATGTTGCCCATGTTTATTGTGCCTAGTTTTAAATAAAAAGGTTACCATGGAAAAAGAACTGCAGCGACTACCAGCAAAAAAAATATACAAGACAATAAGGAAATAATAAGCAAGCAACTTACACTAGGCTATTATGGTTAATATTACATCCATTGGGAATCAAAGTTCGCCACCAGTGCATATAGTGAACAAAGCAGCATATTACATACACTAGGTGTCTAAATTGGCCACTAGTGAAAATAAACGCGGCATCAAAACAAGTCCCGAACTGAAACCACTTCAGAAAAAAGAGCTCAAGAAACGAAATCCTGGATACCCACCATGCTGGCAGAAAGCTTATTAGTTTTCTCTTGTATGGCGCTAAAATTGGCCAGTGCTTGCTATTGCACCAGAAAGTATGCATTTGAATTCCGCTGGGACTTCCTGAGCCTTCGGCTTCTTGCCGCACCACAGCTGACTGATACCTTTCAGCTTGTGGTTGAGACTGGTGAAAGGATCGAGATGGACCTAGAGGGGGTGAATATGTACTTAGCAGTTTTAGGCAATAATGCGGAATATGAAGTTAAGCCTAACAATTGCAAGTGTGATGGTATGAGCTAAGCAAGGTAAACAAGTAAGACTAGTAGGAGAGTAAGCAAGCACAATATGATATAAGTAAAGACTAAGAGACAAGTAACAACAAGCAGGAAGTTGGGGTTAGGAATAACCACAACTTCAAGAGACGAGGATGTATGCCAATGTTCACTTCTTTGGAGGGAAGCTACGTCACCGTTAGAGAGGTGGATGTTATCACGAAGGCACACCAACGCCACGAATGCTCACTCTATTCTCCCTTTAAGACAACACCAGGAAGGCGTTTCTCAACCACTAGTTGTAGACCTTGGGGTGGTCTCCAAACCCTCACAAACTTTTCGGGGGTAATCACAATGATCGATTCCTCTCTGAATGACTCCTAACGCCTAGGAGTCTCCAATCTCCAAGAGTAACAAGAACGGCGTTAAAAGCTCAAGAACTTGCTCAAATCATGAATTACTTTGGTGAGTAGAAGGGGAAGGAGTGGATCTATCACTTGATTGGAGAAGTTCTCTCAAATGTTCCCAAATCACTTGGGGCTCTGGGATTTGGTGTAGGGGATCAATAGAGGGAGAGAGATGTGTTCTTGGAAAGCTCAAAGTGAATGGTCAACCTTATCCCGTGGAGGAGGCTATATATAGTATTATGTAAAAACTGGCCGTTGATCCGCGAGATGATGATGGTGATGATGATACTTGATGCCAAGGAGAGAGATGATGATGCTATATAGATAAGTGCTTTGGTAAGTGTTTCTCCCCCTTGGCATCAAGTACCCAAAAGGGGGCAAAAATGAGAAGACAAAGCATCAGAGAATAGCTTCATCATCACCATCATCATCTCGCGTACCACTGCCACCAACCTCGTCAAAGAAATCAGACCACTCAGGACCCGAGGGAAAGCCAAAGTCACAATAACATAACTTGGGCTCCTAGATATGGCGCCCTAAGAGCGCTTTCCGGGAGATAAAGCAGTAAAGAAAAGGATGATTTTTGTACAAGGTGGTGCATCAGGAAGATGGTCATCATCACTCACATTATAAACTCCGGAGTCTCTCAAACGAGCCGCATTCTTGGAGGTGATCAGGCGAGTGACAACATCGTGATTTTGGGAGGAGTCGAAGGTAAAACCCTTCATCATGGAAGAGTGAGCCTTCCCAAGAAACCGAGCAATGCGCCCAAATGGTGCAGATCAGGAAGGAGCAGTAGGAGCAGTGGGAGGAACGCTAGAAGCTGTTCGGCGAGCATTAGCAGAAGAGGAAAAGACCTTGGGGGCCTAATCATCCGCCATGTGAGGTGGAATGACCCACCGCTCATGCAAGTGAGTGAGAGCAATGGGAAACAGAGCCACACTCTCGATGAATGCCTGAAGAAAGGGAGCATGAGGAAAGGCCCGCTTGTGCTGAAGACAAGCGAGACGTATCTCATGACAAAGGAAATGAGGGACATTGATCTTCCCTTTGGGAGACACATAGAGGCGATGCATGAGATGAGTGCAGTAGCTATTGCACGACCCCTTGTCACCCATCTTGGGATAAAGGGTGCGAATGACACAATGAAAGATAATGCAGAAAGGAGAGAGCCAAATGGAGACTTGGTTCAGATCCTTCTTTTTCTCCTCATTAGTCATTTCATCTGTGGGTTTTAGAAGATCCCCACATGCCTCAATGGCCTTGGGCCTATGGTTGGGGTCATCCTTATGAATTTTGAAACCAGTGTCAGGAAAACCAAGGGCAGCAACAAATTGAGAATAAGAAGCCGTAAGCACGATGTCAGAGGTCATCCAAGTGAGAGTGTTATTTGGACCAAAGAAACATGTGGCATAGAATTGATGAATGGCAGCTTGGTTAAAATCGTGCCGAAATGCAAACGGAGCAGCAAGATTTGACGACCTCGATGAGCTCAATAGCCACCGGATATTTCACCAGATGAGCATGAATGTGCTCTAAGTCAATGCACATATGCAGAGACAGACCCTTAGGAATGATAATAGTGGTAAAAATGTCTGCCTAGACGTTAGTGCGAGAGCGATCGTCCTGAGAGTCACTAGCAACCAAAAATTTGTCAACATCATGATGGAGCTTAAGATAGGAAGCAATGGGAACCTCGTTGAACCTTTTCACTTTGCGGCCGAGAGGTAGAGGAGGTTCAAGAGAGATGCAACGGGCATCACCTTGAGGTTGCACCGGAGAAGGAGGATGCTTGAAAGTAGGCCGCCGAGTTCCTGGCTTGGGGGAAGTGGTGCGAACAACAACAAACTCGGCCTGCTTCGTATGTTCCAGCTCATCTTCATAGTCGGATTCCTCCGTTGAGGAGTCGCTAACGGATCTACGAGGCTGGGCAGCACGCTTCCTGGGAGGAGCCGTTCTTGTGAATCATCGGAACCACCACGGCGATACGGATGAGAGGACCCACGTGGGGCCTCCTTGCGTGCAGAGCGATTGATCGTCAGCATCCCGACCTAGAGGAGGAGGGAGACCCAAATCAACAACCCACCTCCATAGATCAATGGAGAATCGATTGATGAGAGGAGGAGAAGAAGAGTGCTACCTCGGAGGAAAGAACGAGATGGAGGGAGACGCACAGGGCGGAGCCGGAGGCGTGACGCGACCGGGGCGACCCAGGCATCACTGAGACGATGAGGGACACGGCCGGCGTGTGACCGCAGAAAGGAGAGACGAGACAGGGTGAGCGGCGGCGGCGGGCGAGAGAAAAGGGGATCGAGGGATTTAGGTTAATGAACTACTCCAAACGCACCTCGCCCTGTATATACGGGCCAGAAAATGATCAGACGACCGGTGCGTTGCGGACGTCCGGTGCCTGAGAGGAATCGCCAGATGAGCCAGGGACCGAACGACCAGAAAAACCGGACATCCGATGCGAGGAGATAGAGTTGAAATTAATGGAACGTCCGGCATGAGAGCAACAGAACAAATTTTATGGATGTTCAGAACGTACCGGACGACCGAAAGCTCTCAGGATTTTTTTTGAGAAGGACAGGGAATATTTTGGTGCCAATGACAATGGTAGTGAGATGATGATTTCAGTATGAATTAAAAAAAGATTCAATGTTTAAGTAGTGAATTTCCTACCCCTAAAAATTACAACACACCGCTCAGATAATGTTCTAACTCATAAGAGCGGTGGCCGATGCCACTATGTTTGAGTATATGTGACATGGCACCACAAGGATTTGAACTTTGGGTGCGTAATCACTACTCCATCATTTTAAAGCACCATAGTTAGAATAACATGGTAGCTTTGAGAGTGTTTGTTCTATTTATGCATTACATAGGGTGAGAGTACTGATGAGTTGAGTGTCTACCCCTAAATATATGCCTACATCAAGACATTACATGATGAAAATGCATGTACGGGTACTAGATGTCACATAATGTTGTCAAGCTCCAAGATACCAAGTTCACGCCTAAGTTGACAAAATCTTGCTTCATCCAATGGTTTGGTGAAAATGTCTGCAAGGTTGAATATCTGTACCAGCATGATCAATATGAATGTCGCCCTTTTCCACATGATCTCTCAAGAAATGAGACCTAATATCAATGTGCTTGGTGCGGGTATGATCTTTGGGATTCTCAGCAATATTGATGGCACTTTCATTATCACACAGAAGTGGCACATGTCTATGGGTGATACCATAATCCTTCAAAGTTGGCCTCATCCATAGTAACTAAGTTAAACAACTAGCGGTTGCAATGTATTCAGCTTCGACGGTGGAGAGGGCAACACAATTTTGCTTCTTTGGGGACCAACTTACCAAGGAGCGTCCAAGAAATTGACATGCACCAGAGGTGGACTTCTGTCCCACTTTGTCTCCAGCCCAATCCACATTTGTGTACCCAATGAGATCAAACTTAGCATCCTTGGGGTACCACAGACCCAACTTTGGGGTGTGAACAAGGTATCTAAGAATATGCTTAACAGCCTTATGATGACTTTCCCTATGGGAAGCTTGAAATCTAGCACACATGCATACACTGAACATGATGTCTGGTCTAGATGCACAAAGATAAAACAATGAACCAATCATAGAGCGGTAAGTAGATGGGTCGAAAGGGATACCATTTGTGTCTTCAGTGAGTACAATTCTGGTTGGCATGGGTGTCTTACATGGACTAGCGTCAGACATGTCAAACCTCTCTAGGATATCCTTGAGGTATTTTTCTTGAGACAAGAAAATTCCTTCTTGAAATTGTTGAATTTGGAATCCGAGAAAGAACTGCAAATCCGCTGGAACTTCTTGCAAAAATGAATGTTAGGAGAACCAAAAATGATATCTTCTACATAGATTTGGCATAAGATCAAATCACCCTTGTACCTCATAGTAAAAAGAGTGGGATCGATCACCCCTCTCACAAAACCATCATCGAGTAAAAACTTCTTAAGATGATCATACCAAGCACGAGGTGCTTGTTTGAGGCCATACAAAGCCATATGAGGTTTGTACACATAGTCTTTGTGATCGGGGTTAACGAACCCAGGTGGTTGGGATACATATACTTCTTCTTGTAGAGGTCCGTTAAGGAAAGCACTCTTCACATCCATTTGATGTAATGTAAAACCATTGAAAGCATCATAAGCAAGTAAGATGCGAATGGATTCAAGACGGGAAACGGGGGAAAAGGTCTCACCAAAGTCCAAACCTTCAACTTGTGAGTAACCTTGTGCCACTAACCTTTCCTTGTTACGGATGATTACACCATTCTCATCTTGCTTGTTCTTGAAAATCCATTTTGTTCCAATGACATTATGCTCCGTAGTTGGCCTCTGGACTAATGACCACACTTGGTTGCGTTCAAAACTGTTCAACTCTTCTTGCATAGCAACGAGCCAATCGTTGTCCATCAATGCATCTTGTACCTCGAGAGGCTCAACACTAGACACAAACGAGAAGTGAGCACAAAAGTTTGTCAAATGTTTATGAGTGACCCTACCTTCCGATATGCTGGTGAGAATTTTGTCAACATCAACATGACCGGCCACTCGAGGCATGATGGAGGTTAGGGTTTCGCGAGGTTCAACTTCATGTCCATCATCCACATCCTCAACATATGGATCATTAATGTGTGGGGGAATATCTTCTTATTCATATTGCATTTGTTGAGGTTCATCATTAATGATTGCACTTTCTTGTTCTTGCCCTTGTTGATGATTTTTCTCTTGAAGATGATCATGGTGAGGGACTTGAACATCTTCTTGTACTTGAACTACTGGCATCGGTTGGGCAACAGGAGCTTGTGGTGGTATGGGTGTTGAAGAGATTTTATGATGTGTGAAACATCCATCTTCTTCTTCATCATCATGAGATTCTTGTTCCATGGGAAGAAGAGCACCAACACCCATGGATAAAATTTCTTGATAAGAATTTTCTTCACCTACATCACTTAGATCAACTTGCTCCCCATGGGAGCCATTAAATTCATCAAACACCACATCACAAGTTTCTACAACACATCCATTGGATTTGTTGTAGACTCTATAGGCGTGAGAGTTTGATCCATAGCCAACAAATATGCCCTCAATTGTTTTCGACTGAAATTTTCCTAACCATTCTCTTCTGTTGAGGATGAAACATCTGCATCCAAATACACGAAAGTAGTTGACATTTGGCTTGTTCCCGGTTAAGAGCTCATATGGAGTCTTTTCCAATATAATACGGAGGAAGAGCCGGTTTGATGCATGGCATGCGGTGTTGACAGCCTCAGCCCAAAAACTATGTGGTGACTTGTACTCATCCAACATGGACCTTGCCATTTCCACAATTGTACGGTTCTTCCTTTCGGCTACACCATTTTGTTGAGGTGTGTGTGGTGCGGAACATTGATGCTCAACCCCTTCATCACTAAGAAATTCTTCCAAGGTGTAGTTCTTGAACTCAAAGCCATTATCACTTCTTATTGCCAAGATGTCTTTGTCAAACTTGCATTGTGCTTGATTGGCAAAATCAGTGAAGGTGATCTTCGTCTCGTCCTTGGACTTGAGGAAAAACACCAATGTATATCTTGAGTAATCATCAACAATGACAAGTCCATACTTTTTCCCACCAAGACTATCCCATGAAGGAGGCCCAAAAAGATCCATGTGAAGGAGCTCCAAAGACCTTGAAGTAGACACGATATTCTTGGGTGGGTTCTTTGATTGATGTTGCTTCCCAGCTATGCATGCACTACACACACGACCTTTCTCAAAAGAGACATTGCTTAGTCCAAGGATGTGCTTACCCTTTAAGAGATCTTGAAGATTTCTCATGCCGACATGGGCTAGCCGGCGATGCCATAGCCACCCCTTGTCAGCCTTGGCCATTAGACAAATTGCATGGAATGTGCTATGTTTCGAGAAATCAACCATGTAAAGGTTGCAATCCAACTCTCCAACAAAGGCCACTTGAGAGTATCTCTCTTAAATACCTTCACATCCGTTAGTCCAGAGAGTGTGTCATAACCAACAGAAGCCAATTGGCGAACGGAAAGCAAATGTTATTTAAGGGATTGGACAAGCATGACATTTGCAAGAGACATATTATTTGTGATAGCCACCTTGCCCAACTCGAGTACCTATCCTTTTGATCCTCGACCAAACATAATGCTCATAAATGGTTGAATATCTTCCATGAAATTGTAGAGCAATTTGCCATCTCCGGTCATATGATTGGTACATCCACTATCGATCACCCATTTTACTCCACCAGAGAAAGCAACCTACACACAATTATGACTTGGTTAGAAGCACCCATTTTGCAATGGTACCTCTCAAGTTAGTCACAAGGGTCTTAGGGACCCAAATAGCATAGAAACAGAATGCATTTCAAGAACCAACAAATTTTGCATAAACTACTCCATCCTTAGTTTTACGAAGTACATAAGATGGAGGTATGAACTCTTTTGGCTTGTTGAGAGTGGGCATGCCCCTTGTGGCCTTTCCACTCACAACCTTACCAATCTGTTGGAGCGGTCTCGGTAAAATGGCTGTAACTTTTGCATACGAATTCCGTTTTTGCTCCACGACCTGTCAAGCTGAAGCTAACAAAAATTTGGTTTTGCGGTGAAATATTGAGGCGAGATTTCGGCGCTTTGGGCTAGGCCAAAATCCACTTGGAAAATAGAGTTTCAGGAGGTTTTATCTTCGGCGATAGAACGTCTGACTCGTTTTTGCAGGGAATGCTTGTGATTTGGTATAGCCCATGAATGTTGCTTGTGTATTATTGTTTCATGACCTGTGTGTCATGAGTGCAGCAACTGGCAGGAGCCATATGGTTGTCCCATTATTGTATTAATGACCCGCATGTCAGCATGATAAACCATGTAATGTAATTTACTTTCAGTAGCTATTAGTTTGTAATAACATAGTATCTTATGTAACACTTGACGGTTGACACCATGGCGTGGAGATCGAGATCACCACGAGGACAACCATGCATGGAGATGGAGATCACCATGGGTAGACCACGCACGTGGAGATGGAGATCACCATGCGCTGTGAAAAGGGGGCTATACCATATCACACATATATAAACTGCATGTGAAAGTTTATCCCTTTTATGCACCCTTCTTTTGCATGATAGATGTTTTAAGTAGGGTGATCCCTCAAAGAATGTCAAGTATAAATGCCTCCCCAATTGCTGCACCTTCACATATCAAGTATATTTAGTGGCAGGCCTATAAAATTAGGGTGCCACTAGATCTCTTTGAAGTGATGAGTTTCTGTCGGACACTTACACGCGAAGCATTTGTTAACTTGTAGTGCCTATCAAAACAGTTTTGGGAAACGAGGCATAGGAGTTGGCGAGGCATGAGATGTACCCAATAATAAGAGTCGTATGAAGATATGATTAGCAAGATTTGCTTACCGAGTGATCTTGTCTTCTAGCAGTGATGCAAAAGCTCACTAGTTGACATGTTGATCTTGGATCTTGAATGACTAAGTATCAACCGAGGGATGTTGATTTTAGTGGGAGTAATGATCTTATTGAAATGTTTAATATGAATTACTCTTCATGATTACATGTCTTAGTGTTTTGCGTATTTCCTTTGTAGATAAATGGAACCACCTGCTAAGGTTACCCCTTTTGCGTCGAAATCAATCCTGGTAAAAGATAAATTGAATGGAACAAACTTTACCACCTGGTATAGAAACCTGATAATTGTCCTTAGGCATTAGAAAAAGGAACAAGTTCTAGAGAATCCGCTTCCAGAGGAACCTGCTGATAATGCTAATGCCACAACCAGAAATACCTACCAGAAACTCGCTGATGAATCAAACGAGATCAACTGTCTCATGCTGGCTTCTATGGATCCCGATCTGCAGCAGTAGTTTGAAAATATTGAGGTTTTTGATATGATCGAGAACCTCAAGAGCATGTTTCAAATGCATGCTAGGACCGAAAGGTTCAACGCCTGGCGATCCTTGATGGATTGTAAGCTGAAAGAGGGTGATCCACTGAGCCCACATGGGATCAAGACGATCGGATACATGCAAGCTTTGGATCGGTTGGGCTTCCCACTAGGGGATGATACGTCTCCAACATATCTATAATTTTTGATTGCTCCATGCTATTATATTACCCCTTTTGGATGTTTATGGGCTTTATTTTACACATTTATATCATTTTTGGGCCTAACCTACTAACCGGAGGCCTAGCCCGTATTGCTGTTTTTTGCCTATTTCAGTATTTCGAAGAAAAGGAATATCAAACGGAGTCCAAACGGAATGAAACCTTCGGGGGCGTGATTTTTGGAACGAACGTGATCCGGAGAACTTGGAGTGCAAGTCAAGAAGCTTGCAAGGCGGCCAGGAGACAGGAGGGCGCGCCCACCCCCTCTAGGCGCGCCCCTATCTCCTGGGTCCCACAGGCGGCCACCGACATACTTCTTCCTCCTATATATACCTACGTACCCCGAAAACATCCAGGGAGCCACCAAAACACAATTTCCACCTCCGTAATCTTATGTATCCGCGATATCCCATCTAGGAGCCTTCGCCGGCACTCCGTCAGAAGGGGAATCGACCACAGAGGGCTTCTACATCAACACCATAGCCCTTCCGATGAGTTGTGAGTAGTTTACCATAGACCTTCGGGTCCATAGTTATTAGCTAGATGCCTTCTTCTCTCTTTTTGGATCTCAATACAATGTTCTCCCCCTCTCTTGTGGAGATCTCTTTGATGTAAACTCTTTTTGCAGTGTGTTTGTCGAGATCCGATGAATTGTGGGTTTATGATCAAGTTTATCTTTGAGAAGTATTTTAATCTTCTCTGAATTCTATTATGTATGATTGAGTTATCTTTGCAAGTCTCTTCGAATTATCAGTTTGGTTTGGCGTACTAGATTGATCTTTCTTGCCATGGGAGAAGTGCTTAGCTTTGGGTTCAATCTTGCGGTGTCCTTTCCAAAGTGATGTGAGGGCAGCAAGGCACGTATTGTATTGTTGCTATCGAGGATAAAAAGATGGGGTTTATATCATATTGAATGAGTTTATCCCTCTACATCATGTCATCTTTCTTAATGTGTTACTCTGTTCTTATGAACTTAATACTGTAGATGCAGGCAGGAGTCGGTCGATGTGTGGATTAATAGTAGTAGATGCAGGCAGGAGTCAGTCTACTTGTCACGGACATGATGCCTATATACATGATCATGCCTAGATAATCTCATAATTATTCGCTTTTCTATCAATTTCTTGACAGTAATTTGTTCACCCACCGTAATACTTATGCTATCTTGAGAGAAACCACTAGGGAAACCTATGGCCCCCGGGTCTGTCTTTTATCATATAAACTTTCAATCTACTTTTATTTGCATCTTTATGTTTTGCATCTATATTATAAAATACCAAAAATATATTTATGTTATCATATTATCTCTATCAGATCTCATTTTTGCAAGTGGCCGTGAAGGGATTGACAACCCCTTTATTGCGTTGGTTGCGAGTTCTTTGTTTGTTTGTGTAGGTGCGTGGGACTTTTGAGGAGCCTCCTACTGGATTGATACCTTGGTTCTCAAAAACCGAGGGAAATACTTACGCTACTATTGCTGCATCACCCATTCCTCTTCAAGGAAAACCAACGCAAGCTCAAGACGTAGCAAGAAGGATTTCTGGCGCCGTTGCCGGGGAGGTCTTCGCACAAGTCAAGACATACCAAGTACCCATCACAAACTCATCTCCCTCGCATTTACATTATTTGCTATTTGCCTCTCGTTTTCCTCTCCCCCACTTCACCCTTGCCGTTTTATTTGCCCTCTCTTTCCCAATCTTCCCCTCTCTTTTTCGCTTTCCTTTTTCTGTTTGCTTGTGTGTTGGATTACTTGTTGCCATGGCGCAAGATAATACCAAATTATGTGATTTCTCCAATACCAATAATAACAATTTCCTTGGTACTCCGATTGCTCCTCTTAATGATGTTGAGTCTTGTGAAATCAATACTGCTTTGCTGAATCTTGTTATGAAAGATCAATTTGCCGGCCTTCCTAGTGAAGATGCCGCTACTCATCTAAACAACTTTGTTGATTTGTGTGATATGCAAAAGAAGAAAGATACAGATAATAATATTGTTAAATTCAAGTTATTTCCATTTTCACTTAGAGAACATGCTAAAGTTTGGTTTTCGTCTTTGTCTAAAAACAGTATTGATTCTTGGAACAAGTGCAAAGATGTTTTTATCTCTAAGTATTTTCCTCCCACTAAGATTATCACTATTAGGAACGACATTATGAGATTTAAACAACTTGATCATGAGCATGTTGCCCAATCTTGGGAAAGAATGAAATTGATGATTCGCAATTGCCCTACTCATGGTTTGAATTTATGGATGATCATACAAATTTTTTATGCCGGTTTGAACTTTGCTTCTAGAAATCTTTTAGATTCGGCCGCGGGAGGCACATTTATGGAAATCACGTTAGGAGATGCTACAAAACTTCTTGATAATATTATGGCTAATTATTCTCAATGGCACACCGAAAGATCATCTAGTAAAAAAGTGCATGCTATAGAAGAAATTAATGTTTTGAGTGGAAAGATGGATGAACTTATGAAGATGTTTGCTAATAAAAATACTCCTCTTGATCCCAATGATATGCCTTTGTCTACTTTGATTGAGAATAATAATGAATCTATGGATGTGAATTTTGTTGGTAGGCATAGTTTTGGAAACAATGCTTATAGAGGAAACTTTAATTCTAGACCGTTCCCTAGTAATTCCTCTAACAATTATGGAAATTCCTATAATAATTCTTATGGTAATTTTAATAAGATGCCCTCTGATTTTGAGAATAGTCTGAAAGAATTTATGATTTCTCAAAAAAATTTAATGCTTTGCTTGAAGAAAAATTGCTCAAAGTTGATGATTTGGCTAGGAACGTTGATAGACTCTCGCTTGATGTTGATTCTCTTAAACTTAGATCTTCTCCTCCTAAGCATGATATCAATGAGTCTCTCAAAGCAATGAGAATTTCCATTGATGAGTGCAAGGAAAGAACCGCTAGATTGCGTGCTAAGAAAGATTGCTTTGTAAAGGCGTGTTCTTCTAGTTTCCATGAAAATAATGATGAAGATCTTAAAGTTAATTATGTGTCTCCTATTATATCTTTGTTTTGCAATATGAATCTTGATAATAATGGGACTGGAGATGAGTCAACTTTAGTTAGAAGGCGTTCCAAGAATTCGGAGTTTTTATATCTTGATGCTAAATTTGGTAAAAGTGGGATTGGAGAGGTCATGACTTTAAATAGAATTGAACCCACTATCTCGGATTTCAAGGAATTTGATTACGATAATTGTTCTTTAGAAGGTTGTATTTCCTTGTTGCAATCCGTTGTTAATTCTCCTCATGCTTATAGTCAAAATAAAGCTTTTACCAAACACATTGTTGATGCCTTGATGCAATCTTATGATGAAAAACTTAATTTGGAAGTTTCTCTACCTAGAAAACTTAATGATGAGTGGGAACCTACTATAAAGATTAGAATTAAAGATCACGAGTGTTTTGCTTTGTGTGATTTGGGTGCTACTGTTTCCACGATTCCGAAAACTTTATGTGATATTCTAGGTTTCCATGATCTTGATGATTGCTCTTTAAATTTGCACCTTGCGGATTCCACCATTAAAAAGAACAATGTGAAGGATCAATGATGTTCTCATTGTTGCAAATAGAAATTTGATGCCCATAGATTTTATCGTTCTTGATATTGATTGCAATCTTTCTTGCCCTATTATTCTTGGTAGACTTTTCCTTAGAACGATTGGCGCGATTATTGTTATGAAGGAAGGGAATATTAGATTCCAATTTCCATTAAAGAAAGGCATGGATCACTTTCCAAGAAACAAAGTCAAATTACGTTATGAATCTATCATGTGGGCTACTTATGAATTTAGTGCCAAAGATGGCACTACTTAGATCTATCTTCGCTTTTATGCCTAGCTAGGGGCGTTAAACGATAGCGCTAGTTGGGAGGCAACCCAATTTTCTTTGTGTTTTTTGTTTTTGTTTCTGTTTAGTAATAAATTTTCATCTACCTTCTATTTAGATGTGTTTTTATGTTTTAATTAGTTTTGTGCCAAGTAGAACCTATAGGATAACCTATGATGATAGTTGATTGCTGAAAAACAGAAACTTTGCGCGCATGAAATTAGTTTTGTTAAATCACAGAAACGTGATTTTGTGTTGATTCTTTTTGCTGCTGATCAACAGACAAAATTTCCAGGACTTCGTATTTTGGTAGGATTTTTAAAGTTACATAAGTTTGCATTAGTCACAGATTGCTACAGACTGTTCTGTTTTTGACAGATTCTGCTTTTTGTGTGTTGTTTGCTTATTTTGATGCATCTATGGCTAGTAAAATAGTTTATAAACCATAGAGAAGTTGGAATACAGTAGGTTTAACACAAAATTAAATAAAGAATGAGTTCATTACAGTACCTTATGTGGTGGTTTTGTTTTCTTTCACTAATGGGGCTTATAAGATTTCCTGTTGAGTTTTTTGTTGTGAATTTTTCAACTTTTGGGCAAAGCTTTGATGGATTATGGAATAAGGAGTGGCAAGAGCTTAAGCTTGGGGATGCCCATGGCACCCCCAGATATTCAAGAATAGCCAAAAGCCTAAGCTTGGGGATGCCCCGGGAAGGCATCCCCTCTTTCGTCTTTGTTCATTGATAACTTTACTTGGAGCTATATTTTTATTCGCCACATGATATGTGTTTTGCTTGGAGCGTCGTGTATTATATTAGTCTTTGCTTTTTAGTTTAACACAATCATACTTGCTGTACACACCTTTTGGGAGAAGCCCACTTGAATTGAATTAGCTAGAATACTCTATGTGCTTCACTTATATCTTTTGAGCATGATAGTTTTTGCTCTAGTGCTTCACTTTTATCTTTTAGAGCACGACGGTGGCTTAATTTTGTAGAAATTGCTAGTATCTCATGCTTCACTTATATTATTTTGAGAGTCTTTTAGAACATCATGGTATTTTCTATGGTTATAAAATTGGTCCTAGAATGGTAGGCATCCAAGTTGGGTATAATAAAAACTATCATAGGAAGTGAATTGGATGCTATGATCAATTTGATACTTGATAATTGTTTTGAGATATGGAGGTAGTGATATTAAAGTCATGCTAGTTGGGTGATTATGAATTTGAAGAATGCTTGTGTTGTAGTTAGCAAGTCCCGTAGCATGCATGCATGGTTAAAGTTGTGTAACAAATTTGAAACATGAAGTGTACCTGGCTTGTGCATCCTTATGAGTGGCGGTCGGGGACGAGCGATGGTCTTTTCCTACCAATCTATCCCTCTAGGAGCATGCGCGTAGTGCTTGATTTTTGATGACTTCTAAATTTTTGCAATAAGTATATGCGTTCTTTTGACTAATGTTGAGTCCATGGATGATACGCACCTTTACCTTTACACCATTGCTAGCCTCTTTGGTACCGTGCATTGCCCTTTCTCACCTTGAGAGTTGGTGCAAACTTCGCCGGTGCATCCAAACCCCGTGATACGATACGCTCTATCACACATAAACCTCCTTATATCTTCCTCAAAACAGCCACCATACCTACCTATTATGGCATTTCAGTAGTCATTCCGAGATATATTGCCATGCAACTTTCCACCGTTCCGTTTATCATCATGACATATATTACTTTTGTCATATTGCCATTGCATGATCATGTAGTTGACATCGTATTTGTGGCAAAGACACCATGCATAATTTTTTCATACATGTCACTCTTGATTCATTGCACCATCCCGGTACACCACCTGAGGCATTCATATAGAGTCATATCTTGTTCTAGTTTCGAGTTGTAATTCATATGTTGTAATCAATAGAAGTGTGATGGTCATCATTATTAGAGAATTGCCCAAAAAGAAAAAAAAAGAAAAAAAGAAAAAAAAGAAAGGCCAAAAGAAAAAAAAAGAAAGGCCAAAGGAAAAAAAGGGCAGTGTTACTATCTCTTTTTCCACACTTGGGCTTCAAAGTAGCACCATGTTTTTCATATAGTGAGTCTCATAGTTGTACTTCCATATACTAGTGGGAATTTTTCATTATAGAACTTGGCTTGTATATTCCTACGATGGGCTTCCTCAAATGCCCTAGGTCTTCGTGAGCAAGCAAGTTGAATGCACACCCACTAGTTTTCTTCCGTTGAGCATCATTTATAGCTCTAGTGCATCCGTTGCATGGCAATCCCTACTCCTCATGTTGACATCAATTTATGGGCATCTCCATTGTCGGCATTCTGGGAATGGGGGTCCCCAGACTTGCCTGCCTGCAGCCTGCGGCGTGGCTCAAAAGGGGGCCCAGAACGGCCCATCTTCATCAACACAAGCTCAAGACCCTCGTGAGGGGCCAAGCCTCGTGTTGCGGACGACAAGGAGCTTCCTCAGGCATGGCCTCATCAGGCTGGCTCACGAGGAGGCGGAGAGTTCAAGGCGGGGTACCTCGCGAGGTGCCCATGACGCAAGCCATGACGACCAAGGGCGCCAGTCGGGCGCCAGCCCGCGCAGTGTCCTCCTTTCCTCTTTGGTGCAAAGGAGCAAGCACAAAGTAGAGCATCAAGCAAAGGCATCCATTTCGGTGCAACAAGACCAAGACCAGCCCAACGGTAGGGAGGAAGTCATTGTGGAGCCCAAGCAGGCGTCACCACCAGAGCCTTTGACAGGCGAGGACCAACTTTAGTCAGGATAAGTGTACCCACTGTTCCCCTTCAAAATAACCAATTGTTGGCGCCCTACCCGCTCAATATTTGGGAAGAGGCCCACGGCCTTTGCCTATAAATAGGACTAGCCACCCCCAGGGTTGAGGCATCTAGAATGAAGAGAGGCATCTAGAATCAAGAGAGGCATCTAGAATGAAGAGAGGCATCTAGAATCAAGAGAGGCAACTAGAATCAAGAGAGGCATCTGGATCGGTACCTGAAGCGAGAGAGAGAGAGAGAGAGAGAGAGAGAGAGAGAGAGAGAGAGAGAGAGAGAGAGAGAGAGAGAGAGAGAGAGAGAGAGAGAGAGAGAGAGAGAGAGAAGGGCGGTTGAACTCCTCCTAGCAGTTCATCGTCCTAGCTAAGAGCAGACCCTCGCGAGGCTGTTCTTCCTTGTATTGTTCATAATCAGCCCAAGAGGTAATCCACCACACCACACACTGGAGTAGGGTATTACACCACAATGGTGGCCTTAACCAATATAGACCTTGTGTCTCTTTTGTTGTTTCTTTCGTAGCTTAGATCCTAGCGAGTCGGCGAGGAGCGGGTAGGTAGAGGGCGAAATCTCTGCGCGCACCCCAGTGTTCGAACCTCAAGGATCTGCCGGAACCCAAAATCTGACATTTGGCGCGCCAGGTAGGGGTGCGCCGGAATTCGTCCTCCGTCGCCCTGTTCTTCTCCGACCATTGCATCCATGTCTGACGCTCGTCGGGCGAGCGCCGAGCGCCGAGCCGCCCTTGCTTCCCGCGTCGCCCAGACGGCTCCCGTCGGCGGGCACCCTCGTCATTGCCCGTCACCTGCCGTCAATGCCGCCCCCGGCCCGGCGGGGAACGAGCAGCAAGCATCATCCCAGCATCCATCCATGAGGCGAGACGGCCGCACTGCCACACCCTCGCTCACTCCAGCTGGTTCTTCGTCCCGCGCGCTTCGCTGCCATGGAAACTTGACCTGCGACATCGCGAAAACGAGCTCTGCGCTACCATGTCGGCAGCGTCTACGAAGAGTGGCTCGACCGAGTTGCCGAGCTCGTCCGCGCCGCCGGGGGCTCCCCCACGCCGTCCTTTTCGCTGCACCGCGCCCCGCCCCGCGCGGGCAATGAAGCTCCGGGGGCGCCTCAGCCGCCTCCCCCTCAAGAAGGCGCCTTGGCCCCAAGGCGCGCGGCCCTTGGGCGGAACCCGCTCCATTAGGCGCCAGCGCGGCAGGAGCAGAGCTGCCAAGAAGTCCCTCGCCCTCGAGAAGCTGCCCGAGCGCTCCCTGCTCTAGCACGTCAAGACCCCGCGCTGCTCCCAGCTGCAGTGCATGGGGACCCGCAGGACCAAGCTCTTCGTCACCCAAGGCCTCCCGTGGCCATAGCGGGCTGCCGCGCCTTCACCACCGAGCTGCGCAGCGTCGCGTGGCCCGGCAAGTTCAAGCCAGACCTGCCTCCCCGCTACGACGGCACGGCTGACCCTGCAGAGTTCCTCCAGCTCTACGAGCTGGGCATCGAGGCTGCCAACGGAGACGAGAAGGTCATGGAGAACTGGTTTCCCATGGCGCTCAAGGATGGGGCCTGCACTGCTCTGAACACGGCTCGAGCACGATTTCCTCTGGGACGAGATGCGATCCGCTTCATCGCCAACTTCCAGGGTACTCGCGACCGGCCACCCGCCGTGAGCGACATGCGCCGTATCAAGCAGCAACCAGGGGAAACCCTGCAGAAGTACATCCAGCGCTTCAACAACGCGCGCCTCAAGATCCCCAAGGTGACCAAGGAGGCCATCATCTCAGCCTTCTCCGACGGCGTGCGCGACGTCAAGATGAAGGAGGAGCTGGCGATGCATGAAGACCTGTGCACCTCCTTGGAGCTGTTCAACTTGGCGACCAAGTGCGCGCCAGTTCGAGGAAGGGCCTCTTCCTCCTCGAGCTTCCCCGCCGCAGACCGAAGAGAAGAAGCCCAAGGCCAAGGATGTGAAGCGCAAGGGGCTGCCGTGCTGTGGCAGAGAGCAGACACCAAGCGGGGCAGAGATCAGCCCGAATCCTCCAAGGGCAGTCGGTACTGCGTGTACCACGACCTCCACACCCACAACATTAATGAATGCCAAGAGCTCCGAGCCGTGCGTGAAGGAAGGGCGGCCGACGCCCCAACCGCACCGACCGGGGCTACGGCCAAGGAGGAGGAAGGAACGCAGGACGCTGGGAAGACCGCGGCCCTCGCCAAGGGTGGCGCGACCAACCTCGCGAGGATCGCTGGTAGGACCCGCCTTGCGAGGGAGCATGGAGGGATCAGCCTCGCGAGGATCGCCCGCAAGGTAACGCAGGCCTCCCTCCGCTTCCGCCGCAGCCAAGGAGAAATGAGGACCGTCATCAGGACGAGGGGGCTGGGGGCTTCCAGGAACCACGTGCGATCGCCTGCATCCTGGGCGAAGCTCAAGCCCCAGCCTCTCAATGCATCTTCAAGCAGTTCGCTCGCGAAGTAAACGCAGTACTCCCCAAGCTCGAGGCCACGCACCCTCTCAGGTGGTCGGCGTGCGCCATCACGTTCAGCTCAGCAGATCAGCTCAAGTGCGCGGCCATAGCCGGAGTCCTCCCGATGCTTTGTTCCCCAATCATCAGCAATGTGCTAGTCACCAGGACCCTCATCGATGGCGGGGCAGGGCTCAACGTCCTGTCCATGGAAACATTCAACAATCTCCAAGTGCCCTACAACCAGCTTCAGCCAACCAAGCCTTTCTCCGGAGTCACCGACGGCTCCACGGTCCCGATTGGGCAGGTCCGCCTCCCTGTCACCTTCGGGGCACGCGAGAACTACCGCACCGAGCTCATCGACTTCGACGTCGCCCACATTCGCCTGCCGTACAACGCCATCCTCGGGTACCCAGCGCTGGCCAAGTTCATGGCCGTAACCCACCATGGCTACAACGTCCTGAAGATGCTAGGAAGTGGCGGAGTCATCACGGTACCCTGCGAGGAGAAAAACGCGGTGTGCTCCCTAGAGCGAGCCTTTCAGGCCGCATCACCGGAAGACCCGGATCGCGGAAGCAGGAGGCTTCCCAAGGCCGCCCCCAAGAAGAAGAAGACATCGTCCGGCCTGGCCCCTCAGGAGGCAGGCCCCTCAGGGCCCGCGCCTGCCCAGGGGGAACCTCCTTCCATCGCATAGGGAAGCGCGCCTGGCGCCCTCCTCAGGCAGGGCTCGGGGGCTCTCCCCTGGAGGGCCGCCGACCTCGCCAAGGTCATGAGGGAGGCGCTTGGGCACCACTTGGAGGCGTGTTTCGAAGCACGTTTCCCTCAAGAAGGAGCAAGGCAAGGAGGTCCAAAACCTCAGGAGTTCGTCAGCAAGGCCAATCAGGAGCTACAGGAGTCAAGAGTCATGAGAGGCAGCCGCCGCTTACCTGCTGTGGCCCCCCATCCAGGCGAGGATGGTGGGATGCGCGTCTGCATCGCCATACCAGGGCTCAACCGAGCCGCATCTCAGGAGCGCCTCTGGCCCTTGCAAGTGGGACGCTGCGAAGGTCCGCCCCACAGCTATGTTCGCATGCCTTATGGCTTGCCGAACGCGGCTGCCGCATACCAGCGCCTCATGAGGGCCATCCTGGAGGCTCAAGAGGTCAGGCGTTCCGTAGCCCTGGCGGAGATGGAGATGGTCCGCGAGGAGCCACCAGCGCCTCCGGAGCCTCCCGAGGCCCCTGGGCCTGGGGGCTCATGAGGATCGGCTCCCGCAGCCCATCGAGTCTGCTACACCAACACCCCTTCGTCCTCAACATCATCAGGTGACATCTTTCAAGTTTCATTTCCAGCTGGGAGCGCCCTCAGCGCCGCATTATTTCCAGGCCGCGTGGGTCTGTCCCTGCGGCGTGTATCCCTTTTATTTCATGTTCTTAGCTTACTTTATTGGGGGCGCCCCTCGGGCTGCATCATCCCCAAGTCGCTCGGGTCAGACCTAGCGGCGTGTACACTTCTTGCGTTTATCTTAGGGCCATGCTTTTGACCCATCATGCTTGTTATTTGGTGCCTGTCCGTGGCACCTTTTCTTCCTGGATGTCGGAAGCTTGCGCGTTAAAGGGGGGTACCTGAGCATCGCGACTCAGGGCTCCTACCGGCTCTCCAGCCCTCACCCTCTGGTCTTGTCCATGGCATCGCGACCTGGCATACCAGCGACGGCTGAGACCAGCTTGAGGGCCGGGACCCGAGGACGTAGAGTTTTGACATCTAACCAAGCTTGCGCATTAAAGGGGGGGTACCTGAGCATCGCGACTCAGGGCTCCTACCGGCTCTCCAGCCCTCACCCTCTGGTCTTGTACACGGCATCGCGACCTGGCATACCAGCGACGGCTGAGACCAGCTCGAGGGCCGGGTCCCGAGGACGTAGAGCGCCGACATCTAACCAAATTTGCAGGAACACACTCCAAGATAAGGCCCAGTGCCAGGCACAACCCACCATGGGGTAGGGCCCCGTGAGTCCCGCGCTGGCTCACGGGTGCCCCAATACACCTCGCCAGGCCTTTCGTGCCTCGTCGCCTCTCCAAAACAACTAACGGCTGACTGTCGATTGTCACGGCAAACTCCCGTTCTTTCTGTGATGAGCCTGCAGGATCCCTTCAATGAGCATCGTCAGGCGAGGCCCTCACGGTGTCTTCTTCACTCTCGTCCACGCAAACTGCTTGCACGTTAAAGGGGGGGTGCCTGAGCATCGCGACTCAGGGCTCCTACTGGCTCTCCAGCCCTCACCCTCTGGCCTTGTCCACGGCATCGCGACCTGGCATACCAGCGATGGCTGAGACTCGCTCGAGGGCCGGGACCCGAGGACGTATAGCAGAAAGGGGAGCGAAGGCGAGAGGGGAGAAGCACGCGAGAACCTCGCCAAGCTACCCCTCGCCGGCCAAGGCATGGACCTAGCGTCGCACCAGGAAGCATTTCCTGACCCTCGAGATAAGTCACTCTCCGGGAACACTAGCTATCGCAGCACCATCCCCGCACCTAATGCAATCCCGTGTTAGCAACGTCGCTCTCCTTTCTCACCGAATGATGGCTGCTTGAGCGCTAAGGGGGACCTCCTGAGCATCGCGACTCAGGGGCTCTTACCGGACCTCGGGTCGCTCACCTCCTAGCCTTGACCACGGCATCGCGACCAGCATACCGGCGACAGTGAAGCCGCTTTGGGATCTAGGACTGTCAACAGAGCATCAAGCCCTCACGAGGTCCGAAAGGAAGAAACTAAGCTAAGACGGAATAAGCATCTCGCAGTCTTTCACGATGAGGATCATATTGACAAACGGAGCTACAAACACCTTACAAGCCCCCACGGGGTATATTCTTGGCTCCTCGCAGGAATAAAAGACACGTATCCTAAGGAGTCCTAACTATAGGAACCATCGCGACAGACGCCATCATCAACAGTGGGCCGTCCAGCACCGGCGCCAACCCCATCTAGATCAGGGGCGGCGACGGCCTGACGAGCCCTCCCTGCTCCAGGAGCGGCGCAGGCTCGGGGGCTCTTAGCTGTCGCTGCTCGTCTCCGGAGTCGCGAAGAGCTCGGCGGAGTTGCTGGATCCTCTGGCGCCTCCATCGCCTGAGGAGCTGCCAAGGGAGCGGTTAGCCGGCCTCGGCCTCGCCGTAGCAAGGTCCCGACCGCCTCTCCCGGGGCAGCACTCCAGCCAGCGATCCTCCGCATCGAAGACCTTGAAGGACATCACCGAAGCACCGTCATACTCCAGATGGATCGCGAGGGTGCCCCTTGTCCTGCAGACCCGGGCGATCTCGCCCCAGCGTCGAGTCATGAAGACCTCGCCCGGGGCAACGACCGCGACCTCTGCCCCGGTCGCGAGGGTGCTGCAGCCGGCGTGCTGCAGCCAAAGCCCCAGGGGTTCCCCCTGCGGGATGACGGACGCGAAGAAAGGAGGAAGGTGAATCCAAGACTTAGGAGGCATGGCAGCATGAAGCACGAACTCTTGGGAGGAACCTTCGGCGTGGACTCCAGGAGGAAAGACGCACACCTTCGTGACCCGCCGGCGCCGGCGCCGGCGCCGCCCGTGGCGTTCGGCGTCGACTCCTTCAGAGCCCTCAATATGGGCGTACAAGGGAAGTGGGAACCCTGGTGGTGGCCGCTCACACCAGGGCCTCGGCACTTCCTGGCGAGCGCCCTCACCCCGATGGCAGAGGGCTAGCCATTTCTTCGGTAGAGGCGGGTCAGGATCCTCTCGGGGAGCCTTTCCCTTCTCTACCGCAGAGAACCGACGGATCGGAGCCATTGCAGCGAGATGGAGCAAGGACCAGGAAGAAGGAGAAGCAAGGAGAGGTAGACTGGAAGGGCACGTGCCATTCCGTACTTATAGCCGCGAAGGCCAACTGTCGACCTCCACGATCGCAGGTAATCATGACCCGCTTTGCATGCAGGGACTTGTCGAATCCGTGTAGTTGCCGAGGCGTCGTGGGAAAGCAGAGACGCCCACGTCCAATCAACCGCCACTTGGCGCCTAAAAACGCAGCTGTTAGGGGCCCACGCCGCGACTTGCCCTTCGCCTCTCGCTCGGCCAAGTCCGGGCGCGCTTTGGGCCCGGGGCTCTGTCGGCATTCGGGAACGGGGTCCCCGGACTTGTTTATCTGCTGCCTCTGGCGTGGCTCAAAGGGGCCCAAGACGGCCCATCTTCATCAACACAAGCTCAAGACCCTCGCGAGGGGCCAAGCCTCGCGGGGCGGACGACAAGGAGATTCCTCAGGCACGGCCTCATCAGGCTGGCTCACGAGGAGGCGGAGAGTTCAAGGCGGGGTACCTCACGGGGTAACCATGACGCAAGCCATGACGACCAAGGGCGCCAGTCGGGCGCTAGCCCACGCAGTGTCCTCCTTTCCTCTTTGGTGCAAAGGGAGCAAGCGCAGGCAAGAGCATCAAGCAAAGGTATCCATTTCCGTGCAACAAGACCATGACCAGCCCAACGGTAGGGAGGAAGTCATTGTGGAGCCCAAGCAGGCGTCACCACGAGAGCCTTTGACAGGCGTGGACCAACTTTAGCCAGGATAAGTGTACCCGCTGTTCCCCTTCAAAATGGCAAATTGTTGGCGCCCTTCCCGCTCAATATTTGGGAAGAGGCCCAGGGCCTTTGCCTATAAATAGGACTAGCCACCCCCAGGGTAGAGGCATCTAGAATGAAGAGAGGCATCTAGAATCAAGAGAGGCATCTAGAATGAAGAGATGCATCTAGAATCAAGAGAGGCAACTAGAATCAAGAGAGGCATCTGGATCGGTACCTGAAGCAAGAGAGAGAGAGAGAGAGAGAGAGAGAGAGAGAGAGAGAGAGAGAGAGAGAGAGAGAGAGAGAGAGAGAGAGAGAGGGCGGCTGAACTCCTCCTAGCAGTTCATCGCCCCGGTGAGAGCGAGACCCTCGAGGCTGTTCTTCCTTGTATTGTTCATCATCAGTCCAAGAGGCAATCCACCACACCACACACTGGAGTAGGGTATTACACCACAATGGTTGCCTGAACCAGTATAAACCCTGTGTCTCTTGTGTTGTTTCTTTCGTAGCTTAGATCCTAGCGAGTCGGCGAGGAGCGGGTAGATAGAGGGCGAAATCTCTGCGCGCACCCCAGTGTTCGAACCTCAAGGGTCTGCCGGAACCCGAAATCTGACATCCATAGCCCGTTGATTATCCTCGTCAATGTGAGACTTTCTCCTTTTTTTTTCTTCTCCACACAATCCCCATCATCATATTCTATTCCACCCATAGTGCTATATCCATGGCTCACGCTCATGTATTGCGTGAAGGTTGAAAATTTTGAGATTATTTAAGTACAAAACAATTGCTTGGCTTGTCATCGGGGGCATAGAATGCGGGAATATCTTTGTGTGATGAAAATGAAGCATAGCCTAACTATATGATTTTGTAGGGATGAACTTTCTTTAGCCATGTTATTTTGAGAAGACATGATTGCTTTGATTAGTATGCTTGAAGTGTTTCTATTTCTTTTATCAATATGAACTTTTATTTTGAATCATTTGCATCTGAACATTCATGCCACAATAAAGAAAATTACATTGAGAATTATGCTAGGTAGCATTTCACATCAAAAATTCTATTTTTATCATTTACCTACTCGAGGACGAGCAGGAATTAAGCTTGGGGATGCTTGATACGTCTCCAACGTATCTATAATTTTTGATTGCTCCATGCTATTATATTACCCTTTTGGATGTTTATGGGCTTTATTTTACACATTTATATCATTTTTGGGACTAACCTACTAACCGGAGGCCCAGCCCGTATTGCTGTTTTTTTTGCCTATTTCAGTATTTCGAAGAAATGGAATATCAAACAGAGTCCAAACGGAATGAAACCTTCGGGAGCGTGACTTTTGGAACGAACGTGATCCGGAGAACTTGGAGTGCAAGTCAAGAAGCTTGCGAGGCGGCCAGGAGACAGGAGGGCGCGCCCACCCCCTCTAGGTGCGCCCCTATCTCCTAGGCCCCACAGGCAGCCACCGTTGTACTTTTTCCTCCTATATATACCTACGTACCCCGAAATATCCAGGAAGCCATCGAAACACAATTTCCATCGCCGTAACCTGCTATATCCGCGAGATCCCATCTTGGAGCTTCACCGGCACTCTGCCGGAGGGGGAATCGACCATGGAGGGCTCTTACATCAACACCATAGCCTTCCCGATGAGTTGTGAGTAGTTTACCACAGACCTTCGGGTCCATAGTTATTAGCTAGATGGCTTCTTCTGTCTTTTTGGATCTCAATACAATGCTCTCCCCCTCTCTTGTGGAGATCTATTTGATGTAAACTCTTTTTGCGGTGTGTTTGTCGAGATCCGATGAATTGTGGGTTTATGATCAAGTTTATCTATGATAAATATTTGAATCTTCTCTGAATTCTTTTATGTATGATTGAGTTATCTTTGCAAGTCTCTTCAAATTATCAGTTTGGTTTGGCCTACTAGATTGATCTTTCTTGCCATGGGAGAAGTGCTTAGCTTTGGGTTCAATCTTGCGGTGTCCTTTCCCAAAGGATGTTAGGGCAAAGAAGGCACGTATTGTATTGTTGCCATCGAGGATAAAAGATGGGGTTTATATCATATTGCATGAGTTTATCCTCTACATCATGTCATCTTTCTTAATCGTTACTTTGTTCTTATGAACTTAATATCGTAGATGCAGGTGAGTCGGTCGATGTGTGGAGTAATAGTAGTAGATGCAGGCAGAGCCGGTCTATTTGTCACGGACGTGATGCCTATATACATGATCATGCCTAGATAATCTCATAATTATTCGCTTTTCTGTCAATTGCTCGACAGTAATTTGTTCACCCAACGTAATACTTATGCTATGTTGAGAGAAGCCACTAGTGAAACCTATGGCCCCCGGGTCTTTCTTTTATCATATAAACTTTCAATCTACTTTTATTAGCATCTTTACTTTTTGCATCTATATTATAAAATACCAAAAATATATTTATCTTATCATATTATCTCTATCAGATCTCACTTTCGCAAGTGGCCGTGAAGGGATTGACAACCCCTTTATTGTGTTCACTTGTGGAAAAACAGGCTTTCCGTCCAGCCCCATAAGTCGCGAAGCTGTAGGAACCGCGACCAGTGGACCTTTAGTCGCGGTTCTGGAGGTGAACCGCGACCAAAACTCGGCCCAGCAAGGCTCGGTTGACGGTGGCGGACGGAGGGGCTTTAGTCCGGTTGGTTCGCCAACCGGGACTAAAGGTCTCAGTGGCAAGGCCTTTAGATCATGATTGGCCAACCGGGATTAAAGGTTAGACCTTTAGTCCCGGTTAGTGCAGCTAACCGCGACTAATGGCCCGAACCTTTAGTCGCGGTTGGCGAGACCAATAGTCCGGTTGGTGCGCCAACCGCGACTAAAGGGATTTGAGGCCTCATTTTCAAACTCTACCCCGGGATCGCCTTTTCAGTTTTAGAAAAACAAAAGAAAATTATGGAAATGTCAAAAAATAAAATAAAATAAGTTTTCCATGTGATATGTGGTCTAGTTGTTGGGAAAATTAACAAATATGAATTTCGACTTTATTTGCAAAATCTCTCTGGAAATTCTTAAAATTGGCATAACTTTTGCATACGAACTCGGATGAAAAAGTTTTTTATATGAAAAATCATCTACTCGAAAAGTTACATCCGAATTTAACGGGGGGAACCCCGTTAAACATTTTTAGAATCCCCAAAAACCTAACGAGAGAAAAAAAAAGATACGGGCTTTTAAGTTCGAGAGGCAAAAAATTCAAAAATTTCAAATTGTGGTCAAACTGTGGTCAAACAATGGTCAAACTAATTATTCTAGAATATTAGTGTTACTAAATAATTATTTCAGTTTTTTTAAATTTTGGTCAAATCTGGTCAAACTATGGTCAAAAAATGGTCAAACTAATTATTCCGAAATATTAGTGTTACTAAATAATTATTGTTTTTAAAACAATAGTTTCAAACTCAAACAGTGAAATGTGTCACTTCATGCTCAAGCTAAATACCTGAGGGTTAATAGAATTGACATCCTACTATTGTTAGGAAAACAACAAGTGCAGACTTGGAAACGAGGGAGAATAGAACCCGGAAGTTAAGCGTGCTCAGGCTGGGGGAGTGGGAGGATGGGTGACCGTTCGGGAAGTTAGATGATTTGGAATTATGAGGGTGATTAGAGATTAGAGGATAAATTGAGCAGTGATGAGGGTGGTGATTAGAGATTAGAGGTTAAAATAATTCAGAAATTTGAAAATAAAAAAATGAAAAAATTCGCAAAAAAAATTCGTAAAAAAATTTAAACCTGCGGAGGAGGCCTTTAGTCCCGGTTAGCCACGAGAACCGGGACTAAAGCCTTTAGTCATGATTCAGAAGAGGCGCGACTAAAGGGGGGTCTTTAGTCGCGCATAGTTAGTCGCGGTTGCACAGCCGCGACTAAAGGCCTTTGCGAACCGCGACTAAAGGCCTTTTTTCTACCAGTGGTTGGTTGCGAGTTCTTTGTTTGTTTGTGTAGGTGCGTGGGACTTTTGAGGAGCCTCCTACTGGATTGATACCTTGATTCTCAAAAACTGAGGGAAATACTTACGCTACTATTGCTGCATCACCCTTTCCTCTTCAAGGAAAACCAACAAGCTCAAGACGTAGCAGGGGACAGAATTGTCCACAGATACAATTCTGGGTTCTCTTCCGGATAGCTATGGGCTGTTCATCTCGAACTACCATATGCATGGAATGGAAAAGAAGCTCACTGAAGTGCATGGGATGCTCAAAGTGGCAGAGCAGGATATCAAGAAAGGTACACATCATCAAGTGTTGATGGTGCAGAACTCGGCTAAGTACAAGAAGAGATGGTCCAAGAAAAAGGCTAAGGCAAAGGGCAAAGAGAAGGAGGCAACTCCAACTGCCGCCGCTGCGCCTAAGTCAGGGATGGCCTCGGGGAGTATTTTCTTTCATTGCAAGGAACCCGGACACTTGAAAAGGAACTGCAGCAAGTGGCTTGCCGAGAAGGGCAAGAAGACTGGACGTATGACTTCTTCTTCAGGTACACTTGTTGTATATGTTATAGACATTTATCTTGCTGATGTTTCTAGTAGCTCTTGGGTATATCATACCGGATCGATTGTTCACATATGCAAGTCGATGCATGGGCTAAGCAGAACTAGGAATGTCGCAAGAGGAGAAGTTGACATACGCGTGGGAATAAAGCAAGAGTTGCTGCATTGGCCGTCGGCACTATGCAACTTAATTTACCTTCAGGATTTGTAATGGAACTTGATAATTGTTATTATGTTCCTGCTTTGAGTCGAAACATTATTTCTGCCTCATGTTTGATGACACAAGGTTATGAATTTAGTATTAAGGGCAATAATTGTTCTATTTACTTGAATAATATGTTTCATGTCTTTGCACCCGTTGTGAATGTGTTATTTATCCTAGATCTTGAAGGTGAATCAGTCTATAACATAAATGTCAAGAGGCACAAGCCTAATGAGATAAATCCGACTTACATCTGGCATTGTTGACTAGGACACATCAGTCAAAAGCGCATGAAGAAGCTCCATGATGATGGAATTCTTACTTCGTTTGATTTTGAATAATTCGAGCCATGCGAGTCTTGCCCACTCGATAAGATGACTAAGAATCCTTTTGCAAAGAGTTGCGAGAGGGCGTCCCGGCTGTTGGAACTTATACATAGTGATGTATGTGGACCAATGAGCACGACAGCCAGAGGTGGTTTCCAATACTTCGTGACTTTTACCAACGACTTGAGTAGATATGGATATGTCTACTTGATGAGGCACAAGTCAGAAACTTTTGAAACGTACTAGGAGTTTCGGAACAAAGTGGAAAATCAACTCGTCAAGAAAATCAAACTTCTACGGTCTGATTGTGGCGGTGAGTATATGAGCCAGGAGTTTGACGATCATTTGAAGAGTTGTGGAATAGTCCCACAACTGACTCCCCCGGGTACGCCATAGAGAAATGGCATGTCAGAACGGAGGAATCGGACTCTGTTAGACATGGTCCGATCAATGACGAGTCAGTCGGATTTACCCTTGTCATTTTGGGGATATGCTCTAGAAACTATAGCCTTCACACTAAACAGGGTACCATCTAAGTCTGTAGATAAGACACCATATGAGACATGGAATGCGAAGAGTCACAATTTGTCTTTTTTGAAAGTTTGGGGATGTGAAGCATACGTCAGTCGGACAAGCTCACACCCAAATCAGACAAGTTCATATTCATGGGATATCCAAGGGAAACCTTGGGATATTACTTCTACCACCATGAAGAGGGAAAAGTGGTTGTCGCTCGACATGGAGTTTTCCTTGAGAAAGAGTTTCTCAATCGGAAGGCTAGTGGGAGGCCGGTCCGACTCAAAAGAAATTCGAGAACCACATGGGGACGTTCCGGTAGGTGATTCTGTCACAACGGAATTATTCAGGGAACCCATGGTGGAGTCGACACCGGTTCCACAGAGGTCGGAAAGGTTACGCAATTTGCATGACTGCAATGTGTTGTTCTTGGAGAATAACGAGCCAACTACATATGCGAAAGCAATGGAGAGCCCTGTTTCCGAGTTATGGCTTGAGGCCATGAGATCCAAACTAAGGTCCATGGATGACCACAAAGTTTGGAACTTGGTTGATCTGCCAGATGGCGTTTGAGCCATTGAGTGCAAGTGGATCTTTAAGAATAAAATTGATATGGACGAAAATGTCACAGTCCATAAGGCTCGACTTGTCACTAAAGGTTATCGACAAGTTCAAGGAGTTGACTACGATGAGACTTACTCACCGGTAGCGATGCCTAAATCAACTCGGATCATTCTTGCTATAGCGGCACATCTCAACTATGAGATATGGCAGATGGATGTCAAAACGGCTTTCCTGAATGGAACTTTAACTGAGGATGTGTATATGACACAACCCGAGGGTTTTGCTGATCCAAAGAAGTCTAGCATGGTATACAAGCTTCAGAGATCCATTTATGGATTAAGGCAAACATCTCGGAATTCAAACATTCGTTTTAGTGAAGCGGTCGAAGCGCTTGGCTTCATCAAGAATGACTGTGATCATTGTGTATTCAAGAAGGTCAGTGGGAGCTCAGTTGCATTTATGATCTTATATGTGGACGACATATTATTGATTGGAAATGATGTTCGAATGCTTGAATTTGTCAAGGACTCAATGAAAAATAGTTATTCGATGAATGACTTGGGAGAAGTAGCTTATATTTTGGGAATAAAGATCTATAGAGATAGATCGAGAAGGCCTATTGGATTAAGTCAGAGTGCATATATTGACAAGGTGTTGAACCGGTTCAACATGCAAGATGCCAAGAAGGGTTTGTTGCCCATGTCACATGGCATTAGTCTTAGCAAGATTCAGAGTCCTTCCACTCCTGATGAGCGAAGACGCATGGATTGGATTCCGTATGCTTCGGCCATTGGGTCCATCATGTATGCTATGGTATGTACTTGTCCTGATGTTAGCTTTGCTCTTAGCGTGGTGGGAAGATACCAGGCTGATCTAGGTGAGAGTCACTAGACAGCGGTTAAGAATGTCCTTAAGTACTTGAGAAGTACTAAGGATATGTTCCTGGTTTATGGAGGTGAGGATGTGCTCGTTGTAAAGAGTTACACCGATGCTAGTTTCCAAACCTACATGAATGAGAGCAGTGAGCTGGAGGAGCTCCAAGCAAGATACGGTAGCTGATTCTACAATAGAGGCCGAGTACACTGCGGCTTCTGAAGCTGCAAAAGAAGGTGTTTGGGTGAAGAATTTCATTTCTGATCTTGGTGTGGTTGAGGGCACATCTAAGCCATTGGACCTCTATTGTGATAATAGTGGTGCCATTGTGCAAGTCAAGGAACCACGAAACCATCATAAAACCCAACACATAATCAGGCGTTTTAACCTTATTGGTAACATTGTCAAAAGAGGTGATGTAAACATATGCAAGGTGCACACGGATGCAAATGTTGCTGATCGATTGACGAAGCCTCTCCCACGGCCGAAGCATGAGGCGCACATGAGCATACGATGCCTAAATGATTGACTCTAGTGCAAGTGGGAGACTGTTGGAGATATGCCCTTGAGGCAATCATGTGATGATGATATTTCCATATGTATTCATGAGTCCTTTGTATTGTCCTTGAACATCATCAATGATATGTATCAATAAGTATGTGACTTGTTTGTGGAACTATGTATTGTATAATGATTGTTCTAATGGTCCCTATTTGATAAGGTTATGCGGACACATATCCTTGACTAGTATATGACTCGGTTGATGACTATGTTTCACAAGTCATGTGCATGGACATGCTAAACCGATGGTATGGGCTCGGGGATGGAAATCACCGAGTTGGACAGACCCACATTGAGACGCAACGCGATATAGTCATCTGTTAGTCTCAAGTACAATGTCTACGCCATGTCCTAGACCTAAGGTCCTCGCATGTTCTCGGGATGAGGTTCGACTCACTTAGGGTCTATCAAATGCTACTCCGTAACTAGGTAGTCGTGAAACATGCCGCGAGACATGGTTGACCAAGATGGGATTTGCCCCTTCTATTTGGAGAGATATTCTCTGGGCCCTCTTGAGTGATCAGATTCAGAAAGCATGGCCATGCAACTAGGGTTAAGTGTTAACCCAGTTCAAGAATTTGTATCACGGTTTCGAGAAGAGAGGTCAAGCTATCACAAGGGTGACAAGTACTCGCCTTGAGCTCGACAACAAATATCGTGAGGCAAAAGGAATGATGCATATGACACATTGTCGAGGTTCGTCAAACGACTTTATGCACACATGGGAGTTGGCACGTTCTGCTAGGAGCCGCTGCCAACTATCAACTCTTGTCGTGTCCATGTGTACGTGAACCTATAGGGTCACACACTTAAGGGGCTGCAGCCGTACGAATTGGATCCGAGTGGAAATGGACGTAGACTCCTAGTGGGCTCAAGAGTAGAGCCCACCTCGGAGGTCTATATAAGGGGAGTGGGTGCACCATTTATGCTTAAACTTTCGAACCCTCGATAGCCGTCGCCACTCCCCACGCCCATGATGTGCGACCGAACCTGGCAGTCTGCCGCCCACCGCTGCACCCCGCACGTGTGGATACCTTGGAGGCATCACATCTGCGGTGCTTGGACGAACAGTTCAAGGGAACCGCGAGGCGTTGTTCGCGGATCTTCGCCGTTCGCGGGAGATCGGCAACAAGAGGAGGAGACGGGCCGAGAGATCGACTACACGCATCACCAACTCTACTTCCATTGCGGTGACTACGCGTCTAGTGGTAAACCCGAGCTCGTAATCTATTTCCAGCAGCATGATCTCGGGTGCGCGGTAGAAAATTTTATTTGGCGGTAGCATAGTGTAACGCGTGTTCCAACAGGTCAATATGGTGCTGTGGGGATGGAGGTGGCGTGATAGACGAGGCAAACTTTGGGGCATCTCCTTGGAGGTGGAGGATGGGGCGGCTGATCCGTCAGGATGATGATATCGATGACAGATTCTCATTCGATGCGGTGGATGAGGGACATTGATTTGTTGCTGTGGACGACATTGTCGGGGAAGAGTCTCCGGCTGGGCGGCAGTCGGGAGGCTGAGGGAGGAGCGTGGGGTTTCGTGGGTTTTGGCAGCCTCGGTGTAAGAATGGGGGGCGGATGAAGGGGAGGGTAGGGGGAGCCATGGCTTAGGGACGCGCTTGTTTGAAATGTGGGGTAAGTTACATACGTACCCCCCACCGGTTTTGACCACGCAACATTGAGGCGGCATTTCTAGCTGAGGGGTAGGAGGGGGATTTCACGTGTCTGGGCCATGGGACCGATTTCGGATGAGGAGGGAGTTTTTGCGCGCATCGAAATTTTGGGATGACAAGGTGGCGCATGGGTTAAAGAGGGGGGAGTTTCAAAGCAAAAGACACAAAAGATACACAAGCTTGAAAATTTCGGGATAACAAGGCGCAGATTCCATGTTCGGCAGAACAAACTTAACGTGCACAAAAAAAAATTCATACAAGACACAAGAGAGTGATGCCCCCTTTTACTATATTGTTATAAATTCCATTGAAAAAACTACAAGAAAAATGTAAAAAAAGGAGAACAAGATTAGCCAATACAGTACCAAATCAATTCGCACTTCCCTCGACAACAACAAAAAACAAATCAATTCCCACACCAAGAAAGTGTCATGTCCTTTTTTACATGATTACCAATGCCAGGATCTCGAATTTCAATTTTTGAATCTAGTTATGTCTAATTCAAATATATCATTAGGTGATCTTGCGGTTTATAATGGATGTAGTCCTACATTTTGATCTTCCTTCTTATATGAACATTTTCCTCCACCCTATGAATATATATTGTTGTATACTATATGGACTAAATTTGAATCAATTTTCCTTATTTGGATACAATTGTTGTCAAGTTATGCCATCATTTAAATATTATCTTGATAGTAGAAAACTTGCATATAGTAGTAGTAATCATATTTCAATATGAACTACATGTATCATCGATTTCCAATTCAAATATTTGTATCCATTTTATGTTGAATTCAAACCATAGTACATTGGTCTAGGTAGCGAGATGTTCGGGATAATCTAAACTCTATTTTCATATGTATAAATTTTGGCCAAATTAGGACAAGTTTTGGTATAAGCTTCTTGCAAACCGGAGCTTCTCTCAAGAAGGCTCGTGGTTCTGAGAGGGAACATGTCACCTTTGTGTGCGAAACCATATACGATGCCCCCCTTGATTTTCTTTATAGAGGCAACATAGAACTATATAAGTGTCGTGTTAACATTAGGAATTATTTCTGGTTCGTTTGGTCTTTTTTATACATCAATTGAATTTCTGGTCATTTAATGCGCATAATTCAAATTTGAACTACAAGCACATGCTCCAGTGCACCAAACTTGGTTGAAAAATAACATGTGTGTCCTCAGGTGAATTTCTGGGTCACATGCAAGAAACTGGAATGAAATTCAAACATCTAGGTGTCGTGGCTCGGCTGAGAACATTGAGAAACTTGATTTTTAAATTCTTGTAAATCCAAGACACACCTGAAAAATCATGAAACTAGACATGGGGTCATGTCATGGCACCAACATCCCGTGGTAAAAAATTTGGCCGAATTGGAACAAGTTTTGGTATAAGCTTCTTGCAAACCGGAGCTTATCTCAAGAAGGCTCATGCTTGTGAGAGGGAGCGTGTCACCTTTGTGTGTGAAATGATATATGCTGCCCCCTCCCCTTGATTTTCTTTACAGAGACAACATAGAACTATACGAGTTTTGCGTTAAAATTTTGAATTATTCAGGGTTTGTTTGGCCTTTTTTTACATTAATTGAGTTTCTGGTCATTTAATGTGCATAATTCAAATTTGAACTACAAGCACATGCTCGAGTGCACCAAAGTTGGTTGAAAAATCACATGTGTGTCCTAGGGTAAATTTCTAGGTCCCATGCAAGAAACGGGAATGAAACTCAAACATCTGGGTGTCGTGGCTCGGCCGGAGACATTGAGAAACTTGGTTTTTAATTCCTGTAAATCCAAAACACACATGAGAATCATGAAACTTGGCTTGGTGTCATGACATGGCACCGACATGTTGTGGTAATTTTGCTGTCCGATTTGCGAAGGCACGCATGTTAACAATCAACTTAGTCATTTTGGAACAAGTGCCATCACGTTACAATTGGAAACACAAGTGTTATTGAAATCGTGGGCGTTCTACTTACCATTTACATGCCGCCACACACCCCCTTTTTTTATTGGCTACGAGGCGCCGTGCAGGGTACACCTCCCATCCCATAATATAAGAGCATTTTTTACAGTAGTGTAGTGTGAAAAACTTTCTTATATTACGGGACGGAGGGAGTAGCTATTTAAGTACGGGAGGTGTGCGATATGACCCCTGCACATGCTTATCAGGAGGAGAGCCCTTTGACCTCCATCTGCCGCCCACCTCTCTCCCAAGTTCTCCATTAATGGCGCCCGAGCCCCTAATTAATGGTGTGGCTATGTCTCACTCGATTGAGATTTAAGATAGAAAAAAGAAAACCTGAAAAGAAAATTTTGCACGGATGTTGATGTAAGATCCGACGGGCCTATGTAGTACTACGACTTATAGCAAGACTAATGAATATATAAGGACGACAACAGTGGATAATAATTATCTTACATATTTAGGAAGATACTTAAAAAAGCCACATGCGGCTATGCCCAAAATACACAAGGGAAAAAGAAGAAGGAAGACGCATACAATGATCTGGCTCGCTGATATCTACTTTCTCGATGCGCTGCAGGTCACGGAGACTAGTTCTCGCCGCGAGCGACGATGATCTCTTTCATCAGTTTCAAATCCTCAATACGCTACTTGGAAGCATCCATGGATTCCTCCACCAGCCTTTCGCGCTCGATGCAGAGCATGGCATTCTCGTCCATAAGTTTCTTGACGATGACGCCTGTCTTCTTCAACAAGGCAGTGGTCTCCTCCACCTGCTTCACCCTTCTAGCGATCTTTGACCTCAGCAGGTCGCGCTCAGTGCGGAGCTTCGCCTTGTCCTCCCCTAGTCCAGAGATGACGGCGGTAGAATTTTCAAATGAGGCATTCATCTCGTCCTATGGCTTCATCCAGCCGGAGATCCGACCCATCAGGGCATCGAGCATAGCGTGCATGCGCCTGTGAGAGTGCTCGCCTGCTTGCGAGAAATTTTCCCAGGCCGCCGCGACGCGGGAGGACCTCCCTACTGCATTCGCGACACGGTGGGACATATCTGCTGCTTCCGCAGCGCGGCTGGACCAGTCTGCAGCATCAACGGCGTGTCAGGACCTCTGTGCTGCTTCGGCGGATGGTGGGACCTCTGTGCTGCTACGACAGCATGGCGAGACATGTCGGCTGCTTTCGCGGCGAGGCGGGACATATCTCGTGCTTCCGCTTCCAAGCTCGCCTCTTCCTGGTAGTAATCTCTCGACCTAGAACTCATGCGGGCCATGAGAGACGCAAGGGAACAACGATGAAAGACTTGTTTGTTTTTGTGGATGAGGAGTTGAGGAGGAATGTGCAGTCATCTTTGAGTAGCTAGTATTTATAACCAAGTACTAATACGCTCCTAAGTGGGAAACTATTTAGGTTTTGGTTAGTGTGAACAGGTTTGCAATGAAATATAGCATACAGTAATTAGGAATGTGACAGGACGCAAGCTCAAAATTTATTGACGGTTCTAGTTTTGAAGTGTGGCACTATTCCTGGATGGCGTAACGTGTTCTCGGCCGCGTATATGGCATTTGCACCATAGGGTGCACCGCAATAGAAGATGTTAGCACACGTCTTATTCCATCAACCGTGCACGCTCATTATTACCATCGCGCACACGCTTCTTTTAATTACAATGAGTGCCCGTCCTCCTCCGCGAACAGAAAGCACCGCGGCTCCGACACCGACACTTGCAGCTGGAGCACCTTGCCATACTGGATCCTGTGCACAGGCATGGGATGCATGGCGGTGATGTGGTGGGGGAGCACCTGTGGTGGGCCTTCATAGCCGCAGACGGGCACGAGGCATTTGCAGGGCGTGAGCGGACACACGCTCTGGTGATCGGCAAGCTTGTGGTAAGTGACATAGAGCCCACAGCCTTTGTGCGGGCACTCCACCCTCACCGAGGAGAGGACGACGTCTATCACTGTGTTGTGCATGTCGAAGCCGCGGCCGCGCACGCCCGCACTTATGGCACTACCGTTGGTTCCCGGGGCACTCGCCGTGGTAGTCCGCACTGGCCATGTGACCTCCCTTGCACTGCACAAATCAATCGTGCGACTCATCAATCAAGAAACCGGCACCTTGCTCGATCAGTCGAACGTATGAGGTGTATTCGAACCTCATACACTGGAGGCCTCAAGGGAAGAGGCGTCTGCACAAGGGGCAGTGGAGCAAGGTGAGGTCCATAGAGACCTCCATCATTGGAAGCTGTTCCGTTGGCATGATCTCGCCCTCCTTGTGCACCACCATCTCTCGCTTTAGGTCCGGGGCATTAAATCAACACATGCAAGTATAAAAAGGAAAGTGACGGCATGCATGCATGCATTGTAGTTAATGCATCAGTAATGCAAATTATTGAAATATATCGAGTGCACTGATGATGTGTCGCATCAACTTGTACAATAAGGAGAAGCTTGAAAACGACCTCTCCATCGCCCAGAAGCATGGCTCGCAGGACCAGTAGAACCCTTCACTACACGCTCTCCCTCTCGCACGCGGTGGACATGCAGCAGTTCATTCGGTGTCAGATGGCCGGAAGCATACTAGTAGTACTCCACTATAGTAGTGTCATCATTGTTTGACTTCCCAAAGAGGCCAAGAGCCAAGCGCAACCCGAACGCTCGTGTGACAGTTTCATGTGTAGGGGAGGTAGTAGAGTATAGTTTAGGGAAGCGTGTACTGTGGCTCTAAGCTTAAAATTGTTGGAGTCGGCTCCATGCTATGAGGCCGTCTCGACGCAATTTTTGATTAAAATAATCTTCTGGATCTACCTGTCATCCTGGTTATTGTAGTTTACACGCTGATCTGGTCAAGAGAGGAATATGTATTTTAATTTGTGGGGGGATAAATGTTAGAGGTTGCAGAAAATAATGTAGTCCATTATGTGTGTCTTTTAGCCCAGTTTAGGCCCTCCACTATTGTAACATCCAAAATTTCCAAATTTGGAATGTTATACATAAATCATCATTGCATATCATATTTTATTGCATATTGTTTGATCCTAGAAATTCTAAGCAACTCAAGGACCCACGGAGAGAGTTGGGGATTTCGTTATTTTCATATTTGAGTTTTTCTCGAATTTTGAATAGAGGATCATTTGGTTTTAATCATTTTCTCTCTGAATATTTCCAATGTTAAAATAAAAGAGAGGGGATAAAATGACTTCTCCAAAATAAAAAAGTATTGGAGGAAAAATGTTAAAATCAAATATTTACTTTATTTGGATTCTTTTATTGCTATTTTATTTGAATTAGAAAAAATATATGTTTTAAAAAAAATGCATTTTAAGCCAAGAAAATCTTCACTTTGTTCTAAATATTCTATTTAGACGGTGAAAATTTGTTTTGGCATTTTAAGAATTTTTTTATATTTATTAGGATTTTTTTTCTGTTTGGCGGAATTATTTAAAAAAAAGTTCCCGCCCGACTGGGCCGAAGCCCAGCCGAGTAGGCCGGCCCAAGCCGCCCCCGCCTCCCTCCCGTGAGCGAGTCGGACTCGCCGGAGTCCGACGCCGCTAAGCTATCGGCCGCCCCCTCCCCCAAGTCGGACCTCGACCCCCTTTATAAGCCGCCCACCCTGCCGCCTCTCCGCCACCCACCGCCGCCGCCACACCAGCAGCCGCCGCTCGTCGCCAGAAGGACGCCGCCCCATGCCGTGAGCCGCCGTCGCCCTGACACAGCCACCCGACACCGCCACCGCCTCCTCGCCGCCCCGCCGCCGACCCGCACCCCGCCGGAGCCGCCCTACCTCACCGAAGCCTCGCCGGAGGTATATGCCGCCACCGCCGTCGTTCGTTTTTTTAAAACGTTCGTTTTTTTAGATCTGTTTTTTAGATCGGTTCAGTTTTCTTTCGGTTTAGTTATTTAGCGGACGTTCATCTGAACGTTCGTTTTAACGAACGTTGTTCGTCAGTTAGTCGCACACAGTGAACGTTCGTTCGTTAGCCTGTTCGTCTCATTTTATTTTCCAGGGTTTTTCCATGATTATTTTCGATCACAATTTCTGCCCTGATCTTCGATCTAGTTTATCTTTTCGCTCGTTTATCCGAATCAGGTGAAACAAGTGCCTAGATCTTCGTTTCGAAGCCCTCTTTCTATTTAACCAACTTGAACAAGATTTTGGTACTGTAAAATTTGACTTAAGTCCATATTAGTAAACGAATCTTGTTTCTTTCGTAGTTTGAGTTTCGTTGCTCCGTTTGAGTTCATTCTTTTTGCAAACCGGAGTTCTTCAGTTGAACTTTCTGGTTAGATATGTTATTTGAGTTTTAACCGTGATTCTAGTTTGAGTGCTTATGTATGTTATTGTTTGTTTGCGATAGAATACCCGGAGTGCGAAGCGTGCTACTATGAGTCTGTAGGTTTTGCGGATCATCAGCAAGGCAAGTAACACTTTGATCATATCCCTTTATTACCCAGTTTTTATGCATTAGTCTCAATCCTCAAACATTGCACGATTAGGATATGAATAACATGTAGGTTTGGGAAGTAGATGATGAGGTAGAACCTATTGCCTTCTTATCTTCAAACCTTTGGGAGTTACTTCTACGATATGCTCAGGATTGCTATGCTATGATCGTAGACGCGGATTGGGTGAGTGTATCCATGATAGATGTGAGTATTGTTAATTAATGGTTAACTTAAGGTGGCTACTTATATACACATCTGGGTGGATTGGTTGAGGCAGCCTGGAGTACCCAGTGGTTGTCAGGGCACCTGGAGAATCCAGTGTTGTCCTAGGATATCCCGAAGTACACGTGTTATTATCCTGCGGTTCGCCACTCAGGCTCAAAGGGATCATAAGATTATTCATGCTAGAAACTTCCGTGTGCAGCCAAAAGCCAATATGGGCTCTGGCATAGTTGAATAAGTTGTGTGACCTCTTTCAGTGGTAGACTAGCAGATGTAGGGGGCGTAGGTGGTACTGTCTACCCAGAGTAAAGAGTTAATGCTTCTGAAAGATTGTGTCTCGGTCATCCGTTTGAAGGAAGAAATTCAATGGAGGAGATCGAGTCTTGTGGGGAAAAGTGAGCAAACCTCTGCAGAGTGTACAAACTAATCATGGTTAGCCGTGTCCCCGGTCATGGACATCTTGAGTATCTAGTTCTTGGATTATCATGTTGATCTGATCACTCTAAATTTAATTTGTTTGGGTTTAATGAAGATGTTTAATTGGGATTGAGTTGGAGGAACCTTCTCAATGTTTAACGACCACCATCATAGTTAAATGAAATTTATTCCTTTGTTGTAGGGAAAAATTGGCTTTATGCAAAAACTTTAACCATAGAGATTTCCACCAGCCATCCATGCATGTAGAGATAGCATTTATTCTGTTCATTACTCTTTGTGTTACATTGCCAGCATATTCCATGTGCTGACCCGTTTCGGGCTGCAACATATCATGTTGCAGACTTTTTAGACGATGAGTAAGGTGCATAGGTCGTTGTCGTTCACTCAGCTATGCCGTTGGAGTTGATGGACTCACTTTATCTTCCAAGCTTTCCGCTGTTATCGTATTTAGATGGCCTTAAGCCATATTATTGTAATAAGTTCACTTTTGAGACATTCGATATAATAAGTGTGTGATTGAAACTCTGTTATAAATCCTGGAGTACTATGCGTGTCAGCATTACCGATCCAGGGATGGCACTGATGCACAGAGACTAGACTGTTTCAGGTCTGGTCGCTACAAGATGGTATCAGAGCACACACTGACTGTAGGACACGACCACTAAGCTAACCATAGGTCACTCTTCTCTACTCATTTCTGACTCCTCTCCCTTTTCTACTCTATAGGATGGCAGACTCAAGGAACAAGTTTACACAACCGGATGAAGATACACCTTTTGGACGACACTTGAAGGAAGTTACTAGGTACCTGAACATTGGAATACCAAGCTTCACTAGGACCTACATCGCCACTTTACCAGAAGAGGAGAATTGGATGATTCGAGTTCAAGTTCCAGGAAGGACGTTCATGCCAGTCACTGAGCCCATAGAGTTTTCCTTTGATGCACCAACCTAGGGTCTAGGAAAGAGCATGGCAGCCCACATCGCCATGGGACGCATTGGAGAAGTTTACCACAAGGATCTCAAGGACACTATCTACCAGATATGTGGGCGCCGAGATGAGCAATGGGAGATGATCAACACCAGGAGGGACATGTCCATTGCATCTTTCATCCAGGAGTTAAACTAGCACATTCGTCGCGAGGAGAACCAGATGTGCTCAGGCATGATAGATCTGAAGAAGGCAATGACCAGGATTACTGAGCTGGAGGAAGAACTCAAGTCTACACGTGATGGATTAGAGTAGGAAATGACGATACTAGTGGAAAAAATGACGACCTGACAAGGAAGCTAGGAGTATTCATGGGAGATCCCGCACCAGGAGGAGATGACGATGATTCCAAGGACATTCGTTTGGAGGACTACATCATCATCAACGACACCGACTCAGACCCTGAAGATAGTGATGATGATTATGTTGATGAAGCTGGAGCAGATATCATGGAGTCTTCCACCGATTAAAACTTCTAGTCGACCACCATATCAGTAGTAGTATTCCCCCATGTATATAGTATAGTCCGAGCACTTTTGTAACGATAGTTAGACCGACTGTAAGACCTTGTGTGAATTGATTGAAGTGATTTGATTGTGTTTTTCTCATGTGCATATGGGTAGTGTTTTCCCCTTAGACCTCATTCTATTCTGTTTTCTCACCTTTTCTATACCCATCAGATGCCTTCGAGACGTGACAATGGATTTGCCTTCCCACTGGAACTCACTCAGTTGATCCAACAGCAGAATACCTAGATGCAACTACTAGTCCAGAATCAGAACCAAGGCAACAACAACAACAACAACCCACCACCACCACCTGTTGATCACTTAGCCCGTTTCCTAAGGCTGAATCCGTCGGTGTTCTCTATTAGCACCGAGCCGATTGTTGCAGATGATTGGCTCCTCAAGATTGGAAGAGAGCTGACCACTGCAGGATGCACAGATGCGGAGAGAGTGCGTTTGGTTGCACACCAGCTTGATGGACCTGCAACATCATGGTGGGAGAATTTCACAGAAACTTACCCCATTGACACTGTTACATGGGATCAGTTTCAGCAGGCTTTCCACACTGCCCATGTTTCAGCGGGAGCCATGAACATGAAGACGCGCGAGTTCCCCAACTTGCGCCAAGGAGGACGCACAGTGGGCCAGTATGTGGATGAGTTTAGTAAGTTAGCACGTTATGCCCCTGATGAACAGATGCTGCTAAGCAGGAGAAGTTTCTGGAAGGACTGAATGATAAGCTGAGAATGCAGTTGATGGTGGCAACCTTCAACAACTACCAGGAGTTGGTAGATAGAGCTCTCATGATTGAAGGGAAGCAGCAACAGTTAGACAGCCGCAAGACGAAGTATGGATAAGGGTAGTACAATTCAGGAGCTCAGCAGAGACCCCGTTTTACCCCGAACTCGGGAGGACGCATTCACCATAACCATGGAGGCCATAATTCCAATGGAGGGAGTTTGCATAACCATAGTGGCCCCAAGAATGGGAATGGGAATGGAGGAAGCAGCGGCCAGAACCATACCAACCCAGCAACGCCCGGCAAGAAGGATCTAAGTCAAATTACTTGTTTCAAGTGCGAGAAGAATGGACACCATGCCACCGAGTGTTCTGAAGCAAAGAATGGAAATGGCAATGGAAGCTCTGGGAAGAAGCACAACCCTTTCAACAGGGGACAAGTGAACCACGTTAGCATGGAGGAAGTTGAAGCACAACCAGATGCAGTTATAGGTAAGTTTTTGGTTAAGTCATTTACTGCAATCATTCTTTTCGATACTGGTGCATCGCATTCATATATATCAAGGGGATTTGTGGATAAGTATCACCTGCCAACCCAAGCCCTTAGGTCACCTATGTTAGTAACTGTCGGTGTCAAAACCGGCGGATCTCGGGTAGGGGGTCCTGATCTGTGCATCAAGGCTGATGGTAACAAGAAGTAAGGGACACAGATGTTTACCCAGGTTCGGGCCCTCTCGATGGAGGTAAAACCCTACTTCCTGCTTGATTAATATTGATGATGGGTAGTACAAGAGTAGATCTACCACGAGATCGTAGAGGCTAAACCCTAGGAGCTAGCCTATGATGGTACGAATGTAATTATGATCGGCCTTCTAAGGACCAACCTCTCCGGTTTATATAGACACCGGAGAGGGCTAGGGTTTACATGGAGTCGGTTACAAAGAAGGAAATATAATATCCGGATCGCCAAGCTTGCCTTCCACGCCAAGGAAGGTCCCATCCGGACACGGGCCGAAGACTTGAGTCTTGTATCTTCACGCTTCAATAGTTCGGACGTTGTACACAGTCCGGCTGTCCGGATACCCCCTAATCTAGGACTCCCTCAGTAGCCCCTGAACCAAGCTTCTGTGACGATGAGTCCGGCGCGCAGTATTGTCTTCGGCATTGCAAGGCGGGTTCCTTCACCGAATACTCCAAAGTAATCACCGAACACTCAAATCGTGTCCGGATCTGAAAAAGTGATCTTCACATTCCACTGTAGAGAGGAGGATATTTCACAAATGCAATCTGCTGACAACTTTTCCTGATGACGTGACACGTTATTATGATCGGATCCATTATTCGAACCGTTTCCACACAACCAGCTACAACGCATATCACGAGGCGGTTTTTGTGACACGTCGTGTCAAAGCAGAGATCGTGTCCCCTTATTACGGGATTCTCATCAATACGAGCATGGGTAATCTAACCGTGCCATTAACCGTGGCGCTTGGGAAACAAGCAATTCCCAACGGGCAAGTGGGGAGGCGCACCGCTCCCGGCGCCTCTATAAAGGGATAAGATTCCCCCATTTTCACCCACGCCTTCTTCCTTCTTTGCCCACTCTTGCCCCCTCGAGCTCCAGCGCCCAAGCCCAAGTCTTCCCCGCACAGCTAAACATGTCCGGAGCAGGAGGCAAGTGGGTGGCTTCCACTATCTAGGAGAGGCACATCGCCAATCTTCGGGCGGCCGGATACTTGGCCGCGGACATAATGCACCGTCTACCAGACGCCGGGCAGGTCATTCCGACCCCAGGACCCCACGAGAGGGTCGTATTCGTCGCCCACTTCGTCCATGGACTGGGATTCCCACTTCATCCCTTCGTCCACGGGCTTATGTTCTACTATGGGCTAGATTTCCATGATCTAGCCACAAATTTCGTCCTCAACATCTTGGCGTTCATCGTCGTGTGCGAGGCCTTCCTCCGCATCCAGCCTCACTTCGGCCTATGGCTGCAAACCTTCTACGTGAAGCCTAAGGTGGTAAGAGGCCAACAGGCGGAGTGCGGAGGGGCCATGGTGGGCCGAATGCCCAACGTCACATGGCTCGATGACTCCTTTGCGGAGACCGTAAAAGGATGGCAACCGGGGTGGTTCTACATCACCGAGCTGTGCGGCGCCAACTGGGTGGCGGCCCCCGAGTTCCGATCCGGAGCCCCCATGCGGCTCACCTCCTGGGAGAGGAAGGGCCTGTCCTGGGGCGATTCCGCGGAGCTGGCCCGACTCCAAACATGCGTTAACAACATGAAGGACAAGAACATCAAGCTTGTCAACGTGATCCAGGTCATGCTCATTCACCGAATCTTTCCCTGCCAGAGGCGGGCAGTCAATCTGTGGGAGTTCGTCCCCACCGAGCAGCGGACGCTCCACAGGCTCTACGACATGACGCACAAAGGCGCATGGAAGGAGCTGTTCAAGGCCTCCGAAGTGCCTCCTCCGACATCTGAGGACCGCGGGCTTCACGCCACGCGGGCTCCTAGGGTGGTGAGTTCTCAGACCGACATCGGACCTAGTTCTTCCCGATACATTCACGGGGGTGCCTTTAAGTAGTTGTGCATATTTACTTCAGGATTACGTGGAGACAACGGAGCAGGTTTACTGCCTGGCTCCGCTTCCAGAAGACCCAGCAGATGTTCTCCTGACGGAGATGCTGGTCCCGGCGCCGTACAAGGTGTCGGAGAAGAAGGCTGAGAAGAAGGCCCTGGGGATCTGAAAGGGTGTCCGGCGTAAGATTGTGTCGGAAGCATCGTCCGAAGACGACGAGGCCGACTCCTCCCACGAAGGGCAGGAGGAACAAGAAGAAGATGCCCCATCCAGGAAGGATGAGGGGTCCGAGGAGGCGGACCCGAGGGCCGGAAAAGGTCCTCGGCGTAGGGCCGTCATTCCCCTGTCGTCTGTTGACGATGAGTCGGATTCCTCCCGCGGAGACGGGGGGAATCAGGAAGAGATCCTACCTTCCCCCACCGGGGGGAGAAAAAGATAAAAGCCGCCCCAGGAGGGGAGGCTGGGCGTCCAAGAAGGGGAAGAGGCCCCTTCCGGACTACTTCGCCACGGCCGCTCTCAGCGAGGAGGGGTGGCTGCCCAGGGGGAAGCCCCTAGCGCGATCGTAAGTGTTTGCACTCTATCATGACTTCACTTCACAGTTTTTGTATTTATAATGCCGAACATATGTGCAGTCCGGCCAAGGATCACCTCGAGGTATCCTCCTCCGGGTCCCTGAGCAATTCGGAGATGAATTCGGTTCCGACGGCCACTATTCCCCAACCCGCGGACGACACGGAGGTGTTGTCCCAAAGGCTCCTAGAGCGGGGGGAGGTGACTCTGGAGACGCCCCGAGGCGGGGTCCCAGACGCCGGACACGCGGGGTTCAAGATCCCCGTGGATCGTGTCAACGAGAGCCACGGCCAGCCGGGCTCTGAGCCGAACACAATTCCGGAACCTTCGATCGTTCCGGACTCAGGAAGGTGACCCCTCGCTAAGTAGGGCGAGCCGTCTGTGTCGCTGACTTCCGTTGTGCATGAAGCGCCGGACGGTCTGCTAGAAGCGCTTTGCGGCGCTTCCCTGGACGAAGGGCACCGTACTCTTATGAGTACGGTGATTCGTAAGGCATCGTCCACCAAGAGCGGACTAACCGAAGCTTGGACCAGCCTCCTAACAGGCTTCGAGGTAAGTAATAAATATGTGCAAAATTACCACCCGATAGGTAGTAGCCCCTGATACTCTGTTTGGCGTTCAGAAAGAAAAGCCGAGCAGAGGGTCAATAAAAATCCGTAGGAGTCTAATCATAAGTATTGTTTTGAATAAGCAGGCTATGCTGCTTGCTGCTGCTGCCCATACTGCCGAGGTTGCCGATCTGAAACGGGACCTGGAGCAAGCGCAGGGAGAGCTCGACCTCACAAAGAGGTAGCTCGAAGAGAACAAGGGTAAGTAATTCCCGTTCTTATGTATTTTAAGGATAGTCAGAATTGGTGGGCTAACTACTAAGTGTCGTGACCGTGTAACAGGGGCCCCCGCCGAAGTGGCGGCCCTAAAGAAGGCACTGTCTGAGGCCAAAGACAAGGCAGCCTCGGAATGTAAGGAGCGCGAAAAGCAAAGTGCTAGGGTAGGTGAGGTACAGCAGGAGCTCGAGGACCTCGGCAGGAAATGCGAGTCCGTGGAGCGTGACCTGAAGGCCAAAGAGGCCGATCTTGTGAAGGCCCTTATGAGCTTAAAAGACGCCAAGGCCAAAGCCGAGAAAGCACAGCAGGAGATCCAGGAGGCCAAGAACATAGCAGCAGGTAAGAAGTTCTTTATGCAAACCAAACATGTGGAGGAGGTGTTTCTATTACTTACTCGAATTCAGAGCTCTCCAGGGGCATTCGCAGATCTGCCACGCAGCGTATCCGACGCATTGAGAGTTCTACGTCTTGTGCAGGAGGGGAACTCAGCGGAGAAGCTGTTACGGTCCCGAGATGTGGGCCGAACACCCGATGCCTCGAGTGACCAAGCAAGCGGTTGGTCGAATTCCTGAGGCGGCCGAACTGGCAATTAAGGGGTTCATAGTCCGGATGTGGCCTGGTGAGCTCATGCCCAGTAGCTACTTCGGCCTGATCAAGCGGATGATGGATGCCTGCCCGCGGCTTGAGGTGATCAACCGATCCGTGTGCATCGAGGGTGCCCGCCGGGCCCTTGCCCGCGTCAAAGATGGATGCGGAGAAGCTGGTCAAGGACGGACCGCCGGAGGGCAAGGCGCATCGCCATCCTGAGTTGTACTATGATGGTGTTATGAAGGGTGCTCGTCTCGTGGTTGACGAATGTACCAAGGACACCATTTTTGAATGAATTCGCTTCTGTCATGTTTGCATTTTAAGGACGGAGTTACTTGCGCTATGTAGCGCTTTTGTTATTTAAAATATTACCTTCTGTGCGGCTGTTTATAAAATCCTGAAAGTAGGCCAGTCGTCGGCTTCCGCCCCCGCGTGACTAGCACTGGGGTGTTCGTGGAAAACCCGGACACTCTTTATCCAAATGTTTGATCTGTTAAGGAGGTGTCCAACGCAGAGAACGAGGCAATCAGACTATGCGGCTTTATAACTTTCACTTAGCCATAGAAGTCTACAATTTTAACTTTCGGCGAAGCCCCTAGAATACGGAAGGCCGAATTGGGGCGCTATATACGCCTTGGTCGGACAAAGCCGATTTATCTCCTAAAGCGGAAAATCTTTAAGGATTTTAGTACCTCTCGAACAACGACCAGCTCTTGCCACATCACGCCGGTCAATTTTCGGCTTTCTCTACTAAGGTGCTCATCCGGAAGAACCGGGACACAATCGCAGTAGCTCTCCCTGCGCTACCTTAGCCGATATAACGGAACGTAAGGCACCAAAACAAGGGAGCCGGGCTATCCCAACTGTAGACCCAAGACATGATTTGGAGCTGATGCATATAGTGCTATAAGTTCGGGGTGCCGCACTGTTGAAAGTGTTCGGAGTTTTAGTTGCCATATTATGGGGCGTTGTAAGAAGCCCCTGGCAAACTGGCTGTACCAAGGTGTACGGGTGCAATATGAAATAAACATTTATAAGAGAAAAATACTCAGATAAGGATAATAAGCTGACGCTATGTATAATCTCCATTTGACGAAAAATACGTTTAAGCGTATGTTTACAATGGATGCATTAGGCAGAGATAAAAATAGGACTATTTGACATGTCCTATCCAGGGGCAAGCCGTGTGCAGATAGAAGAGGCAGGTATAATGATCGTAAATAGATTCCACCAGGGTATTTCCTTCTGCGCACAACGTCTGTTGCCTCCTTGGGTGTCTCTTCCATATGAGTCCGGCAATTCGGCTCATCTGAGGATGCTGCACTAGCGCGGTGTCCTGAAAGGTAAAAGGGAAAGAGTATGAATGTATTTAGCGGTTACCCGCATTATCGACTGAGTCATTGATGCACCTCCGCCTATGCCCAAGGTATCTTGAGTGTGTAATTGTGTAAGTGTGGCACGAATGCTGCTTTGGAGGGGCTTGAGCGGAGGCCGGACTGCTAATCACAATCTTGACATTCGTGTTGATCCTGTTGCGGGGTGCTCTGGACTCGTTTGACAGTGCTCGAAGTTGTTGCTGGATTGGTTTGTCGGAGGAGGCCGCATTGTACTTCTGCCGCAAGGGCTGCCGTATGCTCTTCTGTTCGAAGGGAGCGGTCCATATTTCATTGTGATGATGACCCCGCCGTCCCGCATCTTGAGCTTGAGGTATGCATAGTGTGGCACCACATTGAATCTTGCAAATGCGGTTCGCCCGAGCAGTGCGTGGTAGCCACTGCAAAAAAGGGACGATGTCGAAGATCAGCTCTTCGCTCCTGAAGTTGTCTGGGGATCCGAAGACCACTTCCAATGTTATAGAACCCGTGCAGCGGGCCTCTACTCCAGGAATAACACCTTTAAAGGTGTTTTTGGTGGGCTTGATCCTTGAAGGATCAATGCCCATCTTCGACCGTGTCCCGATAAAGCGGGTTCAAAGTCTTTGCCGCCGTCCATAAGGATACGCGTGAGGTGGAATCCGTCGATGATTGGGTCTAAGACCAATGCGACTGAGCCGCCGTGACGGATGCTGGTAGGGTGATCCCTACGGTCAAAGGTGATCGGACAAGCTGACCATGGGTTGAACTTGGGGGCGACTGGCTCCATCACCTAGACGTCCCGCAGTGCCCGCTTCCGTTCCCGCTCCGGGATGTGGGTGGCGTAGATCATATTGACCGTTTTCACCTGGGGGGAATTTCTTCTGCCCCTTCCTCCCCCGTATTCGGACGCCGGGGCTCATCGTCATCGTTGTTGTGCAGCCCCTTGTCCTTGTTTTCGGCATTTATCTTGCCGACCTGTTTGAACACCCAGCAGTCTCTATTGGTGTGGTTGGCTGGTTTGTCCGGTGTGCCATGAATTTGGCACGAGCGCTCTAGTATGCGGTCAAGACTTGACGGTCCCTGATTATTTCTTTTGAATAGCTTTTTCCGCTGTTCGGATTTAGGTCCGCTAAATCCGGCGTTGACTGCCGTGTCTTCCGTGTTGTCGCCGTTGTTCTGTCTCTTATGTCTGTTGCGCCGTGGCTTGCCGTTAGCATCACGGCTATCCGAAGTGCCGGAATGTGGCATGGTGCCGCTACGAGCCAACCAGCTATCCTCACCCGCACAAAAACGGGTCATTAGGGTTGTGAGAGATGCCATAGACTTGGGTTTTTCCTGGCCGAGGTGCCGAGCGAGCCATTCGTCACGTATATTATGCTTAAAGGCCGCCAGGGCTTCGGCGTCCGAACAGTCGACTATTTGGTTCTTTTTAGTGAGGAACCGAGTCCAGAATTTCCGGGCTGACTCTCCGGGCTGTTGAGTAATGTGGCTCAGGTCATCAGCGTCTGGTGGTCGCATATATGTGCCCTAGAAGTTGTCAAGGAATGCATCTTCCAGGTTTTCCCAACTGCCAATGGAATTTGCTAGCAGGCTGTTTAACTAGTGTCGGGCTGGTCCTTTGAGCTTAAGGGGGAGATACTTAATGGTGTGTAGATCATCTCCGTGGGCCATGTGAATGTGGAGAAGGAAATCTTCGATCCATACCGCGGGGTCTGTTGTGCCATCGCAGGTTCGATGTTTACGGGTTTGAACCCTTCTGGGAATTCATGATCCATTACTTCGTCCGTGAAGCAGAGGGGGTGTGCGGCGCCTCTATGCCGGGCTATGTGGCTACGCAGGTCGGATTGGTGCAGGTTGCTATGTTCGCCCGGCGGATTTGTTGATGATGTATCCGCGTGATTCGTCGTCGTGTGCCGCCGACGCCTCGATCCGTAGATCGATCTTGGTTGTCCTGCTTTATTGTCCAGAATATCTTGCAGGTCGTGCATGTTGCCCTGAGCCATAGTGTATCGGCGTGGGGGTGCGGGCTGGTATCCCGTTTTGTCCCGGCCACGGGGTGGCCGGTCAGCCGTTTGGCGTTCGAGTAAATATTCCTCGGCTGGTAGGACTTCAGTCCATCTATCTGTGAGCAGGTCTTGATCAGCTTGTAGTTGTTGCTGCTTCTTCTTCAGGCTCCTTGCAGTGTCTATAAGCCTACGCTTGAAGCGCTCCTGCTCCACGGGATCCTCATGTACGCCGAACTCGTCGTCGCCGAAGCTGATCTCGTCTTCGGAGGAGGGCATGTAGTTGTCCTCCTCTGGGTATGCGTCTATCGCCTGTTCTTCTGGGATAACCTGCTCGTCTTCCTGTTCGGCCTGCTCAAAGGCAGGCTGATGAGGGTCATATTCTTCTTCGGCGCCATCCGGATTATTTTCGCCTCCGGGGCCTGTGTTGCTATGGCGGGGCTTCGAGCGGCGTCGATGATGCCCATTCTTTGATTTTCTTAACGAGGGGTTGTCCTCCATTACCTCGTCGCCATTAGTTTCCTTGAGTGTCCACCATATATATATATATATATATATATATATATATATATATATATATATATATATATATATATATATATATATATATATCATATGATGAGGTGGCAGTCCCACCGCTCGGTGGCGGTGGATCTGTAATTCTCCTACATCGCCGTCCATACCGTCGATGTCTTGAGTCGAAGTCAAACACGTCGGTTAGATCATCGATCGTGACAATGAAGTGGGTGGTGGGTGGGCAACGAATTCCGCCCTTGTTCTGCTTCCACTCGAGCCGACATAGTTCGCCCGAGTCTCTCGACAAGAGAGAGACTTCAATAAGTCCAGCATGTCGCCAAAGGGCGAGTGCCGAAAAATGTCCGCCGCGGTGAACTCCATCACCGGAGCCCAACCAGGATCGGCGGGCTCGAGGGTACGCGGACTGGAACCTGCGTCCGGATATGAATCTGGGGGTCCGGAGTCACAGGTTCCCTCAGAGGTGAAACCCGTGTTTGGCTCAATCGCCGATGAAGGTACGGCCTGCGGGGCGGGGTCCAGCCCTCCGTCCTTAGGTGAAGAAACATGTCCCGGATTTATATCCGAGGCTTCTTTCGGGACGATATCCCGAGCGACATTTGACAGCAGGTCTAAGCCGTGCTCATCGCAACGGTTCGGCGCTTCTGTCGCTGGCCCGAATCCATCGAAAATCAAGTCTCCGCGGATGTCCGCCGTGTAGTTCAGGTTTCCGAACCTTATTTGATGGCCGGGGGCATAGCTACGATCTGCTCCAAGTGGCCAAGCGAATTGGCCCGCAGCGCGAAGCCGCCGAACACGAAGATCTGTCTGAGGAGGAAAGTCTTACCCTGGACAGCGTCGTTAATGATGACTGAAGGAGCCATCGAGCCTGACGTCGACGTCACAGAGGAACTCTCAATGAAAGCACCAATGTCAGTGTCAAAACCGGCGGATCTCGGGTAGGGGGTCCCGATCTGTGCATCAAGGCTGATGGTAACAAGAAGTAAGGGACAGAGATGTTTACCCAGGTTCGAGCCCTCTCAATGGAGGTAAAACCCTACTTCCTGCTTGATTAATATTGATGATGTGGGTAGTACAAGAGTAGATCTACCACGATATCGTAGAGGCTAAACCCTAGGAGCTAGCCTATGATGGTATGAATGTAATTGTGATCGGCCTTCTAAGGACCAACCTCTCCAGTTTATATAGACACCGGAGAGGGCTAGGGTTTACATGGAGTCGGTTACAAAGAAGGAAATATAATATCCGGATCGCCAAGCTTGCCTTCCACGACAAGGACGGTCCCATCCGGACACGGGCCGAAGTCTTGAGTCTTGTATCTTCACGCTTCAATAGTTTGGATACCCCCTAATCCAGGACTCCCTCAGTAACCTCGACAGGAGTAGAGTATATGGCCAACCTATGGTGTGATCGGTTACCATTAAGGATTGGCAACTACGTGTTCCCATCATACCTAATAATATTGGAGTCGCAACGACTGGATGTCATATTAGGCATGGATTGGTTATCAAAGTATGGAGGGAACATTGACTGTGCTAGTAAGTCGATTATGCTCACCACCCCAGAAGGAAGAAGGATTAAGTATGTATCCCGGCATGTGCCAAAGAGAACTCAAGTGAATTCCTTATCAGGAGTTGTACAGGAGGAAGTACCAGTGGTGAAGGATTTCCCTGACGTATTTCCAGAGGAGTTGCCAGGCATGCCACCGGATAGAGACATTAAGTTTTTGATTGAGCTTTTGCCAGGCACAGGGCCAATATCTAAAAGACCATATCAGATGCCCGCACAGGATTTGGACGAAATAAAGAAGCAGATTAAGGAGTTACTGGATAAAGGTTATATTCGCCCAAGTTGTCACCTTGGGGAACCCCAGTACTTCTAGTGGAGAAGAAGGATGGATCATCAAGGATAGTTGTTGATTATCATGCGTTGAATGAAGTGATGACCAATAACAATTACCCACTTCCGATGATCAATGATTTGTTTGACCAATTGCAAGGAGCTAAATTGTTTTCCAAGATCGATCTGCGATCAGGATATCACCAACTGAAGATTCGAGAGCAGGATATACCTAAGACAACTTTTACCACAAGGTATGGGCTATATGAGTATACCGTTATGTCATTTGGTCTGACTAACGCGCCTGCCTATTTCATGAACATGATGAACAAGGTGTTTATGGAGTTTTTGGATAAGTTCGTCATAGTTTTCATTGATGATATATTGGTCTACTCGAAGAATGAAGAGGAGCATAAGGAGCATTTGTGTTTGATTCTCGAGAAGCTCACGGAACACCAGTTATATGCCAAGTTCAGCAAATGTGAGTTTTGGTTGAAGGAAGTTGGATTTCTTGGACATGTTATATCCAGAGAAGGTATAGCAGTAGACCCCACCAAGGTTGTTTTTGTGACTAAATGGGTGGCACCCACATCGGTTTGAGAGATCCAGAGTTTTCTTGGACTCGCAGGATATTACCGGAGGTTCATTGAGAATTTCTCCAAGATTGCAAAGCCCATGACAGAGTTGTTGAAGAAGGATATCAAGTTCAAATGGACTATGTCACATCCCTAGCTTCTAGTGCTGCCTAGTGTTTGCTTCTTGTTTGCATCATGTTAATTTTCTGAAAGTTGAACTGAGGAATTTTGGAAGCCTCAAAAATTAAATAAAAGAAGGGCAAAAACCCTAAAATCTCATTCATTGTTTCCAAAATGCCCTTATTAAATGTTTGATATTTTGGCAAGGGTTACGGTCCCAACCAAAAATATTGAACATTTTATGGACTTAATTTTTGGAATTTGAATTTAAATCATTAGTTATTTGAATTTGAATTATATTCTTATAGTTAGAATATAACTTCAAATACCCCTGAAATATTTTATGAGCTTTTGGAAAAGTCCATCTAGCAAAATAAAAATATTCAGAGGAGTTTTTGGCATTGTTTGAATTGTTCTCAATTCAAAAGCAGTGGCAAAGAAATAAACAAAGAAAACAAAACAGTAAATATAAATAGAAGAAGAAGAGACTTACTTGGCGCCATCGTCCGCCCAAGACGGCCCATCCACTGGCCGTGCGATCGTCCATTTCTTGGGATGAAGGGCGCCGGGCATGTGCCCTCAAGGCCACGCTGCGTCTCGGCCACCTCCTCCTTCCGCCGCCTCCCGACGTTGTTTCGACGCCAGGCGTCGACACACACCTCCCTGCTCTCTCCTCACTCTCTCCCGAGCTCTCTCCCTTTCTGCTCTCTCTCGTGTCGTGCCCGGCAGCTTGCCGCCACCGGGCGCTGTTCGCCGCGCCACTGCCACCCCTCGCCTCGCCGATGCCTCCGGAAGAACCGTCGCGCTTTTCTTCTTCGTCTCCTTAAGCCACAAGACGCCGGACGCCCTATGGAGCCGCCTTAGCCCTCGTCTTCCTCCTCGGGCACCCGAGATCGCCGTCGTTGTTTAAATGCGTCACCAAGCCATCCCGAGCCCACTAGCCTGCTCTGCGAGTCCACCGTGAGCACCGGAATCTTTCCCCTCTCTCCCTGCCTCGTTTGCATCGCGTAGCTATCGAATCCGCCGGAGCCGAGCTTTTCGCCGCCGACCATGTCGCCGCCAGAGCCACCGTTGCTTAGAGCTGCAATCGAGCACGCGGCCGCGTTTCAAGACGTTCCCACGAAGTCGATCGCGACCACCCGCGCTCTGCCGTTCCTGCATCGCTTAATCCGCGTGCATCAACTCCGGCCGCCGCAAAAGTTGCCGCCGCCGTCGATTTAGTCCACTCGGCGCGAGTTGTTGCCTCCGTTGGATGCGCGAGACTCCCGAGCTTTCGAAGCCGCAAACCGCGCCCAAAACCGAGCCACGTGGGCGATTTCCGAGCTGCCGCCGTCTTTGTAAATCGCCCGCGACGACGAGCCGGCGTGTTAAACCTTATTGACTGTGGGTTTGACCTCCACCGGTCATTGACATGTGGGGCGACCCTTCTAATTACCTAGGTTTAGGATTAGTTTAGCGCTAACAAATTATGTTAATTAGTCTAGCCACTGACTAGTGGGTCCCAGCGTCAGGTTTGACCTGGTCGATGCCGTTGACCTGCTGACGCAAGCATGACGCAGTGCTGACGCAATTAACTATTTTCAGGAATTAAAATAAATCAGGAAATTCCAGAAAATGATTTAAACTTCAAAAATTCATAGAAATTCAACCGTAGCTCAGATTGAAATAATTTATATATGAAAAATTATCAGAAAAATCCAATCTATCCATCTGCACTGGTTTCATGCATGTTTAAACAACTTAACCTCGCTGTTTAGTGCAAAACATGATAAGGCACTATTTGAATTCATAATTTGAATTTGGGGTTGAACCTATGGCTCAATATGACCCAAATCCATCTGGTTGTAGTTGCATTAGCCCAACACACATTCATATTGCCATGTCATAGCATGCATCATATTGTGCATTGCATTGATCGTGTTTCTTCTCTGTTTGCCGGTATTGTCCCCTCTCGGTAGACGATGGTTTGACGATGAGTTCGATGACACCGATGAAGAACTATATTATCTTTAGAAGTGCCAGGCAAGCAAAACCCCCTTGTTCATTCCGATACAATCCCACTCTCTTGCTCCTGCTCTCTTTTACTGCATTAGGACAACAACGAATCATTTGTTACTTGCTGCGGTAGCTGAACCCCTTTATCCTTTGCATGACCTGTCATTCCACAAGAATAGATGAAACCCACTAGCATGAGTAGGAGTTGTTTGAGCCTGTTGTGCCTACTCATTCATGCTTGTTTGTCATGCCTGCTATCGCTTAGAGTTGAGTCGGGTCCGATTCATCGAGGATGAATCGAGGTGTGTGAACATGTCCTCTGTGTGTGAGCTAAGTGTGTGAACACGATTTGGTAAAGGTATCGGTGAGAGGCCATGTAGGAGTACATGGTGGGTTGTCTCATTGAAGCCGCCCTTAGGAACTGAGTTACGTGTTTGTGATCCATGATTCAGCTACTACCATACATTGGGCCTCAAATATGACCCCGCCGACTTCTTATTCACCCTAGTCCTCTGTCCTGTGAGTTGCAAGTAGTTTCGGTGTTTGTAGCCTCATGGAGGCCGTGGACAGCGCCCGACCGAGGGGTGGGCTGTGATGCGGTAGGTACGTGGCACGGTGTACGGATGCCCGTTTGGTATCTCGGGAACCCTGCTCACATCGTTTGGGGCTGTGAGCTAAGCTTCGCCGAACTCCTCATAGATGGAACCCAAATAGGCGATAAACCCTGGACTAGAGCCTTGAGTGTTTAGGTAGGTCGTGGTCTACACCCACGCCGGCTTTCGCTGAAGTCTGCCGAGCACATGTCGTGGTGCGACGCTAAGTGGTGGAAACATGTATGAAGAAGTACACCGCAGGTTAACATCATCTATTGAATAGCCGTGTCCGCGTAAAGGACTTCGGGTTGCTTATATCAGTTCATAGACAATGAAAGTGGATACTCTAAAATACGCAAGATAAGTGTGAGTGCTATGGATGGCGACTCAGAGGGAGACGGAAAGCGGATCCATAGTGGTGTATTGATATGGTGAATATGTGGACTCGTAGCGCCACCTCAAAAGAGTTACTTGCAATCGTAGTTTAGGATAGCCACCGAGTCAAAGCTGGCTTCTTTTTGTTAAACTCCACCATCCCCTTGTTGATAATGATGCATATGTAGTTAGTTCGATGTAAGTCTTCTGGGTACATTTGTACTCACGCTTGCCTATTTTATGTTTTTGCAGAGAGACTTGGCCTCACTAGTAGTTCCACGTGGACTTCAACGCTTAGCTTGATACCTCAGCCACGATCTTGTGCCCTCGGCAGATCTCGGTAGATAGTCGGGCTTTTCAGCCTTTTTCATTTATAGATGTACGTACTTTCGGATATGATAGCTTCCCTTGTGTTTTGACTTGTATGTTTCAATGTTGGGTCATGAGACCCTGTTTGTAATATCTCGCTCCTCGGAGCCTAATGAATAAATACTCAAGTCGAGAGTCATGTTGTGATGCCATGTTGTATTTGCACATATCGAGCATATTGTGTGTATGTTATTGAAATGCTTGGTATGTGTGGGATCCGACTATCTAGTTGTTTATCTTTAGTAGCCTCTCATCGAAATGTCTCCTAGTGTTTCCATCGAGCCATGGTAGCTTGCTACCGCTCGGAACACTTAGGCTGGCCGGCATGTGTCCTTCTTCGTTCTGTCTGCATCCTTCGGGAAATGTCACGCGTTGAGTACCGGAGTCTGTTAGCCCGCCATGCCCGGTTTATCGGAGTCCTGCTAGCCAAAGTGCTACAGCCCGGAACTTACTCGATGATGACCGACACGCTCGATCTTTGGGTCATGGATGCTGTCCTCGTAAGTCTGTGCCACTTTGGGTTTACGACTAGCCATGTCAGCCCGGCTCCTTTTCATATGGATGCTAGCGACACTATCATATACGTGTGCCAAAAGGCTAAACGGTCCTGCAAAGGTGAGGCGACACCGTGGGGATACCATGCGTGAGGCCGCAAAGTGATATGAGGTGTTTTTGTGCTAGATCGATGTGACATTGAGTCGGGGCCCGACAGCTTTGGTATCGAGCCCGATCGCTCAGAGGATTACCAAGCCAAACCGGTCAAGTTGAGTCTAGAAATGCTTTAGCTATATGTAGGGAATTGATTGTGGGTTGGAACGTAAGGCTCTTTTTACTCCTTATACCTCATGACCTTTCGATCCGAAAGTCATCCTCTTCTCTTCTACGGGATTAAGAACTAGGCCTTCTCATCTATCTATCAGGATGACGTGTTACTAAACCATAGACTTATAGAATTGATAGTTCAAATCTCAGTTCAGTTTGTACTACTTCCGTGTGTTCATAGTTGGTCTCGGAACCTGGATATTGTGCTTCTGAGTGGCTATGCCACCATTTTTGTAGCTTGTCTACAATTTTTTGAGCATTTACAGCCGTTATGCTGTCCGAGTTATCCCAGGTTTCTAAACAATCTGATGCACTTGCAAATCCTTTCCCTCTGGTCTTGATGTTCCTTTGGGCCAGGTTAATCACACTAATTGCTGAGTTGAGGTATTCTATTGCCTCGACATATATGTTGGAATTATTATTATGACCCTAGGTGTCTTAGGGGATCATCTAGTAATCTAGCCATGATTTGTGTCCCAGTGTGATGACTCTGGCCTTCATTCTCGAAAGCATCCCGTGATGCCATTTAGTAGTAGGTATTCTACTCCTGGGTTCTTGACCCAAGATTCATTCTACTTACTTCATGTTGATAGTGTTTGCTAGTTCCTTTAGGTTATTAGTAACCTTTGCGTTAGTCCTCGAGGTACGTGGTATTTCCTTCTTCCAAATACTATGAACCGCTTATGGCAGAAGTTCCTCGCTGAACCGAAGGATCACAATTAGAGTACTCTTGAGGAGTTCTCCATTCATAATTGTGAATCTGCCAGTTCTACCCTTTCCGCATGGGTTATCCGGAAGAAATGTTGAGCCACGCTCGACATAGTAATCTATGCATCCACAACTCAGAGAATTGTATGTTCCTTTGAGTTGTCCCCCTTTAGTTGTATCCTGATTTTCGTCTATCGATTGATAGTCAGGAGTAGTCGTGCATTCGTTTATCGATGCCTATTACCCTTGTGGTCCGTCAAGCCATTCTATCCGGAATGACTTGGAGAAACAAACTCCAGTACCTTGTCCACTTCGAGGATTGGGTCAAAGTAGTTGTATTCCGTGGATCAAAATGCTAATCCAGCTTTTGTTCTGCTCTACCTTGGAGTGTTACCCTCTTACGTCAGGATCGTCATGAGAATTGCACTATCTCTTATGAATCCTTGATGTAGTGATACTTCTTGCCATCATTGTTCATTTCTCGGTTCCCGTGTTGTTGCAACCGGAATGCCGACAGGTGAACTATGATGTGTGAAATCTATACGCCTAGCAACTCCGTTGCTTGGTAGTTAAATGGACAACAAGTTCATTCTTAGCATGCTGATTATTGAATCATCATTCTAAGATAGATTATGCTACCTAGTCCTTATTTCTGGTGCACCCTTTGACCAATGAGTTAGGATTATTCAGTCCCTTGCTTATTTGATCATATCATCTTGCCCCGAAAAGCAGGATTGTTCTCGAGCTTAGTAACATACCGGTGGTTCGTGATTTTCCGTATATCTTCTCGGAAGTATTACCAGGTTGTCACCTGACCGCTATGTTGAGTTCGAGATCAATATGGTTTCTTGTAAACCACCCCTTCTCCAAGAATCTGTGTTGCATACCCCTGAGCTAGTTGGTTAAGCTAAACAACAACCTGGAGAGTTGGAAGATAAAGCTTGTCTGACTTGGTTCATGTTAAGGGCTATCTTCTTGTGTGTGTTTGTTGAAGAAAGGTAATATCTTCATTGATTGATCCTCGTGATCAATTGTTGGATCTATTGCCTTGTCAAAACTTTGATTTGAGCATGGGCTATCGTCAAGTCAAATCAGAACCAACGATGTTCGTAATGTTGTCTTACTCGTGGATTTTCCCTGCATACACCATTATGTCTTTTGGTCTGACCAATGCTATCACTTGTTCTCATAATTATGGAATTCAATCTTCATGGAAAACCAGGATGAATTGTTGTTAAGCCCATCGACAACATCCTTGTCTTCTCCATAATTTTGTTAAACATCAAGCTAGTGTTGGAAACTTCTATAAGCATTATCTTCAAGTCCCGTTCATGAAACATATGTTCGGATGTAAGAAGTGACTTCCTCTAGTTCATGTACATTTGATGCAAGTTGCCACCGTGAACTCGAGAAAGTCAATGTTGCTTCCTTTGGAATCATCCCAAGTTGGTCACACATGTGCAAAGTATACTATGGTTTGGTAGATTAATTACCTCCACTCCATATGTATTCCGTAGCACACCAAGCCACTGATTGACTTGTTCAAGGAAAAGAAGTTCCTTCTTAAGAATCATGACTTATGCCAGGACTTCGATATCCTCGATGATGGTTTCCCTCCTGAACTCGCTAGTGTTCTATTATAAGACTACTATGTGGTCATGCTTGTCTGGGACAGCGTGTTCACAGGTTTGTAGCAGAACCAGCTCATGCTTTGGAGCTTGCTATCGTAGTTCATTTCCCGAGAATCTCGCGACGTCATCTCGTCGATTTGTGTTGCAAACTTTCATTTTCTTTCTAGACTCGATGAGTCTGGATTATTCTGACACCAACCAGATCTGAATCTCTGGCAGGTATGATGGTTGGAACATTTCCCAAGAACTATTATATTGGTCTCGCGATAACCGGTAAAGTGGATGTCGTGGCCAACACACCATACGGAAGACTGCTATTGTAGTATCTTGATTGAGAAAGTTGGCCACCTCCCCATAAGGACTTCAGAGGATTTACTCCCTAGTTGTGCCTTATGATTTTCGTGTTTCAAGTCGACTGTTACTTGATGTTCTAGATATCAAACCATATCTACAAATGGGTTACGCTTAGTACATCAAGGAGAACATTAGAAGCGGAGTGCTAAATGTCTCTATCGATCATCCAGATTTTGTTTCCTTAGACTCGCTAAGGTGAAATCTGAGAAGGTGTTATCTTCCTTTGCATCTGCATCATCCATCATTATTCATCATGGTAGTATGTTGTGTTGCCAGGATCCTTGACACGGATATTGGTAAAACCTTGATGAATATGGAAATGCTCAAGTTCTTGAGAGCACGCACAAGCACTATGTGTTATCACCGGCACTAACTGGAATTGTTCCTAGTTTTTTCGGTTATGCTATAACCACTCCAATAGTGGAATCACTCTCTACTATTGAGCTTCTCCCCAGTTACTAAAAATCATCCTTTGTGTTGTCTTCAACAAGGTAATCCACATCATCCAACCTGACCCGAGAATGTCATTCTTTCGGACTCTTTCAAATAATTGATTGTGATTTGCCTTAGGCTGGTATAAAGAGTTTCAATGATCTCTGAATCAAAGGTAATTCTTTTTGCCATCTAAGGGGATATATCTATGAGTTACCTTCCCTAAGGTCTCTCGTTGTGGTATCATGACAACCATTTTCCTCGCTACTCTGAAACCTCATCAAATTTTTTCTTCCATCCTTCATGATGTGTGTTTTTCCTCTCAGCTCAAGAGATGTCCTACATCTCATTCCATGAGTTGATCTTGTGATCATTAAGATGATCCATCCTTGTAGAGTGTCTCTGTCCTCGTGTTGGATGAAGATCTCAAAAGCAAAGACGTCAAGATCAATTTGAGTCAACGAATCAACAACCTCGAGAAGGCAGTTGGATCATGAAGTTTGTGATACTTAGAGTCCCCCTTGTCTTCTTACCTCACATCTTGAATCTCGGGACGAGATTCTTGTTTAGTGGGGGCGAGTTGTCGCATCCCTAGCTTCTAGTGCTGCCTAGTGTTTGCTTCTTGTTTGCATCATGTTAATTTTCTGAAAGTTGAACTGAGGAATTTTGGAAGCCTCAAAAATTAAATAAAAGAAGGGCAAAAACCCTAAAATCTCATTCATTGTTTCCAAAATGCCCTTATTAAATGTTTGATATTTTGGCAAGGGTTCGGTCCCAACCAAAAATATTGAACATTTTATGGACTTAATTTTGGGAATTTGAATTTAAATCATTAGCTATTTGAATTTGAATTATATTCTTATAATTAGAATATAACTTCAAATACCCCTAAATATTTTATGAGCTTTTGGAAAAGTCCATCTAGCAAAATAAAAATATTCAGAGGAGTTTTTGGCATTGTTTGAATTGTTTCAATTCAAAACAAGTGGCAAAGAAATAAACAAAGAAAACAAAAAGTAAATATAAATAGAAGAAGAAGAGACTTACTGGCGCCACTGGTCCGCCCAAGACGGCCAGCCCACTGCCGCAAGGCCGTCCCTTTCCTTGGGATGAAGGACGCCGGGCATGTGCCTCTGCTGCTGCCACCCGTCTCGCCACCTCCTCCTTCCGCCGCCTCCCGACGCTGTTCGACGCCTCAGGCCGACACGCACCTCCTCCGCCTCTTCCTCACTCTCTCCCGAGCTCTCTCCTTTCTTCGCTCTCTCCCTCTCGTGTTCGAAGGCAGTTGCCGCCACCGGCGCTGTTCGCCGCCATGCCACCTGCCACCCTCGCCTCGCCGATGCCTCGGAGAAGAACCGGCGCCTTCTTCTTCGTCTCGCCTAAGCCACAAGACGCCGGACGCCTGTGGAGCCGCCGCCCTCGTCTTCCTCCTCGGGCACCCGAGATCGCCGTCGTTGTTTCGCTGTCACCAAGCCATCCCGAGCCCACTAGCCTGCTCTCGCGAGTCCACCGTGAGCACGGAATCTTCCCCTCTCTCCCTGCCTCGTTTGCATCGCGAGCTATCGAATCCGTCGGGCCGAGAGCTCTTCGCCGCCGCCATGTCGCCGCCAGAGCCACCGCTGCTTAGAGTCGCAACCGAGCACGCGCCGCGTTTCAAGACGTTTCACGAGTCGATCGCGACCACCGCGCTCCTGCCGTTCCTCTGCATCGCTTAATCCGCCGTGCATCAACTCCGGCCGCCGCAAAAGTTGCCGCCATTGCCGATTTAGTCCACTCGGCGCGAAGTTGTTGCCTCCGCTGGATGCGCGAGACTCAGCTTTCGAAGCCGCAAACCGCGTCCAAAACCGAGCCCTGTGGGCGATTTCCGAGCTGCCCCGCTGTTTGTCGCCGCCATGGCGATGAGCCGCCGGCAGTGTTAAACCATCACTGACCGGGTTTGACCTCCCCGGTCATTGACATGTGGGGCCACCTTCTAATTACCTAGGTTTAGGATTAGTTTAGCGCTAACAAATTATGTTAATTAGTCTAGCCATCGACTAGTGGGTCCCAGCGTCGAGTTTGACTTGGTCGATGCCGTTGACCTGCTGACGCAAGCATGACGCATCTTGTCGACAAATTAACTATTTTCTCGAATTAAAATAAATCAGAAATTCCGAAAATGATTTAAACTTCAAAATTCATAGAAATTCAACCGTAGCTCGATTGAAATAATTTATATATGAAAAATTATCAGAAAAATCCAATCTATCCATCTGCACTGGTTTCATGCATGTTTAAACAACTTAACCTCGCTGTTTAGTGCAAAACATGATAAGGCACTATTTGAATTCATAATTTGAATTTGGGGTTGAACCTATGGCTCAATATGACCCAAATCCATCCGGTTGTAGTTGCATTAGCCCAACACACATTCATATTGCCATGTCATAGCATGCATCATATTGTGCATTGCATTGATCGTGTTTCTTCTCTGTTTGCCGGTATTGTCCCCTCTCGGTAGACGATGGTTTGACGATGAGTTCGATGACACCGATGAAGAACTATATTATCTTTAGAAGTGCCAGGCAAGCAAAACCCCCTTGTTCATTCCGATACAATCCCACTCTCTCGCTCCTGCTCTCTTTTACTGCATTAGGACAACAACGAATCATTTGTTACTTGCTGCGGTAGCTGAACCCTTTATCCTTTGCATGACTGTCATTCCACAAGAATAGATGAAACCCACTAGCATGAGTAGGAGTTGTTTGAGCCCTGTTGTGCCTACTCATTCATGCTTGTTTGTCATGCCTCTCTTGCTTAGAGTTGAGTCGGGTCCGATTCATCGAGGATGAATCGGAGGTGTGTGAACATGTCCCATGTGTGTGAGCTAAGTGTGTGAACACGATTTGGTAAAGGTATCGGTGAGAGGCCATGTAGGAGTACATGGTGGGTTGTCTCATTGAAGCCGTCCTTAGGAACTGAGTTCTGTGTTTGTGATCCATGATTCAGCTACTACCATACATTGGGCCCTGAAATATGACCCCGCTCGACTTCTTATTCACCCTAGTCCTCTGTCCAGGAGTTGCAAGTAGTTTCTGGTGTTTGTAGCCTACTGGAGGCCGTGGACAGCGCTGACCGTAGGGGTGGGCTGTGATGCGGTAGGTACGTGGCACGGTGTACGGATGCCCGCTTGGTACCTCGGGAACCCCTGTTCACATCGCTTGGGGCTGTGAGCGAAACTTGGCGGAACTCCTCATAGATGGAACCCAAATAGGCGATAAACCTAGACTAGAGCCTTGAGTGTTTAGGTAGGTCGTGGTCTACACCCACGCCGGCTTTCGCTTGAAGTCCGCCGAGCACATGTCGTGTGTGCGACGCTAAGTGGTGGAAACATGTATGAAGAAGTACACCCCGCAGGTTAACATCATCTATTCAATAGCCGTGTCATGTAAAGGACTTCGGGTTGCTTATATCAGTTCATAGACAATGAAAGTGGATACTCTAAAATACGCAAGATAAGTGTGAGTGCTATGGATGGCGTGCTCGTGAGGGAGGCGGTGCGGATCCATAGTGGTGTATTGATATGGTGAATATGTGGACTCGTAGCGCCACCTCAAAAGAGTTACTTGCAAATCGTAGTTTAGGATAGCCACCGAGTCAAAGCTGGCTTGCTGCTGTTAAACTCCACCATCCCCTTGTTGATAATGATGCATATGTAGTTAGTTACGATGTAAGTCTTGTTGGGTACATTTGTACTCACGCTTGCCTATTTTATGTTTTTGCAGAGACTTTGGTCTCACTAGTAGTTCCACGTGGACTTCGACGCTTAGCTTGATACCTCAGCTACGATCTTGTGCCTCGGCAGATCGGTAGATAGTCGCTTTTCAGCCTTTTTCATTTATAGATGTCTGTACTCAGACATGATAGCTTCCGCTTGTGTTTTGACTTGTATGCTCTGAATGTTGGGTCATGAGACCCCTATTTGTAATATCTCGCTCCTCGGAGCCTAATGAATAAATACTCGAGTCGTAGAGTCATGTTGTGATGCCATGTTGTATTTGCACATATCGAGCATATTGTGTGTATGTTATTGAAATGCTTGGTATGTGTGGGATCGACTATCTAGTTGTTTATCTTTAGTAGCCTCTCTTACGGAAATGTCTCCTAGTGTTTCCATCGAGCCATGGTAGCTTGCTACTGCTCCGAACACTTAGGCTGGCGGCATGTGTCCTTCTTCGTTCTGTGTCATTCCCTTCGGGAAATGTCACGCGTTGAGTACCGGAGTCTGTTAGCCGCCACTGCCCGGTTTCGGAGTCCTTCTAGCCAGTGCTACAGCACTGGAACTTACTCACTGATGACCGACACGCTCGATGTCTGGGTCATGGATGCTGTCCTCGTAAGTCTGTGCCACTTTGGGTTTACGACTAGCCATGTCAGCCCGGGCTCCTTTTCATATGGATGCTAGCGACACTATCATATACGTGTGCCAAAAGGCGCAAATGGTCCCGGGCAAAGGTGAGGCGACACCCGTGGGGATACCGTGCGTGAGGCCGCAAAGTGATATGAGGTGTTACAGGCTAGATCGATGTGACATTGAGTCGGGGGCCTGACAGACTAAGGAAAATGAGGCCAGTTTTTAGGAGTTGAAGAAGCGTTTGGTTACAGCCCCAGTGTTGATTCTTCCAGATCAACGAAAGGATTATCAAGTGTATTGCAACGCTTCACATCAAGGACTTGGAGCAGTGCTTATGCAGGAGGGAAGAGTTGTTTCATATGCCTCACGATAGCTTAAACCTCATGACCAAAACTATGCTACACAAGATTTGGAGTTAGCAGCCGTAGTGCATGCGTTGAAGACTTGGATACATTTTCTCATCGGAAACCATTGCGAGGTGTACACGGATCACAAGAGTTTAAATTATATCTTCACGCAGAAGGAGTTGAATCTCAGGCAGAGGAGATGGTTGGAGCTCATTAAGGATTATGATATGAAGTTACACTATCACCCCGGGAAGGCTAATGAAGTAGCCGATGCGTTGAGCCGCAAGAGTTATGTCAATACGCTCATGACCGGAGGATTACCCAAGGAGTTAGCAAAGGATCTTCGCGAGCTATGTTTGGAAATAGTTCCAAGAGGTTATGTAGCAGCATTGGAAATTCATTCCACTTTGATGGATAAGATCAGAGAAGCTCAGAAGACTGACAAGTAGATATCTGAGATAAAGGAAAGAATGAGCAAAGGAAAGGCCAAAGGATTTTGTGAGGATGAGCACGATACCTTATGGTTTGAGGATCGCGTATATGTGCGTAATGACCCCGAGATCAGGAAGTTGATTCTGTCGGAGGCCCATGATTCGCCGTATTCGATTCACCCAGGAAGTACCAAGATGTATCTGGATTTGAAGGAAAGTTTCTGGCGGGCCGGAATGAAGAAAGATATTGTAGAATATGTAGCAGTATGTGATGTATGTCAGAGAGTGAAGGCAGAGCATCAGAAGCCAGCAGGGTTACTACAACCATTGCCAATACCCGAATGGAAGTGGGACAAGCTTGGCATGGATTTTATCACGGGATTGCCCAGGACTTGTTCAGGCTATGACTCGATATGGGTTGTAGTCGATCAGTTGACGAAAGTAGCTCATTTCATCCCAGTGAAGACCACCTATACGAGAGCTAAGTTGGCAAAGATATATATGACCAGGATCGTATGTCTGCATGGAGTTCCGAGGACCATTGTATCAGATAGAGGAACCCAATTTATCTCAAAGTTCTGGAATCAGTTGTATGAGACTTTGGTACTAGGCTAGAGTTCAGTACAGCCTTTCATCCACAGACAGATGGATAGACTGAGAGAGTCAATCAAATTCTAGAGGACATGTTGAGAGCTTGTGCACTAGATTATGGATCTAGTTGGGATGACAATTTGCCGTATGCAGAGTTCTCTTACAACATCAGTTATCAAGCCAGTTTGAAGATGGCCCCTTTTGAAGCCTTGTACAGAAGGAGGTGCAGGACGCCGTTGCTATGGGATGAAGTTGGAGATCGTCAGTTGTTTGGACCAGATTTGATTAAGGAGTCTGAAGAGAAGGTTAAGCTGAAAAGGTAGCCGAGTCCAGACAAAAGAGTTACGCGGATTCTAAATGCAAGGAGACAGTTTAGGAAGTCAGAGACAGAGTATATCTTCGTGTGTCCCCACTTAGAGGAGTTAAACATTTTGGAGTTAAGGGAAAGCTAGCACCACGTTTTGTGGGACCATACAAAGTTTTGGAACGTATGGGAGAAGTTGCCTATAAGTTGGAATTGCCAGAAGGATTGTTAGGAGTTCACGATGTGTTTCACGTTTCCTAGTTGAAGAAGTGCCACGCAGAGTTGGCCGATATTCCTTTGAGAGATACAGTGCCATTGGAAGCGATTTAGCTGGATAGCGATTTGACTTACGAGGAGAAACCACTGAAGATTCTCGAGTTTGCCAGCCGAGTCACACGCACCAAGGTTATCAAGTTTTGCAAAGTTCAGTGGAGCCACCATACCGAGGATGAAGCCACCTGGGAACGAGAGGAAGACCTACGGAAGGACCACCCACACCTATTCTCTAGAGAACCCAAATCTCGAGGGCGAGATTCATCTTAAGGGGGGGTAGGTTTGTAGCATCCCAAATTTCCAAATTTGGAATGTTATACATAGATCATCATTGCATATCATATTTTATTGCATATTGGTTGATCCTAGAAATTCTAAGCAACTCAAGGACCCACAGAGAGAGTTGGGGATTTCGTTATTTTCATATTTGAGTTTTTCTCAAATTTTGAAAAGAGGATCATTTGGTTTTAATCATTTCTCTCAGCATATTTCCAATATTAAAAATAAAAGAGAGGGATAAAATGACATCTCCAAAATAAAAGAAGTATTGGAGGAAAAATGTTAAAATCAAATATTAACTTTATTTGGATTCTTTTATTGCTATTTGATTTGAATTAGGAAAATTGCACGTTTTTAAAAATTGCATTTTAGGCCAAGAAAATGTTCACTTTGTTCTAAATATTCTATTTCGACGGTGAAAATTTGTTTTGCCATTTTAAGTTTTTTTATATTTATTAGGATTTTTTCTGTTCGGCGGAATTATTTAAATGAAAAGTTCCCACCCGACTGGGCCGAAACCCCGCCGAGCAGGCCGACCCAAGCCGCCGCTGCCTCCCTCCCGTGAGGGAGTCGGACTCGCCGGAGTCCGACGCTGCTACACCATCGGCCGCCCCCTCCCCCAAGTCGGCACCCCGACCCCCCTTTATAAGCCGCCCACCCGCCTCCTCCGTCCACCGCCCGCGCCCCCACCGCCAGCGCTTGCCGCCGCCGTGTCATGCCGCCGCCGCCAACGCCGCCGTCGCCCCCTTGCTGCCCGACACCGACCTGCACCCTGCCGGAGGCGCCCCGCCTCGTCGGAGCTTCGCCAGAGGTATATGCCACCGCCCCCGTCATTCGTTTTTTTAAACGTTCATTTTTTAGATCTGTTTTTTTTATATTAGTTCGGTTTTTTCGGTTTAGTTATTTAGCGGACGTTCGTACAAACGTTCGTTTTAACAAACATTGTTCATTAGTTAGTCGCAGACAGCGAACCTTCATTCGTTAGCCTGTTCGTCTCATTTTATTTTCCAGGGTTTTACGACGATTATTTTCGATCGCGATTTCTGCCCTGATCTTCAATCTAGTTTATCTTTTCGTTCGTTTATCCGAATCACGTGAAACAAGAGCCTAGATCTTTGTTTCGAAGCCGTCTTTATGTTTAACCAACTTGAACAAGATTTTGGTACTGTAAAATTTGACTTAAGTCCAGATTAGTAAACGAATCTTGTTTCTTTCATAGTTTGAGTTTCATTGCTCCGTTTGAGTTGATTCTTTTTGCAAACCGGAGTTCTTCAGTTGAACTTTCTGGTTAGATCTGTTATTTGAGTTTTACCCGTGCTTCTAGTTTGAGTGCTTATGTATGTTATTGTTTGTTTGTGATAGAATACCCGGAGTGCAAAGCGTGCTACTACGAGTCTCTAGATTTTGCGGATCATCAAAAGGGCAAGTAACACTTTGATCATATCCCTTTATTACGCAGTTTTTTATGAATTAGTTTTAATCCTCAAACATTGCATATTTAGGATCTGAATAACATGTGGGTTTGGGAAGTAGATGATGAGGTAGAACCTATTGCCTTTTTATTTCGAAACCTTTGGGAGTTACTTCTATGATATGCTCAGGATTGCTATGCTATGCTCGTAGACGTGCATTGGGTGAGTGTATCCATGACAGATGTGAATATTTTTAATTAATGGTTAAAGTAAGGTGGCTATTTAAATACACATCTGGGTGGATTGGTTAAGGCACCCTAGAGTACCCAGTGGTTGTCAGGGCACCTGGAGAATCCAGTGATGTCCTAGGATAACCCGGAGTACCCGTGTGATTATCCTACGGTTCGCCACCAAGGCTCAAAGCGATCATAAGATTATTCATGCTAGAAACTTCCGTGTGCAGCCACAAGCCAATATGGGCTCTGGCATAGTTGAATAAGTTGTGTGACCTCCTTCAGTGGTAGACTAGCAGATGTAGGGGATGTAGGTGGTACTGTCTACCCAGAGTAAAGAGTTAATGCTTCTGAAAGACTGTGTCTCGTTCATCCGTTTCTCAAATATCATGAAGTGTGAGAAATTCAACGGAGGAGATCGACTCCTGTGGGGAAAAGTGCGCAAACCTCTGCAGAGTGTACAAACTAATCATGGTTAGTCATGTTCCCGGTTATGGACATCTTGAGTATCCGGTTATTGGATTATCATGTTGATCTCATCACTCTAAATTTAATTTGTTTGGGTTTAATGAAGATGTTTAATTGCGATTGAGTTGGAGGAACCTTCTCAATGTTTAACAACCACCATGATAGTTAAATAAAATTAATCCTTTGTTGTAGGAAATAATTGGCTTTATGCAAAAACTTTAACCATAGAGCTTTCCACCAGCCATCTATGCATGTAGAGATAGCATTTATTCTGTCCTCTACTCTTTGTGTTACATTGCCAGCATATTCCATGTGCTGACCTATTTTGGGCTGCAACATATCAGGTTGCAGACTTTTCAGACAATGAGTAAGGTGCCATAGGTCGTTGTCGTTCACTCAGCTATCCCGTTGGAGCTGATGGACTCACTTTATCTTCCAAGCCTTCTACTGTTATCGTATTTAGATGGCCTTAAGCCATATTATTGTAATAAGTTCTCTTTTGAGACATTCAATGTAATAAGTGTGTGATTGAAACTCTGTTATAAATCCTAGAGTACTGTGCGTGTCAGCATTACCGATCCAGGGATGACACTGATGCACAGAGACTAGACTGTTTGAGGTCTTGTCGCTACAAGATGGTATCAGAGCACACGCTAACTGTAGGACACGACCACTAAGCTAAAACCATAGGTCACTCTTCTCTACTCATTTCTGACTCCTCTCCCTTTTCTACTCTATAGGATGGCGGACTCAAGGAACAAGTTTACACAACCGAATGAAGATACACCTTTTGGACGACACTTGAAGGAAGTTACCAGGTACGTGAACATTGGAATATCAAGCTTCACCAGGACCTACATCGCCACTTTACCAGAAGAGGAGCATTGGATGATTCGAGTTCAAGTTCCAGGAAGGGCGTTCATGCCAGTCACTGAGCCCATAGAGTTTTCCTTTGATGCACCAACCTAGAGTCTAGAAAAGAGCATGGTAGCCCACATCTCCATGGGATGCATTGGAGAAGTTTACCACAAGCATCTCAAGGACACTATCTACCAGATATGTGGGTGCCAAGATGAGCAATGGGAGATGATCAACACCAGGAGGGACATGTCCATTGCAGCTTTCATCCAGGAGTTAAACCAGCACATTCGTCGCGAGGAGAACCAGATGTGCGCAGGCATGATAGATCTGAAGAAGGCAATGACCAGGATTATAGAGCTAGAGTACGAACTCAAATCTACACGCGATGGATGTGAGGAGGAAATGATGATACTAGTGGATAAAAATGATGACCTAACGAGGAAGCTAGGAGTATTCATGGCAGATCCCGCGCCAGGAGGAGATGACAACAATTCCAAGGACATTCGTTCGAAGGACTATATCATCATCGACGACACCGACTCAGACACCGACGATAGTGATGATGATTATGTTGATGAAGCTAGAGCAGATATCATGGAGTCTTCCACCGATTAAAACTTCTAGTCGACCACCATATCAGTAGTAGTATTCCCCCATGTATATAGTATAGTCCAAGCACTTTTGTAATGATAGTTAGACCGATTGTAAGCCCTTGTGTGAATTGATTGAAGTGATATGATTGTGTTTGTCTCATGTGCATTTGGGTAGTGTTTTCCCCTTAGTCCTCATTCTTTTCTGTTTTCTCACCTTTTCTAAACCCATCATATGCCTTCGACAGGTGACAATGGATTTGCCTTCCCACCAGAACTCACTCAGTTGATCCAACAGCGGAATACCTTGATGCAACTGCTAGTCCAGAACAAAAACCAAGGCAACAAAAACAACAACCCACTACCACCACCTGTTGATCACTTAGCCCGTTTCCTAAGGCTGAATCCGCCGGTGTTCTCTAGTAGCACCAAGCCGATTGTTGCAGATGATTGGCTCCGCAAGATTGGAAGGGAGCTGACCACTGCATTGCCAGCATATTCCATGTGCTTACCCGTTTTGGGCTGCAACATATCATGTTGCAGACTTTTCAGACAACGAGTAAGGTGCCATAGGTCGTTGTCGTTCACTCAGCTATGTCGTTGGAGTTGATGGACTCACTTTATCTTACAAGCCTTCCGCCATTATCGTATTTAGATGGCCTTAAGCCATATTATTGTAATAAGTTCTCTTTTGAGACATTCGATGTAATAAGTGTGTGATTGAAACTCTGTTATAAATTCTCGAGTACTGTGCATGTTAGCATTACCGATCCAGGGATGACACTGATGCACAGAGACTAGACTGTGTAGGCTAAAACCGATGCCAATTTCACTTTTTGAACATTTGGCACATGTGCCCTACATTGCCCAGCCGATGCCAAATATGTAAAAAGTTCAGGGCATCGATGCCGCTACTTGCTCCGATGCCACATTTCTTTGAGGCAATAAACTAAGCAGCCACTGTACTTTTGCATGTGAGGCACCACCGGTGAGACACTACTTTGAGCTGATATATTACTAGGTTATACGTAGGTGGGCTAGAGGTAGATGGATGCCAAATCCTTCATGTTGTGGTGCCGGTGCTAAACTTTTTTCATTTGGCATCGAAGTGTATGTGTCAAACTTTTTAAATTTGTGGCACCGAACATATATTGGAGGGGCAAGCATGTGGGGCCTGTGCTTTTTTATGGTCAGGGGCCTGTGCTATGATGTGTCGTGTCAACTCGTACAACAAGGAGAAGCTTGATTACTAGTAGTATGCCCTCTCCCTCTCCCATGCGCGCGGTGGCTCACAGACAAGGAGAGCCTTTTGCTTTTACTACTCTATAACAAGCTCTCCCTCGTCCACGCGGTGGACGGGACATGCAGCAGTTGATTTGATATTGTATAAAAAGTAACATAATTGTTCGACTTCTCAAAGAGGCAAAGAGCCAAGCGCAACCCGAACGTGGCAGTTGCGAACGCTTGCGTGGCAGTCTTGTGTGTTGGGGTGGGGCATGGTGTGGCAGTTTTGTGGCAATTCTTCTCTATTGCTGTTTGCGTCCAATAGGTGTCACCATCGGATGCAAATCTTATGATTATTGTGGCGATTGCTAGTTATAGTCATCTTACAAAAATCAAATAATCCCAAAACAAACGCGACCACATTTTTGGTTTCTAGACATGAATAGGAATCAACCAATAAGATACATGGGCCATCTATGTTTTTAATGCCTTGAGACGTACCTAACACGACATGTAGTGGTCAGCTCATTGCGGGCAATGGTATTACTCCCTCCGTTCCAAACTAGCCACAGTGGAGGGTAACATACACCGCTAGTAACATACACATATACCTAGACTATGTTACCACCTTCACAGTGGGTAGTAACATAAGTGTGGTAACATGCAAAGCTTCATTTATTAGGTTAAAGACTCATATTGCATTGGCACTTGTGATGTTATAGTAACTAGCTAAGTTACTCAAACTACCTCTCTCCTCATTAACTCATTGCCACATAAGGAAAAGTGCTGAGTTGGACTCGATGTTACTGCTGAAGTTACTCGCACTATGGCTAAATATTTGTCTTTCTAGAGATTTCAACAAGTGACTACATACGGAGCAAAATGAGTGAATCACCACTCTAAAATATGTGTATATACATCGGTATGTGGTAGTCCATTTGAAATCTCTAAAAAGAAAAATATTTAGGAACAGAAGGAGTAGTTAGCAAATACCCCTTTGTTCCTAAATATTTGTCTTTCTAGATATTTCAACAAGTGACTACACCGTAATGAGTACATACGGAGCAAAATGAGTGAATTTACACCGTAAATATTTAGGAACGGAGGGAGTAAATATTAAGACTACTAAGAGTGGGGAGTATCATATACTAGTATCATGCATATGATACTAGTGTATGATAATATCTCCATAGTGCATAGTACTAGTACTATAGATGATCATATTTATTGCCATGCATGACACAAAGTAGCATAGCATGTAATATGATATGGTATCTACCAGCTCTATTACTCCTCTAACCCTCTCTCTCTTCTTTGGCCCTGTTTGGATCCAGGGGTTAGAGTTAATTTGAGCTAGTTTGGTCTCAAATATCCCTAAAATATCCACACATGAGGGCTAGTTTGACCGTTCAACTTCTTCTTTTGACACGCATTTACGTTGATACAAATTGAATGCCAACGAGGAAGAGGGTAGCGGTTCTGGAAACGTTGAACGGTCAATGATGCCTCCTCATTCAATTAGCATGCAGAGGGAAGTAATTGGAGAAGTAGAATGGAGCCTACACGATGTGAATGCAACGCAGTTTGGACTCTCATGTAAAGGTGTCCTACCACTCCAATCCATCTACTCCTAGTCTCTGGGCAGCACTGCCCACTCGAATCCAAGATCAAGACCAAGTGACCAGAAGCCACAAGCACCCATCGCGTCGATGGACGCGAGCGACAGTTGGACTATCTCACATCATCCAAAACGCAAACTTACGGTCCTGCACCGCTCAGCGTTTCCAGACGGTGCTAGCGACTGCTGGCGTCATAGCCCTCGTCGACACCAGCTTCGCCTCTCGCATGTGCAAGATGATGGTCGGCTCCATCTACAAGTTCACCGCCGTCAAGAAGCGCGCGAATGACCTTGTCGTACTCCTCTAGCCCACACACCCAGCTCCTGGTTACCTTCCACCATCATCAGCCTCCAAGGTGACGAACTCTTTGAAGCACTGGTGGCCCTGCAGCCTCCAAGGTGACGAACTCTTTGTGCATCTCGAGGCTGCGCTCGCCCCGCAGTGCCTCGCCATGCAAGAAACCGTTGACATGCACATCCACGTCTACGTGGAAATCATCTACATGGGCCACTACAAGGCCAGCAAGGACAGAAAGACGTTGGCCTTCTTCCACCGGTTGGAATCTTTGGACACCATTATTGAGAAGCACGTTGACCTGGCCACGAAAGCTGTTGCTACTTAGCCGTCGTTCGGTGGGCCGGCGCCCTGAGCGAGGAGGGGGAGGTCGTCGATGGATGCATCTTTCTTCTTGCCTCCTGTAACCAGCACTGCATCGCCTCGTGGCCTTAATGTTTTATTAGGTTATGGCATTTTTATTCCAGTCGTAAATGACATAATTGTTCGACTTCTCGAAGAGGCGAAGAGCCAAGCGCAACCCAAACATGGGAGTTAGGTACGCTCGTGTGCCAGTCTCAGGTTTAGGGGAGGAGGCGTGGTGTCGTAGTTTTGTGGCATTTCTTTCTATTGTTGTTTGCGCCAAATGGGTGCCACCGTCGGATGCAGATCTTACAATTGTTGTGTCGATCACTTACGAAAACCTTTATAATCCCAAAACACTTAGGCGCGATGGATTCACTCGACCTCGTTTCTTGTTTCTTGTCATGAATAAAGGAATAAACCAATAAGAGAAGTGGGCCGTACATGTTTTTAATGCCTTGAGAGTACCTAGCACAGCATGATGCAATCAGTTCATTGAATGCAATGGTAGTACTACAGTAAAAATATTAAGTTCTCTCATTTTCCTCTTCGCTTCGTCGGTGGTGCACAATGTAGTAATGAATAGTCTCTTCTTGACCCGCATTTACGTTGATATGGCTTGAATGCCAAGGAGGGAGATGATAGCGGTTCTCGAGGCATTGAACGGTCAATGATGCATCCTCAATTAGCATGTAGACGGAATTGATTCGAGAAGCAGAATGGAGCCAGCACGATGTAATGCAGCACACTTTGGACTCTCATATGAAGGCGCCCCACCACTCCAATCCATCTACTCCTAGTCTCTGGGCAACACTGCTCACTCCAATCCAAGACCAAATGACCAGAAGCCACAAACACCTATGGAGGCGATGGACGCGAGTGGCAGTCGGATGTGCCAAATCATCCATGACACCGGCCTGCAGCCCCGCACCGCACAGCGTTTCCAAACCGTGCTGGCGACTGCCGGCGTTGTAGCCCTTGCCGACTCCAGCTTAGCCTCTCGCATGGACGACATGATGGTCCACTCCATCCCCAATTTCACCGTCGTCAAGAAGTGCACTGACGACCTTGCCGTACTGCTTCAGCCCGCGCGCCTAGGCTCCTTGTTGCCTGCCACCCTCATCGGCCTCCATGGTCATGAACTCTTTCAAGCCTTGGTGGCCCTGCAGCTGCCGGAGGCCGCGACGAAGAATGTACACCTTGAGGCTGCGGTTGCCGCGCAGTGTCACCATGCAAGAAACCGTTGACCTACACATCCACGTCTACAAGGAAATTGTCTACATACACCACTACAAGGCCAGGGAGGACAGAAAGACATTCTCTTTCTTCCACTGGCTGGAATCTTTGGATGCCATTGTTGAGAAGCACGTTAACCTGGCCATGAAAGCCACTGCTACTTAGCCGCCGTTCAGTGGGATGGCTCCCTGAGTCGAGGAGGAGGAGGTCGTCGATGGATGCATCTTTCTTCTCGCCTCCTGTAACCAGCACTGCACCGCCTCGTGGCCTTGATGTTTTATTAGTGTATGGCATTTTTATTCCATTTGTAAATGACATCTATGATCCCTTGCTCTTATTTGGCATTAATTATATGTAGTACCACTGTCTTCGTCCTGGTGTACTACCTAGGTCTTGGTTTATTAGTCCCTTTTGTAATAAATTTTTACCAAAGATTTAACTAACAAAACGTTAGTGTATGTCAACAAAAATTATATCGTTTGATTTGTATTTGAACATAGTTTTCAATGATATAATTTTGGTGACATGCATGAAACTCTTGTTAGCTCTTAACTTGCGTACTTTACATTTCAGACCTGACGAATTTCATGCAAACCCCCTGCAGAAGAATAAATAGAAACCGGATTATTTTCATAGAAACCGGAGCACGTTCTTTAAATTTTGGACATAACACATTTATAAAAAAACAACCGGACCTAAACCAGTCTAAGGGCCTCTTTGATTCACAGGATACTGAAAACACAAGAATAAGGAAAGTATGATGGCAATGAAACATGAGGAGGAGGAAGAGGTGGAGTACTGTACGTGCTAGAGACTGGGCTATAGTACATTGTTTTTTATGGGCATATCACCACATTGTTTTCTATGGCCTATACTATATATGCCGCATGATTATTTGCTCATTCTTACTTCGCCGACATGTGGGAGAGCCAGCATCCGGGTCGACGTGTCATGCACCAGATTTAGAGTGGGGAACGAAAGGGGAGATCACCCCCATCATAGCGCCGGAGTAATAATGACTGTGGTGAGTAGTCATATCACAAGACCCCATCTTTCCAGCAGTACCGAGCTGTCAAATCGCACAACCCTACCTTTCCAGCAATAAGTTGAATCTGCTACTCCCTCACCCTCCTCACCTCTCTATCAAATCGACTACGCGAAAACTACCGCGCGTACAGCCCGGGAAAAGCCCCGCCCTTAACTTTTTAATACTCATAGTATAATTTTCTATTGACGAATTGCGCCATGGAACATAAAACCAAAAGAAAAAGGTGGTACATGTAAACAATAACAATTCAAGCTCTAGCTAGCGATTCGGAATGTAAACCGTGCATGTGTTTATGCATATAGGTTTCATCAAAGTACTGACTCCATTGTTGCAATGTGGTCAAACTCATCTCAAAGCCAAAATAGTTTGAGCTTGTTCATTCTATATGAGTAGTACTATATGTTTATCCACCCATGGGGTTGTTCAATGAATGGAGGGTCGGGGAGCACAAGTGAACCAAGCGCAAATTGCAGTCAGTCACGTTAAATAGAGAGTTTCTTTTCTTTAATGCCACATACACAAATTGAAACGCTTGTTGTGCAGAGAAAAAGATAATCATTCCACTGTATATAGGCAGGGGCCTGAGCGCTTGCTTTACTAGGGTTGCTCTCTTCATTCTTTCATCCTCTCCAGATCTAAACAAGACAGTTATAGCATCATTTTCTCCCTGCTAACCGCTGGTCACAGATCCGGTCGGATCCCATCGGCCAGTGTGTGTAGGGGACTAGGTGCATCGTTCACGCGGTCATCGGCAGTGAGGGAGGAAACCCACAGCTGGTGGCAGGTCCCGATCCTCTGCCCATGTCGTTCTCTCTGACACAACGTCGGCTCGGGAGGTCCTTTGACCCCTTCTTCCTCCCCGACGTATTGTGGGCAGATCTGACCTGCCGCCGGCCTCCTAGCCACATCCCGACGACCCTCAGGTATAAGTCTTTCGAACGCGGCCCTGCTCTACTACCCCAGCTCCCCACGTGTCTGCATGTGGATCTTTGTCTACTTCCATCATTTCTTCCAAAGCCACCTAAATTTTTAGTATTATTAGAGGTAAAGTTACTTCATGCAGTCGAATCTAGGACTTGATTCAAAGAGGAAATAACAGGGGGAAAGTAGTAGAGACTGGATACCCAACCGGTCTCTTGGTTGAAAAGGGAAATAAAGGGAAAAGGCGGTACAAACCGGATAAGGAATAGATCTATTATTGGTTGAAAAAAGGATAGAAAGTGGCGGCTGGGGGACAAGTCAACAGAGTATGTCCAGGATTAGATTTTCTGCCCTCACATAGTAAAAGGTATCCAGGATTAGATTTGCTGCCCTCACAGAGTATGAACAAACTCGACATCACCACTTTATGCCTCCTTGTAGGTACATTATGCTGATGCGTCCACTGTCGCACGTCCTTATATCAACTTTTTGTAGTTGTTAATATAAGGGCGCAAGTCAAATGAAGCAATCACACTGTTACCGTAAGGACATGTCTAACCAATGTTATTGTTAATCTAATGCCTCCAGTATTATGATGCAATTAAATTGTGTTAGAAATGGTACTCCTGCTATTTTTCCTAGTATGATAAGTAAGTTGCTTCTTTACGTTGCTGAGTGTCCTAGTATCCCCACTATCCCTTGCCCTTAAACCAACTCTTTAGCTGCTATTGACCTACTATATCCGGTAAATAAGCAATGCCACCATTAAAGTATTCCCATATTTGATGAATGTCATTGCTGATCGTAATCCTTCCGGTAACCTGAAGAAATGCTGTTGTTTTAAAATTTCTACTATTCTTGCGTGATTGCCATGAACATAATCAAGATGCTTCTTTTCATTTGGTGTATGTTTCGTATCTTGTTATTGACTAGCAACTGTTTTGTTTCTATCTTTTTGTGCGGATAGGGATATCCATTTCACCTCGTTGCTATTGTGACCTTTTGATGAACTGCACAAAACATTTTTTCTTTGGAATGAGTGTCTTGTGCAGTTCAACTCAAATATCACGTGGGCAACGTCTCTCAATTTTGGTTGAAATGCACAACGGTTGATTGGAGTTTCCAACATCTTCGTCAAACTCTGCTAGTAATCTCATGCAACAATTTATTAGACTTTGCAAGATGAGCCGTCACTGTCACCATAATGGCACTTTATTTTAGTGGAACTGCACAAAAGGATAAGCAAATTATAGTTGCACCTTGCATGAGTAGGACAACCAACCTTAATGTTGCTCAATTTCAGTGCTACTACAAAAGAAGAACTGCCAGCTCATGAGAGCAAGTACTTCTTGCTAGCTACATGATACAATCTTTGCTTCATTTCAGGTGCACTACAGAAAAAGGTCGCCTGAATTGAATCATCCGACTGGATCTGCATGTTCGCCACATCGAGTCGTGGCAGCATAGGGCCCCTCTCTCAGTTATGGTTCCTATGACCGGGTATGTTCCTTATTGGTTGATTTTGACTCCGCATCCAGCTAGTGTACTGTTATGGCACAGCTATGAGAAAGCAATGATCATATTGTTTTTGCATCTTAATTTAATGCCACTAATAATTTGTGGCAATCTTTTGGCACTGCTACTACCACTGATAAAATGAAGTAATAATACATTTAAAATAGAGCTACTGTCTTAGCTTTCATTTCATTTCCAATATAGATAACTTGTAGAAGGCCTATTAGGAAGAATCAAGTCCATGAGCACTGCATCAATCACATAGCTGAAATGAACTAGTTGAGTCCATCACGCCTACCGTTGAGGTGGCGCGGGGCCCCTCTAGCTAGCACCATAATTTTAGTGGAACTCCACAAAAAAAGTGATTGAAATGAGTCGACGCTCATCATTCTACTACCACACTGAGGTGTTAATGGATGTCAACTAATCGCCTTCATGGCAAGATACGGGGAGATGAAAAATAACTTGATCTCCCAAAGTCATCTCACCCACGTCAGTATCTTTTATTGTTTTGGAAATAAAGTTGCTTTATCTAGTGCCAATATTATAGTAGTCATGCTCTTTCTTATTTAAGCAAACATGAATACTCAACTACAGATGTTGTGATGGTCAAAAGCATTCGCCAAGTTTTGGGTTGTATGACATGGCTAGCCAAGATGGATTTCATCCCGTGATTCACTTTATCCAAAATCTCTAAAGCGCCATGTGTGTGTGCAAGGTGGAAAGAGATATTTCAGGACATAGATTGATGATTCCACTAGATTCTGCTATGTTTATTTGTTAAATACTAAGGATGAGGCTCTATACACACTACTTCAAAATCTAGAAGGCCCTCTTGTGCTTATATTGGAAGTGGTAGTGCCACCAATGATGCAGAATATTTCAGCTGCCAATGTTTGACTTGTGTGGCCCTAAAAAGGATTGGTTTAAATGTTTAGGCAAATCCTTGGATCAAATTATGCTTACATGAAGCAGCGATCAGTTTTATTTATCTGTTCATAGTCTTACAATGTTTGAGTTGTACATTTATGATTGGCTCTGATCTGTGAATCATTAACATGTGTAGGCATCTTTGTACTTATTATTTGAATCTAATGGGTTGGTTCTGAATATTGCAAGCTGGGAATCATTGTGATGTGTAGGCATCTTTGTTTTACTTATTATTTCAATCTTATTGGTTGGTTCTGAATCTTGCAAGCTGGGAAACACGACATGATGATGCAGAGGACAACAACAATAGCAAGTTGTTCAAACTTGGTAGTATTGTCTGTGAAAGTGTGGCAAATGAGTTGATCGTCTGTGTCCTGAGAATAATAATTCTAATTGTTGTGCATGTTGATCCTGTGGCACTGATAGAACGAGCCAATGATTTGCTTGTTTTAAGAATAAATCTTTATTAAAGCTAATAAAATTTAAGTAAACTGACCAGTAACACTTGCTATTAAAGTACAAATACAAACCCGCTCGTGAACCCGGGGCATGTTACGCCAGCGTCACGTGAGGCGAGGGAGGGTAGTAATCGCTGCCACCACACACTCGCCATCGTTGGATGCAGTTCCCTAAGAGCTGAAAAACAAACTGCTGCCGCCGCCTACCCACTCATTCACCGTCGGTTGTACTTCCCCAAGATTGGAAAAATGGATTGTTGCTACCGCGGTGCCGCCACTAGTACCCCAGTACACACCGATCGTCTTCATCTCCCCCTAGCCCCAATCCCCACAAACGAGAACTGCCACATCAACTCTGCATGAGAAGAGACTCCAATGGCAATCCGAGGGTTGAGCCAGCTGGATGTGGACTTCAACAAGGAGTTCACTTTTGAGTTCACCGTTCATACCCATGGTAGCACCAAGTTGAATGTGATGTACACCAATGATACGGACTCGGTGAAGCTCTGCCTCTAAAAGTTCAAGCAGTACCTACAGGAGGAGAAAGCACAAGGTTGCAGGACTAGACCTTGTGCCCATCCATTCTTCTCCTGACAGGGACCAGCGGATCACCGTTGCCCAGGTATGCGTGCGTGACGATGTTCTCGTCTACCACTTCTGTAGGGCCATCAGAGGTTCTGGAGCATTCGCCCGTTTCATAGGCACCGCCGACTGCACCTTCGCTACGATGGAGAACAGGAAGAACATGACTGTGCTTTACGATTCGGCCATCTGGTGCAACAAGCTTGTCGACAGCCAGAAGCAATACAAGATCATCGGCAACGGGAAGGACAAGAACTGTGTGGTTGACCTCGCCGTGACCATCATCGACTCTTGCTACTGCAACATGAAAGAAGACGTCGATACCAAGGACCTGAACACGTGGGAGGTGCCGCTGAATCTAGCCTACATAACCTAGGCGGCCAGGGACGCATACGCATGCTATGACATGTACAGGCGGATCTTGGACATGAGGGCGTGTCTGCTTCCTATAACCGACGAGTACACGGACAACCACAACATAATGATAAAGCATGCAATGAAGGTCTAGATGATGTACTTTTCTGTTTAAGCACCTTTATCCTCTAGTTGTTTCATGCATTAGCCTATGTGTCGTAATTATCTGTTTTGTCTAGAATATTTTGTCTAAAAAACCATTAACCTGTTAGCTTTTTTAGTGGCTATTTGCTTGTGTATGTAACTAGTTCACTGGGCTGCCATGCTTTGAATCTCTTTCCTCCCAACATATTCCCCTTCTCAAGTGGACCCAGCAGGTCTCGTACACAAACATCTAGGACCAACCACCTATCCATTTGTGTTAATTTATTTTGTTCAATCTTTCATCCTCTTCCTACAGCGGCTGGCCGCGCTGCCGCGCATGCCTCACTGACCGATCCTAGCATATGGCACTGGCCAGGCTATCCCTCTATTCCCACACGTTCTTCGGCGGCGGCAGCTCCACAGCCCCACCCTGCTCCTGAACAAGTCAACCCTCGTACTCCCTTCGCCTGTGTCAGATTTCGGGTTCCGGCAGACCCTTGAGGTTTCAACACTGGGGTGCGCGCGGAGATTCAACCCTCTACCGTCTTGCTCCTCGCCGAATCGCTGGGACCTAAACTACTAAACAGAACAGCACAAGAGACACAAGATTTATACTGGTTCAGGCCACCATTGTGGTGTAATACCCTACTCCAGTGTGTGGTGTGGTGGATTGCCTCTTGGGCTGATGATGAACAATACAAGGAAGAACAGCCTCGCGAGGGTCTGTTCTTAGCCGGTGCGATGAACTACAAGGAGGGGTTCAGTCGCTCTATCTACTGGTTTCTTGGTGAGGATCCAGATTGCTAGGTCCGGTCCAGATGCCTCTATCCTGGGGGTGGCTAGTCCTATTTATAGGCAAAGGCCCCGGGCCTCTCCCCAAATATTGAGCGGGATGGGCGACAACAATTGGCCATTTTGAAGGGGAACAGCGGGTACACTTATCCTGACTAAAGTTGGTCCTCGCCTGTCAAAGGCTCTGGTGATGACGCCGACTTGGGCTCCACAATGACTTCCTTCCGGCCGTTGGGCTGGTCTTGGTCTTGTTGCACCGAAATGGACGCCTTTGCTTGATACTCTCGCCTGCGCTTGCTCCCTTTGCACCAAAAAGGAAAGGAGGACACTGCGCGGGCTGGCGCCCGACTGGCGCCCTTTGTCGTCATGGCTTGCGTCATGGGCACCTCGCGAGGTACCCTGCCTTGAACTCTCCGCCTCCTCCTGAGCCAGCCTGACGAGGCCATTCCTGAGGAAGCTCCTTGTCGTCCGCCCCGCGAGGCTTGGCCCCTCGCGAGGGTCTTGAGCTCGCGTTGATGAAGATGGGCTGTGCTGGGCCTCCTTTGAGCCATGCCGCAGGCAGGCAAGTCTGGGGACCCCCGTTCCCAGAACGCCGACAGCCTGCGTCTTCCGTGGCTCCGGTTCGTTCTGGTCCAGGGTCTCGATGTCGTCCTCCACCTTGGTGCTCTTGCCTTCTATCGTTCCCAACATGGTTAACAAAACGAGAGGAATCGGGGGACGACTGTTCGTTGAGAGGCTGACAGTCCGGGCCCACCAGGTCCATGGCCTAGGTTTTGTTGATTAACATGTGCAGCTCATGACATGCAGACATAGTTGATCCACCAGGTTTCAAAAAAATTTGGTGTCCAGCAGGTATCAAGCGGCCTCTGGGCCTCCCAGCCTAGCTTGTTTATAACATCAGTAGCCCAAGTTATGTTTATTTTTTCAAGACAACACACAACTCAATTCTATTTTTGTACAAGAATGCAAACTGAACCTATGTTCAGCCTTCTATAATTAACATCTTATTTTATTACATATATATAACAGAAACAACATACGGTTCTGTTAAACTTGTCGTTGGTCAACCATTGTATAGACCTTCCCACTTCCTCTCGTGGGAACGAACACCTATGGGACCGGAGCCCCTTTCGGTCCGGCGAGGGGCAGAGATCGCACGAAGAGCGGATCGAGGCGAAGCACGCGAGCGATTTTACCCAGCTTCGGACCTCTCCGGAGAGATAATACTCCTACTGCTGCTTTGTGATTGTATTATGTTCTTGCTCGAGAGCATGGGAGTGTTCTGGTTTCGAATGCGTCGAACCCCCCCTACGTTGCGCATGGGCCTCCTTTTATATGCTCAAGGGGTCACCAATGTGGTGGCGCGAGCAAGGGTAAAATGTAAAAGAGGTGCGGTTGGTACACCTACTTATGCAGTGTATCCTACCTAACCACGATGGTAGGGGACAAAGGCATTAAATGCCCGTCGTGTCGCCCAAACAAGGCAGAAAAACGACCGTTAGGGCGCCACCGCCGCCACGATGGCCATCTTGTCATCTCCGCTGCCACCAAGACCGCTACAGCTGCATGCTCCTTGCCACGCATGCCTAGGACGGTCCCATGGCGACACGTTGATGGATGTGCCGGAGCGTAGGTGCAGAGTGATAGCTTCGCCGCGGCAAGCGCCTTGCCGCGGTCGTTGTCTTGTCGCGTCCGGAAGCTTGCCACTCACTGGACCTCGCCGGGACGCGAGGTGCGTCGCGGCAAGTTGCTTGAAATGCCTTGGCTGTCCTTCCCGGCAAGCTCCTCTTGCCGGGGCCTCGACCTTCCCGGCAAGCTCCTCTCGCCGGAGCCTTGTCTTCTCGGCTCAAACACTTTGTTCTTGAATGTCTCCAAAGGAACCAACAGAGGACCTTGGCGCTCACCCGGCAAGCCTTGTCGCGGGGTGCTGCGACTGCCCGTGCACAAGTTCGGGATACTAGGGTACCCCTACTCTAGTACACCGACAGGAGCCCCCGGGCATGGGCCATACACGGTGCCGAGCGCTGTTGGGCCAGGCCCAAAACAGGGCACCGGCACGCGCGGCCTGGGGCACGCCGTATCTGACTCCGTATCCACCATGCTCTCCCTTAACGGCACGCGTCGAATGCGGCATCGTGGGAGAGATTGTGGGTGGTTCTTTATTCGGGAAAAGCGTAACGTCCACCTCCTCCCTCTTTATAAGCAGGGGAAACAGGGGCAGTTCCCCCACCTTCGCCATTTGCGGTTCCAATCTTAGAAATCTCCGCCGCTCCCTTCCGCTTCCAAAGCCGAAAGAGAGGAGCGCTCCGCCCCCCATCGCCGCCGTCGCCACCAACGCCTTCGATCTCCCACACCACCTCCGCCATGGCTCCAAAAGCCGGGAAGGGCGTGAAGTCGGCCGAGGCACTGCGGCTTGAGGCACTGCGAAAGCAGCGGGCAACATTCCCCTCCGAGCTTGCTGCGGCGGAGCTGAGGGAATGGTACTACCTCTTCTAGTCGACGGTGACGCGAGCGCACCCGCGCACGAAGGTACTCTCCGTCGTCGCTTCGAAACGGGCTCCAAACGGATACCCCTTCTTCGTGCTGTTCTTCTAATGCGGGCTCTGCCCGCCCTTCTCTGAATTCTTCTACGATATCATGAATACCTACGGGTTCCATCTCCTTGATTTCACCCCCAATGTCGTTCTGACCATGGCAGTTTTCGCACATCTCTGCGAAAACTTTGTCGGAGTCCACCCAAATGTAGCCCTTTTCCGCCACTACTTCATGCCCCGGGTCGAGAGAGGAGAGCCTTTATCCGGCGGGATCGCCTGGATCTCGAGAGCCGGCAAGAAGCAGGCGTATCTGGAGGGGGAGCTTCGCAGCAATTGGGAGGAGTGGAGAGCGGAGAGGTGCTGGATCATCGAGGAGAACCCGCAGCCCTTTACCGCCCAGCGCCAAGTCCCAGTAGTGCGCGGCGGCGTTGGAGCAGCTTGGCCGCAGAAGACGACAAGCTGAAGATCGCCACCACCCGGATCTTGCGCCTCAGGCTTGCCGGGCTCACTGTAGGTGCCGTAGGCGCAGATTTTCTCTGCCGCCGCATCGCCCCCCTGCATGGGAGTTCGGGGGTCCGGCGGATATCATGAGGCTGCGCCCAGGCCTCAACTTCAATTTCACCGTGCTGGAGCTGGATGCGATGCTCAAGGAGTTGTTCAACCACGACCCTCAGCATTCCGAATGGTTCAGGTTGCCGGTGGGTGTCGTTCCGCTGTGCAACAACTCTTTGCTCGACCGCATCCGTGCAATGATGCCCTTGTGCGACTTGCATGGTCTTGTCCCAACTTGGCAAGAGCCTGCGGATGATGTTGTGCAGCAGTTCTTCGACGGCCTGGTGGAGGTGGCGGTCCACGCCGACGAACAGAAAATCCTCACCCACGACACCACTGAGGAGGAGATGCAGCGCATCGCCACCAGGGCGGAAGAGGCGGCGGCAGCCGCTGCCGCGGGCGAGTTTGGGTTCACCGTGGAGGAGGCAGAGGCAGCAGAGGCGGCAAGCCTTGCCGAGCGAGAATGGCTTGACGGCGAGGAAGAGCTTGCCGCGCCTGACGCCGAGTCGAGCGAACCCGCCGATAGCGCGAGCGGCCCACCATCTCCAGGCAGCTTGCCGCAGGCGGAGCCCACAGCGCAGCCCCCAGCTCCACCAAGAAGGCGCCTCCGCAAGGTCGGGATGTAGCAGGGCGGCAGACGGGTCAGCAGCCGTCGCGCCGCGTGACACGCTCCACCGTGACAAGCACTGTTGCCGCGGGAGCGCCTCGTGCCGCTGTGGCAACTGGAGCGGGGTCTTCCCGGACCACCGCCACTGCTCCCGCCAAGCAGCCAAGGGATCCTACTCCTCCGCCTTGTCGCGCCAAAGGCGGGCCAGACTTCGACCTCTCCGCGCTCAGCTCCGACGAGGAAGAAGACGAGTGAGAATCTTTGTTATACTTGTAGTTCTTCAATTTTTGTTGTTTTTGTCTTGTATCTGATCTGCTTTACTCTGAACCTTGTTCCTTTTCAGGACTCTTGCCCAGAGAGCGGCGAAGACAGCCAAGGCTCCGGTGATTGTCATCGAGGATGAGCCCACCGCGACAGCAGGGGGCGCGCCCGAGACCACCTTGCCGGACCCGGCAACTACTCCCCGAAGCAGCCCCTAGCGCAGCCCCCAGCGTAAGTACATGGTTTACTTCTCGCTGTTTGGCGCGCATGGGTGTTCTTTCCTTTTCTGACATCTGACTGTTGGTTTGTGTAGGAGCAGAGCAGCCTCACCAGGAGCCTCCGGAAGCCGCCCCTGAGATGCTATCTGCTTCGACTACGCCGCCAAGGGAGGATTCCCCGGCAAGGGAGCGTTCTCCGGCAAGGGAGAAGTCCCCGGCAAGGGAGGAGTCTCTAGCGACCCCCCGTTGGCGGAGCCCATGACTCTAGATCCCAGTACAGGTAATCCCCTTGCTTGAAACTTCCCATGGGTTCTTCTTCCGATCTTCTTTTTGGATATTTACTTGATTTTTCTCCCTCTTCCGGCCTTCAGATCCACCTTCCACGGAGCAGATGGAGACCGAAGCCACCAGCGAGGAGAACGCGTGCGGCAACACTGACGACGCTGCCGCCACCGAAGAAGAGGTCAGCGCTAATGATCCTGCCGGCGATTCCTCCAATGCTGCTGGTGCAGGAGCTGGCGAGGGGTCCGGCGATCGCATTGATGACCCTGGGGCCGCAAGAGCGCAAGGCGCTACGCCGAACGCTGATCCCTCCGCCGCTGACGCAGCGCCAGGCTCCGAAGAGCCCCAGCCTGGCGCCTACCTGAAGGCCGGCGACGGTGTCTTCATCAAGCTCCCCTGGGCTTCAAACTCTAGGGCGCCAGTTGAAGGAGAGACCTTTGATGGAGAAGTACTACGCCTCATTGGGTGACATCGGTTGACGCGGCCGCAAAGAAGAACGGCGAAGTCGAGGAGGCTTGTTGCCCGAAGCTGGTGTCGCTCTACCGCCCGACAAGCCAAGGTGGAATCCCGGGAAGCGCTTGGCGCGCAAGCGGGGGCAGACATTGAGAAGCGCGCGGAGGAGCTCCGGGAACGCAATCAGGAAGCTCTCCGGTCCATTGCAGAGGAGCGGGCGTAGCTCGTCGAGGCGCGGAAAGCCTTCCTTCTTGAGAAGGCTGAAGCTGAAGAGCAGCAGCGGCTTGCCGCCGAGGAGCTGTTTGCGCGGGAGGGTGAGCTGACGCAACGGAAGGTCAACCTTGATAGCTACGAGGAAGAGCTTGCCGCGCGCGAGCAAACACTTGGCGGGGCCCTCAAGGAAGCACAGGTCGCTGCCGCAGCTGCCGAGGCCGCCAAGAAGGAGCTGGAGACAGAGGTGGCGCAGCTGGAGGCCGATCTCAAGGCGAGCGGCGAAGAGCTTGCCGTGCTCAAGCGTGAGCGCAAGAAGGACGCCCTCGCCCATGGTGAGCTGCAGGGTCGTCTCGTCGAGAAGGGCAAGGAGCTGAGCGCCGCCAAGGACTCCAACGCTGATCTTGAGCTGAAGCTGGCCACACTGACCCAAACGCTGGACGATGCCAAGGAGCGGGAGGTGGATTTGAAGGAGGAGATCAAGGGCAACGAAGCGCTGCTGACGCGGGCCGCCAAAACCCAGAACACCTTTAGGGAGACGGTGGAGCTCTGGATGGAGGGCCTCGTGAACATCGCTGCAGTCATCGACGGAGAGCTGGTGCAGCTGGGGGTGGAGGATCTCGGGTACTCCTCCGACGAGAACCTCCAGCCCAGCGCCAAACTCACCCTGTTCTTCAAGGGCTTGGCGACGGTGCTCCAGCGGCTTCGAGAGAAGATCCCAAAGCAGCTGGCCGACGAGTCGCGCACGATCTGTGCTAGAGTTCTGGAGAAGGTGTTGGTGAAGGTGGCCTTCCGCAACCCAGGCCTCAACCTCATCAACGTCCTCAAGAAGCTGCCGGCAGACGCTGATCTGGAAACGCTCAAGGCCCTTGTCGCACCCATTGTGGACAAGGTGAATGAAGTCAGGAGGGTTGATGGTGGCCGCGTAGATTAGGCCGCTCGTTTCTTCCTTTTCTTGTTGCTGCTAGCCATGTTACGATAACAACCCGTTAGAGCTGCGGCAAGCTATCTTGTAATATAACTTTATTTTGGGTATCAACTGCTATGTTATTTCCTTTACTTGATTCCTTTCGTTGTATGTTTTTGTCCTACGCTTTTAGGGAACTTGCCGGAGCAGGCACCTTTGCCGCGAGCGCTGAGTGCGGAACATCGGCAGCCTGCTGGTGGTGCCGCTACCGACAAGAAACCTTGTCGCAACTAATCGCAGCACACTTAAATTGTTGAGCGGACTCGAAACAAAATAAGGGCGCAACTCGCTACGAGTTGGTTCCTCCGTGCACAGGTTTTCCATACAAAGCACGATCGTTCAGGGAAGATAACTCTAAATTTTTTAAAATCGAATGCTCAAACTTTTGGCAACTTAGCTTTTATGTCGTTTGCTTCCCGGTAAGGCGATACTTGCTTGAATGACGTCTGGTCCACACCATTATCTTCTCCTTCCCCCCGGCAAACTTGTGTGCGAGGGAACCTTTCCCTTTCTTCGAGAAAAAGAAAGAAGAGAAAATGAAGATATGGAGCCTTATGGCTCGTTATTGCTTACCGGGAGTAGGTGTTGCACAGGGTGTCAGATAATACATGCAAAAAATAGAAAGCACGAAATTGACAGGATGTGCGGAGCACATGGGCTTTATTTATGCACGGGGTCTGCGCCCGGCTTTGTACAAAGGGTTACATGCAACAGCGGCAAGGCTTGTACAAAAGGTGGTTGCCGGAACAGGTTCCGCAATCGCGCTTCTGAGTAAAACTTACGAAGATGCTCAATGTTCCAGGAGTTGCTCACCGGAAAGCCATCTTCGGTCTCCAGGCGGACAGCGCCGGGCCTAGTGACTCGTTTCACCCGGTAAGGGCCTTCCCACTTCGGCGTGAACTTGTTGGAACTCTTGGCGGAATGAACACGCTGAAGAACAAGGTCGCCTTCCTCGAGACTTCTGGCATTAACTTTGCGGCTATGGTAGCGGCGCAAAGCTTGCTGGTAGCGAGCAGCTCGTACAGCAGCCTGAAGACGGTCTTCCTCAAGGAGCAGCGCGTCATCTTGTCGCAGCTGCTCTTGCTCAAGCTCATCATAAGCGAGCACTCGAGGCGACCCGTATACGAGTTCCGTGGGGAGAACTGCCTCAGCTCCGTAAACTAGAGCGAAAGGTGTCTGGCCAGTGGCTCGATTTGGCGTCGTCCTGATCGACCAAAGAACCACCGGCAGCTCCTCGATCCAGTTCTTTCCGCACTTGTGCAGCCTATCGAAAGTCTTGGTCTTGATCCCGCGCAGCACTCCAGCATTTGCCCTCTCCGCTTGACCGTTGCTTCTTGGGTGAGCAACAGAAGCGAAGCAGACCTTGGCGCCAAGATCTTGGACGTACTGCATGAAGGTGCGGCTTGTGAATTGTGTGCCGTTGTCGGTGATGATCCTATTAGGTACCCCGAAACGGCAAACAATTGACTTGAAGAACTTGACTGCTGACTGTGCTGTCACCTTCCTCACTGCCTCCACTTCCGTCCACTTTGTGAACTTGTCGATTGCGACATACAAGTACTTAAAGCCCCCGACAGCTCGGGGAAAGGGGCCGAGGATGTCGAGCCCCCAGATCGAAAATGGCCAGGATAAAGGGATAGTCTGGAGAGCTTGAGCTGGCTGATGTATCTGCTTGGAATGGAACTGGCATGCTTCACACTTGGTTACTTGTGCAGTTGCATCCTGGAGGGCTGTCGGCCAAAAGAAACCTTACCGGAACGCCTTGCCGGCAAGTGCTCTTGCGCCAATGTGGTGACCACAGATACCTCCATGTATCTCCGCCAACAGCTCTTGTCCGTCTTCCCAGGAAATACACTTCAATTTCACACCGTTGAGTCTCCTTCTGTACAATGTGTCGTCGACAAACTAGTACATACTCGACTGCCGGGCTACTCTTTGCACTTCTTCTTGCTCTTCAGGAAGTTCTCCTGTCTGAAGGAAATGGACAATCTGCTGCGCCCATGCTGGAGCTTGCGGCTCGACAACAAGGGCCAAAGGCACATATGCTGCTGCGGGAACATCCGCTTCTACGGCAAGAATCTATGGCTCGGCCGGAGCTTGATGTTCCCCGGCAAGCTTGCCGGAGCAAAACTTGTCGGGAGTGTCTGCTTCAACGGAAAAAGCCCTAAGGCTTGCCGGAGTAGACTGCTCCTCAGCACCCCTGGTGTTGATCTTGGGGACCTTCTTGGCGGCGGATTCGGGGAGTTCTGCTGGAAAATAGTCACCAGAAATCAACTTCCTCTTTTTGCTCTATCCAGTTGATGGTGTTACAGACGGTTGAGTCAGTTTGAGCACAAAGATCCCTGGTTCCACAGGTAACTTTAGTGCAGTGCACTTTGACAGGCCATCGGCAATGTCGTTCTGAGCTCTCGAAACATGCTCCATCTGCAGGCCGTCAAAGTGCTCTTCCAACTTTCTCACCTCATCAACATAAGCTTCCATCAACGGACTCTGGTAATTCCTGTTCACTTGGCGGACGACAAGCTGCGAGTCACCCCTGACAATGAGCTTCTTGATCCCAAGGTCTACCGCGATCCTGAGGCCGGCAAGCAAACCCTCATACTCTGCAGTATTGTTCGCTGCTTGCTCATTGGGAAAGTGCATCTGGAGCACGTACTTGAGGTGCTCTCCGAAGGGTGAGACAAGCAGCACGCCCGCACCGGCGCCTTGCAGCGAGAAGGCACCATCAAAGTACATCAGCCACTCTTTGCTTGCCTCCTTGACGGGGATGCTCATTTCTGGAATTTCTTCATCTGGTGTTGGCGTCCACTCTGCTATGAACTCTGCCAATGCTCGGCTCTGGATTGTTGAAGTGCTCTCAAACTTGAGGCCAAAGCTTGACAGTTCCAGTGCCCACTCGACAATCCTGCATGTTGCTTCTAGATTCAGCAGTATCCTCTTCAGTGGAACGCGAGTGACAACTGTGATCTCATGTGCTTGGAAGTAATGGCGCAGCTTTCTCGAGGCCATGAGAAGGCCGAAAAGCAATTTCTGTACACCAGAGTACCTTGACCTAGCCCCCTGTAGAAGGGAATTAACAAAGTAAACTGGGCGCTGCACCATTTTCTTCTGTTTCTCCTCCTGTGCCTGCACAGATCGATCCTTGTCGGGACCAGAGCTTGTCGGGGAAGCCCCCTGCTTGTCGCTGGATGCATCTGTCGTGGTTGCCGGCTCATCATCCGCCTCCCTCTCCGCTACTAACGCAACACTAACCACTTGATTGGTTGCCGCTAAGTACAGCAGCAACTTCTCTTGTGGCATAGGTGCGACAAGTATTGGAGTGGAGGATAGGTATCTCTTCAAGTCCTGCAGCGCAGCCTCCGCTTCCGGAGTCCATTTCATTGGACCTGCCTTTTTTAAAATTTTGAAAAATGGCAGGGCGCGCTCAGCAGACTTAGAGATAAACCTGCTGAGAGCAGCCATGCAACCGGCAAGTCTTTGTACATTCTTGACGTGCTTTGGTGCTTCAATCTGCTCAATGGCCTTGATCTTGTCGGGGTTGGCTTCAATTCCCCGCTAAGACATGAAGAACCCGAGAAACTTGCCGGAGGGGACTCCAAACACACACTTCTCGGGGTTGAGCTTAAGGTTGATCTTGCGCAGATTTGCAAAGGTTTCATCTAAATCCTGAATCAGAGTTGCTTTGTCCTTGCTCTTGACCACTATGTCATCCATGTAAGCTTCCACATTTCTATGCAACTGTGTCTCAAAAGCGTCATGGACTACTCTTGCAAATGTTGAACCAGCATTCTTTAATACGAAAGGCATCCGTACAAAACAGTATGTGCCACACGGAGTAATGAATGCGGTCTTCTCTTCATCCTCTTCTGCCATGAAGATCTGATGATATCCCGAGTATGCATCAAGAAATGAAAGCAAGTCACATCCGGCCGTGGAGTCAACAATCTGGTCAATGCGCGGCAAGGGAAATGGGTCTTTGGGACAAGCTTTATTAACATCGGTAAAGTCGATACAAAGCCTCCATTTCCCGTTTGCCTTGCGCATGACTACAGGATTGGCCAACCACGTAGGATGGAGCACTCCTTTGACAAGGCATGCTGCTTCCAACTTCTTGATTTCTTCTGCGATAAATTCTTGGCGCTCCACTGCTTGTTTCCTGACTTTCTGCTTGACGGGCCGCGCATGGGGACAAACGGCAAGATGGTGCTCAATTACTTTCCTGGGAACACCGGGGATGTCAGACGGTTGCCACGCAAACACATCGACATTCGCCCGCAGGAAAGCAACGAGCGCGCTTTCCTATTTAGGGTCAAGCGTGGCACTGATGGTGAAGGTACCACCAGTGCCGTCCTCCTTGGCGGACACTTTCTTGGTCTCTGGTGAAGTTGTCTTTGTCTTCTTACACTTGTCGGTGGAGCTCGATGGTGCATCCTCGATGGTAGCGCAGCACTCCGAAGAGGTGCGCTTGCCGGAGTGGGCATCAGAGCTCTTGCCAGACTTGGTCTTCTTCTTCCCCTCGGAAGCTTCAGCGGCAAGTGTCTTGCGATCTGCTGCGGCTGCTGCTTCCCGATAAATCTTGTCGGTGCTGATAAGGGCATCTTTCTTGTCGACAGGGACAGAGATGACGCTTATCGGACCCGGCATCTTCAGCACATTGTACGCATAGTGAGAGGCGGCCATGAATTTGGCGAGCGCTGGACGGCCGAGTATCCCATTGTAAGGCAACGGGAAATCAGCAACATCAAAAGTGACCCTCTCAGTCCTGAAGTTCAGCTCGCTGCCAAATGTCACCGGCAACATGATCTTCCCCTTCGAATTGCTCCTTCCCGGATTGATTCCTTGGAACGTACATGTCTCTTCAAGCTCGCTGTCAAGGATCTGGAGTTTCTGGAGTACCGCTGAGGAGATCAGGTTCAAGCCGGCCCCGCTGTCAACTAGCATCTTTGTGACCTTGAGGTTGCGGATAGTTGGTGAGACCAACATCGGCAAGCACCCGACCGCAGTTATGCGATCAGGGTGGTCCTCAATATCAAAGATGATAGGCATGCTGGACCATTTCAGAGGCTTGCGTGACTCGACGGGTGGTTCTGCCACATTGACTTCCTGCACCCATTGCTTGAGCTGGCGGTGTGAAGTATGCAGAGAAGCACCGCCGTCAACGCACAGAACCTCCGTGGCTTTCTGAAACTCCTGCTCATCGGCCTCGTCATCATCCATCTCTTCATCATCGTCTTCATCTTCATCCTTGTCGCGGCCGCGGGGAGGTCTGTCTCCTTGCCGCTGCTTGGCCTTGCCGCGGCGTCCTCCCCGGCCGGGATGTTTCTTGCCGGATCCACCAGTACCCTCTTGGGCCTTCTCCTTGTCGCGTCGCTCGTACTCAGCTTTCTTCTGCTTGACAAGCTGTTCGACCTTCTTGCAGCTTTGGAGATCATGACCATTGGTGCGGTGGATCTTGCAATACTGCTTGTTGGAGCCGTCCTGCTTATCGGCGGCCGCCACAGCCTCGCCGGAGCCACCAGCTTTGGCTTTCTCGGCGCCACCTCCGTTGCCGGACTGCTCAACAACTAGCACGTCTTTGCCTTTCCTCTTTCTGTTTTTCCTTGGCGGGGCGGCATCCTCACTGTCGGATCCTCCTGCTCCTGCGTTCTCTCCGGGGAGTTTCCTCCCTTCCTCAGCACGTGCACACTTGTCGGCCAGAGCGTATAGCTCACTGACGTCTCTGATCTTGCACATCGCCATCTCCTCTCACATCCTGCGGTTACGCACGTTCTGATGGAACGCGTTGATGACCGCGACAGGGTGGACATCTGGCATGTTGCGCTGCACTTGGCTGAATCTCTGAATGTACTTGCGCAGGGGCTCTCCTTCCTTCTGGGCGAGCAGATAAAGATTGCTCTCTTGGCCATGAGGCTTGTGGCCGCCTGTAAAGGCACCGACAAACTGATGGCACAGATCCGCCCATGAGGATATGGAGTTGTCCGGCAAGTGCATGAGCCAAGATCTGACATTGGGCTTGAGCACCAGCGGGAAGTAGTTGGCAAGGATCTTGTCATCTCGTCCCCCGGCAGCTTGCACCGCGATGGTGTAGATGCTGAGAAACTCCGACGGATGCAACCTGCCATCGTACTTCTCTGGTACATCTGGCTTGAAATTCTTTGTGCTGGGCCACTGGACTTGCCGCAGCTCACAAGTGAACGCAGGGCAACCTACCGCATACGGCAAGTCGCATGGTTCCCCAGGTGCATGCATGTCGACAGTGGGCCCAGCGCGCTGGTCTGATTGACGCCGTGCTTCTCTTCCGTGCTCGATGCGAGTACGAGCGTCCTCTTGCTGCCGTTCCTAAAGAACTTGGCACTGATCGCGACGAGCTCGCGGATCCGACGATGCGGTGGAGTCGCTGTCGAGGTTGACCCAACGAGTCGGCGATCCTAGCCTTTGGGGTGGAGAGTGCACGGTAGTTGCACCCCCACCGGTCTTGTCACCATCGGCTCGTGCCTGGGCGTCTTGCCGCGGCTTCGATGTGCTCGGTTGCTGGGGAGTGTCGCCGTTGGCGAAGTTGATGAGACTCTGAATGGTGGCCCTCGAATCATCGATCTTGTCCGCCGTCGGAGGGTAATCCAGGAGCAGTTGAGCTCGGGCCAACGCTTCTTCTGGAGTCTTGGGTGGCGGTGGCGAACGGTGCGAGGAGCGGGATATGCTCGAACTTCTAACTGTGTTAGAAGGAGCAGCATCTCGTCCAGGCGACCATACCGCGCTCGTGCCAGCATGTTGGCGTGCATGCTGGTCTTGAGCATCCTGAGATCCACCAGCTTGGCCTTGGCCCAACGAACGTATGGTACCGCGTGTACCATGACGCTGTCGGTCCCCCGCCTCCTGAGATGGGTGCGGTGCATGTACGGACGCCGAGGTCTGCGCCGCCTTGTCCTTGGACCTGGCAGCAGCATGAGCTCCCTCGTCGGCGCCCGTTCCTCCGCCGGCGTCTACCACACCACCTGCTTGCTCCGGTGGTAGTGGGTTCGACGCGGACGGAGCAGCCACCTCCGAAGCCTTCTTCTTCGGTGGCATGTTGATGAAGATGACGAAGAGATGTCGTGGGAACGAACACCTATGGGACCGGAGCCCCTCTCGGTCTGGCCAAGGGCGGATATCGCACAAACAGCGGATCGAGGCGAAGCACGCGAGCGATTTTACCCAGCTTCGGAGCTCTCCGGAGAGATAATACTCCTACTGCTGCGTTGTGATTGTATTATGTTCTTGCTCGAGAGCGTGGGAGTGTTCTGGTTTCGAATGCGTCGAACCCACCCTACGTTGCGCATGGGCCTCCTTTTATATGCTCAAGGGGTCACCGACAGGTGGCAACGCAGGCAAGGTTAAAAATGTAAAAAGAGGTGCAGTTGGTACACCTACTTGTACAGTGTATCCTACCTAACCATGACGGCAGGGGACAAAGGCATTAAATGCCCGATTGTGTCGCCCAAACAGTGCAGAAAAACGACCGTTAGGGGCGCCACCGCTCGCCACGATGGCCATCTTGTCATCTCTGCTTGCCACCTCGCACCGCTAGCTGCACCCCTCCTTGCCACGCATGCCTGGGACGGTCCCATGGCGACATGTTGATGGATATGCCGGAGCGTAGGTGCAGATTGATAGCTTCGCCGCGGCAAGCGCCTTGCCGCGTTCGTTGTCTTGTCGCGTCCGGAAGCTTGCCGCTCACCGGACCTCGCCGGGACGCGAGGTGCATCGCGGCAAGTTGCTTGAAATGCCTTGGCTGTCCTTCCCGGCAAGCTCCTCTTGCCGGGGCCTCGACCTTCCCGGCGAGCTCCTCTTGCCGGGGCCTTGTCTTCTCGGCTTAAACACTTTGTTCTTGAATGGCTCCAAAGGAACCAACGGAGGACCTTGGCGCTCACCCGGCAAGCCTTGCCGCTGGTCTTGCGATCGCCGTGCACAAGTTCGGGATACTAGGGTACCCCTACTCTAGTACACCGACAGGAGCCCCCGGGCCTGGGCCATACACGATGCCGAGCGCTGTTGGGCCAGGCCCAAAACAGGGAACGCGCGACCTGGGGCACGCCTTATCTGACTCCGTATCCACCGCGCTCTCCCTTAACGGCACGCGTCGAATGCGGCATCGTGGGAGAGATCGTGGGTGGTTCTTTATTCGGGAAAAGCGTAACGTTCACCTCCTCCGTCTTTATAAGCAGGGGAAACAGGGGCAGTTCCCCCACCTTCGCCATTTGCGGTTCCAATCTTAGAAATCTCCGCCGCTCCCCTCCGCTTCCAAAGCCGAAAGAGAGCAGCGCTCCGCCCCCCATCGCCGCCGTCGCCACCAACGCCTTCGATCTCCCACACCACCTCCGCCATGGCTCCGAAAGCCGGGAAGGGCGTGAAGTCGGCCGAGGCGCTGCGGCTTGAGGCGTTGTGAAAGGAGCGGGCAACTTTCCCCTCCGAGCTCGCTGCGGCGGAGCTGAGGGAATGGTTCTACCTCTTCTGGTCGATGGAGACGCGAGCGCACCCGCGCACGAAGGTACTCTCCGCCGCCGCTTCGAAACGGGTTCCAAACGGATACCCCTTCTTCATGTTGTTCTTCTACTGTGGGCTCTGCCCGCCCTTCTCTGAATTCTTCTGCGATATCATGAATACCTACGGGTTCCATCTCCTTGATTTCACCCCCAATGCCATTCTGACCATGGCAGTTTTCGCACATCTCTGCGAAAACTTTGTCGGAGTCCACCCAAATGTAGCCCTTTTCCGCCACTACTTCATGCCCTGGGTCGAGAGAGGAGAGCCTTTACCCGGCGGGATCGCCTGGATCTCGAGAGCCGGCAAGAAGGACGCGTATCTGGAGGGGGAGCTTCGCAGCAAATGGGAGGAGTGGAGAGCGGAGTGGTGCTGGATCGTCGAGGAGAACCCGCAGCCCTTTGCCGCCCAGCGCCAAAGATGTCGTGGGAATGAACACCTATGGGACCGGAGCCCCTTTCGGTCTGGCGAGGGGCAGAGATCGCACGAAGAGCGGATCGAGGCGAGGCACGCGAGCGATTTTACCCAGCTTCGGCGCTCTCCGGAGAGATAATACTCCTACTGCTGCTTTGTGATTGTATTATGTTCTTGCTCGAGAGCGTGGGAGTGTTCTGGTTTCGAATGCGTCGAACCCCCCTACGTTGCGCATGGGCCTCCTTTTATATGCTCAAGGGGTCACCGACAGGTGGCAACAATGGCAAGGGTAAAAATGTAAAAAGAGGTGCAGTTGGTACACCTACTTGTACAGTGTATCCTACCTAACCCTGATGGCAGGGGACAAAGGCATTAAATGCCCGTCTGTGTCGCCCAAACAGTGCAGAAAAACGACCGTTAGGGGCGCCACCGCTCGCCACGATGGCCATCTTGTCATCTCCGCTTGCCACCTCGCACCGCTAGCTGCACAGCTCCTTGCCACGCATGCTTGGGACGGTCCCATGGCGACACGTTGATGGATGTGCCGGAGCGTAGGTGCAGAGTGATAGCTTCGCCGTGGCAAGCGCCTTGCCGCGGTCGTTGTCTTGTCGCGTCCGGAAGCTTGCCGCTCACCGGACCTCGCCGGGACGCGAGGTGCGTCGCGGCAAGTTGCTTGAAATGCCTTGGTTGTCCTTCCCGGCAAGCTCCTCTTGCCGGGGCCTCGACCTTCCCGGCAAGCTCCTCTTGCCGGGGCCTTGTCTTCTCAGCTTAAACACTTTGTTCTTGAATGGCTCCAAAGGAACCAACGGAGGACCTTGGCGCTCACCCGGCAAGCCTTGCCGCGGGGTGCTGCGACTGCCCGTGCACAAGTTCGGGATACTAGGGTACCCCTACTCTAGTACACCAACACTTCCTTTATTTTTTGTTTTTATTAAACCGATATCTGAATTTTCTCCCACTTTCTTTTTCGATGTAATATGAGTTTTTTCCAAGTAGTTTTCCCTAGAACCAACTCAATTGTACCACGTCTAGCCTAAAAATAATAATATCCCACGTTCTATTATCTCATCAAATTAAAATGATATTTTATTTCGTAAATCGAAAGTTCTTACAAAATAATAGTAATAATTATTGTTTTTATATAACCTGACAAGTTAACTCCCGGTGATTGCGTACGTAACCTTGCAAAGATTCTATTGACCAATCAGTAATAAACGTGCAATCATGTGTTTATGTTTTTATATCATTTCTTCGTCCAGCCTAACATGATATTTTCACCCAGCCCAGCAAGCCCGTGGATTTGGAAAAAATGCAAATGGGCTTTAAATTCCAACATAATATATAAACGGGCTGCATAGACTCCACATCATTGTTTCACCCAGTCCACCAAATGGACTGGCTGACATATGGGCCAGTAGATAGAAACCTAAGCACTTCCGCAAAAAAAATACAAAGGTCGAAGCCTAAGCAAGGCATTCGATTGACATCCAACGGCCGACATTCTTCTTCAATTTCTCATCTTCTTCCTCCAGCACTGTCGGGACCGCCTGCTCCAGCCTTCGGCGTCCAGCGCCGTTGTTTCGCGCGCCTTGCAGCGAAATGCTAACCCACCGACGGCCAGGCCATCCCTCCACTCCTCCGCACCTCCTATTTTTCTCTGCCGAGTGTAGGCCCACCTTGCACCCAAACCAGTCAAGTTTCCCACTCGTCTCCGTCTGCGACTCCACTGCCGCCTCTTCCCCATCTCTGGGTCGTTCCAGTCTAGGGCCTCGCCGTCATCCATCGGCCTTGGTGCGCTCGGCACAGTGTGGTCAACATGGTCAACAAACGAGAGTCATCGGAAAATGACTGTACGTGGAGAGGCTAACAGTGGGGACGCACCACGCCCATGGACGCATGCATGCATCTTGATAACCCACAAGTATATGGGATCACAACAATTTTCGAGTGTAGAGTATTCAACCCAAATTTATAGATTCGACACAAGGGGAGACGAAAAATATTTGCAAGTATTAGCAGATGAGTTGTCAATTCAACCACACCAGGAGATAATTATCTGTAGCAAAGTGATCAGTAGCAAAGTAGTATGATAGTTTTGATAATAGTAGCAACAACAGTAGTAATGGTAATAGTGATAGTAGTGATTTTGTAGCAGTAACAATACCAGTAGAAACAGTAGTAACCTAGCAAGAACAATATATCGTAAATTCGTAGGCATTGGATCAGTGATTTGTTGGATGATATTCATCATGAGACAGTCATACCCTAGGGAGATACGGCACTAGCTCCAGTTGATAAATATAATGTAGGCATGTACTCCGTAAATAGTCATACGTGCTTATGGAAAGAACTTGCATGACATCTTTTGTCCTACCCTCCCGTGGCAGCGGGGTCCTATTGGAAACTAAGGGATATTAAGGCCTCCTTTTAATAGAGAACCTTAACAAAGCATTAACACACGGTGAATACATGAACTCCTCAAACTACGGTCATCATCGGGCGTGGTCCCGACTATTGTCACTCCAGGCTTGCCGAATCATAACACGTAATAGGTGACTATAACTTGCAAGATCGGATCTAGAACATGGATATAATGGTGATAACATAAATGGTTCAGATCTAAAATCATGGCACCCGGGCCCAAAGTGACAAGAATTAAGCATGGCAATGTCATAGAAACATCAATCTCAGAACATAATGGATACTAGGGATCAAGCCCTAACAAAACTAACTCGATTACATGATGAATCTCATCCAACTCCTCACCGACCAGCGAGCCTACAAAGGAATTACTCACTCCCTGCGGGGAGCATCATCGAACTGGTGATGGAGAAGTGTTGGTGATGACGAAGATCGAAGATACGCCTCTCCAGAACCCCAAACAGACTCTAGATCTGGCTTCCCGATGAAGAATAGGAGACGGCGGTGGCTTCGTCTCGTGAAACGCGATAATTCTTTCTCCCTGATTTTTCGAGAAAAATACGATTTTATAGCATTTCAGGGTTTGCGGGGCCACCAGGTGGGACAACCCACCTAGGCGCCTGGAGGGGTGGCGCGCCCTGGTGGGTTGTGCCCACCCAGGTGGTTCTTGGCTCAAGAAATTATCTTTTATTTTATAAAAATCCTCGCAAAGTTTCATTCCATTCCAAGAACTTTTATTTCTTCACGAAAACAACACCATGGTAGTTCTGCTGTAAACAGCGTCAGTCCGGGTTAGTTTCATTCAAATCATGCAAATTAGAGTCCAAAACAAGAGGACAAGTAGATACGACGGAGACGCATCAACTCCCCCAAGCTTAAACCTTTCCTTGTCCTCAAGCAATTCAGTTGATAATCTGAAAGTGAAAAAGAAAAAGTTGACGAACTCTTTTGCTCTTGTTTCCATAAATAAGCTTAAACAACACCCAAGTTTTCAGCAAAGATTATAACTAACCATGTCGACAATAACTCTTATAAATTATATTAACTCATATCAATGACATAATCATCTAGTGAGAAATAATACTCAAATAGCAACACATTGTTAAAACAACCATGATACAAGATGACAATCGTTGTATCTCGCTAGCCATTTCTGAGACCGCAAAACATAAATGTAGAGCATCCCCAAAGTTCAAGAAGCGATTAAACATTGTAATTCACGGTAGAAAAGATCAAGTCATGATGCACCCAACATTAGCTACACACAATGCATCAACATGACAGCAGTGCTCTCAGATTCTGGCGCTTATTTGAGAAGGTGATGACACAACGTAAAAGTAAGTAAATAGTCCCTTCGTAGAGGGAAGCAGTGAATTGCAGAGGTGCCAGAGCTCAAGTTTTTAAAACAGAGGTAAATGAAATTTTGAGACATGCACCCTTCTTGTTTACTTTGCGACCATCAGTTATCAATATCATCCATGCTAAACAAATTAGTAGCAGTTCCCAAGCGGTAAAGTAAAGGTTTGTGCTCCATAGGAGTTTTTGTTTGATTATTGATAAGTTCTTTTTGCAATTTGGGACTGTGAATCCCTATTACCGCTCTTTTCTCGTGCAATGGTGAGTGAATAAACACCCAACCTGAGAATAACCTGCTTAGCATGGAAGATACCAACTACCTCTTGTCGCTCTATGAACAATCCAGGCACACAAAAGGATATTTGTTTGAAGTTTTTAGAGGTGGCACATGCAAATTTACTTAGGACGGCAGGGTAATACCGCATATAGGTAGGTATGGTGGACTCATCTGGAATAACTTGGGTTTCAGGTTTTTGATGTACAAGCAGAGTTCCCACTTAGTACAGGTGAAGGCTAGAAAATAGATTGAGAAGCTGCCAGCTAGAGAGCAACAACGATCATGAACATGCATTATGCATAAGTAACATTGGATACTAGCATGAGTAGGATATGAACACCATGAACATAAATATCATATAGGCTATGTTGGTTTTGATTCAACTACATGCATGAACATGTGCCAAGTCAAGCCACTCGAACATTCAGAGGAGGATACCATATCATCATACAACATCACAATCATTTTAACGCAATGTTGACATCCAAGATAAATCATTATCCACTCCTAGCTACTTATGCATGGCATGTGAAACTGTAACCTCTAATTGTCATTGCAAACATGTTTGATCATAATAGGCTGAATCATGGATACTAGGTTAAACATATTTACAAAAAGAGAACAAGTCGAGTTCATACCCGTTTCTCTCTGCCACGGCCAGTTCATTGGATATCGTCATTATTGCCTTTCATTTGCACGACCGAACGATTTGAAAATAATAATAGTGCAAGAGTGCTGTGGACTAAGCCGGAATATGCAAACATTTTATTCATCGGGAGAAGACAAGGTAATATGGGTTCTTCGTTAGATCAACAATAATGCAAATGAGAGTCACTCAACATTTTCATCATGGTCTTCTCCTCGGTATGACTCGATAAAAGGAAAAGAAATTTAGAGAAACACACCGAAATATTTTTGGAGTTTTCGGTTTATCGTAAACAAGCAAATAAAAAGAGAGAAGCAAAAACGAGAAAAACTATTTGCACGAGAAAGCTCCCTACAAGGAAAAGAAGAACAAGGAAATCTTTTTAGGTTTTCTTTTTAGAGCTACAACAATTTAAACTAGGAAGAAAAATCAAAAAGAAGCAAGAAAAATATTTTTGGATTTTCTCAAAGTTTTTCAAACACACAAGAAGAAAGCAAGAAAATAAATTTAACATGGATAATACAATGAAAAAGTGTGAACACCGACAACTGGAATGAAATGTGTGAACATGAATATAATGTCGGTGGAAATACGTACTCCCCCAAGCTTCGGCTTTTGGACTAACTTGGTCTAAGGCCACTCGAAGAAGCCGTGAGGTCCAATATTGAAGTGCTAGGGAGCGGGCACCTAAGGGTCCCACTGCTGAGGCTCCTCGTGTGCCGCAGCCAGGTTGTTCCGGTAAGCGACAATGTCCTGAGGCATAATCCTGTATCCGCCCCTTGCAAGATGATCAAACAAAGCAGGTGCAGGCAATGGAATAATATCACGAGTTTTCACACTGAAAACTAAGTTGTAAGGAATATCAATATCAGGGTAATCGGTAGCAATAAACTGGTGGTCTTCCACAGCCGCTCGATGTAGGTAAACCTTGGGCAACCGATGGTCATGCTGGCGTATCTGCACGTTAAAGTGAGTCGCCAAGCGAGTAGCGTAAATGCCCCCCATGTATTTTACCCTTGGATCTGTTAATGTGAAGGCGACGTGCCACAATAGCCCCGACGCTATAAGTGTTGTCGCCATAAAGTGCGCGACACAAAATAGCAAAGTCTGGGGCGCTAAGTGCACCCACCTTCTCTCTAGCAAGTAAGCACTTCGCAATGAATAGAGCAAAATAGTGTACAACAGGAAAATGCAAGCTAGCGGCGGTGACACTTGATACTCCTCTCTCATCCCCCATCGTCAGAGTACGGTAAAAACCATCAAACTCCGCGGGCCTAGGCTCTACCAAATCACCATCAGAAGGAAGCATGCATATGTCACAAAATTCAGTAAGTGGTATCTGGTGGTTTTCAGGATATAAATTAAACGACACCACAGGGAGATTATTCCTAGAATGGAAATGAAAGTTTTGCACAAATGGAATTTGTGAGGAGATGATACTGTTCGCATTTACTTGTGATGAAGTCGGTGAGGCCGGCATTAGCAGCGTATTGTGTGAACTCTTGAAGGATTCCAACCCCTTCCATGAACGGATTATGTGGCCATTCACACAGACGTAACTCCGCCAACCTCCGGGTATGGAGATCTTGTCAGATGATTCCCCAATAACTCCCTTGGAGCGATTCTTGGAAGCAAACTTGCTAAAGAAACTCATATTTTCCCTATGAACAAAATTCTGAAATTTTTAGTCCACAATTTTTTTTCTCAACAAAACTTCACAAAAATGATAGCAACTACTCATAGGGATGTATATAGGCCATAGCAAGCATTCAAACTACTTAGAACTCTAAGAATTCAACATGCAAGCTCACCTACAGTAGCACCAAGAGTAGCGAATTATTCAGAAAGTAAAACACTAAAGAAAAAACTAATTGGACACAAGGAGGAGTTACATACCAAGCAACAATTCCCTGAAATAGTTTTGGAAACGGAGCTTCGAGGAAAGAGATCGAAATATGCGGTTTTGGGAGCAAGAACGAGAGAGAGAGAGAGAGAGAGAGAGAGCAATGCTGATTTTTTTCCTGAGGAATGTGGTGATGTGGGAAGAAGAAGTAAGTGAGGGGGCCCACGTGGGGACCACAACCCACCAGGGCGCGCATAGGGGTCCTTGCGCGCCCAGGTGGGTTGTGCCCACCTGGTGCACCACCCTCTAATATTATTTGCACCAGAAATTCTTAAATATTCAAAAAAAATTGTATTAAATTTTTCGAGCATTCTGACAACTTTTATTTTTGGGACATTTTTTATTGCACGGCAACCTCAGGAAACGGACAAGGCATGGCATTTTATTTTATTTAGCTAGAAAAACAGAAAACAAAAGGTAGGGACAGAAGATAATGCTTACTAAATTCATCAGCTTCATAACTCTCAAAAATGATCCATTAATAAGGTTGATCAAGTCTTATTAACAACCAGTTTCAATTAGCATGAAATCGAAGAACTTTCGTAAATCACTAAGTTACCTCAATGGGGATATGAATGTCCCCAACAATAAGCATTTCATATTTCTTTTTAACAGTAGGTAGAGGTAGCTGAAAACTTCCAATAGTGATTGTCGGAGGATTTTCAATAACATTAATACCATTCACTTGGAATTGTTCTTCAGAAAGTGCACCGTATGTTCATTACCATTGATATGAAAAGTGACCTTTCTTTTACTGCATTCAATAATAGCCCATGCAGTATTCAAGAAGGTTCTACCAAGGATAATCAACATGTTATCGTCATCGGGTATCTCAAGTATAACAAAGTCAGTCAAAATAGTAACACTTGCAACAACAACTGGCACATCCTCACAAATACCGATAGGTATGGCAGTTGATTTGTCAGCCATTTGCAAAGATATTTCAATAGGTGTGAGTTTATTCAAATCAAGTCTTTTGTATAAATAGAAAGTCATAACACTAACACCAGCTCATAAATCACATAAAGCAGTTTTAACATAGTTTCTTTTAATGGAGCAAGGTGTAGTTGGTATTCCCGGATCTCCGTGTTTTTTAGGTACTCCATCTTTAAAAGTATAATTAGCAAGCATAGTGGATATTTCAGCTCTGGTATTTTTCTCTTATTGGTGATGATGTCTTTCATGTACTTTGCATAAGGAGGCAATTTTAGGATATCAGTCAGGCGAGTGCGCAAAAAGACTGGCCTAATCATTTAAGCAAAGTGTTCAAATTCTTCATCATCTTTCTTTTTAGTTTACTTAGGTGGAAAGGGCATAGGCTTTTGAACCGATGGTTCTCTTTCCTTTCCATGTTTTCTAGCAACAAAGTCTCTTTTATCATATCTCTTATTCTTGGGTTGTGGGTTATCAAGATCAACAACTGGTTCTATCTCAACATCATTGTCTGGTTCTTCATTATTCTGTTGAGCGTCTTCATGAACCTCATATTATATTTTTCATTATCAGAAGGTGAGTGTTCATTACCAGATTAAGTTTCAGCATCAGAGATAGACACTTCATTATCATTATCAGGAGGTTTTTCTATTTCAGGTTCACTGGAGGCATGCAAAGTCCTATCATTTTTCTTTTTCTTTTTAGAAGGACTAGGTGCATCCGTGTTAATTCCTTGAGAATCTTGTTCAATTCTCTTTGGGTGTCCCTCAGGATGAAGTGGTTCCTGAGTCATTTTACCTCTTCTAGTTGCTACTCTGACAGCAAAGTCACTTATATTATTGTTCATTTCATCAAGCAACTCTCTTTTGAGATTTACCAACTTGTTCTAACTGAGTTTGAACCATAGAGGCATGCTTTCCTACACCTCTAACATCATTTGAGATTCTAAATAACAAGTTACTTAAGCGAGCAATCATATCAGAGTTGTATTTCAATTGTTTCACAACATTTGCATTGAAGTGATCTTTCTTTCTAATGTAATTATCAAGCTCATAAAGGCATTGACTAGGATGTTTATTACCAGGATCATCATTTTCATTGAATTTCATTAAAGATTTTACCTCTACCACCTTAGGTGGTGGTGGTGCTTCAAGCCCTTGTATTTCTTCAATAGGTGGTAAATTTTTAACATCCTCTGCTTTAATAACTTTTTCTATCATAGATTTCTTTGCCTCTTGCATATCTTCAAGACTAAGACATAAGATACCCCTCTTCTTCGGAGTGGGTTTAATCGGTGTTTCAGGAGGAGTCCTATCATCATAATTTTTCAGTATGTTATTCAATAATTTTTCAGCTTATGCAATAGTTTGTTCCCTGAAAACACAACTAGCACAACTATCTAGGAAGTCCCTAGAAGCATTGGTTAGTCCATTATAGAAGATATCAAGTATTTCATTTTTCCTAAGAGGATGATCAGGCAAAGCATTAAGTATTGGAGAAGCCTCCCCCAAGCTTGTGGGAGACTCTCTTCTTCAATTTGCACAAAGTTAAATATTTCCTGCAAGGCGGCTTGCTTCTTATGAGCAGGAAAATATTTTTTAGAGAAGTAATAATTCATATCCTGGGGACTACGCACACAACCAGGAGCAAGAGTATTGTACCAAGCTTTAGCATCACCCTTTAATGAAAACAGAAATAATTTGAGGAATAGTAATAGTGAATCTTCTCATCATGAGCAAAAAGGGTGTCTACGTCATTCAAAGTGACGCCCCGATTCAATTGTACACTAATCATGCACGCAAACGTGTACGATCAAGATCAGGGACTCAAAGGAAGATATCACAACACAACTCTAAAAGTAAAATAAGTCATAAAAGCATCATATTGGAAGCCAGGGGCCTCGAGGGCTTGAATACAAGTTCTCGAACATAAACGAGTCAGCGGAAGCAACAATATCTTTGTGCAGACATAAGTTAAACATGTTGCCATAAGATGGCTAGCACAAACTGGGATACAGATTGAAAGAGGCGCGGACCTCCTGCCTGGGATCCTCCTAAACTACTCCTGGTCATTGGCGGCCTACACGTAGTAGTAGGCACCCTCAGTGTAGTAGGGGTCGTCGTCCATGGTGGCGTCTAGCCCCTGGGCTCCAGCATCTGGTTGCGGCATCCGAGAAGAAGAGGAAAAGGGGGAAAAGAGGGAGCAAAGCAACCGTGAGTACTCATCCAAAGTACTCGCAAGCAAGGATCTACACTAGATATGCATGGGTATCTGTGTAAAGGGGTAATATCGGTGGACTAAACTGTAGAATGCCAGAATAAGAGGGGGATAGCTAGTCCTATCGAAGACTACGCTTCTGGCAGCCTCCATCTTGCAGCATGTAGAAGAGAGTAGATGGTAAGTTCACCAAGTATCATTACATAGCAGAATCCTACCTGGCGAACCTCCCTTGTCGCCCTGTGGGAAAGCGATCACCGGTTTGTCTCTGGAACTTGTCTGGGTGTATTTTATTAAGTACCCGGTTCTAGTTGTCATAAGTTTGAGGTACAACCCTGGGTCATCCTTTTACCGAGGGACACGACTATTCGAATAGATAAACTTCCCTGCAGGGGTGCACCACATTTCCCAACACGCTCGATCCCTCTGGTCGGACACACTTTCCTCGGTCATGCCCGACCTCAAAAGGTCAACACGTCGCAGCCCTACCTAGGCTCAACAGATAGGTCAGCACGCCAGTCTAAATCCTATGCACATAGGGGTCTGGGCCCATCGCCCATTGCACACCTCATGTTGCGTACGCGGCCGATGATTAGACCTAGAAACCTCCATTACAAAGGAAGTTGTGTTACGCGGTCCAACCCGGCGCGCGCCGCTCAGTCGCTGACATCAAGAAGGCTTCGGCTGGTACCACGACGTCGAGTGCCCATAACTGTTCCCGCGTGGTTGGTTAGTGCATATATGCCAGTGGCCAGACTCAGATCAAATACCAAGATCTTGTTAAGCATGTTATTTTGAAGCAACCGCGAACGCTCACCAGGGACTAGGCCCACCTGCCTCCTAGGTGGTCACAACCTACCCTGTTGCTCCGCCACAAAGTATTATTCAGGAGCCGCCGGGAACCCAGGTCCACCACTACCTGGATGGAACCACCTGCCCTTTCAGCCGCCAAATCCAAATCACTTGCGGGTACTCTACAAGTCAACCTGACTTTAGTCACCACCTGTATAGAATGTCTGTATGTATGTATGTATGTATGTATGTATGTATGTATGTATGTATGTATGTATATACCCGTGATCACCTCCCGAGTGATCACGGCCCGATAGTATAGCACAACAGATAGACAAGAATGTAGGGCCAATGATGATAATCTAGGAACCTATACTAAGCATGTAGGATTGCAGGTAAAGGTATCAGGAATTGTAGCAACAATGATAGGCTATGCAGCAGAATAGGATTAACCGAAAGCAGTAACATGCTACACTACTCTAATCAAGCAGTAGAGAGAAGGAATAGGTGATATCTGGTTGATCAAGGGGATAAGGGGGCTTCCCTGGTTGCTCTGGCAAGAAGGAGGGGTCGTCAACACCGTAGTCGTACTAGGTAGCAGCTGCGTCGGTCTCGGTGTCTAAAGAGAGAAGAGGGGGAAGAAACAATAAGTATACTGCAAACATATGCATGACGATGCATGACATGACAAAGAGCGGAGCTAGGCACAGGCGGAGCTCTCGGTAGGGTGAGGGTGGGCGCCCGCCCTACCTCGATTTCCGGGCCAGGTACGTATATGTGTATGTATCGCAGTAAGGCTTAGGCACACATCGATCGCTAGTTTTTGGTTTTATTTAGGGAAGATCGACCAATGTTGCAAAGGCCTGGTGGTTATTGCATTGTTGGGCCGTGAGCAGCACAATAAAATTTTGGGCTGTGACCCAGAGGCAGTCAGCAACTAACGCTCAATACAAATCATCGACATCTTTGTTCCTTTCTAACACACGCATGACACCAAGTACCCTCAAATACCCCTAAAAATACCAAGTAGCCTTAGATAAAAAAAAGCACACAATGCCAAGTCATCAGTACAACTCCAACGGCCGACACATTTTGTCCACGCGCGTCTATTTTATGTCCGTGTGGATGAAAACCATGGCCCAATGCGGCCACACAAACAAACAGACGTGTACGACAATTTTAATTTTACATGGAATTCTTTTATGGTTTAGAGTCCGTCCCACCTTAATTTTTTTCGTCCTTCGCCACTGGTGCTAGGTGTGCCCTAACGCGGTAGTAGGCGGTAGTATTGAAGGCGTGAAACATTCGGGAAAGTATTCCCGGTGTTTCGCGTTTTCAGACAAACGGACCGGAGGGGGCGGTTGCAGGTTCGCTATGCTAGGGACGTGTGGCGGACGAATGGATTGCATATTTGGATTCATCTCGTCGTTCTGAGCAACTTTCATGTACACAACTTTTTCATCTGATATAAGGATTAATTTATATGATTTTTTCAAAGTTTTAGGCATTTTCTAAAATTCTCTGAAATTTGGCCAAGTCCTCAGTTTAAAACATTATTTTGCTGTTTTCCAAAGGCTATTGCTAGTGTTCTGTTCAACGTATAACTTTGTGCCTTATATCATTATTGATCCATTTTCTATGATCTACACGACAGTATCCCATGCATCTATGTTAGTGTCCATTTGCTTGTTTAAATCTTTGTTTGAAACGTGCTACCTGATGTTCATTCCAAAATCTGTTAACTTTTACCAAGTTTGTTGGATGATTCCCACTTATCCATTGCTCTAATGGGGATGATTCCTATGGTGATTTACACTACATTATGGGTACTACAAGGCCATGCCATCTGATGGCATGAACAGTTTCTGCAGCTAGTTCATCTACATCTCCAAAGTAGCTACTGTAGTAAACCTGTATTTTGTTTTTGTCAGTTAACAGAACATAGAATTTTGTGAATTTGATAGGATTTAATCCATGCTTTATTTGAATTTGGTCCAATGGGGTAATTTGGAGGTTGTCATGTGTACTCCCCATACAAATTGATTTCATCTAAGTTAGACGTTGTATGACCATAGTTTTGTTGCCATGCAGAGAGCTAAGAAGGTAGAAGTAGCAGAAGCTAGCCAGCGCTACAGTAACAGCGGCAGGACGATGGCCACGCAAACGGGAGCGGCCAGGGCGACGGTGGTGTCGGCCGGGCTCTGGGAGAAGGGGGCGATGTGGGGAAGGGAACTAGGGAATTAGGGTTGTTCAACGGGGTCGGGGGAGGCCTTATACGGCGTGGGGAAACATCGGATAGCCGCCGCGTCCAGCATCCGCGCCATGGACAACGCACGAGCGTCCACGGCACCCTCGGTGAACAAGGGGTTGAAGAAGTGTCGGGGTGGGCAGGCTGTACACTATGCACTTGTGGCCCAAGTGTACAGTGGGCCTTTTCCCTTTTCTTGTTTTTCTTTAATTCTTTCTTTTTTTTCTTTTTTATTTTATTTTGGCATCAAATTTACTTTTGTAAATTGTGAAACCTTGCCATATAATTACTATGCATTATTTTGCACTGCAACAAAAAGTTGGGCCCAAAAATAATTTATTAAGTTTGAGTTTATTCTTAACTGTGATAAAAAGGTGGCGTTGGTCCACTATTTTAATACCCTGGGGCATTTTTATGTTCTGAAAGATATTAATTCTCACATGACAATTAGTTTGTGAATATTTGGAACCCATCGAACATTTCTATTTTACTGTTCGAAAGAATAATAATTTCACTTGTGATATAAATTTGAATTTGACTTAGGTTTTATCCAGGAGAGAATAAATTTAGCAAAATGGGATGATGTGACATCATTTGTTAGGGATTCACTATAGAATAACTATCAGGGTGTTACATTCAACTTAGTAAGATGTGCCACAACAGTTTCAGTTTCATAACCATGGAAAGGATCAAATTCAACCAAAGTAATTAACTCTGGGTCGACAAAGAATTTATAATCCTTATCATTAATAAAGTAGGTGAAGTAGAAAACTTAGGATCACATTTCATTTTAGCATTCAAAGATCTTTCTTTATACTTGCACAATAATTTTTCTAGATCATCGCTATCCTTACAAGCAAGAATATCTCTAGTTGCCTCCTCGGTCGTAGGATAACCTTCTGGTACTTTTGGCAATTCATATCTAGGAGGGCTAGTTCTAATAGCTATTTCAAAATTTTCAGTTTCAAGCTCATCATCAGTTTCAACAATATCATGCTGTCTTACTCTAGCAATTTGTTCGTCAAGAAATTCACCTAGTGGCACATCATCATCAAGAAAGTTACCAGCATCATCATGAGTAGCATTCATAGCAGAAGTAGCATCATCAATAACTTGCGACATATCAGAATTAATAGCATGTGGTGGTGTGGCAAGTTTACTTATAACAGAAGGTGAATCTAAAGCGGGCCTGGATGACAGTACCTTACCTCCCCTCGTCTTAAAGGGAAAAATCTTAGTCTTAGCGTCCTTCAGTTTGTTCATAGTGATAATATGATAATAATCCCAAGTGACTCAACAAATATAATTGTGCTCCTCGGCAACGGTGCCAAAAAAAGGTCTTGATAATCCACAAATATATGGGATCGCAACAGTTTTTGAGAGTAGAGTATTCAACCCAAATTTATAGATTCGGCACAAGGGAAGCCAAAGAATATTTGCAAGTATTAGCAGCTGAGTTTTCAATTCAACCACACCAGGAGATTAATTATCTGCAGCAAAGTGATTAGTAGCAAAGTAGTATGATAGTTTTGATAATAGTAGCAACATCAATAGTAATGGTAACAGTGATAGTTGTTATTTTGTAGCAGTAGCAACAGCAGTAACTTAGCAAGAACAATATTAGGCAAATTCGTAGGCATTGGATTGGTGATTCGTTGGATGATATTCATCATGAGACAGTCATAACCTAGGGCGATACGGCACTAGCTCCAGTTCATAAATATAATGTAGGCATGTATTCCGTAAGTAGTCATACGTGCTTATGGAAAGAACTTACATGACATATTTTGTCCTACCCTCCCGTGGCGGCGGGGTCCTATTGGAAACTAAAGGATATTAAGGCCTCCTTTTAATAGAGAACTGGAACAAAGCATTAACACGCGGTGAATACATGAACTCCTCAAACTACGGTCATCACTGGGATTGGTCCCGACTACTGTCACTCCGGGGTTGCCGGATCATAACACGTAGTAGGTGACTATAACTTGCAAGATAGGATCTAGAACATGGATATAAGGGTGATAACATAAACAGTTCAGATATGAAATCATGGAACCCGGTCCCAAAGTGACAAGCATTAAGCATGGCAATGTCATAGGAACATCAATCTCAGAACATAATGGATACTAGGGATCAAGCTCTAATGAAACTAACTCGATTACATGATGAATCTCATCCAACTCCTCACCAACCAGTGAGCCTATGAAGGAATTACTCACTCCCGGTGGGGAGCATCATCGAATTGGTGATGGAGAAGTGTTGGTGATGACGAAGATCGATGATACCCCTCTCCAGAGCCCGAAACAGACTCCAGATATGGCCTCCCGATGAAGAATAACACACGGCGGCGGCTCCTTCTCGTGAAACGTGATAATTCTTTCTCCCTGATATTTTCTTGAAAATAGGATTTTATAGCATTGGTTTCAGGGTCTGAGGGGCCACCAAATGGGGACAACCCACCTGGGCGCGCCTGGAGGGGGTGGCGCGCCCTGGTTGGTTGTGCCCACCCAGGTGCCCCCCTCCGGTGCTTCTTGGCTCTAGAAATTATCTTTTATTGTATGAAAAATCCTCACAAAGTTTCGTTCCATTCCCAGAACTTTTATGTCTGCACAAAAACAACACCATGCACTACTAGAAATCCCCATATTTCCGACGGTGAAACCTAATAGCCGACGGGCCGTCGGTTATTACAACAATAACCGACGGTAGTTGCAATGGCTGACGGTTAATGTCAACTCACAAGTATTACCACTAATACCCGACGGTATACTAGAATGCCCGACGGTGAAAATCCACCCCTCGGGTATCCAACTTAATGCCCGACGGTTTTTCCTACACCCACGGGGATTACATGTAATGCCCGACGGGTTTCCCTACACCCACGGGGATTACATGTAATGCCCGACGGTTAATTGTAATACCCCACGGTTTTTGGTGCCCCCTCGGGGATTACATGTAATGCACGACGGTTTTTGCCACACCTATGAGGATTAGATGTAATGCCCGATGGTGAAACTTAATAGCCAAAGGTGAAAAGAAAACTCTCACCTATGTGTGAAAATGGCCGAAGGTACATGTGTGCCTCTCGGTTATTTATGAAAATACCTGACAGTGTATAGTAATAACTGATGGTTAACTTGGCCTCTCGATGATATGTTTCAATGGACAACATCGATAAATGTAGAATGGCGGATGTTATATTCCATATAACTCCGTATAAGAATATTCCAATTGGAGGCACGGAGGCGCAGGGGAGCAGCGCTAGGAGGTTCGTCGTGTGTGCGGGAGCCGGGACGATGGTCCCATGTGGTCGGTAGTGGCGGCTGATACTACTACCATGCATGGGGTACATATCTGATAAGGTCGTACATTAGGTCCTACATTGCTATTTGTTGTAAATGACGACAAGTGAGTTAAAGCATGGGTTAATGCGTCAAGAATGTCTTTCTACATCAACTTTACTAGCAGTAGAGGGTGATATATGACCTTGTACAGGACGGCCATGCAAGTGTTTTTTGTGCACTTTGAGGGAGTATATGATATTTATACCATGTACGATTTGACCGAGCGGTATGTGAGATCTTGACCTAGTTGATGATGAAAGACAATATTGACTAGAGTATAGCTGTGAAGAGGCTAACTACAAATTTTCTTAATTCATTGCTGAATGAATGCACATAATAGTTAAAATGTTTTAGCGTTATAGTCACACACATTAAAGATGAAAATATACATACATTAAAGATGAAAATATATATGTACTGCATGCATCTTTGTCTATTTCAATAAAGATAGACTTATCCAAAGTAAGTGGACGATGAAGGAACCTGCAACACAAAACATCAATCATCCAAGGCAATGAGCATTCTATAAGGCACACCCTGATCTTCGCGTCGTCTCCCAGGGGTAAACGCTCACACCACCAGAGACCTTCGCGCGGCTGCTTCCCCATCCATCGCTACCACCAGCGTAGGCCGCAGTGGCGGCAAGCCCGACGCTGAAAGAACCGGGATCTAGAGGCGCGTCGATCTCCCAGTGCGGCTGGGGCGTGGCCAGGAGGGAGTTGTGCACAGCGGCCAGGGCGGCGCTCCTGGCCATACGGCGGCCGCGCTACCCGCCATAACCTGCAGGTTCCATGGTCTCCAGCGATGGAGGGCATGGAGGCGGCCGCGGATCTGGACCCATGCCCAGATCCGTCGTCAACTCTTCATGTGGATGGTTGACGGATCGATTAGGGCTCCGGTGAGGGGATGGAGGATCTCCACCGTTGAACCGGTGGCTGCATATGTCTTCGTGGCGAAGCTCCGTGCGGTTCCACAAATATATTCTTAATCCAATAATTAATGATGTGCTTCATGTCCTATCTCATCCTGATGGTGCGAATAGCGTCTCAGAGGACGTATGGAGGTGTATCTCCATCGTATCTCGTGGGATTCAGTCGGTGCTGGTCTTTGATGGATCTATTTGGATCCAGTTCTTGTTCGTCTTCGTTCATGTGGTTAGATGTCTCTTCATCGGTGATGGTTCCTGCTCTGGTGCAGTCGGACATCAAAATAGATTTGCTAGCCAATCACTTACTCTTCTTTGACCATGATTAATATCTAGTTACTAACCCCTTATCCTTTCCCATCTCCTCCCCACTGCCCTGGGTTACCAAAATTAGATGGATAGGTCATATATGAAGCAGCGGCTAGAATGCAGCATGCCAGTGTGTCGAGGGATTTCGTTGTGCAATACTTGTCACCGCAGCTATGTCCATGAAAACTCAAAGGTATGCTTTCATTACATCACTTGCCAAGTTCACATCACTTCAGTCTGCTGCGTATATCAAGCAGAAAATATTGAAGCCATTAAGGTTTGTTCTGCATATCTGGTGTGAATAATCTCTTATAGGTTAATTGGCTTGCAGCAAGGTGAAACCCCACTTTATAGTTTCTCTTCTTCACATGTTGCAGTAGCAAAGCCGGCTAACTATGAGGGAGCCAAACTGCAGTTTTTTGCAACTTAATTTGAGCATAATGACGCACTTAGCTTCTTGCAATTTATTACAAGCATATGCTGTTGTGCTAACTGCAGTTTGTTGTATCGTACTTTGAGCATAATTATAACATCGGGTTTTCCATTCTCACATGCACATCTCTACAAATGTACTGTAGAAACTTGTTACTGGGGAGCCAAACTGAATATTTCTATCTTTTAGAGATCAACAATACACACATGATCAGTATTTTCAGTGAGTGTTGTATTTCAGTAACAGAAATTCTAGTTGTAGAGGAGCTAGGTCCCTGGAAAATCAGCACAGGTTATACTGCATACGAAATAGATCAGAACCTCTTTTCTCAACAACAAAAAATCATGACCTTCACACCTTTGTTGATCCATGCAGAAATTGCAAATTTCACGATTCTAATAACCCCATGTATGATCGCAGCTTTACAAGTTAAAGCATATAATATGGTAAAATGTTCTCAAGTTAAAGCCAACGAACTAACTATCCCCACAACTACTGTCTTTCAGATAAAGATTATTTTTACATGTACCACTTGACCATTTTGGTCTAACTATAATGCTAATTATGATTTTGTTAATTTACATGACATTAGAGGTACACATCGAGCCTCTTCCTATTCCGAAGTTGTATAAATCACATGTTGGTCTTTCGCTCATCAAGTGACAGTTCAATTAAATTTGAACAACTATATTAAGTTTGGTCCTTGGAGGTCAACTAAATTTCAAGTACATTACATACTTCATCCCTCTTACAACTACTATTACCGTTTCTTAGGGAATGTGAATACATACTAGAGGGTGGCAAAGAGAGAGAAGACATCTATGTCCAGGGTAATGATGATCCATATGGCGATGAGCAGTATGATAACTATGGCAATGATGGTGATGAATTTGATGATCTCTTCAAGTAATGCAATAAAGCGAAGTTCTGAAATTCATGGCAAACTTAGCTTATGCAAAATGTTTGTACAATAATATCTTAGTTACTATTTTGTTTTGCATTTGACACTTCCAAGATGGATCATTACGGTCAATGTAATTTGGATGCAACTCATTGGGCTTGTGATACTTTCTGAGGTTATGTTAAATATAATATTATGGTCTTTTGTGATGTGTGCTTGTGTAATTATGAGACACATTTAAGCCAATATTGTGAAGTGCTACCGTTGTGAATCACACTTCCCTTTTGTGCAACACCCTTCGGTCAAAGCAATACAGGAGGTGTAACCAATGCCATACACGAAATATAAAATTGAAGGTGTTCATTGGACTCTCAAATAAAAGAATCCCCAAAGGGGTGTATCGACTATCGGCAATCATATTAGCTGAGGGTTTGGTTCTCCTCAAGGTAGTCACTAACCCCGGCGGGTGAAGTATACTGTCGACCATTATAAAATCCGACAGTGAGCAATAACTGTCGGAAATGATATACCCAACGGGTAACCCTCAGCTATAAGGGTCGTCAAGTTATCGTGAGCTGGCTCGCGACCAACACATATCCGACGGTTCACCGTCAACTTATTACCGTGGGTGAAGGTTTTAGTCGACCGTACCGTCGGCTATTAGTCTAATGGCCGACAAAGCAAAGCCGACGGGAGATGGCCGACGGAGAACCGTCGGCTATAAGGATATCTGACGGTGAACTAAAATATTCGACGGTAATTTGACCGTCGGTTATAAGGGGATTTCTGGTAGTGATGGTAGTTATGCTGAAAACATTGTCAGTCCAGGTTAGTTCATCCAAATCATGCAAATTAGAGTCCAAAACAAGAGGAAAAGCGTTAGAAAAAGTAGATACGACGGAGATGTATCACAACTGCATCCTTTTTACCCTGAAAAACAATGTATTCTCCCCCTGACAGGTGGGACCCACCGGCTACATCTTCGCACGCAAGGAAATGTGTCCTTATTACGGGCAAAAAGAGATTCCTACGCCTGACAGCTGGGACCCATCAGCTATATCTTTGCACGAAAGGAAGTGCCTCCTTATCCTCCCTGACAGTTGGGACCCATCGGGTCAAACCATTAGTAGGGTTGTCTCTCTAGTAGTGAACGTGTACGTACATACTGGTCGATCGGTCTCTCTACAAGGATGAACCATGGCCGAGCAAGGAGCGGCACATGTGACATTGCAATTGAGGCAGTCCTGTATAAATTATGTACACATGCGCACACACACGCTGCAACAAAGTAAATACGACTACGTATGTACACATGGGCGGGGTCTCGAACGCATACAGCGACGACTTCCTGTTCATTGGCAGCCAACCGATTGGGTCGGAACGGAGAAACTGCGTCATGTTCATCGAGAGGGAACAGAATGCGTCGTGTTCATCGGGAGCCAACCGGCTTGGATGAAACAGTCGAAACAAGGTCTCAAGTACCATAGAACAGAGGAAACAGCCTTCTGTTCGACCGCGTACGGTCGAAACGGGGTCATGTTCATCGAGAAGGGTGTGGCGTACAGCAAAACAAAGAAAACATACTTTTATTCGAGTGCCAACGGTCAAAACGGGGTCCTGTTGATCGGGAGGGGTGTGGCATACCGCAAAACTGAGGAGACGAACTTCTGTTCAAGTGCCTACGGTCTAAACAGGGTCCTGTCCATCCACCGTCTACTGCCTCGCTCAAGCATCCACGGGCTACCATTCATCCACCGTCGACTTCCTCCAGACTCCACCAGTTACTGTTCATCCACGACTACTGTTCGTACAACCTCCATTGGGTCCTGTTCATCTACCCCCAACCGGCTGGGGTGCGGCGGCCTCCTTGGGGTCCTGTTCATCCAGCGGTAATGGCCTACTACCACGGGGTCCTGTTCATCCAACCCCCACTGGGAACTGTTCATCCACAGCCAACCAACCGGCTCGACTCACCACGTCTCGACTCGTTCTACATACGCACACGGTAGCAACGGTCACTATTCATCAAGAGGCAACCCAACACTAGCTGGCTACGTCTCGCACGGGGGCTCGATCGGCTTTAGTAAGTAGCGGTAGCGATCGATCACTCTGGTTTAGTTAGCGACAGCAGCGAAGGAATCACTCGGGTTAAGTTAGCCGCAAATGAATCGCTCGGGTTCAGTTAACATCCAAGGATCAATCTCTCGGGCTCAGTAACGTGCAATCACTCGGGTTCAGTTAGCCAACGCCTCGCACACATGCGCGTACACGAGAGAAACGTGCAAACCACAGTGTATCACTCGGCCCAGAGCACCCACCGTAACTGGGAAGTCCCCGATATTTTCCTCGCACTCGCTTCTACCATGATTTTTGCCATCATGAGCGGCCCAAAGAATGTCATGCAACTATGTCTCAGACCGGCCCAAGACGAAAAGCCCATTTGTTGTCATGATTTTTTTGTCATAGAAGTAGGAGCCCACCACATCTACGATGATACGTGTTTTTGTCACAATTATCATCATAGAAGAAAAATTTATTCGCGCCAAAATGTCACAGATGTGTCTTTTTTTGTAGTGTACATAGTGGACAGACGGGAACTTTGTCAGCGTTCTGGGAACGGGGGTCCCCGGACTTGCCTGCCTGTGGCCTGCGGCGTGGCTCAAAGGGGGGCCCAGCACGGCCCATCTTCATCAACACAAGCTCAAGACCCTCGCGAGGGGCTAAGCCTCGCGGGGCGGATGACAAGGAGCTTCCTCAGGCACGGCCTCATCAGGTTGGCTCACGAGGAGGCGGAGAGTTCAAGACGGGGTACCTCACGAGGTGCCCATGACGCAAGCCATGACAACCAAGGGCGCGATCGAGGCGCCAGCCAGCCATGATGTCCTCCTTTCCTCTTTGGTGCAAAGGGAGCAAGCGCAGGCAAGAGTATCAAGCAAAGACATCCATCTCAGTGCAACAAGACCAAGACCAGCCCAACAGCAGGAAGGAAGTCATTGTGGAGCCCAAGCAGGCATCACCACCAGAGCCTTTGACAGGCGAGGACCAACTTTAGTCAGGATAAGTGTAGTCGATGTTCCCCTTCAAAATGGCCAATTGTTAGAGCCCTTCCCGCTCAATATTTGGGAAGAGGCCCAGGGCCTTTGCCTGTAAATAGGACTAGACACCACAAGGTAGGAAAGAGAGACGAAAACAGGGATCCAAGCCAAGAAACCAGTAGAGAGAGCGACTGAACTCCCCCTAGTAGTTCATCGCACCAACCAAGAACAGACCCCCACGAGGCTGTTCTTCCTTGTATTGTTCATCATCAGCCCAAGAGGCAATCCACCACACCACAAACTGGAGTAGGGTATTACACCACAATGGTGGCCTGAACCAGTATAAACTCTGTGTCTGTTGTGTTGTTCCTTCCGTAGTTGTAGATCCTAGCGAGGCGGCGAGGAGCAGGTAGGTAGAGTGCGAAATCTCCGCGCGCACCCTAGTGTTCGAACCTCAAGGATCTGCCGGAACCCGAAACCCGATATTTGGCGCGCCAGGTAGGGGTGCGCCGGAATTCGTCTTCCGTTGCCCTGCTCTTCTCCGACCATTGCATCCATATTCTGACACTCGTCGGGCCCGCGCCGAGCGCCAAGCCGCCCTCGCTTCCCGCGTCGCCCAGACGGCTCCCGTCGGCGGGCGCCCTCGTCGCTCCCCGTCACCTGCCATCAACGCCGCCACCGGCCCGGCGGGGAACGAGCAGCAAGCATCGTCCCAGCATCCCTCCATGAGGCAAGACGGCCACACTGCTACCCCCTCGCTCACCCCAGATGGTTCTTCGTCTCGCGCATTCCGCGCGCCCATGGAGGCTCGAGCTGCGCTCATCGCGGCAAAAGAGCTCCTGCGCTACCGTCCCGTTGACGACGTCTACGAAGAATGGCTCGACCGCATCGCCGAGCTCGTCTGTGCCGCAGGGGGCTATCCTGCGTCGTCCGTCCCGCTGCACCGCACCCTGCCCTGCGCGGGCGACGAAGCTCCGGCGGCGCCTCAGCCGCCTCCCCCTCAAGAAGGCGCCCCGGCCCCAAGGCGCGTGGCCTGGCCGAACCCGCTCCGTCAGCGCCAGCGTGGCAAGAGCAGAGCTGCTAAGAAGTCCTCGCTCGCAGAAGCTGCCCGAAGCGCCTCTGCCGGCTCGTCGCGACCATGCTCCTGCTCCAGCACGTCAAGACCCCGAGCTGCTCCCAGCTGCAGCGCATGGGGACCCACAGGACCAAGCTCTTCGTCACCCAAGGCCTCCCGTGGCCACAACAGGCTGTCGTGCCTTCACCACCGACCTGCGTAGCGTCGCGTGGCCCGGCAAGTTCAAGCCAGACCTGCCTCCTCGCTCCGACGGTACGGCAGACCCCGCAGAGTTCCTCCAGCTCTACGAGCTGGGCATCAAAGCTGCCAACGGAGACGAGAAGGTCATGGCGAACTGGTTTCCCATGGCGCTCAAGGACGGGGCCCGCACCTGGCTCCTGAACCTAGCTCCAGGCACAATCTCCTCCTAGGACGAGATGCACACCCGCTTCATCGCCAACTTCCAGGGCTCTCGCGACCGGCCACCCGCCGTGAGCGACATGCACCGAATCAAGCAGCAACCAGGGGAAACCCTACAGAAGTACATCCAGCTCTTCAACAACGCACGCCTCAAGATTCCCAAGGTGAACGAGGAGGCCATCATCTCAGCCTTCTCCGACGGCGTGCGTGACGTCAAGATGAAGGAGGAGTTGGCGATGCATGAAGACCTGTGCACTTCCTTGGAGCCGTTCAACTTGGCGACCAAGTGCGCCAGGGCTGAGGAAGGGCGTCTCTCCCTCCTTGAGCTACCTGCCGCAGACCCAGAAGAGAAGAAACCCAAGGCCAAGGATGTGAAGCGCAAGGGGGCTGCCGTGCTCACGGCAGAACCAGACACCAAGCGGGGCAAAGATCAGCCCGAATCCTCCAAGGGCAGTCGGTACTGCGTGTACCACGACCTCCACACCCAGAACACCAATGAATGCTAAGAGCTCCGAGCCGTGCGTGAAGGAACGATCGGCCGACGTCCCGACCGCAGCGACCGGCGCTACGGCCGAGGAGGAGGAAGGAACCCAGGACGCTGGGAAGACCGCGGCCCTCGCCAAGGGTGGCGCGACCAACCTCGCGAGGATCGCTGGCAGGACCCGCCTCGCGATGGATACTGGAGGGATCAGCTTCACGAGGATCGCCCGCAAGGCAACGCAGGCCTCCCTTCGCTGCCGCCACAGCCAAGGAGAAATGAGGACCGTCATCAGGACGAGGGGGCTGGGGGCTTCAGAGCCACGGCGATCGCCGCATCCGGGCGGAGCTCAAGCCACGCCTCTCAATGCATCTTCAAGCAGTTCGCCCCAAGTAAATGCAGTCCTCCCAAGCTCGAGGCCACGCGCCCTCTCGGTGGTCGGCGTGCACCATCACGTTCAGCTCGGCGGATTAGCTCAAGTCGCGCCACCGCCGGAGTCCTCCCAATGCTTTGTTCCCCAATCATCGACAACGTGCTAGTCACCAGGACCCTCATCGATGGCGGGGCAGGGCTTAACGTCCTATCCGTGGAAACATTCAACAATCTCCAAGTGCCCTACAATCAGCTTCAGCCAACCAAGCCTTTCTCCGGAGTCACCGACGGCTCCATGCTCCCACTTGGGCAGGTCCGCCTCCCTGTCACCTTCGGGGCACGCGACAACTACCGCACCGAACTCATCGACTTCGACGTCGCCCACATTCGCCTGCCATACAACGCCATCCTCGGGTACCCAGCGCTGGCCAAGGTCATGGCTGTAACCCACCATGGCTACAACGTCCTCAAGATGCCAGGAAGTGGCGGAGTCATCATGGTGCCCTGCGAAGAGAAAGACGCGGTGTGCTCCCTGGAACGAGCCTTTCAGGCCGCATCATTGGAAGACCCGGATCGCGGAGGCAGGAGGCTTCCCGAGACCGCCCCCAAGAAGAAGAAGACATCATCCGGCCTGGCTTCTCAGGAGGCAGGCCCATCAGGGCCCGCCCCTGCCCAGGGGGAACCTCCTTCCATCGCATAGGGAAGCGCGCCCGGCGCCCTCCTCAGGCAGGGCTCGAGGGCTCTCCCCTGGAGGGCCGCCGACCTCGCCAATGTCACGAGGGAGGCACTTGGGCACCACTTGGAGGCGTGTTTCGAAGCATGTTTCCCTCAAGAAGGAGCAAGGCAAGGAGGCCCAAACCCTCGGGAGTTCGTCAACAAGGCCATTCAGGAGCTACAGGAGTCAAGAGTCATGAGAGGCAGCCGCCGCTTACCCGCTGTGCCCCCCCATCCAGGCGAGGATGGTGGGCTGCGCGTCTGCATCGACATACCAGGGCTCAACCAAGCCGCCTCTCATGAGCGCATCTGGCCCTCGCAAGTGGGGCGCTGCGAAGGTCCACCCCACCGCTACGTTCGCATGCCTGATGGCTTGCCAAACACGGCTGCCACGTACCAGCACCTCATAAGGGGCATCCTGGAGGCTCAAGAGGTCAGGCATTCCGCAGCCCTGGCGTTGATGGAGATGGTACGCAAGGAGCCACCAGCACCTCCGGAGCCTCCCGAGGCCCCTGGGCTTGGGGGCTCGTGAGGATCGGCTCCCGCAGCCCACCGAGTCTGCTACACCAACACCCCTTCGCCTTCAACATCATCAGGTGACATCTTTCAAGTTTCATTTCCAGCTGGGAGCGCCCCCTAGGGCTGCATTATTCCGAGGCCGCGTGGGTCCGTCCCTGCGGCGTGTATCCCTTTTATTTCATGTTCTTAGTCTACTTCATTGGGGGCGCCCCACGGATTGCATCATCCCCAAGTCGCTCGGGCCAGACCCGGTCGCATGCGTTAGACCCACCATGCTAGCTATATTGATGCCAGTCCACGACACCTCTTCTTCTCCATGTCGACCACTTGCACGTTAAAGGGGGGGTACCTGAGCATCGCGACTCAGGGCTCTTACTGGCTCTCCAGCCCTCACCCTCTGGCCATGTCCACGACATCGCGACCTGGCATACCAGCGACTGCTGAGGCCAGCTCGAGGGCCGGGACCCGAGGACGTAGAGTGCCGGCATCTAACCAAATTTGCAGGAACACATCCCAAGATAAGGCCCAGTGCGAGGCGCAACCCGCCTTGAGGTAGGGCCCCGTGAGTCCCGCGCTGGCTCACGGGTGCCCAGATACACCTCGTCAGGCCCTACCATGCCAGCCAAGTGTCAGGGCAGGGATGTACACGCCCCGGGGGCTCCTCCCGGAAGGGAGCCCCCTCCCACGCACCAGTGGAAGCACCATGCTCCGCGCTGGCTGACGACACTGCCGAGGAGCGGCTATGCCCATACACATACAGAAGCGCTATGCTCCGCGCTGGTGATAAACAACTGAGAGTGGCCCTCGGGCCGCATCAACCTCAGGGAGCCCAGAGCTCAGTGTCTAGCCTCATCACAATGCCTCCCCTCTGGAGTGCCGCGTGAGGGGGCTGGGCACGGGGGCTGCGCCTGGGTCACGCCCAGACGCACGCCACCCAGCCTGGCCCCCCGGGCCTAGTTCGTCGCACATCCCTCCCCGAGTGGAGCCAAGGTACGAAGGCCGTTTGAGTGTCAAGGGGGACTCCTGAGCATCGCGACTCAGGAGCCTAACTAGTCATGTAGCCCCTCACTCCTTAGTTCCGAAAGGCTAACGGCGGTTGAGGTATGCGCGGGGCCGGGCTCTGCAGACATAGAACGATAGATCCACCCGCATCTCACCTCCCTAAGGAGTCACCCCCACATCTCACCTCCCTACTTGTTGTTCGAGCGCCAAGGGGGACTCCTGAGCATCGCGACTCAGGAGCCTAACTTGTCACGTAGCCCCTCACTCCTTGGTCCCATCCTGGTTTCCGGTCGGGGCTAACGGCGGCTGAGGTATGCACGGGGTCGGGCTCTGCCGGCATAGAACATAAGCAAGTAGGAAGGAATAGCGCAAATTTCAAGGAATTCAAAAGCAAATATTACAGTCCATACTGTTATCAGAATACCAAATGCAAGTTTTAATGCCTCCTCGAGGCATGGTACATGTGCAGGAATTAAAAGCAGGACGGGAGCCACAACGGAGTCACTTGCCGGCGGTGGAGCTGCGCGGAGCGGGTTCGCCTCGTGGAGCTGTAGGATCGGCAGCCCCCCGCTTCGGTTTGGTGTTGAAGGCCCGGAACTTCCCCAGCAAAGCCTCCGCATGACCCTTCACGGCCTCAGCAGCGGCAGGGGCAAGCTCGCCGCTCGCTGGCTCCAGCAGGTTGTCGAGGTCGACGTTGGGGTCGCGAAGATAGATGTGGGTAAGGACCCGCGTCAGCGCTGCAGAAGACAAGGCACGCTCCTTGGCCTCAGCTGTAGGGCCAATTCTAAGGGTGACATCTTCAAGAGCACGAACCAGGAAGGGAAGCAGCTTGGCGGGGCCGTCCTCGGCGCCGGCCAGTGGGCTCTCCAGGCCCCTGTCATAAAGCGTCTTCAGCAAGGTGCGAGCCTTCACCTCCATCTTCGTGAAGGCCACGCGATCCTCGGCAAGAACCCGTGCCTTGCCGTCCAGCTCGACCTTCCTCGCCTCCAACTCTTGCTCCAGCGCGCCTAGGCGGTCACGGCGCTTCTTGAGCTTGGCGTCCCGGTCCTTGACGGCCGCCTCGCGAGCCTTCATGCCTTCCTCCTGCTCTTGGCGGAGGCGGGTCTCCTCAGCGAGCTGGTCCCGCAGGCCCTGCAGCTCGCTCTCCAGCGCCTTGCAGCGACCTCGGACATCAGCCACCTCCCCCAAGGCGGCGGCGCGAGCAGCCTTTGCCCCAAGGATGGCCTTCTTCTCCTCGTCGCAAGCCGTCGAGGCCTGGACCAGCGCCGCCCGAATCGAAGCGTCGGAGCGAATCGAGCCAGAACCCCAGGAGTTTCCCCTACGGGATGACGGAGGCGAAGAAAGGAGGAAGGCGAATCCAAGAATGAGGAGGCATAGCGGCGTGAAGCACGAACTCTCGGGAGGATCCCTCGGCGTGGACTCCATGGAGAAAGACGCACACCTTCGTGACCCGGCGGCGCCGCCCGAGGCGTTCGGCATTGACTCCTTTAGAGCCCTCGATGTGGGTGTACAAGGGAAGCGGGAACCCTGGTGGTGGCCGCTCGCACCAGGGCCTCAGAACTTCCTGATGGGCGCCCTCACCCCGATGGCAGAGGGCTAGCCGTTTCTTCGGCGGAAGCGGGTCGGGACCCTCTCGGGGAGCCTTTCCTTTCTCTGCCGCAGAGAACCGGTGGATTGGAGCCATTGCAGCAAGACGGGGCAAGGACCGGGAAGAAGGAGAAGCAAGAAGGGATAGACTGGAAGGGCACGCGCCGCGCCGTACTTAAGGCCAGAGGAGGCCAACCGCCGACCTCCACGATCGTAGGTAATCATGACCCGCTTTGCATGCAGGGACTTGTCGATTCGTGCAGTTGCCGAGGCATCATGGGGGAGTGGAGGCGCCCATGTCCAATCAACCGCCACACGACGCCCAAGGCCGCAGGCTGTTAGGGCCCGCAGTGCTTCGCACTTGCCCTTTCACCTCCCTGCTCGGTCAAGTCTGGGCGCGCCTTGGGCCCGGGGGCTACTGTCGGCGTTCTGGGAATGGGGGTCCCCAGACTTGCCTGCCTGCGGCCTGCGGCGTGGCTCAAAGGGGGCCCAGCACGGCCCATCTTCATCAACACAAGCTCAAGACCCTCACGAGGGGCCAAGCCTCGAGGGGCGGACGACAAGGAGCTTCCTCAGGCACGGCCTCATTAGGCTAGCTCACGAGGAGGCGGAGAGTTCAAGGCGGGGTACCTCACGAGGTGCCCATGACGCAAGCCATGACGACCAAGGGCGCCAGTCGGGCGCCAGCCCGCGCAGTGTCCTCCTTTCTTCTTTGGTGCAAAGGGAGCAAGCGCAGGCGAGAGCATCAAGCAAAGGCATCCATTTCGGTGCAACAAAACCAAGACCAGCCCAACAGCAGGAAGGAAGTCATTGTGGAGCCCAAGCAGGCATCACCACCAGAGCCTTTGACAGGCGAGGACCAAATTTAGTCAAGATAAGTGTACCCGATGTTCCCCATCAAAATGGCCAATTGTTGGCGCCCTTCCCGCTCAATATTTGGGAAGAGGCCCAGGGCCTTTGCCTATAAATAGGACTAACCACCACAAGGTAGGAAAGAGAAACGAAAATAGGGATCCAAGCCAAGAAACCAGTAGAGAGAGTGACTGAACTCCCCCTAGTAGTTCATCGCACCAGCCAAGAACAGACCCTCACGATGCTGTTCTTCCTTGTATTGTTCATCATCAGCCCAAGAGGCAATCCACCACACCACAAACTGGAGTAGGGTATTACACCATAATGGTGGCCTGAACCAGTATAAACTCTGTGTCTCTTGTGTTGTTCCTTCCATAGTTGTAGATCCTAGCGAGACGGCGAGGAGCAGGTAGGTAGAGGGTGAAATCTCCGCGCGCACCCCAGTGTTTGAACCTCAAGGGTCTGCCAGAACCCGAAACCCGACAAAGTTGTCTATGGACATGATTTTAAGGTCCCTTTGATTTGGGTGCAAATGGGTCAATCTTTCAGGAGGTGGGGTACAGGTAGACCCACAATATGGAATGACAATTTGGATCTCAACAATCTTGGGTACACAGGCGGACCATTTGTCCTAGCCAATGATGTGGCACGGGTTTTCTATGTGAAGGACATGTCTACCAAACTGAGAAAAAGAAAAGATCAGGAAGCGAATACATCATACGATGAGTCAAAGTGCCACATAGTTCTTTCAGGGAAAAGAGACATCGTGGGAGTGGATGGCTAGACAGACATATCTGAAGATTATGAGAAGTTTCTTGAAATTCCTCCCTTCAAAGTGAAGGCTGACCCAAGCACCATGTTAAACGATGAAGATTATCCATGGTTACGGTGCAATAAGCAAGGGACACACGCAAAGAAAAAGTGAAGACTTTCTCCCCACAACTATTCTGATGATGGCTTTGATCTAGAATATCACTGCAGTTACATGTCAAGAAATGAAGTCCCTTTCGTAATAGATGAGTTTTCGTCCGAAACCCTAATACTTCGAAAGAGATTATCTACTTTGCACATGAAGTGCATCCATTTTTTTCCCTTAACCCTCTCAACTTTTTAGCACCTGCGATGTGGATGAAATTATGATGCCGTGCCAAGTTTCAACCTTTTCAGAGTTCATTTGTAGTGCTTGTCAATTTTAGGGTCATTTAGCTCAAAATAAATCATTAAATGCATGAAAAATAGCAAATGAAGTCACAAAAGGGTTGAAAATTGATGATGTTGCTTTGAATGGTGCATTTTGACCACACAAAAAGTCTGGAGTTAAAATAAGTTAAAAAATGAAATCCCTTTGTAGTAGATGAGTTTTCGTTCGAAACCCTCATACTTCGCAAGAGATTGACCAGTTTGTAGACAAAGTGCATCCAATTTTTCCCGTAACCCTCTCAACTTTTTAGCACATGCTATGTGGGTGAAATTATGATACCATGCCAAGCTTCAACCTTTTCAGAGTTCATTTGTAGTGCTTGTCAATTTCAGGGTCATTTAGCTCAAAATAAATCATTAAATGCATGAAAAATAGCAAATGAAGTTACAAAAGGGTTGAAAATCGATGATGTGGCTTTGAATGGTGCATTTTGAACACACAAAAAGTTTGGAGTTAAAATAAGTTAAAAAATGAAATCACTTTGTAGTAGATGATTTGTTGTCTAAAACCCTGATACTTCGAAAGAGATTGTCCCGTTTGTACACGAAGTGCATCCAGTTTTTCCCTAACCTCCACACTTTTTAGCAAATGCTATGTGGCTGAAATTATGACACCATGCCAAGTATCAACCTTTTCAGAGTTCATTTGTAGTGCTTTTAAATTTCAGGGTCATTTAGTTCAGAGAATGAACTAATAGCAAAAAGAATGAACTAAAAAGCTTTTACAAAACTCTAATAGCAAAAAGAATGAACTAAAAAGAATCAATTAAAATATTTTGTTATGATCAACTACAAAAACTATAATATTCTTCAATAGCAAAAAGAATCAACTAAAAAGCTTTTATAAACCTCTAGTTATTATCAAAACAATATTAACTTAAAATTATATAAAATTTATGCAACTAAAATTATCAAGTATTTTTGTTAAAAACTTTAATGGCAAAAGGAATATCATAAAGTATTTTAAAAAATCAATAGCAAACAAAAATAACATAAAATAAAAAATGCAGCTTTTATAAAACTCTAATAGCAAAAAGAATGAACTAAAAATAATCAATTAAAATATTTTGTTATGATCAACTAAAACAAAACTATAATATTCTTCAATAGCAAAAAGAATCAACTGAAAAGCTTCTATAAACCTCTAGTTATTATCAAAATAATATTAACTTAAAGTTATATAAAATTTATGCAACTAAAATTATCATAGTATTTTTGTAAAAAACTTTAATAGCAAAAGGACTTTTAATAAAGTATTTTTTGTTACAAACTTTAATAGCAAACTAAAATAACATAAAGAATAAAAAAATGCCTCCTACTAGGCCACCAAGACTTGCATACGACTAGAAACCCTGTGTAGATGGGCCAGGATGCAGACCCGCGGGCCCAGCAGGCCCAACATGGCAGTGACAAAGGTTAGGCATGTACTGCCTACAAAGAGAGGAGCTTGACAGCTCAGTCACAGCATGACTAATAAACCAGTGTGGGTGCCTCTCAGCAAGCGAGGTGGGACTAACATTTGGCTGCGGCGGCACCAGCCCTTTAGTCCCGGGTGGTGGCTCCAACTAGGACAAAAGGCATCCCTTTCGTCCCAGTTTGATCCACCAACTGGGACTAAAGGTCTCTGCTTCCCAGCCTTTGGGCTGCTGAAATTGACCTTTAGTCCCGGTTGGTGGCTCCAACCGGGACGAAAGGGGGGCCTTTAGTCCCGGTTGGAGCCACCAACCAGGACTAAAGGGTTGGGTATATAAGCAAACACTTTGGAAATTTTCCCCAACCTCTCCCAGTCTCCTCCCGACACTGACACCCTGTCCCGACGCCGCCAGGCTACTGCGTTATTGCTTCATCACCGGGCCTCCTCGCCATCGCCGCCCGCTTCATCGCCGTCCCCAAGCCCGCACGCTCCTAATCGCCTCCCCCAACGCCGTCCCCGAGCCCGCTCTCGTTCCTCGTCCTCGGCCCTCCTCCTCGAGCCCTTGTCGCCCTTGCTCCTCGGCAACGCTGCCCCGCTGTGAGCCGCCGCCGCCCCGCCCTGATGTGCTCTGTCCATATTTTTTGTTCTTTTTTTGTTTATTAATGTTGTCAATTCCCCATATACTTGTATGTTTATGTAGATGTAGATGTATATGTATGTATGTATATGTAGATGCTTAGTGTATATATATGTATGTAGATGTATATGTATGTATGTATACTTTAGTATGTAGATATATATTCTATGTATATATAGATACTTAGTATATATACCTATGTAGGTGCTTAGTACATGGAACGGTGGAATTTAGAAAAATGTTGGGATTGCTCTAATTAGGTACCGTGCCAATGAGTGTCGGACGATCGCCGATTAATATCAAGTGGCACCTTTCAAACAAAGTTTTGAGCAAGCTAATGGACTCTAGTGGAGATGCAATTGATACGATCTTGTAGATCACAGGAGAGTGATCAATATTGATATAAGGCACTAACCCGTAGGATGTAAAGAACAATAGTTGTAGCCTTTGGAAAAAAGCTAAGTGATGTTTAATGCTGAGGAATTCTCACACTTAGCAGAATTCCAGGAATTTTTAGGATATTGGTAAAACTTTAGAAATTACTAGAAAATTAACTATAACTCCGATAAAAATAATTTATGTATGAAAATCAATCAAAAAAACATGACGAATCTGAATATGCCCTCCGTTCGTCTATCACAAGCAGCTAGCATAGCGAACCTAGAATCGTCCCCCTCTGTTTCATCTTTCCGAAAATGCAGACTTCGGGAAAATATTCGCGGATGTTATCCCCCTTCACCTATATATACCGTGTAGTGCCATGTTAGGACACCCCTAACTCTCTCTGGAATTCAACATATCCCTGATAACTTCGACATGAGGAGGGGTCCGCAAGTATCGTCGATGACCATGAGAGAGGCGGTTTGCAAAGTATCCTCTCTCGAAAGATTGGACGACTCATCAGACATGAGGGGGGAGGAGTCCTCGACGATCATCTGAAACTGACTGTTATAAATCTTGTGAACTTTGCATGATGTTTGTCACTAATCCATTGCTCATATGCATATGATTCCTTGTTGTGATTAAGTCTATGTTTGCCAATAATCCATCTCTCATGGTTGTATATTGCCATGTTGTAATATTTGCAGAAACTATGGATAGAAACTTAGAAAAAGAAGAGTTGTTGGGGGATATAATCTGCGACGGAGGTGATATCACCTTGTCGTTTCTCAACGACACCGATGGTGATGAAAGACAGGATGACCACTCCGGTGATCCAATGGAGGAGGAAGGATATCATGACGGCTCCGGTGATCGAATAGAGGAGGAAGGAGATCATGACGGCTCCGGTGATCGAATAGAGGAGGAAGGAGATCATGACCGTCTACTGCCTCGCTCCAGCATCCACGGGCTACCATTCATCCACCGTCGACTTCCTCCAGCCTCCACCAGCTACTGTTCGTACAACCTCCATTGGGTCCTGTTCATCCACCCCCAACCGGCTGGGGTGCGGCGGCCTCCTTGGGGTCCTGTTCATCCAGCGGCAATGGCCTACTACCACGGGGTCCTGTTCATCCAACCCCCACTGGGAACTGTTCATCCACAGCCAACCAACCGGCTCGACTCACCACGTCTCGACTTGTTCTACATACGCACACGGTAGCAACGGTCACTATTCATCAAGAGGCAACCCAACACTAGTTGGCTACGTCTCGCACGGGGGCTCGATCGGCTTTAGTAAGTAGCAGTAGCCATCGATCACTCTGGTTTAGTTAGCGACAGCAGCGAAGGAATCACTCGGGTTAAGTTAGCCGCAAATGAATCGCTCGGGTTCAGTTAACATCCAAGGATCGATCTCTCGGGTTCAGTAACGTGTGATCACTCGGGTTCAGTTAGCCAACGCCTCGCACACATGCGCGTACATGAGAGAAACGCACAAACCACAGTGTATCGCTCGGCCCCGAGCACCCACCGTAACTGGAAAGTCCCCGATATTTTCCTCGCACTCGCTTCTACCATGCTTTTTTCCGTCATGGACGGCCCAAAGAATGTCATGCAGCTGTGTCTCAGACCCGGCCAGGACGAAAAGCCCATTTGTTGTCATGATTTTTTGTCATGGAAGTAGGAGCCCACCACATCTAAGATGATACGTGTTTTTGTCACAATTATCATCATAGAAGTGTCATAAGCATGACAGAAGAAAAATTCATTCGGGCCAAAATGTCACGAATGTGTCTTTTTTTGTAGTGTACATAGTGGACAGACGGGAACTTGACTATGGACATGATTTTAAGGTCCCTTTGATTTGGGTGCAAATGGGTCAATCTTGCAGGAGGTGGGGTACAGGTAGACCCACAATATGGAATGACAATTTGGATCTCAACAATCTTGGGTACACAGACGGACCATTTGTCCTAGCCAATGATGTGGCACGGGTTTTCTATGTGAAGGACATGTCTACCAAACTGAGAAAAAGAAAAGATAAGGAAGCGAATACATCATTCGATGAGTCAAAGCGCCACATAGTTCTTTCAGGGAAAAGAGACATCTGGGAGTGGATGGCAAGACAGACATATCTGAAGATTATGATAAGTTTCTTGAAATTCCTCCCTTCAAAGTGAAGGCTGACCAAAGCACCATGTTAAATGATGAAGATTATCCATGGTTACGGCGCAATAAGCAAGGGACACACGCGAAGAAAAAGTGAAGACTTTCTCCCCACAACTATTATGATGATGGCTTTGATCTAGAATATCACTGCAATTATATGTCAAGAAATGAAGTCCCTTTCGTAATAGATGAGTTTTCGTCCGAAACCCTGATACTTCGAAAGAGATTATCTAGTTTGCACATGAAGTGCAACCATTTTTTCCCGTAACCCTCTCAACTTCTTAGCACATGCTATGTGGAGGAATTCTCAAACTTAGCAGAATTCCAGGAATTTTTAGGATATTGGTACTAGAAAATTAACTGTAACTCCGATGAAAATAATTTATGTATGAAAATCAATCAAAAAAATGACGAATCTGAATACGCCCTTCGTTCGTCTATCACAAGCAGCTAGCATGGTGAACCTGGAATCGTCACCCTCTGTTTCATCTGTCCGAAAATGCAGACTTCGGGAAAACATTCCCGGATGTTATCCCCCTTCACCTATACATATCGTGTAGTGCCATGTTAGGACACCCTAACTCTCTCGGGAATTCAACATATCCCCGATAACTTCGACATGAGGGGGGGTCCGCAAGTATCATCGATGACCATGAGAGAGGCGGTCTGCAAAGTATCCTCTCTCGAAAGATTGGACGACTCATCAGACATAAGGGGGGAGGAGTCCTCGACGATCGTCTGAAACTGACTGTTATAAATCTTGTGAACTTTGCATGATATCTGTCACTAATCCATTGCTCATATGCATATGATTCCTTGTTGTGATTAAGTCCATGTTTGCCAATAATCCATCTCTCATGGTTGTATATTGTCATGTTGTAATATTTGCAAAAACTATGGACAGAAACTTAGAAAAAGAAGAGTTGTTGGGGGATATAATCCACGACGGAGGTGATATCACCTTGTCATTTCTCGACGACGCCGATGGTGATGAAAGACAGGATGACCACTCCGGTGATCCAATGGAGGAGGAAGGATATCATGACGACTCCGGTGATCGAATAGAGGAGGAAGGAGATCATGACGGCTCCGGTGATCGAATGGAGGAGGAAGGAGCCTTAGTTGTAGCAAAGTCCGGGGAGGTGTATATATATATATATATATATATATATATATTAAGCCTCTGCTGACTAGATGCATTAATTGTTTTGTGTGTACATATATTGACGCTTCTTTCTTCTTTTAGCCCTCCGGATCGAGACAAACTTTGGTAAGGAGACAAGGCCCAAAGAAAAGGTTGGGCCAGGATGAAACTTGCATGATCGAAGAAGTCGCTCCAAATGGCCATCCAGTTGCTCCCAAGCGGACCAAGGACACAATTATACATCAGTGCGGAGTTATTGTTAGGGACAGCGTCCCGATCAACATCCGAGAATGGAATAAGAAGAAGGACCCTGGAGTTTCTTATGTCCATGATAGACAGAAAGATGATCATTGGAACTCGCTGATGACAAATTTCAGCCTACCACCAGAGGAAGATCTGAATAAGCCAATTATTATCCTGAAGGTCAAGGCATTTGCTCTTAAGAAGATGGCAGAACTATTCAAGAACTGGAAGAAAGATTTGAAGAAAAAGTTTGTCGACAAAGACAAGACTCCAGAATTCACTGGTCGATATGTGGAGATAAAAGATGACTGGCCCGCATTAGCGGCCTACAAGAAATCAGAGAAGGCCGAGCAAAGGTCACAAATAAATAAGCAAAATGCTGCAAAGAAGAAGTATCACCATGGTACGGGGTCAGGTGGCTACAGCAAAGCCCGGCCTACATGGGACAAAGTTGAGCAGGACCTGCTTGCTAAAGGGGTCCAGCCAGCAACATTACATAGGCCAGATCAGGCAAGGACTTGGTTCTTCGGGCTGAGGGAACTTTGGACCCAGATTCAGGGAAGTGTGTTTCCACGAAAGCTCAACTTGCAATACCCGTGAAAAGGCTTGAGGAAGCAATCAAGGAAGCGCAGGAAGGGAGGTTCCATCCCAATAGAGAGAAGTGTCGTGGTTCTAAGTCTGACAGTAGAAAGGGGGGTAGGTATGGAGAGGCAAGATCTCAGCTATGGCGAAGATGTACACACGAGTTTTACGAGATCAGGCCCTTCTCGGAGGAAGTAATAACCCTACGTCTCGGTGCCCGGAGGCGGTCGATTGGATTATGTGTGTGGTATTACAGGGGGTGCGAACCCTTGTCCCAGAGGAGGGGGTGGCTTATATAGAGTGCGCCAGGACCCCCACCAACGTCCATTACAAGGGGCTTAATGTACATAAAGTAAGGGCATTACTGGTAACGGCAATCTTAAATACTCTTAATGCTCATGAAGACTAAGGAGTGAATGCCCGGCCGTTGTGTGTTCTTCCGACTCCTGGTCTTTGATATAGTCGAGTGATTACCAATATGGTCGAGTGATGGTGGGGAATGATGGTCGAGTGATTAGGTCGTCAAGTGGACTCTTGGTCTTCTTATCTTCTGGGGTAGTGACCTTGGTTAGGATGTGTAGGTCAGGCCTATGACCCTACCCCAGGTCTGTATCCTCATCAGTAGCCCCCGAATGGATTAAGGTGCGAGTGCAAAGTAGGCTAAAATTGAACCTGTTCCGAGTTTCGGGACCTCGTGAATGCTTTCTGCAAGTCCGAACGCCTGCGTCGGTATTTCGGTGTCGACTCAGTCGCGTTGATCCGTTCTGTGGACAGTCGAGTGAACTGGTGATCTCATGTGCCGAGTGATGTGTTGGAACGCGGGATCTTGGGCGCGATTATCTGTAGTGTATCCCAGATTTCACGGGATACGAAATTTCAGGGAAGCGCGCCGGCGGGGAGTGCCGAAGTGGGCGGAGTGGATAAATAGTGATCCCTCGATTCCCACGCGGCCTTTTTCGCCACGTACGTTGCGCGCGACTGTTGCGGGATTTGACGGGATCGCCTGGTCCCACGTGTTAGTAACTCGGAAACAATCCCTTATAAGGTGACTGGACCGAGGCATCCGCGCTGTGCACATCTTCTCTTCCTTCTTCTCTCTCCGCTTCTCCGCCGCACCTTACTCTTCCGCTCTGACGCCGCTGCCCCGTCGCCATGGTGAAGTACAAGACTGCGGCGCTAGAGTGCCCAAAGAAGATGAAGGAGGTGGCGAAGGGAAAGAAGCAGCAACGCGGGTCGTCGTCACGCGCGGGGCTGCCGCCGGGCTGGATCCAGGGCGATTGGATCCGGTCTTCGATTCGGCAGGCGGACCTGGACGAGCTGGCGGAGTAAGGGTTAATCGCCAAGGGAGCGGCGAGGCTGCCAGACGGGGAGATGAGTCCTCAGCCTCGACCGGGTGAGTGCGTTCTGCTCGCCACCCACGTCGACTGCGGTTTTTCGCTTCCTCGCATCTTTTCTTCTGGGGGTTCCTAAACTTTTTCGGTGCTCAACTCCACCATTTCTCCCCCAACACCATCACGTATTTAGCTGCTTTCGTGTCGATGTGTGAGAACTTCTTGGGGTGTCGATCGCACTGGGGTCTTTTCAAACACATCTTCACCATCCGTTCCCTGTCGGTAAAAAGGCGAAGTCGAGTGACTCGAAAACTCATGTCATCCAGATGTGTGGGGGTTTAGGTATCCAAAAGAGGAATAGGAGTGCCTTTCCTGCCATGACTCTTCCTGACTCCGTTAGAGGCTGGCAGTCGACTTGGTTCTATTGCCAGGATGTCGCGGCTCCAGGTCAGTCGACCGGCCTTCGCCACTTCTCGTTTGACCGTGTACAGACCCCTGCTCCACCAAAAGTGACTGCTGACGAGACCATGGAGACGAGGATGTTGGTGGATACGGTGGTTCAGCTTATCAATGATGGTGTTACGGGTCTGGATCTGTTGGAGGTGTTCCTCAGTCGACGCATCCAGCCTCTCCAGGCCCGCAATCACCCGATGCGGCTGTATTCCGGACCGGACGACACCGCTCGGGTCCATCCAGAAGAAGTGACGTCTGAAACAGTAGCTTTGTGGCTAAGGAGCATCACTTGCAATCAGGACAATCCCAGAGAATCTAGGCGAGTTGTGCCCTTTAGCAGCATAAACCCACCCGATAAGGTATGCTTTTTGTTCCGACTGCTTCTCATTCAGGCTCCAACTGCACTTGATATTGACCGACTCTCGTTCGACCAATTTGTTCTGCGGGTGTTCACTGAGATGCATTCGATGCCCAATGGTGAACAAGCTTTGGAACAGGCCCAGGAGGGGGAGGACAGCGCGGAAGAGAGTGGTGAGTGGGATTCTCAGGGAGAAGATGAAGAGGAGGAGAGCGAGGAGTCGGACGAGGAGGAGGAAGTCGACTCGCCGCCGCCCTCCGAACGTCGATCCAAATAGTAGCAAGATCCGGCTGGCGGGCGCGGGAAAAGCGTGGGTCCAAGTGCCAATACTTAGAAGCGCACTCGGACGTCGACTCCGGAGCCGACGAAGAAGGTGGCCAAGCAGCCTAAAGTTTCTCCTCCCAAGGCCCAGAAGACATTGTCGTGAATCAAGATGGACGTCCCCGTTACCTCAGGGTAGGTATCTTGTTTGTGTGTCCGTAGGTCGACTGAAGATTTTCTTGATCTGACCGACCAATTCTTGTGTCCTTCCAACCCCACCTCTGCTGCCACGGACATGGACATTGACAAGGCACCAGGAGACAAAGAGGCCACCTCACGAGCTGGTAAGTTCGTTCAACCAAGTTCTGTTTAGTCGAGTGGGTGGTCGATTGACTGAAAATTTGATACTTCTCTTCTTATGTAGCTCCGCAAGATATCATTGTGCTTCCTGATGACGAAGAAGAAGTGCCTCTACAGGAGAGGAGGAAGAAGAGTGGAGGCTCAAGCAGGAGGAAGCTTGAAGTCCAAGTCCCTCAGTCGACACCGGCACCTAAGGCGATAGTTCGGACCAACGTCATATTCACCAACCCGTTGACGACTGATCATCCGTCGGGGTCGACTACACAGACACCTGCTGCATCGGTGCAACTCCACTCATCCGACCCGACAACTACTTCAACCCCTCTGGAGCCATCCCTCTTTGCTACATATCAAACTCCAGACGACTCGCCGGGTGCGGCTAGGGAAGCTCTTCGCTAGGCGAATCTTGTCATGGAGCAGGTGAAAGTGATGCATGATGCCAGTCAGATAGCTTACAACGCCAGCACTGCCCTTCAGACCAATGTTCAGGTCAGCAAAATTCCGACTAAACTTTTTAATGTTGCTTTATATTTGATCACCCACTGGGTGTTTCTTCGTTTATAACTCAGGAAATCTTCGATTCTGCACTTTTTGAATCAGTGGGGGCACGTCGAGTGCACCCACTGGGTGTAGTCCACGAGACCACGGTCGGCTGCTGGCAGCCGACTGAGGTCTAATGATGTATCACTCTCTCTTTTTTTTCTTAAACTCATGCTGAGTATTGATCTGATCTAGTGGGGGCACGCTAAGTGCACGCACTGGGTGTAGTCCCTGAGACTACTGTTGAATATTTGATTCAGCAGTAGTCTTAGAGTAATTCTTTTCCTTTCACTGTTGCTTGTATCTGTCGACTGACATGTCTGTCTTTCTGGCTGCAGAGGTCTTGTGATCTTGGAGCTCGGCTCACCAAGTTAAACAAGAAGCATATCAGCGTTGAACTTGACCTCGAACTTGCGAAGAAGAATCTGAAGATTGCCCAACAAGAAACGGCCATTATGGGAGGTGATCACTCGACCATTTTCTCTGTTTTGTAGCTTCACACTTCGCACTAGTTTTTCCTTCAGTCTCTTTGAAACGAGTGATTTCACACAAGCAGATGTGCGCGGTGAAAATCGTCAACTTCAGTCTCGGTTGAAGAGTGTTGTTTCTTTAGAGATGATGAACGAGGCTTTGGAGCAGAAGGATCTGGATCTGGCAGCCGCTCAGAAGGAAGCACGTGAGAAGATGAAGCTTGCGGACCAGAAGCTGGCTTCGGTCAGCAAATTAGAGGAGGAGAACGCGAAGCTGAAGACTGCCATCTCAGACGCTAATCAGGAAGTCGAGCAGCTGAAGAAGGACAAGGAAAATCTGACCACTGAAGTTGGCGGCCTCAAGACCAAGACCGACAAGCTAGAGTCCTATCTGGAGCAACTCGCCGCCAAACTTGTTCTGAAGCTTGAAGGTATGATCAGTCGACTGCGATTAATTTGTTGCCGATTGAACTTTGTTGTCATGCCGTCGATTCATCACTTTTTGCAATGGGACAGAACTGTGTCAGGACTTTGAGGCTGAAACTGGGCGGGTGGAGACGGGTCTCGACCCCATCAACTGTCCGGTGAAAGATGATACTGCAATGAATCTGCTTCGACTGGAATTGCACTTAGATGGTGCAGTTGCTTATCTTGCTCGGCTGAAGGCGGCGATGGCCCAAGTGGATGCTAAACTCTGGCCTCGGGCGGAAATGTCTCAAGACCTGGAGTCCTTGATGGCTCGACTAAATCAGATTCCAGGCCGAGTGCAAGAGTGGAAGAAATCTTCCGCCCGCTGTGGTGCCGATGTCGCCTTGTATTTGGTCCGAGTGCACTGCAAGGAGGCTAAGGAAGACAAACTGGCAGCTCTCAAAGTGGCAAACACAAAGAAGCACTCCTTCCAGGACTTCATGGACACCTTCCTCGAGGCAGCAACTCGCATCGCCGACAGCATCGACCTCGACAGCTTCTGCGACCCGGCCAGTCCTTCTCCCACCGAGTGATTAAAAAACATTATGCCTCACTTTTGTTTGCCTCGGAATGCCGAGTGAATTTGTAACCGTTAAAACTCCTTCGGGCCTGATGCCCGAGCAATTTATTCTACGGTTAAGAAACTTTGGATTTACCATCTCATATATTGCGTCTGTCTTCAAACGAAATTCATTTTTCTCTCGAATTGTTGTCTGTTTGCTTGATGCAGCTTCTGGAGAAGAATGGCCAGTCGACTGATCACGCGATCTTTGAGCAACATTGATCAGCTTATCAGCAAGGCATTCAGCAATGGTCTTCGCGTTCTAGTCGACTGATCGGGCGATCCTTGAGTAGCATTGGTCAGCTCATCAGCAAGGCACTCAGCAATGGTCTTGACGTTCCAGTCGACCGATCGGGTGATCCTTGAGTAGCATTGATCAACTCATCAGCAAGGCACTCAGCAATGGTCTTGATGTTCCTGTCAACCGATTGGGTGATCCGTGAGTAGCATTGATCAGCTCATCAGCAAGGCACTCAGCAATGGTCTTGACATTCCTGTCAACCGATTGGGTGATCCTTGAGTAGCATTGATCAGCTCATCAGCAAGGCACTCAGCAATGATCTTGACGTTCCTGTCAACCACCCGGTAAGGTTTTTCAAACTTAGGCGAGCACTGGGCTGTAGCTAAGCCTCCGAGCAGCAGGGTTGCCCGCCACTCGGTAGGATTTTTCAAACTTAGGCGAGCACGGGACTGCAGCTAAGCCTCCGAGTGGGAGGTTTGCTCACCACTCGGAAGGATTTTTTGAACTTAGGCGAGTACGGGATAGCAGCTAAGCCCCCGAGTGGGAGGTTTGCTCACCACTCGGTAGGATTTTTCAAACTTAGGCGAGCACTGGGCTGCAGCTAAGCCCCCGAGTGGGAGGTTTGCTCACCACTCGGTAGGATTTTTCAAACTTAGGCAAGTACGGGACTGCAGCTAAGCCCCCGAGTGGGAGGTTTGCTCACCACTCGGTAGGATTTTTCAAACTTAGGCGAGCACTGTGCTGCAGCTAAGCCCCCAAGTGGGAAGCGGACTCACCACTCGGTAGGATTTTTCAAACTTAGGCGAACACTGGGCTGCGGCTAAGCCCCCGAGTGGGAAGCGGACTCACCACTCGGTAGGAATTTTCAAACATAGGGGAGTACGGGACTGCAGCTAAGCCCCCGAGTGAGAGGTGGACTCACTACTCGGTAAGATTTTTCAAACTTAGGCGAACACTAGGCTGCGGCTAACCCCCGAGTGGGAAGCGGACTCACCACTCGGTAGGAGTTTTCAAACTTAGGCGAGTACGGGACTGCAGCTAAGCCCCCGAGTGAGAGGTGGACTCACCACTCGGTAGGATTTTTATCACTTAGACGAACACTGGGCTGCATCTAAGCCCCCGAGTGGGAAGCGGACTCACCACTCGGTAGGATTTTTAAAACTTAGGCGAGTACGAGACTGCAGCTAAGCCCCCGAGTGAGAGGTGGACTCACCACTCGGTAGGATTTTTATCACTTGGGCGAGCACTGGGCTGCAGCTAAGCCCCCGAGTGAGAGGCAGACTCATCACTTGGTAGGATTTTTATCACTTAGGTGAGCACTGGGCTGCAGCTAAGCCCCCGAGTGAGAGGCGGACTCACCACTCGGTAGGATTTTTAAAACTTAGGTGAGTACGAGACTGTGGCTAAGCCCCCGAGTGAGAGGCGGACTCACCACTCGGTAGGATTTTTATCACTTAGGCGAGCACTAGGCTGCAGCTAAGCCCCCGAGTGAGAGGCAGACTCATCACTTGGTAGGATTTTTATCACTTAGGAGAGCACTGGGCTGCAGCTAAGCCCCCGAGTGAGAGGCGGACACACCACTCGGTAGGTTTTTTATCACTTAGGCGAGCACTGGGCTGCAGCTAAGCCCCCGAGTGAGAGGCAGACTCATCACTCGGTAGGATTTTCATCACTTCGTCTTAGGCGAAATAGATTCGCAGCTAAGGTAATACGTACAAAAGAAATAAACAACAATCATTCGGAAGAAGTAAATTATGTCTTTTGATAGCCAAACTAAAAGGTATTTCTTATTACATCTCATCAGTCTAGATATTTAAGAATAGAAAGGGCGGAGCAGATCCGCATTCCAGGCGCATGGCTCATCTTTATTATGTTCGACGTTGAAGAGATGGTATGCTCCGTTGTGGAGCACCTTGGTGATGACGAAAGGGCCTTCCCAAGCAGGAGAGAGCTTGTGAGGTCTCTACTGGTCCACTCGAAGAACCAGGTCTCCTTCTTGAAATGCCTGACCCCTAACGTTTCTAGCATGAAATCGACGCAAGTCTTGCTGATAAATGGTCGACCGGATCAAGGCCATCTCTCTTTCTTCTTCTAGGAGATCGACTGCATCTTGCCAAGCTTGTTCTGCTTCTTCTTCTGAGAAGAGTACGACTCGCGGTGCATTGTGGAGTAAATCACTAGGGAGCACGGCTTCAGCTCCGTATACTAAGAAGAATGGAGTCCTTCCAGTCGACCGGTTAGGGGTTGTCCTCAACCCCCATAGTACAGATGGGAGTTCGTCGATCCAAGCTCCTACTGCATGTTTCAGGTCACGCATCAACCGAGGCTTCAATCCTTTGAGAATCAATCCATTTGCCCGCTCGGCCTGCCCATTCGACTGAGGATGAGCGACCGAAGCGTAGTCGACTCTCGTGCCTTGGGAGGCACAAAAGTCTTTGAATTCTTCAGAATCGAAGTTCGAGCCATTATCCGTGATGATGCTGTGCGGGACGCCATATCTGAATATAAGTTCTCTGATGAAACTCACAGCTGTGCTTGCTTCATGGCTTTTGATGGGCTTGGCTTCGGTCCATTTGGTGAACTTGTCGACTGCTACCAGCACATGAGTAAATCCACTCCTGCTCGTCCTCAGAGGTCCAACCATGTCCAGTCCCCAGGCAGCGAAAGGCCAGATGAGTGGAATTGTTTTCAGGGCTGACGCCGGTTTATGAGACATGTTGGAGTAAAACTGGCAGCCTTCACACTTGTCCACTATTTCCATAACCACATCGTTGGCCCGCAGCCAGTAAAATCCAGCTCGGTATGCTTTGGCCACGATGGTCCGAGAGGACGCGTGGTGACCACAGGTTCCCGAGTGAATATCATTGAGGATCACTCGACCTTCCTCTGGCGTGATGCACTTCTGGCAAATTCCAGTTGCACTTTCTCTGAACAACTGCCCCGTTATCACAGTAAAGGCCTTAGATCGCCGGACGACCTGTCGAGCCTCTTCTTCATCCTCCGGAAGTTCTTTCTTAAGAATTTATGTAATGTACGGCACTGTCCAGTCGGGAGTGATGACCAGAACCTCCATGACTAAGTCGACCACGGCTGGGATTTCAACTTCAGTCGGATCTGTGGCACTCTTGGGCTGTGCGACTCTTCTCTGAAAGGATCCTCATAAACTGAAGGTGAATGAATATGTTCCAGAAACACATTGCGGGGAATGGCCGCTCTCTTTGAAACTATCTTCGCCAACTCATCTGCACCTTGATTTTTCAATCGGGGCACATGGTGAAGTTCCAACCCCTCAAACTTCTTTTCCAGCTTCCTAACAGCATTGCAGTAACCCGTCATGGCTGGACTTCTGACATCCCATTCCTTCATCACCTGATTAACCACCAAATCTGAATCGCCATATACCATGAGGCAACGGACGCTGAGTGAAATGGTCATACGCAACCCATATAAAAGTGCTTCGTATTTTGCTTTGTTATTGGAGGAATCAAAATGAATCTGGAGAACATAGTTGAGCTTGTCTCCATGGGGGGACACCAATACTACCCCAGCACTTGATCCGTTTAGCATCTTGGAGCCATCGAAGAACATAGTCCAATGTTTCGAGTGAACTTGAGTCGGTAGTTGCTGCTCAATCCACTCGGCAAGGAAATCCGCGATTGCTTGGGACTTGATAGCTTTCTTTGCCTCAAACTTGATGTCCAGTGGAAGGAGTTCAATCGCCCACTTTCCTACTCGACCAGTTGCGTCTCTGTTATTCAGAATCTCAGACAACGATGCGTCGCTGACGACTGTAATAGAGTGATCAGAGAAGTAATGTGCAACCTTCTTCATGGTCATGTAAATTCCATAGACAAGCTTCTGATAATGAGGATATCGTTGCTTGGACGGAGTCAAAACTTCAGAGAGATAATAAACTGGGCGTTGAATCTTGTAAGCTTTTCCTTCCTCTTCTCGCTCGACCTTGAGTATTGTACTGACAACTTGTCCAGTGGCTGCAATGTAAAGCAGTAAAGGCTCTTTGCTGATTGGCGCAGCGAGCACTGGCTGGGTGGAAAGCCGGGCTTTGAGCTCTGCAAATGCTGCTTCAGCTTCTTCGGACCACTCGAACTTATCAGATTTCTTCATCAGTCGGTAAAGAGGCAAGGCCTTTTCACCGAGACGAGAAATGAATCGACTCAAGGCGGCCAAACAACCCGTCGAGCTTCGAGCGTCATGCACTTTCGCGGGCGTTTCATTCGGAGGATGGTATCAACTTTTTCTGGATTGGCGTCGATCCCTCGTTCGGAAACGAGAAAACCGAGCAACTTTCCTCCTGGAACTCCGAATGTGCACTTTGAAGGATTAAGCTTGATATCATACCTTCTTAGGTTGGCAAAGGTTTCTGCGAGGTCAGTCAATAGGTCGGAACCTTTGCGAGACTTGACCATGATGTCATCCATGTACGCCTCCACATTCGGACTGATTTGGGTGGCAGCACCACGGATCATTGTCATGAGCGTGGCTCGGCATTTTTAAGACCGAATGGCATGGTGACATAGCAAAAACACCCGAATGGGGTGATGAAAGTTGTTTTTATTTCATCGGGGCCATACAGTCGGATCTGATGATACCCAGAATATGCATCTAAGAAAGACAGACGCTCACACCCCGCAGTCGAGTCAACAATCTGATCGATACGGGGGAGAGGGAAATGATCTTTCGGGCAGGCCCGATTGATATGATTGAAATCAATGCACATGCAAAGTGAATCGTCCTTCTTGGGGACCATGACGACATTGGCAAGCCACTCGGAGTGGTAGATTTCTTGGATGAACTCCGTTGCCAACAGTCGAGCCACTTCTTTGCCGATTGCTTTTCTTTTCTGAATGGCGGACCGCCGAAGGTGCTCTTTGACGGGTTTTACCTTGGGGTCGACACGCAAATGGTGCTCAGCCAGTTCTCTGGGTACACCTGGCATGTCAGAGGGTTTCCATGCGAAGATGTCCCAGTTCTCATGGAGGAACTGGATGAGCGCTTCTTCCTATTTGTTGTCGAGCGTTGTTGATATATGAGTCGATGCAGCATTGGGATCAGTCAGGTGAATATGAATAGGCTTCATTTCACCAGTCGACTGAAATGCAGAGTCTGTAGCAAGCTTCTTGGCTCGGAGCAAGTCACTCGGATCTGCACTCTTCTGATACTCTTGGAATTCAACCGCCGCCATCTGTGCATCGGCGATTTTGGAACCTTTCTGGAAACATTCTTTCGCTACGCCGATTGCCAGTGACTGTGATCACACCTTTGGGGCCAGGCATCTTCAGCTTGAGGTACACATAACACGGTCGAGCCATGAAACGTGCATATGCCGGCCTCCCCAGGATGGTGTGATAAGCACTCTGGAAATCCACGACTTCAAATGTCAACTTTTCTTTTTGGTAATGCTTGGAGTCACTGAAAACCACGTTGAGAGTGATCTGGCTGAGTGACTCGGCTTTCTTTCTGGGGATAACGCCGTGAAGGCTCATATTGCCCTCGCTAAGCTTGGACATCGGGATGCCCATCCCCTTCAAGGTTTCAGCATACAGGATATTCAGGCCGCTACCACCATCCATTAGCACTTTAGTCAGTCGAGTGCCACCGACTACTGGGTCGACCACCAGCGCTTGCCTCCCGGGGGTGACTACGCGAGTAAGATGGTCTGACTGGTCGAATGTGATGGCTGTCTGGGACCATTTCAGTACGTGGTCGTCGTCGCTGAAGCAACCATATTCACCTCTCTGTTGATGACCTTCAACCGACTCTTTCTCTCAACATCAGCAAAAATCATGAGAGTGGAATTGACCTTGGGGTAACCATCATCTTCCTTTTCCTCCTCATCTCTGTCCGACTCCTTGTCCTTCTCATTGGGTTGTTTCTCCCGGGACTGTTGGATCAGGAGTCGACATTGTCGAGTGGTATGCTTTGGGTAAATCAAACTACCTTCCTCATCTTTCTTCGTGTGGATGTGACACGGCAAATCCAACACATCATTTCCTGCTTGATCTTTTACCTTCTTAGGAGGCCAGGGCCCCTTAGGTTTTCCCTTAAACTTTCCTTGAGCCACTGCTGCAATCTCACCAGGTGCCGCTGGCTCGGCTTTACGCTTTTGTTTCCGACTGGAACCACCTCCACCGGTCTCTTGGCCGACTGGTTTACTCTTCCCGCTACGGAGTCGATCCTCTTCTTCTCCGTTAGCATACCGGGTGGCTATCTCCATCATCCGGGTCAGAGTCATATCCCCAGTCCGACCGAACTTCAGAAGCAACTCTCAATACTGACGCCTTCCTAGAAAGCGCACACTGCCTGATGCTCTGATACATTCTCCATAGTGTGATGCAAAGTGGTCCACCTCTGAATGAATTCCCTCAAAGTCTCATTCGACTTCTACACACAATGCTGCAACTCGGGAAGCCCTGCTGGACGCTTGCACGTGCCCTCAAAGGTTCTTACGAACACTCGAGATAGCTCTTCCCAAATGTGTATACTGTCCGGGGACAACTGAGTCAACCACGCTCGGGCCGACCCTTCGAGCATAAGAGGGAGATGCCTCATTGCTATCTCATCATTTCCGCCTCCAATTTGCATAGCCACTCGGTAATCTTCAAGCCAAGTTTCAGGCTTGGATTCCCCGGTGAACTTACTGACTCATGTTGCCAATCTGAAGTTGGGAGGAATCACCGCTGCCCTGATGGCTCTGCTGAAACACTCTGGGCCTGAAACATGTAATCTGCTGCCAGTCGGACGATCTCTGCCTAGGTCTTCTCTGTGTGCTCCATTCCGGTCGACCAGACCTTGGACGAGAATGGATCTCACATCGAAGCCCGGCTCCCTTGGGTCGACTGGAGATCTGCACTCGTCCCTGAGATGGCGTATGTCATCATTCTGCCGAGGCACGTACGACGCACTCCTCGAAGGAGGCGTTGGCACTCAACGACGATTGTCGTGGTTGAACTGACGATCGTACTGTCCACGGCCTTCACGCCGCGGCGGCGATCTTGGGCTATGGGCCGACTGAACTGTATCCGCTACCATGGATCTGCTATGTATCCTATTCCGCGACTGAGACACCGCAGAATTATGCTCTCCTGCTGCTCGGAGCAGGGCCCGGATCTACTCCAACCCTCGGCCAACCTCTGACTGGGAAGGTTGAATCGACTTTGCAATTCGGGCCGCAGCAGTGAAGTGCATCCATGTTGCGATGACGAAGATCCTCTCTCTGCTGCGAAGAGAGAGGTTCGGGATGGTACTCCTCGTGGACCCGTGATGGATCGCCGTCAGCCTCTTCGCCGTCCATGCGGCGAAAGCCAGGTGGGCCATGCGGACCATCGACCATCAGGACTTCAGCCGCAGGATCGCTGCTATCGCACTCGGACGCCGTCTCCGCGGAGCTAGTCGACAGATCGAACAGGCCGTGGAGAGTTTCGTCGGGCTCGATTGCCGCGACTTGATGAGTGGCCGAACACCGAGCCACCGCATGCTTCACCCACCGCTGAAGCCGCGATCGACCGGATCGCTTGCGGCGGCGAACAGCGGGGAGGGAAGATGTCACCAGAGTCGACTGATATTGGGTCGACGGCTGCCGAAGAAGGACACCACGAACGCACACACGAAAGTGCGTCGCCCCTCAGACGGGGAGCACCTCAACACCGAGCAGAGCTTCCTGGAGCCACGCCGAGTCATCGGCGACGAAAACGAGCGTGCCGAGACGGATCTCGCGGCCCTCAACCATCTCGCCGCCGGAAACCATGATGATGATCGGAAAAACTTGCAACTTCACCAATAAGTCACTAAGACACCTGCCCCATGGTGGGCGCCAACTGTCGTGGTTCTAAGTCTGACAGTAGAAAGGGGGGTAGGTATGGAGAGGCAAGATCTCAGCTATGGCGAAGATGTAGACACGAGTTTTACGAGTTCAGTCCCTTCTCGGAGGAAGTAACAGCCCCACGTCTCGGTGCGGGCGGTCGATTGGATTATGTGTGTGGTATTACAGGGGGTGCGAACCCTTGTCCCAGAGGAGGGGGTGGCTTATATAGAGTGCGCCAGGACCCCCGCCAACCTCCATTACAAGGGGCTTAATGTACATAAAGTAAGGGCGTTACTAGTAACGGCAGTCTTAAATACTCTTAATGCTCATGAAGACTAAGGAGTGAATGCCCGGCCGTTGTGTGTTCTTCCAACTCCTGGTCTTTGTTATAGTCGAGTGATTCCCCATATGGTCGAGTGACGGTGGGGAATGATGGTCGAGTGATTAGGTCATCGAGTGGATTCTTGGTCTTCTTATCTTCTGGGGTAGTGACCTTGGGTAGGACGTGTAGGTCAGGCCTATGACCCTACCCCAGGTCTGTATCCTCATCAAGAAGGACAAGTTATCCAAGGCCCTCGGGAATCGTGAATACCTTGGACGAACATGAGGCACATTAGGCTCCATTTCGTAGGTGGATGGGTTTCCCGACAGCAGTGCGACTTATAGAAGCCGAGGGAGAAAGAAGAAAGAGGAAGCAAGAAAAATGGAGAAGATCAATGAAAGATTAGCGAAACTAGAGGAACTTAAGAGCCAGCGAGCTACCGGCCAACCATCTCAGCGGCACGAAGATCCTTCCTTCGACACTGCCCCCGAAGCTACCCCACCATCTCAGCGGAGAAGCAGCATGGCTTCCACGGAGCTTGTTCAGCCTGATATCACGGTTCCTTGTTACCCCGTGGATCGTATCACGGAGAATGAACATTGTGTGCTAATGGCGAAATGCCATAACATGACTTTGAAGGTGGCGGTCAGCTATGTCTTACCTCCTCGAGCTGAGGGAACTTTTCATTGCTGTCCGATTCCAAATGGCTTTGCTATTGTTGGGGTGGATGATATAATGGACGGATTTGAGGGCCTGGAGCTTGAGTACCCTACAGGTGAAGGGGAGATTCTTCGGGAAAATGCCTTTAGGACTACATGTCTATGGAAAAAGGAGAACATCAAGCTTCCAAACTGGACGCTGCGTCAGCAGACTCAGCCGGAGGAGGCCCCTCAGCAGACTCCTCACAGTCTAGCTCAGTTGTCTCAGTTGTCTAAGTCATCTCTGGCGGAGGAGGCCCCTCAGCAGAGTCCTCTTCCATCTCAACTATCTCCGGCACGTCAGCGGACTCTGCCTCCTCTGGCGCGTCAACGGACTCCGCCTCCTCCGACGCATCAGCAACAACAGAAGAGAGGCGTTGCCGCTCCAGCGACGAGCACTACAACATGCAAGCAATTCAGAGCTGGTCCAAGCCTCGGGGCTCCTCCAAAGTTACCATATGAGAGGACTGACGAGGAAACCAAGGACATCATGGCTGCCGAAGTGCAGCCCATTTTGAACAAAAACGTCCACCTCCGAGGAAATAATAGATCCGGTAAAAGCAAAGCGCACTGTGGATGCCCTTAAGCGACCACGACCGCCTCCGCCGCAATCACACTATGACCTCTGTATTGGAAAGACATATGATTGAGCAAGGCGGTCGGGAAGTACTACCAGTGCTGCAAGACAAAGTGGGAAAACAATTCTTCAGCTCGGCGAACAGGAGAAGAAATCATGTCCCCCACTCAAGGTGTTTACTGATGACGCTAATCATCTGGGGCTAGCGCCTGGTAACACTCTTGGTGATTACATGAACGATGATGTACAATTTGAAATGGCTGAGGTAGTAGCGCCCCTTATATACGAGCGCGAGAAGCCTCTCGTCAAACCTGATCAGCTCCCGCATCTACCAACGATGATGTGAAGATTACATAACTGGTACTTGCAAACCTGCAGCAACGATGGGACCAACAGTATTTTTCTGGGAATGCACGACTTCATTGGAGTCAACATGATGTACGTTGAATTTGTGGAATTATTTCAGTTATTTAATCAAGACGCCATCGACGAAACTCTCAAGACATGCTACTGTCTATATGTATTATTTCTATAATTAAGTCTCTAGCACAGCTCGTTCATTGCATGTATATATAATTATCCTCACTATATTATGCAGATTGAAGATCGCCGAATACAGAAGAGGACAAATCTATGACATTGGGTTCACTAGCCCAAATACCGTAAATGAATGGGTGGTACAAAACAGAGCCGATCTTGAGGAAAACTTGCTAAAAGCGTTCCTTCGACATCAAAACAAAAGGGACATACTCTTTCCTTACAACTTCAAGTGAGTGTTACTATCTTGTGCATATTCTGTTTCGCTTACTCGAGGTTAAGTGTAATTGATGAGTTATGTGTGCATAGGGTCCACTTTATTCTGCTATCCATTAAGCTTGATGCGGGAATAGTAATTGTTCGGACTCGAGACGTAAAGAGAAAAAGCAGTGGGCGGACATGAGTGAAATGCTCCAGAAGTAAGTTCAATCATTATCGCACAATATCGGCAACTTTCGTTCATTTCCTGATATCAAGTAACCAGAATGGTTCCGGGTCTAGAGAAGAAGGCGCTGCGATTTACACAGCCCAAACTAAGTAGTTCTAGCTAGTTCCACGCATCTCTCATTGATTCTAATTTCATCAATACCATTATCATGCTTGCTTATCAGTTTGATTGAACTCTATTCTTGTAAACTGCTTGTGGTAGGTAGCCGGGAATAATTTATGTGGATACTATGTTTGCTAGTTCATTCACCACTCGACCTCTGAGCGGAGCTTCTCTGACAAACTATTTGAAGTACGTAAACAATATTTACAATTTTATTTTATTACCATCAATTGTGTTGAGTTTCATTCTTATATATGTATTGACCCCCTTCTTTAAATTAGATCCGGGAGAAGCGGGGCAAACTCCTACAACATGATCGCATACGAGCAATTCAAGAGGAATTGACGGGATTCTTTGTTTACCACGTCATACCTAAAGACGGAGAATACCATTCGGAATTGCATGATTTGGGTAGATGATGTCAGGGATCGTAAGAGCTGTTATATTGTATATATGTAGTACCGTTGGATAGATATACTAAAACTTGTTGTTCGACCAAGCACGGAGAAATAGAGGTCACTTCTCTCTATATATGTCCATGCATGACGATCTTGTGTAATGGTTCCTTCATTGCTATATGTAGTAGCTAGCGTCGAGGTGAATGGAAAATGTTAAATAAACATGACACCCTAAATGTAAAAGAAGTGAAGGGTAAACACAAAAATAAAAGGGGGAAACACAATATGAAAACCCCTAAACCCCTCCTTTCAAAAAAAACCCAGCGCCTGGCATCTGCCACCGCATGGCTGCCTTTTAGTCCCGGTCGGTGTTACCAACCGGGACAAAAGGTCCTCCTGCCTGGGGGCCCCCACGGCGGCCAAGTGGAGCTCCTTTAGTCCCGGTTCGTAAGCCAAACCGGGACTAAAAGTTGTGGGCATTAGTCCCCGACCGTTTTGTCCCGGTTGCAGAACCGGGATTAAAGACCCTCTGGAACCGGGACCATAGCCCTGTTTTCTACTAGTGCAGGAAACATTTAATCATACATCTTCCCTATGATGCTCCACTAGGAGTTCTATCTCGATGGAAGTACCCCTATGAGAGGTAAATACGAAACTATTAGTTTATCGTATAAAATACTAGCTACGGGTATGTTTATATTTTTAATCCAAAGTTGTTGATATGTACGTGTAGATGCATTGGAAATCTTAAACTAAAAGTGTGTAATAAGGCTACCACTGAGGGTTGTATTATTGAAGTTTATCTAGTTGAGGAGACCACAAATTTTTTATCATTGTACTTCAATCCTAAAGCCCATTCAGTTAGAAATAAGGCGCCTCGAGACGATGATGGCGCCTCTTCATTTTCCCTTGCATGTGATATTGATATATTACAATGCTCCGGATGATGCGTTAGCCCTCGAGGACATCGCACCCTTACAATATATTAGGTTGAGCTTGGTCCGCTCCTCTGTTCTTTGTTGAATTTTTTGATTTTTGCCCGTCCACGCGTGTTTTAATATTGTAATTACTGTTGCTGTAGGTTTTAATTCATTGTATTGCGGGTATAATTGTCATTTTTTGAATCGTGTTTTTTAAATGAAAGGTGATGTTGTTCGTCAAGTTGCCATGTCTTGCATGTAAATTTTTGCGGGTGTATTGTTCGATGGTTTAGTGGCTGTAGAATTTTTAGGCGAGTTATGGAAGTGCGAGTGAAATTGACACCTCTATCGATCTATCACATTGTCGTAGTTTTCTTTGCTTTAATTTTATTTGTTGTAGTCGCGGAAGCGTTGTAGTGCCTTGCATTTTCTTTGGTAGCGTGCCGTGTAGCTTTATTCTGATGGTTATGGCTGTTTATGAGATTTCTCCTTTTAAGTAAACTACATTCTTTGTTTACTACATTATGTGTTCTAGATGAGTGCATAATATGCATTTACATCTTGCATTAGCAGTGTTGTTAATGATCTATTACGCTATTAGAAGGATGGTCCATGATGCGCTTGTGTTAGCTGAATAGTTATTATAAAATTTTTTTGAGCGCATACTATGAGAATTGTTTTTGAACATCATTTGTTAGCGCAAAGTTTCGACCATTTGCATTTCCTTATTCTTTGTTAGGAGGGCTGCCTTTCGTTATTATTAGTACCACACTATGTGTTGAGAGGATTGCATTCGCCATCGACAACTTTGTCTAAGCGATGATAAAATAGCGTAGTTGAGGTTGCATACTTTAAATAGGCATTGTTCAAATTGTCTGATGGACATTAATTTAAAAGCATACATCATAGGCAAAGCATTAGAAATATTGGTTGCTTCATATTATACAGCCTAGAGTGCAAAAATTGTAAACTTGATGGAGTCTTCTTCTTTGTAGAAAAAGACCATGGCCACTTCTCGGCCTCAAAGCCATTTTGGAGACAATATCTTTCCAACCGATAGTTATGTTGATGCAGTCTTCAGAGTTGATATGGTAGTCGACTTCCATGTCTCCATAGCCATTTTGTGTTCTGTCTCCAAAGTAAGCTTCCTGAACTTCGAGCATGAATTTTTATTGCGGATGGCGGTTTACGCATATTGCAATGGGTGAAAAAGAATTTATAAGTAAACAGCAAATGTTTTTGTTTTATACTTAACATGATTTGTTTATGTTTACTTAAATAGTTACATACATATGATTGTATTTTGTAAAAGTAGTTGCAATGTATGAACAAACTTATATCATAATTGACTCCTAGTTTCTTGGGATATATATTATCTTGCAACATGTGTGCCTTTGCAATGTCGATAATAGTGTACTTCTCCAAACATATTAATATAAGCGCAAGCGCTTATCTCTGAACTTTTTTGTACATATGTCGATACATGGTGTGGTCTTGAAGAAAGATAGGTGGAAGCATCTAGTCTTAATAGCTAACAGATCTGAACAACAATACAAATTCTGTTTTGTATTTTTGTTGATATTACTGAACAAATGGATTGAACTATATATTCAGATGTGGATTTGCAGTCTAGAATATGTCCAGAAATTTTGAGTGGAAAACATACCCAACTTTCTTGTAGATCTGTGGTTGTGAGGCGATGAAGAAATGGCGGACGAAACCCCTGTTGGGTATCATCGAGCGACCGAGCATCTTTGCGCCACTCGGTGTTGGTGAGTATGAGGCCTTCTGCGAAGACGCATGTGTCCGCTATCTGGCGCCATCCTTGACAAGCACCGCACTTGCAGTCCATGGCGGGTTCGATGGAATTCGAGAGAAGAGTTGTGGATGTGATGAACCCTAGATCTAAGTTTTGAGGAAAATGAGGAGCGGGGAGGAGTTGTGTTAGTGCAGAGTACGAATGGATAAGTTTTATGCAACCAATCGAGCAATGGCAGTAATAAATGTTGTGGTTGGCGTCAGGTGGTGTATTGAGTCTGATTCAGTGAACACGAACGCATTCAAGAAGGAACAGTACTGCTTACTTGAGAATAGCGAACTGCATTGTCATATCACGATGGAATGCGAACTGCCTGTGTTTGTGTATGGTATGTAGCAATTATTTTTAAAATTTTGAGTGGCCTCTCTCTTTTTTTGTTGGCCCTGTGTTCTGGTAGTGAAGATGTAATTGGGCCCAGGCCGGCCTATGAGCACACGGCTGGTTCCCGGTGCGCTGTGTGTGCGTCCTAATGTTTAGTCCCACCTCGCCCGCGGAAGGCGCGCCCGACTTGTTTATAAGCGCTGGCGAGGCATACCGGTCGAACTCCTCTGTATACTTATCTGGGCGCTTATACACGGCGCTCGCTGCTATATGCTCTATGACCTGTGGGCCCATGTGCAACCGCCCCATGCCTTTGTGACTTCGAGCGACTATATACGTGGGCGTAGACCTATTCTGAGGCCGGTGGGGCGGTGCCACCTGGGTGGTCAATTTTTTTTTACTTTTAATATTTCTGCCCTGTGTGTTTTTTTTCAATGTTGGAGAGTGCACTGCATTGATCAGGGTTCTGTACTGCATTGTATAAGCATTGCGTACTGCATTGTTAATCTTTTTTTCCCAATGTATGGGACTGTATTGAATTATTTTACGTGTTTTGCGTTTTTCTATTTGTGTTTTTGCTCTTATGTATTCCTTTTTTGAAATTTATGTTCGTGCACTGCTTTGTTGGGTATGTTAAGACTTCATTCGACAAATTCGATTATCTTGCATTAAATCATAACTTGCATTGCATGCGTCCTGTTTGCATTCTGTACGACAATTTCATCACCAGCAAGCAAACTAACATAATCTGAGTTCATCATTGCAGGCGATTGTGCATGGCAAGCAAACTAGGTTCAGCACACAAGCAAACTAATGATACATAAGCAAACAACCAAAGCAAATTTGATGATACATAAGCAAACTAACAATACATAATTTAAAAGAACGCTGGCATTCTTGGCTGCTGGCCAGCACCATCTTCTTCTTCACCGGTCGGGCTCTCCCCATCCCACCGCTCTGGCGCGCCACTGGGTGGCTCCTCCTTCTCGACTTTGCACGGCGAAGGCCGTCTGGTGAGGGTGATGCGGTTCCATATCTAAATGCGCTGCGTGGCGTCCTTTGCAGCGTACTCGATGTGCCTCTGAGCGAGGCGGATGGCCCAGCGATGGTGCTCGGCGTCGGTGATCTTCTTCTTGATTCTTTGTAGTAGTCGTCGATGGCGCGCGGAGAGCGTCTCCGAGGCGATCCAGCGGCTTGGTTGCGTTGGGCACCCTCCACTCCTTACGGATGTCGGCGAAGTTGGCGACCTCGGTTTGACGCGCTCGGCTGGTTTTGTCGCCGTCGATGGAGAAGCTTGCAAAGGTGTACCTAGGGTTGGCGAGGAAGTTGTCAAAGACGGTGCACCTTTCACTGTCGCTCATTTGGAAGAGCAGCACCGGGTGATTCTTGCCGACGGAGAGCTAGCAGAGGGCGGGTTTCTGCGTCGCTTCAAGGTCATTGTCGTACTCGAGATCAATGCCGACGATCTTGTGGTGCTGGAGGTTGAGGTGGCGCTCGTACTGCGCGAGGGTGATCGCCATCTGCTTCTTGTCGTTGGTGCGGATGACGTGCAACTTGGTGTTGCCGTGCGCCTCCACGGCATTGTCGCCCTTGTACTCGTCGGTGAACGTCATCGCCGGTGGTGGGAGCGCAATGGATACTTGTGTTTGTTGTGGATGTGGATGAGAAGGCCTTTGGCAGGGGTCTGAATTTAAGGGGAGGGCGCGGGTGTGATGGCCTCGTCGGATGAACTGCACGATCGTGCTGATGATGCGGTTGTGCCTATCGTGGGTTGGTTTTGCATTTGTGATCGTGGGCTTGTGGTGATGGAACTGCTCCGATCGGGTGTTTGTATGCGAACGTGGGTTTTTTTTAATGTGGGTTTGTTTTTTTTTTGGTCAGCACATTTTTTTAACCATAACCTTTTTCTATTGAGCGGGCATTTTGTCATGTTTTATAGATGTATCTTTGGGGACAACATAAGCGCATTGCTTACAACTAAGCCTTTGCGTCGCTTACAAAAGCAAGCGCAACATTGTATACATGTGTGTACTTCATCGTTTTTGCGTGTCTCTTGCTATATGCTTGATTGGTGCGCATTGCGCCGGAATGCCTCGCAAACTTCTACCGATCGTCTTGCATCTTGTTTTTGCGGTAATTATTGCAGTCCACAGCACGGGACGGATAGGAAATGGGAGGGGGGCCCCACTTTTTCGAACTTATTGTTTTTCTTGGTCGGTTTTGTTGGGCCTATGTTGGGTATTTCGAGACGCATGTCGTTGTCAATTTTGGGTGGTGGTGCGGTATCATTTGGGTGATTAGTTTTTTTCTTTGTATGCTTTTTAATGGCGTGGAGTGCTTTGCTTTTGGTAAATCATCGGTGCGATGCATTGATCATGGTTATGTACTAGATGTGAACTTCATTCCTTCTTGCATGTACAGTTCTCATTTTTATCCGTGTTTTACTTTTTTGTAATCTTTTTTGAATGTATGGAACTGCCTTTGCTTAGCAAATTACGGTTGTACTACATTGTTTATGATCTCGCATCTTGCAAGTTCGTGTACTTCCGCCTTTGCGTTAACTTATTCCGCGTTTGCGTTTTTCTTCATCCCGAGAAGAAATGCATAATGGTGTACTGCATCCCGTATAGAAATGCACTGCATTTTTCCATCAGTGTGTACAGATTTTTTTTTGCCTGTGCTTACTTCACTGTACGGGAGGTTTAAGGTGAGAGCGGATGGTGGGGGGTGCACATTTTTTTTGTGTGGCATTTAATTGAAGGTAGACATTTTTTTTCTAGATGTGTTATTCTAACATGCTTTGTGTTTTTGATTTTTACTTTTTTACGAACTGTATGTATTTTGTTTGTTGTTTTACCGTTTTTAAATTTCATGATTCTTCACAGATAACTGCATCATGTGTTTTTTTTGTTGTTGTTTTTTAGTAATATGTGCGTTTTTTATGTAGACTGGCTTATTTTGTCCGGGCTGTTTTTGGGCCGGCCCGTTATTTGTTACCCTTTTTCCGAAACGCGGGCCTCCTGCGTGTCGTTTCCACGCTATTCCACCGCTCCGCTGTCAGAGAAAGAGACCGAGAACAATCCCCTCTCCTCTCTTGCAGTTTCCCCTGAGGTATCTCTCCCTCAAGCAAAACCGCCGTCGCGCGCAGCAACGGCCGTCGCCTGGAGAACCGCCGCCCTCAAGAGGTCCTTATTCCTGCGTTCGGCGTTGCTGTCCGCTCCGTGAGCCTTTGCCGCCGCGCTCCCGCAGCCCTTTCCCTTCCCCGCCCCGCCTTCCCCGCCGTCGTCGCCACACACTTTTCTTCGGTACGTTTCGCTTGGCTCGGTGTTGATTGTCCCCTCGCCTTGTTTTTGTGATTCTTGTAGTTGTTGTAGCTCTTTTTGCTTGTGTAATTTTTCGTAGGCAGTCGATTTTATCTCGTTTTGAAGTCGATAGTTGTGTGTAGCAATGTGGATCTAGGGTTTCGTGAGATTTTCGCCGATTTTGTCGCTTATGTCTGTCACTTCGTCCTTTGTGTTGCAGGGAAACGCTATGTCTTCGCCGGCGGCGGGAGAGAAGGGTTCGGGGTATGTGGAGTGATTATTCCTTAGGCTTTGTTTATTTTGTTTGGTGTTTATCTAGTTTCCTAATTCATCCTTCATATTGGGTTATGCTCTGTTAGTTGTCAGCGTTCGTTTGCATTATTTTGTCATGTGATGTTTTTGTAATTTCTTGTTTCTTGTTTTTTGTTTTTGAATCCAGCAGGTGATTGCAGTGCTCATAATGATACACCAATTGTCTCTCCTTGTCCTGGTGGTAAGGATCATGGTGTCGAGGGAGGACATCAAGTGAATTCGCCGATTGAATCTTCTCCTATAAGTGTTGCCCCTTCTTCTGGTATGTGGTTAATTTGTTTATTTTTGTGTATGCTTTGTTTTATCTAGTTCGACATTTTTATTGCGAATATCCGTGATTTTACTATATGCAGCACTGCATTTTATTTTTTGTATGTGAACTCCAGAGTATGTACTTGTGAACTGCATTGTCGTTTTATTCAAGTTTTTGTACAATGCATTATTTTTTAATTTGAGTTTATGGTTTAGCACTACATTTATATGTCTAACTGTACTGCATTTGTTTTTTTGTGCAATTTTTAACGAGCATAGACAAACTTTATTTTGACTTGATGTCATTTTTCCATCTTTGGGCGCTGGGTTTGAGGAGGTTACTCAATTGATTGACCATTATTTTGCGAGAGGTAATGTTGGTGTGAGCTTTGATCGAGACATCTGTCTTATCTGAAACTGATCATGATCTGTTGATGGTCTGAGAGGAAGTTACGAGATTGGATGGTCCGGAATAGGTTCGTCAATATGAGTTGAAGCAAAGCAAGAAGAAGTTGAGGTTTGAAATTGAGTCAAAAGAGTTTCTTTGAAAAGGAGAAGCATAGGAGATCTGCAGATGGTGGCAAGGGTGGTAAATTTGGCAAGGTGAAGAAGAGGTTGAGTATCTTATTCTTTGAGGAAGGTGGTACACCTCGGCGGAGTCCACGTGTTCTTTGGAATGAAGAAGAATCTTGGCAAGAGACCCGCTGAAGTTGGTGGAAGTGATGATCCTCGGTATAAACGACTACATGTCTTGAAGGTCCCAATTCGATGGCGATGACTTTGTGCTTCTGATTATGTGAAGGGTGTTCATCCTTCTAGGCATAAAGACGTGGTTCATCTAAGACTGTACCCAAAGCGTGCCCATGATGATGTCGGCGAAGATGTTGGTGGTGATTACGGCGAGGAGGTGGATCTTGCTCAAAGGTTTGTTGAAGTGCACTGCATTTGTTTCCTTCATTTTGTTATTCTTTCTGTTTTTTCTTTTTTTTTATGCGTAATCTTCTAATGTGGATTGCATTTCCCTTTACACAGAGGAAGAAGTCTAGTAAGAGCAATGCAACTGAAGATGATGGTGAGGGAGATGATTCTCGATTTAACAAGACCGTGCGTTTGTCGCTTCCCACTGTTTGCAAGGCTGCTTCTTTGTTGAAAGAGGCGCATTGCAGCCGTGTTAGGGATGCTGGATTTGGTGTTGTCTTTGATCTGACAGTAAAGAAAAATGTGTCGCGCATTCTTATGTGCTATTTGATGGGAGTGATTGACCTTGCCACTATGTTAATGGACTTTGGGAATGGCAGGGTTCTTCGAATCAATCGTGATGCAGTTCATCACATTTTTGAGTTACCTATGGAAGTCACTTGCACCCATGCACGCTTCCAGTGGTCATGATGAATCGTGATCGCCCTCAAGGATGAGCTTGCCTTTGACCGTTCAAAAGTATAGGTGTCAAGGACTTGCTTGAGAAGTTGAAAGTGTTGGTGGAGGAAGATGATTATGTGAGTGTTGACCTTCTTTGTGAAGGTGTTCTTCCTTATACTTTACGAATTTCTTGTGCGGGGCTGCAGTTCATTTGGGTAGAGTTCTTTGCGATGGTAGAGAACATGGATTATGCGGCTATGGCTCAAATGGACTTTTGTCGACTTGTTGTTGATGAGTTGCGGCATTTGTGGTTAGGTGGCAATCGAAGGCGCAAGCGAATTGTGCGAGAGGGTTGTGCCATTGTCCCCTAATTATGTATCTTGACTCCTGAAGCTCAAGAAATTTTCAATCATGCACACATTGACGCCACGTCGTCATACACGATGACCAAGGACTGATGAAGTTGTACAATGAGGATGTGCTTGTGAAGGAAAGATTTACTTGAAAGTTACAAATTTGGGAAGCTGCGGTTAGTGCACCTGATTATTTAATATCAGATTTTTTTTAAAAAAATGTGCAGTCATTATAAATGTGAACTATTCTAGTACTCACATGTGTACTTCTCTTTGCGTGTTCTCTTTTTTTGCAGTGGAAGGCGTCAGGTGATATTGTGTACAACCGTCCTGCTGCAGTTGTACATGGCAGCTCGATCTGGGGCCTAGCACTCATGATAGGTTTTATGAGCCTATCTGTAGTCGACTTCTGGTTGTGATGATGAGGTGCAGCATACTCGTGGTTTCATGCCTCGACGGATGTTTGATAATACAAGCTCTTATAAGCAGACATTTGTTGGCGGCAAAAGCATGATGAGATTGATGAGCTTCTTCGAAGGTTTTGAAGTCGATGAAGATTTGCCAACCTCTGGTGACGAGTTGAGGGCGATTCTTTGGTTTTTTCCCTGTTGGCCATGGCCCACGAGATGAAGATATTGTTGCTGCTCACAATTTTGATTGTGGTGTGATTGAAAGCCTGAAGATTGTAGTGACAAATGTTCGTTCTTCGTATGCTCAATTGAGACATTCACAAGAAGAAAAATGCGGTTGGTATGAGAAGGATGCTGGGCATATCATGGATGAAATGATCCGTCGGAACTTTGGCATTAGTCTTGATAATGTATGTTCTATGTTTTTGTGGCTTTGGACCTCTTTTTGTGTATTATGTTGTTGCTACTCACTATTTTTTTTGGTTATAGGCGGAGTGGAATCTTCGGTGTCGATGGAACTAGAGATGATGGAGTTGGTCAGGTATAAATACTCCTGCCATGTCTGTTCTGCCATGCTTCCCTTTTTCTTTGAACTTACATTTGTTTGGTTCCCATATTTTTCTTGTGTACTTCTCTGTTGTGAAGTGTGTACTGCTTGTGTATGGTTGGAGTTTTATCTTTTTTGGTCGGTAACATCTTATTTCTCTTTTTTGTTTGTTGTATGGTCAGACCGTGTCATTTGCTCATGATGTGCACAAAGAGACTTCGATGGCTCTGGGAAGGATGAGGTCTTGGGTGATCAAAGTGTCCCCTCTTGATGTTGTAGGTGATAAGGTATAGATGTATTACTTGTTCGTTAGTGGGTTGTAATCTAATTTTTGTTATGCTGTTATAAACTTGATGTCTGTTGTTATGTTCATCCATATGCATTTTCATTTGCGTATGTTAGCTGCAATAGTTTTACATGTGTGATCTTCACTGTTTGACATAAGTGAACTGCAGTTCTTTTTGGCATGCGTGATCCATACTTATTTACATAAGTGACCTTCAGTATTTAACATAACTGAACTGGAGCGTTGTCAAATCGAACTGCATTTCTTTCTTTTTATTATGTATACGTGGGTTGCAGTTGTAGTTTTGTTTGACACACGGGTGTTGGTGTTTTTTTGTATATGTGGTATGTAGTTGTTATGTGTATGTTGCCGTGATCTTTTTGACATAAGTGTCTTTGTGTGTTGTTTTGTTAGTTATCCCCATGCTTATTTTTGTGTTCTTGGGTGTTTTTAAACTTTCCACGGGTTGGAGAACCAAGCGTGGAAGTCCACGTTAATCTGAATCGAGGCGGTTGTCTTTGTTGATGACCGTGCAGTGTTGATGCTTCAGATCGGTTGCCGTTGAGTGTCTTGATCATACGTAGCTCAAGGATCCCATGATGCTATTCCCTTGATCGGCATGAAGATTCGATGTTGGCATTGAAAAGCCTTTGGAGAATGTTGCCCTCTTTGCTAGTGTTGTTTCTTCCCTGTGTCTCGGTGTCCAATGATGTTAGAAAGTATTGTGGTGGAGCCTCATGTAGTTGAAGTATCTAAGGAAGGCTGCTTTGTTGACGGTGTTGTAAATCGAGAGAATCTTGATGTTCTTTGCAGAAGGAAAGTCCAGTGAGGTTGTGTTGGATTCATCGCAACCTATGCAAGAAAATATTTTTCTCAGTTCTGAAGAACAAAGACTGAAGACTCGACCTTTGAAGGCAAGAGATTTTTTATAAATTGTGCAGTTTGATGTTTTTCTCATTCATGTTGTTTAATTACTATGGTATCTGTATTAGATGTTAAATGATAAGTGAAACTTTTGATCTTTTGTCTATGATTTTCAAAATAGCTAGCAGAATTTCCTTATCTTAATATGTAAACTTCATTGTTTGGTTAAGTGAACTTCATCTTTTTTATTGCAGATGATGAACTCCTTGTTGTGACACCGTCGAGCATTGATCCAGCTCTTCTGAAAAGATACAATGAGTTGTACGCTGCTGTTACAAGGGCTCGGAAGGACAAGAAGAAGAAGTATGGTTTTTTAGAAATTGTTTTATTCATATGTATTATCTAATTTTTGTATTTACCCGTTTTTATTTGTTGTTACTTTTTTTAGTATCTTATGTTTGAGTTTTTCATGAAAATTCAGGGACATGATTGCTTTTAAAACTGAGATGGGAGATATTAGCATTGGCGAAGTTGGTCAATCCTTTTGGGATAAAGGGATGCTCACTACAAGGCTTGTAGATCTTGGGGTTTCTTTGTTGGTAGATAAGTTTAAGAGATATCCGACAATGGTTGTCCCGTACCATATTTGTGTAAGAATGCAGAAATTTTTGCTTTATTTTTTTCATTTTCTTTTCTGATTTCGTGCGACGACTTGTTTTGCTTATTTGATTTTTGGTTTTGATTTGGCAGACAAATATTTGGAATGGTGGTACTGTGGCGGGAGTGTTAAAATGATGTTCTCTTCAAAAGCCGAGGCGTGTTGATAAAAGGATATGGTGAGAGACTTTTTATGTGTATTTTACTGTTTTGTTTTATATCGTTCTATTTTTCTTGTTACAATAATTTTATTTATTTATTCATGCTTCCAACAGGTCCTTTTGCAACTTTTGATCCGCATGAATCGAGGATGGTGTTGGTCATTATTGTGTAGTTGCGTTAAATGTGAAAGAAAGGCGGTTTGAATTCCTTGACTCG